>OX422218.1:442157565-443427565 GCA_949130495.1 Sambucus nigra | reverse complement strand
CCAGCCACTTTATTGATTGAATTTTTTGATGAAATTTCATGGATATGATCTTCTCACTATCGAGATCATATCCATGAATTTTCATAAAAGAATCAATCAAAAAATGGGTGAGATGATTGCCAACATTTCAAGTGTTGAAAATGCATATGTATACCATTTTTTTTACATATCACCTCATCTCAACGATTTTTTTAATTGAATTTTTTGATGAAAAACATTGGAGATGATCTTCTCACCATGGAGATTATATCTTAGAAGTTTCATCCAAAAATTCATTTTTTTACTATTGTAAAAAAATGATATGTACCTGGGTCTACAACATATGGAGTCCTTACAAGAGAGGGTCTCTCTCTCTCTCTCTCTATATATATATATATATATATATATATATATATATATAATGATCGACATCCATTTATTATTGTCAAAATAAACCTTTTAGTATTGTTGTGCAAATATGTTCATTCTTTTCTGCTAGCATCTTCCCTCCAAATGGCTGTAAATTTGGTAATTGTTTTTAAATGGCTATACTTGTTTTATAGAATATTGGTTATGGATATATTGTTGTTAAGTAAGGGTGGCATAATATCTCATTGTATATGTGTATATATTAGGTTAGAATCCTTAGATTTTTGTGTTGGACCCCTTGTCTTGCAGAGAAACTCCATTGAACTGTTTATAATGAGAAAATTACTCAAATTATTTATTTTATATCAATGAATCTTTCAAACATACTACATAAATTTATTTTTTACGAAAAACAAATTCTTTATTTTTTATAACTTTATAGGATGGAAATTATTGGAGTGATGCTATACATAATGTAACTTCAAACACTATATCGAATATTAACATGATAGTGTTATTAGACAAGTCATTTTTATATTTCGTATCGTGTATGAAAGTTTAAGTAGGGTTTGGTCACTAATTGATGGTTTATAGTTCTTTGGTTCTTAAACTATGAATGAATAATCGTACACCAACACATAACACTAATTTAATTTATAATTTGGAGGCATGAAAAAGGCAAGTTATATAAATATCATAAAAAAGTGATTGAAATGAATATTATAATAGCCGTGGGGCAAATTACTAACAAACATAACCAATAAAAATTTGATAAAAAGAACACATTAATCCAATTTTACAAATAACTTTTGTGAATTTTATAGTAATAAAGAAGTGACCAATAAATCTAACAACTTTATTAATGTTCATCCATTAAAACCAAAAAGATATTATTATAAGTTAATCAATTCATTTGATTCTAGGTACACCTAGGGCATAACACTGTCAAAATGAAGCTGTAATGAAAATAAATGTACGTTTCATTTCCTTATCAATTTGAATTCATAATCGATACCACTCAATGTAATACCCTATAATTTTTATGCATTAATTATATAGTAATATTTATTATCTATGATTATATGTGCTTGTAATGACATATGATGTCACTATTTATATTTTCACATGTGTTATGTTATGTACATTTTACCTTTAATTGAAATATGACTTAATACACATCAATGAATTAATAATTACTAAATAAATAATTTAATAATGATTTTTGGGACCCGTAAAAATTACAATATAAAAATATGGTTAATAATTAAGGTTGATGTTTGGGACATTTAGAATAATGGATTAAGACTTAAAATAATGGGTTTTAATCCCCGTAGGTTAGTATATGGTTTGAGCTAGACTATAGATTAATTAGAATTTATTTTGGCCTTAATGGGTTAAGGTCCATATGGGAGTTAACCTAAATTGAATGGTAAATCATATAAAAACGGATATTAGGGTTATTAAGAGTCATTTTATAACTTGAGAAATGAAACCCTAGTGAGAGATCAGGGAGGCTACATGGGGAAGAAGAAAAGAGGGGAATTAGCCATTAGAGAAGAGGAGAATTAGGACTTTGCAATTGGAGATCCTACTAGAATTTGGAGGCAATTTCACTTAATATATTAGTATAATTATTATTTTTTTAGAATATAGTTATGTATTGGATTCTAAACATAAATATAGAAAGAATTGATTTAGATAGTTAAACAACCAATTTTAGATTCAACTTAATTAGAAAAATTAAGCTTCCATGCATGAATTGAATTTAGTAAAATTACACATGAAATTGGATTATATGGACAAGTTGATATTATAATTAGATTTTATTTCCATAATTGAGGAAAATCATTTTTGAAAATTTAATAATTAAGTGGTATTTGGGATTTTTGGATGAAATGAAATTCGAGGGTTCTAAATTTTTAGATATGTGACATCGCTGTAAATTTTATATAAATTGACTAAGATTATAACAAATAGTACATAGTTTAGTTTTATGATGTTTCTAGGACTATTTAAGGAATGAGGTAAGTAGTAAAACATTATAATATGCAGTTAGTGGTGGTTCCAGATAGAGGGGTCGTAACAGGGCTGTAGGTTGAAGAAAGATGAAATTCTAAGGAGTTTCCATGGTTTATCCAGTCAAACGGCCATGATTTTGTTCCGTTCACATAGGCCATGCGAACAGATAGGGTTTATTTTCGTGCACATGCACTACACCGAATCCTGCGAATGGTCACGCCCAGTGGGTCATGGCCCAAGTCCGCGACCATCTGATCGCAGACTTGGGTCGTGACCCACTCAATATTTGGCGTGACCATATTTATTATCACACTAAATTATTGATGCTCGGGAAGTGGTCACGGACCAAGGTCGTGACCACAGTGGTCGCGGACTTAGGCTGTGTCTTGGCACCAAACACGCGCTAAAATTCCCTCCAAGCTTGGTCATGGGTGGATCACGGCCCAAGTCCGAGACCCATGGCATGACGACGAAGAGAGTACACATATTGGGGGTCACGGCTTAGGGCCGTGACCATTTATTGGTGTGGGTCGCGGCTAAGGGCCATGACCATACCTCATTCAAGCACTAGGGTTGATGAAAAGGGCCGCGAATCACTGATCGAGGGTCACGGCTATGGTCCATGACTATTTCTTGGTGTGGGTCATGGCTATAGGCCGTGACCATGCCTCATTCAAGCACTAAGTGTCGATGGAAATGTCTCCATCATGGTGAGTCACGGCTCTAGGCCGTGACCAGTTCGAAGTAGCCAGAATACCTCATCTGTAATTTGTTGGTCGCGCACATTGTGGGTCACGGCTCTAGGCCGTGACCAAGTCGAACAAGCCAGGACTACCTCATCTGCATTTTATTGGTTGCGTCCATGAGGTCACGACTCTTGGCCGTGATGAGGTTAAGGTATTAAAAATGAAAATTACCCGCTGCTTCTAATTTCTTATGTGCGATTTGTAAGGCTGTTAGGGCTAAGCGATTCACGTGCGATTTCGTTTGGATTTCAGTTGGATTTGCAAATATAAATCTACCCTGGTATGTATTGATTCGTTTGGATTCATTTGGATTTCGTTATTTCTGTCTAAAGCCCTAATTTCTCTGTATGTATGCGTAGATTTATGTCTGTATGTGTGTGTATGTATAGATTTATGTTTATATCTATGTGTATGCATAGGTTTATGTGTATATATATGTTTTTATGTGTAACTATGAACAAATAAATTGTTTTTTTTATCAATTTCTCACAGTTGTGGGTCACGGATGAGGACCGCGACCATTTTTTTTTATCACGATCATCGGTCGCGGACTTTGGCCGCGAGCAATTTGTCACGGTTGTGGGTCAGGATGAGGACAGCGTCCCATCACGGCATGGGTCACGACCCAAGTACGCGACCATCTACCGTGACCCCTCTTGTCCGTGACCATTTTTTGGTCATGGACTTGGGCCGCGACCCATGAAAATGGTAAAGCCCGAAATGGTCACGACCCAAGTCCGCGACCCACAGTTTTGGTAAGGGATTTTGGCAGTGACCAATTGACAGTTTTGGTGTAGTGATGGACAGGGACATTGGGAAATATCATATTTTGTAAAAAGGGAAATAGTATAGAAAGTAAGAGACTTAGACATTTTAAATTACTCAACTAATTGCTTTAATCATAGATGTCAAATTACTTGAAAACGAAATAAAATTTATATACTCATTTAATTTTGACTAACTTGTCATGTAAATTATATGTGATATACCTATTATGTGTATGTATATGATACGTTTTAGAAGGGACATTCTGATGGACCGTGCGACGGAAATTTATCTTCAGTATCACGATATGTGTGGATTATTGGGAGATGAACAAGGTCACAATACTAAACAAGTATATGTTATCACTGATCAATGACCTATTCAACCAGTGAATAGTGCTTTATTTATCTCTAAGATTAACTTTCACTCAAGGGAGAATTAGTTACATATTTGGGAGGAGGATATTTTGAAGATGGGTTTTAGTGTGACATGGATCATATAAGTTTTGGGTCATGATGCTTGGGTTGTCTAATGTGCTAGCAGTGTTGATGGATATGATGAACTGGGTGTTTTCGATCATTCTTGGATCAGTTCATCATCGTATCTATGGATGACATCCTATTGTACACTTGGTCAAAGGAAGAGCATGTGGAATAGTTGTGATTGGTTTTTCAGACACTGTGGGAACATAAGTTGTACGCTAAGTTCTCTCACTGTGATTTTTGGTTTTGAGAACTACCGTTGTTAGACCATGTCAAATTTGAGGCTAGAATTTTAGTGAATCCTATTAAGGTATCTCCAGTTATGAATCAGGGACAATGCATGCCACTTATAGAATATAGGAGTTCCTTGGGTTTATCAAGGTACTGAAGGAGGTTCATTAAGGTGTTCTCGAAGATGGAGGGTAAAGTGATCCACTACAACAAAAATGGGATACCATTTGTTAAGAGAATATATAATCAGAGAGCATTTAAAGATATCCAGGATAAGCTAATCACCGCCCTCTCTCTTATTTTACCACGAGGTGGCATGGAGTACTTGGTATATACATGTGAATTATTCCAGAGATTAGGATGAATTTTAATGAAAGGGGAGATGCCCATAGTTTATATTTTACCGAAAGATTAAGCTACCTAAGGACAATTATCCCACTGACGATATGGATTTAAAAGGGATAATCATTTTCCTTCTATAAGATATATGTGACACCCCGCTTAATTAAATACCGGGCGATCACTCCTTCATTAAATTAAAATCAAGGTGAACAGTTGGTTCATTCTTAGCATCACTGTCGTAAAAATACTTTTCCAATTTAAACATCATAAATAATTAAGCTAAGTGTCAAAACCATTTCATACATACTTTCCAAATTTTATTTAAAGAAAAATCATTTATTTTATTAACAACATTCAATAAGTAAGAATCACACCACATTAAATTCTGCCACATAATCCAATTAATTTAATACATTCGTCAATCGAATGTCAACATACGAAATCTAAAGTCACACACCCAAACTGAATAAATCCCATAGTAACAATACTGGAAATAACTGAAATACAAATGTTCAATAACAACGGAATAATGGAAAGAGCTACACATGCCCAACTAGATGAAAGTACTAAGAGTGGATCCGAATGAACGAAGTCGTCTAATCAAGAGACCTGCAACTCCCACCTAAGCTGCAGCGCGTTCCTTCCAAGAGATCCTAAGCAAGACGCCCCTGTGGCTGAGCACCTGTAATACATACATATATATACAAGAGAGAGAGAGAGAGAGAGAAAAAGAAACGGGTCAGAGCCCGATAGTGTGTTTGATTTAAAATACGTTTAGCAAGTATTTAAATTGATACAGGCCAATGCAACAACATATTAGTGCGACACTCTCTTGAGAAATTCTCACATCTCTTCTAATGTGCACACCTATCTCACTAACCTTCCCAACGGTTTGTATTATCATTTATCGCACTAACCTTCCCAAGGATTTAACTTATCTTAGCTTACTCGTAAGATTCAACATTTACGATTCAATTGTTTAAAAAGGGATATTTCAATTAGTAACCAAAGTTCTCATTTTGACTTTAATAATCAATAAAGTTTTCCAATTTCATATTATACTTTCTTAAACAAGTATTTACAATTTGAGTCATCAACCATGTCCTACTTATCAAATCACAGTAGGCAGTTCCAGATTTCAGAATTTGATATATATATTAACTACTCGTATAATATATATATATTATAATAGCACCCCAAATAAACTATGGTGCGCCATACTCTACTATCCAAAGCCCCATATCACTCATATTAAGGGGAATAAATTCGGAATCACTCTCGAATTGTATTAACATACATACACAAACAATATTGAGGCGAAGAATAGATTCCAAGTCTCTAAGAGGATGGCACATGCCTGCGTCTCTTAGGACTTTCTGAACTATCACGTCGATAGCCTATACCAAGGATATCTATCTTCTAGGGTACGAGTCAATATCCCCCATAAGGCAACACAGGATAAGATCGTCCCAGCACGACAACCTCAGGGATAGAAAGTAGCGTGGGCATGATTTTCACACATAGATAGTATATGCATACACAATCATATAACTATACTAATATTACCATATTAATAATGGGTATATTCTCAATTCCCATTGTTACGACATTCGTATTTATTTCTCATTATTTAGTTATCACGTATAACCATTCACATCTTACTTTAATTTGAGGAACTTTTCCACTTACTATATAACGCTTCATGGATTCTATCCTCCCAATTATAAAATTCAGTAGGTATACACATTTGTCCCAAAGTATCTCTCCTACGTGTCTCTCTCTTTAAATCATAAATTTACCGACCCTTATGTAATTATCCCAAAATACAAATCTTTGCCCGACATCAAGGGTCCCAAAATCTATTCACATGTCCTACTGGTCTTCCCTATCTCCCAAAACATTTTATTAAGGATTCCCAAGGGTCATCTCACAATAATTTGAATTTAACTCATCTAAAAAGGAAATAGGAGTCTGCCAGGAGGGGTCGATCGATCGAGATCTGGGGCTCGATCGATCGAACCTTCGATCGATCGATGATCTGGCTTGATCGATCGATCAAGCAGGTATTTTGATTTCTGCAGAATTGCAGTTACGGGTTCTACCACCTATCTTCATCCAAATCCATATTTTCCAACCCCAAACGTCCCAAAAATTCTACTTCTAACATTATAACAATATACCAGATGTTTCTAACGTAAGGCATGCACATTTCTATCATTTAAACATGGATTATCAACCCAAAATTTTATCTAATTATCAAGAACCCTAAAATTTTCTTAAACAGGTTTCTAACAAATTTTCTCCAGAATTTCCTTCTTATAATCATCAAAATTTCGTGGTTAATTTCCTCTACATGGCAAGGGCTTCCAGAATCATCATATAAACCAATACTACATGGATTTTCCTATCACAAATTGGATTTTCTTCCATATATTCCATCCCTAATCATTCCTAAACTAATATGGAAATCGCACCAACGAAATAAGCAAGATAAACACTTGCCTGGGATTTTCAGAAGTATGGATTGCGGCTGATTTTGGTGTGGTTGCGTTCCCTTTCTCGCGATCTACGCGTTGGTGGTGGCGGCGGTGCAAACCGTTGAGTTTTGAGCCTTGGAATTGCTTGAGAGCTCTCTCCTCTCTTCTCCAATGGACGTTCTAGGTTTTTGGGTATTCTAACCCTAGGTGACAACCTCAATATCAGATATAGCCTCTCTAATTTTCGTGGGTTTAATTACCCAAAAATGTAAAATGACCAAATTGCCCTCCCGGGTTACAAATTAGGCCTAAAAATGCCCCGAGACCCAAACTACACCCCTGGGTACAATTTTCTGACTATCTCGACCCTTCCGGACGAGTTGGCGCACTCAAAACGACCATACGAACAACTTATAAAATATTCACTTTTATTAGTCCACATTTAGCCCCGACACGACACAGGCGCGTCCCGACTTAAATTTCCACAATTGTCATTTTATTTACACGTGACAATATTATAAAATAAATCTCATATATTACTATACTCATCCAGTAATATGCAACAAATAACAAATTTCCAATAATTACTAACTCTCGTCACGCTAGTAAATATTTAAAGCAACATTCCGGATTAAAATTAAATTAATTTATCTCAATTAAATTTAATAAATCCCATAATTTAAAAGTTATAAAAATACGGCGTATTAGATACTCCCCCCCTAATAACTGACTTTCGTCCCGAAATTCGAAAAATAAGGCCTATCAGTTAGCACAATTCTGGATATCCTTTTCCGTACACAAACTAACTACACATTACTGCGCTCAATTACTATAGCCCTTTCTTCACATCAACATTGTTTTACATTCTCATTGGAGACACTTCACCTTGTGCTCCCAACCGAAAACATTCGCATAGGTCACGCCTATACGTTATAAATTTCATTATCTCACTAACATTAGGAGGCCGCACCTCACTACATGACAAATACTCGGATTTATTCATATACAAAACTCCCATCCTGAGAAAATATTACGAACATTTGATCATTCTTGCTCGCCTAAAACAGTCGTGGAATCCTACCACATTTATCGGATATTTTCTCGACCGATCCAAAAATTCTGATTATCTCCTCTCCTCTAAACATACGAAAGTATAATAGTCGAGGTTCTTCCATAACAAAACCTTAATAAGCACCTCGTACGCGACAAACAGGTACGAGTGCTTCTACCGAGCATGCTTGAAATCCTCGTACCAAGATACTCGGAATGAAATCTTATCTCCGATGGTTCCTGAAATCCCATTTCAAAGGTGGGATTCACCAATTTCATCCTGATTCAGAAATTTATACTGCGTCGGACCATGCACTGGCGCGATCCTTCCTTTCAAAGGAAGTCTGGGGCATACTAGTTAACATTATAAGCCAGCCCAAAGGAATATCAACCACTTCCTTCTCGACGACTTAATCCACATGTTCGGGATAAACCCTTGATCTCGTTTTGAGGATGGCAACCCATCCAAGAACTTTACCAACTTTACCAACCTCTTCCAATTTCAAGAATTTTCGAAAAACACCAAAATTCTTTGGTTGATTCTCCTCTTTCAACCAAACCTTACCTATGGGCAGTGCATGTAGAGACTACTCACTACGTCTCGCTAAACATCGATTCTTCCCTTGAAATGTCTCACATTAAGTGACACGTAATACTCCCCTTCCTTCCTTGGAGTATGCCGAAAGTTCCGACCCGTGCTCTTCTCTTCACGAAGCGCACTTCTGGATCTCTTATACTATACTAACATCATTACTCTTTGTATGCGCAAGTCGCTCTCACATTTGACTAATAAAAACTCCGCTCCGGGTGTGCCTCATAACAATTAAATTCTTCTCTATTGAAGGAATACTAGTTCTTGAATGGCTTCCCACAGCCTTCCAGTCAAGTTAGGGCGTGCTATTCTAATTGCACACTTATGTATGGATTATCGCCCCTCATGTGACATTTAATCCACTCTATCACTTCCACTTCGTTATACTAGTCCCATAAACATATATTTCACTCGTCTATTCCAACGTCCCTTCGATTCGGACTATTTTAACTGTAGTTAACCAAGATGCCCACATTTTTGCAACACTCCGACCGCCATGGGAGAGCAAACGAATTGCTACTCATATGTAGGACTAACTAAATTCAACGGAATAGAAGGAAGAGGGCATTCAAATTCCATGACAATAAAAGAGGAATAATAATTTTCAACCTTCCTTAGATAAGTATAACAATTTTCCCAAATAGGTACGACAACCAAAATAAATCACTGACGCACTATTCATCAAAATAATTACAGGTCATCTCTTTTGTATAATATAAAGTTCTTTCCAGATAATCCATGCTAAAAATCATTCCAACTCTTTATTCACCTTGTGTTTTGAACGCAGTTATGACATTTGGGTACTCTCAATCACCCTAGAAATCAAAATTCTTAAGTTCTCCTTATCATCGTTTCACCCTTCAACTCGTGGGGATAATTTTCAATGCTTTCCTACCACAAAATTCGGCTCCAATGACCTTAAAACAAAATTCAACTTCCAACTTCCAACTTACATACATAATTACTTGATCCTATTTCGACCAGGGTGCCGAACTCATGGAATAGTGACCAAACGTCTCACTATTTCCAACCTTACGCTAAGTTTCATGCGTGGGATGTCTCGTAAAGCGAAATCCAAACAAGGAACCCCACCGATACACTACTACCTAGCATTGTCGGTTATCGAAATCCGTTAGGTCCTCCGTCCATAGTATATACCCCTTTATTCCGTCCCTTGACAGAAAAGTTACAATTTCTCCCATAATTATGCTTAACAAAGAACGTTTCACCAATTTCACTATCGTCCCGTATTGGTTGATGGTAATTACATTCTATAAACCTCGGATACATACGATCGGAATTCTCGAAATTCCCTTCCCTAATAATAGGGGTATAACTATTAACTCCCACATCTCTAAAGGATAAATATAACAATGCACTCTTCCTATCACTAAGTCCGGAGTGCCAAACATAATACTACGTCAAATCTTTTCGCTCAATGGTAAGTCCCGATACATACCGAATCATACTGACAAAGTCTATACATACATTGGCATCGAATATCTCGAGCCCACTATCTCCTCCGAAGTCTCTTGGATAGATAATATAAGTGCAAGTCCAACCTTCTTACAGGTAAAGCCTCTCCAAAACAAATATAAAACATGTTGCACCAATGCAACTACTCCGATAGCCTTGCAATAAATACCCACTATCATACTACCCATTTCTATAACATTTTAACAAAGATAATATCATACTCGTGTATCGCATCACTACAACGAGTAACCTCAATAAAGTATAAAACACTGTTAATATACTCATTCATCCTCCGCGGATAGCACTAAAGAAAAAATCCCTCTATACTAAGGAAAAATATTCACATTTTAATAACGTTTATAATGATATGCATTAAGCTCGTCTCACATGCTAATCTAGCAATGAACAAAATATGGTGACTCGCTCGTGTCACATTAACATGCCGCATCCTCTGAGGATACAACTTACACTCTCATCCTATCAATCGTCTTGACTGCGCAAATGGTTTTCGGATGTAACATGTCTGCCCAAACCAAAACAAAGTTATTTTTAATCGTCGTCCTTTACTAGGCTCCGTATTCTTGTCCCTTTTTCTCACTTTAGAACATATTATCGTGAGCAATTTCCCTCCGCACCAAAATACCTCAACATATAATCCACTTATCACCTGTCCTACTAACTAGGTTAAGATTTTCCTTCTCTCGGACTTTAGTAGACTCGATTCCTGTTAGCCATCCCGGTTGTTCCCTTAGCTTTTTAGGCCATAAAGATCATATTACTATCTATAATAGTACTTACTGAATTTACCATCACTTGGTAAGAATTTAACTATCTGAAGCATTTAAATGGTTTTCCTGATGTGTATCCATATCCTTTTGTGGTGCTATACCACCACCGTTGTATTCAGTCTTATTCTCGACAAAATTCTTCGATTCCTTTAACTTCCCCTGGAAAGAAGCGTTATCATCTATTTTGACAAAATATGACAATGTCAACCTCTGAATCGTTCGTCCATCAGAATTACCTCTTTGAGTGTTATCAACTATTACTACGTGTCGATCTCCCACTCGGAGTTGTTTCCCCCACTTGTATCTACATCTTCCGATACAAAATTCGCTAACGGTTAAGATTCATACCCACAATTGGACTTCTGTCATGCCCTCCTGCGATGAGTTCAGAACCACGTTTGCTTCTCATCCTGAACAGTTGAGGAAGGAACATACGGTCAACACTATAACTAAGGTTCTCCTATAGGCATAGCATTCCACTTCTAAAATTGGTGGTTGACTCCAACCATTATAATTTCATCCCGAAAGCCAAGATTTTTTTTTTAAATTTTTTTTCACTTTTAGTTTGCCACACTCCATCCTATATTTACGGCTTTGGATACTTTACCTCCTTTGGTAAACACATACAATTTTTCCATTTTAAAATTTCCCACTAACGGTCTCTACACATTTTTTTGTAATACGTTGGGTAAGTTTACCCTCGCACATCATTTGACTATAACAGCATTTGAAAATCATTGTTGCACCTTAGTCGCCTTTCTAGTCGTGGCTTCTCATGCCATAATGGAGGTGACCTTGTCTACAGTCTTCATCCTCGGATATATTTTATCATCTCAACTGAGCCATGCATCCTGATGTACGCTTAACGGTCCTCTTCTGACATCCGTCATCGCTCGGCACACGCACACATCCGAACGAAATTAGAATTCACTAATGTATACACATTATAGCAGGAGAACAAAATTTCGTCAAAGGAATCGACAATACTAAACATAGGGCTCTATAACAAACAAAGAAAATAAACTATGGTGTTTGAGTCATCAACCATGTCCTACATATCAAATCACAGTAGGGAGTTCCAGATTTTAGAATTTAATATATATATTAACTACTCGTATAATATATATATATATATTATAATAGCACCCCAAATAAACTATGGTGCGGCATACTCTACTATCCAAAGCCCCATATCACTCAAATTAAGGGGAATACATTCGAAATCACTCTCAAATTGTATTAACATACATACACAAACAATATTGAGGCGGAGAATAGATTCCAAGTCTCTAAGAGGATGGCACATGCTTGCGTATCTTAGGACCGTCTGAACTATCACGTCGATAGCCTGTACCAAGGATATCTATCTTCTAGGGTATGAGTCAATATCTCCCATAAGGCAACACAAGATAAGATCGTCCCGGCGCGGCAACCTCAGGGATAGCAAGTAGCGTGGGCATGATTTTCACACATAGATAGTATATGCATACACAATCATATAACTATACTAATATTACCATATCAATAATGGGTATATTCTCAATTCCCATAATTACGAAATTCGTATTTATTTCTCATTATTTAGTTATCACATATAACCATTCACATCTTACTTTAATTTGAGGAACTTTTCCACTTACTATATAACGCTTCATGGATTCTATCCTCCCAATTATAAAATTCAGTAGGTATACACATTTGTCCCAAAGTAGCTCTCCTATGTGTCTCTCTCTTTAAATCATAAATCCACCGACCCTTATGTAATTGTCCCAAAATACAAATCTTTGCCCGACATCAAGGGTCCCAAAATCTATTCACATGTCCTACTGGTCTTCCCTATCCCCCAAAACATTTTATTAAGGATGCCCAAGGATCATCTCACAATAATTTGAATTTAACTCATTTAAAAAGGAAATAGGAGTCTGCCAGGAGGGGTCGATCGATCGAGGTCTGGGGCTCGATTGATCGAACCTTCGATCGATCGATGATCTGGCTCGATCGATCGATCAAGCAGGTATTTTGATTTCTGCAGAATTGCAGTTGCGGGTTCTACCACTTATCTTCATCCAAATCCATATTTTCCAACCCCAAACGTCCCAAAAATTCTAATACTAACATTATAGCAATATACCAGATGTTTCTAACGTAAGGCATGTACATTTCTATCATTCAAACATGGGTTATCAACCCAAAATTTTATCTAATTATCAAGAACCCTAAAATTTTCTTAAACAGGTTTCTAACAAATTTTCTTCAGAATTTCCTTCTTATAACATCAAAATTTCGTGGTTAATTTCCTCTACATAGAAAGGGCTTCCAGAATCATCATATAAACCAATACTACATGGATTTTCCTATCACAAATTGGATTTTCTTCCATATATTTCATCCCTAATCATTCCTAAACTAATATGGAAATTGCACCGACGAAATAAGCAAGATAAACACTACCTGGGATTTTCAGAAGTCTGGATTGCGGCTGATTTTGGTGTGGTTACGTTCCCCTTCTCGCGATCTACGCGTTGGTGGTGGCGGCGGTGCAAACCGTTAAGTTTTGAGCGTTGGAATTGCTTGAGAGCTCTCTCCTCTCTTATCCAATGGCCGTTCTAGGTTTTTGGGTATTCTAACCCTAGGTGACAACCTCAATATCAGATATAACCTCTTTAGTTTTCGTGAGTTTAGTTACCCAAAAATGTAAAATGACCAAATTGCCCTCCCGGGCTTCTAATTAGGCCTAAAAATGCCGCGAGACCCAAACTACACCCCCGGGTAGACTTTTCTGACTATCTCGACCCTTCCAAACGCGTTGGTGCACTCAAAATGACCATACGAACAAATTATAAAATATTCACTTTTATTAGTCCACATTTAGACCCGACACGACACAGGCGCGTCCCAACATAAATTTCCACAATTGTCATTTTATTCACACGTGACAATATTATAAAATAAATCTCATATATTACTATACTCATCCAGTAATATGCAACAAATAACAAATTTCCAATAATTACTAACTCTCTTCATGCTAGTAAATATTTAAAGCAACATTTCGGATTTAAATCAAATTAATTTATCTCAATTAAATTTAATAAATCCCATAATTTAAAAGTTATAAAAATACGGGGTATTACAATATACTGCGGGAATATGTCTTTAATCTCAAACGGAGTTGATCATGACGTGATGAAAAACAAGTGCTTTTTCCTACATGTTAACAATATGTTAAATCATTTGAAGAGAAGTGTCTTGTTATGATGGGGTCATCGTTGGTTCTAATGATGAGAACTTGATGAATCAAAGGAATTGTAGAAGGAGTAATTATTACACCCGATTTGTGGTTTATAGTAGGTTAGGGATCAATTGGGGAACTTTATTGAGGGAAGGAATGGCGGTTGTAATTGGGAAGAGTCCCTTTCTATGTTAACGAATGTAAAAGGCTACATTTTTAAGAGAGATTGGTTGTGCCAGAAGGTCTCGAGCTACATAAGGTAAATTTGGACAAAGAATATTATTCATAGGTTACTTTATATTACAGAGGAAAGTTGGTATATAGTAAATTGAGGAATTCGTATGGGTGGTGCGATGAAGCAATTATTTGTATAGTTTGTGTTGTGAAGGAGATCCTTCCAGTAAAAAATGTAGACTCGGAGACATTCAAATATTTACAGGGTTCGATATCCTATTATTGAAATGGAGAGTATACCGAGTGTTTTTCGATATGTGTTCCAAAGGGGTCATGGAATCAAGTGAGGTCATTTTATTTAGATTGACCAATTTGATTAAGCACTAAGAGTTAACAAGTTATTGTGTGGGAATGTATTCGGGGCACCTCGAAAAGAGTGGTGTTCATAGTAAGGTGTATGAAGATTGCGGAAGTAGGAAAAAGAGCTTGTGTGACCAACAAGAACGTGGTTTTGTGACCCAAGAGGTAGGTCAATTGTCATTGAAGTCCTCCCCGAGGATGGATATTGCAAAGTCAGATTTTAAAGTGAATTTGGCACTCGATGTATTAGTCCTTTCCCATACAAGTGGATAGGTTGGGGACAATAACATTTGACCACACCTTTTTACCCTTAGTGTCGACATTATATTGATATTGGTGCACAATGGAGTAAGTTATTAAAGGATAAGTTAATATAGTAATAGTTGGGCTAGTGGTTGAGGGTTAGCCGAGCATGAGTTACGATGAGAGGCCTTAATTTATATTATCTTTCTAAAGAGTATGAGAAAGATACAGGCGATATATCCTTAGATTTTCGAGTATGAATATAATGAATTCAAATTTCGAGGATGATATTCCTTATTTTAGGGGGAAAGAATGTTATATCCCATAATTTTAATGCATTAATTAAATAGTGAATTTGATTATTTATGATTATATGTGCATGCAATGACATGTGATATCACTCCTTATATTTTTCATATGTGTTGTTCTAAGTGTATATTACTCGTAATTGACATATGACTTAATGCATGGTAATGAATTAATAATTATTAAATAAATAATTTAATAATGATTTTTGGGAATCACATAAATTAAACTATTAAAATATAGTGGATATTGTATATTTATGTTTGGTACATTTATAATGTTGGATTAGGACTTACAATAATGGGTTTTAAGCCCATAGGCTAATATATGATTTGGGATAGACTTTGGACTAACTAAAATTTATTTTGTGTTTAATAGGTTAAGGACCATAGCTGTCAACGGGTCGTGTTAACGGGTTAACGGGTGAAAACACCCTTGACCCGTACACGACCCGTTAAGACTAACGGGTCAAATGATAATACCCAAACACGACCCGTTAATATTAACGGGTACACGACCCTAACCGTTAACACCCGTTAATATTAACGGGTCTAAACGAGTAACGGGTTGGGTGACCCGTTAATACCCGTTAGTATCCATTAACACCTGTTAATACCCATTAATACCCGTTAATACCCGTTAATACCCGTTAGTACCCGTTAATACCCATTAGTACCCGTGTAATATTGGTTCGGGCCACACGACCCAATAAAACCCGTTACCACTAATGGGTGATAATGGGTATAAACGGGTTTAATCGTGTAAGAGTACAAAACCAAACATGACCCGTTATGATAACGGATCTACCGTGTTGACCCGTTAATGACCCAAACCCGATAAGACTAAACCCATTAACTTATAATTTCGTGTCGTATCGTGTCGTGTTATCGTGTCGTGCCTCATTTTGCCAGGTCTAGACCATATGGGTGTTAATCAAAATTTCGTGGTTATAAATATAAGAGGGGAGATTAGGTTTGCTAGGAATCATTTTAATACTTGAGAAAGGAAACCCTAGAGAGAGAAGATGGAGGCTACTTAGAGTTGAAGAAAAGGTGGCAATTAGGAATTGGAGAGGAGGAAAATCGGGGCTTGGCAATTGGAGTTCATCCTACTTGAACTTTAAATAAAGTTTACTTAGTATATTAATATAATAATTTTTTATGGTAGAATATAGTTATGTATTGGATTCTAAATCTGAATACGGAGATAATTGATTTAGATAATTAAAAAAATAATTTTGGATTCAAGTTAATAAAAAATTAAGTTTATATACATGAATTGCAATTAGTAAAATTCCACATGAAATTGGACTGTATGGACAAATTGATATTAGGATTATATTACATTTACATAATTGAGGAAAAAACCCTTTGTGGATTCATAAATTGAGTGGAATTTGGGATTTTTAGATGAAATGAAATTCTAGGGTTCGAAATCTTTAGATCTTTGATATAACTTTAACATATAAATTGAATAAGCTTATAGAAAATAGTATAGAGTTTAGTTTTGTGAAGTTTTTATAACAATTTAGGGTATAGGGGAAATAATAAAATCTTAAATTAGGTAATTAATGATGGTTATAGATAGAGTGGTGGTAACAAGGGGCATAAGTTAAAGAAAGACTGAATTGTGATGGGTTTTATGGTTTGGCCATTCAAATAGCCACAATTGTGGTCCGTTCGCATGGGAAGTAAAAATGGCTAGGGTTTAGTGACATGCGCACAAGCATGGCAGAAATTAGGAACTACAATATTTTGTAGAAAGGGAAAAGGGAATGAAAGTAGGAGACCTAAACATTATTGTAAGGATAAATTTTCGAATCTAGTCCATTTGTATGTATTAGCTTTATTCTATGTTTGGATAAAACTTGTTTGAGTCATAGTTTAGGACTTGAGTTGTTTATCCTTAAAAAATATGATCTGTTATTGAAGATTATAGAGGCCGAAGATAAAGCGACATCAAGCGTACATCTTGTTACGATTAGAGTTTCGTCGTCATCATCTGAGGACTTGGATTGGTGTTTGGGTGTTGGCTTATAAAAATGTTTTATACATTTTTTAAATGTTTTTTGAAAACTGGACATGTTGTTAGAATGACCTTAGGGTTGTTATTCGAACGAGTATATCTACCTCGTTAGAATAGTGATCCAGTTACCTTTGATGCGCCATTTATAGCATCCTCTGGAATCTCTTTGGGAGTCTCATTAAAAGTTGTTAGAATGATATATACAGCCTCATTCGAACAAGATCTAATGTTTTTTAAACGATATAGTGTGTTTTCAATGTAAACATCATTTTTCAATCTTATCTCGTTTTTTGAAAATATCCTATAAATAGGAGTGCAGAGCAGTAGATTTTAGAGAGACTTTTCCATGATTTTTGAGTTCTTTAACTTCTTTAAAAAGCTCTCCAAGTTTATGTGTTTGTTTTAAGAAAAAGTCTTCCAAAGAAAAACCCTTGTTTAAACCCATGTTAGCGATCCAAGAATCATACATACATATGTCGTTTTGAAATCTCCCTATTTTTCAACAAGGTGGTTTCCTTTTTATATTGTGAGAATTTTTTGTAGTGGATATCATGTATGGTGTTGTGCGACAACTGGACTGGTCACAAGACAATCGGTGGGATAGCAAGACGTGAGAAAGCACTTGCATTGTGTCATTATTGGAAGGTGTCCAAGAATGACTGTAGAGATAGTTATAGGGATCAAGGAAGCGCGTCAAGGCTTGAACCCGTAGATTCTGTGAGTAATTCTAAATTGGTTTTGTAAACTGCCTATATCTTAGTGGGCTTGTGTGGATGGGCCGTCTGTGTTTTTTTTGGTTGAGGGTTTTCTTTATACATTGCCACATTGTGATTTACTTATTTAACTCTTTCTTATACTCACCTAGATGCATTCTTAGGTCAAGAATAAAATCGATAAATTATTTTTACATAACATTTGTGGTTTTCATAATTGGTACTAGAAAATTAAAAATTGTGGAGATAAAATTTGGCGGTGTTTTTCTCTACAAACCTAGCTTTCTTAAATTGGTATTAGAGAGGGTTACACTAATTTGATGCTATGGATCCCTGTTTTGTGATCATTTAGGGTTTAGGTGGATTTTAACTGAATAGGGGGATCCATTCCACGACCTCCATTTTTTTAGGGAACAAACTATCCCTATTGGAAGGTTCAAATGTAATTTTTCCTTAAATCGAGCGACGAGAATGTTTGAAACTCAGTTGATTATGGGTGGACTCCTCCCACTGAAGGTGGTACTCCTAAAACATATGCCTCTTGGATAATGACTGATAATAATGCCTCAAATTTGAATTTTAAGGGTGTGAACGCTATTTTGTATGACTGATAAAGAGTTTAGACGCATTATGACTTTCGAGTGCGCGAACGATGCTTGGGATATTACGTTCCACACACGAGGGAACATATAATGTTAAGGTTTCCTAGTTACTAAATATAAGGGCTATGTTTGAGATGATTAAGATGTTAAAGAATGAGTAGTTTATCAGTTATGATCCAAGTTTGTGAATATTGTCAATTCCTCATTCAAGTTAGGAGAGCCTATCTCCGAGTATATAGTGGTGCAAAAAATATTAAGGTTGTTACTTGAAAGATTTAACGCGAAAGTCACGGTCCTATATTCCCTAGGTGGTTTCAACACTATGAGAGTCCAAGAGCTTGTAGTTAGTCTTCAAACCTATGAGATGAATATGTGTCCTCCACAGAAAAAGGATGAAAAGAAGGGCTTTGCTTTGAAAGGCCGAAAAGAGGATGTGTTAGATTCTGGTAGTAATGGTGAGCTTGATGCTGAAGAAATGGCTACATTTGGTAGGAAGTTCAATAAGTTTCTTAAGTTTAGGGATTATAAGAGTTTTAAAAAGAAACCTAAGAACTT
This sequence comes from Sambucus nigra, assembly GCA_949130495.1. Taxonomy (NCBI): domain Eukaryota; kingdom Viridiplantae; phylum Streptophyta; class Magnoliopsida; order Dipsacales; family Adoxaceae; genus Sambucus; species Sambucus nigra. The sequence continues at coordinate 443,408,039 of OX422218.1, read as the reverse complement.
TAATGACTATTATAGGAATAATTGGGATGCTACTATTAAGGTGGATGATTGGGACAAGTGCTTTGAATGAGAAGGGTTTGGGCACTATTCTCTTAAGTGTCTAAGTAGACTAAAAAAGGAGGGAAAGAAACTGAATGTATATAATACCACCCTTATTGATAGTGAGTCGAAAGAGGGAGTTAATTCCCCCCATAGAGAGATACATCGCATTCATGGCTAGTCATGTGGGCTTAAATGAAGTGTCTTCCACCATTTAAGATAATCGTCAGTATGATAATTTGAGGTCTGGTTTTTAGATTCCCAGGATAGTGAGGAGAGAATCGATGAATAAGAAGAATATGAGGAGGAGGATAGTGATCTTTAAGTAGACTTTTGGGAGTTATACATTGAGTCGTTAAAGTTGAAAAAGCTCAACAGATATTTATAAGCTAAGATAAAAGAATGTTCCTTAGGAAATGGTGATACTAAATTGATTGAGGATGTTAGGGCATCTGAGAAGAGTCTTTAGGACAAAATCGAGTATGTTGAGGGAAAGAGATATAGCCTTGGAGGTTTTGAACAAATAGTTTATTGAGTTTGAATATTTTAGGCGTTTGCTCTAGTCTAGAATTGTGGAGTTAGAAGGGAAAGTGAGAGATTCAAGTAATGTTAAATTTGATTGGGAGTCTAGGTTGAAAAAGTTAGATAAAATATTACGAACCGTCTGAATTAAAGATGACACTTGTGTAATTGGCTTTGATGATACAAATACTTCCACTGCAAAATCTAAGACCATTATTTTGAGAGATCCAACCAAAGCTTGGGTCGTTGAAATAGGTCAACCCAAATTTAGCATTCCTCATATCTACACTTACACGTTGTGTGGTAGGAAATGTCACCTTTGTAATTTTTATTATGATCTTAGAAAATGCCCTAGTAAAGCTAATACTGGTGTCAAAAAATCTTCTCGAGCACAAGTTCGTCACGGTACATTTATGTGGGTTAGGAGATCCGATTTGGAGGTACTTAAGGTTAGGCCGGTTGACTCTCACCTGATTTCACACAATTCATCACATGTTGTATGTTATCAGTGATCGCTTGCATGTTTTCATATACCAACTTTTACGCTTCATATTATATGATATTGCTAGTTGTATGATGTTAATAATTTGTATCTTGTTTTTCCATTTTTTGGGTCTTAATGAGAAAAATACAAAAATATTTTGTTTGTCTTTGGAGTCATTTTGAAAATTGTTTAAAAACTTTAAAATATTTTTTTATTTATGTGTAACTTAGTTTTACACATAATGTGTGATAGATAAGTGTGTTTGATTCCCATTACTTCCATTTGTCCATGTGACTAAGACATTTGATTCAAATTTTCAATGTTTGGATTGTTCTTAATCATGTTTGCATGAAGTAGTTTGAAATTAATTTTCATGATGGATTCACTTTGTATATGCCTTTGCACACACTTTGCACAAACTATTTGGTTTTTAACTTCATATGTCATATGAGATAAGTATAGAGTTCTCCCAATAATCTTTTCATATACATAAAAAATTTACTAGAGGGGAGTTTTGCATTCAAAAACCATTTCACATGAGATCGGTGTGTTTGATTCCCATTACTTCCATCTGTCCATGTGACTAAGACATTTGATTCAGATTCTCAATGTTTGGATTGTTCTTAATCATGTTTGAATGAAGTAGTTTGAAATTGATTTTCATGATGGATTCACTTTGTATATGCCTCCGTACACACTTTGCACAAACTATTTGGTTTTTAACTTCATATATCATATGAGATAAGTATAGTGTTCTCCCAACAATCTTTTCATATACATAAAAAAATTACTATTGGGGAGTTTTGTATATAAAAACCATTGCAAGTGAGTTTGGTGCTTCATTTAATATTTGTGTATGGACGAGAAATGGCTATTAAAGGGGAAATATCCTTTGCATGAAAGGCCACCGTTGGCAATAGCCTAAAAGATTGAGAGGCAATAAAAATAGAAAAAATTCCAAGAATAATTTTTTTACATTTTTACTTCAAAAATTAGATATCTTCAAAAGAATAAGAGAGAGAGAAAAATTATATGTTTTTATGGTGTTTAGTTGAAGATCAGTGGGTTTGCACAATGAGTCCTGGTTGAGCTTAATTGTTTTGATGCTTGTATTCGTTTGTCCTTTTGTGCTCTTTATTTGACAACTAAGGCTAAATCGAATGTTGATAAATTATTGTATCCGAATAGATCTACATGAACCTTTTTGAGTGAATGGATAATGATAAGAAGCTTTTTTTTGTATGGTCGTTGTCTTCAAAAGTCACTCTCAAAATTCTCTTGAGTACCTACAAAACTTGTCTAAAAATACCTCGTATTGCGGTAAGCACGAGTATCAATCCAACTTTCAAGGTGAAACAATTAATGTGAAAACGTGCAATTCCAATTTTTTTGATGAGAATATTTTTTTTTATATTTAAAAAACTTTCAAGTGAAAATTTTACTAATAAATGCTAAGAATTATAAAATGACTAAATAATGAAAAAAATGTGCAACCGAGTGTGAAATATGTGAGAAGGTCAAGAGATGGGAATTACACTGTATTTTCAATTATTTTAATTTCTCAATTTATTAATTTGAAATATTTTGAGATAATATTAAATCGATAATCTAACTCTCATTATAATTATAAATTTAATAATATCTTTTTGAAAAAATTAATTTAAAAATGTCAAACAATGAAAAATTAGGACTTATACTATTTTCAGAAAATTACCCACTAGGATCAATTTAACGAAAACAATAGTAATCATCAAATTTCAATACCGAATTAATATTCAAATTTCGAAAAAATCTATCTCTAGTTCGATTCCTAAATTCAAACATTAATTTGTTCAATTAATTTACTAACTCTCGTCACATAAATTCATCGGTGATAGTTAAAATTAATTTACCTAGAAATATAAAATTAATAAAACCAATTAATTAAATTAACATCATTCGCAGTGCATCCCACCCCTTGAACGGGGTGTTTAGACAAACATTCTCATGTGTTCATAAACAATAATAAATAATATATCAAAAGATGACATAAATTTGAATAGAGAAATAGAATACAATACGCAAGTCTCCTTGTCGAATCGCGTTCATGAAATGCGTCTCAATCTTCTCACTAATCCAGCACTTGTTACAAAAAGAAGACTAAAAACTACACCTAAAAATTTATTCTAAAACTAAACTAATTTTTTTAGAATTTTTTATGACCCTAAACTGTACATAATATACAAACTGTTTTTCTCTCTATCCGCGTCTGTTTTTTTTCGTATCTGAGAGAGTCCTCTTTTAAATGAGAGTTCCCTTCATTTTTGTGTAGCCCCGATTTCATTTGGTTGGAGAGATTTTTATGGGATTTTCTTGGCTTGGGTTTGACTCCGATATTGCTGGGATTTTGATTGAAGGGATAAGGGTGAGATGGAAGTGATTGGAATTTCGGATTGGAGAGTGCCAGATTTGAGGACTCGTGCGAGTTGGGCTCGGGTACGGGGTAAAGTCGGTTCGGAGCTACCGAACATAGCGGGTTGGGTGAAAGGGGTCCGGGTTGGGGACGATTTTGGTTCAGGCCGCTGCCAAGTTCGAGGTTGGTCCGACGCTGGGTGTAAGGGATCGGCAATAGGCTTGGATCTCGGCCGGAGAGAGGGTTTGAGGTGAGGTCGCCGGACGGATTCAGGCGACGATTTGACGGGTTGAAATGAGGGTCCGATTTCGGATTTTGTGGATGTGGTCTTGAGTTTTCATGGAGGTGGAAAAGATGAAGTGGTGGGTATGTAGTGTGGTAGGGTGTATGGTATTGGGGTGTGTGTGAGTGAGTGAGTTAGTTTAGGTGTGTGAGTGTGTATGGAAAGAGGGTGTGTGTGTGTGTGTTTAAATGTGTGTTTAATTTTTACCCCTAAAAATTAATTCAACCTAAAAAAACTAAAACTAAAATAATAAAAAAATAAAATCTAATAAACTAAAAAAAAACTAACATCTCAAAATAAAAAATGAAAATAAATAAATAAATAAAAATCTATTAAAGCTAAAAAATATAATGCTAATAACATAAAACTAAAATAAATAAATAAATAAATAAATAAATAAATAAATAAAAATATATATATATATAATCTAATAAAACTAAAAAAATAAATTCCTAAAAAGTTAATCCTAATAAAATAAAGATTAAAAATTAAAAGCTAAGAAAAATCAAAATCAAAATAAAGAATAGAAAAATAGAAAATATATTCTAGAAAATTCTAAATAAGTCTAAAATAAATCCTAAAAATAAAACGACTAAAAATAAAAATATAAGAAAATCTAAAAAGGCACAAACTCAACACACACCGGGCTCGGGGTATGGACTGGGCTCGATTAAGGTTACGGGACTGATTCGGGGTATCGAAACTCTTCTGGGCAAGCTCAAATAGGACTCCAGACTTTGCGGTCTCCTTTAATTTCTTCGATGCACGCTTTTGACCGCTATTGCGTCGCAATTGACTTGATTTAGCACTTTTGATACCGCAACTGTGTAGTGACCTGCGAAATAAATATATATGAACATAAGGACATTTTTATTAAAAACAAGCGACTAAAATGCATCTATTCGGGTTATAAAATAGATACTTTTCGGTGCTTATCACACCACCCCAAACAGAACATTTCTAGTCCTCGAGCAAAAATTAGAGAGAAAATAGAGATAAGTAACCAAAAGTTTGCCACTTTCGCAGGCACTGGCGATTGCACTTAGCTTGTGCAATAAGCCGTTAAACCTATAGGTCGCCCTACAGAACGAGTGGTATCTCGTGAGGGTTTGCAGTGAATATACCCACAAAATTAAAAACTTATTTAAATGCAGTATCTGAGTAGATGATTAAATGTTATATAACCCAAGTTTAAAAGGACATCAAGGTACACCTATTCGACTATCAAAATAAGATATAAAATTATTTAATACCGAAAAGCGTAATTATTCCTAAAACTCAGCATGTGTAGTGTGAAGTAATCTCAAGTATCATTAGAGTAATTCTAAGATTGCCTTTATATAATCAATGCTTTGACTTCAATTCTCACTGAAAATATCTCTCTGAATCGAACTCTCTGAGAATTGGGTAAGTGTATCTCTCTAGTGTGTGAGGATGTGAGTAAATATAAACAAGTTCAAACGTCTCACACACTTTATAAAAAGGCCGGATACATGAAAGAAATTTGATCTCATGAAGAAATGCAAACCACTACGTTGAGAATGTCGAGTTATTCACCATATAATCTTCTCGTTTGCCCGAACACTTTACCAAGGGTGAAAAATATGATTTATGAAAGGTAAGAGGTGATAATGAAATGAAAAGGATTTGCTAGGGCATTTTGATAAGAGCGTAACACACTTTGACTATTGTATTCATTATTTGAACTTATGATCGCATATTATTTTCTTCTTTACTATTTTATTTTCTTTCTTTGCTTTTTCTTCCTTTTTTTTGCGATATTTTTCTTTTCATAGCAAAAATGAAGACAATTTACATTGATAATCTCAAACACTCTTTTTTCTCAGAAATTATGGCAGTGACGGATGGTATTTGGGACATATGGATAAGGAAAACATGGAATGGTAATAGGTGGAGTGAAGGGTAAAAATGGTAAGTGTCTGAAAAAATCGGTTTAGTGCTCAGGACAAACTACAAGACACATGTTTCTTACAACTCGAAAGTAATGTCATTCTCAGTGATTAAGCCAAATTTGAAAAAAATAATGAGATCATGCAACAACTAAATGTAGTACCTAAAGAAAGTTGAGTCAACTTGTGATTCGGAGATACGTAAAAACCCTCAAAAAGGTGAAAAGCTCAAATCTCATGGGTTTAAGTCGCCACTAGTGATCTTTTAAGGCTCTCTTGAGAATATTGTTACTCTTCAACTTTTGATTGTGAACGTGATAGTGCAAATTTCCGAGTTTAGGAATTCATAGTGCAAATACACTTTAGGAGGTATTAATTAATTTAAGGTTTAAAAGAATAATTTTTGGGTCAAACACAGATATTTCGAGATTTCTAAAAGAGGGATGATAGATAAATCATGTTATAAAAATTTATTTTTAACTGCACAAAAATTTTAAAATCACTTGTTTATGAAAATTTTCAAAAGAGGTACGATTTTGATAAATTTTCCACCCCCAAACAAAAGGGAACATCGTCCTCGATCTTTAAAACCATATATAAAAATGAAAAGCTCAAGGGAGGAAAGATAGTGCCATAATGAACCACTAGTGAAATGTACCGCATTCTGGAGCATAGATGAAACCTGCAGAACATATGTGATACAAAAGTACGTACAAATTTATAAAGCATGTGAAAATCATTGGATGGTGTGAAACACCACCCCTAAACAGGATAAGACTCATACTCAGAAACAATGAACAACGGGCTGTCTCCCGGTAGCGCTAAGTTTAATGTCTTCAGACAGACTGATCGAAACTCATCCTAAAGATAAGATCTATGAAAGTGCGGGGCGGCAGAAAAATTGGGTGATGAGAATCACCCCCAAACAAGACTGAAGCGTCAGTCTTACTGGATAAAGGCTAAAGAAGAGGTCAATGCACTTGTATAGCGAAGTACATCACTCGATGCAAAGCAACGGTGGACCATGGGCGGGTGGGTAGGAGGGTACATGGATGAAGATGGGCAAGGGTGAGGGTGAATAGGCACCGGTCACGGGCCTTATTGACCGTAAAGGTGAGGGAAACAAGGGCCCTATAAGTATGGTGCTCAAGTTGGTGGGGGAGGAAAAATGGTTTGACAATAATAATGGGGTGGGCCTCAGAGAAAGTGCACGACCGTTCTATAAATGGACGGTGATAATGGTCGTGTCGTGACACGCCAGGGAGCTATCGATGGAAAAAATCAACACCACAAGGAGGTGGTGTGCATTTAGGAACAATCTCGATGTCACGGACGATTAGAGTAGCATAAATACTCTTATAGATAGTGGTGTTGATTAAAAATTCACAAATGTGATCGTTGAGTACTAGGGGGAGGATGGATGTAGGTGAGGACCTAAATACGTAGATGGGAACAGGTGAGGTGCAATAACAAGGTCCAAATCAAGTGGTGGGATGGAAGGGACAGTGGGTGGATCGGGTGGGACAAAGGGTGGGGGAAGATGATCTAACTCACGAGTAGGAGAAACACATTCCTCATGAGGTGCGGAGTGATCCTCAAGGTCACTTGCAGTAGGAAGTTTGGAAATAAATGAGGGAGTGATCAACTTAGCCACCATTACGTCACCATCTGAGGTGGTGAAAGGGTCGAACGAGGCTTTAATATCCGAGATAGATGAATTTACATCAATATTCGGCTCAAGGGGAGCCAAGCATGGTGGGTCAGGATCCATATCCCGAGCGATAGAAACCATCTCTGATTCAATATCAAGAAAATGGTGAGCACTCATAGCCGGATATAACCTAGGATGAAGTGGTTGCTTGGGAACATACACAGTGGGCTTAGTACGTGCAAGCTCGGGCATAATTATGGATTCGGTGGAAGGGGAAAGGCGAACCGCAATGGTGGGTTTGAAAGGTTAAGGCAGTGTGGGATCAGTCTCACTGTCAATGGATATGTCAACACTATTGTCAACTTGGGTCCCGGACCACGGGGTGGTCTCAACTTCAAGATTCTCAGGAGGATAGGGTTGGTCACACTCAAAATCAGTGGCACAAGACGATACACCATCGTCCCACGCGAGGTCAATAATGGGTTGACTTGAGGTGGAATCCATCTCGTTCGCACACTCAAAATCATATAATCGTTGTTCAAGCCTTTGAAGTGATTCAGTTTTAGATTGAAGAGTGTGCGCAAACTTGTGTGAGAGTCTCTCGAGAGAGAATGTGCAAGGTGGTGGGTGAGGTGGACACAACTCACTAGAAACACTAGGATGTGGAGAATACTCATATGAAGTGTGTGGAGTAGGGTCAATTGTAGCGTTCACAGGAGAAGCATCTCCTTGAGGGACAAAAGTGTGATCAGAATGAGGAGCATAGGAAGGGGACTGATAGGTATGAGGTGCATGAGGTGGAGATGACGACTGTTGAAAATCGTAAGGATCCACAACATGGCGTTGTGATTCATATTGCATGGAAGGATGATCAGGCCTCTATGAATATATTGGGTAGTCATACCCCTCGACATTAGATATGTCGTGACAATACGTCGAGGGTGGGTCCAAAACAGTGTCATAGGGATACACATGTTCCATGGTGGATTCAGATGGAGAGAATATAAATGGAAACTCATGGGACAAGTGATCGCTAAGAAAGCAGTGTGTGCACGGCGAAGCATGTGATGGGTTGACACTCGTCACAGGAGGCGGTGGATGATGAGATGTGTTCATGGACGACACATGAGTATCAACGGTGTGCATTTGAGAGTTAAAGCCCTGAATTAATGAATCAAGGGTCGATTCGGGCTTATGATCAAACAAACTTCGAGAGAATGTAAATTGCCAAAGTATTCCCGTAAAGGACGTTCTCCGGCCATGACAAGAGGAATATTTTTTTGGTTTTAAATATTTTTCAAAAGAAAAGAAAATCTTTTTGTGATTTTTGAAAATAAGAAAAGGAAAATATTTTTGGTATTTTAAATATGGAAAAAAAAGAAAATCTTTTTGGGATTTTTGAAAATATTTAAAAAAGAAAATATTTTTGGTATTTTTCGAAAAATGGGAAAAATTGGACTCTTGATTTGGTCGAACTAACTAAAACCGACTACCTAAAGAATGGAATTTGACACACACGAGTCAAGAAAAAATCCTAACGTGTATGTAGCCAATTATTATCTTCAAAATTACTGAGAGGGGTAGTCAAATTTTAATTAAGCCCGCGGGCGATGAAAATCACTTAATTTATCTTTATGATCACCGCGTGCAAAAATGTGTTCCTACGGGGCTAGCTAGTTGATTGATTTTAAATTTAATGACAACTCGGGTAGCACATAATGGATAAGCGAGTGCGTCGGGTGATGAAATCCCTTCTTGTTTCAATGACCGGGTCCAGGTCTTAGGTAAATTAATTCATCAAACCATTCAATTTAAGTGCGATGCAAAAATTAAAGGCACATAGGAGCAATTAATCACACAAAAATGAACGCGCTGGTAGGAGAGTCGCGAGGGATAAAAAAATTATACGTGCCATGGCTTTTACACACGTGGGGCGGAGACCGAGTTGAGTCAATCGGGGGGAGATCTCGCCTATCTCAGTCGTCCCCGGGAGTCCCACTGACCCAAAGTAGAGAGGCTTCAAAATCCTCGCCTTGGACGCACTCTCTCTACCTTGTCCGGTTTCCCTTTTCGCTTTTTTTTATATGAATAATTATTACAAATAAATCGGTGTCAAAAAGCACCAAAATAAATACAAAGCTTCAATAATCCTATACAACCACTCTAAGGAGGAGGGAGAAGAAATAATAATTACAAGTAAATAAAATAAAATTACAAGTCTTCAATTGCTTCCAGGCCAAGAAAGCGGCAACGACGCCATTAGATAAGAAACTTTTTCCGGTCGTTGTCTTCAAAAGCCACTCTTAAAATTCCCTTGAGTACCTACAAAACTTGTCTAAAAATAACTCGTATTGCGGTAAGTACGGGTATCAATCGAACTTTCAAGGTGAAACAATTAATGTGCAAAACGTGCAATTCCAATTTTTTTATGAATTTTTTTTATTTTATTTTTAAAAACCTTTCAAGGGAAAATTTTACTAATAAATGCTAAAAATTATAAAATGACTAAATAATGAAAAAAAAGTGCAACCGAGTGTGAAATACGTGAGAAGGTCAAGAGATGGGAATTACACTGCATTTTCAATTATTTTAATTTCTCAATTTATTAATTTGAAATATTTCGAGATAATATTAAATCGATAATCTAACTCTCGTTATAATTATAAATTTAATAATATATTTTTCAAAAAATTAATTTAAAAATGTCACACAATAAAAAATTTGGACTTATACTATTTTCAGAAAATTACCCGCTAGGATCAATTTAACGAAAACAATAGCAATCATCAAATTTCAATACCGAATTAATATTCAAATTTCAGAAAAAACCTATCTCTAGTTCGATTCCTAAATTCAAACATTAATTTGTTCAATTAATTTACTAACTCTCGTTAGATAAATTAATCGGTGACAGTTAAAATTAATTTATCTAGAAATATAAAATTAATAAAACTAATTAATTAAATTAACATCATTCGCAGTGCATCCCACACCTTGAACGGGGTGTTTAACCAAACATTCTCATGTGTGCATAAACAACAATAAATAATATATCAAAAGATGACATAAGTTTGAATAGAGAAATAGAATACAATACGCAAGTCTCCTTGTCGAATCGTGTTCATGAAATGCGTCTCAATGTTCTCACTAATCCAGCAATTTATTACAAAAAGAAGACTAAAAACTAAACCTAAAAATTTATTCTAAAACTAAACTGATTTTTTATGACCCTAAACTGTACATAATATACGAACTGTTTTTATCTCTATCTGCGTTTATTTTTTTTCGTATCTGAGAGAGTCCTTTTTTAAATGAGAGTTCCCTTCATTTTTGTGTAGCCCCCGATTTCATTTGGTTGGAGAGATTTTTATGGGATTTTCTTGGCTTGGGTTTGACTCCGATATTGGTGGGATTTTGGTTGAAGGGATAAGGGTGAGATGGAAGTGATTGGAATTTCGGGTTGGAGAGTGCCCGATTTGAGGACTGGTGCGAGTTGGGCTTGGGTACAGGGGTAAAGTCGGTTCGGATCTACCGAACGTAGCGGGTTGAGCGAAGGGGGTACGGGTTGGGGACGATTTCGGTTGAGGCCGCCGCCGGGTTAGAGATTGGTCCGTCATTGGGTGTAAAGGATCGACAGTGGGTTTGGATCTCGACCGGAGAGAGGGTTTGAGGTGAGGTCACCGGCTTGATTCAAGTGACGATTTGACTCGTTGAAATGGGGGTTTGGTTTTGGGTTCTGTGGATGTGGTCTTGAGTTTTCATGGAGGTGGAGATATGGGTTAATGGAGGTTTGTTGGAATGTGGTTATGGAGGAGAGAGAGAGGGTATGTAGGTGGAGAAGATGAAGTGGTGGGTATGTGGTGTGGTAGTGTGTATGGTATTTGGGTGTGTGCGAGTGAGTTAGTTTAGGTGTGTGAGTGTGTATGGAAATAAGGTGTGTGTGTGTGTGTGTTTAATTTGTACCCCTAAAAATTAATACAACCTTAAAAAACTAAAACTAAAACTAAAATAACAAAAAACAAATAATCTAATAAACTAAAAGAAAACTAACATCTCAAAATAAAAAATGAAAATAAAAAGAAATAAAATAAAACACTATTAAAGCTAAAAATATAATCCTAATAAAATAAAACTAAAATAAATAAATATATATAAAATAAAATCTAATAAAATAAAAAAATAAATTCCTAAAAAGTTAATCCTGATAAAATAAAGATTAAAAACTAAAAGCTAATAAAAATAAAAATCAAAATAAAGAATAGAAAAATAGAAAATATATCATAGAAAATTCTAAATAAGTCTAAAATAAATCCTAAAAATAAAACGACTAAAAATAAAAATTTAAGAAAATCTAAAAAGGCACGAACTCAACACACACCGGGCTCGGGGTATGGACTGGGCTCGGTTAAGGTTACGGGACTGATTCGGGGCATCAGAACTCTTCTGGGCAAGCTCTCCAGACTTTGCGGTCTCCTTTGATTTCTTCGATGCACGCTTTTGACCGATATTGCGTCGCAATTGACTTGATTTAGCACTTTTGATACCACGACTGTGTAGTGACCTGCGAAATAAATAAATACGAACATAAGGTCATTTTTATTAAAAACAAGAGACTAAAATGCATCTATTCGGGATATAAAATAGACACTTTTGGGTGCTTATCAGATAATTTTCTCTTATTTCTAGTTCAAATCGCTTCACCCCGTGCCACCATGTTTAGACACATTGATACTATTGGAGTTTGTAAAACTTATGTGTTTGGGTTTTGGGTGGTCATTTATACCTATATATAGTTGTGCTTCATTGGAATAAGTATGGTTATATATATGGTATAATTTGTCTTTTGAGTCTTTGTGTCTTCATTTAATCCATATTTTCCTTATTATTAATCTTTTATTTATATTGGCATGTATTATTATCATTAAATGCTTGCATCATAGTTGATATCATTTTCTCGTAATTTAGATTATTTGTATTGTGTTGCCGAACTCTTTGTCATTGCATGTTTGCTCGGCACCATTGCATGATATACTTTCTTTCTTTATGCTTCCATGTATTATCATTATGGGGGAGATTTGGTTTATTATTATTCACCTTATCCCTTATATATTCCTGAAGAAAAAGGGGGAGAAATGGTATCTTATGATTTTCATGTGAGAAGACTTTTAAATTAGGGGAGGCGTCATTTCTTAGGTAGAGATGATTAGACAAAGTGGGATAATTTTCCATATGCAGTTTATATATTGTTATATTCTCTTTACATTTGAAGGTGTGTTCAAGTGTGCAAGTTAGTAGTGATGCATTAAAGGTTTACATAAGAGCAAAGATACTTAGTTTATGTCGGTGAAATGGTTGTACTTTTTTTCCTTTTGTGAGTTGGGGATTGAGTCGTTTGTGAGATTCATGACCCAGTAGTTTTTTCGTTATATGTTTTGTCCCGAAATATCCAAAGGGGAAGATTTGTAAGGAAAAAATTATGAATTGTGTCAATTTATATGTATTGACTTTATTAGGTTAGGACCAGAGTTGTTTGTCGTTCATGCCTGTGACGTGTTATTGAAGATTGTAGTGGCCAAAGATGAAGCAACGTTGAATACACATCTTGTTTCGAGCCGAGTTTTGTCTTTATCATCCGAGGGATCTCAATGATGTATGAGTACATATTTATGTTTATTCCTTCAATTGTTTTTTGGGCATTGGTTTATAAAAAGGTATTATATTAAAAATATCTTTTTGAAAATTTGGCATGTCTTTAGAATGACTTTAGTCTATCATTTGAACTAGTTTACGCACGTGATTACAATAGTGATCAACCGAACTTCCAACGAGCCATTTATAGTGTCCTATGGAATCTCATTGGAAGTCTTGTTAGAAGCTATTTGAAAGAAATGTGTAGCCTAATTAGAATGATATCCAATTTTGTTCAAATGAACTGGTGTGTTTCATATTTTAAACTTAATTTTTCTTGTTTATTTCATTTTTAGAAAACATTTTATAAATAGGAGTGCGAAGTAGCCGATTTAAAAGAGACTTTTCTAAGATTTTTGAGTTCCCAAACTTGTTTTAAAAGCTCTCCATGTTTATGTGTTTGTGTTAAGAAAAACCCTTCCAAATAAAAACTCTTGTATACACCCATGTTTGAGATCCAAGAATCATACATACATATGCCATTTTGAGATCTCCCTATTTTTCATCGAAGTGTTTTTCCGTTTATACTCTGAGCATTTCCTATAGTAAATATTGTGTTTGGTGTTGTACAACGATTGGACTAGTCACAAGACAAGTAAGATCAGTGGGATATCGAGATGTGAGAAAGCAGTTGCATTGTGTGGCAGTTGGAAGGCGACCAAAAGTGGCTGTGAAGAAGGTTAAAAGCATCAAGGAAGCGTGTTAACTCTTGAAGGCGTCGAGTTCGTGAGTAAGTATACATTGGTCTTGTAAACTGCCTAAACCATGTTGGACTTATGTGGTTGCGACAACTAAGGTTTTTTCCATTCTAGGTTTTTCTTATACATCACCATGTTGTGATTTAATTATTTTACTCTTGCTTACAATCACAAAGATGCATGCTTAGGTGAAGATTAAAATCGGTAAATTATTTTTACACAAAATTTGTGGTTTTATAAATTGGTGCAAGAAAATTAAAAATTGTGAACATAAAATATGGTTGTGTATTTATCTACAAACCCTAAGCAATTTAGATTTATCAATTTTAAGTTACTGATCTAAGACCTTTAATCATAGATGAGAAATTACTTGAAAAGAGAAAAATATTTATATCCTTCTCGAAATGTGAATAACTTGTGTTGTACATTATATTTTATATACTAATTATTGTGACACCCCGCCTAATTAAATACCGGGCGATCACTCCTTTATTAAATTAAAATCAAGGTGAACAGTTGGTTCATTCTTAGCATCACTGTCGTAAAAATAAAATTTTCCAAATTAACACCCTAATTATTTAAGCTAAGTGTCAAAACCATTTTTAACCTTTCTAACCAAATTGTATTTTTAAAGAAAAACTTATTTATTTAATTATTAACCACATTTTCAATAAGTAAGAATCATACAACAATTATCCTGGAACATAATCCAATTACTTTAAACATTCAACATCCAAAATCCCAACATTTAAAACTAAATGTAAAACATACATGCTGAATGAATCCCAAAGAACAGTACTAGAAATAACTGAAATACAAATGTCCCAACAGAACAGATAAATAGTGGAAAGGGCGACACATGCCCAATGAGGAGAATGATAGCGGTGGAATCAAATAAATGAAATCGTCTAAGCAAGTGGCCTGCAAATCCCACCTAAGATGCAGCACGTTCCTTCCAAAGGATCCTAAGCAACCTGTAGTACATACATATATATACAAGATAGAGAGAGAGAGAGAGAAATGGGTCAGAACCCGATAGTGTATATGATTTAAAAATTGTTTAGCAAGTATTTAAATTGATACAGACCAATGCAACAACATATTAGTGCGACACTCTCTTGAGAAAATCTCACCTCTCTTCTAATGTGCACACCTATTGCACTAACCTTCCCAATGGTCTATCTTATCATATATCCCGCTATCTACCCCCAATGATTAACTTATCTTAGGTTATTCGCAGGATTCAAAACTTAGCGATTCAATTGTTTGAATAGAATATTTCAATTAATAACCAAAGTTCTCATTTTGACTTTATTAATCAATAAAGTTTTCCAATTTCATATTATACTTTCTCAAAACAAGTATTTACAATTTGAGTCATCAACCATGTCCTACATATCAAATCACAGTTGGCAGTTCCAGATTTCAGAATTTCATATATATATTAACTACTCGTAATATATATATATATATATATATATATATATATATCATAACAGCACCCCAAATAAAAACTATGGTGCGGGCATACTCTACTATCCAATCCCCGTATCACTCGTACTAAGGGAATACAAATTCGGAATCACTCTCGAACTGTATTAACACATACTCAAACAATATTGACGCAAAGCATAGATTCCAAGTCTCTAAGAGGATGGCATAAGTCTGCGTCTCTTAGGACCGTCCGAACTATCACAGTGATAGCCTGTACCAAGGATATCTACACATAAACAATATGAGGCGAAGCATAGATTCCAAGTCTCTAAGAGGAAAGCACATACCCGCGTCTCTTAGGACCGTCCGAACTATCATTTCGATAGCCTGTACCAAGGATATCTATCTTCTAGGGTACGAGTCAATATCCCCCATAAGGCAACACATGATAAGATTGTCCCAGCGCGACAACCTCAGGGATAGCAAGTAGCGTGGGCATGATTTTCACACATAGATAGTATATGCATACACAATCATATAACTATACTAATATTACCATAACAATAATGGGTATATTCTCAATTCCCATAATTACGACATTTGTATTTATTTTTCATTATTTAGTTACCACGTATAACCATTCACATCTTACTTTAATTTGAGGAACCTTTCCACTTACTACATAACGCTCATGGATTCTATCCTCCCAAGTATAAAATTCAGTAGGTATACACAAATTGTCCCAAAGTAACTCTCTTACGTGTCTCTCTCTTTAAATCATAAATTCACCGACCCTTATGTAATTATCCCAAAATACAATCTTTGCCCGACATCAAGGGTCCCAAAATCTATTCACACGTACTACCGGTCTTCCCTATCTCCCAAAACATTTTATTAAGGATGCCCAAGAATTATCTCACAATAAATTGAATTTAACTCATTTAAAAGGAAACAGGAGTCTTCCAGGAGGGGTTGATCGATCGAGGTCTGGGGCTTGATCGATCGAAGCTCTGGGCTCGATCGATCGATCAAGCAGGTCTGCGAAATCTGCAGAGTTGCAGTTACGGGTTTCGTCTTCTAACTTACACCAAATCCATATTTTACAATCCCAAACGTCTCAAATTTGTACTACTAAAATCCAAACATGATATCATACATTTCCTACGTAATGCATGTCAATTTACATCACTAAACATGGATTAATCATGCCATAATTCATTTAAATATTCAAGAACCCTAAAAATCTCTAAATCATGGTTCCAATCTGTTTTTCCAGAAATTTCTTCTTATAAACATCATAATTTCGTGGGTAAATTCCTCTACATGGCAAGGGTTTCCAGAATTATCATTTAAACCATAACTACATGCGATTCCTATCTCAAATCTTAGGTTTTCTTCCATAAAAATCACCCTAATCATTCCTACACTAATATGAAAGACGCATCAACGAAATAAGCAAGATAAACACTTGCCTGGGATTTTTTTGACGTTCCGATTTGCAGATGATTTTGGTGTGGTTGCGTAGCCCGTCGCGCGATCTACTCGTTGGTGGTGGTGGCGGTGCAAACAGATGGATTTTGGGCCTTGAATTTGCCTTGAGAGCTCTCTCCTTCCTCTCCTATGGCCGTTCTTGTGTTTGTGATTTCTAGCCCTTGCTAACTAACCTAAATGGCTGATAAAGATTACTGATTTTCGTGGGTTTAATTACCCATAAATGTGAAATGTCCAAAATGCCCTCCCGGGGTACCACTTAGGCCTAAAAACGCCCCGAGACCCAAACTAAACCCCCGGGTACACTTTTCTGACTATCTCGACCCTTCCGAACGCATTGGCACACTCAAAACGACCATAAGAATGACTTATAAAATATTCACTTTTATTTATCAAAGTTTAGTCCTGACGCGACACGGGCACGTCCCGACTCAAATTTTCAAAATTGTCATATTATTCACTCGTGACATTCAATATAACCAATATTACATATTACTTTGCTCATTAGTAATATTCAACAAATTTCCCATAATTACTAACTCTTGTCACGTTAATAATTATAACATAATTAATTTCCGGATTTTTATTAAATAATTAACTCACATTAAATTTAATAAATCCCCAAATTAAAATAGCATAAAAATACGGGGTATTACATACTTTCCCCCTAATAACGGAATTTCGTCCCGAAATTCGGAAAACAAGGCATACCTAGAAAGAACAAATCTGGATATCTCTCGCGCATATCGACCTCGCGCTCCCAAGTAGATTCCTCCATATTATGATGCTCCCACTGGACTCGCACAAGTGGAACTATCTTCGACCTCAATCTCCTCTCACTATAGTCTAGGATAGCCACCGGTCTCTCCTCGTAAGAGCTGTCAGGCTGTAAGTCTATCTCATCTATCACAATGTGAGTATGGTCCATATCATCCCGAAGATACCGTCTCAACGACGAGATGTGGAATACATCGTGAATGCGATGCAAATGTTCTGGCAGTCCCAATTTGTATGCTACCGGCCCAATCCTCTCGATGATGGGAAATGGTCCCACGTACCTCGGAGCCAATTTCCCTTTCTTTCCGAACCTCATCACTCCTTTCATAGGATATACACGCAGTAACACTTGGTCCCCCACATTAAACTCCCGGAAGAACCGTTTCGCATCGGCGTAGCTCTTCTGTATGTCCTGGGCTACTCGAATGCGACTCCTGATTATCTCAATCCTCGCGGAGGTTTCCTGAATCACCTCCGGTCCTAGCAACTTGTTATCCCCCACCTCAAGCCAACAAGTGGGAGAACGACAAGGCTTGCCATACAAAGCCTCAAATGGAGCCATACCAATCGTAAACTGATAAGAGTTATTATAAGCAAACTCTACCAGTGGAAGATGTGGCTCCCAATCTCCTCCAAAATCAAGAACACACATGCGTAGCATATCCTCTAGCATCTGATTAGTACGCTATATCTGTCCATCTGTCTGTGGGTGATAAGCTGAACTCAACCTCAACTCAGTACCCATAGCCTCCTGAAAGCTTTCCCAGAAACGTGAGACAAAAATCTTATCTCTATCTGACACAATATTCAGGGGCACCCCATGTAATCTGACAACCTCAGCAATGAACAACTGAGCATACTGACCCGTGGTATAGTCTGTCCGCACCGGCAGAAAATGAGCCACCTTGGTCAAACGGTCTACAATCACCCAGATAGAATCGTTCCCCCGCTGTGATATAGGCAACCCAGTAATAAAATCCATGGAAATACTCTCCCACTTCCACGCGGGTACTTCCAAAGGCTGAAGCAATCCTGACGGTTTCTGATGGTCCACCTTCACCAGCTGGCAAGTAGAACATTTGGACACGAACTCAGCAATGTCCTTCTTCATCCCACTCCACCAGTATTGCCTCTTCATATCCTGGTACATCTTATCTCCTCCAGGATGTACTGCAAATCGGGACCCGTGAGACTGGGTCATCACTGCATGACGTAATTCTGCTCCTTCTGGAACCACCAATCTCCCATTAAACCTCAAACCCCCATCAGAATTAACGGAGTATGACTCAGCAACCTCAGCTAAGAGTCGTACAATCTGCTCCTGGAAAAACGGGTCTGTGGTTTGGGCCTGTATTACCCTCATAACAATCTCGGGTGTGACTGTCATAGCAGATGTGAAGGAATGGGCTACTGCATCCTGGTGGCCTAACTCCTTCCACTTCGCTTTCCAGACGTCTGCTACCTCGTCTACCGGTCTACGGCTCAACGCATCAGCAACTATATTGGCCTTCCCCGGATGATACTGTATGTCAAACTGATAGTCCTTCACAAACTCTAACCATCTGCACTGTCGCATATTCAGCTCTCGCTGAGTGAATAAGTACTGTAGTGACTTGTGGTCTGTGAACAAGAAGAACTTCTCCCCCAATAAGTAGTGCCTCCATATCCTCAATGCGAAAACGATCGTTGCTAACTCCAGGTCGTGAGTGGGGTAATTCTTCTCATGCGGCTTAATCTTGCGGGAGGCAAAAGCTATAGCCTTCTCCTCCTGCTGAAGTACTCCCCCAAGTCCCCGTAAAGAGGCATCGGTGTAAACCAGGTACTCCACACCCGGCTTTGGTAACGCAAGAACTAGTGCTGAAGTAAGATTGTCTTTCTGCTCGTCGAAAGCCAACTGACAAGCGTCATCCCAAACATATGGTACTCCCTTGCGAGTCAGATTCGTCAATGGACCCGCTATTTTGGAGAGTCCCCGAATGAATCTCCTGTAGTATCCGGCTAACCCCAAGAAACTACGCACTTCCATCGGTGTCGTGGGCTATTCCCATTCCCTCACCGTTGACACTTTACTCGGGTCGACTGCTATCCCCTACTCAGAAACAACATGCCCCAAGAACTGTACTTCTCGCAACCAGAATCCACACTTCTCGTACTTAGCATACAACTGATGCTCTCGTAAAGTCTAAAGAATCTGCCTCAAATGCTCGGCGTGCTCCTCATCGGAGTGTGAATATATCAAAATGTCATCTATGAAGACGATGACAAACTGATCCAAGAACTCTCTGAATACTCGGTTCATTAAGTCCATGAATACGGCTGGCGCATTTGTGAGACCAAATGGCATCACTCTGAACTCGTAAGACCCATATCTCGTCAAGAAGGTAGTCTTTGAAACATCCTGCTCTCTAATATGTAGCTGATGGTACCCCGACCTCAGATCTATCTTCGAAAAGAAAGTTTCTCCCCTTAGTTGGTCGAACAAATCATCGATTCGAGGCAACGGATACTTATTCCGTATCGTGACCTTGTTCAACTCTCGGTAGTCCACACACAACCTCAGTGAACCATCTCTCTTCTTCACAAACAGAACTAGAGCGCCCCAAGGTGAGGTGCTCATGCGAATGAAGACCTGACCTAACAGATGCTTTATCTGATCTCGTAACTCTCACATCTCCTCCGAAGCCATACGGTATGGAGCGCGTGCTATCGGTCTAGTATCTGGCAATAAATCTATAACAAAGTCTATCTCTCGACTGGGGGATATGCCTGGTATTTCCTGAAACACATCGGAATACTCACGAACAACTGGAATCGAGTCTAACGGAATCACAACCTCCTTAGAGGTATCCTCCTCTATATAATACAAATGAGCGATCGAACCTCCCTCTGGGCGAGGCATCGCCACTACAAACATCTCTTGCCCCGGAATGGAAAAAACAATGCTCCCACCGAAGCAATCAATCATGGCTCTATAAGCTGCGAGCCAATCCATACTAATAATAACATCATGCTCATTCATATCTAAGACTAACATGTCCACAGGTAATACCAAACTACCAATCTCTACCCCCACTCCTCGGCATATAAAGAAGATAAGTGACCCACTCCCCAGTGGTGAGTCTACACACGTCACTAGGCTCTCTGCTGTGGCTAACAACCCTAAGGCCTTCGCAAAATGCGTAGCTATAAAACAATGAGTCGCCCCAGTATCAAATAAAACCCGACCCATAGTAACATGGATAGGAAACATACCCTCAATCGCGAGTGGTGCCTATGGAGCTGCTGCCTAGTGGACGTTATAGACACGTCTGTACTGTAACTGCCCCTGCTGCACTGGAGCTGCTGGAAATCCTGGTAGGGATGGCACCTGGGCTGGAGCTGGGAGGGCAGGTGGAAAAAGAGGTCTCTGTGGCTCATTACGGGCACCCTGCTGCTGTGGGGCCCTATCTCCCTCCGGACAATCCTGGCGTCTATGGTCGTGTCTACCACACCCAAAACATCGGCCTTTGAAGTTGCCTCCCCTCTGACCCTGTTGACCACGGCCCTACTGGTCATTACCATTACTCCACTGGCCCTATTGGCCCTGATGAACACGCTGTTGGCCCTACTGCTGACCCTGTTGTCGGTGTTGGCCTTACTGGACCGACTGACCCTGCCTATAACCCCAAAATCCCTGCCTGGAATCACCTGAACGGAATCGTTTACCAGGGTCCCCATGATGGTAACTCTGCTCGTGCTGACGAGTCTGTCCCTGAGATGTTGCCCCACTAGCACTACTACCCCCTGTCCTGCCCTGCTGGATGGACTCTCCTGCTCTCTTGCTTCCCTGCACATGGAAGCGGTGATCCTGGCAATGTAGTAACGCAACATTGAGTACATCACTAAAAGTACTCAGAGATAATTTCCCAATAAGATGCTGACGGATCCTCCAAGCTAACCCGTCCACAAACAACATAATCTTCTTGCCCTCAGTGGGTGCCTCATCTGGAACGATGGTGAGAAGTATCGTGAACTCCTCCTCATACTCAGCTACGGTAAAATTCTCCTGTTTCAAATTTAGTAATTTCCGCCTCATCTCAGTGTGCACGGCGGGTGGAAAATACTTGCGGTCAAACCGCTCCCAGAACAACTGAATAGGGATCGCGTCCCTCTCCTCCAATGTGGTAGTGGACTCCCACCACTGAAAAGCGTCCCCCACTATCTTAAAGGAAGCCAACAACTGCTTTTGCACGTCGGTTCACTCATACATACGAAGATGCCGCTAGATGTCTTTCTTCCATTGGTTGACTGTGACGATATCTAAGCTACCAGAGAACTCAGGGGGATGTGCATTCTGAAAAACATCCCTAACCCTCTCCCATGTAGATGGAAGCTGTGCTGGTACTGGAACCACTGCCTAAATTTGGGGTGGAGCCTGTTGAACCACCGCTAGCGCGGCATTCACCGCCTGAGCAACAATAGCGGCTATTTCATTAGAATTCACAGTGCTTGGTGCCGGAGCTGCTGGCTGCTCGGCCTGGGCACGCCTATCCTTCGGTGCACATCTCGAAGGCATCTGAAATGTGAAGAAGTTTATTAGTCTATAGTTATTAAAAAATCTCAAATAGTTGAAGACATAAACTTGAAAGCAAGAATACAACCATCCTATAATAGGGCTCTATAGCAAAAACGTTAAGCTGAAAGCGAAATAAGCCGTACTGATCCTATGGACACTAGAACCTGATGCTCTGATACCACCTGTGACACCCCGCCTAATTAAATACCGGGCGATCACTCCTTTATTAAATTAAAATCAAGGTGAACAGTTGGTTCATTCTTATCATCACTGTCGTAAAAATAAACTTTTCCAAATTAACACCCTAATTAAATAAGCTAAGTGTCAAAACCATTTTTAACCTTTCTAACCAAATTGTATTTTTAAAGAAAAACTTATTTATTTAATTATTAACCACATTTTCAATAAGTAAGAATCATACAACAATTATCCTGGAACATAATCCAATTACTTTAAACATTCAACATCCAAAATCCCAACATTTAAAACTAAATGTAAAACATACATGCTGAATGAATCCCAAAGAATAGTACTAGAAATAACTGAAATACAAATGTCCCAACAGAACAGATAAATAGTGGAAAGGGCGACACATGCCCAATGAGGAGAATGATAGCGGTGGAATCAAATAAATGAAATCGTATAAGCAAGTGGCCTGCAAATCCCACCTAAGATGCAGCACGTTCCTTCCAAAGGATCCTAAGCAAGACGCCCCTGTGACTGGGCACCTGTAGTACATACATATATATACAAGAGAGAGAGAGAGAGAGAGAGAGAGAGAGAGAGAGAGAAATGGGTCAGAGCCCAATAGTGTATATGATTTAAAAATTGTTTAGCAAGTATTTAAATTGATACAGGCCAATGCAACAATATATTAGTGCGACACTCTCTTGAGAAAATCTCACCTCTCTTCTAATGTGCACCCCTATCGCACTAACCTTCCCAATGGTCTATCTTATCATATATCCCGCTATCTTCCCCCAATGATTAACTTATCTTAGGTTATTCGCAGGATTCAAAACTTAGCGATTTAATTGTTTGAAAAGAATATTTCAATTAATAACCAAAGTTCTCATTTTGACTTTATTAATCAATAAAGTTTTACAATTTCATATTATACTTTCTCAAAACAAGTATTTACAATTTGAGTCATCAACCATGTCCTACATATCAAATCACAGTAGGCAGTTCCAGATTTCAGAATTTCATATATATATTAACTACTCGTAAAATATATATATATCATAACAACACCCCAAATAAAAACTATTGTGTGGGCATACTCTACTATCCAATCCCCGTATCACTCGTACTAATGGAATACAAATTCGGAATCACTCTCGAACTGTATTACCACATACTCAAACAATATTGAGGCGAAGCATAGATTCCAAGTCTCTAAGAGGATGGCATAAGTCTGCGTCTCTTAGGACCATCCGAACTATCACTGCATAGCCTGTACCAAGGATATCTACACACAAACAATATGAGGCGAAGCATAGATTCCAAGTCTCTAAGAGGAAAGCACATACCCGCGTCTCTAAGGACCGTCCGAACTATCATTTCGATAGCCTGTACCAAGGATATCTATCATCTAGGGTACGAGTCAATATCCCCCATAAGGCAACAAAGGATAAGATTGTCCCAGCACGGCAACCTCAGGGATAGCAAGTAGCGTGGGCATGATTTTCACACATAGATAGTATATGCATACACAATCATATAACTATACTAATATTACCATAACAATAATGGGTATATTCTCAATTCCCATAATTACGACATTTGTATTTATTTCTCATTATTTAGTTACCACGTATAACCATTCACATCTTACTTTAATTTGAGGAACCTTTCCACTTACTACATAACGCTCATGGATTCTATCCTCCCAAGTATAAAATTCAGTAGGTATACACATTTGTCCAAAAGTAACTCTCTTACGTGTCTCTCTCTTTAAATCATATATTCACCGACCCTTATGTAATTATCCCAAAATACAATCTTTGCCCGACATCAAGGGTCCCAAAATCTATTCACACGTACTACTGGTCTTCCCTATCTCCCAAAACATTTTATTAAGGATGCCCAAGAATTATCTAATAATAAATTGAATTTAACTCATTTAAAAGGAAATAGGAGTTTGCCAGGAGGGGTCGATCGATCGAGGTCTGGGGCTCGATCGATCGATCAAGCAGGTCTACGAAATCTGCAGAATTGCAGTTACGGGTTTCGTCTTCTAACTTACACCAAATCCATATTTTACAATTCCAAACGTCTCAAAATTTGTACTACTAACATCCTAACATGATATCATACATTTCCTACGTAAAGCATGTCAATTTACGTCACTAAACATGGATTAATCATGCCATAATTCATTTAAATATTCAAGAACCCTAGAAATCTCTAAATCATGGTTCCAATCTATTTTTCCAAAAATTTCTTCTTATAAACATCATAATTTCGTGGGTATATTCCTCTACATGGCAAGGGTTTCCAGAATTATCATTTAAACCATATCTACATGCGATTCCTATCTTAAATCTTAGGTTTTCTTCCATAAAACTCACCCTAATCATTCCTACACTAATATGAAAGATGCATCAACGAAATAAGCAAGATAAACACTTGCCTGAGATTTTTTTGATGTTCTGATTTGCAGATTATTTTGGTGTGGTTGCGTAGCCCGTCGCGCGATCTACGCGTTGGTGGTGATGGCGGTGCAAACGGATGGATTTTGGGCCTTAAATTTTCCTTGAGAGATCTCTCCTTCCTCTCCTATGGCCGTTCTTGTGTTTGTGATTTCTAACCCTAGCTGACTAACCTAAATGGCTGATATAGATTACTGATTTTCATGGGTTTAATTACCCATAAATGTGAAATGTCCAAAATGCCCTCCCGAGGTACCACTTAGGCCTAAAAACGCCCCGAGACCCAAACTAAACCCCCGGGTACACTTTTCTGACTATATCGATCCTTCCAGATGCGTTGGCGCACTCAAAATGACCATACGAAATACTTATAAAATATTCACTTTTATTTTTCAAAGTTTAGTCCTGACGCGATACGGGCGCGTCCTGACTCAAATTTCCAAAATTGTCATTTTATTCACTCGTGACATTCAATATAACCAATATTACATAGTACTTTTCTCATTAGTAATATTAAAAAAATTTCCCATAATTACTAACTCTCGTCACGTTAATAATTATAACATAATTAATTTCTGGATTTTTATTAAATAATTAACTCACATTAAATTTAATAAATCCCCAAATTAATATAGCATAAAAATACGGGCTATTACAATTATGTGTTCATATATGATAGGTCCTAGAAGGGACATGCTTATGGACTCTGAGACGGGAATCCATCTTTGGTATCTTGTTTGATAGAGTTGGGTTGACCTTGTACCGTATGACAACGATTGAAATTCTTATAGACTGTGTGATGTGAATCTATCTTTGGTTTCCTGATAGATAGAGATGGATTTACCCAGGATCGGGCGATGAAAACTAGCATTCTTATGGACCGGGCAATGGGAATCCATCTTCAGTACTCCGGTATTGAAATAAGAATAAATGGGTACCCTATTGAAATAAATGGGTACAATGTTATGGGCATAAGAATAAATGGGTACCATATTGAAATAAACAATGAAAAATATTTTTGCATTACTTCTAGTGTTGGAGGATAAAATCTTATTCAAGGAAACAATAATTACATAATTCACTGGGTCATACTATACAACATTTATTGTTGCCAAATTTCACTTTGCCATATACCTTATACTTAATTGTTAAAATATTTTATATAGAGACCATTGTTTTAACCTTAATTGTATCCATAAGCCATCATCATTAAAAATGATATCTTGACCTCTTTAATATTTGAAAGATATTTATCTTTTTTCTATAGATGTGTATATTTGTTTCACAAAATATTTGGTAACTATTTTTATCACAAGGCTATGTATATATTGATTATTATTCACCCTCTATAATTCTTACATTGAACCATTGATATATATATAGTCATTTTCATCTATTGAAGAACATGTCTGAAGTACAAATCATTCCTAAAGAATTATCCGTTCCTGAAGGAAGAAGAAAATTATCATGGAATGTTTCCATTTTATCTCATTTAATCCCATGTATCGCTCAATGCAAAAATGACGTGAAGAAATTATTTCAATCAAGTGATTGCAAACAATAAAATATTATACGCAATCATATGGATTAGTTTCAAATATTCTTGCCAAATTCATTACCAGAATCATGGAAAACATATAGGTCCCAACTACTTTACTCTCTATTAGTGGATTCAAATAAAATCAGTCCCAAATAATGCTCCAGGAGAGGTTATACATTACGCTAAAGAAGAGGATATGAATGAACGATCCATTTTTCTCTAAAACACCATTAGAAATTATTTTTTTTGGGAAGGCACAAGTCTCTGAAGTGACTAAACACTCCCAAAGCACGCAAAGATATCTAATATTAAATGAGATCTCTATGTTTTATATATATAAAAGTGAAAGGTGGGATCACCAAAGATAAAAATCAATGACATAATTATATATATTGTAGCTAAATAAAAACCAATGCGCAATGACACTATGAATGAATGCCTATAAAGAATAAATTGGCCAAAATAAGAAAAGGACATGATGGGATAATTCGAGTCTCTTAATATATATGGTGTATTATGATCTATATTACAAACCACATAAGATGTTAATCCCGATGGTTATAAGTGGGTGTTTATAATAAAGGGAAGTGAGAAAACCACTAAAGAACTCATAACATGTGGCAGAAGTTTTCCTATAGAAACCAAAGATTGATTATATACAAATATTCCATCCCATAATGGTCGTAAATACTTTTAAAAAATCTGACTAGCTTAGTAGTTTTTTAAATATATAACATAAGAGGATTATGAATATTACAATTTCTTATTTCTAAGGGGTTGACAAAGAAGCCATATGAAAATACCAAAAGGATTTGATTTTCTTGAAGTAAAGACAAGGGATTATGAAAATTATAATTTATTATTTCTAAGGGGTTTAGACAAAGAATTCAAATGAAAATACCAGAAGGATTATATTTGCTTAAAGTAAAGACAAGGAATACATACGCGGTTCGAATAAGGCGTCCATTATACAAATTAAAACAATCGAGAGGGATATAGGTACAAAAATCTATCAAATAATTGTCTAATCAAAGGGTTGAAAATATTCATATATGACAACGTGCCATTATACAAATATCCTTAAAAGGATGTGCTCCTAAAGAGATCAATTAAAATGAAAAATAACCATATAAGAAATTTTAAAAAAATTAGCCTTGTAGTAATTAGTTATTATATTGACACACAAATCAAGAATAATTTTGATTAAATATTAATCCATAACTTAAATTGATTGAAAATTCATGTAACGCTTTACCATATTTTAAGCACGCCAATTTACTATACCCATAATGCCTGATTTTTGGATATTAAAATATTTATATCATCCTAAAGAGGATGACATATATAACTTTGGTATAGAAGTATCATATTTGTTTGTTATTATTGCATTGTTAAGTTTGGTACATAAGTACCATAATTATATGCTATTAGTATATTGATATGCATAGCACAATGAACAATCCCAGACATATTATTCATAGCCATTCTCTTAAAAACAAACAATTACCATTGAATTATAACCTTGGGACTAATATCAATTATTTTATGTGTTATATTCGTGGAATTATTGGTGTGAAGTTTTTAAATATACTAATCCGCATCTAGTTATTTTATGTATACGTTGTTTATCTATATGATCCACACAAGGAATGATCTAAGTCAATATATTGTCTACCTTAGTGGTGAATTTGTTAACTCTATAGGTTTACCAAGTAAACATTGATGGTTTCTTCCTTCAATAAAGAAAAAATATTGGTATTTCATGAAGAAAGTGTAGAGAAAATTACTACCACCACATATGAAGACAATAGTGTGTGTATGGATTGAATACAAAGATGTTACATCAAGGGAGATATTACTCGAATATTATGGATATTTCTACATACATAAATGTTAGAAGGGTTAAGCAATTGAAGTCAAATGAATCCGATTAAGTTATATGTTCACCCCTCTTCACCAAAGTCGAGGTTCAAAAAGAAAGAAAAAAAGAGTTTGAAGTAACAACTTGTCGAATCATTTCAAAGAGTCAATGCTGAAAGAAACATTCTAAAAGGTTGTGTATGATATAGGAATGCATGAATTCAATCATCATAGAATTTCCAAAATCATGGGGAGTATCTTATCATGGGAGAATTTAAGAATATGATATTTTGGACATATGCATGTTGTACTCGTTTTCCTTTAACTAGCTTTTCCCATAAGTTTCCCTGGTAATGGTTTTAACGGGAAAGCACTAAGTGCATCCCACACCGATTTAGTGATTACAAAAGTTGTACTCTTTTTCCTTCACTTTGTTTTTTTTCCACCGGGGTTTCCTTAGTAACTTTTGACTGAACTAACAATCATTGAATGGTGAAAATAATGTACATCCAAGGCGGACTGTTATAATATATATTATTGGATGTCCACTTGTATCCCAAATTTATGAAGGGATCTTTTGGAATTTCTTACTATGTACTATAAATATGGTTAATACTCCTTGACTAGTATGATACCAATAGAATGACAAGTTTTCTCACCATCTAAATTCTCTATGTCCCTTTTATATATATATATATATATATATATTCATGCACGAAGATAAGAATAATCGAATGCTCGAGACCTAATTATACCTAAGCCAATGAACCCAAAATTTGGATCCAAATAGTTAAAGTAGGTGGATTTCATTTTTGTGATTCATATAATTCAACCTATCAACAGGAGTTAAAATTTATTTTTCCCAAATATTTGGAGATGGTTTTAGAGGTGACAATCTAACGCCATTTTATATTTAGAGTTTTTCTTAAATATTAACATAATGTAACATGATTTAATATTTAATCAGGTTAAAGAAACTATAATGCATTAAGCACAATTATTTATTAATTTTGTCATGTTTATATATTAACATGTATAAAAATGAATAAAAAAGTTTGTATTAAAATATATTTCTTCTATACTAAGGAAATATTAGTGATGCCAAAATGAGAATATTGACGGTCATCAATTTGACTCCTACTCCATTAAATATGTCTTCAAACTCGCAAAATCCACACTCATATGTAGGAAATGTGGTATTATGGATTATACCAAGAGAGAAGATTTTACCAATTCCATGTCATACATGCAAGTGGGTGTGTTATGAAATTGGGTAAAAGTGTAATGGATATGAGGCAAATTTGACGGTCATTAACTTGTGTTATTGTAATACACATAAATTCTCAGGTCATTGTGTGCTTTGTTTATGAGAGTGCGCTTTTATTCAAATAAAGAAATTATTTAATTAAAAATGGTTTTTTAATTAAATCCTAAAACATGCATCTGGGTGTGATTGAAGGCAATATGATCATGAAAGAACATTCAATCACAAACAAACACACAAATGAGGAAAAATCCCCCAAAGGTGCAAAACCTTTTTTATTTTCACTATAATTTGTAAAGAACGGTTTACGCGGATTATACTCAAAACATGAGTGACATACGAAATACCCTCAGGTGTCGATTTCGATGTCGTCGGTTTGAATTTCCCGCAAGAACTCCAAATGGGCAGCAGTGGAAAAGAGTCAGCTTCTCCACAACTTACTCCAGATGAGTAAAAATGATCATTTGAAGGTTTAAAGATTCACACACATATATGGGAATGGTTTTGTGAATCAAAAAAGCATGAAACCTTAAAAACTTGAAGTCTATTTTCTGGGTTGAAAATCGCAGAAACGTGCGAGAAAAAGACTTGGAAAAACTTGTAGAATAAGTACAAATATTTATACAAAAATCGAGGCAGCGCCGTCGCTCGAACGAGATAGGCACCTCACTCGAACAAGGACACGTGTCGCTCGAATGACATCGTGTGACATCCTCATATCGCTTGAACGACAAAGATATGTCGTTCGAACGAGCTCGACGATCGAGAAAACTTCTGTTCTACACCTCGAAAAAAATTTGCTTTTGTATTAAAAATAAATCAGACTTCGAAAAATATTTCCAAAAAAATTCCCAAGTATTTATGTGAATATTAACAACTCCAATAAACCATTTTACCAATAATGCATCGAGGAGTAGTGGGAATGGTTGAGCAGCACGTCGCATGATGCACGTGTGGAGATGGTGGATGCATGGATTCGAATCAAGTTCGTCGAGGATGATATTGGTGACATGCCGAGTGTAGCGGTATCAGATATATATACTTTGATCTAGGAAAAATAGAAAATTCCTAGATTCTACACCGGACATTTAAAAAATTATGTCCTTACAAATCGCCCCACATGTCTATGCCGGTACATACATAAAAATATGAATTATGCTATCTCCAAAACGCGAATGACATATAAGATAATATCCCCATTAAACCCTCAAACTGAGAATACCAACTGACATGTCGTCAACCAAACTTCAACATCTTCAAATCTTCAGAAACTCTCAAAGCTTTTCTCATCAGGGTGTGCAATCCAATAATCATCAATGTTGTACCTACACACATGAGATAAAGCAAATAACCGTAACACGCAACAGTTTAAAATATAATGATATGAAAAAATTGAACCAATTAAGCTTAAGTAAATCATTGATAAATTAACCAAATGATTCTGCCCCATAATTCATTATCCCCCTTTTTATGATGTCCCCAAATAGACAGCTATGAGAAGCACAAATAAATGCAAATGGAGAGTGCCATGAGGTAATAAACTTTCTATTTTTGAATTTGTCCAATAATTTCACACAAAATATAAAACAAAGAGTCACACCATGAAAGAACACAAAAACAGCCAAGTCGATGATGACGGAAATGTAGGGGTGTAAGCAAATTCGATAGGAAAATCAATGCATACAAACATAACATATGTGCACGATGAATATCGGATATTTCTAATGAATGAACTCAACATCTTCCTTAGGTGTAAAAAGATGGAATTATAAGAAATTAACTCAATCAAATCAGCAAATCAAATCTCAATGTGATTTCCACACCAATAATGTCCAAAACTATTTAATGCTTTTTCAGGACGGTCAAGGAAGTGCAAACCCGTTTAAATTATCCAACCAAACTCCCTCAGGTTTATATTTTGTTTAGAGATGATCTAAATTCTCAAACATTGGAAAATTGATGGTGAAACCTAATGGCCCATATTCGGCATGAATTGCTTTTTATTTCCTTTAAATTTTTTTGAGATATTTTAACCTCTATGGACCCCGGATATTAAAATTCCTCGATTTTTTAGGTCCCAATTTAAATGGTGGCTTAATCGCAAAGGATAGATGAGTACCTTTCAGAGCCCGTCACCATTGATAAAATACCACACAATCTCACCAAAAAGTTTTTACATGCATTCCAATCTTGTCAAGTTTTATCGCATATGGTTCGTTTTATAGACAGAATTGAGATGGAAACACTCAAGACAATATGTGATAGACCAGTACAATAATCAAATAAAGTCGTGCATGTGTGAAATAAAGGAGATAAGGAGCCAAACATGTAGAAATATATCACTAATAACATCTTAAAGACTCCAAATAATGTAAAGCACATGCATGCAATGATGTAGCGTCTCAAATCACTATCAAACAGTCATGTGAATAATGGAAATGGAAGTTGTGACTCGGTTATCTTAAATGCTCATCCATATGAGGTGTAAAAAAAATAAAAAAATATTTTTGTGCTTTTCTAAAAAGTTAAAAAAAAATAAAATCTTTTTGGATTTTTTGAAAAAAATACAAAAAGCAAAAATAAGAATACAAAAGATACAAACTAGCAATAGGAATCCTATGATATGAACATGACAATGCATCCTATTCTAGACAAGGACCATCCCTCAATCAACTGTGCAAATCCCTAAAGACTTCCTAAGGCTCTCGAATCTAAAGGCATCTAAAGGTTTGGTGAAAATATCGGCTAACTGAAGGTTTGGTGAAAACTCTGTCGAATCTAAAGGCATTTTTTTATCACAAAAAGTTTTTTTTTTTTTTCTCTGGTTCACTAATTAAAAAAAACGGATCTGGAAATTTTCAAAAAAAAAAAACAAAATTTTTTTTCAAGTTTTTCAATTTTTGTGATAAACTAATGCTAAAAGTGCTAAAAAAAAAAACTTAAATCAGAATTTTTCTCTTTTTTTTTTTGTAAATAAAAAAAAAATGCTGCTAGAATATATATATATATATATATATATATATTTATTTTTTATATTCGGATTTTTTTTTAAAAAAAATAAATAAATAAAACTAGTCCGAAAATCAATATTCTTAAAATCGACCGAAATCCCCGGCAACGGCGCCAAAAACTTGTTGTCAATTTTATAAAATACCGCAAGTGCACGGGCTATTGAAATATAGCGGGTACAAGTACGGGTCGAATCCACAGATATTTCGTCAATTCATAAAATACCGATTTTCCAACTAGACAATGAGTGTATAAATATGGATGAGTTTGAATTAAAACAAGAGCAAAATATATAAATGACTACAAATGAACAAGTGATAATATCAAATATGGGAGAAAACTAGGACGTCGGATCCATTTATCGATTTTAATTAAAGTTGTATGTCAAGTTAATTCCGTACTTTCCCAATTTTACAACTCAAAATATACCGACTCTCGTCGCGTGTATTTCGGAAAATAAAACATTACACGTTCTCAAAATATTTTATGTCTCTTAAATTAGACACCTTAAATCCCTATTCCCTCGAAAATATCAAATTTCAAGTTTGAATATGTATTTAAGCATGAGATATCAAAACAACTTAATGCAAGTATAGCCCATCAAAAATTACAAGTCCAAATACTCAAAATATGATTTATCAAATCATTCCGGAGGTTTAAAACACACTCTCGTGTCGTTTTAAATGAATACCGAATTTTTATTATCAATTAATACATGTGGGAAATAAATACTGAATTAAATTAAAATGCACAATTAATTAATCACGATAAACTTCACCTAGTCCTAGAAATAAAATTACTCACACATCATAAATGGAACACAAATATTGCAAGATGAAATAATAATTTTTATTAATAATAATCAACTTACAAAATTTCGAGTCCAAGACTTTGAGCCCTTACACAATTATATCTTCCCAAATGTGTCTCTCTCCTCTTCTAACTTTTTTTTCTCTCCAAATTCACTCCCCCTAATGTGTGTCTCCCCCCCCCCCCCCCCCCCCCCCCTCCCTTTTATAGGAAGAAAATGAAGTTTAGGGTATTTTTGGAAATTTACAATATTTATTAAAATAATAAAATAAACATGTGTAGGAAATAAAGTAGGTGGATGGTGGGTGGATGTATTAATGGAGAAAATCTAGTGTGGATTTTTTTAGAAGAAGAATAGAAAAGAAATGAATAAAAAAATGATTTAAAAAGAATTATTTATGAAGAAATTATTAAAGAAAGAATGGTAGGGGGGTGGAAAGTGAAAATAGGGACACATAGGGTAGTAGGAGCAATGCTCAAGGAAGAAAAAAAATCTGCCAAAATGAGCTGCCTTTCGGCAGAAAAAGAGGAAAAGGGGTGGAGAAGGGCTCTGCCGAGTTGGCTCGCTGGGTTGGCGAGTTGACTCGCTGAAGAAAAGGATTTTCGTCCAAAAAATTAAGTATCAAGCAGCAGGAATCGAACTCCTGACCTTCCTTGGGCAAAACACGCCCCTAACCAGCTGAACCAACCGCATATTCATTAAGTAAACCGCGCGAAATATATTTAACCCCAATATCTGACCAACTTTTCAAAATTACAAACAAAACCCCAAACTCAATATCTTCTTCATACGACTTCCGATTGATGAACCGTAAGAACCGACGAGATCCTCATTTAGGGAAAAATAATATTTCAGAAGTGTTCGGGTCACGGGGTTTGACTTCGGGTTTGACCCGGGGCATTGACTTTTGACTTTCTTTCGGCTTCGAACTTTGAACGACCATAACTTCTTCATTTCAACTCCGATTGATTCGCCATTTGAACCCAGGCGTCCCTTGATTCAAGACCTTCAATTTTCATGTTTTATCCGAGTCCGAAATAAATCTTTTGAATTTACACTTTTGCCCCTGAAGTTGCGTAGGTTCCCCTTTTCATGTTCAATTTGCGTCCCGTCATCGCCACTTTCTTTCTAAACCTGTCAATACTCAAAAATAACCTTGTACAAGATATTAACAGCGAGTATTTAAGGTTGTGAAGTCCTCATAATTGCATTTATTAACCCCATTTATTCTAAAATTTGTATTTTTCTTTAAAGTAACAAAAATGGCTATAAAAGTTGTTTATTTACAATGCAACGGGGTTAACAAGTCCTAGATTTGGGTGTAAAAAATACAAAATAATGCACTCATCAAGTGGGTACGAAACTCAGGGATACAACTTTCTCCTCAACTAACGGACGTATAAAGTGCTCACGTATCCTGATGTTCTTTGTGCGTGAATGTTGGATGAGAATTACGAGATATTTTAATAACCCTCGCTTATGAGAACCTATTTTATATTTATTTGCTAGGTATAGTAATTAGATATAAAATGTTGGCATATGGAGTAAGTATTAATTTAAGGAAGAAAAGTTAATATTTACTAAGATGTTGTATATTTACCTTATGTGTGGGTGAATATCACCATGTTGGGTTTTATTATGTCATAAGATTTAAAATGACATTTTGGCTTAAAATGAAACCGGAACTTAAAATGAGTTATAAAATTTCCAAATGATAATTTGGAGGGCGTGGTTAGTTCCGGGAGGTGCGAGATAGTCAAATTATGTGCCATGTTGTATTTTGAGGTTTTGGGCACTTTTGACTGGTTTTAGTTTAAATGTGTAGTTGCGTGTTATTTTAACGCGGTGTTTATTATTTAAGTTGGTAATTATAGACTAAGGCACGTTTTATGTCTTGAAATCCACTTATTCCTCTTAAGTGTAATTAGTGACCTAGAGAGAGAGAAAAAAAAAGAAAACCTAAGGAGAAAAAAGAGAGATTGAAGGTTTGATGATTGATCTTGCCTACATCTTCATCAAATCTGAATTTGCAAGCTTGAGGAAAGTTTTCTACTTGCTATTATTTGATTTAAGTTGAATAAGTAGTGTTGATAGTTGTGGGTTAATTATGGTTTTAAGAAAGTTAGGGTTTTTATTGGATTTATGTGCTTTAGATCTTTAGAGGTTGATTAGATTGGATATTGGTGTAAATTATGGTTGGTTGATACATTTAACATCATTTGGTGGTAATAAATGATAAGGGGTTTTATTGTTGGAAGAAGAAATGTGTTCTAGGTCTGATATGACCGGTTGACCGCATTTCCAGGACCAGTAGACCGGGCCTTCGGGGGAGGGCACATTGCTTTCCCACCAAAGCCTAAATTTTGGAGCACGGTCGACCGCGGTCTGTGACCGGCAGATTGGCCCCCTTTTTCTTGGACTTTTTGCTTTTCTTCTAGGCCAAACTTTGAGACGCGGTCTCAGGACTGGTCGACCGGTCCCCTGTTTTCCACCCTTAAATTTTATTTTTGTTTCCTAGGTTTCTGCTTTTAATTAGGGACTAGGAACCTTCTTGTATGAAGTAAACTAAGAGTCCTAGAGTTTTAGTTGAGTTTGGTCGTTACCCTAAAGTTTAATGGGTTCACTTGGGGTTTATTCCATGGGTACCAAAAGTGATGTTTAGGCATTACTTTTCTTTTCGCAAATTATTAGGAACTAGGCATTATAAGCCCATACTTGGAGATTTTAGGAGCCCTACTGAGGTATATAAAACCTTGGGACTCATGAGATTTTGGGGATCATTTGGAGAATATCTCGGTACTTAAAATGTGATGAATATTAATTAGAATATTCAAGGATTATGGTTTTAAATAAAATGAAACAGACACGTGATTAATGAAAATGATAATGAGATGAAATTGGTAAATGTTAATTTACCTAAACACACCTCTCTAAATGCTATCATAAGGGAAGTTCGCGCATGAGGTGATGTCCCCTAACTAGTGAATGCAGGGAGACTATAGTCCTCGGCCATATGCGGGATTTTTATATGTTTTCTGCGCTAGTGAGGTAATTTGGGGTGTGGTTATGACTCACTCGCAGGCATATGGCCACTTCCCGACGTGCGTTAGGTGCCCAGGTTGTCTTGTATAGATAGGCCCTGGAAGATGATAGTCATTTAGGGGCGCGCCCAGTGGGAAAACTCGGAGGGGCGGTCTTAAAATCGTTATATGTATAAGAAAATCTTTCTAAATCAAGTGGGACTTGATATATGTGAATTACCATAAGAAAAAATGGTGGTGATTATATTCCTGTTGAGGAATGGAAATTGAAAAGATATGAGGAGTAATGATGTTTAATTTTATTCTCTTGTATAAGTTAACAACGGTTAGAATCACTTAAATTGCTTTATCATGTTTTGTAATTAGGTTGTTAGATTCTCATCTACTTCATTCATGATTAACTGTCCATATCTATCATGCTTCTTGTTCATCTAGTAATCATATATAAACCGGGTCCTGACCCGTTCATTTTACATGTTGTGCATGTTATTGTATCCGCTCAGGTGCTCCTCCGCAAAGGCGCCTGATGTGATATTACGATTCCATTACTTTTGAGGAGCTGTGATAACTTGCGGATATTACAGGATGCTTTGTTATATGCTTTTATTTTTGAATTCTAAATATGATTGGGTCTTTCATTCGGGCGTGTGGCCCAAACTTTTATAATTGTTAATGGATGTATTATGTATATTATTGAACCGTTGTAAGAAGTTGGATGTAATTGTGGACCGACAGCTTATTCGGTCCTTTTATTGTATGTTGTTTAGTGTTAATATAAGTTTCTTTTGGAATTCCACTTTCTCATCAGATTGGGTTGTTTAATTTATTTCTTTAACTTTTAATCAAACTAAAATTTGGCAACCCGTTTTCTGAATTATTGGGTGGTTTTCCCGTATACTTATTTTTGTTGTTGTGATGCTGAGAATGATTTCCATCCATGATTCCATTATTTTGGAGTATCGAGTTGTCCACCCTTTATTTTGGATCATGGGTTGTCACAGATGGTGTCAGAACCTCAGGTTCTAGAGTCTTTAGGACCTATGTGTACTTGTCACGTTTTACCGTAGCGTTCTTTGATATAAAGCCTAATGTTAGGACTGCTTTGTTGCTTATGTCTACGATCTTCTGCAAGATAGATTGTTTTATATAGTATTCTAACTCTATTGTTTCTCCTTCTTAGATGCCGCCTAAGAGAGGTCGCCCAGCGAGACCTTATAGGTTTATAGAAGAGGAGGTTGGTCCTCCACCGCTGCCACAAGGAACAATTAATGTTGTTTATGTAGCGAACATAGTGGATCAAGTGGTTAATGCGGCTATGACAACAGTGGATCAAAAAATGCCATAAGCCCAACAACGAGCGTAAGATGACCAAGCTCCTACGGGACCTTCTCCATGGGAGAGAGCTAGGGAATCCTTTCTAAAGGGTCAGCCCCCATAATTTGATGGAGGCTCGGATGTTATAAGGGAAAATTAGTGGAAGAAAGATATGCAACGCCATCTACGTATGGTGGAATGTAGTGAGGAGAAGAAGCAAGTCCTTGATACTTTTAAACTTGTTAGGGCCGCATTACATTGGTGGGAGTCTATGACTACACCAGAACAGAGAGATACCATATCGATTACGGAATTCTGGGTATTGTTTGATCAAAAGTACTTTCCTCCCACAGTCCAAGGGAGATGAGAAGGAGACTTCAAGACGTTGTGCAAGGAAAGAGATCCGTGGCTGAATATGAAGAGGAGTTCACCCGGTTGGAAAGTTTTGTACCGGATGAGGTGACTCCCTTAGAAAGGAAGGATTCGAAGTTTATGAGAGGTTTGAACTGGAGTATCCGGCAACACTTGCTGGGTAATTCGGCATTGCAAACTTTCGGTGAGGTAATGAATGCGACATTACTACACTGCCAAGAACATAGATTTTTTGTGCAAAGTGGCAAGAAAGTCACCATAGTGGGACAAGTGGGAAGGCCTGGAGGTAGTGGGAGCGGAGGAGGAGTCTTTCCCTCGTCCCAATCTTCGAGTATTAAGTAAAAAGAAAGGGATCACCAGCATGGGGACTTGTCAAAGAGGCAACATTCTAGTGGGTACAATTCGGGGAGCCATAATAAAAGGCACGGTCAGGGTGCCCTACAACAACAAGCAGGCCGGGATGGTCAAGGATGTAGAGGCCATCAGGGCCAAGGTGTTAATCAGTTTAGAAATAATCAGGGTTGAAGTGCGGAGAATATGTTGGGTCAGTGTTTCCAATGCGGTGAGGCGGGTCATTATAAGAAGGAGTGTCCTCAGTTGATTGGGGGACAGTTTCCTAGAGCTCCACAGCAGCCATATGTCCAATTTCCTCCACAGGTACCTAACCCGGTTGTTCCTCCACAGCAAGGTCAGTTACAGTATGGGAGAGTTTATCATATTCAGGATTCTATGCTTCCTCCGGCTCCTCCGGCACCGCCATCCATTGAGGGTAAGTTCCTTATTCAGGGACATATGGGTCGCATTTTATTTGATACGGGTGCGACACACTCATTCATTTCTAGGAGCTTTGCTCAGACCACAGAGTTGATAAAATCTGCTGAGAGTACTTTTACTAGCGTTGAGTCCTCTATGGGTGATGGTTCACTCATTTTCCTTGTTTGTAGACATATGGGAATTACTCTTGGTAATTTATGCTTTGAGGCCGATTTACTCGTCCTGGACATGGTCGGGTATGATGTGATTTTGGGCATGGATTGTCTTATGAAATATCATGCGATAGTCAATTGTTACGGGAAGAGTATAGTCTTCGCCGTTCTAGGACAAGAAATGTTCTTGGTTGTTTTGCCTCGTTTAGAGGGAAGTACGAGTACTTATCTGTATTGTATTGCAGAGGAGACTTCTAGGGATGTAGTTATTTCCTTGGATTCTATTTCGGTTGTGAGAGATTTTGAGGATGTCTTTCGGGAAATACCGGGTTTATCTCCTAGCCGAGAGATTGAGTTTGCGATTGATTTAGCGCCGGGAACGAGGTCTATTGAGAGGGCTCCATATCGAATGGCTACTATGGAAATGAGGGAGTTGAGAGATCAAATCCAGCACTTGTTGGAGCAAGGATTTATTAGTCATAGTACGTTGCCTTGGGGTGCTCCAGTGTTGTTTGTAAGAAAAGAGACGGTTCTCTCCGGTTATGTGTTGACTATAGAGAGTTTAATAAGGTCAACATCCGGAATAAATGCCCTTTGCCTCATATCGATGACTTATTTGATCAACTTAGAGGAACGTCATACTTCTCAAAGATCGATTTGAGGATGGGATATCACCAGTTGAGGATACGGGAGGAGGATGTATCCAAGACTTCTTTTCTGACAAGATACAGGTCCTATGAATTTTTGGTTATGCCCTTTGGACTAACCAATGCCCCTGCTGTATTTATGGATCTCATGAATAGGGTATTTCGGGATTTCCTGGACCAATTTGTTATTGTATTCATCGATGACATTTTATTCTATTCTCGAATGGAATATGATCATGCTATTCATTTAAGGTTGGTCCTACAAAGATTGAGGGATCACCAATTGTATGCTAAGTTCGAGAAGTGTGGATTTTGGTTACAGGAGGTACAGTTTCTGGGTCATATTGTGACGTCCCAGGGTATATCGGTGGATCCGAGCAAGGTGGTTAAGGTGAAGGAGTGGGGTCAGCCCATGGCACCTACCGAGGTTCATAGTTTTCTCGGTTTGGCGGGTTATTACCGTCGGTTTATCAAGGGTTTCTCTAAAATCACTAGCCCTTTGACAAATTTGACCCGGAAAGGGGTGAGATTTATTTGGGATAATTCTTGTTAGGCTGCTTTTGATGAGCTCAAAGATAGGTTGACTTCGGCTCCAGTCCTAGAATTACCAAAATTGGGATTGGAATATCTAGTCTTCACTGATGCATCTCTTCAAGGATTAGGAGGTGTACTTCAACAAGAGAGACGGACTATTGCTTATGCTTCTCGCAAGCTAAATCCCCATGAAAGAAACTATCTGGTGCATGACTTAGAACTTGTCGCGGTTGTTTTTGTCTTGAAGATATGGAGGCATTATCTTTTAGGGGAGAAGTTCAGTCTTTTCACGGACCATAAATCACTGCAATATTTATTTTCACAGAAATATTTGAATATGCGATAGCGCCGATGGTGGGAGTTCATGAAAGATTATCAATTTGATATCCATTATCATCCGGGCAAGGAAAACGTTGTGGAAGATGCCTTGAGTAGGAAGCCCGAGGGAGAGTTAGCTAATGTTTGGAAAGCTAAGTGGAAAGAACTCAGTCAGGAGGATGCGGTGGTGAGAGCATTCATATCGATAATGACCGTTAGTCCTACCATTGTGGTAAGGATTGTATAAGCCCAAGGAAGGGATAAGGGTTGCCAAGACCATGTACGCCGATTACTATCTGAGGGAGCAAAGTCCTACTCGATTAGTTCTGAAGGTGGACTACGCTTCCATGGAAGACTCATTGTTCCTGACGAGGGAGATTTGAGACGGGCGGTGATGGCCGAATCTCACGGGTCTAAATTTATGGTACATCCTAGAGGGGAAAAGATGTATCAAGACGTGCGCCATCAGTATTGGTGGCCAGGCATGAAGCGGGATATTTCTGAGTTCGTGTCCCGATAC
Organism: Sambucus nigra; assembly: GCA_949130495.1. Lineage (NCBI taxonomy): Eukaryota > Viridiplantae > Streptophyta > Magnoliopsida > Dipsacales > Adoxaceae > Sambucus > Sambucus nigra. The sequence goes on along the minus strand of OX422218.1, from coordinate 443,367,305 downwards.
ACTACTTGTCAGTTGGTCAAGATAGATCATCAATGATCGACAGGTTTTTTGCAACCGTTAGAGATTTCGGTGTGGAAATGGGAAAGCATATCGATGGATTTTATTACGGGCTTTCCGAGGTCACAGAGTAGGTGTGATTCTATTTGAGTGATTGTCGACCGCTTGACTAAGTCGGCACACTTCCTACCCGTGCAGACTGATTTTGACACTGCTCCCTATGCCTGATTATTCATCGAGGAGGCTGTTAGAATCCATGGGGTGTCTTTAAATATAGTTTATGACCGAGATAAGATCTTTGTTTCCCACTTTTGACGAAGTTTCCAAGAGCCTATGGGACCGAATTGAAGTTAAGCACATCTTACCATCCTCAAACAGATGGAAAAACTAAAAGAGTAAACCAAATGTTAGAGGATATGCTACGTATGTGTATGCTTGACTTCAAAGGTGGTTGGGAACAAGATCTTCCATTGGTTGAATTTGCTTATAACAACTCGTACCAATTTACTATTGGAATGGCGCCTTATGAAGCTTTGTATGGAAAACCTTGTAGATCACTCGCTTGTTGGTTGGAAGTGGGCGATAATAAATTTCTTGCTCCTGAAATGATCCAAGATACTTCTTTTAAAATTGAACTTATTTGGAATCGCATTCGGATAGACCAAGACCGTCAAAAGAGCTATGTCGATGCAGGTAGAAGGCACATGGAATTGGAAATTGGGGACCAAGTTTCGATTAGAGTGTCACCGATGAAAGGCATCAAGCATTTTGGGAAGAAAGGGAAGCTTGCGCCATGTTTTGTTGGAACTTTTCTAGTTATTGCGAAGGTGGGTCCAGTGGAGTATCAACTTGCCTTACCGGAACCTTTGCAACAAATTCATGATGTATTCCATATTTCCTCCCTAAAGAAGTATAGGAGGAGCGAAGGTGCACTTTGGCATATCCCTTTCGAAGATATTGACTTGCAACCCGACATTTCCTATGAAGAACAACTGGTTGCTATTTTAGAGCATGGGGAGCGTAGGTTGAGGTCTTGAGTGTTTCCCTTGGTGCGAGTCCAATGGAGTCACCATAATGCCAAGGAATCAACATGGGAATTCAAAGATGATATGCGGGAAAAGTATCCGCATCTCTTTATACAAGGTATGCTTGAATTTTGGGGACAAAATTCCCTCATAAGGGGGGAGTATGTAATAACCCTCGCTTATGAGAACCTATTTTATATTTATTTGCTAGGGTTAGATATAAAATGTTGGCATATGGAGTAAGTATTAATTTAAGGAAGAAAATTTAATATTTACTAAGATGTTGTATATTTACCTTATGTGTGGGTGAATATAACCATGTTGGGTTTTATTATGTCATAAGATTTAAAATGACATTTTGGCTTAAAATGAAATCAAAACTTAAAATGAGTTATAAAATTTCCAAATGATAATTTGGAGGGTGTGGTTAGTTCCGGGAGATGCGAGATAGTCAAATCATGTGCCATGTTGTATTTTGAGGTCTTGGGCACTTTTAACTCGTTTTAGTTTCAATGTGTGGTTGCGTGTTATTTTAACGCGGTATTTATTATTTAAGTTGGTAATTATAGACTAAGGCACGTTTTATGTCTTGAAATCCACTTATTCCTCTTAAGTGTAATTAGTGACCTAGAGAGAGAGAGAGAGAGAAAGAAAACCTAAGGAGAAAAAAGAGAGATTAAAGGTTTGAAGATTGATCTTGCCTACATCTTCATCAAATCTGAATTTGCAAGCTTGAGGCAAGTTTTCTACTTGCTATTATGTGATTTAAGTTGAATAAGTAGTGTTGATAGTTGTGGGTTAATTATGGTTTTAAGAAAGTTAGGGTTTTTATTGGATTTATGGGCTTTAAACCTTTGAAGGTTGATTAGATTTGATATTGGTGTAAATTATGGTTGGTTGATGCATTTAAAATCAGTTGGTGGTAATAAATGATAAAGGGTTTTATTGTTGGAAGAAGAAATGTGTTCTAGGTCTGCTATGATCGGTCGACCGCGGTTCCAGGATCGGTCGATCGGGCCTTCGGGGGAGGGCACACTGCATTCCCACCAGAGCCTAAATTTTGGAGCGCGGTCAACCGTGGTCTATGACCGGTCGATCGGCCCCCTTTTTCCTGAACTTTCTTCTTTTCTTCGTAGGCCAAACTTTGAGACGCAGTCGACCGGCCCCCTGTTTTCCACCCTTAAACTTTATTTTTGTTTCCTAGTTTTCTTCTTTTAATTAGGGACTAGGAACCTTCTCGTATGAAGTAAACTTAGAGTCCTAGAGTTTTAGTTGAGTTTGGTCGTTGCCCTAAAGTTTAATCGGTTCACTTGGGGTTTATTCCATAGGTACCAAAAGTGATGTTTAGCCATTACTTTTCTTTTCGCAAATTATTAGGAACTATGCATTATAAGCCCATACTTGGAGATTTTAGGAGCCCTACTGAGGTATATAAAACCTTGGGACTCATGAGATTTTGGGGATCATTTGAAGAATATCTCGGTACTTAAAATATGATGAATATTAATGAGAATATTCAAGGATTATGGTTTCAAATAAAATGAAACATACACGTGATTAATGAAAATGATAATGAAATGAAATTGGTAAATGTTAATTTACCTTAACACACCTCTCTAAATTCTATCATAAGGGAAGTTCGCGCATGAGGTGATGTCCCATGACTAGTGAATGCAGGGAGACTATAGTCCTCGGCCATATGTGGGATTTTTATATATTTTTTGCGCTGGTGAAGTAATTTCGGGTGTGGTTATGACTCACTCGCAGGCATATGGCCACTTCCCGACGTGCGTTAGGTGCCCAGGTTGTCTTGTATAGATAGGCACTGGAAGATGATAGTCATTTAGGGGCGCGACCAGTGGGGAAACTCGGAGGGGCGGTCTTAGAATCGTTATATGTATAAGAATATAATCTTTCTAAATCAAGTGGGACTTGATGTATGTGAATTGCCATAAGAAAATATGGTGGTAATTATATTCCTGTTAAGGAATGGAAAATGAAAAGATATGAGGAGTAATGATGTTTAATTTTATTCTGTTGTATAAGTTAACAACGGTTATAATCACTTAAATTGCTTTATCATGTTTTGTAATTAGGTTGTTAGATTCTCATCTACTTCATTCATGATTAACTGTCCATATATATCATGCTTCTTGTTCAATTGGTAATGATATATAAACCGGGTCCTGACCCGTTCATTTTCCATGTTGTGCATGTTATTGTATCCGCTCAGGTGCTCCTTCGCAAGGGCGCTCGATGTGATATTCCGATTCCATTACTTTTGAGGAGCTGTGAGAACTTGCGGATATTACAGGATGCTTTGTTAGACGCTTTCATTTTTGAATTCTAGATATGATCGGATCTTTCATTCGGGCATGTGGCCCAAACTTTTGTAATTGTTAATGGATGTATTATGTATATTATTGGACTGTTGTAAGAAGTTGGATGTAACTGTGGACCTACAGCTTATTCGGTCCTTTTATTGTTTGTTGTTTAGTGTTAGTATAAGTTTCTTTTGGAATTCCACTTTCTCATCAGATTGGGTTGTTTAATTTATTTCTTTAACTTCTAATCAAACTAAAATTTGGCAACCCGTTTTCGGAATTATTGGGTGGTTTTCTCGTATACTTATTTTTGTTGTTGTGATGCTGAGAATTATTTCCATCCATAATTCCGTTATTTTGGAGTATCGAGCTGGCAACCCCTTATTTCGGATCACGAGTTGTCACAGATATGTGTATCGCGCTCGTGTTATCACAGGAGATGGTCATGGTGTCCTGTGAAATCCCACTCCTATAACCATGTACATCCCCGGTCTAATCGGCATCCGAATATGTGAATAAACGATCATCGGTAATAAAGGAATACCAAATACCGTAGGAGAGAATCCCACTCACATATTTGATAATATGTTTTAGAGCCAGTAAGTGTGACTCTTTTGGGGATGCCTAATATTGCGTACAGACTCCAACACTAAAGGGTATGTTGGGATGGCTGACAGTCAAGTAGAGAAGGCTACCTATCATACTCCAATACAAGGTTTTCTCTACTTCCTTACCTGAAGTGTCCTTACTAATCTTGGTAGAAGTACTCATAGGTGTACGTGCACGTTTAGCGGAGTCTAAACCAAATTTCTTCACAAGGTCTCTAGCATACTTGGATTGGGAGATGAACATCCCATCCTCTAGGTGACGAAACTCGAGACCAAGGAAAAAAGTAAGCTTACCATGATCATTTCAAACTCACTTTTCATCTCCTCCTCAAAGTGGTGAGCATACTAGGAGCACGTGGATCCAAAGACTATGTCGTCCACATAGACCTTGGCAACCAAATTACCACCTCCATCTCTCCTGAGGAACAACCTCATATCAAATCCTCCTCTCTTGAAGCCACGGGCTAAGAGATAGGAAGTAATCCTCTCTTACCAACCACGGGGTGCTTGCTCCGGGTGCTTAGGGTCTTCAAACCCTTTTGGTTATTCCACGTAAAACTCCTCCTATAGAATTCCATTTAGAAAGGAACTATTGACATCCATCTAATATAGATTGAAGTGCAGATGACATGCGATGGCGAGTAGTAAGAGGACGAATTCAAGCCTCACAATAGGATCAAATGTCTCCCCAAAGTCTACACCCTCTATCTGTGTGTAGCCTTGAGCAATCAACCTAGCCTTGTTTCTGATTATGGTACCATTTTCATCCATTTTATTCTTGAAAATCTACCTGGTACCTTTCACATTCGTCTCACTAGGTCGGTAGACAAGTTACCAGACATTATTCTTTTTAAATTGAAGTAATCATCCTACATAGAAGATACCCAGTGTTCATCCTTGAGTGCTTCTTTGTGATTCTTTGTCTTGACTTTAGAAGTGTAGCAGACATGGCTAACAACATTCTTTAGCTAAGCACGAGCCTTGACCCCTAAAGTGGGGTCGCTAGAAATGGCAGAAGGATCATAAATCTTGTGAACCCAAGAAGGTTTGTCCCCTAGAATAGGAGTAGGGTCCATCCTGGATGTGGCAGACACAGTGGGATCATAAAAAAGGAGTGTGTCATCCTCACTCAAATGGGTGAAGTCAACAGACGTCGATTGTTCATAATCTTGCACCGTAATATTTATTAACTCCATCACTTTAGAGATCTTCAGGTTAAAACTCGGGTACGCTTTACTATTTGATGAATATCCTAGAAATATTCTCTCGTCGCTTCGGGAATCGAATTTTCCTAATTTCTCTCTATCCCGGAGGATGTAACATTTACTCCCCAAAACACAGAAATATGAAAGTTTGGGCTTCTTTCCAGTCCACAATTCTTAAGGTGTTTTAAGTGTGTGTGGACGAAGGTAAACCCTATTCACCGTATGGCATGCAGTAGACTCTGCCTCTGCCCAAAATCTCCTAGCAACTTTACGCCTTAGAAGAATAGATCTAGCCAATTCCTGAATCGTCACGTTCTTTCTTTCAATAACCCATTTTGCTGAGGAGTCTTCATAGTAGAAAACTCATGTTTGATTCCTAAGCTATCACAGTAAAGATCTACTTTTTGATCCGTAAATTTAGTTCCGTTGTCACTACGCATTCTATTAATAGTGACCCCATATTGGTTTTATAGGGCACGACACTTGGTCGTTAAAAACTCTATAGCATCGGATTTCTCTCTCAGAAAATGTACAATTGAATATTTGGAGAAATCATATACCATCACTAGGATGTACCTCTTACCACTCAGACTCTCTGTACGAGTAGAACCCATGAGATCCATGTGTATCAACTCAAGTACTCGTGAAGTGGTAATGGAATTCAACTTCCCGTGGGGGCTATGAATTTTCTTTCCCAACTGAAAGGGTCCATAAACCATGGAATTTGGCTTTCCAAAAGTTGGTAAGCCATGTACTAAGTCCTTTTTAGCTAAACGCGTCAAATCTCTAAAGTTAACATGACCTAGACGTTGGTGCCACAGATCCATAAGAGTGATCGTGGCGCTGTTGCAGATAAATAAGGATCTGGGCATAGTCCCATAGCAGTTATCCTCTGTCCTCACCCCTTTCACTAACAGTTTACCGGCTAGATTATAGACATTACACGCGTCCCGATCAAACTTTACTATAAAGTCAGCGTCGCACAACTGGCTAATGCTGAGAAGGTTTGCTTTCAAACCTTGGATGTACAAGACATTCTCTAGCTTAGGAAATCCTGGTAACTATATTGTACCTCATCCTACGATGCTAGACTTGCTCCCATCTCCAAAGGTGACTCTACCTTCCTTATAATCCTCTAGGTAGGTAAAAAATGAGACATCACCGGTCATATGTCTGGAGCACCCACTATCGAAATACCACTATGAGGTATTACGTACTTTGAGAGCGACGTGGACAATAAGGGACTTTTCATCTTTCTTAGGTACCTAAGAAGTGGTAACCTTTTGTTTACCCTTGTTGTTGATAGTTTTAGCCAGGACGCGAGAAGCATTCACTGACGACAAAGACATCCGTCAGAATTCCTCCATCAAACTCTATGATGTGGCAGCTAAAAACTCAACATGCTCTCTCAGACTGGTAAAATTATTAGTACGATGTGGTGGAGCAGTAGTACATTGTGTCCGACCCAAACTATAACAAAACTCCCCGAGGTGGCTGTAATACCCCGTATTTTTATGCTATATTAATTTGGGGATTTATTAAATTTAATGTGAATTAATTATTTAATAAAATCTGGAAATTAATTATGTTATAATTATTAACGTGATGAGAGTTAGTAATTATGGGAAAATTTGTTGAATATTACTAGAGGTGGAAGCAGTACGGGTTTTTACCGTACCGTACCGTTTTGGTCCGAAAAAAATGGTTTTGGTTTCATATATTAAAATACCAGAAACCAGTCTTACCGAAACGGAAATTACCGTAAAAAAGTTGGTTGGTTTTGGTTTTAATATTTAAAAAACCGATTTACCGAAATTACCGTACCGAATTTTATGAAACCAAAAAAACCGTACCGAAATTACCATACCGTACCGAATTTACCGAAACCAGAAAAAATCGTACCAAAATTACCGTACCGTACCGAATTTACCAAAATTACCGTACCGAATTTACCAAAACCAGAAAAAAGTTGGTTTTGGTTTTGGTTTTAATATTTAAAAAAGTTGGTTGGTTTTGGTTTGGTTTTTGGGGACTTTTAGTGTTATTTACCGAAACATAAAAAACTGAAACCAGAAACCAGAAAAAACCAGAATTTACCGAAACCAGAAAAAACCCAGAAGAAACCAGAAAAAACCAGAATTTACCGAAACCAGAAAAAAACCGAAAAAACCGAAATACCAGCCGATTTGGTTTTGGTATTGATTTTGGTGTACCGGGTGGTAAACTGGTACGGTTTGGTTTTACCATCTAGAGTTTGGTTTTGGTATTGGTATCTACTATTTACCGACCAAACCGTACCGCTTACACCCCTAAATATTACTAATGAGCAAAGTAATATATAATAGTGGTCATATTAAATGTCACGAGTGAATAAAATGACAATTTTAGAAATTTGAGTCGGGACGCGCCCATGTCGCGTCGGAACTAAATATTGATAAATAAAAGTAAATATTTTATAAGTTGTTCATATGGTCGTTTTGAGTGCGCCAACGCGTCCGAAAGGGTCGAGATAGTCAGAAAAGTATACCCGGGGGTTTGATTTGGGTCTCGGGGCGTTTTTAGGCCTAATTAGTACCCCGGGAGGGCATTTTAGTCATTTTATATTTTTGCGTAATTAAATCCACGAAAATTAAAGGGGTTATATCAGATGTTTAGGTTATCTCCTAGGGTTAGGTAACTCAAAACACTACAACGACCATTGGGGAGGAGAGGAGAGAGCTCTCAAGGCATTCCAAGGCTCAAAACTCACCCGTTTGCACCGCCGCCACCGCCAAAGCGTAGATCGCGAGACGGGGAACGCAACCACACCAATTTCGGCACCAAACCAGACTTCTGAAAATCCTAGGCAAGTGTTTATCTTTCTTATTTCGTTGATGCATCTTTCATATTGGTTTAGGAATGATTAGGATGATTTATATGGAAGAAAAACCCGATTTGAGTTGGGAAATTTCATGTAGTTATGATTTGAATGAAAATTCTGGAAACCCTTTGTCATGTAGAGAATTAAACCACGAATTACGATGTTTATAAGAAGGAATTTCTAGAAAATAATTGTTAGAACCATGTTTAAGAGATTTCTAGGGTTCTTGTTATTTATATAAAATTTTGGGGTTGTTAATCCATGATTAGTGATAGAAACCCACATGCTTTACGTAGGGAATTCTTAATATGATGATATGATATTAGTAGTATGAATTCTGGGTCGTTTGACTATGAAAAATATGGAATTTGTTGAGGTTAGAAGATGAAACCCATAACTGCAAAACTGCAGATTTCGCATACCTGCTTGATCGATCGATCGAGCCCAGAGCTTCAATCGATCGAGCCCCAGACCTCGATCGATCGACCCATCCTGGCAGACTCATGTTTTGCCTTCTTAATTAGTTGAAATTCACTTTAATGAGGAATAATTCATGGACACCCTTATAAATATGTTTTGAGAGATAAAGAGGACCAGTAGGGTATATGAATAAGTTTTGGGACCTTTAAGGTTAGACGAGAGTTGTATCCTTGGGAGATTTCATATATAATAAACGATAAAACTACGTATTTAAATTGAGAAGATTACGTAAAATAGTTACGAAAGAGAATAGATGAATACCTACTGAATTTTTATAGGTGGGAGGATAAAACCATGAGAGTTATGTGGTAAGTTGGAATAATACCGAATCAAGGTTAGAAACGAACTGTTACATGTGATAACAAATAATGAGATATGAGAAATAATGTCGTAAGTATGGAATTTGAGAATATACCCAATATTGATATGGTAATATTAGTATAGTTATATGATTGTGTATGCATATGCTATCTATGTGTGAAAAATATGCCTGCGCTACTTGCTATCCCTGAGGTTACCGCGCTGGGACGATCTTATCTCGTGTGCCTTATGGGGGATATTGACTCGTACCCTAGAAGATAGAAATCCTAGGTACAGGCTATCGAATCGGTAGTCACGGTCCTAAGAGACGTGAGGGTATGTACTGACCTCTTGGACTTGGAAACTATGCTTCGCTTCAATATTGTTTGTGTATGTATTTATACAGTTCGAGAGTGATTCCGAACTTATATTCCCTTTAGTACGATTGATACGGGGATTGGATAGCAGAGTATGCCCACACCATAAGTTTTATGCGGGATACTGTTAGAATATATATATTATACGAGTATTTAATATATATATGAACTTATGAAATTTGGGAAACTGCCTACTGTGTTATGGTAAGTGAGACATGTATAATGACTCAAATTGGAAATACTTGTTTTGAAAAGTATAGTATGATATTGAAAAACTTTATGAATCAATAAAGTTAAAATGAGCGTTTTGTACTAAATGAAATTTTCCTTTTAAACCATGATGTTGTTAAATCTTAAATCTTTAGAGTCACCTAAGATAAGTTAAATCCTTGGGGAAAGATAGTGTGATATATGATGAGATAAACCATTGGGAAGGTTAGTGCGATAGGAGTGCACATTTGAAGAGAGGTGAGAATTTCTCAAGAGAGTGTCGCACTAATATGTTGTTGCATTGGCCTGTATCAATTTAAATACTTGCTAAACGAATTTTTAAATCATATACACTATCGGGCTCTGACCAGTTTCTATCGCTCTTTCTCTCTTGTATATATATGTATATATTACAGGTGCCCAGCCACAGGGGTGTCTTGCTTAGGATCCCTTGGAAGGAACGTGAAGCAGCTTAGGTGGGAGTTGCAGGCCACTTGATTAGACGATTTTATTTACTTGATTCCACTTCTATCATTCTCAGTTATTGGGGCATGTGTCGCCCTTTCCTCTATTTATCTGTTTTATTTGGACATTTGTATTTAAGTTATTTCTAGTACTTTTACTTTGAGATTTATTCAACATGTATGTTTTATTTTAAGTTTTAAATGTTGGGATTTAGTTGTTGAATGTTTAAACTAATTGGATTAGATGTTCCAGGATTATTGTGGTGTGATTCTTTAAATATTGAATTGTTGTAGATAATTAAATCTTTATTTTCAAAATAAAATTTGGAAAGTAATGTTTAAAAATTCTTTTGACGCTTAGCTTAATTAAATAGGGTGTTAAATTTGGAAAAGTTATTTTTACGACAGTGATGCTAAGAATGAACCAATTGTTCACCTTGATTTTAATTTAATAAAGGAGTGATTGCCCGGTATTTAATTAGGTGGGGTGTCACAGTGGCCTTTTCTTTTGCAATACGTATAGAAGAACACAGTCTTGGGCGGACCTTGGTTTGCTTTTCTTGGTCGAACTCTCCTTCGTGGTTTTTTACGATGGCCATATGGAGTTATAGTAAACTCAGGAACTGTTCCAGGTGCTATTTGGGACGTGGAGGCACCATCAAAACCTATTCCCTGCCTATCACCAAAACCTAAAGCGGGACCGAGCAACATCTTTCCCATCTTTTCAGATCTGTCCTCGATTTGAACATTAACTTCCCGTGCTCTCTCAAAATCATGAGTAAGCTGGGATACAAGGGCTTCAAGTTTCTTTCGAGTCTCCAGGGAGGAATGGAGCTCACTCGTAAGACTATCCACTTGTTTAGTCAAGTCCCCTTTCTCTTTCTCCAAATAACTCTCTCTCCAAACATTCTCTCTCTTTCTCTAAACTGATTTTCTCTCTCAACACAAGCGGACTTTCTCTCTCTCAAGGTAGTGCAGGTGGAGGACACTCTCTCTCTTGCTTCTCCTAAGTCTTCCTCTAAGGCGGTGATCCTAAGAACTAACGCTTTGTTATGATTTTTAGTTTTAAATGACTTAGTATATAACTCAGAGTAGGCGCATTGAAGATTACTCTGGCTCTCACTTGCAGCATCCTCCCCCTCACTCATATCGTTCTCACTGTTGAGGTGTCCCTGTGAAGTAGCATCCTCATCGGTGTGAGGATCACTAGAGGTACTCACATGACTAGCCATAAATGTGGTGAAGTTACACTCATGCGATGACTCGTCTCCAGAGTTCACAGACTCGACCTCACTGTCGTCACTAAGGGTAGCATTAAGGAAAACTTTGTCCTTTTCTATGGCAAGTCTTTTCAGCCTAGTAGCACCCACAAAAGCACTATGACCCTTACCGTCACACTCACAACATCTCTGACCATCTTTCTTAGGAAGGTCTCTAAAATCTTAATAATTTTTCTTATTAAACTTATTTTTCTCAAAAATCTATTTATCTTTGAAATTTCCATTTTTCTTGAATTTGAGAATTTTCTTGAAATCTTTTGCAAGCAGAGCCAAATCCTCTAAATCAAGGTCACACTTGGAATCAGACGTTTCTATCTCCCTTTTTCTAGATGACTCTACTATCTTTCTTGCTGACCCCTCACTCTTCCTATCCTGGGCATTAAGTGCGATTCCCTTATCATTAGGCTTAACAGATATAGGAAACATATCAATTTCATACATTTGTAAGTCTCCTACTAGTTCCTATAATTTAAATGTGTTTAAATTACCCATAGAATTGAGCACAGTGACATTAGGGATAAAACGCTTAGGCAGAGATCATAGACTCTTTTTAACAACTCTAGCATTAGTAATGTGATCACCAAGATTAAAACTACTATTTACAATATCTGATAATCTAGCATAGAATTCATCAAAACATTCAGATTCAAGCATGGTCATAGTTTCAAATTGAGTTGTTAAGTTTTGCAATTTTGATTCTTTCATGGCATTAGTTCCTTCATAGGTAAGATGTAAAATATTCCATGCCCCTTTTGACGTGGTACACGTCATTATCCGCCAGAACTCGTCAGGAGTGATGGATCCAGAAATAGCACTAAGACCCTTAGAGTTAAAAGATTACCATTTAAGTTCTCCTTCAGTCCATGCAGTCACAAATTTTAAATTTGTCACGTTGTCAGTAGTGATAGAGGGAGGTGTCCACGGTCTTTCAACCAAAACCCAAACTCTTTCATCTATGGATTTTAAAGCAGATTTCATACGAGCTTTCCAGTAAGCATAATTTATCCCGTAAAAAATTGGCATTTTGTTATATATTTTCTCCATTTTGAACACGCCCTTTTTCAAAAATCAATTTTTCAAAAAACTGATACCTTTAGAAAAATTTTGCGAAAAATTACACGGTATAATTATGTAATTGGCTTTGATACCAATTTGAGAGTGCTCTTTTGTTCAAACAAAGAAATTATTTAATTAAATATAGTTTTTCAATTAAATCCCCCAAAGGGTATTAGTTTTTTGAAAAATTATTTAACTTACACATGCATCTAGGTGTGATTGAAGACAATATGATAATGCAAGAACATTCAATAAAAAACAAACACACAAATGATGAAAAATCCCCCAAAGGGGAAAAACCTTTTTTATTTTCATATAATTTGTAAAGAACTATTTACACGGATTATACTGAAAACACGAGTGACATAAGAAATACCCTCAGGTGTCAGTTCCGATGTCGTTGGCTGGAATCTCCCACAAGAACTCCAGATGGGCAGTAATTGAAAAGAGTCATTTTGTCCACAAGTTACTCCAGGTGAGTAAAAAGGATCCTCTGAAGGTTTAAAGATTCACACACATATATGGGAATGGTTTTGTGAATCAAAAAGGCATGAAACCTTAAAAACTTGAAGTATGTTTTTTGTAATACCCCGTATTTTTATGCATAATTATTTTTACGGAAAATAGGGATTAATTAAATTAAAAAGAGAAAATTTAAATTGAAATTAATCCAATTTTATGATAATAATCACTAGTGGGATGAGAGTTAGTAATTATTGAAATAATAGTATGGCCGGGAGTGAGATACATGACAGTTAGGTTATAAAGACTTAGGATGCGTATGAGTTATGTCATTTGTATATATTTGGAGGGTCAAAAGATAATTTATTTTTGTATAACTTGGGCAACCGTTTTGTGTGCGCCAGAGTGTCCAGAAAGGTCGAAATAGTTAGAAAACACTATTTGGGTATTTTATTTGGAGTTCGGGGCATTAGTATCCCAAAATGACACCCTGGAGGGGTATTTTGGTCTTTAGGAATATTAGGGTAATTAAATGGATGAAAATTGGGTTTAATTAAAAGGCAATTAGGGTTAGTGGTAGTCAGTTTCAACCTACGTGAGAAGAGAGGAAAAGAGAGAGAGAACTAAGGAAGAAGAAGGAGACTCAATTAGAGCCTTAGCCAAGAACTCAACCTTTCACAACAAAAACTACACCAGTGCATAGATCGTGTCAGGAGGATCATTCCTATACCAATTTCAACCCACGAATCAGAAGTTCATTTTTAAGGCAAGTGATTATCTTGCTCTTTTCTTAGCAATTACTACTCTTGTTAACATGTATTGAGGTTTTAGAACATCTAATACCAAATTTGGGTTTACATATGATGAAATCGTGTAGGAATTTCATAAATCTGATGGGGGATGTTCCCCTTAATAGGATTGTGAATTTTTATGAATTATACGTTAATAACGAAATAAGAATGGAGTTTTTATAGACGAATAATTCCGAGTTTATGTTAATGTGGTTCATGGTAAAAATTTGGGAATTTATTGAAATTATATGACGATTATATGGATTGGTTCCCAAAACTATGCTAATAAGTGTTCTAGGGTGACTTAGAGTAGTTTAGAAACCATGCATTTGGGTTGGAATGGATTTAGGTTGAGATTTGAGTGGAGAAAATCTGGAAAAATGAACTTTGGAGATGAACTGGGTGACTTCGAAAATTTCGTTAGAAGTCCAGCCCAGGTCGTTCGAACGACCTCATTCGAATGAGACTTCTAACGAGATTCCAGTAGCCCTTCTAAATATTTAGGTGGTTCATTCAAAGTACCTTCGTTCGAACGAGATTTATGGGCCTTCTAACGAGATTCCAGAATGGTCTTTTTAATCCCGATTTTTGTTTCGAATTTCCCGGAGGCTTATTTTAATGAGTGTTAAACTAGAATGATAGTCGAGTGACTTATATTGATAATTAATAGTGAGCGGAGAATATGTCGACCCTTGGAAGGTATAAAATCCATAGAATTAAGGAGGAGCAGAAATATAAGGTAGAGTATACATGAATAAAGTACGTGTTATAATAAGAGATATAATATACGTGCTACAAACACTAGACTATGGGAAGGCTAATGAATTTATATAAGTTGTGTGTATGCTTATTGATTAAAGTATTATGTGTATGACATACCTAGATACTAGCTATTGAATGGAGGTTAACGTGTTGTGGACGACCGGATCCTGTGTGACTTCGGGGGATTTAGAGTCGTACCACTAGAGCATGGAATCTAGGTACGGACTATCAGTGAGAACGATAGTGATGACGGTCGTATGGGTGCATAGGTATGTGCATAGCCCATCGGCTTGGGATTATGTTCGCCTCCAATAGTTGTTTATGTTTTTATTGGTTCTCGAGAGATTGAACCCGTTGTCCTATATGCGTGAGCTTTGCAAATGGACTAGATAGCCAATTATGCATAGCACTAAGGGGTTTCTAAACCAATGGTGAAATATTATTATATTCATATAAATTAATATGTATACATAAAGCGAATAATGTGTGTATACCGAAATCATGTTTGGTGTCTTATGTTGATGACGCTATTTTTCAATGTACACTTATGGTTTTATCAGTTGGGCATTTATAAGAATACGAGAATAAACTAAAGTAATCCTCAATCTATATCGAAATCATAAGTACGTCGGCTTTGAGTTATTTAGGGAGACTTTAAACCATAACATTATACACTTAGTAGTGAGTCAGGGTATCATGCCTAGTATGGGTAGTTAGGCTCGTTAGATGTGCACACTAGATCGAGGGGTGAGTATCTCAAGTGAGTATGCTAAGTTAACTTGAAGAATAATTGTCCTAATTGAATCAATTTAAGCACTTTCTATTTTAAACTGTTTTCAAATAGGGCTCTGACCCATTTTTCTGTCTATCTTTCTATTGTTCCATTATTTTAGGTGCCCAGCCACAAGGACACTAGCCTTAGGAGACTCTATTCAGTCGCCGTGTCGTAGCTGCGGTGGAAGCTGCAGGATTATTGCTAGTAGACGACTCAGCTCATTCTTTCCTTTTTCGTTCTCCATTATGATGGACATGTCATCTTTACTTATGTTTACTTTCATAGATTTAGTCTTTTTAAATCCTCTCTTAGATTTGGTTTCTTTTATTGGATTTATTGTATGGGATTATTCCTGGAGATGTTTACTCCAGACATTTATTTTACTTCAGCCAGACTTTACTTATGTTACTGTGATGCATGGTATTTATTCGTATTCTTTTGGTAGTAGTTAATGACAAGAAAAAATTTGGACATCGCCCTTTTTAAATATTATGTGGTTAGTTTTATTAAATTAAAATTTAAGTTTTCGACAATGGTGCATTATCTAAACCAACTTGATATTTTGAAATTTATTAATTAAGGACTGATCACCCGGTAATTAATTAGGCGGGGTGCCACAGTATTCTGGGATGAAAATCGCAGAAACATGTGAGAAAAAGACTTGGAAAACGTGTAGAATAGGTACTGATATTTATATGAAAATTGAGGCTGCATTGTCGCTCGAACGACATAGGCATCTCGCTCGAATGAGGCCACGTGTCGCTCGAACGAGATCACGTGGCATCCTCATGTCGCTTGAACGACAGAGAGATGTCGTTTGAACGAGCTCGACGACCAAGAAAACTCTGTTTCAACATTCAAAAAAAAAATTTCTTTTTTATTTAAAATGAATCAAACTTCGAAAAATATTTTCAAAAAAATCCCAAATAGTTATGCGAATATTAACAACTCCAATAAACCATTTTACCAATAATGCGTCGAGGAGGAGTGGGAATGGTTGAGCAGCACGTTGCATGAAGCATGCTGCACGTGTGGAGATGGTGGATGCATGGATTCGGATCAAGAACTTCGAGGATGATCGTGGTGACGTGCCGAATGTAATGGTATCAGACATACATACTGTGATCTGGGACAAAGAGAAAATTCCTAGATTCTACCCCGGACATTTATAAAATTATGTCCTTACAGTTTAAATGTGTCCTATGTTATGAATTTCATTAAAGCCTAATCATGTATGGTTTATTTAACTTTACATACAAATAAATTAAAGTAAAAGATACACTAATCATAAAAAATATCATACAGTAATTGTTAAAAATAAATTAACACGCTTTGTGATAATCTATATTTTCATATTTAGGTTAATAAGTGCTAAATATAAAAATTACTGATGGGCCATTTGACCAATCATGCCACGTGGATTGACACGTGGACTTTAGTTTTGGAAGTAGTGTAATCGATCAAAAACCAAGAGAAAACTAACGAAGACACAGTTAAGATAGTAAAATATCACAAACGATCAAACCACTCATGATTCTACTTCTTTAGAGTTAAGATGAGAGAGGAGAGGACACAATTTGTAGGAAACTTATACTTATAAATAAGGGAGACCCCATGCAGTTTGGAAGTAATCAATTGTATCTATGTCATGAAAACGTGGAATCTAAGCTAGCAAACCTTTAACTTCAATCATACTTCCTTATTCTTAATTATTATATAGCTCCTCCACTCCTCTATGGACATAAGTAGAACGATCTGCGTAACCAAGTACATCTTCGTAGCAATTTTTATATTACATTCATATTTTGGGGCAAATAAAAATATTTATTTTTTTGTTCCATATCCCCAAAAACTTATGTAGTCTTTGGGAAAGTTTTGAATTATCACCACCATGATAAATTGTACCTCAAACCCGATACGACTTCTATCATCTAAACAATGAGAATGGTGAACTCTCATATTGTTATAAATGAGGTCGACCCTAGGTAGTTTGGAGGTGTTCTATTGTATCCATATCGTGGTAACTCGGACTCTCTATCACTCCAATCTTCCCTTTTTATTCGTATTTAATAGGCAACTCACTCATTACCTTGTGGATGTAGGTCAAATGATTTGATGAACTATGTACATCTTTGTGCCAATTTTTATATCGCATTCATAATTTGTGGCCAATTAGTAAAAAAATATTTTATTATGGATTCGATATCCCTTATAATTTGGCGTTGTTTATAGGAAAGATTTGGATTATCACCACTTTGAGATATTAGCCCTACAATAATATGAGTACTCATCAATATCATCATTCATAGGCTAAATGTTATATCCAGTATAAGGTACGAGCTATCAGGAGGGAGCAGTGTCCTTCGAGGTCCCTTCCACCTCCCAGTAGAACAAGTTCAAGGGAACAATTGCTTAGAATTTTTGGTCTTAAACGAAAACGTTACACCTTTCCCCTAGAGCAACATGTTGGGAGAGAAACATTGCAAATGGTCAATCTTTATTGTAATACCCCCTAATTTTTTAACCGTACAATATTTTTATATAAATTTAAAAATTAGAAAATTATTTTTCTTTGACTTAACAATATTTTTTAGCATTTAAAAATGTTGGTTTGCTGTAAAAAATAATTGGGTTTGACGATATTGAAATCGGGAGAAAATAGGATTTTTCTAACTTTATTTTAATGGTAAAACTGGTCTCCTGGGCAAATCGATTCGCACCGGAATAGAAGTTATGGGATGACTTCTTTTTATGTGTTTGTTGTGGTTTAGAACTCTATTATTTTCCCAATATCAAAAGACTCGGGGTTTAGACGTTTTCAACACTTTTAATATCATCTTAAAAAGATGCAGCTTCCAATATTTTCATCCCCCTCTTCAACAAAGCCTAAACCTCCATTAAAACAAGCTTTAACCCAATTTTTAAAGGCTGAAATCAAGTTTTCTAATTATCAACCAAGAAAGAATTTTATTAATTTCATGAGACGGTCACAACTGCGTAATGCAATTTTCGAGACAAATTATTTTCAAGCGTAAGTATCTATATTGTTTCCCTTAAGTATTATATGTTTTAAATATTGTCTAAACCTTAATTAGTCATATTTTACTAAAAATAATTAGAGAGATTAGTTAGCAAAAATAAAAATTAATTTGGGGGTATTTTATTAATTTAAAAAAAAAAATAGAATTAAGACATTGCATGCTTATATTAGTGTAGTGGTTCATGGTAGATTTATGGGACGAATTGTATGTTAGAATTAAAATATGAAATTTCAATAATGTTCTGGCTCGTAAAATTATGATATTCATATGTATATTGTATAATAGAATTAATTGTTAAAAACATTGTTACTACTCATATTTTAATTGGATTATATGTTGAATTGGTATTATATCACTCGTATTGGAATTATGGAAATTGCAACTGGTGTAACTATTTTGTAAAACTTAGTTTTTACAAGATTAGATTGATGTTAGGGAATGGATTTGTATTTGTAGGATTAATGGAGAAATTATAATGTTGTATTATAAATATTTGTTATGTAAAGATTGTTCGTATTAACATTTTGACATCGTGGTTACGCTGGGATTTTGGGAGTATATGTACCTTAACCGTTATTAGTAGGTTGCTTTCTAGGCATAAGACTGGTAGGTAGACTCTGCTTCTGTTGACACTTTATAGGTATGACTTGTGAGTGTACATTTGTACGGTTCAGATTTTCCTAAATGGGGCTAGGTAGTACACCGTAACGTTATTCCTTTAACCTAGGTGTGAGACTAGGTGGTGGTTTTTGATAGGTATTCTTCCTACGTGATAATTAGGTAATACTTATTGTTTGGAAATTTCTATCTAGGGGACTAAGGACGGTTTTAGTTGTGTGGCCCATACTATGGGTAGGGATTATTGAAAAATAAATAAAACTTGATTAATATATTATTATTAATGCCTAAGATAATAAAGGGATATTAAAAATGGATTTGCATCACGAGTATGTGGAGGATTCACAAAATTAGGGTGACTGACTATAGTGATGTGGGTGTGTGCTAACATCACGAGAATGTGCAGGGCTCGCGAAATTGGGGTAACTGGTTATCGTGAGGTGAGTGTGTGTTGGCATCACGAGTATGTATAGGGATAACCAAATTTGATGTACTGGATGTAGTGACTGGTCGTGCGTGGAACATTGGAAGTATTGCAGGTCTAATGAATGGGTCGACTGGCTATAATGATGGGCTGTGTGTATTATGTTGACATTTTTAAGCGCGCTAGGAGTATGTCAAAGATCAATAGAAAGGTAAAATATCAATAGTGGCACTGTTGATAAGGGTTTACATTGATTAAGATAAGGGTTTACATCTAAGTCATTGTTGATATAACATAATTGGATTTGAATAATGGGGTGGTTTAGTTTATGTGGATATTTAGTACTATTTTACTTTATTTGCATTATCTTATATCGTTTTAATTTAAAATAATCTATTATCATATTTATCGTGTATGATACTTATATCAAGATTCATGTATTATATTTAGGAGGAGAAGTTCGTATTCATATGGTCAGCTCTGACCCATTGCATTGACTAACATATCAGGTTTAGTTGCTGGACTGGTTGCATTAGATTTATTGGAGATTTGCAGAGTTGCATCAGGAATTTCATTATATTTCTTTCTTAGTTTAGTTTTATTTTTCATTGCCTTATATATATATATATATATATATATATATATATATATATATATATATATATATAAGTAGCAAACTTATGTATGTCATAAGCTTATACAATGATTTCATCAAGATAAAATTTTCTTGCACTACCTATTTTGTCCCTTACAAATTTGGATTCCCCCTCTTTTCTTCAGGGGTAATTATATCTAGGTCCCATTTATCGGGTCAACAAGTTTATAAGTCCTATTGACTTTTTAATAATCCCATAGGTCCTATTCCAACTTTTTAGAATTTTTTTTCACAATTTTACCCTTTTAAAAACAACCATCCGTAACTTCCTTGAGGAAGTTACATAAGTGGTTGGACTTTTTTTTTAATCTTTAAATGATCATAACTTTTGATTCACAAATCCGTTTTTCGCAAAATTACTATTTTTGAAATCTGCTCGACGAGATCTATCAAACAAGATCCATGAAGACTATAAAATTCCAAAGCAAATTTTTTACACAAACAGTAAACTTTACGGTATGCACTAGAATATGAAATAGTTTTATATATGTGACATTTCACAAACAGACAATAACATTTACTGTGGTAATACTACACAATATATATATATATATATATATACACACACACACACATCCGGTGGATCCAAACCCTCTTTTTTCAAAAATACCTTATATTTAAAGGATCGCGATAACGATATCCAATCCTTACCACCATTGTTGGAGCTTCAACGACCTTCGTCAGAGCTCCGATTTGGGATGGGTAACGGTGGCATGTGGTGCCGCTGGCGCGGACCTTTGAAAATAAGAGACTTTTGAATAAATGGACTTTGGATCCACCGGAGTATCATGGGGTGCCGCTGGCGCGGACCTTTGAAAATAAGATTGGATAAATGGGATCGGGATCATTTGGAGCGCCAATTTGGGGTGAATAGGGGTGGCACAAATCTTTAAAAATAGGAGCATATTGGATATATATATATATATATATATATATATATATATATATATATATATATATATATATATATATATATATATATATATATATATATATATATATATAATTTGTAAAAATGTCATAGATATTAAACTTTATTGTATACACCAGAAAATGAAATAGTTTTATATCTGTGACATTTTCACAAACAATAACATTTACTGTGATAATATATTTATGAAATAGTTTTATATATATAACATTTTCACAAACAGTAACATTTACAGAGTTAATATTACATAATATATATATATATATATATATATATATATATATATATATATATATATATAGAGAGAGAGAGAGAGACGGTAGATCCAAACCACTATTTTTTTTTCAAAATTACCATATTTTTAAATGTTTACGCTAGCGACATTCAATCCCCACTACTACCCACCCCCATTGTCAGAGCTTCAACGACTTTCATCAAAGCTATGATTTGGGTTGGTAGTAGTGGCATAGGGTGCCGCTGGTGCGAACCTCTGAAATTAAGAGAATATTAGATAAATGGGGTTTGGATCCACCGAAGCTCCGATTTGGGATGAGTAGGGGTGGCATTGAGTTAGGTTTATATCTATAACATTTTCACAACCATTAACATTTACTGTGTTCATAAAACACAGTATATATATATATATATATATATATATATTCAAACCTCTTTTTTCTGATATTATCTTATTTTTAACGGTCCGCGCCAGCGGCATCTAATCCCCACCCCCTTTATCGGAGCTACAACAACCTTCATCAGAGCTCTGATTTGAGGTGGCATGGGATGCCGATGTAACATTTTCACAAACAGTAACATTTATTATTTGTGAAAATATTACAGATATAAACCTAATCTAATGCTACCCCTACCCACCTCAAACTGGAGCGCCGGTGTATCCAAACCCCATTTATCCAATATTCCCTGATTTCCTAAGGTCCGCGCCAGCGGCACTCCATGTCACCCCAAATCAGAACTCTGATGAAGGTTGTTGGAGCTCCGACAATTGGGGTTGATGGTAGTCAGGATTAGATACCGCTAGCGCGGGCCGTTAAAAATAAGACAATATCAGAAAACAGAGGTTTGGATCCTATATATATATATATATATATATATATATATACACACACACACTGTGTTATAACACAGTAAATGTTAACGTTTGTAAAAATGTTATAGATATAAACCTAACCCACTACCACCCCTACTCACCCCAAATCGGAGCGCCAGTGGATCCAAACTCCATTTATCTAATATTCTTTTAATTTCAGAGGTCCGCGCCAGCGGCACCCTATGCCACTACTACCCACCTAAATCATAGCTCTTATGACAGTCGTTGAAGCTTCGACAATTGGGGTGGGTAGTGGTGGGGATTGAATGTCGCTAGCGTAAACCTTTAAAAATATGGTAATTTAAAAAAAAAAAAGAGGTTTGGATCTACTGTGTATATATATATATTAACTCAGCAAATGTTACTGTTTGTGAAAATGTTATATATATTGTGTAATATTAACTCAGTAAATGTTACTGTTTGTGAAAATGTTATATATATAAAAATATTTCATAAATATATTATCACAGTAAATGTTATTGTTTGTGAAAATGTCAGAAAGATAAAACTATTTCATTTTATGGTGTATACAATAAAGTTTAATATCTATGATATTTTTACAAACTATATATATATATATATATATATATATATATATATATATATATATAGATCCAATATGCTCCTATTTTTAAAGTTTTGTGTCACCCCTATTCACCCCAAATTGGCGCTCCAGATGATCCCGATCCCATTTATCCAATCTTATTTTCAAAGGTCCGCGCCAGCGGCCCCCCATGATACTTCGATGGATCCAAAGCCCATTTATTCAAAAGTCTCTTATTTTCAAAGGTCCGCGCCAGCAGCACCACATGCCACCCTTACCCACCCCAAATCGGAGCTCTGACGAAGGTCGTTGAAGCTCCAATAATGGTGGTAAGGATTGGATACCGCTAGCGCGAACCTTCAAATATAAGGTAATTTTGAAAAAAAAGGGTTTGGATCCACTGTATATATATATATATATACTGTGTAGTATTAGCACAGTAAATATTACTGCCTGCTTGTGAAAATGTCAAATATATAAAACTATTTCATATTCTAGTGCATACAGTAAAGTTTACTGTTTGTGTAAATTTTTTTCTTTGGAATTTTATAGCCTTCATGGATCTTGTTTGATAGATCTCGTCGAGCAGATTTCAAAAATAGTAATTTTGTGAAAAACGAATTTGTGAATCAAAAGTTATGATCATTTGAAGATTAAAAAAAAAGTTCAACCACTTATGTAACTTCCTCAAGGAAGTTACGGATTGTTGGTTTTAAACGGGTAAAATTGGAAAAAAAGTTCCAAAAAATTAGGAATAGGACTTATATGTAAGAGAAAAACATGATGGGACTAGAATATATATAAAAACGCTAATAGGATCTAAACGTAAATGCCACCTTTTCTTTCTCAATACATAATTCCCCCTCTTCCACTTTAATTCAAACATAAGGGATATCTGATTAAATTGAAATCTTTGTATCCTCTCACCCACCCTTGTTGCACGACAACACACCCTCTCATTCTCAAACCCTCAAAATCGTAACCCCACACCGCGAAATCTATCCATTTTCTCTCACTTCTACATTTTCTCTCAAATAATGGGTATGTTTCATGAAATCAAAGGTATATTATTCAACATGAAATCAAACATCAACATTTTTTCACGAAATCACGGGTCAGTCTCAAATAAACACGAAATCAATGGGCCTGCTTCACGAAATCAAACACAAGCCAAGGCGTTTTTCAAATCAGTCCCAAATCAAAGTTATATACTTCATCCCTAAATTAAAGGTAGTATATGTATAAGCCTTTTTTCAACCTGAAATCAATAGCATTTTTCCATATAAATTGCGTCGGAAGGAGTATATACCTTGTTCTATTTCAACACGAGACGAGACGTTTGATTTCGTGGTTTGATTTTTTATTATTTCTATTTCAACACGAGCCGGGACATTTGATTTCGTGGTATGATTTTTTGTGGTTTGATTTTTCGTTGTTTCTATTTCAGCGTTTGCCTCAAACGCGTTTGTTTCAAACAGGTATAGATTTCGTGGTTTGATTTTTTGCAGTTGAGGCGTTTGATTTTTTTCTCAGTTGAGGCAGTCGATTTTATTTATGGTTTTGTTGATTAGTGTGTATAATAACCACAGTTTTCATCCCCTTTATCTCTCCCACTCGCTAATACCCGGATTTGTTGATTAGTGTGTATTCGACCCAGTTTTCAGCATTGATCTATCATTGCTATTTGTTCGTGAGTATATACGAAACAAAGTTTTTTCTTCACATTTTTATGTTTCATGAATGACGTCGATGACACAGATCTAAGATACATAGATCTGTATGGTAATTTTGAGTATCATTTATAGAACCATTCTTAAATAGTTCTGTTTCAATTAGCTTCAAATGTTCACACTACATTTTGTTGCAAATTTAAGATTTTATTTCAGGTTTTCGTATTTAGGGAGTACATCAAGGTAGAAATAGCATTGTTCAACATCATTCATGACTTTTTGGTGTTTAATTTGATATCTCACTTTTTTTGTATGGATTTTTGGTGTTGTAGACATTTTAGGTATTCCCATTTCTCTTAGGTTTTTCCAACATCAAGCGAAGGTAAATATCTACACTTTGTCTTCTTTTTACTCTCTCCTCTATTCATCAAATTGTGTTTTTGTTTCAGGGTTTTTTCGATTGGTTTTGTAAAGCTTAAAAGTTTCGAAACGTTTGAGGTATTTTTAAGGGTTTTATATCTTTATATTTCTTTGTTATATACTTTAGATGTTTGACAAAATGGGAATTTAGTTAATTAAAAGGCCATTATGTTTGACATAATTTTTAATGAATGATTACTTTTTTTTAATTTGTATCTGTTTTGGTATGGACATAGGGTTTTAATATGAGATTGTAGGGTGTTTCATTTGAATTTTTTGGGGTTAGGGTTCTACAATTTGGTTCAGTAGTTTTGTGTTTAGAGTTCAGTAAATTTTCTTACATATATGTAATTTCTATAATGATTGTATAAAATTGTCTTTTTAATTATTTTTTAATCAATATATGATGTTTTGAGTTAATGATAATAACTCATATTTTATATACATTATTTTTTACTTCTTATGATATATCAATAGGTACATTAGTCTAACATATGCCAACACTTTCTTACTTCTTATCCCATAACTAATAGTCCCTATGTGGATAAATTTCACTAAATTTACATTTTTTTTTTGTTTCTACAATGTGCATTGTACGTGCATACTACATGAGTTTTTGTTTCGTGCTTCTTACTTTGTGTGTAATGTGTTTAGAACTATTGTTGATTGTAAAGCTATTAACACTCCATACAATTTTAATGCAACGTCGGTAATTAAGGCATCCAGTACCCTTTTCTTACCATCTTAGAAATTGATTTCGATTATAGAGAGGATTTCCTTCAATTCTATGTATTAATTATAGAATGTAGATGCATTTAAGAATTTTCTCTGCTTGAAAGAGTTTGAGTTTTTGCATTCTATGTCATCATGATTGTTCTTCTGATTTCAACCAATCATGTGATATGTTCTAAGTGAAGCGAAGCATGGTTTAGAGATGGATGGTTTTCAAAGTTCACTGTTCAGTGGTGTCTTAACAGGTTCTATTTTTTATGTTTTGATTTTCTTGCTGATGTTTTGACATATATATATATGTGTCTGTTATTCTTGATATGTTCCAGTGTGACTAATAAAGCTCTTTATGTTTTAATTATTTTCCTTCTGAAACTGAGAACACCTGCTACAGTACCACATGTTCCTGTAGCTTCAACTAAAGCATGTAACTTGCCACCACCAGCTACAATACTTTATGTTTGGGCTTATTCTTTGATTGTTCATGACCCAAAAAACATGTTTTAATTTGGGTATACGTGTAAACTATACATTTCTTCAAGTGAAATTCTTCACAGGGGCAGAAGTTACAATCTCAATGAGGATTTATGTGACGAGGAGAAAGACGAATGTCCTCCCAGTGCTCAACAACTCATATCAAACTTTAGATTAGTGATTGATTTATGTAATGAGGATTTCAATGAGGATTTGATCTTCATTGTTAAAGATGTGAGGATGTATAGTCGAGACAAGACTATTGCTAACCATATCATCAAAGTTCATGCATCTGCCAATACGACCACTGATAACACAATACCTTCAAAAGAAGATAACTGGCTCAAAAGGTATATTCAATACTGTCGAGCTGTATGCCACCCCCATTTATACGATTCTACAGCCAAATTGTTGCAGGAGAATTATGTGAAAATTAGACAGGATATAAGGCGAGAGACAAATGAAAATGGAGAATCAGCTATAGTACCAAGTATAGTGAGGGAGCTGGAATTTATAGTGAGGTTGAGTGAATCACTTCGAAGATGAAACTGTCCCACGTTGCAAATGATAACAACGTTATCGAAGCTATTAGGCTCTTCAACAATGCTACAATGGATGCAGCAAGGTCCAGAATAAATCAACACATGAATGTCATAAAATTAAACTACCTTCTCTCACTGAGGATCGTGTATATGTACATACAAGTGGAAGTGGGGACAAGCTAAAAAAATAGAAGAACAGAGGGCCTTCATAATAAGCGTAATAGCATGCATCATTTTGATGTCCTGAATAGAGGGCCTACATAATAGGGGGCTTGAAGTCGCCTTTGGCTTACTCAAATGTTTCTTCATTGGGGCTGAGAAATGGTTGGATATTGAAATTTGGAACTCCGTTAAAGAGTGCTTTGAAGTCTTAAAGTCACATGGTTACTGCATCGCCACAACAAATGGGAAAGTATGTAGTTTTTGTTTACGATATGGAGTGGTCACCTTTAATTTTTCGGTTGCTGCTGGCATTCTCATGAACCATGCTTTTTGTGACAGGACTTCTAGATTGGGTGGGCATGATGATCTAACATTGTAAGAGAAGAAAATTTTATTTGCAGAGTTCTATATGTGTCACAAATTAAGAGCGCAATTAGCATTGATTTGCTAAGAGGAATGTAGAAGCAGCCAGTCCAATACTAAATCTTTGATGAGTTACGAGGGCATCAACTACTTTTTAATTGTTAGATTCCCTACTGTGTAGTATTTGACAGGTGACTTAAAAAATCTCTTCATTTAAGCTCATCAACACCAGATGTTGGACTTCTAATTAATGGTTGTCTTTGTTTTGAGGTGTAGATTGTGTTTGATCAAATTACAATACAACCTATGTTCATTATGGTTAATGGATTGCATTTGAAATTCTATTTTTCTTTTATTATTTTCTTAAACATGGTGGATTGTCCTATAAACAATAAATTTTGTCAAAATTTTCTAAATTTTTAACACATTTGTGTCGTGAAAATTTTTTTTGACTTAAATTTGCACAATTCACCCCTTGGAAATTTACACATAATATAATTTATATTATACACGACATTATACTCTTTAAAATTATTTGCGCGCCTTTAAGCACAAGCATACTCTTTAACATGGTTGATAATCACACAAACACAAATATGCATAAATATTCTAAATTGCTTATAGTTATAATATATAAAATATTTATCATTTATATTATAGACGGCTTTATACATGACAATGTTGATGAGTATTGTACATTTTTTTTATTTCTTAAACAAAGAAAATTTTGCCAAAAGTTTTTAAAATGCCTACATATTGTTGTTGTAAAAAATATTTTCCAACTTAAAAGTATTAGATATTAGGTTTTGTATTAATAATAGTATATTTGATATTTTTTTCTAAAAAAGGGCGAATTGTTCTATAAACAAAAGAAATTTTGACCAAAATTTTAAAATAATCAAATTTAGCATTAATAATAGTATAGTTGATATTTTTGTTCTTAAACCGGGTGAATTGTTTCATAAACAAAGGAAACTTTTCCCATTTCTTTCAAACGAGTAGGTTTTTTTCATTGGTTATTTAAAAAATTGTTTGTGTTACGAACTAAATACGACATATGGTCCTATCAACGATTTAGACGTTGAAAGTTTTGCATCGTGCCTTAAGGCACGGGCATACACTAGTATATATATATATATACTAGGATGTACCCGTGCCGATGGCACGGCGATAAATTTGTTCCTGTGCCAATGACACGACGATAAATTTATTTTCGTGATAAATTTGTTCCCGTGATAAATGTGATAAATTTGTTCCCATGATAAATTTATTTTTGGGGATAATTTATTTGTGTTCCGGGTTGGTTAACAACGACACTACAAATGAATCAATCTACATTTTAAATTATACCGATTTATGAAAAAAAATTTACTAAGTGGCATTAATAGTAAACTTTGTGAATGACCACCAATGATTTGAAATGTAAAAATATATTGTATAAATAATGCAACTTAATCAAATTTAAAATAAGGAATTCTCCATTTTGATTTCAACATGTCATAACACAACAATTTAATATAAAATACATTTTATTATCCGATGCACCCATAAACCCATCTTTTATATACATATTTTATTTCAATAAAAATATTAAAAATTATTTTAATTTATATTAATATTATAAAAAACTTATAATTATTTAATTATATTAAATTATTAGCTATTGATCTGATAATGTCGCACTACCAAATGTTTGTTCACGTAATATTTTGTCATCGGGCATAGAGAATGTCACTTTTTACTAATAGACCATTGTATGCATTTGAGACAACTGGATTTCCCCCAAAAAAAAGACAATTGCATTTTACACTCTCTTGTCTAGTCTTTTCATGATAAATTTATTAATTGGAAAAAAAGTTGTGAAGCTCGAGGTGAATAAAATAGCACTTCAGACCTTATGAAACTCGATTTTTTTCAAGAATCATAGAACGTATAAAGACAACATCAATAAGCATTGGTAAATTATTGCTTTTAAAAATAAGGAGGTGTAAACTAATTTGTTGCAAGAAACATCTATAAGGGTTGAATAAGGAAAAAAATTAATAAGAGATGTCATACTTAATAAGAGATGTCATCATAGTCAATATTGGTTAGGGTGTATCTTTGTACCTCTGGGAGAGTTTTAAGCACAAACCAAAGTAGGGAAATATAATGGAAGGACGATACAAACCTATTGTCATATTTAACGTGTTACTTTGAGAGAAATGATTCTTTTTGTCAAATCATTTTTTTCTTTCCCATGCCTATTCTCATAAGCCTTAAGATTGTAAAAGTTGTCCTTTTTGCATTTTAAACTTTCTTGAGCCCAACAATTTTTCCTAAGAGTATCTCATCTAACAAACAATTCGAAGCAAGTTTTTCATTCACACGTCCTATCATTTATTACATTCATTAATCACGATAAAATATAAAATCGACAATATTTATATGTGTACATAAAAATGTTGCATTTTTTTTCTTAGCATGGTCTAAAAACATATTAAATATGTACATAAATTTCTAAAAAATCATTTATAATATTAACGACATTAGAATTTGGTGATTAAATTGAGTGGAACAAATAAAAAGTGAATATATGATTACACTCTAGCCACTTGCCATCACATTAAAATAATATTTCTAACTTGATATTGTGCAATAACAGTGTTGAGTACATAAAACAACATCTAGGAATAAGTATATTTTTGAAATATTAAAAATAATTAGTTTTTATCAAACTTGCTTTAAAGACCCAAACATTTCAAACCAAAATATTCCGAAAAAATAAACATTTGAAACTTGATTTCTTTTGAGAAGTCCGTTGCACAATAAATTTACTCCTATCTACCAGCTTTATCCTATCTACTCTTATCATCTACCTGTCAATCCTACTCCATCTGCATTCCCTTGTTGTTCAGTCCCGGCGTACAACCACCGCCATCTAACCAGCTCTTGTCCCATCGCTGTTGTCTTCGACCACACCCAAACCAGCGTAGTTCCAGTTCAAATCCAACACAGATGAAGGAGAAGATGAGGCGGAGGTATGGAAATATGTGGGCGTAGTTCCTGTTAAATTAGATCGAACAATGTGTTATCTCAAACAAATATATAAGAGGGAAACTTACCTAGCGGGGCCTGCAGAGGTTAAGCTGCGATCCTTAAGCAGAGGGGAGTCAAAAAACTAATAAATCAAAACACAGCTACAATACCCAGTTTAGTAACTTTAAAGTGAGTACCTTTAAAATGAGAAGAACTGTGAAGCTAAGAGTGTAACCCATTTTAGCTTTGGCCCTTGGAAAATGACGATGGTATGAAGCTTCTTAGTTACGAAAATGAAAAACTATAATAATCAAAACGGTAAAATAGCTTATGCGTAAAACCAAGAATGAAAAAAGATCTTATAGTCCTATTTATTTTAAGCTGTTCATTTTGGATTAGGTTTTATAGTACTCATATGAGTAAAACCAAATATGAAGCTTGAGTTTTATGACTGCATTTATCAGTCTCTCTCTCTCTCTTTATGAAATGGGTGTAACCCATTTTGGTTTTGGCCCTTGAAAAATAACGACGCTATGAAGCTTATTAGTCCTCTTATGCTTAAACCCATATGCCAACGCATGTTTTATAGTCCTCATATATGCGTAAAACAAAAAATGGGTGTAACCCATTTTGGTTATGCGTAAAACCAAGTTAGAGGGAACGCAACCCTTCACCTTCTAACTATTTTGCTCTTAACAGTTAGAGGGAATAACAGTTAAAAGGAAAAAAATAACAATTATGGAAGAGAAGCAAAAAAAAACATAACACTTACGCAAAACACAAAACCCAGAACAACGTGAAGAAGCAAAATAAAAATAAAGAAAATGTTAAAAGCTGAAAAAAAGCTTACATGTGAGAAGTTGAGAAGAGAAGTCTCTCCAAACTATTGCTACAGAAAATGAAAAAGGAAGATAACTCTTTGACATAACCTAAGTACCAACCCATGTATCTACTCCAGCCACCCTAGGAGTAACTAAAATGAAAAGAGTTCAGGCTCATTTAATGGATTTACTGTAGCTGTACTTGAAATGAGGTAGATGTAATCTCTGATTTCTGGACAAACGATTTAGGAGACAAACTTAAGATGTGGCAGCCACATTATATGAAGAATTTGTCTTCGGTTTATAACGTGGCAACTTAAGATGTGGCAACCATATTGTATGATGTGGCAGAAACCCCTCCTCCTTTATTATATATATATATATATATATATATATATATATATATATATATATATATATATATATATATATATATATATATATATATATATATGAATTTTTCGTGGATCATTTGATTCCACAGTTGTTTATAGTTTAAGTTGGAGAGTTGTAGTTGGATTATTTCATTTGAATATTATTTTATCATTTGGAGTTGGGATTTATTTATTGGATTTAACATAGTGACAGATTTTATTATGATGATTGTTTACATTCGCTGGATGACTTTCAAATTATATCTTGTGAATTTTCTTTTATATGTCTTATTTATGCCACATACTAAGAATGAAATTTTAATTCTGACACCTGGATAAAGTTTGGCTGCGAGGACTGACCACATCGAATGCCAAAATATATGGGTTGTCATAGTTTGTATGAGAGCATTGTCATCTTTGATTGCCTTTGTTTATTTGTACTCTCTAATATATTGCATCTAGAGTACGTGTTAGTTGTGTTTCTTAGAGGTAGAGAGTTTTATGTTAAGGTCATTGTGAGCACTGAGGTTAGAAGTAGTAATCTTAATGTGAGGATCCTTAGGGTTGATTTTGGAGACGATATTTATATTAAAGTTTGTTAGTAACGATGTTAGATATCTCTAGTATTGATGTGATGATATGATTTAATTTGAGGACTTAAGCGTTGTGATGGCTTTTCAAAAGTTACGAGATGACTTCTTTTTGTATGTTTGTTGTAGTTGAGGACTCTATTTTTTCTATATTAAAAGACTCAGGACTTAGACTTTTTCCACACTTATATATTATCTCAACAAAAAGTATCTTTCTAATATTTCCTCTCCCCCTTCCACAAAACCTAAACCTCCATTAATAACAAGTTTCAACCAAATTTTTGAAGGCACAAATCATGTTTTCTCAAGATCAACCAAGAACGATATTTTTTTTTATTTTCACGAGACGGCCGCAACCACATAATCAGATTTTTTAGATGACTTATTTTCAGGCATGAATATCTCTATCATTCCCATTAAGTATTGTATGTTTTAAGTGTTTCCTAAACCTTAATTTATCATGTTTTACTAAAAATAATAACAAATATTAATTAGGGAAAGTGAAAATCTATTTGGATCTATTTTATTAAATAAAAAAAATATGATTTAAGACTTGAAAGCATACTTAAGTTAATGTAGGTGGTTATGGTAGATTAATGGGAGGAATCGTATGTTAGAATTAAAATATGAAATTTGAATAATGTTTTAAATTGTAAAATTAGAACATTGATTGTGTATGCGGTAGAATGGAATTAATTATTACAAAGCATTGATCTAATGCATATTTGAATGGGATTATGTGTTGAATTGGTATCATATCACTCGTATTGGAATTATGGAATTTGATAACTTGTGTAACTATTTTGTTGAACTTGGTTATTACGTGATTAGATTGATCTATGTAAAATGGATATGGATTCGTAGGATTAATCGAGAAATTGTAATGTTGTTTTATAAATATGTGTTATGTAGACATTATTTGTATTAACATTTTAACAACATGGGAACGTTGGGATTTTTTGAGTAGATGTACTTTAACCTTTATTAATAGGTTGCTTACTAGGTATGAGACTAGTAGTTAGACTGTTTTTATTGGCACTTTTTAAATATAGGACTGGCTAGTATGCACTTATACGATTGGGTATTTTCCTTAGTTGGTGTAGGTAGTGCGTCAATACCTTATTGCTTTAGCCTAGGTGCGAGACTAGGTGATCGTTTTTGGTAGGTATTATTCCTAGGTGATAGACTAGGTAATACTTATAGTTTGGTGATCTCTAGGTATGGGACTAGGGATGGTTTTAGTTGTGTTTACCGAATTATGGGTGGGGCTAATTGAAAATAAAAAGAACTTAATTAAGATATTATAATTAATGCCTAAGATAATAATTGAGTATTAAAAATAGATTTGCATCATGAGTATGTGTAGGGATAACGAAATTGGATTGATTGGCAATAATAATGTGGGTGGGTGTTGGCTTCAAAAGTATGTGCATGGCTAACGAAATTGGGTTGACTAGCTATAGTGACGTATCACATATGGAACATCATGAGTATATGCATGGCTAACGATGTTTGGTTGTCTGGTTATAGTGATCTCTGTGTGTGTGTGTGTGTTGTATTAATATTTTTAAGCTTGTCAGGAGTATCTGCTGGACTAATAGAAAGGTAAACTGGCTATAGTGGTGTTACCCCAATAAGATAATTGAATAATTAAATTGAGTAACATAAGGGTTTAGATCTAAGTCAGTGTTGATATAACATAATTGGACTAGAATAGTGGGGTGGTTTACTTTATGTGGGTAGTTAGTACTTTTTAACTTTACTCGCATCTTCTTAGATCTTTTTAATGTAAAATAATTTATTGTGATATTTATCTCGTATGATAATTATGTGTGGATTGATAAATCCTATATGGGAGGAGTAGATGATATTCATGCAGTGGGAACTGACCCATTGTGTTGAGTAACATTTAAGGTCTAGTTGTTGGAGTGGCTACATAGGATTTCTTTCTTTCTTAGTTTAGTTTTTCTTTCCGTTATTTTATATATGCAAAGTTATTTACGAATTTTTTATGGGTAATTCGATTCCACAATTGTTTACGGTTTAAATTGGAGAGTTATTTTTGGATTATTTCATTTAAGTATCATTTTAGCTTTTGGAGTTGATATTTATTTATTAGAGTTAAGATGTTATTGGATTTTATTATGGTGATTGTTCAAATTCATTGGACTAACTTCAAACTATATCCTGTGGAATTGTTTTTATATGTCTCATTTCTATCACGTGCTAAGAATGGTATTTTAATTCTAACTCCCAAAGTAGGTTGAAAGTAAGGATTTTCCACATCCAATGTCAAAATATGCGGGGCGTTACATTTATCAATGGAAGATGCACGATCATGATGAAAATATTGCCCGTCTAAGAAGGAATTTGACCAGGAAATCGGAGGAGAATAAATCCAGTTCTCATAATCTAGAATGGCATAGAAGGTGGAAGATCGATTCTGCATAACACAATAAACTGAATCGGACTGACAAAGTTTTTAGATTAAAGAGGCCTCATGTGGTACAATCTAACCAATGATGTATAAATCACAAGACGACTCATCATTCTACTAGTCGAAACCATATGCCCATTCGACAGACAAAATCACCATATAACACCAGGTTGTCCCATCCCTCGGTTCCGTCAAAGTAGGTCAGAAGTGATAATCTAAATGATCTCATCAAGAAATAATTAAAGGGGTGGCTAATTCAAAATTTGACATGGACTCCAAAGGATTTTTTTGGGAGAGGACTAGGGCATGGCTTAGCCTCACCATTTACTGTCGATATAGAAGTCTCAGATCCATCCAAGAATTGTTTTGTCCCAAATAATACTACATATGGTGAAAAGAAAGACCCTGCTCACCACATCACGCCTACATGAAAATGATGTTTTTATAGAGTCACCAAGACACCCTCATGTGCCTTGTCTTACCATATACTTTAGGGGAGATCGGTCTCAGGTTGTTTAAAATATTAACCCTTAGGTCAGTTTCCTCGGTCAGAGTGTTGGCTAAGATATTTATAACTCAATTAATCACCAACAGCAAATAAGTCATGGAGGTTGATTCATTGATCACCTCAAATCAAAGAAGTGGTAATATTTTAGTAAGTATGCTTAGTGTAATTAAGATATATTCAACAAGATCGATAGTTATAATGATCAATTAGCAATATCATCCTTCAAGTTTGGACTTAACAGATCTTAAGATCTCTACCAATACTCAACCAAGAATCTAACATTGACTATGAATGACTTCATGGCACGTATTGAGAAATATGCAAGGTGGAAGATGAGATTTTGAGTGTGGAGGTTATGGAAAATCAAAGTTCTTAAAGGTCCAAGAAGAAAGATCTGAAGAAACCATACAAGGGAGGAAATCGCGAGATCTAATAAATAAGGGATCATATATTGGCACTTTGAAAGGAGGTTCAAAGTCATAGAACAATGAAATCACATAGATAGTGAATACATTCTTGAAGGAGACAATATACAAGTTTATTATTTAAATAAATGATAAATAATTGTTCTAAAAACTAGCCAAGATGGACAGCGATCCAAATGATAAAGACGTCAATCTTAAGTGTACCTACCACTTGGACCATGGACATCTTACGAAGTTGAAAGATGTCCAAACAACACCTCGAGGTTCTGGTTTAGGCTTGGAATTTCAAATACTATGTTGACAAAGATAAGACAAGGTCCTCAACCCCGGTAAATGTAGCATAAAAAGTAGGTGAAGACGATAATATCCCACCTTTAATAATGGTCATAGACATACATGGTTGCACCAATCCTTCACATTGCAATTGTAAGAAACTCAAAGACATGGTGATGATTACTTCTTGCATCCAAGAATATTTTCAGGTGGATGTTTCTATGACCATTATGTATACATAGAATCATTATTATATCAACATTTATCAAACAATAATGTTCACCTACGATGATTTATTCGGTGTTAATTTTCCCTATAAATATTCCTTGGTTCTCACTCTACGATTAGAGAACTTCGACATCAAGAGAATAATAATTGATCAAGGGAGCTCTTAAAAGATCACGTACCTTATTTTGTTACTTAATATTGGTTACATAATCTAGGATCTATACACAAAGATGGGACCACTAATCAATTTTAATGGATATGTGGATACCCCACAAGGGAATATTAAGCTTCCTGACAAATTCATCCATGTCAACCATGAAATAGAGTTTCACGCCATACAATTGGAGTTACCTTACAACACCATCCTTGGAAGGGAATGACTCCACACCATGAGGGTAGTCCCTTATTACCTTACTCAAAAGCTAAAGTTTTTAAGCGATCATGTTGTTGTGATTATGTGTACACTCGTTGTTATTTTGTCGTGACCATCAAAACTAAGCATAATTAATCCAATAAGATTTAGATAGTTGACTATTCGAAGGAAGAACAACTAAAGGGCATTTGTTCGGGGGTAGAAGAGACCAATGTATCCTCCACTGAGCGACTAATATAGTAACTCACCACCAATAATCTAGATTCGTCTCAGCTAGATAAGACCTTCCTTATGAGATCAGAGTTGCCCAAGGAGGAGGCATATCAACTCATTCACTTTCTCGAACAAATGTGTATATATTCGCTTGTCAACCTTATGATCTTTCAGTAATCGATCTAAATTTTGCATGTCATTGATTGCATGTGGATCCAATCCGCCGACCAGTCAAGCAAAAGTTGTGGAAGTCAATGCCAGAGAGAGTGAGAGACATAGAAAATGAAGTCAAGAATTTGATCAATGTCGACTTCATTATAGAAGTCCAATTCCCGTACTAGAATTCCAATATCATTGTGGTCCGAAAGAACAACCGAAAATAGAGGGTTTATGTTTATTTCACCAACCTCAAGAAGCATTTCCTAAGGGATAGATTTCTATTACCCCAGATTGACCAACTGTAGAGTTAACGGCCAGACACCAACAGATATGCTTCATGGACATAGTAATACCCTATATTGGTATTGATTAAATAATCAAATATTAAATTTGGGGGAATTTAAATAAATTATTTAAGTGGAAAGTAGAATTTTGGACAATATAATTGAAAAAATTTAAAGTTTAAATGTTGAATTGGAGTTTGTGGGTAAATTATTGAAAGCATGAAAGTTATTGTAATTATAGAATTTTATTTCATGGATTATATAATTTAAGATGAATTACTGAATTTATTTTGTGAATTAATAAAGTGTTTTGGCTTAACTATAAATTGATAAAAGTAAGGGCTTTAATTATAATTATATAAATGAAATGGAAGGTTTGGTACAAAAAAATTATGATTTAAGATAGAAGGTACTTTGGTAATAAGGTAGTTACATGAAGTAAGTTTTAGGATTAAGGTTATGAAAGAAAGTAAGAGAAAGAAATAAGGTGTTATTAAAGAGAATAAATAAATAAATAATTTAAAAATTCAAATGCAAGATTTTTTTTATATAAAAAATAGATGGAGGATTCATTCTAAAATGAAGCATACAACCCATTCTCTTCATTTTCTACACACCAAAACCAAAATCCCTTCTGCATTTACATTATCAATACATCATTTGTCCTCAAAATCAAACACAAATCTCACACAAATAATATCATCAAAAACTCGAAATTATAACCTTCAATTTAAAATCAAATGTATAATTTTCTCAAATATTTACATTAGTTTTGGGAGCAACTGAAGGATCTTTCAACAATTTCTCAAGGAGGATTTCTTCCAAAATTATTCCTGCATAATTCTTATATTATTTTCATGGATTCCCACATTAAGGAAAGTTAGAATTCTACTCCTTCTTGTTTATCCATTCAAATACTAATTTATACCTCAACCTAATTTTAATAATTAAAATGAATTAGAGATAATTAGATTTTTATAATTCTTATTTAAAAATTAGCAAATCATTTGTATAAGAATATTTAAATGATAATTTTGTATCATAAATATGGTGTGCTCGGAGGACCACTTAGGAACCAAGACAATGCCTCATGCGACCAGATAATGAGGTCGGCTTAGGTCATATATTGTCGTCCAGGGCATTCTGGTCGGCCCCAGTGTGACAGGCAGTCAGTTGAAACCAACGAACTCAGAGACCACAGACACTATACATGGGTGGTTATCTATAGTGGAATGATGTCAGCAACACTCAAGAGACAAACATGAGCAATCTAAGCTTTATTATTCCCCCATCATTGATGGGCAGCGTGTACCCATCACTCTTTTTTATAAATTCATGTAAAAAGGTGTACCAGCCTAATCTATAAATGCATGCCACGCGTCACCCAACATCCTAGTCCCACACATGTCATGCATAAATACTATGCACAATCCTCCAGTAAGGGGATCGAGAGATTTTTTTATTGTTACACTACTATGTTCGAGAGAGAGAGAAAGAGAGAGATAAACTTGTAGAGATCCATTCATGGCTATGATCCATTGAATATAGTATAAACAACTTTACCACTTGTGGACGTAGGCATCGCAGTGGGCTGGACCACATAAACATGGTCTCTATATATTTTCTCTCATCCTTTTTTTATTGCTCTTATTCTAAATCTACATTTATGTGACTCATCTCTCTTTATCTGTTGCGACTCTAAGATTAATGCATCTAGTTAAGATATAAACCCAATCACAAATTTTAGGCGTTAACAGATTGGTACTGTCTGTGGGCACGTGCTAAAAAGCCTATTGTTGCCTTTTACTAATATTTTCTCCTACTACTCTAGGACTTTCAATCATGGTTTAACACTGTTTCATTGAATCCACTGGCTATCAAAAAATATTTTCCCCCGATCCAAGCCTAAAATCGGGCATGGTCCCTCTATCTAAAACATTTTCCTCACCACGACTTTTGTTTTTGACCTATTTTCTACGTTGCCATATCAGGAAAATGGGCAAAAATCCAGAAAGTATCAGGGCCATGAAAGAAACTTCAACTTTTATACCCATATGCATGAGTGACCTAAAGGGAATATTGAGGATCTTGGCCAGGGGCCAAAAATCTATGCAAGAAATCATCAAACAATTGACTTAGAGTATCCTGATTGGACAAAGGAGGCATGATGATTATCTAACCACTAAGAAATGCCTCCTCCGACTCCACACAGAGATAGGAGGCAGATGTACCATAAGAAGGCCATGGAGAATCCCAGACGATTGGACAGGAGCACTCTAGGAGAAGCAAGCAAATCCAAGGACGATGGGTTTGAATGGGATGATAGTTCTTACAAGTTGTTATCCACATCCACCCTTTGAACAGGTGCATATGATGATGACCAGAGCTATTCCCTGAAATACAGATATGTTTCGGAAAAATTAAGTAAGGGATCTTTGTTTGACCGCTTGGAGCCAAGGGCAGAAAGGTCCCACTAATGGAATTTGCTTAAGGAACATAGAGATGAGACTAGAAGGTTTGATCCATCATGCAAGTCAAAATGAAGTGTTCGGGGGATGTCTAAAGTCGAGCAGACTTCCATGGAAGAGAGCTCAAATGAGAGATAAGAACAAGTTGATAAGACTGTGACAGTTAAGGCCGATAAGGACAAGTAACCCTATATAGGGTCAATCTAATAGTTATGAGATCGTTTGGATTAAATGATAAAGACAAAGAACCCTCTGTAGAGAGGTTTTATACAAGGGTCACCATTCACATCATCAATCGTGAGCTATCCGATGCTCATAAAATTCAAACCACCCATCATAATTCTCAAGTATGTCGGTACGTCTAATCATGTGTTACACATAGAGCAATATCAGGCAGCCTCGAATATTTACTCCATTCCTGATAAGATGTGCTGCTAAGCTTTCTCCAGCAAAATCACCAATTAGCCCAAATTTGGTACAACAATTTACCAAGAGGTTTGATCTAAAACATTCAATAATTGGTCGATCTCTTCATTTATAATGTTTATTTAGGCACCAGACCATCCAAAAGGGTCTCCCACTTGCTAAACATCAAGCGAGGGGTAAACGAGACGACTAGGGAATTCATTTCTAGTTTCAACATCAAAAATTTAGAAGTCTTACTATGAATAGAAGATGGAGATTGTAGCACTTATGAACAGATTGTGCCTGGGAAGTTATTTTGGAAACTATCAAAAGAGCTTCCCAACACTATGTTCGAAGTGTTAGAAAAGCTAGTAAGATTATGAACATTGAAGAAGCTATTGCACCAAAGATTTTTTCCATTACAATGTAGACACAAGCAAGGTCTCCGAGATGAAGGAGCTCAGAGAGAGAAGAAAGCCTGACAGGACGAAAAGATTCAAAAAATATACCCCATTAATTATAGGGGTCAATCACATCCTCAAGGAGATACGGGGAAGTAATGACCTAAAGTGGTCGGGAACATTTAGATCTTCTTTGAATAGGTTAGATAAAACCAAGTAATGCGAGTTCCACAAATACCACGGTCACAAAATGAACATCTCCCTATTATTAAAGAACAAGATTGAGATTCTCATTCGATGAGGAAAATTGATGAGGTTCGTTGATAATGGTGGTAGATCCAGAAGATGGGATCAAAATAAACCAAGGATGCAATTAAAGTCCCCTTACAGGAAGACTGACAAGAGAAAAAGAGGTCTAGCTGATGATTCAGAGGATAACCTCGACCTGCCCCAAAAACCTAATGAATCGGTTCACGAGGTAAAGATGATCTCTTTTGGATGTAATGTCATAACAGGAGGAGATGATTGAGGAGGAGATAAGATGACAGAAAGAAAGGCGTACCTAAATGAGGCAAAGGCTTGCGCCCATATTAGACAACTTGACATAACTAACCCCACCGCATCTCGTCCCCATAAATTAAATAGAGATCGCATCATCGTTCATTTTCCAAAAATGATTTGCCAGGTATGTTTTATCATCTTGATGACCCTCTAATCGTCACTATGGTGGTACACGAAAGTAAGGTGTCCGGTATATTAGTTAATAATGGCAGATCAACTGATCTCCTCTTCTATAGTTGCTTTTAGAACCTCTGGTTAAAATATGGGAAGCTAGAAGAATATCGTAAGCCTCTTATTTAGGGGGAAAAATGTAATACCCCGTACTTTTATTGATATTTATTTATGGGATTAATTTAATTATATGTGAATTAATTAAGAATTAATCCGGATAAAATACTAGCGAGATGTGAGTTGGTATTTGATTATAATGTGTATATATGGCGATATATGAATATTAAAACTATTGAAATTGTCGCTAGATTGAAATACGACAATGTGGGAAATTTTGTTGGGACGCGCGTAACAGTCGCGTCAGGAATATAATTTTTTAATTAAAAAGTGAATTTTATTTTCATCAACCGTATGGTCATTTTGAGTGCGCCAACGAGTTCGGAAGGGTCGAAATAGTCAGAAAACACTAGCCGGGGGTTTAGTTTGGACCTCGGGGCATTTTTAGGCCAAACCGGCAACCCAAAAGGGTAGTTTGGTAATTTCGGAAATTTGGAAATTAAAACCCACGAAAATCAGACTTTAATTACAACTTATCATTAAACCCACTAACCCATTTCCAACCCTAATCTAAGTAGTGGGCTACGGGAGAAGTTAAGAAACTATTTCTAACTTGCCAAAAACCAACCCCCACCTCCATTATCATCTTGTGAGAAGAGCTTGTAGAGAGAGAGAGAGAGAGAGAGAGAGAGAGAGAGAGAGAGAGAGAGAGAGAGAGAGAGGATAATTCTGTAGAGAGAGAGAGGAATTCAACCATCTTCAACCAACAACAAATCTGGAACATAATGCAAGTGATTTAGTTACAATTAATTCCATGAATGTGTTCTTCCATGTTTAGGTAATTATCGAATTTTGTCTTGGAAGATTGATATAGACCCATGAATTTGAGGATTAAAACTATGAATTATGTTAGGAATTGCATGTAGACGTATTCTGGACGAATTATGAATTCAAAATATAACCCTTGATGATCTAGAAACGGATCTAAGAAGAGATTTATTAATGTTCTTGAAAGAAATAGAAAACTAGGGTTCTTGATGAAGTTTTGATCCAAATAAGGCCCTTGGTTGATGAATTATTGGTTTTAGAACGTTAACAATGTTGTAGGATGGTTGTATGATGATATTATAACGTTAGATTAGAGTTTCATGCATTATAATGGAGTTTTGGGACGATTTGAGGACTGCAAAACGAAGCAGTCCGTAGCCTACCTGGTGCGATCGATCGATCGACATTCATCAGTCGATCGATCGACCACCATCGATCGATTGAGGTTCAAGGTCGATCGACCGACCTTCCCAGAATGAGTAAAATTTCCCTAGTTAAATTTTAATGATGTTAACCCTTAGAAAATATTATTGGAGACTTTATGAATATCCTTAGACTTAAGGAAGACCTGTAGGTATGGTTATAAAGTTTGGACCTTAATTAGAATTCAATTTGAGGAATTATTCTAAAAGCTAATGAAACTCGATGAGTGAGATAATATTAGGGTTAAAAGAGTAAAT
Organism: Sambucus nigra; assembly: GCA_949130495.1. Classification (NCBI taxonomy): domain Eukaryota; kingdom Viridiplantae; phylum Streptophyta; class Magnoliopsida; order Dipsacales; family Adoxaceae; genus Sambucus; species Sambucus nigra. The sequence goes on along the minus strand of OX422218.1, from coordinate 443,325,374 downwards.
TTGAATAAATTGATGAAATGAGGTTTGGGGAAGAAGTAAGGACTTTAAAAATAATGATGTTATGTGTGGGAATAATAGGAAACTTAATAATCCCTTTGAGATAGGTTTTAAGTCCAAGAAACTATGACGTGAGATGTGTCGACAGTCTACATTTTATATTATCGGAAGACTTAAAATGTATAAAATTGGAATAATGGTATAAGGATGTAGAATGTACATTTATTAATATTGAGACATCTAAGATGTGTGAATGCTTAGTATATGATTTTATGTGTATTACATACCTACCATACTTGCTATCACGGGAGGTTTACGTTCGCTTAGGGCCATCTAATCCTTGTGTGCCCGGATTTTGTTTGGTACCTAGAGGACATAGTTCAAGGGAATGACTTAATTGTGAGTTAATAAGTCAGTTGACTATGGAGCGTAGGTATGTACGTGACCATGGATATGTCGAATTATGTTCGCCTCCATTTTTGTGTGTTGTGCTTATTCTAACAATTCCTGAGAGATTCGGAATTCGTAATCCTTATGTACGTGATGTACCGGGATGGATAGCAGAGTATGTGTGCACCGCAGCTTAGCCTTAGGGTACTTATATTGTATATTTATGATGTGATTAATATACGGTTAAATAAAAGGAATTGTCACGTTTAATTTTGAGAATAATTAATATTAACTCCTTGAGAAGATAAATAAGGGGATAACCTTTAGTAAACGGTAATGCTAATAATTGAGAATCCGAGTTTAAGTAAAGCTATCTATTTAAGTGATAACTTTGGGTATTTATATTGTGAATCGAGTAGTTGGGTTAGAACTTATGACGGTTTAGTTAGATATAAATAACACATGAATGGGTACAGGAACGTTAGGAGTGCACAGTTAGACGAGAGGTGAGTATTTCATGTGAGAGCACGTCCTAACATGTATTTTGCATTCATTGTTTTAAATGTTATTAAAGCACTTGCTGTTTTTGAAATACTCTCCACTTTCGGGCTTTGACCCGTTTGCTTTCAAATCTATTTTTGTAAAAACCTTTTTAGGTGCCCAGCCACAAGGACACCATGCATAGGATCTCTATTTAGGTGACGAGCTGTAGGTGTTGTGGAAGTTATAGGTATTTGATATTAGATGCCTCATTTTCCAGGTTTGACTCCATATTCAGTTTCATCATTTGTAGGGCATGTTGCCCATTTCTATTAGAGACTTTTTATATTTCAGTTATTCAGACTTTGGTTTGTAATTAATTCAGGATGCAGACTTGTTTCATCTATTTCCATATTGAGATTGTTGTGAGAAGTATTTCCTCCAGACTTATTATTATTTGTTGGTTACTTTATTGAGACCTTATAGTGTTTGGTGATGTCATTCTTTTACATTTCATTTATCGTATGTTAATCAGATTTAATTTAAAATTTGACAACTTACTTTTTAAATACTAGGTGGTTAGAAATCATTAAAATGTTTTCCACAGTGATGCTATTAACTGAACCAACTTGGCATTTTGTATTAATTTAATAAAGGAGTAGCTACCCGGTATTTAATTAGTCGGGGTGTCACAGGTGGTATCAGAGCATCAGGTTCTAGTGTCCTTCAGTATCTGTACGGCTTATTATGTTTTCGCTGAGCTTTCTTTGATGTAGAGCCCTATATTTTAGGACTGTTGTATTCCTTTATGTATGCTTCGCTCTTCAGCTATTTTAAGTTTATAACTGCGAACTTATAGACTTTACTCTTATTTCAGATGCCTCCATGATGTGCACCACGGGTTCCTAGGAATGCACGGCCCGAGCCACAACCAGCTCCAGTATAGGGCACCATGAATGTCGCTGAGGTTGCAGCTATTGTATCCCAAGCGGTAAATACCGCTCTCGATGTTGTACAACAGGCACCACCCCAGGCGCCAGTAGCCGCGCCAGTTCAGGCACATGCATTCCCGTCTGCTTGGGAACGCGTTCATGATGCTTTTCAGAAAGCACACCCTCTGGAGTTCGCAGGTAGCTCCGATGTTGTGGTATCCAGTCAGTGGAGGAAGGATATTCAGAGGCACCTGAGGATGTATGAGTGCGCCGATGTTCAGAAGAAGATACTAGCTACTTTCAAGATAGTAGGTTCTGCATTGCAGTGGTGGGAGTTTATTACCACTGTAGAGGAGATAGATACTCTCTCTATACAGGAGTTTTGGGTGCGGTTCGACCGCAAATATTTTTCGTCAGCTGTTCATACGGAAATGAGGAGGAAGTTGATAAACCTTAGACAGGAAGGTAAGACTGTGGCCGAGTATGAGGCCGAATTCACAAATTTGCTGAACATTGTACCGGATGAGATACCGACGGAAGAGAAGAAGATTCAGAAATTCACAGATGGATTGACTTGGAGGATCCGTCAGCATTTATTGGGGAACCTCTCGTTGGCCACTTATTCTGACGTGGTTAACGCTGCATTGCTCCATTGCCAGGACCACCACTTTCACTTGACAGGGGGGAAGCGATCAGGAGAGTCCAGCCATCAGGGCAGGACAGCGGGAAATGGTTCCAGCGAGGCACAATCAGCTCAGGGTCATTATAGGCAGGGTGATCAGGGTTCCCAGCAGGGGGATTCTAAGAGATTCCGATCAGGGGGTTTCAGGAATGGTTAGTGAGGATTCCAAAATGGCCAGCAGGGTCAGAACGGCCAGCAGGGTCAAAATGGTCAACAGCAGCAGTTTCACCAGGGCCAGCAAGGCCAAGGCAGAAATGGTAACGGTCACCAGGGCCGTGGTCACCAGGGGCGGCGAGGGGGAAACTTCCAGGGGAAGTTTTTCATTTGTGATAAGATTGGCCACAAACGTCAGGATTGTCCTGATAGGGGCAGGGCCCCGCAGCAGCAGCAGCAGGGTGCTCGACAGGAGTCGCAGAGGCCTATATTTCCCGCCGCCCTCCCGGCACCACCACAGATGGCAGCATTACCACCCATTCCAGCAGTCCCAGTTCAGCAGGGACAGCTTCAGTATGGAAGAGTGTATCAGCTTCAGCAGGCCACAGCCCCATAGAATCCGCCAGCTATTGAGGGTATGTTCTCTATTCAGGGGACTCTGGGGCGCATCTTATTTGACACGGGGGTTACACACTGTTTTATTGCTATGAGATTTGCACGCACTATTGGGTTATTAGACACCGCAGAGAGCACCGCTACTTGTGTAGACTCACCGTTGAGTAGGGGTTCCATGATTTCCCTTATGTGTAGAGGTGTGGGTATAGATATCGGGAGGTTTACTTTACCCACTGATATTTTAGTGTTAGATATGACCGAGTATGATGCCATTATTGGTATGGATTGGCTAGTTGCGTACCGATCCATGATTGACTGTTTTAGTAGGAGTATTATCTTTGCCATTCCTGGGCAGGAGATGTTTTTAATGGCGATGCCTCGCCCTGAGGGAGGATCGTCCACTCATTTATACTACATACATGAGGAGACCTCTAAGGAAGTGGTGATACCACTTGATTCGATACCCGTTGTTAGTGAGTTCGCCGATGTATTTCAGGATATACCTGGACTACCTCCGAGTAGGGAGATAGATTTTGTGATTGATTTGATGCCGGGCACTCGACCTATTGCCCGCGCACCTTACCGTATGGCTCCAACTGAGATGAGAGAGTTACGGGATCAGATTTAGCAGTTGTTGGGTCAGGGGTTTATTCGGAGGAATACTTCGCCGTGGGGTGCCCTTTTGTTGTTCGTTAAAAAGAGGGATGGATCATTAAGGTTATGTGTGGATTACCGGGAGTTGAATAAGGTCACGATACGGAAGAAGTATCCGTTGCCCCGAATCGATGACTTAGTCGACCAGTTGAGAGGAGCTTCTTTCTTCTCAAAGATTAATTTGCGATCAGGATACCATCAGTTGCGTATCAGGGATGAGGACGTCTCGAAGGCTGCTTTCTTAACGAGATATGGTTCCTACGAGTTTCGGCTTATGCCTTTTGGTTTGACCAATGCTACAGCCGTGTTTATGGACTTGATGAATAGGGTGTTCAGAGAGTTCCTGGACCAGTTCGTCATTGTCTTCATTGATGACATTCTGGTTTACTCGCAGACAGATGAGGAGCACGCCGAGCATTTGAGGCAGGTTTTGCAAACGCTACGTCAGAACGAGCTGTATTCAAAGTATGAGAAGTGTGGGTTTTGGCTGAAGGAGGTTCAGTTTTTGGGGCATATTATTTCCGACCGGGGGATATCTGTTGATCCGAGGAAGGTATCCGCGGTGAGGGAGTGGGGACATCCCACGATATTAACTGAGATCCGTAGTTTCTTGGGCCTAGCAGGATACTACAGGAGGTTTATTCGGGGTTTCTCAAAGATAGCGGGTCCTTTGACACATCTGACTCGTAAGGTGTGCCGTTCATTTGGAGTGATGCCTGTCAGTTGGCATTCGATGAGTTTAAGGACAAGTTGACCTCAGCACCTGTGTTAGCATTGTCGAGACCGAGAGTTGAGTATCTAGTTTACACCGATGCGTCCTTACAAGGGCTTGGAGGTGTATTGCAGCAGGAGAGTCAGGCCATAGCTTATGCTTCCCGTAAGCTTAAGCCTCACGAGAAGAATTACCCCACTCATGATTTGGAGTTAGCGGCTGTTTTATTTGCCCTTCGGATTTGGAGACATTACCTTTTGGGGGAAAAGTTTCGATTGTTCACGAACCACAAGTCCCTACAGTACCTATTCACGCAGAAGGAGTTGAATATGCGGCAACGGAGGTGGCTTGAGTTTGTGAAGGACTATTAGTTTGATATCCAATATCACCCGGGGAAGGCTAACGTGGTAGCAGATGCGTTGAGCCGTAGGCCAGTAGATGAGGTGGCAGGGGTATGGAAGTCAAAGTGGAAGGAGTTGGGACACCAGGATGCAGTGGCCCGATCATTCATGTCGGTGATGACTGTTACACCGTAGATTGTCACGAGAGTGGTAAAGGCACAAGCAGATGACTCGTTCTGTCAGGAGCAGATAGTTTGATTACTAGCAGAGGGAGCCGAGTCCTATACCGTTAGCTCAGACGGGGGATTACGCTTCAATGGGAGACTAGTAGTCCCGAAAGGGGAGGAATTGCGACACGAGGTGATGGCCGAATCGCACGGCTCACGGTTCGCGGTACATCCCGGTGGGGACAAAATGTACCAAGATATGAGACGTCAGTATTGGTGGAGCGGGATGAAGAGAGATATTGCCGTGTTTGTTTCTAAATGCGCCACTTGTCAGCTAGTAAAAGTGGATCATCAGAGACTGGCAGGACTTCTACAGCCATTAGAGGTCCCGATGTGGATGTGGGAGAGCATCTCCATAGACTTTATCATGGGGTTGCCTACGTCACAGAGAGGTCACGACTCCATTTGGGTAATTGTGGACAGGTTGACCAAAGTCGCTCATTTTCTACCCGTAAGGACAGACTACACTACGGGACAGTATGCCCAGCTCTTTATTGCAGAAATAGTGAGACTTCACGGTGTGCCCCTAAATATCGTGTCTGACAGAGACAAGATATTTGTTTCACGGTGTTGGGAGAGTTTTTAGGAGGCCATGGGCATGAAATTGCGGTTGAGTACGGCTTATCATCCGCAGACTGATGGGCAAATCGAGCGTACAAATCAGATGTTGGAGGACATGTTGCGTATGTGCATCATTGATTTCGGGGGTGGATGGGAGCAGTATCTTCCACTGGTGGAGTTTGCTTACAACAACTCCTATCAGTTCACCATTGGCATGGCTCCATTTGAGGCGTTGTACGGTAGACCTTGTCGTTCCCCAGCATGTTGGTTGGAGGTGGGGGACAACAAACTACTTGGGCTGGAAGTGATTCACGATACTTCGTCAAGGATAGAATTGATACGGAGTCGCATTCAGGTAGCTCAGGATCGGCAGAAGAGCTATGCTGATGTGAAGAAGTTCTTCAGGGAGTTCCAAGTGGGAGACCAGGTTTTACTCAGAGTATCTCCTATGAAGGGGATTATGCGATTTGGGAAGAAGGGGAAGTTGGCACCGAGATACGTGGGACCATTTCCTATCATCGAGCGGATTGGGTCTGTTCCGTATAGACTTGGGTTACAGGAGCATTTACACAGGATTCATGATGTGTTTCATATTTCCTCGCTAAGGAAATATCTTAGAGATGATTTGTCTCATTCTCACATTGCTTTGGAGGACATTGATCTCCATCCTGATAGCTCCTACGAATAGGGGTCGATTGCTATTTTGTACCGAAGTGAGCGGAAACTGCGGTCAAAGATAGTTCTGTTAGTACGTGTTCAGTGGCGGCATCATAATGTCAAGGAGTCCACATGGAAGCGCGAGGATAAGATGCGCGAACGTTATCCAGAGTTGTTTTTACCAGGTACTTTCTAGTTTCGAATTTCGGGATGAAATTCTGTTATTGGGGGGGAAGTATGTAATACCCCGTACTTTTATTAATATTTATTTATGGGATTAATTTAATTATATGTGAATTAATTGAGAATTAATCCGGATAAAATACTAGAGAGATGTGAGTTGTTATTTGATTATAATGTGTATATATGGCGATATATCAATATTGAAACTATTGAAATTATCGCGAGATTGAAATATGACAATTTGGGAAATTTTGTTGGGACGCGCGTGACAGTCGCGTCAGGAATATAATTTTTTAATTAAAAAATGAATTTTATGTTCATCAACCGTATGGTCATTTTGAGTGCGCCAACAAGTCCGGAAGGGTCGAAATAGTCAGAAAACACTAGCCGGGGGTTTAGTTTGGACCCCGGGGCATTTTTAGGCCAAACCGGCAACCCAAAAGGGTAGTTTGGTAATTTCGGAAATTTGGAAATTAAAACCCACGAAAATCATACTTTAATTAAAACTTATCATTAAACCCACTAACCCATTTCCAACCCTAATCTAAGTAGTGGGCTACGGGAGAAGTTAAGAAACTATTTCTAACTTGCCAAAAACCAACCCCCACCTCCATTATCATCTTGTGAGAAGAGCTTGTAGAGAGAGAGAGAGAGAGAGAGAGGATAATTCTGCAGAGAGAGAGAGGAATTCAACCATCTTCAACCAACAACAAATCTGGAACATAAGGCAAGTGATTTAGTTATAATTAATTCCATGAATGTGTTCTTCCATGTTTAGGTAATTATCTAATTTTGTCTTGGAAGATTGATATAGACCCATGAATTTGAGGATTAAAACTATGAATTATGTTAGGAATTGCATGTAGACGTATTCTGGACGAATTATGAATTCAAAATATAACCCTTGATGATCTAGAAACGGATCTAAGAAGAGATTTATTAATGTTCTTGAAAGAAATGGAAAACTAGGGTTCTTGATGAAGTTTTGATCCAAATAAGGCCCTTGGTTGATGAATTATTGGTTTTAGAACGTTAACAATGTTGTAGGATGGTTGTATGATGATATTATAACGTTAGATTAGAGTTTCATACATTATAATGGAGTTTCGGGACGATTTGAGGACTGCAAAACGAAGCAGTCCGTAGCCTACCTGGTGCGATCGATCGATCGACATTCATCAGTCGATCGATCGACCACCATCAATCGATCGAGGTTCAAGATCGATCGATCGACCTTCCCAGAATGAGTAAAATTTCCCTAGTTAAATTTTAATGATGTTAACCCTTAGAAAATATTATTGGAGACTTTATGAATATCCTTAGACTTAAGGAAGACCTGTAGGTATGGTTATAAAGTTTGGACCTTAATTAGAATTCAATTTGAGGAATTATTCTAAAAGCTAATGAAACTCGATGAGTGAGATAATATTAGGGTTAAAAGAGTAAATTTGAATAAATTGACGAAATGAGGTTTGGGGCAGAAGTAAGGACTTTAAGAATAATGATGTTATATGTGGGAATAATAGGAAACTTAATAATCCCTTTGAGATAGGTTTTAAGTACAAGAAACTATGACGTGAGATGTGTCGACAGTCTACATTTTATATTATCGAAAGACTTAAAATGTATAAAATTGGAATAATGGTATAAGGATGTAGAATGTACCTTTATTAATATTGAGACATTTAAGATGTGTGAATGCTTAGTATATGATTTTATGTGTATGACGTACCTACCATACTTGCTATCACGGGAGGTTTACGTTCGCTTAGGGCCATCTAATCCTTGTGTGCCCAGATTTAGTTTGGTACCTAGAGGACATAGTTCAAGGGAATGACTTAATTGTGAGTTAATAATTCAGCTGACTATGGAGCGTAGGTATGTACGTGACCATGGATATGTTGAATTATGTTCGCCTCCATTTTTGTGTGTTGTGCTTATTCTAACAATTCCTGAGAGATTCGGAATTTGTAATCCTTATGTACGTGATGTACCGGGATGGATAGCAGAGTATGTGTTCATCGCAGCTTAGCCTCGGGGTGCTTATATTGTATATTTATGATGTGAATAATATACGGTTAAATGAAAAGGAATTGTCACGTTTAATTATGAGAATAATTAATAGTAACTCCTTGAGAAGATAAATAAGGGGATAACCTCTAGTAAACGGTAATGCTAATAATTGAGAATCCAAGTTTAAGTAAAGCTATCTATTTAAGTGATAACTTTGGGGATTTATATTGTGAATCGAGTAGTTAAGTTAGAACTTATGACGGTTTAGTTAGATATAAATAACACATGAATGGGTACAGGAACGTTAGGAGTGCACAGTTAGACGAGAGGTGAGTATTTCATGTGAGAGCACGTCTTAACATGTATTTTGCATTCATTGTTTTAAATGTTATTAAAGCACTTGTTGTTTTTAAAATACTCTCCACTTTCGGGCTTTGACCCACTTGCTTTCAAATCTATTTTTGTAAAAACCTTTTTAGGTGCCTAGCCACAAGGACACCATGCATAGGATCTCTATTCAGGTGACGAGCTGTAGCTGTTGTGGAAGTTACAGGGCTTTGATATTAGACGCCTCATTTTCCAGTCTTGACTCCATATTCAGTTTCATCATTTGTAGGGCATGTTGCCCATTTCTATTAGCGACTTTTTATATTTCAGTTATTCAGACTTTGGTTTGTAATTAATTCAGGATGCAGACTTGTTTCATCTATTTCCATATTGAGATTGTTGTGAGAAGTATTTCCTCCAGACTTATTATTATTTGTTGGTTACTTTATTGAGACCTTATGGTGTTTGGTGATGTCATTCTTTTACATTTCATTTATCGCATGTTAATCAGATTTAATTTAAAATTTGACAACTTACTTTTTAAATACTAGGTGGTTAGAAATCATTAAAATGTTTTCCACGGTGATGCTATTAACTTAACCAACTTGGCATTTTGTATTAATTTAATAAAGGGGTAGCTACCCGGTATTTAATTAGTCGGGGTGTCACAAAAAGGTGTTCCCCCTAGCCATGATAGAGTGGTAAGTCTAAGTTGGTAATGGTCGACCTTCCGAGCAGAGAAATTTGGTTTCTCCGTTAGGTATGAGAATGTACATTCGGCGTACACCATCATTTTCATAAGGGTCGAATTAAAGAAGTTTGAAGCTGTTCCGTCCATTGTACACCAATGTCTAAAATTCTTTAACAATTAAAGAGTCAGTGTGGTGAAAGGGAACCAGTTCGAAGCCCGTGAATGTTACTACGTCTACAGAACATGAAGAGCAAAAAAATTTAGTACAGTTTATCAGATCGAGACATTTGATCCTCGAGATAAAGTTAAACTAGTTGAAAGTAAAGTAATAAAGGAAACAAAGAAGGTAATACTGAATGATGAGCACCCAAAAAGAGCATTTCAGATCGGCTCCTCACTTGACCCAACCTTCAAAGAAGAATTAGCAATGTTCTTGAGAAGAAGAAAATGTGTTCGCTGGAGCCATGAAGATATGAAAGGCATAGATCCAGAACTCATTTGCCATGAACTCCGCATAATGAAAGATGCAAAGCCAGTAAAATTAAAACATCTTGTGTTCATCCAGGAGAAGAACGAGTCAATCTAAGAAGAAGTGGACAAGTTACAGAGAGAAGATTTCATCAAAGATGTGAAAGATCTAGAATGGCTTTTGAACATTGTCGTGTCAAAAAGAAGAATGATAACTGGAACAAGTGCGTAGATTTCACCGTTCTCAATAAAGCTTACGCAAAGGACCACTATCCTCTACCCAAAATTAGTAAAATGGTCGACAAAACATCTCGTCATGATCTCCTCGGATTCATGGATAATTATTCAAGGTATAATCAAATAAAGATGAAGCCGGAGGATCAAGAGAAGAATTTATTCATCACCAACCGAGGTACGTACTGTTACAATGTTATGCCTTTTGAATTAAAAAATACAGGAGCAATGTACCAGAGGCTAGTAAACAAAGTCTATGAAGATCAAATCGAAAAGACTATGGAAGTATATATGGATGACATGCTGACGAAAAGCAACTAAGCTGTCGACCATACTAGAGAGATGGAAAAGACATTCGATCAGCTGGAAAAATATCAAATGAAGTCGAACCCCATGAAATGTGTCTTTGGGGTCAAAGAAAGGAAGTTCCTTAGTTTTATAGTCAACCAGAGAGGCATGGAAGAAAATCTAGATAAAATTTAAGCGTTAATCGACATGCAATACCCAAAAAGCTAGAAAGACATTCAGAGGTTAGCTGGACGAGTGGCTGATCAGAACAGATTCGTATCTAGGTCCACAAACAAATGTCTCCCATTTTATTAAATTCTGAGGAAGGTCTTTAAGGGGATTGAGGAGTGTGAGACATCATTCTAATGATTGAAGAAATATCTGGGATCGACAGCATTATTATCTAGGTCAGTCCAAGGTGAGAAGACTTCTTTAAAAGAGAGCTCAGGCCAGAATAAGATCAAGCAGACTTTCATGGAAGAGAGCTCGGTGAGAAGATAAGAGGAGCAGACTTTTATGGAAGATAGCTCAACCAGGAAATAAACCAAGTAGACTTCCACAAAAGAGAGCTCAATGACCAAAGTAGCATAGCAGACTCCTCCAAGAAAGAGCTCAAGGATCCTATTTACCAAATAGACTTCTATAAAAGATAGCCTGGATGACGGTTTAGCCTAAATTATTGATACGCTAGCCTCCTCATTTAGCCAGGAAAAATGAGCACATGATGTCGACCAGATGAAGAAATTGTTAAAAAAATAGACAATTAATGGAAGGAAGCTTTGAAGAAGGACCATCAGTTTGGAAATTATTCATAGATGACTCATCATGTGCTAACGGCAGGGGGCATGCCTAATTATCAAAATGCCAAATAGGATCGTTATGGAATATGCCATATGATTCAGCTTTAACACCTCCAACAATGAGGCAAAATATGAGGCCCTCATAACAGGTTGGGGATGGCATTATCACTTGGTGCCTAATAATTATCAGCACACATCGACTACCATCTCATAGTGAATCAAATCCTTGGAATTTACGAAGCCAAGAAAGAATCAATGGTGAAGTACTTAGCGAAGACAAAAATGTTTTATCAAAAATTTTGGCTGTTTAAATGATTAGAATACAGAGGATCTAAAATGCTCGAGTAGATGCACTTACCCACCTAGCGTCAGCCTCAAGAACCGAGTTGTGCATAACAGTACCCGTGGAAGTCTTAACACATCATAGAACGGAAGAAGAAATGGTGTTAGCAATAGTGAAAGACTTACATCCTTTATGGATGGACCCTATTCGAGTTTATGTGGAACACAAAACGGTCCCGATCGACCACAAGGAGGCAGGGAGACTTAGGTATAAAGCAGCGAGATGTGTACTAGAAGGAGGAATCCTATTTAGAAGAGGATTCATATTAGCATTTCTCAGATGTGTTCATTTAGCAAAAGTCAATGACTTGATTAAAGAAAAGCATGAGGGGTCATGTGGAGACCATTTAGCAGGCAAATCCTTAGTAAAGCGAGTGGCCATTCAAGATTATTATTGGCCAACCATGAAAGAAGATTGTACAAAATACGTAAAAAGATGTGACAAACGTCAAAGATTTGATTTTCTCTATAAAAGTTTAGGAACGACACTAGCTCCAATCACATCACCTTGCCCCTTTGCCATTTCGGTAATCGATCTGGTCGACCCACTATCAAAGACAAAGGTCAAGTTTAAATATCTAGTTACAATAGTGGACTACTTCATGAAATGGGTTGAGGTTGGACCTTTGGTTAGAGATGCCATATGAAATGGTGTTACATTTTCTATGTAAGAGCATTTTATGCTACGAATGAATGTCATACACATTCATCACTGACCATGGAATCCAGTTCAATAATAAATTTTTTGAAGACTACTGTTTACGATCCAAAATCTAGAAATTGCACTCTGCACCTGGTCATCCGCAGTGTAACGGGTAGGCGAATATAACAAATAGAACCTTACTCAGCGGAATGAAGAGAAGATTGGATAATGGTAAAGGGAATTGGATCGATGAGCTACAAAGTGTATTGTGGGCATACAGGACCAACACAAAGAATAGCAATCGGTGAAACCCCTTTCATGTCGGCGTTTGGCACCGAAGCAGTGGTGCCCACAAATATTGAGCTGACCCAACCATGGAGTTCTCAATTTAGACTCACCAAAGAGTGATTTGATGAGTATACTTGATCAAAATTTAATTGAAGAATTTGGGGATTGCAATACTTTTTGGATCGTTTCTTATCAAAAGAGGACTTCTCGGTTTTACAATAAAGGAGTAAAACCAGGCATTTTAAAAGAGGGGGACTACGTACTCAAGAAGGTTATTTGTAAGACAAACAATTTGGAAGTCCACTGGCATGGACCATATAGAGTATCCGTTTTCCTACGACTAGGAATTTATAAAATTTGAAACCCTATATGGTAATCAGTTTAAAAATCCTTAGAATTCCGAGCACCTGAGAAGATATTAAAGTAACGGAGATAACACATGGAAAAAATAAAATTTAATCCTTATTTTACATTAATTTGTAAACTCCCTCAATGATTAATGAAAATTTTTGTGTTTCCTACATATGTGCATTTTCTAAAACAGTATTTGTCAGCATTTTTATCGGTGTAAGAGGAGTGCAAACAAGCCAAGGAAGAAAACTCACAAAAATCCATTTGGGAATAAGTTCACGAAAAACTTAGGTTAGTTAAAAACTTCATGTACGACCTCGTCTGGGACAGGTCCTGAAAAATAATCTTTTCAAGAATGGTATATCCAAGGCAGTGTTGTGGATAACAAGATCCAACCACAATCCAGTAACACAAGGATAGATCATGTTAAACTCAATGACTCTAATAACTGATGCTGATGAATGTTTTGGACAATGATATCCATTCGTACGACCCATGAGTCGGCACAAGCATGGGTAGGACATAGGTCAGTACAACCTAGGTTCATCCAAATTTTCTTATACGACCTCGTCTTGGACAAGTCGCGAATAAGAAGTATTATCAAGAATAGGAAATCCAAAGCAGTGTTGTGGATGACAAAATAAACTCAATGACTTTGGTAACCCATGTTAATGCATGGTTTGGATGATAAGAATTGTTTATATGAACAGTGAACTGGCACAAGCAAGGTAGAAACTAGGTCAAGATAGCTTAGATTCGTCCAAAACTTCATGTATGATCTCGTCTTTGATAGGTCGTGGACAAGGAGTCTTTTCAAGAATGGGAAATCCATGTCAGTGTTGTGGATGACAAGATCGAACCATAATCCACTAATCTAAGGATAGATCTTGTTAAACTCAATGAAAGTGGTAATTCACACTAACAAATGATCTGGACAACTTAGGTTCGTCCTAGTGTTAGCTGGAAAGGACAATCGATTTTGCAACCGCGTGATTTCACCCCTATTGTATCATTTGGCACATCCTGAATACAAGAAGCAACTACGGAATTAAAAGCATAATGAAGTCAAACATGTGTGAACATTTCTAATGATAGCGGGAATATACACGAAAAACAGACAAATTATAAGGTTGATTATTCCAGACGAATAAATTTGTTCGTTACAGATAAAAACAAGTAGCAAAGTAAGATTCGCAAGACAAACTGTTTAGAGGAGATAAAAATTAAGATTCAAAAAAAGGGAGCTTCATAAAAATAAACAGATGATCTTAAAGCTTCAAGAGTGTAATCGGTTGTGGCCTTAAGCATAGGGGCGTTCGCGGCAACAGAGGAACCTACATTTGGAGCAATTGGTTGACTAGTTACCACATCAACCTGCTCAGCAGAAGCTTAATCATAAACCCTCTCCTCTTCAGCAGCCTCCCATCCAACGACCAGAGCCTTGGATTCCTTATCATCTCCCTTCCAAGTCTGGATAGTCTCAATGATCTCAGGGAAATTCTTGATGACTCTCTTCTTGAGATCGTCATAGCCTTCCATGAAGATTATCACCAAGTCTTTGTTATGGTCACCATAGGATTTATACTTCCTCACTCCCTCCTCCTCAGCTTGCGCCAAAGAAGAGTTATGTCTCTATATCTCTTCTGCCCTTAGAGATAGCCTCTTATGCATACTAGAACATGGCAGCATCAGTATCAGCCTGCTCCCTCAATTTCTTGATCTCCTCCTCATCCTGACCAAGAGCGCCCATTTTCTCCATAAATTTTTTATCCCTCTCTTACAGTTTAGGTAAGACTTTATCGTGATCATCCTTGGCATCCTTTAGCTTGGTAAATCGGCTATTATTGTTCTTATAAAGATCATCATGATCAGTCTTCGGCTTGTCATAAGAATCCTGGTAGGATGCCACCTATTCTTTTAAAATGGTGTCACACATGGTACCCGGATATGAAATAGGCAACATAAAAGATAATCAAAATAAAGAGAACAAAAATGAGAAATATGAAATCAGGTCAGACATTTACCACTAGTATATAGTGCTGGGTCATCTCCTAGAGCTCATCGGCACCCATGATAGACATGGACCTTCATATCATTCTCCTTGTGTCAAAGGATAAAGTTTTTATCTTTCCCAATTAATCTCTGGTGACTGATTTCTCAGGGTCCTAGGAAAACGAAACCACCTCACCCTAAGGGCAGGAAGACTCTGTTGTACGAACCAGCCTACGTGCAGGAGCTCTATCTGTAGCTACTCTTTGAAATCCAACTCGAGCCCTTTTTCTATTTAGGATTAGGTTGGAAATGATTATCAAGAGGCCTCTTTAGACGAGAACCTCCATCCTCTGGGGCAACAACCTTACCCTTTCTTTTAGCCTTTATCCTTCGCGAAAGTCACGACATCATCCTCTCCCTTGGCTTCAGCAACCCTCTTCTCGTCCTCTGCCTTCTTCTTTTCCTTAGCCCCAATAGTGGAAGCCTTCTTCTTATTAGCCTTATCCTCCAACATCTTAATTCTAATAGCTTCCATGTCTTCACAATCAAGCATTGGAGGGGCTATAGAGTTTGGTTTTTAAGTTTTTCTAGAAGAAGGAACTGCACAAGAAAAAATGAGGTCATAAGCAGATATATAATGATGGGAATAAGAAATAGACATGATAATCATAATACAATCCTAATGGAGATTACCTGCTGCAACATCCTCAAAAAATCCTTAATAAACCTCGCGAACTAGAGACAAGTCAACCTGCTCGTCTACCAGAGGTTCACCACCTGGAAGGATTTAGTAGACAAGGAAATGAACTTTTGCGTAGAAAAATTACTTCCAACTTTACTTAATTAGGTGTGCAAATAGTTCAAACCAACTCCTTCAATACAATGGGAGGCAGGGAGGCCTTTTATATTTAAAAAAAATAGAAAATTGGCCAGTAAATAGGTACAAAGAAGAACACAATATAAGGGCATTCTAAGAAATGTACTAATATTGTTGGGGGGGGGGGGGGCACTAGTCCCGAGGGAAACTACATGATTTGTCCATTTCATCAGATCAGAATTCCCAATCAGCCCTTAAAAACACAATCTGCCCCTTCCAATTGTGATTGCTCGTCTGCATTATATGGACCATTTTTTGGTCGACCTTTCGAGGAGAAAAGTATATTAATACCCATTTTCCTTGTGATTGTCTTTAATACCATATACCAATCAAAATATGTCCCTAACAAGGTCAAACCCAAATTATTTGCAGCATCAGTGGACGATGGGTCCCAAGAGTCAAAGGCCCTAGATGTACACTCACCAGTGAGAGGAACCACCACTAGAGAGGTAGAATCCTTATGTTTGTATGGAGTAGGACGAGGGGGATAAGGGTCAAGATCAACAATTGACATTCAAACGGTACTTTTCTTGAGGCGGTTGCTCGCTCAAACGACTTGACCTGTCGCTCGTACGAGATGGTCATGTCCTTCGAACAATAGTGGCATCTCGTTTGAATGACAGAGTATGTCATTTGAACAATGCAACGAATTGGATTCCTAATTAAACATTGCTCTAATCCATCCTTATCAGAATAAAACGAAGTGTAAACGATTTCAAACACTTCAAAAACATTTTTAAACCATTTTTTTAATAAAATAACATCCTTAAACATTTTAAAATAAATTTCGAGTCCTATTAAAATTATGCATTCATACCTGAGTGATCTTGGAATGCAATTATACTTGAAGACGAATAAACTTGCACCAATTAAAAATTCGGCATAATTAATTCCTTGAAGTTTTATCGCAAAGGCTTCAATAAACTTCAACACATCATAGTCCAAGTGGGATCGTGACAATAAAAATCTCCCTATGACTCAAACATGTTTTGTTCCAAGAATAAGTCAAAATTACACAACGAACTCAATTGGAAATTTTATCCTTACAAATCTCCCCCTTTGACTATTTCGGGACAAAACAAACAGTGAAATGCCTAAGTCGCGTTGTCAAGCCTTATGATGCCTAAATCCCATCTCATAAATCCAAAATAAAAAATTATTGGACAAGACTAGTAAATGATGGTCCGAAAAGCATGAACTATCTCAGAATGTATGAATGCGATATAGTCTTGAAATCTCGAATCTATTTAAGCAAACCTACACACATGAAATAGAAAAATTCATAGTGAAGTATGGAGGAACAAATGATATAAATAAATATGTCAAAATAGCAAACCATGATATCAATATGTAATAAAAATAATTAAATCAGGATACCAAGCTCGTCACTTAAAATCTGCCCCTACATCACATACCTCTCTCCCCCTTTTTGTCTCGAATAGACAACCCGGTGAAAAGATAAACATATCTAGAATCAGATAAATGAATGAAAATATATCTAGATATAAATGAAACAACCATCTAATAATGATCAACAATATCAAATCCGTAGCTAGTAGACAATAATCACACAAAAGAATAAAAAAATTTATGCAGGTGTGATTAAATGATCCAATGCAGAAAAATATAAAATATATAAAATTAAACTGCATAAACAGAAACCAAAAGCAACCAGCAATACAAAAATATATAACCATAAGCAGTAGGGTACTGAAATAGTAGGAAAGCCAAAATCCATTCTGGTCGCTCGAACGAGTAAGCCCTGTCACTTGAACGACGGAGGCTTCTCGCAAGATGGGCTTCACACGACACTGAGTTCTCGCTTGAACGAGAAAAATAAATTCACTCATTCAATCCAGAAAATCAAACAGTTTTGCCCTGTAAAATTTTTTCTTAAAAAAATTGACTAAAAGGGGTATAAAACTGTAAAACATTAGCGAAACTACAAAAACAATATGAGTTACATGCTAACATAGTACCGATGTTCTTAAACATGAACATGGGATGTATGGGCGTGAACTACAACAAATGAATCACAATTCCAACACATCGAAACGATCAAGAAGCTTTAATTGATAACTATAAATCATCAAACTTTAGCCATATGTGACAATTAAAGTTTGAACTAAATGAACTAAGCAATCAAACATGCACTCAAATTCAAAATTTTAACGATTCTGCAAACAACAGCGTCTTGACACGATTTTTTAATGTTAGTATTCGTGGTGCAAACCTGTTTAATTTATCCATCCAAACTCCCCCAAATATATATCATACTTTTCTTTTGAATGAACATAAACTAAATGGCCCATATTCTGGCATATGAATCTTTTTATTGCCTTTAATTTTTTATGGGCTCTTTTAAACTGTGGCTTTCACGACAAGTCAATTTACACTCTCGCAGCCATTTCCCATGAACACTCATCAATTTTTTTAATTACTATCGTCACGGTAAACGATTCTTACATGCAAACCTCCTCTTTATGTCTACTTATGTATAGATGACAAAATTAAGATAAGAGCGTCTCACTAAACTTGAATATGCAAGAGATCTCAAACATCCATATAAACTCGTGCATGTGTGCAAGGATGGCATATATACGAAGTCGAATCAAAATGCATATCAACTTCGAAACAACCCCATAATACAATGGTTAAGATCATTCTAAGCATCAATAATTATGACCAAATGTCCTAGCCACATGGATGATGAAAGGAAAGGGGGTCCAAGCACACCAATATGCCACATCAAACATGTAAACTCAAAAACAAATAGAAAATCTTTTTGGTTTTTCAGTATATTTTGACTCAAATAAAGCAAAAAACATTGTATTCTCAAAAAATATTTAACCAAAAATATTTTTATATTTTTCAAATAAGACTCAATAAATGAAAAATATAATACAAAATGATACACATGTCATAACATTAGCAAGATAAAATCATGATGCAAAGACTAGCGTATGATAAAAATTGTAACACAATCATCCTTTAGATCTATCATGGAAAGAATCAAGTGCAACCAAATGAGAACCATGAAGTTTTAGTCCTAAATCCACTAAATCTGATTTCCTAACCCAAGTAGGTGTAACATGACGGTTGGTGTTTTTGGGAATCGACACTACTTAATTCCTAAACTTCCAAGGATAATTCTTAAGGTCATAGCAAAAGCGTCTAAGGTGACTTTTCCTACCACAATGTGTGCAAGTGTAAAGGCGACGTGAATGATTATCAAAATGTCGACCTCATCATGTTCCTAGTGGTCTCTCTCACAAGGTTGGTATTGACTTTGCGAATGGGAACAACTCTATCATTGTAGCCTATACCACACCTATCACTTTTGACTTAGACAGTGCCTAACATCCTACCGAATTTTTCTAACCTAGATTCCAAGTCGAACTTAACCCTACTCGAGTCTCTCAACTTCTCCTCTTACTCATAAATCCTAGACTCAAGCACACGCCAAGACTCTTAAAACTCTAGATCTCCTTTTTCAACACCTCCATCAAACCATGAAGGCTATTTCTCTCTTTCTCCACATATTCTAACTTCTCCCTAAGCTTTATGTCCCGTGCCCTAAAATCCTCAATCAAAACATCATTAATTTCTATAGAACTCTCATTCAACCTAGATTTCAATTTATAGTTTGCCTTTTTCACCTTCATCCCTCGGCATACAACTCATTAATACCAACTTGCAAATCTTTCACATTAACCTCCTTTTTCTCACTCACTTGGGATTCAACGGCTTTGGAACTGTCATGGACATGAGGATCTTCATGGGAAGATTTATCGTCGTCGCTCACATAACATGCCAAAAAAGTAATAAACTTGGTCTCATTGGGGAGGCACTATAAGCTATCGTTTTATTGCCCTCTTTCTTAAGTCTTATGGGACACTCGGCAAGCTTGTGACCATCCCCTTCACACCCAAAACACCTATCCGATGCAACCCTATTAAATTTCTCTCTTTTATTTTAGGAGTGGAATCTACCTTGTTGTTCCTGAATTTCTCAAAATTTTTGGCATACTTCGATTGCTTTTGAAACTTAAGAAATTATTTCAATTTCTTTGCCAACAAGGCAACACCCTCAAAATCAGAATCAGACTCGTCATCTGAAACTTTAGTTTCCTCCTTCACTGATTTCAAGGCAATGTCGTTTTCTTTATTTGTCACTTTCTTGGAGGTAAACATATCGAGTTAATATGATTGTAAGTCACCTACAATCTCATCAAGCTTCGTTGAATCAAGCATGCCTAAAGAGTTTAAAACGGTCACTTTTGCATCAAACCTACTCGACAAAAATCATAAAATTTTCTTTATCACACGGTTGTCAGGAATCCTCTCTCCTAAGTTAAATGAAGAGTTGACAATATTAGACAACCTAGAGTAAAACCCATCAAATGACTCATTATCTAACATATTAGTCATCTCAAACTGTGTAGTGAGGCTTTCTAACTTAGGCGCCCTAACCGTGCTAGTGCCCTCATGAGTAAATGCAAGTGTATCCCAAGCCACTTTTGATGTTTCACAAATCATGATCCTATTATACTCTTTCGGTGTGACATGTGAGGTAATTACGTGCAAACCTTCAGACTTGTAAAGTACAAGCCTATGTTTAGCCTTGGTCCATGACTCAACGGGTTTCAAAATAGTGATCTCACCTTTTTATGTGACTGGTGGTGTCCAACCTTTTTCAATCTCTAACCACACACGATCATCAATTGATTTTAAATCACTTCTTATTCATATTTTCCAATAAGTATAATTTGTGCCATCAAAAATAGGAGCACGAAATTTTTCAAGACCTCCAAAATTCATTTCGAAAAACACAAGGGATCAAACACAATAAAAATATATTTCTAGCTCTGATACCAATTTTTGGGTCCCTTTTTATTTCTTATACGGAAAGAGTTTTAAGGATGACAAAAAAAATTCTCTTTTTATGAAAACCCTTTTTCCAATGTTTTAATACGCACCAAGTTGTGAACCAATTTTAACTTAACTAAAATTTACCTTGATTAATCCTAAACATCCATCTAGTGATTAAAGCAAGTAAAATAACGTAAAGAATACTCACAAGGCCGGATGTACGAGGAAACCACAACGGAAAAAAACCTCGGACGGCCCAAGCCAGATAATCACTATGAATGTGGATTTACAACGAACAGACACAAGTATTACTCAACGACTCGATACCTACGAGACTTGACGCTATTCTGATCTTCAACCACTCCTCTCACAATGCCTATGTAGAAAGTCCTTCTTCCATGATACATATTCACAACACATGCGTCTACGTATGTCTCGATGTCCACCGATATGTCTTGTAACATCTACGAAATTGGAACACGAACTGCTTCACTTTTTTTCCATAAAACCAGTAATATTCAATGTAGAACAAACCTTTTCGGTGAAAACAAGATCACTATTGCATATAGTAATGAAAACTCAGATCTTATAAACTCTAAGGATGTGTTTAGACTTAAAAACCATAGAAAACAATGTGCAGAAACGTTTTGGTTACTAAACTATTTTTTCTAGAATGCACACTTACGAAATCTGAAGGAAACACGCCATTAAATACTTTTATTGAGGCGAAGTCTCACTCGTACGATGTGAATTGTTGATCGAAAGAGATGACCATATTGTTCGAACGAAAGTAGCATCTCGTTTTAATGATAGAGTATGTCATTTGAATGACGCAACGAATTAGAGTCCAAATTAAACACTGCTTTAATCCGTCCTTATCAGAATGAAACGAAGTGTAAACGATTTCAAACACTTTAAAAAAAATTTAAAACTATTTTCTTAATAAAATAACATCCTTAAACAATTTAAAATAAATCCATTCCCATTTAAATTATGCATTCATACCCGAGTGATCTCAGAATGTAATTAAACTTCAAGACGAATAAACTTGGACCAATTAAACATTCGGCATAATTAATTCCTTGAAGCTTTGCCGCGACATCTTTAATAAACTTCAACACGTCATACTCTGTGTGGGATCGTGGCAATAAAAATCTCACTATGAATCAAACGTGTTTTGTTCCAAGAATAAGTCAAAACTATACAATGGACTCAATTGAAAATTTGTCCTTACAAAGTTACTTTTATACTCAAACCCCTGAAGTTTTTCAACTTCTTATTTTTCACCCCAAATGTTTCCTACTTATTTTTAACACCCTTGGGAGAAAAAAAGTCTATTACCACTAAACTTGAAAACCTAAGGAAGTATAAGAAATAAATTCTAACTTATTTATACATAAACCCCAAAACTTTAATTAGACACGATTTAAATTTTATTTATATCACAGTTTCTATAAATCCCAGCCTTACTTAAATGTTTTTCATTTTCCAAACTTTCATAGTCCCCTGCCCTAACTAAAAGGAATCTATTTTGAAAAACCCTAAAAACAAGTAGGTTATTCTTATGCAGTATTAATTTCACAAAATTCTATTGTGTACGCCTTTTGTTGATATCTCCATGTGATAGTCCAGGTATATCATATTTTCATTGAGGAATTTATTTAAGTAGTTAAACCCTATACGTATAATTGAGTTAGATTTTAATGATGACTATTCAATCATATTATTTGATATGATGTAGTTTTACCCACTTCTATTATAAGATACATTATGACCAAGGAATAATCTTTCCTCATCTTCACGATTGTATTATTTGGCCTATAGGACTCAAATGATTGAGGTCCTAGTTATTGATACCGTATAGAATGTCTATGATTGACTTATCACGATTACTTTATCTCCAGTTATATAGATTAAATAATCTCCAATTTATTGGATTGAGTTGTTGTATGTGTGACCATTTCCCTAAAGCCTCTAAACGGATAATTATGGATTATATGTTTAAAAACCATTTGCAAACTTTGAACAATTCTAGCCTTGATATTTCTATTTTTAGTGAATATCATCATGTATTATTGTGCTATCTCACTTGAGGTATTGAATCTCAATTCTTACGATCCTCTGATTATTACTAATCCTTATTCTGATTATTTTGAAAACTGTATAGAATAAGAATTATCTAGTAGGCAATTTTTTTTATATTTTTGAAATTCTAGATAGACCCAAGGCATAAAGAAGGTACAAGTCCCTCGACCCCGCAATTTATAATGCATCTTATTCTCATGTATCTCTAGCAATCATTTACTCATGGAAAATAAATAGCGATTTCAAAAAACCCATTATAATTTCATATGTTACTACTTATGAGGTGATGTAACTTTATGTTCTAACATCATGTTGTAGCTTCAGGTTGTACCAATCATACGTAGTATTTTCCTTCTTTTTTCCCCTTTTCAGTATCATTATATAATGCAAGAATGACCCTAGTAAGTGTGAAATGAATAAAGTTCATGGTCATTATAACTAGTATGATTCAATATAAACCTTTATTGTCATATTTATATTCTATTTCCAGTCGTTTTACTATCGAGCGCCAAGTTTACTACTCCTATGCAGGACTTATTTAAGAAATATAGTTATTTTATTTTCGTAACTTCATTGGATTTTTTTGATACTAATAGTTTTCTTGCATTCATGAATGTGTGGGACAATGTTTGTCTGAACCCCAATGGAATTAACCAACCCTAGTTTAGCCAAATAATTAGAGATGAGGCCTATAATAAACTATGTAAAAAAATCTGAGCTATCAATCGAGAATGGTCTATTGCAACTCTGAACATCAAACATCACTTGTTGACTTGTCGATTAATGGGTGACGAACAGGCAACGAGTCAGGCTAGTCAATTTGCTGAAGATGGAGGATTTCTCCAACAAGCAATTTATTTAGCATGGAACTCAACATCTGAAGATGAACTGCGTGCAACTCTGCCAGTATCACCTGACGACTATGTACCAAAATTACCATCTTTAGATGTTACCACTTCGTCATCTGGGGCCAGTACTAGAGGTTCTGAAGAATACTGGGAGGAAAAAAACCATCTAGTATCATGAGTGGAATGAAAACCTTAATCAGACGCCAAAATAATATATAAACAAACTCATAGGAATGCATGTGACTATAGAGTAAGAACATGCGGTGGAAGCCAAAATGGGGTGTTACGTTAACTACTAATATGGCTGGATAACTTTCATAACCTAAGTAGGTTAATTTTGAAGACTGGTGTGTTAGAAAAAAATCTTGATGTTATGTGTGCTTAAGGATCAGTTGTGTTTATCTAAAAAGTCTTATAATATAACTAAGTTTTATGTAACTCGCTCTCATTATGTGTTATTCTTTAATTTTAGACATATTCATATTGGATACTAAGAACGTGCAACGCTAATATGCCAGCCCCAATGACATCACGATCATAAATGACTCGAACAAATCCAACCACAATTATGGACAATATAGAATAGTGTATTCAAGAACTCATGATGTTAAACCAAGCGCGTCAAAATCCTTTGCCTATGCCTGAGATAGAAATAACAGTCAAAACTCGAAGGATAAATGCTTTGAAGGAGTTTTTGCACCAACGACCCCCAGCATTTTATAGGAAACCTGGAGCATCTGAAGCTGAATGATGGTTTCAATAGACACTAAAAGTACCAAATGAAGTAGGAATATCACCAAAGCTTCGTGTAGACTTAGACACTTACCAGTTCGAAGGCGGGGCCCAGAACATAGAGAATTTAACATGGCTACAATTTGAAGACATATTCTTCAAAAGGTAGTTTTGGAATCCTTATGTGACCAACTCATTGTGGAATTTCTGGGACTACAACAGCAAAATATGATTGTATAACAATTCGAGGCATGATTCATGAGACTTTCTCATTATGACCAGGAATATATAGACACAAATATAAAGAAATGCAAACATTTTGAGCATGGACTGAAAGTCAGTATCAAGACCTCTCTTATTCCCTTATAAATTTGCGAGTTTTGTATGATGACAGAGTTAGAAAATCTGATTGAAAAAAACCCAGCCCCAAGCGGAACTTCTCGGAATATTGCCCTAATTTCTTGAAATAACTTCAATAATCGTCCAGCGAACATTCCAATCAAAAACCATCTTACATTAAAAAATAAAGAGGGTCGAGAGTACAGTCAAATTTGTTATAGAAATAGTGGTGACATAATTCATTGCCATGAGTGTAATGCTCTTGGACACATCCAACCCTAATGTCCCAAGCTTCGTAAACCCAACTTTAACCAATGACCAGTCACGAATTTCGGAAGGAACCCCAAACACCAACGATCTTTAAGGATACCCCCAGCCCCTCGAGGAAAAGTTACGTATAATCCCCAAGGACTTTAAAAAACAAAGGACCTCATCAGTTAATACAACCCAAGGCCGAACTTTTGCTCTTATGACACAATTCGATAGTCATGATGTCATTGAAGGTAATATCACTTTTAATAATCTTATGACTCATATACTAATTGATTGAGGATCTTCTTATTCGTTTATTAGTTCTACGATTCTAATTTGACCAAATCTCACTCCCACTACATTAGATTATCCGGTAGCCATAAGTATGTCTATCGGTATTATTGCGAAAACACACCAGATTTGTAAAAATTGTGAAGTAAAACTCAATGTGAATATGATTGTCATTGATTTAA
Organism: Sambucus nigra; assembly: GCA_949130495.1. Classification (NCBI taxonomy): domain Eukaryota; kingdom Viridiplantae; phylum Streptophyta; class Magnoliopsida; order Dipsacales; family Adoxaceae; genus Sambucus; species Sambucus nigra. Next base: position 443,300,095 of record OX422218.1, on the reverse strand, counting down.
TAGTTTTAGATATAGTAGGATTCGATATCATCATTGGAATAAATCCATTATCCATAAATAATCCCTATATTAATTGTTACTCAAAGAAGGTGTTTGTTAGTAATTCCTAGACCAGGAAGTATGAACTCCAAGGGCAATGTTCAGGGAATACTCCGGACATAACTTTATTTCACTTCTTAATAGTTAGGAAGATGTATTTCCCATATACTTACCCACTATTCCCTCACCTAGGGAAATTAAGTTTGTAATCAATCTTTCTCCCAATAATTCTCTTATTTTTATACCACCGTATAGAATGGCCCCCTTGGAACTACGAAAACTTAAAACTAAACTAGATGAATTACTAGCCAATGGATTCATTCAACCAAGAACCTCACTGTGGGGATATCCAATTCTATTTGTGAAAAAGAAGGATGGATCATTTCCATTATGTATCGATTATCGTAGATTGAATCAGGTTACCATTAAGAATAAATATCCATTACCCATGATAGGAGATTTATTTTATCAACTATGAGAAGAAAGGGTATTTTAAAAAATTGACTTATGATCGGGTTATCATCATCTACGAGTAAAATAGGAACACATATCGAAAACATCATTTTAAACTCGGTATTAACAGTTTGAATTCCTACTAATGTCTTTTAGACTTACTAATGGCCAATAGATTTTATGTATTTAATGCACTGAGTATTCGAACCATTTTGGATCAATTCGTAATTGTGTTCATTGATGATATTTTAATATATTTGCAAAATGAGAATGATCAAGAAACTCATCTATAACTAGTATTAGAAACATTACGAAATCATCAATTTGATGCTAAGAAAAGTAAATATGACATCCTAATGAAAGAAGTAAAACTTCTAGGACATGTCATTACTGAACTCGGAATCAAGGTAGATCTAGCAAAAACTGCTGCTGTTATTAAATGGACGCAACCCACTACAGTAACTAAAGTTCATGGTTTCCTTGCATTAGCTGGATATTATCGCAGATTTGTGGAAGTATTCTCTACTATTGCATTACATTTTATGAAGCTAACTCGAATAGATGTACACTTCAACTCAAATCAGTAATGTACCCAGGAATTTCATACTTTGAACGAACGCTTAACTATACCCTTACTCACTATACCATCTAGCGATGTTAGTTATGATGTATACATCGACGCTTCTTTGCAAGGGTTAGGTTGTGTACTCATGCAGTTAGGGAAGGTTGTCGAATATAGGTCTCGATAATTGAAAATTCACGAACGAAATTACCCAGTTCATGACCTAGAATTAGTCGCTTTATTCTTTGCATTGAAGATTTGGCGATTTTACCTGTACGGAGTAAACTTTCAACTCTTTTTCGATCACAAAAGTTTGAAGTACATATTTACCTAGAAAAGTTTGAATTCACGAAAATGACGATGGATTTAATATCTGGAAGATTATAAGTTTAGATTATAATACCACCCAGGCAAGGGTAATGTAGTAACATACGCCCTAAGTCGTAAAATTAGTGGAAGATCAGTCGGAATGGTTTCTTACCAGACCATAACTACTCTTGATGAGCATAATATGCAAAGTGAACCCCCTATTATTCTTTGCAACATCATAGCTTATCCATCATTGCAAAAAAGATAATAGATCAATAATCTGTGGATGATTTTCTTTACTCCCAGTGCAAAAAAGTTAAAATGGGAAATACCAGTAAGGATTGGACATATCATCCTGTCAACGAAATATGATTCAAAAACTGAACATGTGTACCTTCTAACTCTATGTCAAGAGAAGAACTCTTGAAAGAAGCTCATCATTCCAAGTCTATCATACATCCAAGAAATAACAAGATGTACCATGACCTTAAAAGGAATTATTGGTGGACAGGAATGAAGCAAGACATTAGAACTTTTATTTCCAAATGTCTAACATGTCAACAAGTTTAAATCGAACACTAAAACCCAAGTGGATTATTACAACTTCTTCTAGTTCCAGCCTAGAAATGGGATCACGTTACTATGGATTTTATGAGTGGACTACCCCCAACAACCCATGGATACAAATATATTTGTGTATTCATATATAGAATACCTAAATCAACCCATTTCCTTCAAGTACACACCACCGATTCATTTCAAAAACTCTGTACCCTATATATCCAATAAATTGTTAGGTTACAAGGAACACATTTATCTATCAAATCCGACCGTGATCTATGATTTGGAGGACGCTTTTGTCAAGAATTACAAAAAATCGTGGGTACCAAATTGCTTTTTAGTATTTCATTCCATCCTCAGACAGACAAAAAATCTAAACGCTTAATCCAAATAGTCGAAGATATATACGCTCATGCACACTAGATTTAGCATGAAAATGGAGCCATCATTTAGCTTTAGTCGAACTTTCTTATAATAACAGCTGCCAAGCCAGTATCCAAGACACTCCATATGAAGAACTATATTGAAGACCATGTCACTCTCCACTCTATTGGAACGAATCAGGGGAAACCTATATTGTTGGACCCAAAATAATCGAAGTGACTACCGACAAAATGCACTTGATTAAAGAAGGAGATCAAGTTTTCTTACAACTTTCACCCAAGAAGGGAATCATAAGTTTAAAAGAATAGGTCATTGTTCTTTGATATATCGTAACCTTTATCATTGTCGAACGCATCGGACCAATACCTTATCAATTAATTTTAACCCCAGAATTATCACAAATTCACTACGTGTTTCATGTCCCTCAAATTCAAAAGTATATTCCCGGCCAAAATCACATCATTTCATGGGAAGTACTTTCTATCCAACCTAATAACAATTTTAAAGAAAGGCATCTCCAAATTTTAGATACGTAAGATCAAATTCTTTGTACCAAGACCATTCCCTAAGTCAAAATTCTTTGGCAACATCACACAGCCAAAAACGCTATGTGGGAAAATACGGATGCTATAAAACAACAATATCATAAATTATTTAAGGTAATTTTGAGGATGATTTTTTTTTTGTGTAGGGAGAATTGTAATATATGCAAAACAATAGCTTGTATGGATTTGATAACACACACACACACACACACACATATATATATATATATATATATAATTTTTTAAGTAATTAAAAACCTTAACCTATTAAAGAATTCTTCAAACTAAAGACCCTGCATGTTAACGAAAAGAACCTTAAAAAACCTAATTAGGAAATAGCCCAAAAGTTTTATATATTATAAAATAGCCCCTAAATTTTTTATTTGAATTTTAAACTATCTTAATGAACTACAAACCCCAACCTTTTTGCATACTTAACCTTATAACCATCTCAAATTACAAGCCAGCCCCAAACATTATTTCTCTAAGTTTTGAAAATTACACAAAATTCCTCAAAAGCTTGAAAAACATATAAATGAACTTAAAACTTAACCAAAAAACCTAAGCCCCTAATTTCATCCTCATCATATAGATTGATGAGAATGCCACCAAACCTCGATTATAACCGATGGGAACCAAGTTGACACATACCTTCATGTTTACACGAAATTCCTTCAAAAATATCTCCCATTAAACAAGCCCAAACCTGCCACCTTTTTCGACCAATGACCCCTCCCTAACATCAACTATAAAAGGCCCACCTTGGTGTAGAGAAAACCTCAGCAACAGTAGCATAAATCCTAAACCAAAATTTTGGCATTTGGGGTATACATATATTTTATTGATAGAGCTTAGTTCTTTCGATGCTATTAAGTTTCAAAAAAATGTTAGGATGCATTTATGCTTCTACATGCATTTATTAACGTATAAATGCATAACTAATGGTCAATTTTCAGAAAACACCATGAAAGCTTGATCTTTAATGGTGAATTATGTATTCCTAACTTTGAACCAATTTTGAAGCGGGAATGGTTGTTCTTAGACTTTAGGAACTTAACCATAAAAGTTAAATTTTCAAAATCCTTGTGAAAAATTAGGAAGAATGGCTTTGTAATCATCTCAAATGATATTCTATAATGAATTTAATTGAAGGTTAAAGTTACAACCTTAAAAGTTAAAATTCAAATGGTTGAAGATGAAGTGTAATACACATGCGTGAGTATGGTCAAATTCAGTGAGTGATAAGTTTGACTAAGCACTTAAGGGCGCATGTCTAATAAAAAAATTACGAATTTTTTTTCAAAATATTTATTTTATATTTTTGTAAAAAATGGTATATCACAACATCCTGTTGGGTCAACCAGAAAGTGAATCTGAAGTATCCCCTAAAGTTGAATTTTAAAAATTTAAGTTACTTTCACACTTAAACCGCTGTAGTTTTTAAAGTAATTTTCACCCCTAATTGTTCTTACTTATTTTTGACACCCTTAGGAGTGAAAAAGTCTATTACCACTAAACTTGAAAAACCTAAGGAAGTATAAGAAATAAATTCAAACATATTTATACATTAAACCCTAAAACTTTAGTTAGAAGCATTTTAGATTTTTTTATATGACCATTTCTTTAAAACCCATCCTTACTTAAATTTTTTCATTTACCAGACTTTTATGAACCCCTGTCCTAACCAAACAGAATTTGTTTCGAAAAGCCCTAAAAATAAATAGGTTATTCTTATTTAGTATTAATTTCACAACCTGCTAGTGTGTACGCCTTTTGTTAATATCACCATGTGATAGTCCCAATATATCATATTCTCACCGTTGAAATCATTTTATTAGTTCAACCTTTTACTTATAATTGATTCATATTTTAATGATAACTATGCAATCATATTATTTCATATGATGCAATTTTACCCGGTTCTATTATAGCATACATTATGACAAGGGAATAATCTTTCGTTATACCCACAATTGTATTATTTGACTTGTTGGACTAAGATGATTTAGGGCCTAGTTATTGCTACCACGTGGAATGTTTATGATTGACTTGGCATGATTACTTTATCTTTATTTACCTGGATTGATTCATCTCCAATTTATTGAATTGAGTTGTTTTATGTATGGTTATTGCCCTAAAGCCTCTAAACGAATAATCATGGGTTATTTGTTTGAAAAATATCTACAACCTTTAATCAATTCTATCCTTTATATTTCTATTTTTAGCGAATATCATCATGTATTATTGTGCTATCTCACGTGAGCTATTGAATCTTAATTCTTATGATCCTCTGATTATTACTAATCCTTATTCTGATTATTTTGAAAACTATATAGAATAATAAATATCTAATGGGCAATTGTTTATATATTTTTGAAGTTCTAGATGGACCCAAGTCATAAATAAGGAAATAAATCCACTGACCCCGTAATTTATAATGCATCATCTTGTGTATCTCTAGAAATCATTTATTCATGGAAAATCAGTAGTGATTTAGGCAAACCCGTCATAATTTCATATATTAATACTTATAAGTTGATGTAACTTTATGTTGTAACATCATGTGGTAGCTTCACGTTGTACCAGTCACATGTTGTATTTTTTTCCCTTTTTCAGTATCATTATATAATGTAAGAACAACCCTAGTAAGTGTGAAACAAATAAAGTTCATGGTCACTATAACTAGTATGATGTAATATAAGCCTCTATAATCTTATTTATGTTCTATTTTGGTCCTTTTATTATTATCTAAATCCCTGGACACCCCAAAAACCTAGGATGTGATATCTCTTACAGTTTTGTGACTTATCTATCTTTATCTGTTGTAAATCTAAGATTAGTGTATCTAGCTAAGATATAAACCCATATACCAATTTTAGGCAATAACATATAATTAGGTAATATTCCAAAATTTTCATTGGAATGCCATATTTGTTCGACCTAGTATTTTATGAATTTTTAAATAAAAATTTGAATTCTCGTAAATCCTAAATTATAAATTGTTCATGACCACATTAATTATGTAAATACCAAAATTTTAATTTTTGTTATGATAAATTAAATTTGGGTTATCTTGATGCTAACTTGAATAAAATTGAATTTGGAATTCATGTATGTATAGAATTCAAGAATTTTTCCATAATGATGATGTACAAGCTAGTAGAGAAATTTAAAATCTCTTCGTTGATGTCCAAGTATGTAGAATTTTTCCCACTTGATTATTAGATAGAAGACATTGATTTAATCCCCATGTTAGTATCAAATCCCTGCTCTAAATTTTAGTATATTATTTTTATGAGAGTGTTACTTATGTTAGAAACATAATTTTCACATGCCATAATTTTTAAGGGCACACCTTGAAATAAAACACTATTAGAAAATTTGTAAATCCCTAATCAAATTAGTTACGCTTAAACTTTTTGGATGATTAATTCCTCACCCCATCCTCTTTGAAATTATAATATATGAAGAAGGTACTTAAAAGTATTATATATTCAAAAAATATAATGTAAAAGACAATAAAATCAATTGGCAATGGGAGAGAATAAATTGTTGGATTGTATCGGGAGTGGAATTAAATTATTCTTCTTATTTATATAACCCTACACATGGGGTTATAGTTATTTATGATATTTATGATGTAGATGGTTGAAGTGTCTATGGTGGAGGTGGAATTCCCTGTCATGGGGATTGGTGAGCCCAGAGGGAACTCGGGGTCAAACATGTATATGATGATTATATTGGCAATATTTTAGGGTGTCTATGGTTGAGGTCGTGTTATTGAAGATGTTTTGGGGTGTCTATATTGTATGTTGGACTTTGTATATGATGGGAATTTACTTACGTTATTATTTATTATATTGTGTATATGTGTCGGGACTCTAGTTGCCTCCAAGGTCATGGGGTGCTTGGTACATGCACAATCTTAAATAAAGCTTTATTAAATCATGAAAATTAAATTGGTTATTGTTAGGAGTCAAGTTGTACGATGTGAGTTATGTAATTTATAAAATGTAGCTTTATTATATACTTAAATAAATGTCATTGTGTGGTGTAGACATGTCAGCTTGCGATGTCTTTACTATCGTTGTTGAACCCCCTTCAGATGTTTGTGACGCTGCATCGACTCTTGTTCCAGTTTCATCACCACTATCGCGACGTAGATTCTATTTTATTTATTTCAATTTCATGTATTGAGAGGTACAAGGATTTCCCTTTCAGTTCTAGCATGTACTATTTTACTTATTCAGTTAGATTTCAAGTTGGTTATCTTATGGGGGGTTACTTATGATGTTAGTTAGGATTTATTATGCAGTGATGGGGTTTGGTTTATATATCATTATAATTTAGTGGTGATCTATTTCCTATTCATTTATTTTATGAAATTGATCTTATCGTACTCGAGTTGCATTATCTATATCATTTGTTTTTACTCATGCTATGGATGATATTTAAATTTATTTTGGCAAAACTGTAGTATTTAATAAATAGAATTGATCAACTAATTTTTTAAAATTATGGGTGCCACAGTTGGTACCAGAGTGACAAGCGATTTTCATTATTTTGTAAAATATACAATGATTACTTTCTAACCAAAGTTAAGGCGAGAAGTAATCTCATCGAATCATTTTACGAAATCACTTTATGAATTTTCATAACATAATGATTAATGAGTGTAGTGATAAGTTGGTTATCTTATCCACGTAGATTTAATTTAAGAGGGCACAATTGATAAAAATCTAGTTTGTATGTAAATTTTTTGAAAGAAATAAGAAAAGATGATTCGTTGTGTTTCTTTTATAAGTTCCAAAAAGGTGGACAAAAGTCGAATTTTGGAAGTTTTGTGAAAATGTTTAGCAAAGTTAAAAGGTGAGTTTTGTATTTTTGAGAAAAACAAAATTTGTGAATTAAATCCCCACTTTTAAATTGTAATTGTTCTAACCTCAAATAGTTTAAGATTCAAGTATGAATGTTTCGTGAAGTAAACGATCAAATATGAATGACAATTTGTTACATAAAGGATGAAAACTTTACCAAACATCACGGAAATATGTCCGAAATTATGTTGAAATATATAAAAAAAAATCTTCAACAATAACTAATGCATGACATTAATTATGAAGTCACCGAGTATTTATTTCAACTTACTTTCTACCGTTTTATTCTTATAACATAACTTAATTTATAAAAATATACAAATTCTAGGTGGGTTCGTAAATCATAACTATTAAAAACATAGCTACTCATAACTAACATGATGATAATAGAAATTGGAACTCAAATATAAAAAGATATCATGCTCGTAACAATTATTGAAATGATATGATAGACAAGCTTTTAGTGTATCGTTGTGGCAAAGCCTCTCTAATAAAAAAATCCTTTATTACGTATAAAAAATATAAAAAAATCCTATAGAGGTAAGTAAGGGTGTCAATCCACCTTAATAGAGTAAAATACGAGAAATGAGATGTAATTCAATTTTCTAGTTATTTTCTTTCTAGATTTTTCTATTTTTAAAACAATTTTGTGATCATGGTGAATTAACTAAGCTGAATGAGAACTAGTAATTAAACGAAAAGAAAGTATAAAGAAATACTAAAAAGTATGTAATGAAAGTGAGTGAAATATAACTAAATGAGAGAAAAAGATCAAGAGATGTAAATCCACCCCCATTTCACACGAATTGATCTAATGTGAACTATTTTAATTTTTATTGATTTCCAAAATATTTATTTAATTCAAAAGGTAATTCTCATTATATTAATGAATTAATTAAATATTCTTTTAGAAAGGTAAATTTAATTCCCACGACACAACTCAAAATGAATTAAAATTGATAAAATGAATCATTCGTTAGGATCAATTCACCCAACTAATTTTAATTAGACAAAATAAAAATAAGAGTAGAAGAAAATTATATTAAGATATTAATCAATTTGATAATCCTATCAATAGTTTGAGTTAAATGGTAAAATGATAACACAATTTTCAATCCTTTCTCAAGGATGATTTTGCATATCTCAATGTGAAAATAAGAGTAGGAATTCAATTTTACTAATCAAATGAAATCAATCAAAATTAAAATTATCAAATGAAATAAATTGGATTCATGGGGGCTTTAATTCTTCCCTTGAATGGGAGATTAGTCCTCTATAATCATCATCCAAGATATAATATAAAAAAATAAAAACATAAAAGGATTAGACAAGATGAATTACAAAGGAATTAATCAAACCCAAAATGGCCTTGAATTGGAATGAATTCTTCGATTATATCCCTCAAAATTGATTACAACACTCAATTTATTTATTTTTTGTCTAGACTAAAAAACCTAAATTAAATTTTCTTTCTCTACACTTCTTTTAGGTCTTGTAGTCTTCTCCTAGATCTCTCCTTTCTAAATGGCCTTGAGTGTCTTCTTTTATATTCACATGGAGCTAAGGGGCATTTTTGGGAGAATAAAAGTGCATGTGGGGTGTGAGCCTTTAAATTTCTAGTATATACTAATTTATATTTTTTATATTTTGTTAGGTTTCATCCAAGATATGTAGTTATGGAATTTTTTAATTGCAAGCGTTCTTCCAAGTAATCGACTTTTTTGATGAGTAACCTCTATATGATTTACCATTTCATTTAATCACCTAGTATGTTATATTATATATTTGAATTAAATGATCCAGTGTTGTCAAGCTTGAAAAATGTTATTTCTACTAAAAGGAGATGCGCATTTTGGTCATTTCATGATATTTTCCATTTCCTATATTTTGATTGTTAGTGAGAAAATTTTCATTAATTTTGTATTCATTAATTTCATATAGTATTAAATATGTTAGCTAACTCGGTGTAATTTTTCTATTTTTAGGGTGAATATGTTGAAGAATGAAGGAGGTGAAAATATTATTTTCGAGGACACATGCATGCATGCACCTTATAATTTTGATAATATTGTAATATTTGATATCCAAACTCTGTTATATCTATTTTATCTTGGATATTGGGCTATGTAAGGAACTTTGAAGCTGTTGCTACTGTTTTGACATTGGATATTGATAATCTTCTAATATTTAATCTTCTAATATTTTGAACTTGCTGCTACTATTTTAAGCTGCTATTATTCTTTGTTATTAGTCTATTAGTTGTTGTAACTATTAGTTGAACACTTTTAATTCAAATATGTTCAAATTTGAATACTAATAGTTGTTGGTACTCTTCGTAGCTGTTATTTGAGTTAATAGTAATTAATACTACTATATGTTGATGTTATTAGTGTTAATGTTCAAATTTGAATACTAGTAGTTGCTGATCCTATCAGTTGAAGCTAAAAAGATTAAAATTATAATCAAATTTAAAATTTGATTTAAAAAAAATGATTTAAATTAATTTTTTAAATTATTGGAAAATAATTTTCTTAACAGGTAATGGTTTACATAACAGGTTAATTATTACCCGGCCCAAATTCACCCATTTACTAACGGATATTAATGGTTCGGCTCGTGTCACCTGTTAATACTATCGGGTCCTTTTCATGTTTAAATTTTTGTAACCGTTAAGCTAACGGGGTCGTGTTCGGGTTAGGGTGATTTTATACGAAACCATTAAAACACGATACGAATAAAAACGTACACGACCTATTGCCAGGCCTAGTGTGAGGTATTTGGGTGAGGGTAATTTTGGAAATGCACATAAATGCATGTGGATTGAGAAGGTGTGAGGGGTATAATGGGAAATAGGGTAGATGTTTTAAAAACGCATGTGGGTTCTTATTTTTAGGTTTTGGGATTGGCAGGTGATAGAAAAAAATCAGATAAGGCTTTATGGGCTAACTTGGAGCAAGCGTGTTGTGGATAAGTGGGTTTAAATGGGTTGAATAGGCTTGGGTATTAATTTTGACCAAGACAAAATCAATTTGAGTAGATGGGTATAGCAAGAGGTATGAGTATTGTATTTTCGGGTAAATGAAGTGGAGCTTTAGGGAATATGGGTAAGGATAGGTGAAGGTCGTTGGGTTCAGGTAGGCAGGTTAGAGAAGGAAATCGATCGGATGATGGGTCAAAACTGGGTAAAAATAGGTTTCATCCAAAGTTTGAGATGGGGGCTAGCTCACTGGAGTTATGGTGCCGGAGTGGGGTTTCTGGGTGAAAAGGGGAGCTATTGGGTTGGTCGCGATTTGGACAGGAGGTTGGGTGGTATAAGGGACCTTGAGTTTCGGTTGGAGTGTAAGAACAATTTATTTACATGAATACTAAGATTGTGAACATCATGATAATCACCTAATAGGTATGTGAAAAGAGAGATAATGTAATACCTCCTTTCATCACCATGGAAGTGATGTCGCGTTTGTTTCCGCTGATTGTTGTCGTTTATCCCCCCTAATTGCCTCCAGTCGATCACCTTAGCAGTCTTTCAATGGAGAATTTTGGCCTCTCTATCCTTACTTATAAACCTTTATATATTTATTTCGTCGATACCTTTTAGTTGTAAGAAAGACATTTATTTATAGGTGGAGAGAGGGCCTAAAATTCAAAGGTCAATTAATCTCAACCGTCCATCAAGGTAGAGATTTAATTGGAATTTTAACTCCTTTTCATATCCATTTCATTTTGAAAAAGAACCATTTTGTTACGAAATAACATATCATAATTAAAAACTATAATACCAATGGCCACATTTTGGGGAAGGAATTAAAACTATTAAGGAACCCAAAGGTTAATTAATAACTTCCTTACAGTGTCTCCCACTTGATCGTTAGGAAAATCCATAAATGTTTTTAATTAAGAATCATAAGGCGCACATTATATGCTAAATATTTCAATAATTGATTTTCATAAGTGCCTTGGCTATTCCAGTAGTCAATGGGAGTCATGGTGGTCGCATATCATTATGCAACATGATTCCTTCAATGTACTACATCATTGACAACCTTCTTAACTATGCCATAATCAGGAGTTTATGTAATGGTCCCATAATGTCTTGAAGAAGACAAATTTATGTTATAATTCATCCAATAATAATATGTATACACAATGTAAAACATAATAGAATAGATGCAGAAGTTTTATTAAGAGCTCAACAAATGTCAAATATAGGCGTTATAAATTGCAGAAAAGAAATAACTAGGAACTATTTTCAAGACCCATGCTTTTAGTATGTCTCTGAAATGTCTTTAGAGGTAGTCCTTTTGTAAACATACCTGCAACCATGAGATTTTTGCTTGTGTGTTCAATGATAACTTTTCCTCTTCTAACATCTTTCTTTAGTCAAAGATATTTAAGATCCAATGCTTGAATCCCTTAGATATCATGTCATGCTCGCAGAAAAAGATTGCGGCCTCATTGTCAAAGTAAATAGTTAAGGTCTTAGAAATTAAACTCATAGATCAAAACTTAAAGATAAAATCCCGCAACCATGCTCTTTGATTTGCAGCCTCATAACATGCCAAAAATTCAGCCTCCATAGTAACTGTGTAGATCAATTCAAACTTCTAGCTTTTCCATGATATTGCACCTCTAGCTAGGAGATACACAAAGCCAAGAGTACAATGGCTAGTGTTAGGGCATCCACCATAATATGAACCTGAAAACCTATTTGTAGATGAGATGATTTTCAATATGTGAGGATGTGATTCCTTATTTTATTTAAGTATCTCAGTACTTTCTTTACAACTTTCCAATGAGTGATTCCTAAGTTACTCTGAAATCTACCCAGCATGCCAATAACATGGCAAATATCAGGTATGATGCAAACCTGTGCATACACCAAACTTCATATAATATAAGCATAAGGATAATTTTCCATTTCTTTATGTTCCAAGTCATTCTGTGGACATTGCCTAATATCAAGCTTATCTCCTTTCTACAGTGGAACAATACTAGAGAATATGTCATCATGCCAAATCTCTGTAGAACTTTGTCAATATATGCTTTTTGAGACATTCCCAAAATTCCATGTGACCTATCGCGAAATATATAAATTCCTATCACATAGGAAGCCTCACCCATATCTTTCATTTCAAAATTCTTAGAGAGATGATTATTGGTCTCATGTAATAGACCAAGATTGTCAATGGCTAGTAATATGTCATCAATATACAATAACAAAAATATGACCTTACTCCCACTAATGTTGAGGTATATAAATGGATCAATTAAGTTTTCTTTGAAACCAAAGTTCATAATGATTTCATCAAACTTTAGATACCATTGCCTCGAACCTTGTTTTAGTCCATATATTGATTTTTTAAATTTACAGACCATGTCTCCCTGACCTTCGATTAAGAAGTCTTTAGGTTGACGCATATAGACTTCCTCTTGTAAGTCTCCATTAAGAAAGGCTATTTTCACATCCATTTGATGTAACTCGAGCTCATAATGAGCTATAAATGCCATGATAATTCTAAGAAAATCCATTATAGACACGGGATAAAAAGTCTTAGTATAGTTGATACCTTCATTTTTATTAAAACCTTTGGCTACAAGTCAAGCTTTATGTCGTTCAATATTGTCATTGCAGTCACGCTTAGTCTTAAAGTCCCACTTACACCCGACTAGTTTTTGTCCTGTTGGCAATTGAACAACGTCCCAAACTTGATTTCCAGCCATAGATTTTAACTCATCCTTCATGGAATTAATCCATTTGTTAGAATTAACATATTTAATGGCTTATGAATATGAAATCAGATATTTTGTTATCCCAACATCATATTCGACTTGGTAAAGCAGGTAATCCTCGAAAATAGCAGATCTCCTCAGATGATGAGACCTCCTTAATGTTGGTTCCTCGGGTGCCTCATCCATAGATTCATTCACGATAATCTCATCATGGAGTTATTGATCATTTATTAGGTGTTACTCATTGCCTAAAGGTTCAATAATGGGGGGATTCCCAATAACTTATGGAATTTAGGGTAAAGGGATATTTACCCTAATTTCCTGAATGATCACATCATTAATTTAATTACTCCCACTAATTTCGTCATTCTCATAGAATCTGGCATTATCAGTTTAAACAATTCTCGTACTATGATTAGGACAATAAAACCTATGTCCTTTGGACCTCTCTGGTAAACCTATAAAGTAACCACTAACCGTTTTAACTTTTCATGTGGGTTATAAACTATAGCCTCAGCGGTGTATCCCCAAATTTGGAGAAGATTTAAAATAGGTTTCCAACCTTTCCACAGTTTAAAGGGTGTCTTCGAAATTTCATCGATAGGAACCCGGTTTAATATCTAAACAGTTGTGCATAGAGTAACCATCCACAAGAATGTAGGTAAATAAGAATGACTCGTCATAGACCTAAACATTTCCATATATGTACGATTTCTCCTTTCAGCGACACCATTCTGCAATGGAGAACCAAGCATTGTGTATTGAGCGACAATTCCAAAATTCTGGAAAAGTTTTGCAAAAGGTCCGATTTCACGTGGTAAACCTATGAAGTAACCACTCACCATCTCTATCTAAGCTTATGATTTTCACTTTTCTATCTCATGGACTTTCAACTTCAGTGATGAACACTTGTACAGCGTCAACAGATTGAGATTTTTCATGCAACAAGTATAGATGAGTATAACATGAATAATCATCGATAAATTAATGAAATACTTCTCCCCTTTAAAGGTTTGAGCGTCGAAATGTCCATAAATATCTGTATGTATAATTTCAAGAAGTTATTTACTTCGTATGGATCCTTTCTTTGTGTGGTTTGTTTTTTTCCTTTAATACAATCCACACACACTTCATGATTGGTAAAATTAAGAATTGAAAGAATTACATCTTTTACCAATCGCTTGATTCTATCAATGGATTTATGTCCTAGCCTTTTATGCCACAAGAAATAAGAGTAGTTTTTAGATGACTTACGTTTTGTTTCAACATTAGATTGCAGTGTGAGATGTGTTTCAACAAATTGACTATCAAGATGAAATTTATAGAGACCATCAATTAAAATTCCATAACTGATATGGATTGAGTTCAAAAACAAATTAAAACAACCATCTCCATGATGAACTGAATAACCATCTTGATCAAGTTTACTAACTGAAACTAAATTATGGGAAATAGAAGGAACATAAAGAGTTTGAAACAAATCTAAATGATATCCATTCTTCAAAATGAGACGATAAGAGAAAATTTTCACTTGGGCTAATGGTTTGGATCATAAGGAAGCCCTGCATTGAATTAGAAACGTGAATGTTAGCACCGGAATCAAGCCACCTAGTGTTAGAAGAAACATAAGTAAGATTTGATTCAAAAAAATTCATGAAACCCATAGGGTTACCTTTATTTTCGAGCCATTCTTTTACATTTTGCACAGTCTTTCTGAAAGTGTCCAAGGTTATTGAAAAATTTACACCTGTTATCATCCTTCTTTGCCTTCTTCACATTGGATTTATTAGCATCATTATTTCTGGGTGTTTCTCTTTTATGGATTGAATTATGCCTTTTCCCAGATTTAGATGATCCAGCTCATTGGAAAAGATGTGCAACCTTAATTCCTTATTGGTTCATCCTAGGCTCCTCTTGAACTTGTTTATTAGCCAACTCATTCACCTCCCACTTATACTTAATGGAATTGTAATTGAGACAGAAAGTTACATACTGAGTAGGTAAAGATTTCAGGATAAATTGGACAAGAAATGAATCATCCACTATCATTCCCAAATTCTTTAGCTTGGCAAAGGTTCGTCATCTGAATGACATGATCATACTTTAAGTGTGTGCCATTAAACTTCATGGTTGTAAGATCTGCCATTAGTTTTCCAGCAACGGATTTATCTGCAGTCTTAAACATTTCTTCTATTGCTTTCATGTAATCCTTAGAATTGTCAGGTTTAGGAAGTGATGTTTTGATATTCCTCGCAATTGTCATTCATATAAACATGATGCTCAATCCCATGCATTATGAAGAGCTTTTTCCTCATCAGTACTTGTTTTTGTAAGTGCAACTATTTTTTCAATGTGAAAAGGCAGATCTAAGTCAACTACCCCCAAGCTGAACTCAACTTTCTCTTTCCATTCTGAGAAGTTGATTTTTGTGAGAATAGGAACAGATGATACAATTTAAGTCAATTGAGTAGGAAAAGGGGCTGCAATTTATATATAGGGTAAGGGATTGGGATTAGCCTCAAATACCATCATCAAATGCTTCATTTTTCCTTGACATAAAGATTTTAAATCGCAAATGCAAGCAAGCCTACAAAATAAGCAAATACTAATATAAGTTCATTTATATTTATGTAAAACAGTAAGATAGGATGAACGATTAAAATTCCTCGAAAATCCTTATATTATAATCATGTAGTCTCGAATAAGGTAATTAAAAAAGAATTGGACCAAAATCCTCATTTTATAATTCCATAGTTTTCAACCCAGTGAATTACACACAAACGAACCCAAAAATCTTTAATAAGAACAAACAAAAGACTTAATTTCTTCTATTATAATTACAACTAATTGAAATTACAAAAATATTTCATATTATAATTTGGGTATTACTATTTAGCAAAATATAGATGATCAAATAATGAAACCCAATGGCCCTTTTATAGGTGGAAAGAAATATCTTGCGGGCACAATTAAAATTTACAAAATGATGTGTGATTTGAATTAAAAACTAAAAAGTTATTATGGGCACGGGAGTATTTAATTGCACATATAGAGCTTCTAGCCAACATAGCATGGGGGAAAATAAAGAGTTTGGTTTCTATTTAAAAGCGAAAAAAAAGAGAATGAAGCATGGGGAAAGAAGGAGAAAAAGATAAAGTAAATAATGTTGTGAGGGAAAGTATAAAAAAAATAAAAGAAAGGGAAGGGAAACAATGCATTTTTTTGGTAGAGCTATCCCGCACATCGTGCGCCTGGCTAATCAGATGCCACCTACGGTGCCACATGGCACATATTAAGCCGAGGGATCAACAGGTCTGCGCATCGTGTGACCGGGTTTATTTTTCAAAATAAATGGTGGTGAGATGGATCAAGACTTTTACCTCTCCTCTATCATCAAAACTTCCCAATCACCAAACCAAACTTCCATTCGATGATAATGCTACCCCCACAAATATATCACCCCTTAGTTCTACCAAGTTTCATTTATTACAAATTAACCCCAAAACATCATATCTTCTTCATACAACATCAGTTTGACGCACTGCAAGAAATGACATGACCAATGTTTTGGAGCCAATAATTTCCCAGCAGTTTTCGAGTAGTAACATTTGACTTCGAGCTTGACCTGAGGCCTTGATTTTTGACTCTATTTTGGATCTAACTTTAAACGTTCATAATTTATTTGTTTGAGGTCAGATTGACATGTCGTTAGAACATAGAATATATTTTATTTGAGGCCAGCAATGTCCATGCAGAGTCTGAGTCCAAAATTGGTCATCTAAAATTAACATTTTGCCCTTAAAGGTGAATTTGTGCACGTAAATTATGCATATTGCTTCTTAACTTCACCATTTGCATCATAAACCCTATAAATACGCAAATAAATCTTAAAAAAGCGATTAACCGTGAAAATTTTAGCTTATAAAATAAATGAGTATAAAACATGGGTTTAACGATCATGGGAAAGCAATAATGTAAAGTAAAATGGGTAACAAAGTGCAATATTGTTTCAACAATCACACCCCGTAACTAACATGTTTCTAGTCCCTAAAGCATAGTAAAAAGATTTATTCGTGTCAAATTCATTATTTTATTACAAACTATAAAAAGAAAAGGATAGAGATCTACTATCGCAGGATGGACGATTGAATTTAGCTTATGGAACAAGTCGTTAAACACCTAAGTTATTCTACTGGACGAGTTTTGTCTAGTGAAAGTTTACAGTGATGATACTCATAAAAATCAGATTTTTCTCAAAATCATTACTCACTTTCTGATCAATTTTTTTCAAAATCTTAGTTTTTAATTAGTAAATATTAATGACTAAAAGATAATTCCAATTGTTTATTTACTATTACCATTATGTTAAAACAATTTATTCGGTTATTACGTATTGACTGAGTGTGTGGTGTGGCAAAATTTACAAGTGAATTTGTACGTATTTTTTAATGACTTGATGTTTATAATGAAGTGCACTAGTTTAATTCTCACCAGAAATTTTACTCAAAATTGAAAACACCCTAAATTGGTGCAAGTAACCTGGGACATGCAGGCATAAAGAGTAAATGTAATTGGAAACAAAGCCTTACACATGTCGGTGATGAAAAATGTTTATATAAAATGGTAAAACGTAATTTTTTGAAAAGGGTATTGTTTTCTAAAGATTGTGAAAATATAACATTTTTAGTGTTGAGAAAATCATGTTAGCCCTCTTATTATTTAAGGACTTTTTTGAATGGAAGATGTATGAATGGATGATAAATGTCAACATCTCAAAATAGTTATGTATTTTTTAAGAAAGGGCGAATTTTTAAAGAGTAACTTTTTTTCTTTTCTTTTCTTTGGAGTTCTTTACTCTTTTTGAATTCCCTTTTTTATATTTTTCTTTTCTCTCTTTTCTTCCTTTCTTTTATTTTTGTCCAGTCCTGATTTCTTTTTGCATTTCTATTTAAATCAATATTCAAGATGTTGGTGAAGATGCTATGATGAAAATGAGTTGCCTTTAATCAAAAGTGGGCTAAAATATAATTTCAAATTTTGTTTCATAAAAGATCATATAACCATCCTTTAGTCGGCAATCAAAACAAGGATATTGGGATTGCCAACAATTTTAAACATATTTTCAAAATAATAATGAATAAATGTATATGTCACTCACAATAAAGAAGAGATTACAAAGCTCACATGGTAAGTGTACTTATGCATCTTTAAATTTACCGAGTATTAAGATTTTAACAATTATGCAAGTATAAGTTGTGTTGTCCATAAAGTGTCAATACATGAATCATATGAATTAATAAAGCATAATAGTGATGAGAAATAAGCTAAAGAGCTAGTTAGTCAATCCGTAGATAAGTTTAATGACTTTTTATTTTAAAAGAATGAGATAACTTTTTAAGGACATTGTCCATCACAATTAATTATGTTGTATACCGCTACAAGTTGCTATAAGTCGTCGAAGGATTAAGAACATTACATCTACAAAAGACGAATCCGAATTACAAGAAGTCTTCAACATTCAAGCCCCAAAAGGATGAATTTGGTAAAATATGTTTAAGTTCTATTTACATTTAACATTAAAAGTCTTGCGATATTTTTGTGAAAGATAAAATATTTTTCTATTTATGAAAAATAATTTTTGAAATATTTTTAAATAGTTTTATTTTCAAAAATCTTTTATCATAAAAATTTTTTTGGATAAATGTTTCTGATCTTGTGAACAGTTTTAAGTTTTGTGGTTGCCAAGATATTTACAAGACTGAAGCTTTCTGAGTCACGTGTATGATTTCGTTCAAATGACATCGTACCTGGTTCAAATAAGATCGAATCTCGCTCAAATGACATCGTGCCATTCGAACGAGAGGTGTTTTTATCTGACACATCACCGGCTTGATTTTTAATATAAATTGAGTGTCAGACTACTGATTTTTGCGTGGAGAAAAACTAGTTTTCATATTATACGTTTTTATACCAATTTCCAACCGTTTGAGGGTTCATAACTTTTGTTTTACAATTCACAATTCCAATTTCTTTTGTGTGAGTTGTTTTGTGGAACCCAAAATATAGTTTCCTATTGTTCATTCTTTGTGGAGAGATCTCTACAACTGAGAGATGCATGCTATTGTAGAGTGAGTTTCTACGAAGTTTTATGACTGCGTGTCATTAGGGAGTGCTGCGGTGTTTTAGGGTTGAAGACCAGACTACGGTTCATGTAGGTTCGCTGAGTGTGGACTTATTGCTGACGACATCGATCGATGCCCACGGGTATTCGAGTGTCAAATTGTATTTCATTATAACTGTGTAAGTTGTGATTTATAATTACAGTGAAATAAAAAGGTTTTTTTCCTCAGGGGATTTTTTCCTGAACTTTGTGTCGCATGTTTTACATATGTTGATTTGACACTTGCACGCACGTAGTCATTTGTGTTTAAGGGATGAATTGATTTGATTCAAAAATTGACACTAATTAAATAAGTTTTTTTATTGGAATTTGCGCATATATTCAAATCTTTATCACATGTAGGTTTATCAAATTAGTATCAGAGTAGGTTACGCTAATTTATCGTGTATTCCTATTTTCCGCAAAAAGTTGGGTGATATTGATTTTTTTTTAAATCTGATTTTTAAAAGTTTATCGCAATGTTTCAAAACGAAAACTAATATAATCGGTTCCCAATTTCTGACGGATCTAATTATTCTAACTGGATAGCCCAAATAAAGTCCTATTTAAAATCAGTAAATGAGAGAGTTTGGTTAATTTGTGAAAGAGGTTGGGCTCCTCCCACTGTCACTGCAAATAATGTCACGAATTTAAAATCTGTGTGAGACTAGACTGAGGATGAGTTTAGGTGGAGCACTTGCAATTCATGAGGGCTTAGTGGAATTTTTGAACATGTCATCCCTGACTAGTTTTGACGTATTATGACATGCACCACGTTTAAAGAAGCATGGCATATTTTTCAACTCACCCATGAGGGCACTAACGCGATCAAAGAGCCTAAAAATTAAACTTTGACCACTCAATTCGAGATACGCACTATGTTAGAGACTGAGTGTTTTGACGAGTTTTATGCACGTTTGTCTGATATTGTCAACACTAGTTTTAACCTAGGCGAGCCTATACCTGATGCACGAGTGGTTAAAAAGATTTTAAGATCGCAGCCTAAACGTTTTATCCCTAAAGTGACTATTTTGAATACCTTAGGAAATTTGAATCGTCTGAAATTAGAAGAGTTGATAGGAGACCTACAGATGTACGAAATTGACAAGTTTCCCGACACTATCAAACCTATGGATAGAGGGATAGCATTTAAAGCTCAATCTAAGAAAAAGAAAATGGTTTTTTATGATTCCAAGTCTTAGGACGAGTATGATTTTGACATGGCCCTACTTGAAAAGAATTTTAAAAAAATTCTTCAATTTTTGAAATAAAATTCTTCCAATAAAATATTTTCGAAGAAAAACAAAAGGAAAGACAAGAACAAAAATCGGTGAGAAAGAGAAAGAGGGTGAAGAAAAGTTTGAAAAATTAAAATATTTTTAGCATGAGGGGAGAGGGAACAAGTCATTTGAGTGTCCCACTAGGCTTAGGAGAGAGGTGAAGAAAGTTTCCATGCTAGACACCCTTAGTGATAGTGAGGGAGAAGAGGGAGATGAGGACGATGAGTTCGGTAAAGGTTTAGGACATGGTATGCATGTTGCATTTTTATCCAGTCATGAGAGCACACCCACTTTGTCCCCCAACGATGAGGACACTGATGCACGTGATACCCCCGAGGCGGTTTTAAGTATTTTTATCAAGTTTCAGAGCGAGTGCGCTAGTAATTATGAGAGTGAGCTCCAAATTGCATTCAGAGAGTTGTATGCCGAGACCTTAAAAACTAAAAAATTGAATAATAAGTTGGGTCTCAAGGTGAAAGATTTGGATAAAGAGATTTAGAGTTTGAAGGAGTTTGAGGCAAAAGCAAGTAAACTCAAGAAACTGAAGCTTTTTCAAATTGGTATCGGAGCGGATGATTTCTTTAAATAGGGAAAAGAGTGAGCTTATAGCCCGTGTGTCTCAATTAGAGACAGACCTTAAGCACGCCTTGAAGTCTAAAGTAACTTTGGAGAACGCATCTAAGAAGATGGAAAAGATGGTTCTTGACGCGACTGAAAATGTGTCTCAAGAATGCGTTCACTCTAGGCTCAAGTGAAAGCCTGTCGCTCAAGTGAAAGCCTGTCACTCTAGGCTCAAGTAATAATCGATCTCGGAGGTAAAGACCATAGCCAGGTCTTAACTTTATCTTTGAGTGAGAAAGGGAAGAGTTTAAGGCGGATCACCTCTTGGGTGCAGGTTTGATCATTGAGCGTATCGCACACATCCTTAAATTCCCTAATATGGAGGTATGGCTTTTCAGAATCCATACCGTGGTAATGTGGTAGCATTTGGATCATTCCATTTTTGAAATGAAATTGCTCGGCATTATACGTGAGTATAATGCATACCGGAGTGACGGTGCGCTCGGGATATAGAAATTCTCTCAGCGGGCGGTATGGGGGCTCTTCCTCACCGGTGGGTGCATTACTGTGTTGCACCATCTCTCTCTCTCACTTAACAACTCGGTGCTCTCACTGGGTGTGCTCGAAGTGTGCTCGGACGTGTGTCCTAAGAAGGTAAATGGAGTGTTATTGGAGATTGAGTGTGACGGTGTGGGAGGCGGGATCCAGAACTGTGGGGCGTTTGGAGTGTGGGGACTATATGGGTTATACTCAACTATTGGATTTTCGTGAATGCTGGTTGGAGTATTATGGGGAGTCGGATTTTTCATTAAAAGATTGTGAGAGATTGTGGTGAATCTTTTTGTGCTTTTTCAAATTTTTTATATGTTTTTGAATTTCTGGAGTTTTTTTTTCTTTTCAAAGCTTTGGATTGACTCGATCTAATCCTAAGTCTACCTAGTTCCCCGGCAACGGCGCCAAAAACTTGACGCGACTAAAAATGTGTCTCAGGAATGCGTTCACTCTAGGCTCAAGTGAAAGCCTGTCGCTCAAGTAATAATCCCAGTAAGTCGAGTATCGATCCTCAGGGAAAAAGGAACAACAGAGTTGTGACGACGGGAAGAGATGGAGAGACCCTAACTTTGAATCTAAAAAGAAAAGGAAAAATTGATTTGATTTTGAGATTGATTATAGCTAAAGGCGATAACGAAAATAAGAAAAGATGCAACTATACTAATTCTACCGAAATTAAGAATGAATGATGATTCGAAACTTTTTGTTTTAAATGATGAGAGAAATAGGATGGGAATACAATCCCCCAACCCTAGTGTAATGCAGTGATAATATTAATCATATATTTATCTGATTGATTTTATCCGAAATTTAGTACTCCCAAGCATTATGTATACGAGGTTCAAGCCCGTGTCATACCTAATTTGAGGATGAGTAAATCAGTATCGCGCTAATGACACTCAAATTGTACTCTAAATCATCACGAGTACCCAGAGGCAAACGAGATATAAAGATCTACAAATATTGTGTAACTGCGCAATACGATCATAATCAATCACTAAATTCATCGAATTAATTTTATACACACATTAACACATCAGGCTGGGTTCATGTACCCTGGCCTTGGAAGATCTAGCTTATCATGTTAAATTTAATGAAAACAATGATTGATGTGCAGGAATTCATAACTACTCTAAGGAAAATGGTAATTAAATGTAGAAAAGAATTAGAATTAAGAATTACTCACTAAAATTTAATCAAACAATAAATGAAACAATGAATGAAACTGATACTCACAAAAATCACTGAATAAATCTTCAATCTTTGAATTAAAACAACAATTGTTAGCTAAACTAGGGTTTCTGGAAAAAGAGAGGAAAAAATCCTATTAATTCTCCGTCCCAATAACAATAATAATTTGGGTTTTTATACCCTACAACAATTTCAGAGTTCAGCTGCACTAGGAGTCTTTTTAGGAAGAGATAGGATTTGCAAAACTCGAAGCCCGGACCGGTCCGGGCCTTAGGCAGACTGGTATGCCCCCAAGGCTGATTGGTTCTTTTTATTTTGGGGCGGACAGGTCCGGGGGTGGACCGGTTCATTTTATTTTTGCTTTCTTCGGTTTGCTTGTGGTCCGGGTTCTTCTGGAGTTTGGCAAGGCGGACCGGTTCGAGGTAGGGGCGGACCGGTCCAGCTATTTGACTTTTTGGTTCCTTTTTGACTGCTCATAACTTTTGTTCTGGGATTCTGAATGAGATGCCGTTTCGTCCTATGTACTCATGAAAGAGATGTCTTCAACTTCTCTTTAGGTACCTCATCTGAATTTTGGGCGGAAATTCCACTTTTGCCCTTTTGACCTTTCCTTTCTTCTTTCTTGATTCTTCCGATTTCGGTCTTCCGTTTTTTTTACATCAAATACCTGTAAAATCACTACGAAATACCAGAAACTCGGTGTACTCATTAGGATCAGTCAATAACACGATTATGAGATAAATCCAACTCAATTATGTTGTTCGAGGTACTATTAGTAGCTAAATCAACGGATAAATTAGGAGGAATTTATGCCTAATCAAACCCCCCTAATTTAGAACTTTGCGCGTCCCGAGCAATGTAAAAGAATCCTAGCAACGCTCAACTCTTGAAAATAATTTTATTGGGAAAAAATACCTTTTTGCGGGCAAGCGATTGCATTTAGCGTATGCAATAAGACTTTAAACCCCTAGGTTACCCTAGTAGGATGAGTGTTGTCTCGTGAGGGTTTGCAGAGAATATACCCACAAAATTCGACTCAAAGAAAAATTCAAAATATGCAAAAATTGTATAATTCAATCCTTTCCAGAAAAAAATCATCATCAAGTCATGTTCAATAATCTCAAATCATAGTGCGTGTGTGCGAAGCCAAAAATTTAACCGCAAATTTCCACCAATTGATCATTACGTTACTTATTCGAAAATTCGTTTTGATTTTAATTTCTCATGGAATGCTCTCACAAACGAATCTCTCAGATTGTGGCTATTCTCTCGGTATGCGCGATATAAAGAGTAAATGTAATGGAAGCAACATCACGCATACAAGTAGAAAGATAGAAATTTCATGGTGAAAGGATCTCATCAACGGATTACGATTTTAAAAACGGGAACATTGCCTCTTTTTCCACGCACTTAATCTCCCTTATTATCTTTTGGTGTATTAGCTCTCCACGCGATAACCAATTTCACAATTTAGACTCTGTTAGGACTTTTTCGGGTTGTTTAAGGTATATTGGGTAAATTAAAAGAGGTAGCGAAGGTTGGAATTGGAAAAGTCATTAATGATGTCCATTTGTTATTTTTCCGGGCTATTGCTCATTTTTTCTTCTTTTTCTATTTTTTTTCGCTTCTTTTCTTTTCTTGTTATTTTTGTTGAGCATATCTATATTTCTTTCCCCTTTATATGCACTTTTTGGACTTAAATTCTGAATTTTCTCATTTTTCACAATTCCGGGCTAATTGGGTTTTTCGGGTTACCAAACGAAAAGGATAAATTTTATTCGGCTCAATTGGGTTATCAAAGGGATAATTTTTCACATCTTTTTATGGCTAATGTTTTTGGGTGACAAAGGAGGGCCTACTTCATTGTCCAAAATGCCAATTGCGTTACCATATGCGTTTCGAGATAAATTTACATTTAGAGATTAATTTGGCACGTTTTTCAAGGCAATATTGCACACAATTTTTAAAACCGATCAAAATGAGAGGATTGAGATCCTTGACAACTTTTTAGGCGCTGAAAAGTACTTTGAGTTAACAATTAACTCGGATTGATTTAAAAACTCGCAAAACGTGATAGGCTCGAATCTCATCGGGTTTGTTAATCTCCACCCTTATTCGTTAAGTCATCAATTTTCGCTCAATTTCCATCTTTGGTTAAATTCAGCTTTGTGTATGTTGTATGTTTACAACTTGAGACTTTAATCCGTCTTTTAATGATATTTTTGAAAAATTTGAATTCCAATTTTTATTTATTTTGAAAAAAATATTTTTGGATTTTTCAAAATTTTATGATTTTTGTGGAAATTTCTGGGCATTTTTGAAACTTTGTGAAGTTTTAGAGATACACACTTGTGACCCCCCCCCCCCCCCCTAACTTAGACTTTTGCATTGTCCTCAAGCAAAAAGGACTAAAATCTAAATAAGGTAAAATAATAAGTGCGATAAATAAAACAAACAAATAGAGAAAATGCAGTTTTTATTACAAAAGGACTGTGTTACATGTGCAGGAAAAAGCATACAAATGTGAACAAGAAGAAAAATAAAAAGCTGCTATCACCATAAAGAGCTTCACCGGGGTGTGGGATGGGAGGAACCCGGCGCGATGGGGTCATAAGGATTATGGTAGTAGGAAGGTAGTGGCTCATTTGGATCCCCGAGGCGGTGATAGATGTCCGCTTGGAAGCGGGAGACTACGCCCATGTCGCGATCGTAATTGGTCTGAAAAGTGTTGAAGTTGGTCTCAAGCGCTGACATACGCGCGGAGAGGTCCGTGCCCTCCCACTTGAAATCTGGGTCGTCCTCCTCATCCGTCGACTCCTCGTTCGCGCAGAGATCTCCCATCTCGACATCCTCACCGGATGGCCCTGCTTCGTCCTCGCTCTTACTCGAGGCAGCCTCCTCTTCAACATCATCACCCCGCCTAGCCCGGAGGACAGCTAGCTATTTGGCGCTTTTGGTGCGGGTCCCTTATCCAAAAGGATAGGGGAGGAGCGTATGGTCGCTCGGTGCCTCTATGCCAGCATCCTTAAGTATGGAAGTGATCAATCGGGCATAAGGAAGTGGGGCGATGCCCTTCTCATCCAAGGACACGTTAATGATGTCCGCATATAAAGTGCGGCCCAAATGGATGGAAGTTTGGGGGTCGAAGAGATGATATGTCGAAGTAGCTTGCCGAGGCCGCATGGCGGAATCGTTGGACGTTTGTAATAAGTTGGCGCACACAATCTGAAATTTGAGCCGTGCCTTCTCGTTTAGGCGTCTAACGGCGACGGTTTGCCCCGCCCAAGGCACATTCGGTGCAATTCGGGCCATGATAATGTCCTTGTCGACCGGGGGGACGTTTTGGGGATATGTAAATTCTTGGACGTCTGGGACGTCAAACTCGGCCAACTTGGTTGTGAGACAGGCCGAGTAAAATGGAATGGGAATACCATCCATGAAAGATTCGGCCTCGAATTGGCCTGTCCCGACGAGGGTACCATAGAATGCGCGGACCTCGGTTGCCCAAACCGCTTTGTGAGGTTGGTTGAGGAATCGGCACCAGCCCCGAGCCATGAATAGGGCGGTGACGGAGTTGGTCAGGGCTTCCCATTGGACAGCGCGCTCCATATGGAGTTTGCGGCCCAAACCGAAGTATTGAGTGCACCACCGCTCCTCTTGGCGGGAGAGAAATTCGCCGTGACCGGAGGGTTGGATCACGGTGGAGTCGTATTTGGTGGGGGTGACACGGGGGGCCATGGAAACAGTAAGGATTTATTTTTTGAAACACTAGAGAGGAAAAAGAGAGTATTTGGGTTGAAGGTGTGAGGAGAAGGGGGTGTTTGGAGGTGTATTTATAGTGGAAAGGGGAGGGGTTGGTTTTGGAGGGAAGGGGTTTGGAGGGAAAAGGGGATGGATTTGGGAGGGAAAGGTTGGGGTTGGGAAGAGGAAAAAATGGATTGGAGGGAATGAATGGGATTGGGGGGGAAGGGGGGTGAATCTTGGGAAGGGAAGAAGACAGATTTGTAGAAGGCGGACAGGTCTGGGGTAGGGGCGGACTG
Organism: Sambucus nigra; assembly: GCA_949130495.1. NCBI lineage: Eukaryota > Viridiplantae > Streptophyta > Magnoliopsida > Dipsacales > Adoxaceae > Sambucus > Sambucus nigra. The sequence continues at coordinate 443,272,851 of OX422218.1, read as the reverse complement.
GTCCGGCTCTTTGACTTTTTAAAGCCTCGATAGGCGGACCGGTTCTTTTAAAAATAAAAGGAACTGGTCCGGGGTCGGACCGGTCCGCCTAAAAAAAAGAACTGGTCCGCCCCAAGGCTTTTGGGCTGGAATTCTCCTAATTTGGTTTCTAGCTCTCTTCTTCAAAAGATTTCACTTTCCCAATATACTCTCTATCCAATTCGACTAAAAACCCTCTCGATTTCACTGGTCAACACCCTTTGACTCAAAATTCCCAAAACACACGAATGCTTCTCCCGAACGAAACCTAGTCCTAACGACTCTCACCCACACGACTCTCACCCCATACGCATCGGGGGTGCGACGACCTCACTTCAACAGTTCATTCAACCTCGTAAACGGGGTTCGACAACCAGATGGTGTCGACTTCTTCTGCACATGCCTCTAGATATGGCTTTAGGCGTTGTCCATTCACTTTGAACGTATTTCCCCATTTTAAATCGTCCAATTCAACAGCTCCATGGGGGAAAACATTCTTCATAATGAACGGGCTAGACCATCGTGACCACAACTTTCCCGGAAAGAGGTGAAGCCGAGAGTTGTAGAGGAGAAATTTTTTCTCGGGGAGAAACTCCTTTCGTCGAATGATGCTATCATGAACGAGTTTCATCCTCTCTTTCAAAATTTTGGCATTCTCATACGCATCATTGCGTAGTTCTTCTAACTCATTCAATTGAAGCTTGCGGGCTTCAGCGGCCTTGTCCATGGCATAGTTTAATTGCTTAATTGCCCAATACGCTTTGTGTTCGAGCTCAACGGGAAGATGGCAAGGTTTTCCATATACAAAGCGGAAAGGGGACATGTCGAGTTGATTCTTAAATGCGATACGATAGGCCCATAGCGAATCATTCAATTTAAGTGACCAATCTTTCCTGGTAGGATTGACGGTCTTTTTGAGAATGTTCTTGATTTCTCGATTCGATAGTTTGGCCTTCCCATTCGTTTGTGGGTGATAAGTCGTTCCCACCTTGTGAACGACACCATACTTTCTCATGAGCTTTGCGAATGGCTTATTGCAAAAGTGGGTGCCATTATCGCTAATTATTTCTTTCGGTGCACCGAAGCGGGAAAGTATGTGTTCCTGCAGGAACTTTATCACCACTTTGTTGTCATTAGTCTTGGTAGCTATAGCTTCCACCCATTTGGAAATGTAGTCTACCGCGATAAGGATGTATAGGAATCCAAAGGACGAGGGGAAGGGTCCTATGAAGTGAATACCCTAACAGTCGAATATCTCAATGATGAGTATAGGGGTAAGATGAATCATGTCTCGTCGAGTAATGGCTCCCATTCGTTGGCACCTATTGCATGATTTGCAATCATCGTTCACATCCCGGAAGATTGTGGGCCAATAGAGGCCGCATTGCAGAATTTTAGCGACCATCTTTTTTGTTGAAAAGTGGCCTCCACAAGCTTCCGAATGACAAAACTGGATGACTTTCGAGATCTCGTCATCCGGTACACATCGTTGGATGATTTGGTATGCATAGTATTTAAAAAGGAATGGATCATCATAAAAGAACATGCGCGACCAAGTAAGAAACCGCTTCTTATCTTGCGATGTCCAGTTGGGAGGGATGGCTCCCGTGACAAGATAGTTCACTATGTCCGTAAACCAGGGATACGAAGAGGTAGCAAAAAGTTGCTCATCCACAAAGTATTCGTCTATGGGTATGGGATCACTAGGTACGTCGGACGAAAGCCGAGATAAATGGTCGGCAATGACGTTTTCTACTTGATAGTACAAGTATAGCACCCTGCCGTGGCAGTACTTCTACAATCGCGTTCAGTCCATACAAGCTGTGGCCGGTACCTCACTCAAGGTGCAACCAAAACACCTATAGGGCGCGGTCATAATTCCTATAGGGTGCGGCCCTCTCCATCAGAGGCCGCGGCACCCCAGCTTAGGGTCCGCGGTCCCCCTCCAACAGCTCAGCGCTGCTTACTCTATGGGTCGCATGCCCTCATCCACATCTACTGCACACTTGGTATACTCCATGTGCTCAGGTCACGTGACTCAACTCACTTCCTCATAAATATAGGACCACACCTGGAAAAGAGGGAGGGTTTTTTTAGACATACTTGAGGCACCATAACACAGATTCTCTCTACATCACCCCAACATAAGCTTTGGAGGTCTAGAATCTGCATCACAGCCACCTCATGGGCTCACCGGAATCTCCAATACTGTCATGTACTCTCTTTTATTCTCATACTTGTACGCCTCTATAGGCACGATTATATTGTACAATGAAACGCATATAATGAGAACGGAGCAACACAGTGGACGTAGACCCATTTTAGGGGCTGAACCACTCTATATCTTGTCTTCTCTCTATTTACTTACTTTACTTGTTTAACACATACATATAACTTTTGATCTGCTGATATGAGAACGCCCTATGGTCGATTTCCCGTATCATCAATTTGGCGCCGTCTGTGGGAAATCGATTTCTCGATTTCCCAAGGGCAAGGTTCTGCAGCCTCATTATCTTGTCAGCAGTCAAGTAGATGTCGTGGCATCCTCATCCACCGCTGCCCTAGCGCTGGATGGCAACGTGCCACAGCTGAATGGAAAAAGCGACTGAGAGTCGCTGAGGTGGACTTGAATTCAGATTCAATTAAAGCAACCGCGACTAAGAGTTGCTGAGGTGGACTTGAATTCAAAATATTTTCCCTCGTTCAAATTACCGCGGCATCAATCTATTCATTATTTCTACATGGCAAATGAGTAGATAACAAAAGGCAGCCGCGGCTTCTACGAAAAATTGAAGAAATTAAGCCGCAACCCCAAAACCATACTTCATTGGCACCGCGGCTTGGGGGATCACAACCCTACAGTGAAAAGTGCAAGGGTAAAACAAAAAACGCCACATTCTAAAGAATTAATTGTTCACAGAAAGGAACTTGTTCCAATGTCAGACAAAGTATGAATGCTCGTGGTATAGTCAGCCAGAACAAAAAGGGGCCATAAAATGATAAGGATATCGCGGATGATTAATAAGAGAACAAGATTGCATCAAATTATACTATATTACCGCGAACCTAGCTACAAGTCCTACAAGCTCATTAAATACAGAAAGCAAGTTGCAAATATGAGGCAGTAACGTGCAACCATTCATTATAGCAGGCAATGTAAAACATGCAATATAGAAAAGAAAGGAATATTAAGCAGTCAATCAGTGATAAAAATATGGCCGCAGCCTTTGTATTAGTAGCCATAGATTACAGAATGGAGGCCGCAGCCACAACAGAAGTTTAAGATTACAAAAAGAGGGACACAGCCCTATATTGATGATGCAACAGAAATTAAGAATTTAAGAGGATGCATCATCATCATCGTCAGCCTCTTCTCCGCCCGCGGAAGTCTCTGTATCTCCGTCCTCAGCCGCTGCCTCTGCCTCTGCCCTAAGCCTTTCTCTCTCTTCAGCCGCGGCCTTAAGCTCGGCGATGCTCTCTTGATGCTCTACATAACTTAACTTCCAGTCAAGGACCTCCTCCTTGGCCTCAGGGAACCTCCTGATAAACCTTTTCCGCAGCTCCTGGTAGCCGCAAAGGTATGCCCTGTTGTTAATGAGGAAGAAATCCTTAGAGCCTTTGAATGACTCCACGGCATGATCTATGGCTAGCTGGAGGGCGTCGCCATGATCAACTTCCAACTTTTGTATTACCGCGGCGTGAGCTTCATCCTTTTGAGCAGACTTGGCTTCTAACTCTTGATATTTCTGCTGGAGGAGGGCGAGCTTGGTATTTGCAATCTCTGCAACACGGACGGCTTCGGCTGTCTGGGCCTATGAGGATTTTAGAGATTCCACGGCTTGATTAAAATTCTCCTCCGCTTCCTCTCTGGCCTTATTGGCCTTTTCCAAGTCCATATGGGCTGCCTGGAGGGCCGCGGCAGCGGACTCTTTACCTGCCTCAAAAGAAGAGGTCCGTGCAAAACTGCAAGTCCGTGGCATGAGCACTCTTCTCGACCTCTTTCAGCCTGTACAAAGCCTCATACTTCCTCTTCTGGACCACAATCACATCAGCGGTCTGTATGAAATAAAAGGCGTTAGAAAAAGTATAGAAAAACATGAGATGCAAAGTTCAATGACTAGTACGTACCCTCAGAAGGCTGTGGAGGCCACAGTCCTCCAGATCTTCATGATCTTCTCCAACCAGCCTGTCAAGTTCCGCAGCATCCAAGGCTCGCTTCATTCTCCATGCAGCCTTCGCAGTAGTGACCCAGGAAGAATTGGGGTCAGGCTGCCTTAATTGAGGCCTTGGTCTACCGTCTGGCCCGGACTCTCCGCGAAATTGGGGAGGTGGAAAATTCACGTTAACCGCCACTACAGTTGGCGATGGAGGAGAGGACGATCGAAGGGGGACTTCAGCTGACATCAGGTCAGCCGCGGCCAAATTTTCCCCTATGTCATCATCGAAGTGTTCATGCTGCGCAGGGTCTTCATCATTAACCACCTGATCCGCGGTAGGATTAGTGTCCTTATCTCCAGAGGGGGCCGCGACAGATCCCTTGGCTTTGGACCTCTTACTCTTTCTGCTTCGCGCAGTATTATTCAGGACGACCTCGTCATCATCCATCTCTTCTAGCTACGCAGCCAACAGCTCCCTATCAACTTCCTCACCTAAAAAAAAGAAGCAACTGTAAACACAAGTATTTGAATAAGAATTGCAGAAACATTTTATACTCTGCGGAATATTAGTGTTACCTTCCGCGGCCATTTGTTAGGGAATTGACTTATTGGGGAAGAAACCTGCTTCGAATATGCTCGCTGATGTAACTAGTGTGCTGAACTTCTTGTGTTCAGCAGGTACCTTCGATGCCTCAGCCACCCTCTTGTCTTGCCTTTTGTTTAAAGTCAAGTTATCAAGGACTAAAGAAGAATAAATCCAAAGGTTAGCAGATATTTAACAAAATATGAGGAAGGGACGCGGACATTTGAAAATTACCTAGTTTGGAGGGAGTTCCCCATTGCCGCGGAATTTGAAATGACTTTTCCCTCTCATTCTCTTTAGGGTGGAACTCCCACCCTTCTCCAGAAATGTAGAAGTACTTTCCTTTCCAATTTTTTACACTGGTCGGCCTCCTAGTGTAAAGGGTTTCATTCCTGTCGCGGAGTGAAAAGTAGTAGTATCCTGCGAACTTTATGGAGTTCTCTTTTGGGCGGTAGAAATGAAAGAACTCCGTGGGAGTAATGTCCTTTTTGAACAAGTTCTCCCAAAGCACGACCGCGGCAAGAATAGCTCTCCAACCGTTGGGTTCTAAGTGGGCTGGGGTCAGTTCCATTGTCTGGAAAAGACGACGAATAGGAACTGGGACAGGTAGACGCAGCCCATAAATGAACGCGTGCAGGGGGAAGAAAATTCCGTCATCAGATAGAACCGTGCATGGTCTTTGGTTCGCGGCAGGGGCTGAACACGTCAAATCTTCTGGAAATTCGAAGGCCTCAACCACCTGCTCAACCCAATTTTGGGTCATTAAGCTGCGGATACCAAGCGCGGGCAAGGGTCTCTCAGCCCTCCCTGATGTACCTCCAGGCTTATTTTTAGCAGCCATGGCAATATCTCCTTTACCCATGGGATGGGTACTTGAGTTGGCTTCCTCTTCCATCAGCGGAGATTGGAAGGCCTTCCCAGATGCGGAGTCCGCGGAGTCTGAGTCGAGTCAGATGCAGTTCGGGCAATCTTTTAATTTGCAAGGGCCTATTGACCTTAGAGGATGCACGGAAGAAATTTCAGGAGGAGAGGCCCCAAAATGCTTCGCCCAAAAGCCTCTCAAAAACTCGCCTGGGTCAAAGTTCATATGGCTGCAGCGGTACCTGAAAAACAGAGTCCGCAGTTAGGCACTGCAGCCATGATGGTTTGGAAAAGACCAAGAAGATGCGAAAAGATTATTTACATGAATTGCCAACTGTTGATTGAACCTAAAGGGTGACCATCTAACCCTCCATATCAAAGGGCGCGTCCCCCATCTAACCAAGGAGGATAAATCATCCTAAAGGTCCTAAGCCAGCCTACTAAACGCCGCAATTTGGTTCCAGAATGTGGTTCAACATTACTGGTATTTTTTATAAATCCGTGGCCTCTCCCTCCAACAAATAAATGTCCACTGTCATTTTTAAGATGTCTGCAGTTATCTACTATTGTTTTGAAAAGGGAAATCTCAGATTTTAAGAGACCGTGACCGACGACCACGGCATGCCACAAGGACCAAAATGGGAATAGATTAAAGTTGGGGCATCATGCCGCGACTTTACTCTTAAAACAGTTGATGTATATAACTTTTAATCGTTTTAAAGATCAAAATTCGCAAAATATGAAGAACTTGGTGAAAAGCATCAAGAACAGCAAGAACAGTTATATGATTTTCATGGCATCTCGAGGATCCTAACAATTATCGAACTTAGGTCTCAATTCAGCATATGAAGATTTATCCTAGCAATTATTGAGGTACTCAGCATTCATGTGTTCAATTCTGAGGGAATAAGAAGATTTTAAATTGAAGCCATGGATTCCTATCAAACAGCTAGAGTTTATTCATGAAGATTAGAAATAGGTCTGGTGTACGATTCAGATGTTCGATTATTAAAAAACTGGAAAGAAATGCAAATTACGAAGTCTATTGATCGAAAGATTACCTGGAAATGAAGAAATCTACGATGCTCAGCCTCACACCACCTTGGAAACAACACACGCAGCTTCAAACCACCTTGGAAAGCTGCCGAAAAATGCTTGAGAAAGGAAGAACAAGATTTTCCCTCAATTTTCTCTCAAAAGTTTTAGAAACGTAATGAAGTCCACGTCCAGAAACAATTTATATAAGGGAGCGCGGAAGACGAATCGTCGCTTTGGAATCACCGCGGCACCTAGGCTACTTAGCCGCAGTCCCAATATATCTCCCTTGGCACTACGTCTTGGGGGCTTATTGATAGTACAAGTATAGCACCCTGCCGTGGTAGTACTTCTATAATCGCATTCAGGTCATACAGGCCGCGGCCGGTACCTCACTCAAGGCACAGCCAGAACACCTATAGGGCGCGGTCAGAACTCCTATAGGGTGTGGCCCTCTCCATCAGAGGATGCGGCACCCTAGCTTAGGGTCCGCGGTCCCCCTTCAATAGCTCAGCGCTGCTTACTCTGTGGGCCGCACGCCCTCATCCACATCTACTGCAGACTTGGTATACGCCATGTGCTCAGGGCACGTGACTCAACTCACTTCCTCATAAATAGAGGACCACACCTGGAAAAGAGGGAGGGGTTTGTTTTAGACATACCTGAGGCACCACAACACAGATTCTCTCTACATCACCCCAACATAAGCTTTGGAGGTCTAGAATCTGCATCACAGCCACCTCACGGGCTCACCGGAATCTCCAATACTGTCATGTACTCTCCTTTATTCTCATACTTGTACGCCTCTATAGGCAAGATTATATTGTACAATGCAATGCATATAATGAGAACGGAGCAACACAGTGGACGTAGGCCCATTTTAGGGGCTGAACCACTCTATATCTTGTCGTCTCTCTATTTACTTACTTTACCTTTTTAACACACACATATAACTTTTGATCTGCTGATATGAGAACGCCCTATGGTCGATTTCCCGTATCATCACTACTCCTTTCTTATCTTTGATGGAGAGATTGAAATCTTGTAGGAGTAGGATCCACCTTATGAGGCGCGGCTTGGCATCTTTGTTTGCAAGTAGGTATTTTAAAGCCGCGTGGCGGTGAAGACAGTAATAGGAGAACCAATTAGATATGATCGAAATTTATCAAGGGCAAAGACTACTGCTAGCAACTCCTCCATGGTAGAGTAATTGATTTGAGTTCCGGTAAGGGTCCGGCTAGCATAGTAGATGACATGAGCTTGCTTATCTTTTTCGTTTGCCCAAAACAGTCCCGGTCGCGTAATCGCTTACATCACACATAAGTTCGAATGGTAAGGACCAATCTGAAACTTGCATGATGGGAGCGGACACAAGCATGTTTTTCAATTTTTCAAAAGAGCTTTGGCATGCTTTCGTCCACTCAAATGGGGTATCCTTCATGAGTAGGTTGCTTAAGGGCCTAGCGATGGCACTAAAATTCTTAATGAACCTTTAATAAAACCCCGCGTGGCCCAAGAATGAGCGCATGTCCTTTAGCGATTTTGTAGGGGGAAGATCAGCTATGACATCTATCTTTGCCCTATCAACCTCTATTCCTTTGGATGATACTATGTGGCCAAGAACTATTCCCTCGGTGACCATGAAATGGCACTTTTTCCAATTCAGCACTAAGTTCTTTTCCACACATCGGGTAAGTACTTTTTCCAGCTATCCTAAACAATGATCGAAAGAGGTGCCAAAAACGCTGAAGTCATCTATGAACTCTTCGAGTCCTCTCCCGACCATGTCGCTAAATAAGCTCAACATGCACCTTTGAAAGGTCGCGGGTGCATTACACAAGCCAAATGGCATACGTTTGTAGGCAAACGTACCAAAAGGGCAAGTGAAGGTCGTTTTCTCCTGGTCAAGTACATCTACCTCAGTTTGGTTATATCCGAAATAACCATCAAGGAAGCAATAGTAAGGGTGGCCCACCACTCTTTCAAGCATTTGATCAATAAATGGTAAGGGGAAATGGTCTTTCCTAGTTCCCGCATTGAGTTTTCGATAATCAATGCAAATGCGCCACCCGGTGGTGGTACGTTGGGGGACTAGCTCTCCCTTGGCATTCTCAATCACAGTCATACCCGACTTCTTCGGGACGACTTGAATAGGGCTTACCCACTTGCTATTCGAGATTGGGTAGATGATCCCGGCATCCAACAATTTGATTATTTCGGTTCTCACAACTTCTTTCATATTGGGATTCAGTCTTCTTTGCATTTCTCTAGAGGGTTTGACATCCTCTTCAAGATGGATCTTATGAGTGCAAATCAAAGTACTTATCCCCTTCAAATCAGCTATGCACCAACCAAAAGTACCTCGGTGCTTTCTTAGAATTTTCAATAATTTAACCTCCCTCCCTTCATCTAGGATAGAGGAGATAACAACAGGAAATGTCTCATCCTCTCCTAGGTAGGCATATTTAATATGGAAGGGGAGTTTCTTTAATTCGAGGGTTGGAAATTTTTGACTGGAGGGAACCATGTGTGTGTCCCTCGGAGGTAATTCCTCGAATCTAGAAACCCAATTAACCTCTCTCATATCCTCGTTCGACGCACTCTCATCGAGTAGTTCTCTCAACTCCCCAACTTCCCTCTCGAAGTCAGTGTACATCCCCTCACCCTCGTGTCTCGCCGCTAAACAGGACTCTAAAGCGTTTCCACAGTAATTCTCCTCAAAATACTCCTATACTATCTCATCTATGAGGCTCACTGCGTGAAGATCATCTTCCTCCCCTGCATTTTAGGCTATGTGGAAGATGTTGGTTTCCAAGGTCATGTTCCCAAAGGTGAGTTGCATTCTCCCATTCCTAGTATTGATGATTGCGTTAGCCGTAGCTAGGAAAGGACGCCCAAGGATGATGGGAACATGGTTACTTGAGTTGAAGGAGGGTTCCGTGTCCCAAATGACAAAGTCTACCGGGAAGTAGAAAGTGTCAACTTGGACGATCACGTCCTCGACTATACCTCGTGGAACCTTCAATGTTCGATCCGCTAATTGGAGAGTGACCTTTGTGGGCTTGAGGTCGCCCAAATCTAGTTGCATATAGATGGAGTAAGGGAGGATATTAACACTCGTTCCCAAGTCAAGTAAGGCTTTTTCGATTTTATTCTCGCTAATGATGCAGGATATGGTGGGTGCACCGGGATCTTTGAATTTAGGCGGGAGATCATTTAGTAGAATGGAACTCACGTTCTGGGCTAGAAAGACGTTCTTCTTTACCTTCATCTTCCTTTTTACCGTCAATAAATCTTTGATGACTTTGCCATAAGCTGAAATTTGTTTAATGGCATCAAGAAAAGGTAAATTAAGCTTGACCTGCTTTAGCACTTCTAGCATGTCTTCACGTGGGTTTCCTCTATGGGAGGGAATCAACCTTTGAGGAAACGATGCCGCGGAGGGCGGTTTCACTACTGCCTCTGGCCCACTAGCATATTCTTGGTCACTCTTATTCAAGGGGACATCTTCGGCCTCTTTCGTGCAGGGCGAAATCTCCTTGTCTTTTGTTATGTCGGGTGGGGGAGGTGATAAATCAACGAGTCTCCCACTACGAAGAGTGGTCACAGCTTGACATTGCTCCTGATGTTCAGTGGAGGTGGAGCTAACACTAGTTTGACCTTGGGGAGGTCTTTGGCCTTGGGCAGGAAACTTGCCCTTCTCTTGAACACTCAATGAGGATTGCATTTTTGACAGATTTGCATTTATGTCGCTAATCAGACGATCATATTTGGCATTAGTTGCGGTCTGGCTTGCGATGAATTGATTCATGGTATCCTCGAGAGTTCTCCGTTGTGGCGGAATATAATTTCCTTGAGGTGGTGGTTCTTTCACATGTCCTTGCATGTGTGGGGATGGTTGAAAATGTTTTGGTGGAGGAGGGGAAACATGCGAAGGAGGGTTCATTGCATCATGTTGTTGCCCATAGCTAAAAACGGGATGATTTTTCCATGAAGGGTTATAAGAATTCCCATGCGGGGCACCGAAATTACCCTTAAATCCTCCTATACCACAAACTTGCTCCTGAAGCATTACTTTGTAGGTGGGTATCGTCGGACATTCCTCAGTTGAATGGCCCGCCTCACAAATAGCACACACCTTCTCGATGGGGCTCGGTATGGGTCCAGTTAGTCCTCTCCCACATATCACTCGTAGGTCTCACATCTCTTTCTCAAGTATATTAATCCGACTGTCCGCTATAGAATTCTTTTCTACATGATATAGGCCGGATATTGATGGAGTGGTGGTCGCTTGACGATTTCGATTTTGAGCATTAGGGTCGGAGGTATCCCAGGATTGGGTAGTCTCGGCAACATACCTCAAATGAAGCTCTGCATCTTAGGTATCTAAATCGACAAAGGGACCACTTCCCATGGTTTCAACAAGTTTCTTGGAATTGAGATTCAGCCCATTATAGAGAAAAGATATGATTTGTGCCGCATCAAATTCGTGACGTGGGCATGAAGTAACCAACTCATTAAAACGCTCATGACATCAATGAAATGGCTCATTTTCAGATTGTTTGAACGATTGAATTTGAGCCTTTATGGAAATTGTTCGATGTGGCGGGAAGAATTTCTTAAGAAATCTCGATTGTAACTCGTTCCAAGATGGAATCGATCTCGGAGGTAAAGACCATAGCCAGGTCTTAACTTTATCTTTGAGCGAGAAAGGTAAGAGTTTAAGGCGGATCACCTCTTGGGTGCAGGTTTGATCATTGAGCGTATCGCACACATCCTTAAATTCCCTAATATGGAGGTATGGCTTTTCAGAATACATACCGTGGTAATGTGGTAGCATCTGGATCATTCCATTTTTGAAATGAAATTGCTCGGCATTATACGGGAGTATAATGCATCCCGGAGTGACAGCGCGCTCGGGATATAGAAATTCTCTCAGCGGGCGGTATGGGGGCTCTTCCTCACCGGTGGATGCATTACTGTGTTGCGCCATCTCTCTCTCTCACTTAACAACTCGGTGCTCTCACTGGGTGTGCTCGAAGTGTGCTCGGATGTGTGTCCTAAGAAGGTAAATGGAGTGTTATTGGAGATTGAGTGTGAGAGGCAGGATCCAGAACTGTGGGGCGTTTGGAGTGTGGGGACTATATGGGTTATACTCAACTATTGGATTTTCGTGAATGCTGGTTGGAGTATTATGGGGACTCGGATTTTTCATTAAAAGATTGTGAGAGATTGTGGTGAATCTTTTTGTGCTTTTTCAAATTTTTTTATATGTTTTTGAATTTCTGGAGTTTTTTTTTCTTTTCAAAGCTTTGGATTGACTCGATCTAATCCTAAGTCTACCTAGTTCCCCGGCAACGGCGCCAAAAACGTGACGTGACTAAAAATGTGTCTCAGGAATGCGTTCACTCTAGGCTCAAGTGAAAGCCTGTCGCTCAAGTAATAATCCCAGTAAGTCGAGTATCGATCCTCAGGGAAAAAGGGACAACAGAGTTGTGACGACGGGAAGAGATGGAGAGACCCTAACTTTGACTCTAAAAAAAAAAGGAAAAATTGATTTGATTTTGAGATTGATTACAGCTAAAGGCGATAACGAAAATAAGAAAAGATGCAACTATACTAATTCTACCGAAATTAAGAATGAATGATGATTCGAAACTTTTTGTTTTAAATGATGAGAGAAATAGGACGGGAATACAATCCCCCAACCCTAGTGTAATGCAGTGATAATATTAATCATAAATTTATCTGATTGGTTTTATCCAAAATTTAGTACTCCCAAGCATTATGTATACGAGGTTCAAGCCCGCGTCATACCTAATTTGAGGATGAGTAAATCAGTATCGCGCTAATGACACTCAAATTGTACTCTAAATCATCACGAGTACCCAGAGGCAAACGAGATATAAAGATCTACAATTATTGTGTAACTACGTAATACGATCGTAATCAATCACTAAATTCATCGAATTAATTTTATACACACATTAACACATCAAGCTGGGTTCATGTACCCAGGCCTTGGAAGATCTAGCCTATCATGTTAAATTTAATGAAAATAATGATTGATGTGTAGGAATTCATAACTACTCTAAGGAAAATGGTAATTAAATGTAGAAAAGAATTAGAATTAAGAATTACTCACTAAAATTAATCAAAGAAGAAATGAAACAATGAATGAAACTGATACTCACAAAAATCACTGAATAAATCTTCAATCTTTGAATTAAAACTGCAGTTGTTAGCTAAACTAGGGTTTTTGGAAAAAGAGAGGAAAAAATCCAACTAATTCTCCGTCCCAATAACAATAATAATTTGGGTTTTTATACCCTACAACAATTTCGGAGTTCAGCTGCACTAGGAGTCTTTTTAGGAAGAGATAGGATTTGCAAATCTCGAAGCCCGGACCGGTCCAGGCCTTAGACGGACCGGTATGCCCCCAAGGCGGATCAGTTCTTTTTATTTTGGGGCGGACCGATTCCTTTTTTTTTGCCTTCTTCAGTTTGCTTGTGGTCCGGGGTATTCTAGAGTTTGGCAAGGCGGACCGATTCGGGGTAGGGGCGGACCGGTCCGGCTATTTGACTTTTTAGTTCCTCTTTGACTGCTCATAACTTTTGTTTCTGGATTCCGATTGAGACGTCATTTCTTCCTATGTCCTCTTGAAAGAGATGTCTTCAACTTATCTTTAGGTACCTCATCTGAATTCTGGGAAAAAATTCCAGTTTTGCCCTTTTGACCTTTCCTTTCTTCTTTCTTGATTCTTCCTGTTTCTGTCTTTCATTTTTTTTCCATCAAATACCTATAAAATAACTACGAAATACCAAAAACTCGGTGTAATCATTAGGATCAGTCAATAACATGATTAGGGGATAAATCCAACTCAATTACGTTGTTCGAGGTGCTATAAGTAGCTAAATCAAGGGGTAAATTAGGAAGAATTTATGCCTAATCAGTTCACAATCCTATTTTGGGGAGTGGTGAGAGTTTAGGACTAAGTCATGACGGTGCATCTACTTCTTTTTGTAATATCTCGTATTTTTATGCTATATTAATTTGGGGATTTATTAAATTTAATGTGAGTTATTAATTTAATATAAATCTGAAAATTAATCACTTTATAATTATTAACGTGATGTGAGTTAGTAATTACGGGAAAATTGTTGTTGAATATTACTAATGAGTAAAGTAATATAATATTGGTTCTATTAAATGTCAAGAGTGAATAAAATGTCAATTTTGGAAATTTGAGTCGGGACGCGCTCGTGTCGCGTCGGGACTAAATATTGATTAATAAAAGTGAATATATTATAAGTTGCTCGTATGGTCGTTTTGAGTGAGCCAAAGTGTCCGAAAGGGTCGAGATAGTCAGAAAAGTGTACCCGGGGGTTTAGTTTGGGTCTTGGGGCGTTTTTAGGCTTAATTAGTACCCCGGGAGGGCATTTTGGACATTTTGTAATTTTGGATAATTAAACCAATGAAATTTCAAGGGTTATATCAGATGTCTAAGGTTGCCTTCTAGGGTTAACACAACCAAAGACAAGTGACGGCCATAAGAGAGGGAAGGAGAGAACTTTCAAAGCAAATTCTAGACCGAAAATTCATCCGGTTGCACCGCCACCACCACCACCACCAACGCGTAGATCGCGCGACGGGGAACGCAACCACACCAAATTCGTCATCAAATCAGAACTTTGAAATTTCCAGGCAAGTTTTTATCTTGTGTATTTTCGTTAATGCATCGTTCATATTAGTCTAGGGTGATTAGGATGAGTTTGGTAGAAGAAAATCCATGTTGAAGATAGGAAAATCTCATGTAGTAATGATTTGAATGATAATCTGGAAACCCCTTCACATGTAGAGACTTAGCCACAAATTTATGATGAATTAGGAGTATAAATTTCTAGAAAAAGACTGATTAGAACCAAGTTAAAGAAATTCTAAGGTTCTTAAGATTTATATGAGTTTTAACCTATTAATCAATGGTTATTGATGAAAAATTGCATGCTTTACGTTGAAGATGTATAATATGGGTTCATACCATTTGTAGTACAAATTTTAGGGAGTTTGGGTGTGAAAAATCTGGATTTGATGGAGGTTAGATTATGAAACTCGTAACTGTTAATCTGCAGAATTCGTATACCCGTTTGATCGATCGATCGAACCAGGGGTGTCGATCGATCGACGCATCGATCGATCGAGCTCTTGCCATCGATCGATCGACCCCTTCTAGCAGACTCACATTTTCCCCTTTGAAAATAGTTAAATTCAAATTAAATGAGTGAAAATCTTTGGGCATCCTTATTAAAATACTTTGGAAGATAAAGAAGATCAGTAGGACTTATTAACAACTATGAGACCTTTAATCTAAGACAAAATTTACATTTTTGGGATGCTTACACATAAGGGATGATTCGGTTGTGTATTAAAGGGAGAGACTCGTAAAATAGCTACGTTGGAAAATATATGAGTACCTACTGAATTCTACACTTGGGAGGATAGAGTCCATGAGTGTTACGTAGTGAGTTGGAATAATCCCTTAAATTAAAGTTAGAGACGAACCGTTATACGCGATAAATAATAATGTCAAAATAAGGATAAATGTCGTGTTTATGGGCTATGAGATGAACCTAAATTTGATATAGTAAAGTAGTATATTTATATGACTGTGTATGCATATATTATATACGTGTGAAAATCATGCTCGCGCTACTTGCTATCCTTGAGGTTACCGCGCTGGGACGGCCTTATCTCGAATGGGCCTTCGTGGGGGATATTGACTCGTACCGTAGAAGATAGGAATCCTAGGTACAGGCTATCAAATCTATAGTCACAGTCCTAAGAGACACGAGGGTATGTGCTGACCTCTTGGACTTGGAAACTATGCTTCGCCTCAATATTGTTTGTGTATGTATTAATAAAGTTCGAGAGTGATTCCGAACTTTTATTTCCCTTAGTACGATTGATACGGGGATTGGATAGCAGAGTATGCCCACACCATAATTTTATGTGGGGTACTGATAAAATATATATATTATGCGAGTATTTAATATATATCTGAATTTTTGAAATTTAGAATTTCCTAATGTGTTTATGGTAAGTAAGAGATGAGTAATGATTTCAATTGAGAAATACTTATTTCGAAAGTATAGTATATTTCTGGAAAACTTTATTAATAAATAATGTCAAAAAAATGAGAGCTTTGTCACTAAATGAAATTTACTTCTTAAACAGTCGAATTGTTTAGTTTAAACCTTACGAGTAACCTAAGATAAGATGAGTTAAACCGTTGGGAAGGTTAGTGCGATAGGTGTGCACATTAGAAGAGAGGTGAGAATTTCTCAAGAGAGTGTCGCACTAATATGTTGTTGCATTGGCCTGTAAACATTTTAAATACTTGCTAAACAAATTTTAAATCATTTACACTATCGGGCTCTGACCCGTCTCTGTTTCTCCTCTCTCTCTCTCTCTCTTGTATATATATATATATATATTACAGGTGCCCCGCCACAGGGGCATCTTGCATAGGATCCTTTGGAAGGAACGTGTTGCAGCTTAGGTGGGAGTTGCAGGCCTCTTGCTTAGACGACTTCGTTTATTTGATTCCACTCTTATCATATTTATTCAGTTTGGGCATGTGTCACCCGTTTCCATTATCCAGTTGTTTTATTGGACATTGTGATTCATTTATTTCCAGTATTTTATTCTTTGGGATTTATTATTGTCAAGATGTTTTCATTTAAGAATTAAATGTTGAATTCATTTAGTTGAATGTTTAATTACTGGATGGTTTGTTCCAGTATAGTTGTTGTGTGATTCTTTAATTATGAATAATGTAAAGATTTAAATGTTGGTTTATATAAAATAAAATTTGGAAAGTAAAGTCTAAAAATCATTTTGATACTTAGCTTAATTATTTAGGGTGTTTAAATTGGAAAAGTATTTTTCGACAGTGATGCTAAGAATGAACCAACTGTTCACCTTGATTTTAATTTAATAAAGGAGTGATTGCCCGGTATTTAATTAGGCGGGGTGTCACAGGTGGTATCAGAGCATCAGGTTCTAGTGTCCTTAGGATTTGTACAGCTTATTTCGCTTTCAGCTTAACATTTTTGCTATAGAGCCCTATTTTTGGATTGTTGTACTCTTGCTTTTACGTTTACGTCTTCAGCTATTTGAGATTTGATAATAACTGTAGACTAATAAATTTCTTCACGTTTTAGATGCCTCCGAGACGTGCACCAAAGGATAGGCGTGCCCCAGCCGAGCAGCCAGCAGCTCCGGCACACGGTACGATGAATGCTAATGAGGTAGCCGCTATTGTTTCTCATGTGGTGAATGTCGCGCTAGCGGTGGTACAGCGGGACCCACCCCAGATTTAGGAGTGGCGCCAGTACATGCACAGCTTCCATCTTCATGGGAGCGGGTTAGGGATGCCTTTCAGAAGGCCCATCCCCCTGAGTTCTCGGGTAGTTCAGATATTGTCATCGTCAGTCAATGGAAGAAATCTATCCAGCGGAATCTTCGTATGTATGAGTGCACAGACGTGCAGAGATAGTTATTGGCTTCCTTTAAGCTAGTGGGGGCCTCTTTTGCAGTGGTGGGAGTCCACCACCACCTTGGAGGAGAGGGATACTATTCCTATTTAGGTATTCTGGGAGCAGTTTGACCGCAAGTATTTTCCACCGTTCGTGCAGACTGAGATGAGGCAGAAGTTACTGAACTTGAAGCCGGAGAATCCTACCATTACTGAGTATGAGGAGGATTTCACGAGACTTCTCACTATGGTGCCAGATAAGGCACCTACTAAGGGTAAGAAGATAATGTTGTTTGTGGACGGGTTAGCTTGGAGGATCCGTCAGCACCTTATATGGAATCTATCTCTGAGTACTTTCACAGATGTACTCAATGCTGCTTTAATACACTGCCAGGATCATCGCTTCCATATGCAGGGAAGCAAGCGAGCAGGAGAGTCCGGCCAGCAGGGCAGGATAGGCGGTAGTGGCACTGGTGGAGCACCGATATCCCAGGGACAGACTCGTCAGCATGAGCAGAGTTCCCATCAGGGGGACCTGCCCAGCGCTTCCGGTCAGGTGATTCTAGGCAGGGATTTGGGGGTTATAGGCAGGGTCATCAGGGCCAGCCTAATTAGCAGGGCCAGCAAGGCCAATACCAACAACAGAAAGGTCAGCAACAGGGCCAACAGCGTTTTCACCAGGGCCAACAGGGCCAGTGGCGGGGTGGTAACGGCCAGCGGGGTCAGAGGGGAGGTAACTTCAGAGGCCGATATTTTGTGTGCGGAAAGCATGGCCATAAGCGCCAGGATTTCCCGGAGGGTGATAGGGCCCCACAGCATCAGGGTGCCCGTAATGAGCCACAGAGACCACTTTTTCCAACCGCCCTCCCAGCACCAGCCCAGGTACCAGCCCTACCAGCCATTCCAGCAGCTCCAGTGCAGTAGGGGAAGTTATAGTATGGACGTGTCTATAACGTACACCAGGCAACAGCTCCACAGGCACCACCCGCGATTGAGGGTATCTTTCCTATCCATGGTACTATGGGTCGAGTTTTATTTGATACTGGGGCGATGCACTATTTTATAGCCACTCATTTTGCGAAGGCCTTAGGGTTATTAGCAACAGCAGAGAGCACTGTGATGTTTGTAGACTCACCACTGGGGAGTAGTTCACTTATTTTCTTTATATGCAGGGGTGTGGGGGTAGAGATTGGTAGCTTGGTATTACCTGCAGACATGTTAGTCTTAGATATGCATGAGCATGACGTTATTATCGGTATGGATTGGCTCGCTGCTTACAGGGCCATGATAGATTATTTTGGTGGGAGTATTGTCTTTGCCATTCCGGGGTAAGAGATGTTTGTAGTGGCGATGCCTCGCCCAGAGGGAGGCTCGACCGCTCATTTGTATTACATAGAGGAGGATACCTGTAAGGAGGTTGTGATTCCCTTAGACTCGATACTAGTTGTCTGTGAGTATTTCGATGTGTTTCAGGAGATACCAGGCCTACCCCCCAGTCGAGAGATAGACATTGTCATGGATTTATTACCGAATACTAGACCGATAGCACGCGCTCCATACCGTATGGCTCCGGTGGAGATGCGAGAGTTACGAGATCAGATAGAGCAACTGTTAGGTCAGGGATTCATTCGCAGGAGTACCTCACCTTAGGGCGCTCCAGTTTTGTTTGTGAAAAAGAGAGATGGTTCACTGAGGCTGTGTGTGGACTACTGGGAGCTGAACAAGGTCATGATACGGAACAAGTATTCATTGCCTCGAATCGATGATCTGTTCGACCAACAGAGGGGAGCGACTTTCTTTTCGAAGATTGATCTGAGATCAGGGTACCATCAGTTACGTATTAGGGAGAAGGATGTTTCAAAGACTGCCTTCTTGACAAGATATGGGTCCTATGAGTTCAGGGTGATGCCATTTGGCCTCATAAATGCTCCAGCCGTGTTCATGGACTTAATGAACCGAGTGTTCAGAGAGTTCCTTGATCAGTTTGTCATCATCTTCATATATGGCATTTTGATATATTCACACTCCGAGGAGGAGCATGCCGAGCATTTGAGACAGGTTCTTCAGACTCTACGAGAGCATCAGTTGTATGCCAAGTACGAGAAGTGCGAATTCTAGTTACGAGAAGTACAGTTCTTGGGCCATGTTATTTCTGAGCAGGGGATAGCAGTCGACCCGAGTAAAGTGTCAGCGGTGAGGGAATGGGGACAGCCCACGACACCGACAGAAGTGCATAGTTTCTTGGGGTTAGCCGGATACTACAGGAGATTCATTCGGGGATTCTCCAAAATAGCGGGTCCATTGACGAACCTGACTCGCAAAGGGGTACCATATGTTTGGGATGATGCTTGTCAATTGGCTTTCGACGAGCTGAAAGACAAGCTTACTTCAGCATGATTTCTTTCTTTACCTAAGCCGGGTGTGGAGTACCTGGTCTACACCGATGCCTCTTTACGGGGACTTGGGGGAGTGCTTCAGCAGGATAAGGTTGTAGCTTTTACCTCAGCAAGATTAAGCTTCATGAGAAGAATTACCCCACCCACGACCTGGAGTTAGCAGCGGTCATTTTTGCATTGAGGATATGGAGGCACTATTTATTAAGGGAGAAGCTCCGCTTGTTCACAGAACACAAGTCACTTCAGTACCTGTTCACTCAACGAGAGCTGAATATGCGTCAGCGCAGATGGTTAGAGTTTGTGAAGGACTACCACTTCGATATACAATACCACCTGGGGAAGGCCAACGTAGTTACTGATGTGTTGAGCCGTAGATCGGTAGGCGATGTAGTAGACATCTGGAAAGCAAAGTGGAAAGAGTTGGGTCACCAGGACGCAGTAGCCCGTTCTTTCGTATCTGTCATGACAGTGACACCCAAGATTGTTATGAGGGTGATACAGGCACAGACCGCAGACCCGTTTTGCTAGGAGCAGATTGTACGACTTTTAGCTGAGGGTGATGTGTCCTATTCTGTTAGTTCTGATGGGGGTTTGAGATTTAATGGGATATTGGTGGTCCCAAAAGGATCAAAATTACGTCATGCAGTGATGACCCAGTCTCACAGATCCAGATTTGTGCTACATTCTGGAGGAGATAAGATGTACCAGGATATGAGGCGACAATACTGGTGGAGTGGGATGAAGAAAGACATTGCTGAGTTCATGTCCAAGTGTGCTACCTGCCAGCTGGTAAAGGTGGACCATCAGAGGCCGTTAGGGTTGCTTCAGCCATTGGAAATACCCGCGTGGAAGTGGGAGAGTATTTTCATGGACTTTATTACAGGGTTTCCTACATCACAGCGGGGCCACGAATCTATCTGGGTGATTGTAGACCGATTGACCAAGGTGGCTCATTTTCTGCCGGTGCGGACAGACTATACCACGGGTCAGTATGCTCAGTTGTTCATTACTGAGATTGTCAGATTACATGGGGTGCCCCCGAATATTGTGTCAGATAGAGAAAAAAATTTCGTGTCGCGTTTCTGGGAGAGCTTTCAGGAGGCTATGGGTACAGAGTTGAGGTTGAGTTCAGCTTATCACCCGCAGACGGAGCGTACTAATCAGATGTTGGAGGATATGCTATGCATGTGTTTTCTTGATTTTGGAGGAGATTGGGAGCCACATCTTCCACTGGTAGAGTTAGCTTATAATAACTTTTATCAGTTCACGATTGGCATGGCTCCATTCGAGGCCTTGTATGACAGACCTTGTCGTTCCCCAACTTGTTGGCTAGAGGTGGGGGATAATAAGTTTCTAGGACTAGAGGTGATTCAGGAAACCTCCGCGAGGATTGAGATGATCAGGGGTCGTATCTGAGTAGCCCAGGACAAGAAGAAAAGCTACGCTGATGCGAAACGGTTCTTTCGAGAGTTTAAGGTGGGGGACCAATTATTACTACGTGTATCTCCTATGAAAGGAGTTATGAGGTTCGGGAAGAAAGGGAAATTGTCCCCGAGGTACGTGGGACCATTTCCCATTATCGAGAGGATTGGGTCGGTGGCATACAGATTGGGACTACTAGAGCATTTACATTACATTCACGATGTATTCCACATCTCGTCGTTGAGACAATATCTTCGGGATGATATGGACCATACTCACATCGCGATAGATGAGATAGACTTACAGCCTGAAAGCTCTTACGAGGAGAGACCGGTGGATATCCTAGACCATAGCGAGAGGAGATTGAGGTCGAAGGTAGTTCCACTTGTACGGGTCCAGTGGGAGCATCGTAATGTGGAGGAATCCACTTGGGAGCGTGAGGCAGATATGCGCGAGTGATACCCAGATTTATTCTTACCAGGTAGGTCTTATTTTTTGAATTTCGGGACAAAATTTCGTTATTAGGGGGGAGTATGTAATACCCCGTATTTTTATGCTATATTAATTTGGGGATTTATTAAATTTAATGTGAGTTATTAATTTAATATAAATTCGGAAATTAATCACTTTATAATTATTAACGTGATGTGAGTTAGTAATTATGGGAAACTTGTTGTTGAATATTACTAATGAGTAAAGTAATATAATATTGGTTCTATTAAATGTCAAGAGTGAATAAAATGACAATTTTGAAAATTTGAGTCCGGACGCGCCCGTGTCGTGTCGGGACTAAATATTGATTAATAAAAATGAATATATTATAAGTTACTCGTATGATCATTTTGAGTGCGCCAAAGTGTCCGGAAGGGTCGAGATAGTCAAAAAAGTGTACCCGGGGGTTTAGTTTGGGTCTCAGGGCGTTTTTACGCTTAATTAGTACCCCGGGAGGGCATTTTGGACATTTTGTAATTTTGGATAATTAAACCCACGAAATTTCAAGGGTTATATCAGATGTCTAAGGTTTCCTTCTAGGGTTAACACAACCAAATACAAATGACGACCATAGGAGAGGGAAGGAGAGAGCTTTCAAAGCAAATTCTAGACCGAAATTTATCCGGTTGCACCGCCACCACCACCAACGCGTAGATCGCGAGACGGGGAACGCAACCACACCAAATTCGTCATCAAATAAGAACTTTGAAATTTCCAGGCAAGTATTTATCTTGCGTATTTTCGTTAATGGATCTTTCATGTTAGTCTAGGGTGATTAGGATGAGTTTGGTAGAAGAAAATCCATGTTGAAGATAGGAAAATCGCATGTAGTAATGATTTGAATGATAATCTGGAAACCCCTTCACTTGTAGAGGCTTAACCACGAATTTATGATGAATTAGCAGTAGAAATTTCTGGAAAAAGACTAATTAGAACCATGTTAAAGAAATTCTAGGGTTCTTGAGATTTATATGAGTTTTGGCCTATTAATCTATGGTTATTGATGAAAAATTGCATGCTTTACGTTGAAGATGTATAATATGGGTTCATAAAATTTGTAGTACAAATTTTAGGGAGTTTGGGTGTGAAAAATATGGATTTGATTGAGGTTAGATTATGAAATCCGTAACTGTTAATCTGTAGAATTCGTATACCTGTTTGATCGATCGATCGAACCAGGGGTGTCGATCGATCGACGCATCGATCGGTCGAGCTCTTGACATCGATCGATCGACCCCTTCTGGCAGACTCACATTTTTCCCTTTGAAAATAGTTAAATTCAAAT
Source organism: Sambucus nigra (assembly GCA_949130495.1). Lineage (NCBI taxonomy): Eukaryota > Viridiplantae > Streptophyta > Magnoliopsida > Dipsacales > Adoxaceae > Sambucus > Sambucus nigra. The sequence goes on along the minus strand of OX422218.1, from coordinate 443,250,068 downwards.
TAAATGAGTGAAAATCTTTGGGCATCCTTATTAAAATACTTTAGAAGATAAAGGAGATCAGTAGGACTTATTAACAACTATGAGACCTTTAATCTAAGACGAAATTTACATTTTTGGGATGCTTACACATAAAGGACGATGGGGTTGTGTATTAAAGGGAGAGACGCGTAAAATAGCTACATTGGAAAATAGATGAGTACCTACTGAATTCTACACTTGGGAGGATAGAGTCCATGAGTGTTACGTAGTGAGTTGGAATAATCCCTCAAATTAAAGTTGAGACGAACCGTTATACGCGATAACTAATAATGTCAAAATAAGGATAAATGTCGTGATTATGGGTTATGAGATGAACCTAAATTTGATATAGTAAAGTAGTATATTTATATGACTGTGTGTATGCATATATTATATACGTGTGAAAATCATGCCCGCACTACTTGCTATCCCTGAGGTTACCGCGTTGGGACGGTCTTATCTCGAATGGGCCTTCGTGGGGGATATTGACTCGTACCCTAGAAGATAGGAATCCTAGGTACAGGCTATCGAATCGATAGTCATGGTCCTAAGAGACGCGAGGGTATGTGCTGACCTCTTGGACTTGGAAACTATGCTTCGCCTCAATATTGTTTGTGTATGTATTAATACAGTTCGAGAGTGATTTCGAACTTGTATTTCCCTTAGTATGATTGATACGGGGATTGGATAGCAGAGTATGCCCGCACCATAATTTTTATGTGGGGTGATGATAGAATATATATATATATATATATATTATGCGAGTATTTAATATATATATGAATTTCTGAAATTTAGAATTTCCTACTGTGTTTATGGTAAGTAAGAGATGAGTAATGATTTCAATTGAGAAATACCTGTTTCGAAAGTATAGTATATTTCTAGAAAACTTTATTCATAAATAATGTCAAAAAAATGAGAGATTTGTCACTAAATGAAATTTACTTCTTAAACAGTTGAATTGTTTAGTTTAAACCTTACGAGTAACCTAAGATAAGATGAGTTAAACCGTTGGGAAGGTTAGTGCGATAGGTGTGCACATTAGAAGAGAGGTGAGAATTTCTCAAGAGAGTGTCGCACTAATATGTTGTTGCATTGGCCTGTAAATATTTTAAATACTTGCTAAACAAATTTTAAATCATTTACACTATCGGGCTCTGACCCGTCTCTATTTCTCCTCTCCCTCTCTCTTGTATATATATGTATATATTACAGGTGCCCAGGCACAGGGGCGTGTTGCATAGAATCCTTTGGAAGGAACGTGCTGCAGCTTAGGTGGGAGTTGCAGGCCTCTTGCTTAGACGACTTCATTTATTTGATTCCACTCTTATCATATTTATTCAGTTTGGGCATGTGTCGCCCGTTTCCATTATCTAGTTGTTTTATTGGACATTGTGATTCATTTGTTTCCAGTATTTTGTTCTTTGGGATTTATTATTGTCAGGATGTTTTCATTTAAGTATTAAATGTTGGATTCATTTAGTTGAATGTTTAATTACTGGATGGTTTGTTCCAGTATAGTTGTTGTGTGATTCTTTAATTATGAATAATGTAAAGATTTAAATGTTGGTTTATATAAAATAAAATTTGTAAAGTCAAGTCTAAAAATGGTTTTGACACTTAGCTTAATTATTTAGGGTGTTTAAATTGGAAAAGTATTTTTCGACAGTGATGCTAAGAATGAACCAACTGTTCACCTTGATTTTAATTTAATAAAGGAGTGATCGCCCGGTATTTAATTAAGCGGGGTGTCACACTTTGGTGTGCCTGAGACGGTTCCGATCTTGGAGTTAGATTCACATGACTCTTGACCCGACCCACCTAGGCGTCCCATACCTGTTAAGAGAGTGCGTAGGATAAATTTTGAGAGAGGTCTACCTAGGCCTATTTATGTTTGCTCCTATTGAAATAAGAGAGGACACCTTAGGGAGTTTTGCTTTAATTTGGGTTATGTGTCACTCTTTACTCCTACACATGTTCACGCACATGCACCCACCCATGATACTTGGCTTACACATAATGATAAAGAGTTTTCACATATTCAAGAGAAAGTAAATTTTTTGGTCAAGACTTCTCATGACTTAATGGAGTTGTTTCACAAGATGTCACCATCTTTGGAGAACTCCACCGTACCTACTGTTGAGGTCTAGACATGTTTGCTAGCATAGGTTGATTTACATGATGTTATCTTATGCCTGTTTCTAGTATGTACCATTTGTTTTATACTTTGTTAGCATTTTTGTTTTCTTTTCTTATTTTTGGTACTATTTTGGATCTACTTGCCCATTCCAGGAACTATTTTTACGAAATTTTCTCACTAGACAAAATTGCTTGATCGAATTGGGAAATTTCGTTCGAGCGACTTCTGTTGTCGCGCAAAGTTGCTTTTCGAGAGAAACCTTCTCGTTCGAGCAACATATCGCTTCATACGAGTGATCCCTGGAGATTTTTTCTCTTTTGCTTACAATCCTCTGCTTCATATTAATATAATATTTTATGTGGTACTGCTAGGTTGTCTTTGAACAGTGTTCAAAAAATGCAAAAAGATTTTCTTTTTTTTTTGAAAACTTTTAAAAATCCAAAAAGAGTTTTGTATGTTGTTTGCACATTATATGAATTGACATTTAGGATGACCAAGTCACAATTTCATTCCATTTCATCCATGTGACTATTTGATAGTGTTTTGAGATAATATATTGTGTCATTCATGTGTTTTACAAAGTTTGGAGTCTTTGAGATGATATAGTGTTACTACCTACGTGATTGACTCTTTTTGTCCTTTATTTCACACATGCACGGATTTGTTTAACTGTTGTGCTTGTCTGTCACATTTTAGTTGAGTGTTTTCATCTCAATTCTTCTTATACAAAAAATCAAATGCGATAAAACTTGACAAAAAGTAGTGCATGTTATAAATTGTTTGTGAGATTGTGTGATTTTACTTTGAAAAATGGGGAAGGGCTACGAAAGGTACACATTTGTCGTTTACGATTAAGCCACCGTTTATAATGGACCTAAAAAAGTGGCGAATTGGAAATTACTCGGGGTCCAATGAGGTTTAAAAGAGCCCGAAAAAATTGCAAGGCTATAAAAAGAAAATTATGCCAAAAATGGACTAATAGGTTTTTCATCACCTCATAAGAAAAATAAAAGGCATTATCTTTTAATGAGGGAGTTTGGATGGAATTTTTAACTGTTTCCACGTCCTTGAAATTCATGAAAAATTATTATATAGTTTTGGACGTTATTGGGGTGGAAATCATTTATACTTTGATTTATTGATATGGTTAAGACGATGTCATCGAAATTCAATAATTTTACACCAAAGGACTATTTTTTATGTTCATTCGTTAGGAGTACACTTATGCATCTTGCACACATGTCATGATTGAGTCGATTTTCCTATCGAATTTGTTCACACCCATTCATTCCATATCCACGATTTGGCTATCTTAGTATAAATTCATGGTGTGTGATTTTCGTAACATCATTTTTGCATGTTTGTATAAAAAATCTGAAAATAACAAATATTTCGTTAGCTTTGGTTTACCATTACCCCCCGATTTGTTTTATGTGATTTATTCTTTTCCTTGTTTATTTCAAACAAATAAAAATAGGAGAACGAATTATGATATTATGGGGGAGTTTATATATGGGGGAGAATTGATTATTCTTTCATGTTTATGCTTTATATCATTTCAAACTCGATACGTCACGAGTTATTTGCTTTGTCTCATGTGTGTAGGTAAAATTGAAGATTTTTGGATTGCACAACCTAATGAGAAAATCTTAAAGTTTTGAAAAGTTGATTGTTGAAGCAAAGTTTCAAGACTTGGCAGTTTATCTTTCCAATTTTGAGTTTTTGGGAGGGTAGATTTGTATAGGTCATTTGAGATTTATAATTCGGATATTTTTTTTGTGCTGGCATAAACGTAGGGGGAGATTTGTAAGGACATTGTCCGTCACAACTAATTATGTCTTATACCGCTACAAGTTGCTACAAGTCGTCGAAGGATTGAAAAGATTACATTTACAAAAGACGAATCTGAATTACAATAAGTCTTCAACAATCAAGCCCAACAAGGATGAATCTGGTAAAATATGTTTAAGTTCTATTTACATTTTACATTAAAAGTGTTGGGATATTTTTATGAAAGATAAATATTTTTCTATTTATGAAATTTGATTTTTGAAATGTTTTTAAATAGTTTTATTTTCAAAAATATTTTATCATAAAAGTTTTTTGGATAAATATTTCTGATCTCGTGAACAGTTTTAAGTTTTGTGGTTTCCAAGATATTTAAAAGACTGAAGTTTCTGAGTTACATGTATGATCTCATTCGAATGACATCGTACCTAGTTCAAACGAGAACGAATCTCGCTAAAACGACATCGTGCCATTCGAACGAGAGGTGTTTTTAACTGACACGTCACCGCCTTGATTTTTAATATAAATTGAGTGTCATACTACTAATTTTTGTGTGGAGAAAAACTTGTTTTCACATTATACATTTTATACTTTTCTCCGACCATTTGAGGATTCATAACTTTTGTTTTACAATTCACAATTCCAATTTCTTTTGTGTGAGTTGTTTGTGGAACCCAAAACATAGTTTGCTATTGTTCATTGTTTGTGGAGAGATCTCTACAACCGAAAGATGCGTGATATTGTGGAGTGAGTTTATACAGAGTTTTATGACTGTGTGTCATTATGGAGTGCTGAAGTGTTCCTGGGTTGAAGACTGGACTGCGGTTCATGAAGGTTCGCTGAGTGTGGACTTATTACTGATGACATCAACCGAAGCCTGCGGTTATTCGAGTGTCAAATTATATTTCATTGTAACCGTGTAAGTTGCGATTTACAATTATAGTGAAATAAAAAGGTTTTTCCCTGAGGGGATTTTTTCCTAAACTTTGTGTCGCATACTTTACATATGTTGGTTTGACACTTGCACGCACGTAGTTATTTATGTTTAAGGGCTGAAATGATTTGATTCATAAATTGACACTAATTAAATAAGTTCGTGATTGGAATTTGCAAATCTATTCGAATCTTTGTCACACGTAGATTTCTCAAACTTAGAGAATAAAAGCTAAAACAATAGGCAAAAACTTAAAAAAAAAGAAAGAAAATATTTTTTATTTTTTTATTTAATTGATTAGAGATTGTAAGGACAATTTGTCCATCTTTATGTATATGTTATGTCATACGCCGTTACAACATTGATGGTTGAAAAGATCACATCGTCATCAAAGAAATCCGAAATCCGAAGATCAAAAGAAAAAGGAATTTGGGAATCAGACCTGACCGAACCGATCCGGATCAGATAAAAGAACCGATCCGGTTCACCGGACCGATCCGGCTAGAGGGACCGGACCGATCCTCCTGCTGAGTTGAGACCAGTACACCCCGGATCCGTAACGAACCGATGAAGGCAAAAAGGCCGAACCGATCTGATGCCAACCGGATGGATCCGGTTTCAGAAAAAGAACCGATCCGAGCTTACCGGACCGATCCGCCTAATGGACCGGACCGATCCGACGAGGATAGACTCTACCAGATCGTGTAGCATATTTTTAGGGCAAATGAATTCTTATTTATACCACGATCGGGGAGTTGGTTTTCTTACGGCTTATACACGATTTCCAGAGTAGATAAACTCTAAGGCCTTCATGGTATTTGAGTCCATTGATTCATACCCTTGATTCACACAAATTCCATACATTTGTGAGTCACTTTTGGTAACCCTAGAACACCATTGATGTTGTTCAACCCTTTGTGAAGTGGACCGCTTCTTCCTCTTCATTGCAGCCCTACTGGAAAGGGTTTCTTCCAGCCGCGACTACAGAATCCGATACCCGAGGGTAATTCTTAGTCAACCTGTATTTCATTGTAATCCAATTGTAAACCGTCTTTTACAAATTATAGTGATATACAAATGGTTTTGCCCCTGTGAGGGATTTTTCCTTAACTTTGTGTGTTGAATAATTCTTGCATGATTTCATATTGTTTCAATCACACCTAGTTTGCATGCTTAGGGTTAATTTGGGTTAAAAATGGTATTTATTATATTATTTCTTAATTGAACGCAAGCGCCAACTCTTTCAAATTGGTATCAGAGCAGGTTACGCCATTCTATCGCGTATTCCTTACTTCCGCAAAATTTTTCTAAAGATATCAATTTTTGAAATAAATTGATTTTTGAAAAGAGTGTGTTCATATGGAGAAGTCATATTATAAAAGGCCTATTTTTGACGGGTCAAATTATGCTTATTGGAAAGCCCGTATGAGGTCGGCTTTAAAAGCCATTGATGAACGTGTCTGGATTTTGGTTGAACGAGGGTGGACTCCTCCCACCGTGACTGTTGATAATGTGACCAACTTGAAACCTGACATTTCTTGGACTGATGAAGAATTTAAATGGTCTTCTTTTAATTCTAAGGGTCTAAGTGCTATTCTGGGTCTGTCACACCTGATGAGTTCAAACGAATAATGACGTGCACCACGTCAAATGAGGCATGGGATATTTTGCAACTTACCCATGAAGGAACAAATGCTATTAAAGAGTCAAAATTGCAAAATTTAACAACTCAATTTGAAACCATCACCATGCATGAAAATGAATGTTTTGATGAATTTTATGCTAGGCTTTCTGACATTGTTAATACTAGCTATAATCTTGGTGAACATATTCCAAATGCTAGAGTTGTTAAAAAGATTCTTCGTTCCCTTCCTAAGCGTTTTATACCTAAAGTCACTGTGCTAAATTCCTTGGGCAATTTAAATACACTAAAATTGGAAGAACTGGTAGGAGATTTACAAACTTATGAAATAGACATGTTTCCTAAATCTGCCAAGCCAAAAGATAAGGGAATTGCCCTTAAAGCCCAAGAGAGAAAAAGTGAGGGGTCGGCAAGAAAGAGAGTCGAGTCATCTAGAAAGATAGAAACTTCTGATTCTGATTGTGAGTTTGACATAGATGATTTGGCATTATTTGCTAAAAACTTCAAGAAAATTCTGAAATTTAAGAAAAATGGGAATTTCAAAGATAAAAAGAATTTTCAGAAAAATAAGGTTGAAAAGAAAGATTTCAAAGAATCCCCTAAAGATAGTGAGAGGTGCTTTGAGTGCGACGGTAAGGGACACAGAGCGTTTGAGTGTGCCACTCGCCTAAATAGGGAAAAGGGTAAAGCTGTCCTAAATGCTGCCCTTAGTGACGACAGTGAGGTCGAGTCGGTGGACTCGGGAGATGAGTCACCGCATGAGCGTAACTTCACCGCGTTCATGGCTAGTCATGTGAGTACTCCTAGTGCATCTCACGACGATGAGGATGCTACTTCATAGGGACACCTCGATAGCGAGAGCGAAGAGAGTGAGGGAGAGGAGGAAGGTAGTGAGGACGAGAGTAACCTTCAACGCGCCTACACCGAGTTATATAATGAGTCTTTTAAAACTAAAAAACGTAACAAGGCGTTAGTTCTTAGGATCACCGCGTTAGAAGAAGAGTTAGAAGAGACGAGAGATAGAGAGAGTCCTCCACCTGCACCGCCATGAGAGAGAGAGAGAGTCTGCCTGGGTTAGTAAAGAGAATTTGCTTAGAGAGAGAGAGAGCAGTTTTGAGAAAGAGAAAGCGGACTTGACTAAACAAGTGGCTAGTCTTACTAGTGAGCTCCATTCCTCCATGGAGACTAGGAAGAAACTTGAAGCCCTTGTTGCTCAGCTCACTCATGACCTTGAGAGAGCTAGGAAAGTCAAGGTACAAATCGAGGACAGATCCGGGAAGATGGGAAAGATGCTCCTCGGTCCCGCTTTAGGTTTTTGTGACAGGCAAGGAATAGGTTTTGATGGTGCCTCCACGTCCCAAATTGCACCCGGACCAATTCCTGAGTTTACTACGACTCCTTATGGCCGTCATAAAAAACCAAGAAGGAGAGTTCGACCAAGAAAAGCAAACCAAGGTCCTCCTAATACTGTGCTCTTTTGCTCCCATTGCAAAAGAAATGGACACCTTAGGGATGATTGCTATAAGTTGGGTCGGACAAGACGTACGTTTGCTCCACCACATTAGACTGATGAGTTTGCCAGTCTGAGAGAGCGTGTTGAGTTTCTAGCTGCCACATCACAGAGTTTGATGGAGGAATTCCGACGGACGACCTTACCATCAATGAATGCGCCCTGCATTCCGGCTAAAACCAACAACAACAAGGGAATACAAAAAGGTACCTACACTTGGGTTCCTAAGAAAGAGAAAAAGGCCCTTGTTGTCCATGTCGCTCTCAAAGCACATAATACCTCACAGTGGTATTTTGATAGTGGATGCTCCAGACACATGACAGGTGATGTCTCATATTTTACCCATCTTGAGGATTATAATGATGGGAGAGTCACCTTTGGAGATGGTAGCAAATCTAGCATAGTTGGACGAGGTACAGTAGAGTTACCAGGATTTCCAAAGCTAGAGAATGTGTTGTACTTCAAAGGTTTGAAAGCAAACCTTCTTAGCATCAGCCAGTTGTGCGACGATGACTTTGCAGTAAAGTTTGACCGGGAAGCTTGTAAGGTCTATAATCAAGCCGGTAAACTTTTAGTGCAAGGGGTGAGGACAGAGGATAACTGCTATGGGACTGAGCCCACATCCTCACTTGTTTGCGACATCGCCACGATCACTCCTATGGATCTGTGGCATCAACTTCTAGGTCATGTGAACGTTATAGACTTATCTCGTTTAGTCAAAAAAGACCTAGTACGTGGCTTACCGTCACTTGGAAAGACAACTTCCATGATTTGTGGACCCTGTCAGTTGGGAAAGCAAATTCGTAGCCCACATAGGAAGTTGAATTCCATTACCACCTCACGTGTTCTTGAGTTCATTCACATGGATCTTATGGTTCCTACTCGGACGGAGAGTCTAGGTGGTAAGAGATACATTCTCGTGATGGTGGATAATTTCTCCAGGTACTCCATTGTAGGTTTTCTGAGAGAGAAATTCGATGCTGTAGAATTTTTAACGACCAAGTGCCGTGTCCTGCAAAATCAACACGGTGTCACTATTAACAGAATACGTAGTGATAACGGCACTGAATTTAAGGAAGCAAAGGTGGATTTGTACTGTGATAGCCTTAGGATCAAACATGAGTTTTCTGCTGTGAGAACTCCTCAGCAAAATGGGATTGTTGAAAGAAAGAATAGAACGATCCAAGAGATGGCTAGATCTATGCTTCTAGGTCGTAAAGTTTCTAGGAGATTTTGGGTAGAGGCAGTGTCTACTGCATGCCACACAGTGAATAGGGTGTATCTGCGTCCACACACACTTCACACTCCTTATGAGTTGTGGACTGGCAAGAAGCCCAACCTGGCATATTTCCGTGTTTTTGGGAGTAAATGCTAAATCCTACGAGATAGAGAGCAATTAGGAAAGTTCGACTCCCGGAGCGACAAGGGAATATTTCTAGGATATTCATTGAACAGTAGAGAGTACCGGGTTTTTAACCTAAAGAGCTCTAAGGTTATGGAATCAATAAACGTCACTGTGCAAGATGACGAACCTCCGACGGTTATTGATCCCAACCTTCAGTGTGAGGATGAGGATTGTTCTGACGGTGATTTTCCTGTTCCTCTCCCACACTCTGTGGACCCTATTCCTGTGTTAGGGAACACACCTGCTTGGGTTCGCAAGAGTCATGATCCGTCATCCATTGTTGGCGATCCCACTCTAGGGGTCAAGACTCGTGCTCAACTAGAGAACGTTGTTAGTCATCATTGCTACACGTCCAAAGTCGAGCCCAAGAACCACAAAGAAGCACTCAAAGATGAACATTGGATATCTGCTATGCAGGATGAGTTGCTTCAGTTTAAGAAGAACAATGTCTGGGAACTTGTCCCCCGACCTAGTAATATTAATGTTATTGGTACCCGGTGGATTTTCAAGAATAAAATGGATGAAAATGGTACCATAATCAGAAATAAGGCTAGGTTGGTCGCTCAAGGCTACACACAGATAGAGGGTGTAGACTTTGGGGAGACATTTTCTCCTGTTGCGAGGCTTGAGTCCATCCGTCTTCTGCTCGCCATCGCATGTCATCTACACTTCAAGGTATATCAGATGGATGTCAAGAGTGCCTTTCTGAATGGCATTCTACAGGAAGAAGTTTATGTGGAACAACCAAAAGGGTTTGAAGACCCTAAGTACCCTGATCACATCTACTATCTGAGGAAAGCCTTGTATGGTTTGAAGCAAGCACCCCGCGCTTGGTACGAGAGGCTTACTTCCTATCTCTTAGCCCATGGCTTCAAGAGAGGGGGAGTTAATATGACGTTGTTCGTCAGAAGCGATGACGGTGCTATCTTGGTTGCCCAAGTTTATGTGGACGACATAGTCTTTGGATCCACATGCTCCCATCATGCTCACCACTTTGAGGAGGAGATGAAAAGTGAGTTTGAGATGAGCATGGTTGGTGAACTTACATTCTTCCTTGGTCTCCAGGTTCGTCAGCTAGAGGATGGGATGTTCATCTCCCAATCCAAGTATGCTAGAGACCTAGTGAAGAAATTTGGTTTAGAATCCGCTAAGCATGCACGTACACCTATGAGTACTTCTACCAAGCTTAGTAAGGACACTTCAGGCAAGGACATAGAGCAAACCTTGTATCGGAGTATGATAGGCAGTCTTCTCCACTTGACTGCTAGTCGTCCCAACATTGCCTTTAGTGTTGGAGTCTGTGCGCGTTATCAGGCGTCTCCTAAAGAGTCACACTTACTCGCTCTAAAACGTATTATCAAATACGTGAGTGGGACTCTCTCATACGGCATCTGGTATTCCTTTGATACCGATGAACGTTTGTCCACCTATTCGGATGCCGATTGGGCCAGGGACGTAGATGGATGTAAGAGCACTTCGGGTGGGTGTTTCTACTTTGGTTCTGCTCTTGTCTCTTGGTTGAGCAAGAAGCAAAAATCCATCTCTTTGTCCACTGCGGAGGCTGAGTACATCGTCGCAGGGAGTTGTTGCACGCAACTCATGTGGATGAAGCAAATGTTGGAGGATTAGGGATTTCACAGGACACCATGTTCATTTCTTGTGATAACACGAGCGCGATACACATATCCCGCAATCCTGTCCAACATTCGCGCACAAAGCACATCAGGTTACGCGAGCACTTTATACGTCAGTTAGTTGAGGAGAAGGCCGTAACCCTGAGTTTTGTTCCCACGGACCGTCAGTTAGCCGATATTTTCACGAAACCTTTAGATGCCCTTAGATTTGAGAATCTTAGGAAGTCTTTGGGGATTTGTACAGTTGACTGAGGGGTTGGTCCATGTCTAGCATAGGTTGCATTGCCATTTACATATCATCTGATGCCTATTGCTAGATTGTATTATTAGTGTGCTGTATTTTTGTATACATTTTTTTTATTCTTTGAAAAATACAAAAAGATTCTCTTTTTAGAAAAAATTTAGAAAAACACAAAAAGATTTTATTTTGATAAAATTTTTGAAAAATTCAAAAAGAGATTTGCCTTTTATGGATGAGCATTTAAGATAGCCAAGTCACAACTTCATTCCATTTATCCATGTGACTGCTTGATAGAGATTTGAGAGGCTACATCATTTCATCCATGTGCTTAACATTGATTGGAGTCCTTGAGATGTAATTAGTGATATTTTCTACATGCTTGACTCCTATATCCTTTATTGCACACATGCACGGCTATATTTGATTGTTGCACTTGTCAATCTCATGTTGGCTTGAGTGTTTCCATCTCAATCATGTTTATACAATGTATAATATGCGATAAACTTGACAAGATTGGATTGCATGTAAAACCGTTTTGGTGAGACTGTGTGATTATTTGCATAACAGAGAGGGGCTACGAAAGTTGATTCTTATCCTTTGCGCAAAAGCCACTGTTAAAAAGACCTAAAAATGGAGGAATTTTAATATCCGAGGTCGTAAGAGGTTAAAAGAGCCCGAAAAAATTGATAAGGCAATAAAAAGCAATACATGCCAAATATGGGCCACTTAGGTTTCACCATCAATTCTCCAAAGTTTGAGAATTTAGAATGCCTCTATTCAAAATAATATCTGAGGGAGTTTGGTTGGAGATTGAAAAACGGGTTTGCACTTCCTTGAAAGTCCTGAAAAAGCATGAAAAACATTTTGGACGTTATTGGTGTAGAAATCACTATGAGCTTCAATTTGTAGATTTGATATAGTCAATGTCTTATATTTCCAATCTTTTACACCAAAGGAAGCATTTGAGTTCATTCGTTAGGAATATCCAATATTCATCGTGCACATATGTCATGTTTGTATGTTTTGATTTTCCTATCGAATTTTGATCACACCCATTCTTTTACGCTATCACCGACTTGGTTGTTTTATGTTCATTCATGGTGTGATACCTTGTGTCACCCCGGTTTTGCTTGTTTATTTCATTTCTCTCATTTCGTCTATTTGGGGACATCATAAAAAAGGGGGAGAATGAATTATCTGTTTATGGGGGAGTTTTGAAATTTGAGTTTCATCATAAATCTGGTATATATGCATATGTTTATTATCTCATTTCACACTCGATACGTCACTTGGTATTTGCTTTGTCTCATGTGTGTAGGTACATCTTTTGATAATCCCATGTTGCACACCCTGATGAGAAAAGCTTTGAGATTCCTGAAGAATTGAAGAATAAACGATGCAGCCTTAATCATTTGTACCTCTTTCAGTTTTGGGTTCATGGAAGGGTAGATTTGTATAGGCATTGTGAGTATAGATAATTCGGATTTTTTATGTTTGTTCCGGCATAGACATAGGGGGAGATTTGTAAGGAAAATTTGTCCATCTTTATGTATATGTTATGTCATACGCCGTTACAACATTGATGGTTGAAAAGATCACATCGTCATCAACGAAATCCGAAATCCGAAGATCAAAAGAAAAAGGAATTTGGGAATCAGACCTGACCGAACCGATCCGGATCAGATAAAAGAACCGATCCGGTTCACCGGATCGATCCGGCTAGAGGGACAGGACCGATCCGCCTGCTGAGTTGAGACCAGTACACCCCGGATCCATAATGAACCGATGAAGGCAAAAAGGCTGAACCGATCCGATGCCAACCGGATGGATCCGGTTTCAGAAAAAGAACCGATCCGAGCTTACCAGACCGATCCGCCTAATGGACCGGACCGATCCGATGAGGATAGACTCTGCCAGATCGTGTAGCAGATTTTTAGGGCAAATTAATTCTTATTTATACCACGATCGGGGAGTTGGTTTTCTTAAGGCTTATACACGATTTCTAGAGTAGATAAACTCTAAGGCCTTCATGGTATTTGAGTCCATTGATTCATACCCTTGATTCACACAAATTCCATACATTTGTGAGTCACTTTTGGTAACCCTAGAACACCATTGATGTTGTTCAACCCTTTGTGAAGTGGACCGCTTCTTCCTCTTCATTGCAGCCCTACTGGAAAGGGTTTCTTCCAGCCGCGACTACAGAATCCGATACCCGAGGGTAATTCTTAGTCAACCTGTATTTCATTGTAATCCGATTGTAAACTGTCTTTTACAAATTATAGTGATATACAAATGGTTTTGCCCCTGTGGGGGATTTTTCCTTAACTTTGTGTGTTGAATAATTCTTGCATGATTTCATATTGTTTCAATCACACCTAGTTGCATGCTTAGGGTTAATTTGGGTTAAAAATGGTATTTATTATATTATTTCTTAATTGAACGCAAGCGCCAACTCTTTCATAGAGATGATTTCACCGAGAAACTTCTGCCACGAGTCACTTAGAGAAAAATTTATTATTTTTAATTATTTTATATTTGTCTAACTGAAAATTTAAATGATTATAGTTGGTTTCACCGAGAAACTTCCGACAATAATCACTTAACAAATAAATTCAAGCTTAGTGACAACTTGTGAATATAAAGGATATATAACATCACCCCTTAATTAAAATCGAACATTCTCCTCAATGTTTAATTAAGAATAATATGTTTGTCAAAGTACGAGGGATAGGATTATGAACCGAGAATGGAGTAATCCTTTAGATGATGGCCCGATACTTTCCTAAAAAACATGTTAATTCCAAGTATGTAAATAACAAAATGAGATTAAGAAAAATATCCCTTATTATTATTATTATTAAATGGGATAAAAGAAATTGTCAATAATCACATGTTTGGGTAATGCTGAGATTCTATTAGAAATGAGATAATTTACATAATTACTGATATTGGACCCGAAGATGGTTAGTCTAAAGTGATTGCTTCCAACAGTGGGCTGACACCTTCGAGAAACACTTTCATTCTTTGGTCATTAACCTTTGACATGGTCTTAATTCGTAGGTTCTTCATATCAACTACTACGTGATAATAGAAAAGATGGACTATGTACGATTTTTGCCACCGGAATTACAATTTCTCGGGGAAGAGGTGTAGGCAGGAGTCATATAATAAAACTTTGTTTCCTACCTCAAAGTGCTTGCGCACTATCCTCTTATCATGAAAGTATTTTGTCTTGGCATTGAAAATATACCTCATATAATTCGTTCCTAAACTCATCTAGTTCAGTGAGTTGGACCTTTTAATAATCCCCTATTTCTCGTATGTTTAAGTTGAGCTTTTTTACAACCCAATATGTCCGGTGTTCAAGCTTGATTGACATATGACATGTTTTTCAATACACAAAGTGGTAGGGGGACTTACGTAGATGGGTCTTATAAGTTTTCCGATCTACCCAAAGATCTTTGATTAACTGATAATATCAATATTTGGTCAAGGGATCAATAGTCTTCTCCAATATCGTTTTTATCTACCTATTTGCTAACTTTGCCTGGCCATTAGTTTGCATATGGTATGTGGCGGAGACTTTGTGTGTGATGACATATTGATACATCAAGGAGGTGAAAATCTCATTACAAAAGTGAACACCTTGGTTATTAATGATAGCTTTTGGTGTGCCGAAATGAGAAAGGATGTACTTTTCTGTGTCGGCACGACCCTTTACCCTCTTGGACACATAGTATACTATAACTAATATGTACTCGAACTGGTTGTATTTAGGGAATGGAACAATAAAATATACACTCCAACAATCAAAGACTTCAATTACGATTATGGGGAAATAAGTTATCATGTTTTGTCTAGTGACCTTGCCAAGTAATTGGCGGTGAGGGAAAGTTGTGCAAAATAATTGTGTACCTTCGAAAAGTTTTGTCCAATAAAATCCACAGTGTAGAACTTTGGATGTTGTCTTTTGGGAAGAAAAATGGCCCCCACATGCTTCATTGTGGGATAATGACAATACACTACATATTTTTGAATAATCAAGTCCGAGCAATATTTAAACATATAAGGATCATGAAAGAAGATTGAATGGGTCGTTATAAGAAAAATATTTCATTGTCCTTGGCCAAGAATTATGGTGGATAATCCCCTTTGATGATGAAATTGCCTATATTGGCATAGCATGGAAAGAGAAAAACGATAATGATTTGCTACTCGGGAAAAAACTCTCAAATGGGGATTGGGTCTATGTGATCGTTATTAAATCATAATCGAGGCAAGTGGTCCGCAATGACATTCTGAACCACCTTTTTTATCTTTTATTGAGAGGAAAAATTCCTAGATGAGTAGCACCCAGTGAATAAGTCTACTCTTAACATCCTTCTTAGAGAGAAGGTAGTTAAGAGAAGCATGATTAGTGAAACAAATAATGGGTAATCCTATAGGAAAGCCTGACATTTACCTAATAAAATATCAATGACTAGAAATTCTTTCTCCGTTGTGGATTAGTTCATTTGTGCACTATCGAGTATGTGGCTAGCATAAGCGATTACTGGGACTGGCATCACACATCAATTTGAATGGAAGAGACTAATTGGGTGATTACATGATGGGGGTTGTGGTCAAAAGATATTTTAACTTCTCAGATTATTTTTCACACGTTTTTCCACGAAAATAGAACACCTTAACCAAAACAGCCACATATAGGGTGTGTGATCATGCTAAAGTTATTAATCAATATTCGGTAAAAACTAGCATATCGAACAAATGACCTCACATCTTGGAGGGTTTTGGGAAGGGAAATATTTAAAATAATATCAATCTTGTCCTTATTAACTTAGATACCTTCGTTGGATATAATATGGCCTAGGATGATCCATTGTGTCACCATGAAGTTACACTTTTCCCGATTGAGAACCAAGTTCTTCTCAACACATCTTTCTGGAACCCATTGAGGCTCAGTAGACATGCTTTAAAAGAGTTACCAAACATGTTGAAGTCATCCATGAATAGTGTCTTCCACCATATCCTTAAATATACTCAGCATCCATAGTTTAATGGTCATTGGTGCATTACAAAGTTTAAAGGAAATTCTCCTAAAGGCAAAGTGTCGTATGAGCAAGTGAATGGGATCTTTTCTTGATCCTCGTGAGCTATTTCGATTTGATTTTAACCTGAGTACCCATCAAGAAAGTAGTAAAACGTGTGACCTGCTACCGTTTCAATATTTGATCGAGGAAGTGTAGAGGAAATCTATTTCCTTGTAAACACATTGAGCTTACAATAGTTTATGCTTACGCGGTATCCGGTAGGAACACGAGATGGAACAAGATCACCATCACCATTTTCTAATAGTGTGATGCCATACTTCTTTAGCACCACTTGGGTAGGGCTCACCAATTTTCTATCATATATGGGGTAGATTATTCCTACATCCAAAATCTTGATTACCTCTGCCATTATTGCCTTGCTCATATTTGGGTTTAAACATCACTGCATTTGATGTGTGGGTTTGGCATCTTCTTCTAGGTAAATGCTATGGGTGAAAATGGAGGGGCTAATCCTGTTGAAGTCAACAATACACCAACCTATGGCATTCTTATGTCTTTTTAGCACATTTAAAAAAGTCTTTCCTAACACATTTCAAGATTACAACAATAATAACCGAAAACCTATTCAAACTCCCCAAAAATTCATACTTGAGCTCTTTAGGTAAGTTTTTTAGATCAAGAGTTGGAGCATGTATACTAGAATGGAAAAGGAAAGTCTCTCTTGAGGGTATTTTATCAAAATGGGAGATCAACATTAACTCATTGATAAACCCCTCAGTGTCCACAATAGTAAGGTTCTCCTCCATGCTGTTGAATCCTCACTTAACAAAATATTCATTGCTCAGTTCAAAGGCACAACAATTGTCCATAATATCATTAATCAACAAATAGTAATTTGAAGTGAGTAATTCATTATCTTCGGACTCATTACACATAAATCACTATTCAAAGAGTTAGAAATACCCGCCTCCAAGGGATCTTTAAAATAATAGAGGTCAAATTATTCATGGACAATTATCTCTATATATGAAACCATATCAGTTTCTTCCTCATTGGAGAAACTAATTTTCTTTATGAGAGAGAAAAGATTCACCACAACGGTCATATTGCCAAAAGATAATTTTATCACCTCGTTCCTGCAATTGATATTGGCATTAACAGTGGCCAAGAATGATCATCCAAAAATTATCGAGATTTGAGAACTCCCTTTCTCAATAGGTTGTGTGTCTAAGAGAATGAAGTCTGTCGAGTAGTAGAATGAATTTACTTGGATAATAACATCTATCACAATTCCACGAGGTATCTAGGGACTGATCAACTAGTTATAGAGTGACTTTCATCTCTTTAATCTCTCATTATTTCAACTCTAAATTTACAGAATACGGAAAAAGGTTAACGCTAATGCCTGAGTTAAGGAGCGCACGGTCAATCTTTTAGTCCCCAATTATGCAAGCAATTATGGGGCATTTGGGATCTTTAAACTTTTTAGCAAGCTTGTTAATGATGATAGAGATTGCTTGTGCTTACACAAATGCCTTCCTTTGTACATTTTTCTTTCATTTTATTGTGCACAAGTCATTAAGAAATTTAGCATATTGGGACACATGTTTAATCACTACACCAAAATGGGTAAATTGGCACCCTTCCAGTGGCTAGCCTTGTCACGGTCATTGACCGTGACAAAAAAAACACGTATTTTTGCCACGGTCATTGACCGTGACAAGCCCGTGACAACGTATTGTCACGGTCAATGACCGTGATAAGACCATGACAACAACACTTGTCATGGACTTGTCACGGCCATTGACCGTAACAATACATTATAATATTATCATGGTCAAGGACCATGACACGTCCGTGACAATTTGTTCAGTAAAAAAACCCTACGCTTTCTTTTTTTTCCCACCGTTTTTGGTTTTCCCTCTCTTTCTCTCTAAGGTATGTTTTTTTCCTTTCTTTCTCTTCCATTTCTATATGTGTGTGTATGTGTGTGTATATATGTGTGTGGTGGTGTGTGGTGGGGGGAGGGGGCAGGGGGTGGGGTGGGGTGGGGTGGGTTGTGTATGTACGTGTGTGTGTGTGTGTGTGTGTGTGTGTGTGTGTGCGTGCGTGTACGTGTCCGTGTGTGGTGGGGGGAGGGGGTGGTGTGTGTGTGTGTAGGTGTATGCGTGTGTGTGATGGTGTGAGGGGGGCGAGGGTGGTGGGGTGTATGTGTATGTGTGTGTGGTGGGGGGAGGGGGAAGGCGTGGGGTTGGGTGTGTGCGTGTACGTGTGCGTGTGTGTGGTGGGGGAGGGGGTGGGGGTGGGGGTGGGGGTGGGGTGTGTGTGTGGTGGGGCAATATCAAGAATTGAAATGGACAAATTGATTAATAAAATATGTTTTTCCCCTTTTATATGCAAGTACGATTGCCTCTCATTAACAGATAATTGTTGAGATTCGAAATAACTTTAATCGTATAGCTTTAATAAAATAAATTGTATAGCTTTAATTGTAACTTTAATTGTATAGTTTTATATGAAAGTAAATTAATAATTAGTGTCCATTTCATAGGAAAGTAGGATTGCTCCTCATTGTAAATTAGTAAATTAATAATTGTATACTGCAATTGTTAGTTTAATTGATGAAATGATTTAATTGAGTAGATTAATTAGAAGGAGTACGGGATACACATTTGTTGTTGCGGTTGGATTATAGTGGATCGATGTTGGGTTGGTTAATTTTAGAAGTGGTATGACCACTGGATTAATGTCCATATGGGGGTGGGATTTTAAAACTTTTTTTTTAATTACTTTGTATCACTCTTGTGTAGTGTGCGTGTGTGTGGGCTGTAGGGGTGGGGGTGGAGGTGGGGATGTTTCACTCTTGTACATATTATGAGCTAGATGTTGTTGTTTTGGAATTCATAATTGAGGTGTGTGTGGTGGGGGTGGGGGGGTGTGTGTGTGGTGAGGAAATCTCAACAATTGTATAGCTTTAATTAATAAATTGTATCGTTTTAATTGTAACTTTAATTGTATAGTTTTATATGAAAGAAAATTAATAATTAGTGCCGATTTCATATGAAAGTAGGATTAACCCTCATTATAAATTAGTAAATTAATAATTGTGAGAGTGCAGCTACAGCGGAAATATTGCGATTTCTCATATAAAAAACCAATTTTAATTAAACCCAAATTTTAGTTAAAACCCTAAGACATGCATCTATATGATTTATCAAATAAAATATAGCATGCAGGATAAAAACAAACAATTTCAGGAAAAATGCCCCAAAGGGGCAAAACCTTTTATTTTCACTATAATTTGTAAGAAAACGGCTTACAATCGGATTACAATGAAAATACAGTGACTAATAATTACCCTCAGGTATCGGATTCTGTAGTCGGCGGCTGGAAATATCCCTTTCCAGGAGGGCAGCAATGAATCCACACGCAGCGAACCCACATGAACCTCAGTCCAATCAACAAAGGAAGAACCGCAGCACTCCTCAATGACACGCAGCCATGAAACTTTGTAGAGACTCCCTCAGCAATGACACGCAGCCCTCGGTTGCAAATATCTCTCCACAAAGATGAACAACAACAAAGTTTGTGTTCTAGGGTTCCAAAAGATTCACAAAAGTAATTAGGATTTTTGGTGTGAATCAAAAAGATGTTTTGCACATCAAAAAGGTGAAGACTTAGAGTATTTAGGACTCTTAAATTCGTCTTGAAAAGTCTTAAAAAATTACTCCCCGAAGTTGGCTTTAAATAGGAAAACTTTGAGCCTAAAAAATCTGCAGCGAATCTGGCCGAATTTATCCCAGTCGGACCGGTCCGGTTCTGAGGCGGATCGGTCCGGTTAAGCGAATCGGTTCTTTTATTTTTGGCCTCCATCGGTTCGCTTGCGGTCCGGGGTATACTGGATCTGCAGCAAGCGAATCGGTCTGGTTGAGGGGTAGACCGGACCGGTTGCGGATCGGTCCGGTATGGGGCGGACCGGTCCGTTCTTCCCAGAAAAATATCATTTTAAAAGCCTCATTTTGCTTTAAAAAACTTACTTCTTATTTTTATAAAAAACATTTTTTAAAATTTCCCAATACTAAATATGAACTTTAAGGAACGTAAAAACAAAATTTTACCAAGTTCATTCTCGTAGAGGCTATGATGTTGAAGACGCTTTGATATTCGGATCCGTTGATGTAGATGCGATCTTGAGTTTCTTCAACGGTGTAACGGCGTATGACATACAAATTGATAATGGACAAAAATGTCCTTACAAATCTCCCCCTATGTCTATGCCGGTACATACATATAAAATATCCGAATTATCAACTAATGACCTATACAAATCTACCCTCCCATGAACCCTAAAGATGGAAAGATACAAAGGTATAAATCTTCATCGTTTGTTCTTCAATCTTCCACAATCATCAAATCTCAAAGCTTTTCTCATCAGGGTGTGCAACATATTGATCTTCAATCTTCATACCTACACACATGAGACAAAGCAAATACCACGTGACATATCGAGTTTGAAATGAGATAAATATGGATACCAATATATGATAAAAACATAAGCTATATCTCAAAAACTCCCCCAAAATTCAAACTCCCCCATAAAATGATAATTCTTTCTCCCCTTTTTTATGATGTCCCCAAATAGACAAATGAGAAGAATGAATCAAATAAGCACAATCGGGGTGTCACGGTATACAAAACAAGGCATCAAAAAAATTGCAAACGTGCTCTTGCAAGGAGATGCTAAAAAAAAATCTTCACAAAATATTTTTGAATTTTTCAAATTTTTTGTACAAAACAAAAAAATACCAACTTGAACAAATATGAAACAAAAATCACACCATGGATTTAGACTCAAACAACCAAGTCATGGAAATGGAATGAATGGGTGTGAACACATTCGATAGGTAAATCAACTCAATCAATCATATGTGCACGATGCATATGTGTACCCCTAACGAATGAACATCAAAAGTATCCTTAGGTGAAAAAATTGTTGAATTTAGATGACATCGTCTTATGCAAATCAACAAATCAAAGTCAAAGTGATTTCCACACCAAAAACGTCCAAAACTATGTAGCGCATTTTTAAGAATTTCAAGGACGTGCAAACCCGTTTTAATTCTCCAACGAAACTCCCTCATAAATATTTTCTTTTAGAGGTAATCTAAATTCTCAAACTTTGGAGAATTGGTGCAACAACCTAAATGGCCCATAATTGGCATGAATTTCTTTTTATTGCCTTTCAATTTTTTCGGGCTCTTTTAACCTCTTTGGACCTCGGATAATAAAATTCCTCAATTTTTTAGGTCGTTTTTAACGGTGGCTTTTGCGCAAAGGATAGATATTACCTTTCGCAGCCCCTCCCCGTTTTACAAATAAAGCACACAAACTCACAAAAGGTTTTTATATGCACAATTTCCTTATCAAAATTTATCGCGCTTGGTTTGTTTTAAGGACAGGATTGAAGTGAAAACACCCAACCAACATGTGATAAGACAAGCACAATAATCAAACAAATCCGTGCATGTGTGCGATAAAGGAAACATGAGTCAAACATGTAGGAAGTAACACTTAATTACATCTTAATGACTCCAAACATTATAAAGCACAAGGATGAATTGACCTATTGTCTCAAAACACTATCAAATAGTCACATGAAAATAATGGAATGATGTTGTGACTCGGTCATCCAAAGAGTTCATCCATAAACGGTGCAACAAAAAAAAATCGTTTTGAATTTTTCAAAATTTTATCAAAATAAAATCTTTTTGTATTTTTTTTAAAAAAAATTCAAAAACAAAGATTTATACAAAAAGTACAAGTCATCACACTATCAAAAATATACCATGAAAACACAACTAGTGTATGACAAACATGCAAACACAATCAACCAAAAGATTTCACATCGGTTGAATCACGTGCAAGCAAACGGGAATCGTGGACAAATAAACCATAAGCCTTTAAATCCGATTTTCTAACCCAAATAGATGTGTAACGGAGAGTGGGGGTTTTGGGAATCGAATTTATTCTTCTATTAACCATCTTGGGTCCATTTAAAAGCTTGTAACAAAATCGCCTAAGATGACCTTGCCTACCGCAATGTGTGCAAGTGTAAATCGGGCGGTGTGTGTTACCTAAAGGTGGGCCACTCCTCAAATTCCTAGGTGGCGCTTTCTGAATTTGCTTAGGTGGATCTCTCCTAATGATCCTAGGAGGCTCTCTCACGATGTTCCTATGGGGAGCCTTTTTAACAAACTTAGGTGCCTCTTTCTTAACAATCCTAGGGGGCTCTCTCACACGGGTGGGAATGGGTGCAACATATTTTTCAAGACCAATCCCACCCCTATCAGCTTTGATCTCGACTGTGCCTAAAATCTTATCAAGTTTTTCAGACCTAGACTCCAAATCAAATTTCACTTTACTTGAATCTTTCAATTTCACCTCAAGTTCACCTATCCTAGATTCAAGTACTCATTTAGAATCCTCAAACTCTAAAAGCTCCTTTTTCATAGTCTACATCAACCCTCTAAGACTATCCCTCTCACCCTCGACGTACTCAAGCTTCTCTTTTAAAATTTTATCATCTGCCCTAAGTTCTTTAATTAAAAAATCATTATTTTTTATGGCACACTCTTTCAATTGAGCTTTCAATTTCAAATTTTCTTTCTTTGTTTTCAAAGTTTCAGCATAAAGTTCATTGAAAGCAGTTTGCAAGTCATGCTCATCTACACTTTCCTCCTCACTTTCATCCACACTCCCATCACCCTCACTGTCATCACTAATCACATGGATGGGAAACTCTCGCCTAGAAGCATAAAAAAATTCTTCTTCCGAATCACAATCACTAAGGGTAGAAACATGAGAAATCGGTTTATTCAATTTCTTCTTTAAATTTGTGGTACACTCATGTAACTTGTGACCAACACCCTCACAACAAGGACACCTCTCAGATTCGTTTTCAACAGAAGATTTAAAACAAGAGTTCGTGTGAATTTTCCAATTAATTTTTTCAAAAATTTGACATCGAAGATCATCAAAACCATCAAAAGCCATATTTGTGCAAAATCAGGATCAAAAAACAATAACTTAGTGCAACAGGCTCTGATACCACTTGGACGACGTGAGAAGTCAAATTGTATGAAAAAACTAAATCCTTGAAAAATCAAGATCACGCGATAAATTAGCGTAACCCGCTCTGATACCAATTTGAGAGTGCAGCTACAGCGGAAATATTGCGACTTCTCAAATAAAAAACCAATTTTAATTAAACCCAAATTTTAGTTAAAACCCTAAGACATGCATCTAGATGATTAATCAAATAAAATATAGCATGCAGGATAAAAACAAACAATTTCAGGAAAAATCCCCCAAAGGGGCAAAACCTTTTATTTTCACTATAATTTGTAAGAAAACGGCTTACAATCGGATTACAATGAAAATACAGTGACTAAAAATTACCCTCAGGTATCGGATTCTGTAGTCGGCGGCTGGAAATATCCCTTTCCAGGAGGGCAGCAATGAATCCACACGCAGCGAACCCACATGAACCTCAGTCCAATCAACAAAGGAAGAACCGCAGCACTCCTCAATGACACGCAGCCATGAAACTTTGTAGAGACTCCCTCAGCAATGACACGCAGCCCTCGGTTGCAAAGATCTCTCCACAAAGATGAACAACAACAAAGTTTGTGTTCTAGGGTTCCAAAAGATTCACAAAAGTAATTGGGATTTTTGGTGTGAATCAAAAAGATGTTTTGCACATCAAAAAGGTGAAGACTTAGAGTATTTAGGACTCTTAAAATCGTCTTGAAAAGTCTTAAAAAATAACTCCCCGAAGTTGGCTTTAAATAGGAAACTTTGAGCCTAAAAAATCTGCAGCGAATCTGGCCGAATTTATCCCAGTCGGACCGGTCCGGTTCTGAGGCGGATCGGTCCGGTCAAGCGAATCGGTTCTTTTATTTTTGGCCTCCATCGGTTCGCTTGCGGTCCGGGGTATACTGGATCTGCAGCAAGCGGATCGGTCCGGTTGAGGGGTAGACCGGTCTGGTTGTGGATCGGTCCGGTATGGGGCGGACCGGTCCGTTCTTCCCAGAAAAATATCCTTTTAAAAACCTCATTTTGCTTTAAAAAACTTACTTCTTATTTTTATAAAAAACATTTTTTAAAATTTCCCAATACTAAATATGAACTTTAAGGAACGTAAAAACAAAGTTTTACCAAGTTCATTCTTGTAGAGGCTATGATGTTGAAGACGCTTTGATATTCGGATCCGTTGATGTAGATGCGATCTTGAGTTTCTTCAACGGTGTAACGGCGTATGACATACAAATTGATAATGGACAAAAATGTCCTTACAAATATCCCCCTATGTCTATGCCAGTACATACATAAAAAATATCTGAATTATCAACTAATGACCTATACAAATCTACCCTCCCATGAACCCTAAAGATGGAAAGATACAAAGGTATAAATCTTCATCGTTTGTTCTTCAATCTTCCACAATCATCAAATCTCAAAGCTTTTCTCATCAGGGTGTGCAACATATTGATCTTCAATCTTCATACCTACACACATGAGACAAAGCAAATACCACGTGACATATCGAGTTTGAAATGAGATAAATATGGATACCAATATATGATAAAAACATAAGCTATATCTCAAAAACTCCCCCAAAATTCAAACTCCCCCATAAAATGATAATTCTTTCTCCCCCTTTTTATGATGTCCCCAAATAGACAAATGAGAAGAATGAATCAAATAAGCACAATCGGGGTGTCACGGTATACAAAACAGGGCATCAAACAAATTGCAAACGTGCTCTTGCAAGGAGATACTAAAAAAAAAATCTTCACAAAATATTTTTGAATTTTTCAAATTTTTTGTACAAAACAAAAAAATACCAACTTGAACAAATATGAAACAAAAATCACACCATGGATTTAGACTCAAACAACCAAGTCATGGAAATGGAATGAATGGGTGTGAACACATTCGATAGGTAAATCAACTCAATCAATCATATGTGCACGATGCATATGTGTACCCCTAACGAATGAACATCAAAAGTATCCTTAGGTGAAAAAATTGTTGAATTTAGATGACATCGTCTTATGCAAATCAACAAATCAAAGTCAAAGTGATTTCCTCACCAAAAACGTCCAAAACTATGTAGCGCATTTTTAAGAATTTCAAGGACGTGCAAACCCGTTTTAATTCTCCAACCAAACTCCCTCACAAATATTTTCTTTTAGAGGTAATCTAAATTCTCAAACTTTGGAGAATTGGTGCAACAACCTAAATGGCCCATAATTGGCATGAATTTCTTTTTATTGCCTTTCAATTTTTTCGGGCTCTTTTAACCTCTTTGGACCTCGGATAATAAAATTCCTCAATTTTTTAGGTCGTTTTTAACGGTGGCTTTTGCGCAAAGGATAGATATTACCTTTCGCAGCCCCTCCCCATTTTACAAATAAAGCACACAAACTCACAAAAGGTTTTTATATGCACAATTTCCTTATCAAAATTTATCGCGCTTGGTTTGTTTAAGGACAGGATTGAAGTGAAAACACCCAACCAACATGTGATAAGACAAGCACAATAATCAAACAAATCCGTGCATGTGTGCAATAAAGGAAACATGAGTCAAACATGTAGGAAGTAACACTTAATTACATCTTAATGACTCCAAACATTATAAAGCACAAGGATGAATTGATCTATTGTCTCAAAACACTATCAAATAGTCACATGAAAATAATGGAATGATGTTGTGACTCGGTCATCCAAAGAGTTCATCCATAAACGGTGCAATAAAAAAAAATCTTTTTGAATTTTTCAAAATTTTATCAAAATAAAATATTTTTGTATTTTTTTTAAAAAATAATTCAAAAACAAAGATTTATACAAAAAGTACAAGTCATCACACTATCAAAAATATACCATGAAAACACAACTAATGTATGACAAACATGCAAACACAATCAACCAAAAGATTTCACATGGGTTGAATCACGTGCAAGCAAACGGGAATCGTGGACAAATAAACCATAAGCCTTTAAATCCGATTTTCTAACCCAAATAGATGTGTAACGGAGAGTGGGGGTTTTGGGAATCGAATTTATTCTTCTATTAACCATCCTGGGTCCATTTAAAAGCTTGTAACAAAATCGCCTAAGATGACCTTGCCTACCGCAATGTGTGCAAGTGTAAATCGGGCGGTGTGTGTTACCTAAAGGTGGGCCACTCCTCAAATTCCTAGGTGGCGCTTTCTGAATTTGCTTAGGTGGATCTCTCCTAATGATCCTAGGAGGCTCTCTCACGATGTTCCTATGGGGAGCCTTTTTAACAAACTTAGGTGCCTATTTCTTAACAATCCTAGGGGGCTCTCTCACACGTGTGGGAATGGGTGCAACATATTTTTCAAGACCAATCCCACCCCTATCAGCTTTGATCTCGACTGTGCCTAAAATCTTATCAAGTTTTTCAGACCTAGACTCCAAATCAAATTTCAATTTACTTGAATCTTTCAATTTCACCTCAAGTTCACCTATCCTAGATTCAAGTACTCATTTAGAATCCTCAAACTCTAAAAGCTCCTTTTTCATAGTCTACATCAACCCTCTAAGACTATCCCTCTCACCCTCGACGTACTCAAGCTTCTCTTTTAAAATTTTCTCATCTGCCCTAAGTTCTTTAATTAAAAAATCATTATTTTTTATGGCACACTCTTTCAATTGAACTTTCAATTTCAAATTTTCTTTCTTTGTTTTCAAAGTTTCAGCATAAAGTTCATTGAAAGCAGTTTGCAAGTCATGCTCATCTACACTTTCCTCCTCACTTTCATCCACACTCCCATCACCCTCACTGTCATCACTAATCACATGGATGGGAAACTCTCGCCTAGAAGCATAAAAAAATTCTTCTTCCGAATCACAATCACTAAGGGTAGAAACATGAGAAATCGGTTTATTCAATTTCTTCTTTAAATTTGTGGTACACTCATGTAACTTGTGACCAACACCCTCACAACAAGGACACCTCTCAGATTCGTTTTCAACAGAAGATTTAAAACAAGAGTTCGTGTGAATTTTCCAATTAATTTTTTCAAAAATTTGACATCGAAGATCATCAAAACCATCAAAAGCCATATTTGTGCAAAATCAGGATCAAAACACAATAACTTAGTGCAACAGGCTCTGATACCAATTTGACGACGTGAGAAGTCAAATTGTATGAAAAAAATAAATCCTTGAAAAATCAAGATCACGCGATAAATTAGCGTAACCCGCTCTGATACCAATTTGAGAGTGCAGCTACAGCGGAAATATTGCGACTTCTCAAATAAAAAACCAATTTTAATTAAACCCAAATTTTAGTTAAAACCCTAAGACATGCATCTAGATGATTTATCAAATAAAATATAGCATGCAGGATAAAAACAAACAATTTCAGGAAAAATCCCCCAAAGGGGCAAAACCTTTTATTTTCACTATAATTTGTAAGAAAACGGCTTACAATCGGATTACAATGAAAATACAGTGACTAAGAATTACCCTCAGGTATCGGATTCTGTAGTCGGCGGCTAGAAATATCCCTTTCCAGGAGGGCAGCAATGAATCCACACGCAGCGAACCCACATGAACCTCAGTCCAATCAACAAAGGAAGAACCGCAGCACTCCTCAATGACACGCAGCCATGAAACTTTGTAGAGACTCCCTCAGCAATGACACGCAGCCCTCGGTTGCAAAAATCTATCCACAAAGATGAACAACAACAAAGTTTGTGTTCTAGGGTTCCAAAAGATTCACAAAAGTAATTGGGATTTTTGGTGTGAATCAAAAAGATGTTTTGCACATCAAAAAGGTGAAGACTTAGAGTATTTAGGACTCTTAAAATCGTCTTGAAAAGTCTTAAAAAATTAACTCCCTGAAGTTGGCTTTAAATAGGAAAACTTTGAGCCTAAAAAATCTGCAGCGAATCTGGCCGAATTTATCCCAGTCGGACCGGTCCGGTTCTGAGGCGGATCGGTCCGGTCAAGCGAATCGGTTCTTTTATTTTTGGCCTCCATCGGTTCGCTTGCGGTCCGGGGTATACTGGATCTGCAGCAAGCGGATCGGTCCGGTTGAGTGGTAGACCGGTCCGGTTGCGGATCGGTCCAGTATGGGGCGGACCGGTCCGTTCTTCCCAGAAAAATATCCTTTTAAAAACCTCATTTTGCTTTAAAAAACTTACTTCTTATTTTTATAAAAAACATTTTTTAAAATTTCCCAATACTAAATATGAAATTTAAGGAACGTAAAAACAAAATTTTACCAAGTTCATTCTCGTAGAGGCTATGATGTTGAAGACGCTTTGATATTCGGATCCGTTGATGTAGATGCGATCTTGAGTTTCTTCAACGGTGTAACGGCGTATGACATACAAATTGATAATGGACAAAAATGTCCTTACAAATCTCCCCCTATGTCTATGCCGGTACATACATATAAAATATCCGAATTATCAACTAATGACCTATACAAATCTACCCTCCCATGAACCCTAAAGATGGAAAGATACAAAGGTATAAATCTTCATCGTTTGTTCTTCAATCTTCCACAATCATCAAATCTCAAAGCTTTTATCATCAGGGTGTGCAACATATTGATCTTCAATCTTCATACCTACACACATGAGACAAAGCAAATACCACGTGACATATCGAGTTTGAAATGAGATAAATATGGATACCAATATATGATAAAAACATAAGCTATATCTCAAAAACTCCCCCAAAATTCAAACTCCCCCATAAAATGATAATTCTTTCTCCTCCTTTTTATGATGTCCCCAAATAGACAAATGAGAAGAATGAATCAAATAAGCACAATCGGGGTGTCACGGTATACAAAACCGGGCATCAAACAAATTGCAAACGTGCTCTTGCAAGGAGATGCTAAAAAAAAAATCTTCACAAAATATTTTTGAATTTTTCAAATTTTTTGTACAAAACAAAAAAATACCAACTTGAACAAATATGAAACAAAAATCACACCATGGATTTAGACTCAAACAACCAAGGCATGGAAATGGAATGAATGGGTGTGAACACATTCGATAGGTAAATCAACTCAATCAATCATATGTGCACGATGCATATGTGTACCCCTAACGAATGAACATCAAAAGTATCCTTACGTGAAAAAATTGTTGAATTTAGATGATATCGTCTTATGCAAATCAACAAATCAAAGTCAAAGTGATTTCCACACCAAAAACGTCCAAAACTATGTAGCGCATTTTTAAGAATTTCAAGGACGTGCAAACCCGTTTTAATTCTCCAACCAAACTCCCTCATAAATATTTTCTTTTAGAGGTAATCTAAATTCTCAAACTTTGGAGAATTGGTGCAACAACCTAAATGGCCCATAATTGGCATGAATTTCTTTTTATTGCCTTTCAATTTTTTCGGGCTCTTTTAACCTCTTTGGACCTCGGATAATAAAATTCCTCAATTTTTTAGGTCGTTTTTAACGGTGGCTTTTGCGCAAAGGATAGATATTACCTTTCGCAGCCCCTCCCCGTTTTACAAATAAAGCACACAAACTCACAAAAGGTTTTTATATGCACAATTTCCTTATCAAAATTTATCGCGCTTGGTTTATTTTAAGGACAGGATTGAAGTGAAAACACCCAACCAACATGTGATAAGACAAGCACAATAATCAAACAAATCCGTGCATGTGTGCAATAAAGGAAACATGAGTCAAACATGTAGGAAGTAACACTTAATTACATCTTAATGACTCCAAACATTATAAAGCACAAGGATGAATTGACCTATTGTCTCAAAACACTATCAAATAGTCACATGAAAATAATGGAATGATGTTGTGACTCGGTCATCCAAAGAGTTCATCCATAATCGGTGCAACAAAAAAAAATCTTTTTGAATTTTTCAAAATTTTATCAAAATAAAATCTTTTTGTATTTTTAAAAAAAAAATTCAAAAATGAAGATTTATACAAAAAGTACAAGTCATCACACTATCAAAAATATATCATGAAAACACAACTAGTGTATGACAAACATGCAAACACAATCAACCAAAAGATTTCACATGGGTTGAATCACGTGCAAGCAAACGGGAATCGTGGACAAATAAACCATAAGCCTTTAAATCCGATTTTCTAACCCAAATAGATGTGTAACGGAGAGTGGGGGTTTTGGGAATCGAATTTATTCTTCTATTAACCATCCTGGGTCCATTTAAAAGCTTGTAACAAAATCGCCTAAGATGACCTTGCCTACCACAATGTGTGCAAGTGTAAATCGGGCGGTGTGTGTTACCTAAAGGTGGGCCACTCCTCAAATTCCTAGGTGGCGCTTTCTGAATTTGCTTAGGTGGATCTCTCCTAATGATCCTAGGAGGCTCTCTCACGACGTTCCTATGGGGAGCCTTTTTAACAAACTTAGGTGCCTCTTTCTTAACAATCCTAGGGGGCTCTCTCACACGTGTGGGAATGGGTGCAACATATTTTTCAAGACCAATCCCACCCCTATCAGCTTTGATCTCGACTGTGCCTAAAATCTTATCAAGTTTTTCAGACCTAGACTCCAAATCAAATTTCACTTTACTTGAATCTTTCAATTTCACCTCAAGTTCACCTATCCTAGATTCAAGTACTCGTTTAGAATACTCAAACTCTAAAAGATCCTTTTTCATAGTCTACATCAACCCTCTAAGACTATCCCTCTCACCCTCGACGTACTCAAGCTTCTCTTTCAAAATTTTCTCAAGTGCCCTAAGTTCTTTAATTAAAAAATCATTATTTTTTATGGCACACTCTTTCAATTGAGCTTTCAATTTCAAATTTTCTTTCTTTGTTTTCAAAGTTTCAGCATAAAGTTCATTGAAAGCAGTTTGCAAGTCATGCTCATCTACACTTTCCTCCTCACTTTCATCCACACTCCCATCACCCTCACTGTCATCACTAATCACATGGATGGGAAACTCTCACCTAGAAGCATAAAAAAATTCTTCTTCCGAATCACAATCACTAAGGGTAGAAACATGAGAAATCGGTTTATTCAATTTCTTCTTTAAATTTGTGGTACACTCATGTAACTTGTGACCAACACCCTCACAACAAGGACACCTCTCAGATTCGTTTTCAACAGAAGATTTAAAACAAGAGTTCGTGTGAATTTTCCAATTAATTTTTTCAAAAATTTGACATCGAAGATCATCAAAACCATCAAAAGCCATTTTTGTGCAAAATCAGGATCAAAACACAATAACTTAGTGCAACAGGCTCTGATACCAATTTGACGACGTGAGAAGTCAAATTGTATGAAAAAAATAAATCCTTGAAAAATCAAGATCACGCGATAAATTAGCGTAACCCGCTCTGATACCAATTTGAGAGTGCAGCTACAGTGGAAATATTGCGACTTCTCAAATAAAAAACCAATTTTAATTAAACCCAAATTTTAGTTAAAACCCTAAGACATGCATCTAGATGATTTATCAAATAAAATATAGCATGCAGGATAAAAACAAACAATTTCAGGAAAAATCCCCCAAAGGGGCAAAACCTTTTATTTTCACTATAATTTGTATGAAAACGGCTTACAATCGGATTACAATGAAAATACAGTGACTAAGAATTACCCTCAGGTATCGGATTCTGTAGTCGGCGGCTGGAAATATCCCTTTCTAGGAGGGCAGCAATGAATCCACACGCAGCGAACCCACATGAACCTCAGTCCAATCAACAAAGGAAGAACCGCAGCACTCCTCAATGACACGCAGCCATGAAACTTTGTAGAGACTCCCTCAGCAATGACACGCAGCCCTCGGTTGCAAAGATCTCTCCACAAAGATGAACAACAACAAAGTTTGTGTTCTAGGGTTCCAAAAGATTCACAAAAGTAATTGGGATTTTTGGTGTGAATCAAAAAGATGTTTTGCACATCAAAAAGGTGAAGACTTAGAGTATTTAGGACTCTGAAAATCGTCTTGAAAAGTCTTAAAAAATAACTCCCCGAAGTTGTCTTTAAATAGGAAAACTTTTAGCCTAAAAAATCTGCAGCGAATCTGGTCGAATTTATCCCAGTCGGACCGGTCCGGTTCTGAGGCGGATCGGTTCTTTTATTTTTGGCCTCCATCGGTTCGCTTGCGGTCCGGGGTATACTGGATCTGCAGAAAGCGGATCGGTCCGGTTGAGGGGCAGACCGGTCCGATTGCGGATCGGTCCGGTATGGGGCGGACGGGTCCGTTCTTCCCTGAAAAATATCCTTTTAAAAGCCTCATTTTGCTTTAAAAAACTTACTTCTTATTTTTATAAAAAAATTTTATAAAATTTCCCAATACTAAATATGAACTTTAAGGAACGTAAAAACAAAATTTTACCAAGTTCATTCTCGCAGAGGCTATGATGTTGAAGACGCTTTGATATTCGGATCCGTTGATGTAGATGCGATCTTGAGTTTCTTCAACGGTGTAACGGCGTATGACATACAAATTGATAATGGACAAAAATGTCCTTACAAATTGTTATACTTTAATTGTTAGTTTAATTGATGAAATGAATTAATTGAGAAGATGAATTAGAAGGAGTACGGGATACACATTTGTTGTTGACATTGTTGTTGCATTATAGTGGATCGATGTTGGGTTGGTTAGTTTTAAAAGTGGCATGACCACTGGATTATTGTCCATATGGGGGTGGGATAACTTTTTTTGAAAATTACTTGAAATTAAATGAAACATACTTGAACTCACCCTTAGGAGGAGATGGAGGAGATGGGGGCAGGGATGGGGGGGGAGGGGTGAAGGGTTGCGTGTGTGTGTGTGTGTGTGTGTGTGTGTATGTGCGTGTTTGTTCGTAATGTCCCTTGTAAATGAATTGATTGGTTATTAATTTTTTTAGTAAATTAATATATGATTGCCCCTCATTGTAAATTAGTAAATTAATATATGATTAATTATGAAAGTAGGATTGCCCCTCATTGTAAATTAGTAAATTAATAATTGTTTACATTAATTGTTAGTTTATTTGCATTTCTTCTTTTAATTCATTTTGATATGTACTAATAATATTTTTTTTACAGCAAATGTCTCCTTCAGGTATTAAGGCGAGGATGATGATGCTTGTTATGATGATGTCATCTAGACTCGGTGGTAGCGGAGGCGACGAGGGCTCCTCGGCCCCTAGGCTCCCCAAATATGGAAAATTGGGGATGGCCATCGAGAACAAGTCGGGGCTATTCGCGAGATCCCTCGAGCTAGTAAAGACGATCATCAGCCCGGGGTACATTAGTTGGAAGGAGGTGCCATATGAGCTTAAGTTAGCTCTTTGGGTGGCACTACAGGTAATGAATTTATATTTATATTTATATTTATATTTATATTTATATTTATATTTATATTTATATTTATATTTATATTTATATTTATATGAATATGAATATTTCAATTTTGATTTCAATTTCATTTTATATTTATATTTATATTTATTTGCAACTAACATTGTATTTGTTGGACAGGAAAAACTCAGCCTGGATCCAAAGCTACACGATTGCGTCTTGGAGCAGTTGAGGGAGCAACACAATACGTGGAAAAAAAATATGCGGACCCGGTACTTTGGGAAGACACGAGATTCCATTATCCAAAGGGGTGAATCCGTCCCGCCAAAGGAGCCGATCTCATTGGCACAATGGCAAAAGTTCGTTGACAAGGAGATCGAGGAGCAACAATTGGCATCTCGCCAATTAGGGAGGGAAAAATGGGAAAAAAAGACAGACGTGCACTGCTTCGGCCAGACGTCTTACGCCGAGGTGGAGCATAGGATGATTGTAAGATTTAATTTTTCTATAACTACAGAAATATATTATTCTGCATTATTTTACTTTGCGGGGCCGATACTAATTTTACTTTATTTTATTTCAGGGGACAAGGAGTGGCCTTGGGGGTAAGCCACATAGGCTCGATACTTATGTGGCTCTTCGGATGAAGAAGGGGAAGGACACGTTGGTGTCCCCGAGCGTCGCGGCCACGATGGTAAGTAATCTGAAAGTTTACTTTTTGTTAATTACGTTATAATTTTTTAATTTACTTATTTTACTAATCATGTGCTTTTTATCGTTTCGGGCAAAGCTCAAAGAAGTGCACGAGTTGCAGTCTGATGCCGACAAGGCATCTTTGTCCACAGACGCACTTAGCCAAGTGTTTGTCTCTTATTGCAAGGAGAGGACAAGGGGGTGAGCTCGCGAGTGACCAAATCTAGGATCATCGAATTGGATACAAGCGACACCGATTTTGCTCAAACGGTGGACTCGCATGATGCAAAGCTGTCCCGTTTGGAGGCGACGGTCCAAGATATGTTATCATTCATGAAGAGTTCGTTAGGCGGCAGAAAATGCAAGGGAAAAGGGAAGGAGAAGGTGGGGGAGGGGAGGGGATGAGGGGGGATGAGGTGAAGGAGGACGAGGTGCGGCATGATGAGGATGTGGATCTCGCTGCTTCATCATCGACACGTGCGGACATTGATGATCTACTTCCATATTTGGCTCCCTTCGAGCGATTGATGTCGACGATTGGTTGGCCGAGCGTGTTTATAGTGGACATATTTAATGGCCAATGGATAGGGCGGGGGTTGAGGGACCTGAATATCATCCAGGGTGGACTAGTTTATGGACATGAGCTTCAAGACATAGAGTCCAGGGTGCTCGTCACGCATATGATACCCGGGAAAGAGAACTCCCCGTTGTACTTGCGCAAACAATGCGGTACGATGTATATCAGTGGGTGTGTCAATTCGTATATCGTGTGGCCTACTCACCTCCTCGGATTTAACCTTACCCAAGACATGTAGTGACATTATTTGAATGGAATTGTAATATTTTTTAGTTGGTACATTTGAATTGTTTTTAAGTTGGTACATTTGAATTATATTTGGATTATATCTTGATGCATATTTTTTTATTTTGAATGTATATTTTCATTATCTCTAGTTTATTTGGATAGATGATGTTTGAACAGGTACAATGTTGCTATAACATATACAAATATATTGCTGGGCAGTGGCAGTGGCCATACTGCCCAGCAGATTTTTTTTAATTCTTTCAAGATTTGTCACGATCATTGATCGTGATAATTTTTTAAAGTATGTCACGGGCTTGTAACGGTTTATAACCGTGACAAAACTTATCACGATCAGTGACTGTGACACGACCGTGACAATTATAACGATCTTGTCACGGTCAATGATCGTGATAAAAAGTTGTCTCGCCCAGAATTATCACGATCATTGACCTTGACAATTTGAACTTGTCAAGGTCAATGACCGTGACAATTAGGCAGATTTGGTGTAGTGAATTACCTCAGGAAATGGAACATTCATGTTCACTCATTTGAAGAGTTCTAAGGACCCTTCATCTTTGGCTTTATCCTCTTTTTGCTCGAGTCTGTGAGGAAAAGGTGCATGTTTTGGATTTACAAGATTATAAGCATGAGTAAACTCTTCTCCCTTGGTGGACATATCATTGTCTAACTCTTGCAGTTTGTGAGTCCCTACCTCTGTTGGTTCAAGTATTTTCCCAAGGATTATTTTAAAATAACTTCTTTTGAAGGCAACCTTGCGACACAATTGTCGACTGCTTTACCACTTCTTAGGGTAATGATATCCTTTGCATGCTCAGTATGGGTCTCATTGGGGTGTGACTCATCAATTCCCATTTGGACCTTCGGATTCTGTTAGGTTTGAGTAGGGAGATCTTTGTTCCCCCTTTTCTAGATTTGAACCAATTTCACTAAAGATTCCTTTATCGCTTGCATGGCTTAAGCCACTTGCTATATTTTATATGATTGAGCATGCACAGACTATTCCATTTGGTTCATTCTTTTGTTTGCCTCTTGAGGCTCTTCAGTGGCCTTATTTTGGGGTGAAATATAGGGTATGTGAGACGGATTAGTATAGGTTGGATGTTGGTATTACGTTTGGGGGTTCATATTGGGGTTGAGGTTAGTATTGGAGTTGAAATTGTGGAGGTGGTGTATTAAAGGGTTGGGTGTTGATCCTTTAAAATCCAACATTCTGGGTGTTCCTACATGAAAGTAGAGGATTTGATGTTTTTTCACTCGGATTATAAGGGGAATTGTTGTTGTCTCGATAGAGTTCATTGGAGTAAGACTTTCGATATGTCCCCATGGTGTTGGCTTGTTCGATAATAACCCTCTTAATACTGGGGAGTGAAGGTCAGTCCTTAGTAGGGTGTCTAACCAAGTCATAAAAATCACACGCCTCGTCTATAACAGGAGCCTTGGTTGCTTGCCCTGGCTCACTAGCATTGCCTTAACTTTGTGACACAATAGTGAATACTTTTTATATATGTCATTGTCTTCAACCTTGGTGAGGTATACCCTTTGTTGTTTCCTAGAGAGACCAATGCTTGATTTTTATGTGCGATCATATAGGTTGGAAACATCCCAACCTCATTAGGTTGTAGCCACAAACTCACGATGCTCTTCAACTTGATCCACTCTTAGGGTAAGAAAACTACCCTAACACATTGTCCCTACCAATTTTTTTGTCATCAGGTTGAGAGAACCAGAAAAAAATTGAGAATCTTATCATTCTATCATATCCATGGTGTGTACATTGGTCCAATAAACTTTAGAAATTTTTCCAACATCCGTCAAAAGTTTCCTTCCATTTGCGTGAAATTTTGGATTTGTTTCATTAAGGAATTTATCCTATGAATAAGAATTCTTTAAGAAATAAATATTTAAGTTCATGATAAGGGCCAATTGAATTGAGAGGAAATATTGTCAACCATTATTTAGCCTTATCCTTCGTAGAGTAGGGGAATAATTTTAGTAGGAGAAAGTTCTACACACTTCCTTTAATTCACTAGTATGACCATAAGGATTTTGATTTTCCATTGTGTAAAAATTCGGCAAAAGGCTGATCATAACACTATGGAAATGGAATGTCATGGCATTATAAGGGTATGTAACGCGTCCTGGTTCTATAATTGTCTTTGGGTGTGGATAATTTCCCAAACTTTGAGGTACATTCACACCTCGGTCACCTTGGAAGTTGGCCATCGGTTGAAATGGGGTGGTGTATAGTACGATTGGATGGAAGGTGGCACGGATGATGGTTCGGGCAATGATGTTTGTGTGGGGATGTAGTGAAGGTGAATTAAATCGACAAATTCTTACTCAAAAATTTAGCTCAGTTCGGTGTTTATTGGACAATTAACTTATTTTTTTATTCTTTTAACAATACTAACATATCAATAACAACTAAAAAGGAAAAATTAATTATAAACTAAACTAATTTTAATTATGTTCTTTTTTTTAATCACCGACAATGAAGCCATTTTGACCAGTGCTTTTTGTTGTTTTTTAAAATATGCAACGATCACTTTCTAACCAAAGTTATGGTGAGAAGTAATATTGTAAAGTCATTTTGCAAAAGAACTTTATTAATTTCCACACCTTAATGATTGACAAGTATACTGATGAGTTAGGTCTCCTATTCGAATATATTGAATTTGAGAGGGCGTAATTAATATTAATTAGGTTCGTAAGTAAATTTCTGAAAGAAATCAGAAAAGGTGATTTGCTGTTTTTTTATTAATTCTATAAAAACGGAAAAAATTAGGATTTTGGAAGTTTTGTGAAAAGATTTAATAAAGTTAAAATTGGAGTTTTGTATTTTTTAGAAAAGAAAGGTTGCGAAATAATACCCCACTTTGATATTCCAATTGTTATAAACTCAATTAGTTTTCAAATTCAAGTACAAAATTTGAAGTTTCGTGAAGTGAACAATCAAATATGCAAGACAATTCATTATATAAAGGATGAAACTTTACTAAACTTCAAGAAAATAAGTTCGAAATTATGTTGAAATAATAAACGGATCTTTAGTAGTAACTAATATGTGACATTAATTATGAAGTCATCGAGTATTTATTATAACTTACTTTCTACGTTTTTATTCTTAAAACATAACTTAATTTATAGCAACATACAAATATTAGGTTGGTTCTTAAACCGCAACCCTTAAAAATTTATCTACTCATAAGTAACATGATGATAATAGGATTTGGAACAAAAATATAAAAAGAATTCATCATCGTAACAATTATGGAAATAATATTTAAGGCTTACTTAAATAGACAATAATTATGTAAAGGAGTAAGATAGAATGAACGGTTGGAAATCCTATGAAATCCTTGTACAATAATAATGTAGTCTTTAATGAATTAAATTACAAATAACGGGACCAAAATCCTTGCTTTATAATCCCTTAGTCTTCAACCTGTTGAATTACACACAAACGAACACGAAAATCTTGATTAAGAACAAACATGGGAATGAATTTATTTGAATTACACCCAATCAGAATTACAACGATATTTCGAATTACAATTTGGGTACTACTATTTAGCAAAATATATATGATCAAACAATGAAACCCAATGGCCCTTTTATAGGTGTAAAGAAATAGCTTGCGGAGCAATTGAAATTTCACAAAATGATGGGTGATTTTAATTAAATACTAAAAAGTAGTTATGGGCAAAGGAATATATAATTTCACATATGGGGCTATTTGCCAACATAATATGTGGGGGATAAAGAATTTGGTTTATTTTTAAAAGTAAAAAGGACGGAAAATGAAGTATGTGGGAAGAATGATAAAATAACAAAAAAAAAGATTATTATAAGGGAAAGTATTAAAAAAAAAATCGACAGAAGGGGAAGGGAATGTAGGCTTAATTTGGACAGAGTTATCCCGCACATCGCGTGTCTGACTGATCGAACGCTAATTGTGGCACCACATGGAACATCCTGATTCAAGGGATCAAAATGTCTGCACATTGCACGACTTGGTTTCATTTTAAAATAAATAAATGGGTGGAAGAGGTATCGAACCTACAACCTCTCCTCTCTCATCAAAACTTCCCAAACACTAAACTAAGCTCCCATTAGATGATAATTCTACCCTCGTAAATATGTAGCCCATTCTTTTTTCCAAGTATCATTTATTATAAATTAACCCCGAAACTTCATATCTTCCTCATATAACCCTAGATTTGCGAAATGCAAGAACCAACATGACCTGGGTTTCGAGGCCTACAATTTCCCATCAGTGTCCTGGTCATATGGTTTGACACAAGGCCTTAACTTTTTGACTTTTTTTTTAAGTCAAACTTTAAATGGTGATAATTTCTTCATTTAAGATAGGATTAACATGACATTTTAACCCACACATTTCTTGATTCGAGACCGACAAAATTTGTGAGGGTCCGAGTCTAAAATTGGTCATGCTTAATTACCATTTTCCCCCTGAAGCTGTGTATGTGCACGTTTCTTGTTCTGGTTGCTTCCTGACTTCACCGTTAACATCTTAAACCTTGTAAATACTCAAATAAGCCTTAAAAAGGCAATTAACCATGAATATTTAATGTTATAAAAAAATCAGTATAAAATATGGGTTTAACGATCATGGGACTTCAATAATGTACAATAAATGGGGTAATAAAATACAGTATGTTACACTTATCACAGAGCGTGAAATTAAGAAATGTAGGCTCCATAATTCCATTATAGTTATCCGTGTAGCATTCTTTGTTACTTTATTATATTTTTACTCTTGTCGTAAGATGCGTGATACTATTATGTGTTTCCATTTCTCCACATGAGATGCACAACCCAAGACTGCAGCACCAATGGCACCCGTTGAACCCATTCTAGACATCCCAGTTTGAGAAAGTAGGGATTCTATGGAATGATTTAATATTAGGCCAACCACGTACAAATTCAATTTTAACAAATTTTATCTTTGAATTAATTTAGTGTGCATGCAAAGATGTGGTCCAGATTGAATAAATCAAACCAAGCAGACAAAATGTGAATAAGTAGGAAAAACACCTTTACTGCAAAAACCGTATATTCTTCACTATACAATATGTGATAAAGATGGTGAACTTACAAACTATTGAGCTCACTAAGTATGATTCACAGTTCTTCAAATCTTCTATAATAAAAGCACAGTCCATCACTACCCATAGGAAGCAGTCTTCCTTCAATATCCATCGATCAACCTTCTTCTTTATTAGTAGAGACTCAGATCCACAAATTAGTAGTAGAGATGAACTCAATAAGGTCTTTGAATAATGAAAGTGTTCTTCTTGATTTTCTAAAGTGATCTCTAAATTTCATGATTTTTAGAAGAGTTTCATCACAAACCGAACTTTATAAGGGGTGTGAGAAGCTTGTAAAAGATTTCTTGAAGACTCTAATCACACATCTCTTTTTATAAGAAAGTTTTTTATAAAAGGATATATATGTATAAGAGATTTGGATCAGATTTAATTAAAAAAAACAAATTCTCGCGCGTTCATTCAAATGACTTAGTAACTCGTTCGAATGACATACCCATCTTCGTTTGAACGACTTGGTACCTCTTTTAAGCGGTAAACCCATTTTCGTTCGAACCAGCTTCCAGTGACCTATTGAACGACATTCCAATGAAAAATAAAAAATAAAATCGTTCAATCACGTGAACCTCCTTCTAATGACCTCGTAGCTCATTCTAACGACCCAACAAGATTTTTGAAATGTTCTTTAAAAAGTATTATAAACCAATTGGAAATACAAAGTCTTAAAATTATAAAATTTCCCAAAATACTAAAGGCTTTGCCAAAGAAACCATAATTATTCTAAATGTTGTTGAGATAAACGATTCTTCAATCTTTCAAAAGTCTTGAACTTTTTCTTCGAGTACATAGAAGCAAGCATAATGGTGTATTGTATGTGTAACAAAATATGCCAAAATAAAATACATTGATAAATTATAGAACTTGCTCTTACACAGCACCCGATGCAGAGTGAAAGTATCACTTTGGAGCTCAACAACGTTACGAGTTGATCTCCTAGGTTATTTTGGCAGGGCTAGTCATAGGGAGACAGATTCCAGAGGGCCTATAACTATTGGCATGAGCTCCCATAACTTAGTGGGAGACGGTCGTAGGATCATTTACGAAAAACGGCTCGCTCACATTTTCTAGTTCTACGGACCCATTGGTAGCACTTTAGTGGTGAAGAAACATTGAGCGTCAAATGAACTCCTATCCTTCACTGATGTTCTCAAGTAGATTCTTTCTACATTCCATTTGATAATAAACTTTCTCCAATGGCGGGAGGGTATGACCAATGTTGATCAGGATCAGATAGTGTATGATGAGTTTATCACGAGGTTCAATAATAAGTATTTTCCTAATTCCATTCATATGTAAAAGAAGATTGAGTTTCTAGCCCTGGAAGAAGGAACTCGTACTATTATCGAGTATAAGAAATAGTTTACCAACATATCCTTATTCGAAACTAATGATGTATTTTCCGAGAATGATAGGATTACTTATTTTTTTAATGGTCCCATTTACCCTATTCTCTAGATTCTGATGGCAAACCCAACATACGTTATCTATACACATATAGTGGATGTGACACTCACCTTTTTCCAAGACCTTAATAAGATTAAGTAGAATTATGGAAAGGTTGGCTAAAATAATAAGCCCAGTATTGATAAAGGATCAGGTGGAGACAAGAAGGGAGGAAAGGTCTAGTCATGTTAAGTGTCATGGAAGACATTACATGCCAATCATCATAAACCCAAGTAGTAGTAAGGATCCCTTCAAACAAGTAGGAAATAATAGCATATATAGTCACGACAGACATGGGTCGCTTTGGGCCCTTGCCTAGGTATTTTCTAAAGATATAGAGCTACAGGGCATAGGGATAATGTGTATCCTAACAACAATGCAGTCCATCAAATATTATAGGTATAGGGCCAACTGCAGGGTCGAAAGCAAAACAATTTGGGCAGTGCCAATAAGGTCACTTCGATCAAAGCCTGCTGAACAAGTACAGGTAGGCACATTAAGTCTAAGGATAATATAGGAAGTGCCAACAGGGCCTATGGCATAGGGTAAAAAGTCTTTAAGACCCACTATTATCCACAACAGAGGCAACACCAGATGCCCATTCTTCCAGCCCCGGGGAAAATAGAAAGAATTCCACTAACACCACCCGCCATAACACATCAACCTCACGTACAGTATGGTCCATCTATTAGGTAGGACCCATGGATGGCCCAGCGTCTATTCAGATGATTGATGGTACATTTTCTTTTCACAGTTCACTAGCTAAAGTTTTATTTGATACGGTTCCAAAAGCTCTTTTATTTCATGACACTTGGTTCTAACTCCATGCGCTGGGGTTTTATCTATGGATACTCCTTTAGGTATATCCACTCTTACTACCAAGACTTGTGACGGGATAGGTATTGATATTTGTAGCTTATGGTGGGTATTTAACTTGTTGGTTTTACAGACCCACACATATAATGCTATAATGGGAATGAATTAGTTATGTACATATTAAGCTCAAATAGACTGTGTAAGTAGAGTTATTGTGTTTGCTATTCTAGGTCAGGAGATGTATTTGGTTGTTATGCCTAGGCATGAGGGTAGGTCTATGGACCACTTGTATTTTATTGATAAGGAGACCCAAAAGGAGACGACTGTGTCCTTAGATATGATTTCATTAGTCTAGGAGTTCACCATATCATCAATAAACCTTCATGTTTACCCCCAGTCAAGAGATTGGATTTTTGACAGACTTAGTGTCGGGCATGAAGCCGATAGTTATAGCACAATGTCATATGGGCTCTATGGAGATGGAGGAGCTTAGAGATCAGATTAAGCAGTTACTTCAGCAGGGTTTCATTAGCATGAGTACTTCACCTTGGGGTGCACTTATGTTGTTCGTAAAGAATAATGATGCTTCATTGAGGTTGTGCATAGGTGACCGCGAGTTGAATAGGTTGACGGTGAAGATTAATTACCCATTTCCATGGATTGATGATCATTTTGGATCAGTTGAAAGGAGCTTCATTTTTTGTAAGATTTATTGGTGATCTGGATACCATTAGTTAAGAGTATGAGAGGAGGATTGGTTATGAGTTTTATGAGTTTAGAGGTATGTCATTTTAGTTGACAAATGCTCCAACAGTATTCATAAACATAATGAATCGGGTGTTCCGACCGTATCTGAACCAATTCATCATATTCTTTATTGATGATATTTTGATCTACTCATGGATAAAGAAAGAGCATTAAAAACATTTGATGATTGCATTACAGATTTTACAAGAGAATAATCTTTATTCAAATTTATCCAAATGTGAACTTTGGAAGAGGAAAGTGAAGTTTTTAGGGCATGTGGTATCGGAGGAGGGCTATCCGTGGATCTAAGTAAGTTGTCATTCGTGTTGGATTGAGGATAGCCCATGTCACCTATCGAGGTCTGAAGCTTTTTAGGACTATCCATTTATTATAGGATTTTCGTATGTTGTTTATCAAAGATAGCTGGGCCAATAACTGAGTTAACGAAAATGGGTTCACCATTATTTTGGACTATGAAGTGTTAACATGCCTTCGACACTCTCAAGGAGAAATTTACATCTCCGTTTCTTCCCCTACCTAGGAATACAGTGGAGTTAATGGTTTACACTGATGCTTACCTACATGGATTAGGCGGGTTATTAATACCGGAGGATATGCTAATTTCTTACGCCTATCGGAGGTTAAATCCGCATGAGGTTCAATATCTAACTTACGACGTGGAGTTAACATCCATTATATTTGTGTTGCATGTGTGGATGTACTATCTTTGGGGTGAAATGATTAGGATTTTTAGTGATCATAAGACCCTATATTATATGTTTACACAAAAAGGACTGAATATGAGGCAATGTAGATGGTTCATCAATGATTACTAGTTCATGATCCATTATCACCTACGGAACACTAACATAATGGCTTACGCATTGAGATAATGACTCAGTGGTAGCCTATTAGCTCTTTAATTTACTGGGTGGAATTGATTTAAGATGTTGGTTAGTTTACCAAGGCCTTCATGGGTATGCTTATAATGACTCTAGATATTATAATACTGGTGACAAGGGGACATTCCTAAGATGTGATGTGCAAAGAGATGGTGATGGATCCTCTCTACTGGTGTGCCATTCTTTTATAGTGCGGTCAACTGGAAGAATGAATTAAAAGGGTTGATTTATGGTACCCTCCGATGAGAAATTAAGATCAGTTGTTATATAGGAGACACATGGTTCACATTTTTCAAGTTCATCCTAGTCAGGATAAAATGTATCAAAATATGAAGTGGTTCTATTAGTGAATCAGTATGAAGAGAGATGTGCTCGTGTTTGTATCTAGATGCATCACTTATCAAATAGTGAAGGTGGATCATCAAAATCCATCTTGTATACTTCATCCTCTACCCATTCCCGAGTGAAAGTG
Source organism: Sambucus nigra (assembly GCA_949130495.1). NCBI lineage: Eukaryota > Viridiplantae > Streptophyta > Magnoliopsida > Dipsacales > Adoxaceae > Sambucus > Sambucus nigra. The sequence continues at coordinate 443,205,318 of OX422218.1, read as the reverse complement.
GGATAGCATCTCGATGGATTTTATTATAGGACTACCTTTGATGCCTCGCCAACATGATTCCATTTCGATGATAGACGAACGCCTCACAAAGGTGCTCGTGTTTATATGTTGTTGAAATTTTCCATTTGCCTAAAGTTCTATTATCTAAAGTTTTGATCGAGGTCCTACATTCGTGGAATAATTTTAGGAGAGTTTACAGTTGGCTATGGGGACTCTATTATACCTTAGTATGTCTTACCATCTACAGACGGAGAGGGTCAGTCAGGCACTGCACGATATGCTACGTGCGTGTGTGATTAATTTCAAAGCCAGTTAGGAGACACAGTTTTCTTTAGTGGAGTTCTCATATAATAACAATTACCATAAGTCATTTTTCATAGCACCATAAGAGGAACTTTATATGAGACTGTGCCAATCACCAATGTGTTGGTTAGATGCAGGCGACTGTAGACATTTGGGACCAGAGTTCATCCAAAAGACAACCGATAAGATCAAGTTAAATAGGGAGGGGATCAAAGTCTCTTACGATAAATAAAAGAGTTATTCATATAAGAATATAAAACCTATGGATTTTCAGGTATGAGAGCATGTCCTACGTCAGGTATCCCCTATGAAAGGTGTGATTACATCAGAGGAGAAGGGAAAGTTAGATCCACATTATAACGGGCCATTTCTGATTATAGAGAAGATGGGGAAAGTTGCATATCATTTAGCACTCCCGGATCATCTAGATCGGGGGCATAACGTGTTTAAAGTTTTCTTATTATGTAGATTCTTATATCCTAGGGAAAATTACAAAAAGGCAAAATATTTCGAAGTACGTAATTGCAAAACAGAAAAAATATCGTTCCCAACAAAAAAAAGAGTAATTTATAACAATTGGCCATAATCTCCTTTGTTTATAAACTATTCACCTTGCTTAACAAACAACAAATTGTCCAATAATATTCAAATAGTTAATATTCATCAAATGTATTCTCATTGTCTAAAAAAAAACAAAGTGTCAAAGTTGTAAAAAAATTGGGCAGCGTCTCCTTTGTTTATTGGACTATCCACCCTTCTCAAGGGATAACGACAAATCCAACAATATAAAAAAAATTGCCTAACAAAAGCTTCAATGTAAAAAACATCTTAAAAAAATAAATATATAAACTGAAATCTGATGTGAGCAAACCTGAGCAAATAATTTTATCCTTCAATGCTTTCACCTGATGCGGCCTCCCCCACCCCACCCCCACCTGTTGCTGCCTCCCCCCCTCCCACACACCCACACCCACCTTCTGCTTCCCATCATCCCCTACCTGCTACTGCCCCCCCTCTTCGAATCACCTTCCACCCCAAGCCTCAACCACTCAGCCCCTACCATCACCGCTTGCCTGCTGGTGACCATCACCACTCAGCCCCCCTCCCCATCACCCCTACCTGTTTCTGCCCCCCCCCCCCCCCCCCCCCAATGCCCACCTGCTGCTACTGCATACCTGATGCAATTCAAAGCCAATAAAATTTAAATGAGCCCACCTCTTGAGCTCAAGAAACATGAAATGCAATATTGAGATATTCTACCAAACATGAAGAATCAAAGCAACAAAACTAAAACTGCAACGGCAAAACCAAGATAAAATTAATTTTTCAAAAAAAATTGTAAGTGAGAACATGTGTGGGAGAGATTACCTTTTTCCCGGCAGCGGGATGAGGGCAGCAGTGGCTTCAAGAAGCGATGTCAGATTTGCAACAATAGCATATGGAGTAGCCAAGAACTGACAATGACCACGGTTGAAGTTGAACTCGAATCAAATAAATCAATGGATCTAAGAGAAAATTGGAGACATAGTTAAAGCCAAACATCAGTCTATGAATATATATGGAGTCTATCTTGTGGGTGTCTATATTTCTTAACTCTAAATTATATTTCTTGACAACATACACATCATATACCTTCAGGGAGGCCACGACCGCACTCTTCTCGGGCGTGGCTTTTGTCAACCAAATAGTAGAGTTCCTTGATTGTTCTGGTAAATAATTATACCACGGCTACTGTCAACCAAATAAAATACAATGGAGTTATAATATAAATGTGAATAACAACAACAAACATGATCCAATTTCAACCCGACCCTATAACATTTGATATCGAATTTTAGATAATGAAAAATATAACAAAACAGAGTGTATACCTGATCTGATTGGAACAATAGTTGGGTTGGGTGAATCCAAGCCTATATTTAAAAGTGAGATAAAAAAACATTAGATCTGCAAAATATAAATGTGAATAACAACAGCAAACAGGTCTTAGAGAACAATAAACCATGCCATTGATTAAAAACAAAGTCCTTTTCCCCCAATTTTCCATAATCTTTTTCCCTCAATTTCCCCCATGTAATTCTCCATAATCCTTTTCCCCCAATTTCCAAACCCTAGAAACCTAAAATTAATCAATAAAGCGCATTCTAAACAAACATTACGGTTTCAAAACCCAGAATATATAAAGTTTTAAAGAAAAAAAAGAAACTTTGGTGGCAGTTCACACTTCTACAAACATATGGTGTAAATAAAAAGCAGGTATAGAATGAAACTTAAATTTGTAATTTGCAAACACAATGAAACTTAATTTGCAAATGCAATTAAATCATATGTAACCCATTCTCACCAACAATATAAATCATACCATGTATATTTAGTTAATATAATATAATAGAAGAATTTCGTTAACCCAAATCAAAAAACTCTCTCCCATTTAACATGTATAACATCACAATTAAATTAAATGTGGGAGTCACATTATACAACGCCAAAAAAATTAAGTACAAACTTAGATTACCTTATCAATCTCTCGAACGTCGTCATTCAAAAACTTTGGTATCAACCCTGAAACAAAAATGAGATCAGATATTTGAGGAAATATTATAGAGTATATAATATAAAGAAGTTCATGTGATTTTTAATTTAAAAAATGGAAGAGGGACTGAGAATTTCAGTTATGTAATCTTTCGAGTGTCAGAAGGGATGCCCCATGCTCGAAACAATATACACATGCTCCATCGTCACAAATTAAGAATAATGAACAACCACATCTGCAAAAACACATCCAATAAAACAGGGAATTGATAAATTTAATACATGAATAATATAAAATGTAGAACTGTATTCTTTAGCGTAAATAACCATTACATCTGACTATTTGATATTTCACACAAAAAACATTTCAAAGTAAAACATGAACATTATGATTTATTAATAATCTTTATTTCATATTATCCAACAACGCCAAGAAAACATGAATTCATGCGATTGCAATACATTTCAAGGACTTTATTTCATTAAAAACATACTCTCATTAAAAACATAGAAGTATGGTTCTCAAGTTAATAAGTAAAAGAAAATAACAAATATTGAAACTTTACCATCCAATAAAGAGGATAAAGACATGAGTAGAATTACATGATTTCTTCCATTAATTCCCATGATATCTTTTCTGCCACCCTCATCAATTCACTTTTCTGCCATATACATATTGTACTCGCTGAATGAACTAAAAATAAAATTTTGCCCGACATACATGAACAATGAGAGGAATATTATGATACCTCCACTGCAGGAAAATTTATTTTCATTAACCTGTAATATTTAGTGATATAGGCTCATCTTCACTACCGTCAAGAACTACAAATGACATGAAAATCAGCCAATGAGTTGAAAATCAACAAATAGAAATAACTAATTGCAATTAAACTCTCAAAGCACACCAATGTATGAGAACCCGATCTCTGCCAAATAGTCATGAGATTGTCCAACTTAAAATTATCAACCATATGTGTACTAATGTCTAGCTATGTAAATCATCGAGGTACTAAAAAAAGTCATCCACTACTCTTGGTGTCTCCCTAACATATTGGAGTGATTTTATCTCAAAGAGTCTCAAAACAAAAAATTCAAAATATAAATCTAGAATCAGAGAGAATGTGTATACCTAATGTAAGTACCACATATCCAAATTACCACTAAGAGAGAATAGACGTTGTGCTTAGATATGCAAACATAAAACATATTAGATGGATAAAACAAATTATATCATAAAATAAAAATAAATCACAAAATTTGAAGCAAAAATAAAAGCCAAAACAAAAAATCCCTAGCTACGAATGAGGTATGTGGAGAATGAGGATGTGGAGGTAGCTACGAATCAGCGGGGGCGGGGTAGGGAGCAGGGGCGTGGAGCAGGGGGGGAGGGGGGAGAGGCGGGTAAGAGTGGAGGGGGAAGTCAGGGGGTAGCGGGGGAGGTAGGAGGCAGCAGGGGGGGATGGGGCGGCAGAAGCTGAACGCCAGCGGCTGCGGGGTGAGGGGCGCCGACTGTTGAAAGTTAGGCTAGGGTTTTTTTTGTGTTGAAAGAGAATGAGATGAAGAGGAAGACGGGGTATGTCTTGAGGGTAAACCCTTTTTTTCTTCATTTGCCATGTCATAATGTGTACAATCCTACGTGGCACAATCTGGAACCCTTAGATCGCCCCCAAAAATTCGATCCCAGCCGTAGATTTTTTGGAACAGTAAAACACCCCCCTCTGATATATATATATATATATATATATATATATATATATATATATATATATATATATATATATATATATATATATATATATATATTCTGATGAGTCCATTTCGGGGGATATTGACTTGTACCTCACGACATAGACCTTAGGGATTGAGCACCACTTAGGTGAATGAGGGTGTGGCCGGTCATTTAGGTGCATTAGGTATGCGCGTATCCTAAAGGCTTAGAGCTATATTCGCCTCCAATATTGTGTGATTTGATTTATGGTTCGAGGGAAACTATTCTAGCCAGTGTCTTTATATAGTATGTGATGTATCGGGACTTGATAGCAGAGTATGACCACACCGCATATTTCCACCTAGGGGTGTTATATACGTATATATATGATAAGAGTGATGTATATATGTACGTGTGATTTATTCTTATACGAGTATGTTAGTAGATAAGATAGATTGTGATATCTAAATTATTCAAGTGTATGAGAACTAAATCAGTAACTGATAGATAGTGATATCCAAATTAACCAAAGTATACGAGAACTAAATCATTTAGTAGAGATTCCTAATGAGTATAAAGAATTGGGACAATGTAGTAACGTATTGTATGGGCAATATGGGTGGGCACTATGATTGATTAGATGCAAAGAGGTGTAAGCCATACTAGTTAGGTGGGTAGCATAACTAGGTGGGTTAGAGTAGTACGTTAGGCAGGCACATTAGTTGAGGGGTGAGGGTCTCAAGTGAGGGCACGTGGTACTAACATGTATTTAATATCTTATCTTGTCGCATTTTAAACACTTACTAAACTTTTTCAAACTGTTTTACTTGAACTCTGACCCGTTTCAAATCCGTTTTTGTAAAAACCATTTTAGGTGCACAGCTATAAGGACGTCAAGCATAGGAGCTCCCCATTTGACGTGCTGCAGGTGCTGAGGAAGTGGCAGGACCTTTCTATAAGGACTCCATATTTATTTCAGTTCTGATGCAACCTTATTTATCTCAGTCTGGCATGTCGCCCATTCTTAGTTGGATACTATTTTCAGAGACTTTGTATTCCCGTTCATTTCCATAATTGATTTAGACTTTATTCATGGATGACTGTATTTAGATTTTTTCTGGACTAGAATTCCAGACTCAGTTACTTACTTATGTCATTATCTTATAATTCATTGTTATGTGCATGGGAATAGTGAATGATGTATTTATACCAATATATTTATTACATGCTATTAGTGAAGATTAAAATTTTGACACCGGGCTATTAGGGTATTAGTAATTAATTTGAAATTCGATAGTGATGCTAAGAATGACACCATTAATGATTCCTGATTAATTTAATTATGGACTGATCACCCAGGATTTGAATAGGCAGGGTGTCACACAATATGGTGGTCATTCATAGCTGTATTGACTCTATTGAGATGCCCCTCGATGGGTTTATTTTCGAATACCGAGAGGACCGACGGATGGATCATCACGACTATCGTCGTGACATGAGCATGATGATGCGGATTTAAGCAGACATGTACCGCTTGAATATGGGTCCCGATGCACAATTTTGGGATTATTTCTATGACCCATATGCCCGTGACCCAAATGCCCCCAACCCCTCCAATTAGCTTATTGTCAATTTTTTCTATCTTTTATGTAGTTCCTTCTTTTTCCTACTTTTATATTTCAACGACTATGAAATTGATCTATATTTCATTAATGCAAGTTGTTTATTTTTATATAGTGTCTTATTGCATTTTAAATTTTTCTTGTTTCCATTTCGCACTCTTTCTTTCTTATTTAGATTTTAGTCCTTTTTCTTGAGGATAATGCAAAAGTCTAAGTCAGGGGGGTATACATACATTTTTAAACTTCATAAATTTTTAAGTGCTCAAAAAAATTGAAACATATCAAATACTTCAAAAAATTCGAAAATTTCAAAAAATTGAAATATTCTAAAAATGTCAAAAATATTTTTCTTCAAAATAAATAAAAAAATGGAATTTAAAATCTTCAAAATCATCACTAAATTTTTGTTTGAAGTCTAAATATGTAAAAATTCATTTCACTAAGCCGAAATTGACCAAAAATAGAAATTGAGCAAAAATTGATGACTTAATGAATAAGTGTGGAGATTTTTAACCCGTTGGGATTTTTGAGCCAATCATCTTTTTTGAGATATTAAATCAATCCGAGTTAGATGTTAACTCAAATTTCTTTTTAATGTTTAAAAAATTCGTTGAGGATCTCTAACTCTTTGTTTGATTGGTTACGAAAAACGAGTAAAATATTATTTTAAAAACACACTAAAAATATCTCAAAATTAAAATTAATCTCGAGACGCATATGGTAACTTAATAAGTAATTAGGATTAATGAAGTTAGGCCATCGTTTGTCACCCAAAAATATTAGCCATAAAAATTCATAAGAACTCTTGGTCTCAACATGACATAGTACCTAGGGGTGCATAGTGAAACCGAAAATTCGATAAATCAAACCAAACTGATGGCATTGGTTCGGTTCGGTTCGGTTCGGTCTTTTTTGCTCAATGGTTTGGTTCCGGTTCTAAAAAATGATACTTCAGTTCGGTTCTCGGTTCCAGGGAAAAAAACAATCCGACCTGAAAACCGATCCGAACCGAAATCGAAACCGACACCTAACCCGAACCAATCCGAGACCGAACCGATTATATAATGTAATATATAATATACATATATATAATAAATAAAACTAAAGACCCTAACTAATTAAGAATGCCGATCTCTCTTTCTCTAACTCCCTAGCTCTATCACTTCTATCATCCCTCCCTCAGCCATCATCCCTTCACTTCATCCCTCACTGTCATGCACCCCTCACTGCCACGCACCCCTCACCTCAACCCTCATCTCCTCACGGTGTTGGCGTCGTCCATCCCATCGTTGAAGATGAGATTTGCTCATGTAGCGGTGAGTTCTCGGTTATCTGCACTTGCCTTTTTTTCTTTAAGAGCTCTAACTTTCAATATGTGAAAAAATAATCAAGTGAAATTTTACCTTTTGTTGATATAAATACAATATTCGAAAGATGGTAGATTTAGTGGATTTAGGCCCTATGTTTGAGTGCGTTGGATCTTTAGAATTATGGCAAGTTAATTTTCATATGAAGATGAATAATTAACAGACATATTTTTTCATATGAAGATGAACTCTGTGCAAACTACATGTCTGCTTTGAATCTGTTCAAGTTTTCCATATTTTTTAGTATGTGCAAACTTCATGTCTATTTTTTAATTTGTGCAAACTACATATGAAGATGAACAAATATTGTTTTTAAGTTACAAAAATATTTTAGAAATGTATTTGAATTTTTTATTAAAAAATGTGATCAAAATCCAGAACCGATTCGAACCAACTCAAGATCATTCGGTTCGGTTTGGTTCGGTTCCAAAAAATATCAGTTCCGGTTTAGGTTCTAAAATCCTAGAACCGAACCATCCCGATTCTGGTTCTGGTTTAGTAGTGAAACCAAACCAATCCAATCCATGTGCTCCCGTAATAGTACCTATGCCACCAATCTGGGAAGATTCAAACAAAAATGATACCAATGATTTTCCCTATTGCGAGGTTGATTTGAGAGATAGGATGGCGCATAACCATCACATTAAAACATAGAATGTTTTCCATTTTGAATTTTTCCTTATATTTATGTTAAAGAAATTTAAATTAAAATTCTTTAACGGGTAGCGACAAGATCAACCCTACATAGTATAATTTTGCGACGCTCCGCATGGAATGGAAATTGTTTACTATTTTAGTTTATTAAAAACCTAAATCACCTACCTCTTCATATTTTCTAATAAGAATCTTACTTTGTGGGTATGGTTAAAAGAAAAGGAATGTGTGGTTTCTAATCTCTTAGTGAAGCCCCGACATCTCGATGTGCCCCTATTAAAAACTCTCCACAGTCCTTAATTTTGTTAATAAAATCCTCTTTATCTACCTCATCTAGATCATTATAAAAATGGATCTCCCATCTTTACCTTCATCTTTTAGGTCCATCTACTCTAACCAGGATTTTAACAGGTTCTTCATACGGTTAGGTCCTTTTCTACTATATATACGCACTTCTAAATTATTGAATTTTAATGACCAAACACTGATTTTAGTCATGAGTGAGGGACTATTCATATTAAGGCTCCAGGTAAAACTCTTCTTTCTAAGGGGTTATCCGCTCACATCGACATATTTTTTGCTATTACTAAGACAACCCTTCCCGTGTTTTGACACATAATATATAAATATATCTATTGTGATCAATATTTTACGACGGGTACTACGAGACCATCAGCCTCACGGGATGCTTAGGACAACCTTATAAAAATTACCTTGGCTCACCAGAGAATCAAACATGTACTTAAAAAACTTCTAATGATTTGTCAGTAATGAAAGATTAGAAACAAATTAATCAAATATATCAAATATGACACCACTTTCCAGACCCAAGGAACAAAAATATATAAAGACACACACGTATGAATCACAAGATAATTCGTAGCCATTTGGAAGTCTTGAAACTTGTTTCCTATCAAGCACTAGAAAATACACAGAGATGCCAATTCGTAAGAAATTGATAAGAAAAAAAGTAATAATATGAAGAGAAGATATATCAAAGTAAAGATGATCCATCAAATCACTAAAGAATGTATACTAAGTTATATCTTTATATGATATAACATATAAACTTTATTCTATACGTTTATTCTCATTCAATTCATTTCAATATCAATTACTCCACAATGTATCAAATTGACACTCCTTCTTGAGTCATTATTCTTACCCTCAATAAATACTCCCCCTAAGGAAATACTTTTCCCCTATGGAAGTTTTCTCCCCTTAAGGAAATACTCTCCCCTTTTTTCATGGAATTGACAAAGGAAAAATGATAGAATCGGGAATCAGTGTCATTAGGTTAATAATGATTTATTTGCTAAAGAAATGAACTAGTATAAATAAACCAAAATAAAAATATACAAAAACATATAATTGGGATCAAAGTTAAAATATGTTATGAACCAATGATAGCAATAAATAACGAATCAAAGATAAGTATGATGTGAGTAACAGCCTTAATATATATGTCACCAAAAGCCAAAAATGTATTATCCCTTACTAAACTCTCCCTAACATGTTATAGCATAAGATACCAGTTGAAAACAAAATATGTTGTATATAACTATAAGCACAAGGAAATATAGTAAAATGAGATATGAATCACTTGGGGTAACATATAAAGGCATAAATGATCAATAATGATATAATAAAATAAATATATAGAACAAATCATCAAGATTTTAGCATAAGCACTCAAAATGAACTAAACACCAACTTAAGCACAACGATCAAAGAGTATAGGATATAAAACATACTAGATATGCGATCTAAGATTCCACTCCTAAGTTATGATAGATAATTATAGAAAGTGTACTAGATGAAACTATATGACAAAGCATGAGAAATCAAGCATCTATGAAAACATCAAAAAAATATGAACAAGATAAGGTCTTAGTAAAAAAATCCAAAAGTGAAGCAGGGATACTATCATAAATAACAATCATAGGGGATATAGAATACACTAAGATATAATGGCATTTAATTCCATCATCCTATAAAATATCATCAAACACAAAATAATGATCATAAACAACATTTGCATATACTGCAAAATAATTATTCCAAATCAAAGAACAATGATATCAACATAAATTTAAAGTAAGTATCAATATCAAAGTAAAAAGATAATATAGGATACTCTAAGATCATGAATAAGCAACATCAAGTCTAAAGTCAATTAAGACTAAAATATAAAGAGTATATACCAATAAAATCTACCGATCAAGTAGACATGATATACCCAACCAAACACAACATTCTTTATAACATATGAATCTATATGTATATGATACCAATTGATCTTTTAAATCATTTGATAGATACATATATGCTCAATGAATAAATTGAAGGAACGTGCATGATATACCGCATGGGGAAAATGAGAATAAGATGTAAAGAAAATGACATCAACTTAATCTTCTAACAACTTATATCAATAAAGGGTTTTACAAGGCACAAAATCATTTATGAAATAAGAGTACAACTCCAAGGCCCATATATGATAAGTAAAAATTTAGGGAATATTACCATGCTTACCAAATTCGAATTATATTTCCAATGTTCATAATCAAGATAATATTATCTCTAAAGGGTATTAACATGATGAGAATTAACATAAAACATAAGATCATATGTCGATTGTGAAAAACAAAAAAAATTAAACACCAGTAAGAAAAAAGGTCTAAGATGAAGTTCAATTAAGATAATGAATCACTAACAAGGAATGTAAAGCTTTGACTTAAATGAAATCTTCAACGCCCTTTTTAATATCATACTCAATCCCCACATTTCCCCCTCAATAAGAAAACGATTAAAAACTTTTGTCGCATATCTTTGATGTTGCCAATTTTAGATAAATAAAAATCTTTGAGACATTGCCTTGTTCAAATTTCTTTTTTGTGTGGCAGCTTTCACCCAAGCACAAATATGGGATACTATTTCAAATTTTTAAAGGTAGAATCATCTAATCAAAGTTATATCCCTAACCACATGTTCACTCATGATTTTTAGATAGCATAAGCATTTACAACTTCTCCAAATCATGAACCCAAATCCTCACATACACATTTAGGAGATATGGCAGTCTTTCACATGTCTAATGAATCTTCAAATTCTTTGTATAAGATCATAAATATTTGGAAATCCTCATAAAGTGGCATTAACTTAACATGTAATGCGGTATAATGTGAAATAAGATATGAGCACATATTCTCAAGCATAAATTTTCTCAAAATTTATAATACATAAAAGAAAATAGAACCATCTCATGAATCACATTTAATACTACCCAATAAAGGAAAAAGAGATCAAATAAGGAAATATGATTGTTGATGTAAAAAATTAGATTGCTTCTAATTATTTAATCACAGATAAATGTAAATGAGACAAAGAATTTTAAAGTGGTTCAGCCTTATAAGAATGGCCTACGTCCACTGTTTTTGTTATTGCCAAGTGTTTTGGAGTTCTCGATATGTAATTCTATCAAGAAAATCTGGTCCCCTTGAATGAGGCTGATACAATGTATTTATAGCCCTTAGGCTGTACATGTGAAAGGGTAAACAATTAATGCCCTTTAAGAATATACGTCTGTATGATAAGCATTCAATGAATAGTTAAACTGTTGATTATCTGGCAATCAATGATGTGACCGAGATGCAGCTCGGACCGCCTTAGTTCCTCGGAGTGTTGGAGTTCATCGGAATGAGTATGACTTGGTCGGGGAAATAAACTTCCTCGTTGCTATTGTGCCACGTAGACCGACACGCGTCTTCTTATGATTCGTCTATATCAGCATATTAATTTTGGTATCAACAGAAGCCCCTAATGTTTCATATTTCAAACTTTGAGGAATATGGAACATTCTTTCTCGGTGTATGGAAATATTAAATGACCTTCCTGGTTTTTAGGAGCATTTTCTCCGTGTTCGAATGTCTTCCAAATTCGCAGAATCCACCTTTTTGAATTTTTTATAAGCGCTTCAATCTTCGCGCACTTTTTGTCCTTTTAGCCGCCGGTAGCGTAATAGTTTCTTTTTGTAATCATTTCTTTCGTCGTTTCCCAAGGCAAAGTATTTAAGCTTCATAGGCAACCCCATCATCTTCTACCTTTTCCAATTTCTGCTTTCGAGTTTTCCATAGTCTTTCTCTCTCTTGTGCGTTCATCCTTTTCTTCGTTCGTTGTCAACAGATCTCCCTTTTTCCTGTAAGATCTTCTTCCTTCTTCTTCATTTCCTTTATTATCCATGGTTTATGTTATTGAATCTCTTGAGAAATTCCATTCTGATTTTTCTATTCCATCTTGGGTAACTCTGGAGGATCTTTCTGAGCCTTTAGATTATTTTCGTTTGGCTGAGGGACACTAGTTCCCCAGCCTCTTTATTGCTGAATGTGGATTTTCTTTTCCACCAAACCCTTTGTGCTTAGAGTTCTGTCATTATTTCGATGTTGTTCCTGCAAAAATAGCCCCCAACACATGGAGAATAGTTAATGGGGTGTATAGGTTAAATCAAACTCACGGAACCCGTATAGGAATTCCTGAGATTATGTATTGTTATAGATGGGCTGTTCTAGACAATGTTTTTTATTTAAAAACTAGATTTTTGAATAGGGCCTTAGTAGTCAACCTCCCTGATGCTAATAGGGATTATTTTGAACATGGGGTAGTTATCAAAAATTGGCAACATGCCCCTTTGATTGGAGATGAAGTATATCAAGGTCCCAGATGCCCTCCATATGGCAATGGGATAGGTTATTTTCATCTTATTTTATTTCTGAAATTATGATTTCATTATGTTTGAATAAATGTGTGACTGATATTTCACTATGTATTTGTTTGCAGTTGACAGCAAAAGAAAAACTCCAAAAGAATCTGACGTTAATATCAAGCATTTGAAACTTATCTGGAGTTTGCATCAGAAAGTTGCAGACGAGCACATCAGGTCTGCTTCATATTTGTTGCAGTACAGGAGCTATACATCATCCTTTACTGCTCGTCCTGTAATCAGCACTAGTGATCCAGTGTCAGTTCCTGAGGATTCTTCTCCAGAATCTCACATTCCTCTGAGTCATAAAATGGGCAAAAAAAGAGTTCCTGCTATCTTTGAGGAGACTACCTCTGCTGGAGATGGAAAAAGAAACAAGAATGACGTCCCAAAGGGGATAAAGAAAGTAGATGTTGCCCCTTCTGTTGCTCCTCAGAAGGCTGCCGAGAAGCCCCCAGTGGCTCCGAGCAAGAAGGATGTACCTATGGAAGCGGTCACTATCTCCCCAACCAAAAGCTCTTCTTTGGTTGAAACTGTTGAAATGCCACCGAGGAGACTGAAGAAATCCTCCTCGGTCAATTTAGCTGAAACTATTCCCCAGCTCCAAGTTAGTGGAGCTGGTGTTCCAACTATTATTCCTCGGAGCTCAGCTATTAGCTCAGTGAAGACTTGGACCATTCCTGAAGTCCAAGGAATTGAGGAAAATATGTCTAGGGATGTGCTTACATCCCTGGCTACTCATCACATTGCTTCAGTAAGTTTCTCATTTTTTGAATTTTCTTTCTTTCCTTCAATACATGTATCTCTGTGTTGACTTATCGTTATCTCCTTTTTCCAGCTGGTGAGTTGCTTTAACACCATTATGAAGAAGTATGAAGCGATCAAGGCTTCTAGCTCCTCATCGGGAGTGGAGGATGCTTTACTAGGTTTGACCAAATCTTTGAAGGAGTCCCGTCAAATGTATGACGAGGATAGGGCTGATTGGGAGAAAAAGTTGGCTGCAGTTAAGGCAGAGAAGGTGCAGCTCGTTGAAGTTTCCAAGGGTTTGGAAAATAAAGTGAAGGATTTGGAGAAAGAGAACAAGAAGTATGTCGAGAAGCTCGCGAACTTTGGGGAGCTTGAAAACAAAATGAAAATGGCAGAAGAAGAATTGTCCCTTCTGCGAGAAGTGAATCGTCAGAAGGAGGAGGTGGAAGCTAAGTTGAAGGCCACCGAGGATTTTCTATCCGAGAAGCTCTCCTCGAAGAAAATAAAAAGAAAAATGGCGGTGAAAAAATCTTTCCGCACTGGTTGGGACAAAGGGTGGAATAGGGGGTAGCAGCCATGATGACCCAAGTGCAATATGGGAGTCTTAAATACTTCCGAGATGGTTGGGTTGCTGCCCTGCAAGAGTTGAAGATTAATGAGGACTCAGAACTGTTTCAACAGCATCTCCCTGGTCCTCCCCCAATTATTGAAGATGAAGAAGAGGACGAAGCTGCCTCCGAAGAATCTTCCATGGCAGTGGGTGATCCAATCCTTACTCAGCCTGCCAACGAGGAGCTTTCATCTCTGCCTACTCCTCCTGAACAAGTTCCAGCTTTAGCCAACCAACTCATTGTTCCAACCGAGCAACCGAGCTCCTCGTCCCAGCCTCCCGAGAAAGTCTTGGGAGATAAGGAAAAGGTGTGAAGTTGTTCGGTATTCTCTTTCTATTTTTCTTCTTTTTCAAGTGTAACCATGATCTTTGTAACTCTGCATTATGATCTAATAAAATTTGAGTTCTTTTCTTCCATATGATTGTCTCTTTTCTATCTGTACTCTGTCTTGATCTTCTTTTTTATGATTACTTTTTCTTTCTCTGCTAGTTTTTGTCCAGGATGGATCTGCTGTCTGCTAATGATACAAAGATGATGAAGCAATGTCATGAGTATTATAAGGCTGGTCGCACAAACCTGAGTGCATCAGAAGTTGCCGACATCCTTGGTCAGGATGCTTCAGAGCAGGCAATCGAAGCTTATCAGTACCTGAAATGCTTACTTGACCGAGATGTGTCCAATAATGTGGCTTACTACGAAATGATTGAAGACTTGCAAGGTACTCTCGATGAACTTCAGCAGCAGTATAAAGAGTCTTTAGCTCTTTTGCATGAAGGATATGACAAGAAAATCAAACAACTTAGTGATGAAACACGCTACAACAAGATGCTTGTTGGCTATGAAGTGAGAGAGAGAACATTGAAAGCAGATGTCGAAGGGCACAGGCAAATCGCTGAGCTATTGGAATAGGAAAATAATAATCTGCAAAAAGAACTAGCTCAGCTAAGGTCTGCTGCTTCATCTTCCACTGCCTTGGTACTGATCACCGATGAAGGATTCTCATTTTTAGAAGTGGAAAATGCCGAGTTGCGAGAAGAATTAGAGGCTTTGAGAAGAGCTGGGCCTTCTACTACTATTCGGGGACGAGGAAGAAGTTCTCGTGGACGAGGAAGAGTTGCTCAGCATGTTGATGAGGAACAAAGTACTCAACCTTCTCGGAGATGACAAAGAGCTCTTCGTCTTACTGTTGAAGAAGCTCGTACTCAATCAGCGTTGGAAAACCAAGCATTCCAATTAATGGAAAAAAATCAAGCCTTGTCTGAACTGTCCAAGAAAGTTAGAGAACTGGAAAAACAACTCTCTTCAAATAAATCAGTGTTGGAGACTAATGAACTTTTCATCCAGAGTCTTCACGAGAAGCTTGAAAGGTTAACATTTCAATTTTACAAACAGCCCAGGGAGTTCTGGATGGCTGGATACAACAAAGCACTATTACATTTGGATGATCGTATCCAGAATGCCAATAATGAGGGCTACAAACAAGGATGGCTGAATGCCTTGGGCGTGCTGAAGCTCGAACAAGGACACTACTTGTGGGACTATAATGATCCTAGGTTACTTGACTTGCCTGTGCCACCGTATAATTTGGACATGGAATGGATCCCAGCTCGTGCCATTCTTCGGAGATTAATTGAAAAATACCTTGGTGATTACAATCTTCATTCTCAGATCGAGGTATCTCGTCCCGAGCATTTACTGGATACACCTTCAATAATGAACGTCAGAATGCTTCGAGATCTTAACTTCATTAATTCTCCCCTTTGCCTGGAAGATCCTCCTGCTGGCGAGGAGCCTATTTCAAAAGCAGAAGGGAAAAGACCAGTAGAATAGGAAATTCCGATGTAATAATTAGCACACAATTTAATATCAATGTAATAAATTTGTGTAATTCATTTTGAATTTAATGAAAGAGTTTCATTTTTGTTTGCAAATCTGTATCGCTATTATCTTGTACTTGTCAAACACTTTATATTTGTGCTTGCTTAACAATATTGTGTGGTTCATCGACCAACTTAATAATAAAAAATTACAAGTATTAGTAATGTTGCTCGATCACTTAATAATGAAGTAGTGAGTATAAAAATGTTGAAAATTTTTCCAACCAACCAAGGTTGTTAAATTGTGCTTGTCGACCAACTACAGTTAGTGGGTTTTTATCCCCGACCATCTATACTTGGTACTATTTGGAATATTTTCTCCTCGTCGACCAACTACAGTTAGTGGATTTTTATCCCCGACCAACCATACTTGATTCAGTTTGGAATACTTTGTTCTTCGAAGAACTTTTGTAATAATCTTACCTCCCGACCAACATAAGTTGGCATTTGAGAGCATATCTTATTTCCTAACCAACCGAGATTGGCATTTTTAGGAGTATTTTGCTTCCTAGCCAAACACGTTGGCATTTTTAGGAATGTTGTTCTCGCCCTTTTACCAATCGGAGTTGGTCTGAGTTCAAACTATCATGTCCACTTGCCCTTTTACCAAAATTGGTCTGAGCCAGTGTCAGCCTCCTAACCAAAGGAGTATGGTTTCCTAACCAACCGGAGCTGGTATTTTTAGGAATGTCGTGTTCTCTCCCTTTTACCAACCGGAATTGGTCTGAGTTCGAACTATTATGTTCACTCGCCCTTTTACCAATCGGAGTTGGTCTGAGCTAGTGTACGCCTCCTAACCAAAGGAGTATGGTTTGTTCTCGCCCTTTTACCAACCGGAGTTGGTCTGAGCTTGAACTATCGTGTTGTTTTTACTGCCGAGCAGCGTAGTGTTGCACACTAGTATTCCCCGAAAAACTTTCAATAAAAGGAGAGAAGATGGCGAAATATCATCATTTTATTCATATTGATGAAACTGCTTTACATTTTACATCACTGATAATACTTGCGTAGGTGTTCATCATTCCATACATTCTTAAATTCCTCTCCTTCTAGAGTTGCTATTCGGTAAGTTCCTGGTCGAACAACTTCTGTAACTCGGTAAGGTCCATGCCAGTTTGCTTCCAACTTATTGTGCTTCTGAATGACCTTCTTTAGTACGTAATCTCCTTCTTTTAAGTCGCATTTTTTCACCCTCTTGTTGTAGAATAGGGTTGTTCGTTGTTGGTAAGTAGCATTCCTAATGGCTGCCTCTTCTCTAACTTCCTCGAGCATGTCCAAATCTAATCTCCTCATTAAGTCGCTGATTGGGGAATTGAAATTCATCACTCTGTGTGTTGGAAGACCCAGCTCGGCAGGTATTACGACCTCACTTCCAAACGCCAGCATATATGGTGATTCTCCAATTGCTGCTCGGGGAGTTGTTCGGTAAGCCCACAATACTGACTGTAGCTCATTAATCCAATTAGCTTTAGCCTCATTTAGCCTCTTCTTTAAACCATTTAGTAATGTTCTGTTCGTCACTTCAGTCTGTCCATTGCTTTGAGGATGGCCTGGTGCTGAATGAACCTTCAAAATGTTTAACTGATGACAATAGGCGGCAAACTCCTCGTTATCAAATTGTGTTCCATGGTCTGTGATGAAGGCATGAGGGAGACCATATCGGCGGATGATGTTCTTCCAAACGAACTGGTACACCTTCTCGTATTCCATATCAATAAGGGGCTCAGCTTCTACCCACTTAGTAAAATAATCCACTGCGATGATGAGGTACTTGAATCTTCCTCGAGTCGTTGGCAGTGGTCCAACCAAATTAATTCCCCACATGGAAAATGGCCAAGGGGAAGTTATGGGTGTCAACAATGCTTGTGGAGTTCGTCAGATGGAGGAAAAACGTTGGCATTTGTCACATCTCTTAGCATAGGCTATACAATCAGCCCTCATCGTTGGCCAGTAGTATCCCTGCGTCATCACCTTTTGCAAAAGTGTCCGACCTGCTACATGGGCTCCACAGGACCCTTCATGGATCTCTTCAATCAATTCTTTCACCTCGGAGGGATGTACACATCTTTGCAAACCTGCCATAATTCCTCATCTATACAAAACACTATTAATTAGTATATACCGAGCAACTTTAAACTTCAATTTCTTGGCAACGAGCTTATCCTCCGGTAGTTCTCCCTCCTCAATATATGCCCTGATGGGATCCATCCAAGATGGTCCTAAATCAAGGGTAATAATATTCATCGTCAGGTCTTCATCAATGCTCTGACTTTCTAATACTTCAATTGGTATCGTTCTTCGCAGCTCGGTACGAGTAGCTGATGCTAGTTTGGCCAATGCATCTGCTCGTGCATTCTCCTTTCTTGGTATTCTGATCAACTGAATGGCATCAAATTCTGCTAACAACTCCATTGCCTTTGCATGATACTTGACCATTAATTCTCCTTTAACTGCATATGTTCCCATCATCTGATTCACAATTAATTGAGAATCACTGAATACCATCATTTGTTGCGCTTCCATAATCTTTGCTAAATTAAGACCTGCTATCATGGCCTCATACTCAGCCTCATTATTGGAGGTTTTGAATTGGAATCGCAAGGCATATTCCATGTCAATCTCGTCTGGGGTGTTCAAAAAAATCCCTGCTCCACAACCTGTTGTGCACGATGACCCATCTACATATAATCTCCATGTAGGTAACTCGTCTTCCAATTTCTTATCTGATAAAGTTCCTCGGTGAAATATTTGTTGTTTCCTTTCATCCTCCCCTGGTATTTCTCGCTCTTCATCGACCATCTCTTCTCGCCCTTTTACCAACCGGAGTTGGTCTGAGTTCAAATTTGATGATCCTTCTACATCCACAAGCCCTTTTACCAACCGGAGTTGGTCTGATCTTATGTCTGTTGATTCTTTAACATCCACTCGCCCTTTTACCAACTGGAGTTGGTCTGAGCTTGTGTTTGTTAATCCTGTAACATCCACAGGTTGATCAGCGGACAACTTTTGTTCCTCGGGGGTATCAGGATATGTAAACTCTGCTTTAAAGTCTGCTACAGCCTTCCCTTTTAATGATGATCTGGGTTCATACACAATATCATATTCACCGAGCTCTATTGCCCAGTACATCAGTCTCCCTAATTTTTTTGGCTTATGAAGGGCTTGTCTCAATGGCATGTCGGTATACAGGACGATGGTATGGGCCTGGAAATATGGCCTCATTCTTCTACTTGCCTCAATTAATGCCAATGCTAATTTTTCCAGCTTTATATACCTGATCTCTGCACCTCGGAAAGCCTTACTTGTGTAATAAATTGGCTTCTGGACTCCATTCTCCATTCTGATCAATGCCGAGCTGACTGCATTCTCTGATACTACCAGTTACAAGTATAACTTTTCTCCCATTACTGGCCTGGACAACAGTGGAGGTGCTCCCAAATATTTCTTCAAGTCTTGAAAGGCTTTTTCACATTCATCATTCCACTCGAAAGTTTTCCGAAGTGTTTTGAAGAATGGGAGGCATCTATCAGTTGCTCGGGATGCAAATCTGTTGAGCGCTGCAACTCGTCCTGTAAGACTCTGCACCTCTTTCTTCGTCGTTGGAGATCGCAACTCTAAACGAGATTTGATCTTTTCTGGATTCGCCTCAATGCCTCGCTGGTTGACGATGTACCCAAGGAATATTCCTTCTCGTACTCCAAAGGTGCACTTCGTCGGGTTGAGCTTCATTTGGTATTTATCCAGTTGATCAAAGGTCTGACCTAAGTCAACTAGATGATCAGCAGCTTTCTTGCTCTTTGTCAGCATATCATCGACATAGACTTCCATATTGCAACTGATTTGTTCGGCAAAAACCTTGTTCATCAGCCGCTGGTATGTCGCTCCTATATTTTTCAAACCAAAAGGCATAACATTATAACAATAAGTTCCCCTAGGGGTAATAAAAGAAGTACTTTCCCTGTCTTCAGGTTTCATTTTGATCTGGTTGTAGCCAGAGTAAGCATCCATGAAGCTGAGCAGCTCGTGTCCCGAGGTAGCATCCACTAGTTGATCAATTCTGGGCAATGGAAAGTGATCCTTTGGGAATGCCTTGTTGAGATCGGTGAAATCAACACACATTCTCCATTTATTGTTTTTCCTCTTTACCATCACCACATTTGCTAACCAGTCTGGATATTTCACATCTTCAATGAATTGGGCTTTCTGGAGCTTCTCGACCTCCTCTTGTATAGCTTGATTCTTCTCGGGACTAAACACTCTTCTTCTCTGCTTTACAGGCTTGATCTCCTTATTCACATTGCGCTCATGGCATAAGAAGTTTGGATCTATTCCTGGCATGTCTTCATGACTCCATGCAAAAGTTTTCTTTCTATTTCTCAAGAAAGTTATCAACTCCTGCTTTATTGAAGCATCCAACGATGAACCTATTTGAGTTGTTCGTTCAGGGTGTTCATCGTCCAGAATAACATTTTCTGTAGATTCCACCACCTGTCCTTTTACAAGTTGGGATTCATCTCTAGGATCCAGTGTTTCAATTTCTGTACCTTCATCCACCTGGTAGGTAGTAGTCTTTTTCCTTGACTCTTCAAGATCCTCTTACTCGACAGATGAATAATAGCATTCCTGAGCTACTTTTTGATCACCTTTCACAACTCCTACTCCAAAATTTGTTGGGAATTTTAAGCACTGATGTATTGTAGATGGAACTGCTTCGAACTTCTTCAAACCAACTCTTCCCACGATGATGTTGTAAGCTGATTGCACATTCTTATCCATCACAAAGACTTTATGTTAGACAAGCAGTCCAAGTTCCAATGAATATATCCAACTTTATCGTCCCAAGTGGAAAAACCTTCTCGCCAGCAAAACCCAGGAGAGGTCTGTGATAAGGCTCCAATTGAGATAACTTTAAATTTAAACTGTCAAAGCATGAGTAGAACATGATGTCTGCCGAACTACCATTATCTACTAGAACCCTTGAAATCACTACTTCTTTCATCCTCATTTTGATCACCAGAGGGTCGTCGTGAGGGTAAAGAATATCTGCAAGGTCATTTTTTGAAAAACCAATGACCAGCTTCTCTTTGTTTATCTTCCTCGGGCGATCCTCTTCAGCCAAATTTATCCGTTGAATATATGAGCAAGCCTGAGCCTCACCGAGGTAAGATTTTCTTTCTGCAGTAAGATCTCCTCCTCCTGTATCTCCGCCTGTAATAACATTACAATCAAATGTTCTAAAACGTATTGAAAATACCTCGCGTTCTGGTTGCCTTGGACTTTTGGGAAGATCGGGGTCATACTCTGTATCATCTTCATGATCTCTTTTCCTGTTTTCTTCTGCCCGATGAGGAGATCTATATCTCTCTCTTGCTCGGTCTTCATTTCCTCTTTCATTTTTATGATCAACATACTTTGACAACTTTCCTCGTTTAATGAGCGTTTCAATCTCGTTCTGGAGGGCTATGCAATTTTTAGTCATATGACCATGATCCTTATGAAACTCGCAATATTTATCTCTATTTATTTTGTCAGGGTCTGACCTCAGTTTCTTTGGCCACCTTACTTCTTCGTTATTCTTGATTTCTTCCAAGACATGATTAATACCCATTTTCAAAGGAGTATAATTATCGAATTTCTTCAGGACTTCCCATGACGACTTATTATTCTTGGAATGCTTGTCACCGCCATTACCCTTATGCTCATTCTTCTTAGATTTGTCGACTTCCACCTTGGTTTCTTTATCCATATTCTTCTTCGCAGCCATAGCCTCCTCGACATTCATGATTTTGGTCGCTTTTGCCATCAACTCTGACATAGTTGTAGGTGGATCTTTGGCCAAAGTGTAATACAACTAGTTAGGCAATAACCCACTCATGAAGGCGGTGATTGTTGTCTTTTCTTCATAATCTATGACTTCCAGCTTCTCGTTATTGAAATGAGTTATGTAATCTCTAGTACTCTCACCAGATTTTTGTCTAACACTTAACAAGTGTGCTACTCGTTTTACTAGCTTTGCTCCAAAATAGAAATTGCTGATGAACAACTCGGCCAGTTGAAAGAAAGTTGAAATCTTACCCCGAGGAAGATTGTTGTACCAAATTTGGGCAGATCCAGTAAGAGTTCCTGAGAATGCTCTGCATCTCATCTCGTCGGGAACAGCATAGATGTCGACAACAGCTTGATATTGCTCTATGTGAAGAACAGGATCTGTCTTTCCATCGTATTTGGGGGTCACCACAGGGGCTTTAAACTTTGACGGTGTAGGAAAATCCACAATGGCCTGGACAAAAGGTGTCCCTTGAACGAAAGTTCATTATAGGGGATTCTTCGCCTTAGCCATTTCTCCCAATCTATCCTTTAACCGCTGAATGGACCCTTTCCACGCATCCTTTCCTTCCTCGGGCTTATTAGTTCGAGAAATTGATTGTTCTGAAGTGGCCTCCTGAGATCTATCTTGACGAGCAACTGGTCGTGATTGTGCTGATCCTTCTCTTAGATCTGATGGTTGTCGAAAACTCCTCGACATGGTCTTAGGTGGACTCCTATTCCTCCTAGGGCCTAATCGACTGAAAGGAGACACCCTGCTCAGTCTTTCCAAGGCACTGGGTCTCTCTAGAGAGAGAGTGATACGTTGATCAGTATATGTAGCCCGTATTGACGAAGTTCGCCCAGGTTGATAAGAGAAATCATCAGATTCCTCATTACGATATGACTCAGTACGCCTGGATCGTGAAGAAAGTAAATAGGTTTGCCTCTAACCACTTCGTTGTCCCGAATGTGTAGGTGCACCGCCATGAAGGGTTTGTATGAGTTGCCGCATTGTTTCTTGTATGGCGGTTTGTCCTTGAGCCAGATTCGTCATAATTCCTGCCAGATCTGGAGGTCCAGAGGGATTTGGAGGATTTCTAGCATTTCTAGCGTTTCGATTGCTGGATTCCGGATAATCTGCCATTGATGATGAATGATTTTTGGTGAAAAATGATAACAACAGTCGTTTCCCACAGACGGCGCCAATCTGTTGATGTAAAAAATTAGATTGCTTCTAATTATTTAATCACGGATAAATGTAAATGAGACAAAGAATTTTAAAGTGGTTCAGCCTTATAAGAATGGCCTACGTCCACTGTTTCTGTTATTGCCAAGTGTTTTGGAGTTCTCGATATGTAATTCTATCAAGAAAATTCGGTTCCCTTGAATGAGGGTGATACAATGTATTTATAGCCCTTAGGCTGTACATGTGAAAGGGTAAACAATTAATGCCCTTTAAGAATATACGTCTGTATGATAAGCATTCAATGAATAGTTAAACTGTTGATTATCTGGAAATCAATGCTGTGACCGAGATGCAGCTCGGACCGCCTTAGTTCCTCGGAGTGTTGGAGTTCCTCGGAATGAGTATGACTTGGTCGGGGAAATAAACTTTCTCGTTGCTATTGTGCCACGTAGATCGACACGTGTCTTCTTATGATTCGTCTATATTAGCATATTAATTTTGGTATCAACAATGATATACTAAGGTAGGTCATGGATTATATCAAAAAAGGCATAAACATGATTGCATCAAAAATATTTTTGATGAGAGATACATACAACCACAAAAGATCATGACATGTGATTAAAATATATATATGAAGTATATAATCCTAAACATATTTCTATAAGATCAATCAATTATGAAAGTAACCAATTAAGTCTGAAGATAATCAATCTAAAGAAATCACAAAGGTTAAGACTAAAAGATCATACAATGCTTAAATACAAAAAAAGCAAACGAAGGATAACAATCATATATAATTATTATCAATCCATGGAACATACTAAAACATGTTTACTATGTACATGAATTTAACATGGATGGATCAATAAATTGATTACCTAGATGTGACAATCCTCAAATCATACTTTTGAAAAACCAAAACAAAGTATTTTCAAAACCAAAATCCTTTTTAATAATTCAAGATAAAAAGAAAGAACAACTCAAGATTATAAACAATTCACATATGAGTTATCAAAGACAATGCATATGATATACAAACTCATATGCAAATAAAAGATACATATCCTAGCATAAGATATATGAAATGAAGTACTTGAAAGAAGCACAAGTGAATCGATACCCATATCCAATTGGGAAACTATAATGTTACTTAGGTTACATCGGTAATTAGTACTTCAACTATTTTCTTTTATTTTCAACTAAGTAAGCTTTCCTCATTAGAAAATGGATGCTTTTCAATCCTCTTCCATCCCCTTTTAGAGAAAGAGGAGAGCAAAGGATATCATTGTAGTTCACGAATTGAAAATACAAGTTTTTGCAACTAAAGTGAAGTAGTGTATAGTCTTAGTCTCCGTGTAAATAACATAGTACGAGAAAATATCTCATACTTTCTATGATCATCTTAATTTTAGGTATTTGTGGAAATCTACTAGTATCCATTGAAGTGAAATTCCCTTCAGCATCACAGATGCTTAAGAAATGGACAATCGACCACCTTCACAGCAATACTACTATGATATACTCTAATTAGGGCAATAAAGGAAATATCCTTCATCCCAAAAAAATCAAAATTTGTATCCACGAACAAAATTGTTTTAAACTTAGATAATTCAACAAAATCCAATCCTTTAAGATTAGGAGATAACAACCAACGTAATCACCATTACCTTTACTTTTCTTATTGATTTGTTGATAAAGTTAAGAAGATAAGGAAAAGGGAACTTAATTCGCTCAGAGGGACATGAGATTGTATTTTGAAAGAGAAGAGAAGATACTAAAGTGATAAAATGCAAGAATCACCAGAATACCCAACCACTTTCTCCATATGTTTTAACTCGATCCACTTATTCAACTTGCTCATGTGTAGTAACATAAAGTGTAGTACTATGATAAGAACATAAAAATAATCTTATTGTTTTAAATTTGTATGCGTAAACAAATGTCAATTCTGAAGGTTTCATTAACCTTGCTTTAGTTCATTTAATCCAGTCCTGTAATTTCTTTTAAGTCGGACCCAAATGAATAAAAAATAATCAAATGATAAGGCTAAGAAGGAGAGGCCTTGCATCTCTCCCTCTCACCTCCCTCTATGTTCTTCAATGTATAAATGTCCTCTTTCACTTTGTTATGAACTTTTTCCTTTTCTTGCAGAAACACTTATTTTAGTCATCTCCTTAAGATATTTTTCTATCTAGTTTGGATAATTTGAATACCACTACATCTTTCCATTCCTTAGGAAAGATGATCTACTAGTTCACTAGATCGATGGAGATAAACTGGATCAGGTGAAAGTGGTTATCAAAAATCGATATCGTTTATTGGGATTGAGGAAAGAAGTGGGTTGATTAGTCCAAAGTGGTTAGTGAAGTCATAATTTCTTTCTTTTCTTGCTTCCTTTACGATGTTTGACTTCGCACAGTCATTCTTACAAGTTATCCCCCATCCAATATTGCGAGAATTTATATATGTGGACTTTGAGATCAAATATCTCTCTGTTTGAGGTTGTATTTATTTATTTAACTTGACACATGGGAAGGGCTCACTCTCCTAGTGGCTCGGATTGGTCTCGCTCCCTCATCACACTATTTCTCCCCACTAAAAAGAGTAATTGTGAATCTCGATAACCTTTTCAAATGTTTATCTTTATGGGGCGATTTGAAAAGGAGTATATATTTCTTGTAGTGCGTTTTGTTCCACTATTCTGATAAAGAAAGAATATATTCTGAACGACCAAGTCATAATAGGATTAATAAGTGATGCTTCCTTGGTCGTATGGAAAATGGATTAGCATTATGTCATTCTTATAAGTGATCCCCCATCAAACATTTTCTTTGTTAAACAAAATCGATAAAGCTTTCATGATCTTTATTTGAAATAATGTTCTTATCTCTTAAATCATCCAAAAAGCCCTAAAATATCGAGAGAGAAAAATAAACAATTTACGTTTTTTAAAAAAATAGGTCCTTGAGATTCCAAGGCACGTATAAATTCATTTTCATCTTTCAAAAGTTCAAGCTCATTTAAAATCTCACATTTTTGTTTTTCAAGAGTTTTGGCCTCATTCAAAAGAGTTTCATTTTTTTGTTTAAAATTTTTTTGAATCCAAATCAATTATTGAAAAATCTTTTTATCAACTATTTAATCCTCTCAGACACGTGAGCACAGTTAAATTGAAGTTATTCAACTATGGATGCCTGAAGCTGTAAAACAATGTAATCCTTTTTATATTCTTTTAATTTGGAGGACATTAATGTATTCTCTTTAAAAAGTTTCAAAAAATCTTCATAAAGTTTATCATAATATGATTCTATCACAACCTCGGCCCACTAGTAGTAGGGAAGGAGTGTCTTGACATGCCACTAAGGCAACAAACATTTCGGCTTAAAATTTTCTCTTAAAATATATGGAGCGAAAATACAATCACATGGTTATGAATCGTAAAATACTGAAAGTGAAGGAATTATGTCATCGAAGCTTTCTAAAGGAATGTTTGTCTCTATTTATGTTAAAAGTAACAACGGGTACAACTTAACATTTAGCAACATTCAAAAGCTATTTCTATAAAGTTCACAAGCTCTAAAAACAAATTGGAAACTAAAACTTTAAAGAAAGTAACAAAACTCCAAAACCTTAATTTTCAATGATTCCTCATACGTTCCTTCTGCAACTTTACTTATAACCTGAAAATGTTTAATTAAACAACATCGGCTAAAAGTTGAACGAGATTCAATCTCCAAACACTCAAAGTTTTTTCTATAAATTAGATACCTATCCAAGTAAGAACAAAAGGTATATACATATATCGATAGGAATTTTTAGTAATAGATATATAAAGTGAATGACAAAATATATTCGAAAATGTACAGTTCATAACATAACAGATAAATAATTGAGCAATATGTCAATTATTAAATTTATAATGGCCATGTACACTCTAATACCCAGACATATATTGTTAACTAGATGTTTCCACCCTATAACGTCACAGACAAAAAATTATGATTAGGGCACACTAGCGATAAACCAGCTGGGATGGTACCACCCAAATATTTCCACGTCGTAGTCAAGGCCAACATAGTTAGAGATTTTCCATAGGCCGAATCAATAATTTCATAATTCAAATCAGATATTTACATGGAGAGATATAAACATATAAAAAATGAAGAAATCATCGGTATCATATGCATTTTGAGAACAAAAACATTTCACAATATATATATATATATATATATATATATATATATATATATATATATATTGCATAATATAATATAACCAAAATGCGCAAAAATGGCACAATGTCCTCACCTAAAATAGAGGTTTGAAAATACAAAATTATAGTCTTGGATCACATGCCAATCTAATAAATATAATAAAGGTTTAATTACAAATTCTAAACAAAGTCCAATTCTAAATATTAATCCTAAATTTAATAATTCTAAAAACTTATTAGAATCCATAATTCGAAATATTTTGTTTTAATCCTAAATTAAATAGTTCTAAAAAACTTATTAAAATCCATTTTATTAAATTTTTAAAATTCATTGATCATAATTGATGAATTCAATTCACAGTTCTTCTGTATCAGTCGAATCCCAGTGTAAATACCAACTCATCTAGACAGAACATTCCCAGATTTAATTCCAGTAGAAATAGAGGGTTATAGGGGAACAACTTAAATATCATCTATTCTAGATAAAATTTCACCTGATCTGACTTTGAAATTACTTAATTGGAATCCATAATAACGATTAATTACTTAAGAAAATAATTTTAAAAGTGTATATAAAATTTTGAACAAGTTTACATATATAAAATATACAACACTTATAGATTATTCTCAAATTTTAAAATTTTGTTCATTGAGACTTTAGTGTATTTTACTAGCATAACTGCTAAGCTATAAAACATGAGATTAAAACTATAAAAATGCATTACAATATTTAAATAAAATCATACCTACGAAATGAATTTTTCTTCAAACTTATAGAATTCCTTTTAAAGATTTTTCCCAAGCTTTCTATCACTCTTTCTTACAATAATTCTCAAGAAATTGGTGCGAGTTTCAAATGATCCCAAATACCTTATTTATAGGTTTCAAAGATATTGCGATGTTGACATGTGTCTAGGTGACTAAGCATTTACATTCGCGAATCAACGCTGAGGTATCGCATGCCGAAGTGATCTTGTTGTTTTAATCACCAAATGGTGACAAGTGTTTTAGCTTTCTCCCTAAGGATGACACGTGTAAGGTGGAGGTGTCAAAATAAAGAACGAGGTCTTAAGGTATTAAGGGTGTAAGAGTACTTTTACACTTGAATGGTATTTTGGTAATTTCATGATAAGTTATATTTCAAAATTTCTCAATAGTCCTTAAAAATATCTTATTTACAAAATGGTATTTTTAATATTTTTATTTTAGTCCCTGAAACTTTGTTCATAAAAATATCCATAAAGTTTCATAAAATTATAATTTCTACCCCAAAACATATTATTTGCTTTAATATATGCCATAAGACTTTAAATTTACTAAATTTACAATTGATTATTCAAATTAAAAAATGGGGATTATTATGTTGAGATTCTAATATACCAAAAAAAATTTATAACCTGACATTTATTAGATAGTAAGTAACACATAATTGTAAAAGCAAACTACATATGATCATATAAAAGTTGGGTCATTATATCATACCCTCGTTATAAAAAGTTTGGTCCCAAAACTTAACTTACATTACTTTTTAAACAGGTATGGATATCTCTCCTTTATATCATCTTCGCGCTCCCGTGTAGCTTCTTCTACAGAATGATTATGCCATAATACTTTGCCCAGCAGAATTACCTTGGTTCGTTTTACTTGATCTTTATGATCCAAATTTTTTCTCAAATGCTTATTGTACGTCAAATCTTCTCTAACTTGAAAAAATTCGTGAATTATGATATGTGTTGGATCTGGGACATATTTCTTCATCATTAATACATGAAACACGTTATGTAGAGAGTTCAGGTGGTAAAGCTATTCTATATGAAATAGCTCCTATCTTTTCCAGGGTTTCCAAAGGTTCTATGTATCTTGGGCTCAACTCTCCTTTCTTACCAAATTGGATTATTCCTTTTGTTGGCAATACTCATAAAAACACATCATCTCCTTTTTGGAATTCTAGCTCTCGGTATCGATTGTCTACATAATGCTTTTGACAACTTTGAGATGTTCATAGTCAATCTGGTATCAATTTAACATTCTCTATTATGACCTGAATCAATTTTGCTCCCAATAATTTCTCTCTCCAACTTCCACCCAACATATAGGAGAACAACACCTTCTACCATAGAGTGCCTCATACGGAGTCACTTGAATACTATCCTGATAACTGTTATTATATCAAAATTCTAGTAATGGTAAATGATGAATCTAATTCCCTTTCAAATCAAGTACACATGCTTTAAGCATATCCTTTAAGGTTTGAATCGTTCTCTCAGACTGTCCATCTGTTTGAGGATGAAAATAGTGCTGAAATTTATTTATTTTTCCAATGGCTTCTTGAAGGCTTTTCAAAAAATGAGACATGAATCTAGGGTTGCAATCATAAATAATTGAAACTGGGATTCCATGAAACCTAATAATTTCGTGTATGCATAACTTAGCTAATGTTTTTAGAGAATGGGTAATATTAATGGCAAGAAAATGTGACGATTCAGTTAATCTATCAATAATCACCTAAATAGAATCATTACCATCAGAACTCCTTGGTAAACTTATCACAAAATCTATGGTAATATTTCCCATTTCCACTCAGGGATAGGTACAGGTTGTACTAATCCTGATGATTACAGATATTCATCTTTTATTTGTTGACAAAACAAATACTAAGATACAAATTATGCTCTCTCTTTTCATGTTATTCCACCAAAATATTTCTCAAAGATCCCTATACATTTTTATATATCCGGGATGAAATGTGAATCTCGAATTATGAACTTCCTCTAAAATTTGCCTCTTAGATGGGTGTCACATGGAACACACACCCTATTTGCAAATCTTAATATATCATCTCGTATCACAAATTCATTTCTCTTCCCTTCCACAACTTCTTATCTAATCTTCTTCAGTTATGGATCATTTACTTGTGCAATTTTGATCATTTCCATCAACATGAGTTGTACTTATAAGTTTGCAATTATTCCTCATTTACTATAAATATGAACATCTATTTCCATACTACTTAAATCCTTCAACAGGGCTTCCTGGTATGTAATAAGGCATGCTAAGTTTGGTGTAGACTTCCAACTTAAAGCTTCAGCTACTACATTAGCTTTCTCCGGGTGATAATGAATGTTTAAATCATAATCCTTCATCAATTTTAACCACCTCCTTTATCTCATGTCCAGTTCTTTTTTGAGTAAATAGATACTTTAACTCTTATGATCTGTATAAATTTAAAAATCTCACTATACAAATAATGTCTTGAAATCTTAAGAGCAAAAGTTACAGCTAGTAATTATAGGTCATGTGTTGGATAATTCTACTCATATTGTTTAAACTGTCTTGAGGCATAAGAAACTACATTTCCATTTTGCATTAAGACGTATCCTAAACCATTTTTAGAAGCATCAGTATAGATCACCAATCCTTTATTACCTAAAGGAATAGTCAAAATTATGGCAGTCACTAGTCCATTCTTAAGCTCTTGAAAACTATTTTCGAATTCCTAAGACATTTATATTTCACCTTCTTTTGGGTAACCTAAATAGAGGTTTGGAAATATTAGAAAAACCTTCAAAAAAAATTCGGTAATAACCTATTAATCCAAGGAAACTATGAATCTTAGTCACATTAGTTGGTCTTGGCCAATCTAGTATAGCCAAAATCTTTTCAGGGTCAACTGACACTCCCTTCTTAGATATGACATGTTCGAGGAAAGAAACACTAGGCAACTAAAACTCACATTTCTTTAATTTCACATATAATTTCTCATTCTTAAGGATTTGTAAGACTATCTCTAAATGCTTCTCGTGTTCTTAAATACTCTTGGAATAAATAGGAATGTCATTAATGAAAATAACCACATAGTGATTCAAATACTTCCTAAAGACTCTATTCATCATATCCATAAAAACGGTTGGTGCATTAATTAGTCCAAATGGCAATACAAGAAATCCATAGTGACGATATCTAGTACAAAAAGTTTATTTTAAAATATTACATTCCTTATTCTTCAATTAATGATAGCCTGACCTAAGCTAAATCTTAGAGAATACTTGGTCACCTTATAATTGATCAAACATATAATTTATATGAGGTGAGGGTATTTATTCTTAATTATTACCTTATTTAGTTCACGATAATTTATACATAGTCTTATCGTCCCATCCTTCTTTTTAACAAATAACATTGGAGCATGCCAAGGCGATATACTTGGTCTCATAAAACCTTTCTATAAAAGGTCTTTTAATTGAACTTTTAAATCTCTTAATTCTAAAGGTGCCATATGATACGGTGATTTTTTGTTTAGTATAGTTTTCGAAATAAGGTCAATGGTAAATTTTATTTCTCTATTGGGAAGTAGACTAGGTAATCATATGGAAAAACATCCATAAATTTCTTAGCATTAGGAATATATTCTAAGCTAGGATCTATCATCTATAAACTGGTAATAGTTGCAAGAAATCCTTGACATCCCTTATTAAGAAAATTATAGGCTTGCATTACAAAAATAATACACAACGGAGATATAATGCTAGTTCCATCATAACTAAATTTTAGTCGATGAGGAATTTAGAAAGTAAACCTCTTCTCAAGACAATCTACCTTAACATGATATGATGCAAACCAGTCCATACCCAAAATAACCTAAAAATCTCTAATGTCTAAAAATATCAAATCAACAAATAGTTTATGACTATCAATATCTATGGGGCAAGCCTTGTACATCAATTTACCCATCAATAAATCATAAGAAGGATTCGAAATGTGTATGTTATGATTCAAGGGTCAGGCATATTATGAAAGTGATTTAATAAAGATCTAGATACAAATGAATGGGTGGAACTGGGATCTATCAAATCTTGAAAAGGTTGTGCACATATTGAAAGAGTACGTGACACTATTGCATTAGAATCCTGCGTATTAGAAAGTGAAAAAACTCAAACATATCTTCCTTGATCTTTCTTTTAACCTAAAGACTTTATCGGCACCCATCCTGGGTTTGGTCAATCGTTTATCTAATGTACTTTTTGTCCACGTCTAAAATAAGGTCTTGAATCCTCATAACAAGGTTATCATCCATTCATCTTACCACATTGCTAACATATTCGGTTATTATACTACTTGTTATCACTAGCTCCCTCAACATTGTATAAACTCCTAAAAAAAATCTATTATTCTGATTCTTTCCTTCTTGTTCCCCAAACTTCCTCTTTCCTTCTCTAATTCAATTATACTCCTCACCATCCCTCTCAGCTATCTTAGCCTTGGTCGCAACTTCTACATATGATGTTAATTTCAAAATAGAAAATCGACTATGAATATTTAACCCTAACCAACATTCAATATTTTTAGATTTCATCACATCATTTGCAACTACGTGAGGTGCAAAATGGGACAACTCAGTAATTTTTTCTTTGTATTGACTAAATGTCATATTCCCTTACACTATACTCATGATGTCAACTACCATTTCGCCTTGCACTATTTCGATTAATATTTTTCATAAAATATCACTAAGAAGTCATTCCGACCTATGTAAGTATTCCTTTCATGATGTATTCTCTTAGTCATTCTCTACCAATGTTTGGCTTCACCTTATAACATAAACGTTGTAAATGAAAGCCTTTGCTCATCTGTACACTTAAGAACATCAAGGATCTTTTTCATTTGCATCACCCACCTTTTTGCTTCAGTGGAGTTTGGAGTATCTTTAAAATATGGAGGATTTAGCTTCTTGAATTGTTCAATAATACATTTACTTAGTTCATGATTTTTTGGTACTCCATTATTCACTTGATGTTCCACAATCATTTCTAAACTTCTAATTGTCTTTTATGCACCTTCCAGCCCTTCAACATTCGAATAACTAGTTCTTATTGTTGATCTTGTCCTGGCCATTTTCTAGAGTCATGGATAAATGTAAGATGTATTATATTATCTTAAGATACCAAATCAAAAGAAAAATTATAATATAGGCAATGTAAAACATATGATAGGCTGTCAAGTAACTTAGATATTTAATGTTGGGACTTCAAACCTATAACGTTTGAAACTTATGTGCAGTAGTCTACAGGTTCATAACTTATGCTCTAATATCACTTCTGTCATAACCTCGACCTAGTAGTGGTAAGGAATGAGTGTCTTGACATGCCACCAGGGCAACAAATATTTCAGCTTAAAGTTTTCTTAAAATATATGCAGTGGAAATACAATCACACGGTTATGAGTCGTAAAATACTGAAAGTGAAGGAATTATGTGATCAGA
Organism: Sambucus nigra; assembly: GCA_949130495.1. Lineage (NCBI taxonomy): Eukaryota > Viridiplantae > Streptophyta > Magnoliopsida > Dipsacales > Adoxaceae > Sambucus > Sambucus nigra. The sequence goes on along the minus strand of OX422218.1, from coordinate 443,171,666 downwards.
GCTTTCTATAGGAACTTCATCTATATTTATATAAAACGTAACAACAGGTTACAACTTAGCATTTAGCCGAATTCAAAAACTATTTCTAGTGAGCCAACACGCCCTAAAAACAAACTTAAAACTAAAACTTTTAATCAGTTAACAAAGCTCCAAGACTTAACGTTTTTATGAGTCCTCATATGTTCCTTCTGCAACTTTACTTATAACCCAAAAATGATTAATTATATAACATCAGCTGAAAGCTGAATGAGATTCAACCTCCAGACATTCTAAGGTATTTTTTAAAAATAGATAACTATTCAATTAAGAACAGAAGGCGTATGCATATATCATTAGGAATTTTTAGTAATAGATATATAAAGTGAATTACAATATATATTCAGAAATGAACAGTTTAGAACGGAATAGATAAAATAATTTAGCGATATGTCAATTATTCAAATTTTTTAATAGCCATGTACAATCTAATATCCAGACAGAAAGTGTTACGTAGATGTTTCCAGCCTGTAACGTCATAGACAGAAAATCACAATTTTTGTAACAATTTCTTATTTAGGGCACACCAGTGATAAACCAACAGGGAAGGTACCGCCCTAATATTTAAACCCGATATTCAAGACCAACATGATAAGAGAGTTTCCATAGGCCGAATCAATAATTTCATAACTAAAAAAAATGTTTAGGAGAGATATAAACGTATAAGAAAATAAGGAATCGTCAGTATCAGATGCATTTGAAGAATAAAAGCATTTCACAATATATATATATATATATATAGTTTGCATACTATAATTTAGTTAAAATGCACAAGAAATGGCATAGATTACTTACCTAAAACAAAGGTTTGAAAGTACAAAATTGTAGTCTTGGATCACACGTTAATCTAACAAATACAATAAAGGTTTAAGTACACGTTATAAACAAAGCCCAATTCTAAATATCGTGTATTAATCATAAATTAAATTATTGTAAAAACTTATTTAAATCCATTTTCTTAACTTTTAAAATTCATTGATCGTAATTGAAGAATTTAATTCATAGTTATTCCTAATCAGTCGATTCCCAGTATAGATGGTGCGTTACATGGGCATCACTAAAATACCAACTCATCTAATAGAATATTTCTAGATTCATTCCTAGTAGAGATGGAGGGTCGCAGGGGAAAAACTTAAATACCATCTCATCTCGACAGAATTTCACCGAGCCTGACTTTGAAATTACTTAATTGGATTCTGTAATAAAGAGTACTTACGTAAGAAAATCATTTTAAAAGTGTATATAAAATTCTGAACAAGTTTATATATGTTAAAAAATTCCACGTAGATTAATCCCATTTTTAAATTTTCATTCATTGAGCCTTTAGTGTATTTTACTTGCAAAACTACAAAGTAAAGTTATAAAACACGAAATTAAAACTATATAAATGCATTATAACATTTAAATAAAATCATAGCGGCGAAATGATTTTTTCTTCAAACTTGTAAAACTCTTTCTTAAGATTTTTCCAAGCTTTCTATTACTCTTTTTTACTATAATTCTCAAGGAGTCGGTGTGAGTTTCAAATGATCCCAGAGGCCCTATTTATAAGTTTTCAAAGATATTACAGTTTTGATGCGTGTCTGGTGACTAAACTTTTATAGTAGGGAGTCAACATTGAGGTGTCGCTTGCCAAAGTCGTCTTGTAGTCTTAATATCACCAAATGGTGACAAGTGTTTTATATTTCCCTCTAAAGATGACACGTGTAAGGTGGAGATCTCCAAATTAATCACGAGGTAGAAAGGTGTTAAGGGTGTAAGAGTAAATTTGCACTTGAAAGGTATTTCGGTAATTTTTCAAAAAGTAATTTTTTTAATTTTCTTAGTAGTCCCTAAAAATATTTTATTTACAAAATAGTAGTTTTAATATTTTTATCTTAGTCCTTGAAACTTTCTTTATAAAAACATATCTACAAAGTTGGTAAAATTATAATTCTACTCTAAAGCTTATCATTTGCCTAATACATGCCATAAAACTTCAAATTTACTAAATTTACAATTGATTCTTCACATTCAAAAATGGGGAATGTTATATTGAGAATCTAAAGTACCAAAATATGTAATAATCTACATTCATGAGATTGTAAGTAACACATAATTGTAAAAGCAAAATACATACGATTATATAGGGCTATTACAGATTCAATAATATACAAACTATTTTCAATTCATATTCATTTTTTAGCAAAGGATGACATGTGAAGTTGGACTGAGAAATAAGTCCAGTATAAGAATGACTAAATGGATTGCTAGGCATATCTTTAAAAATATCATACCCTAAATCCTTTTCTACACAAACAAAATGGAGGATCAACTCTTGGTGATTAAACCTAAACAATGAATAACCTCTATGATACTTGTTTTTTCAAACTTAAAGGGCAAAGTTTTTTCAAACAAATACAATCAAGCAATACCGAGAAATATGGGGAGCATGACTAAGGGGTCGTTTGTTTTTACCTCTTAAGTCTGAATCTGAACCATTCAGACTTAAGAGGTATCAAAAAGTGTTTGTTTTTTTAAATGATTAAGAGGTTAACGATCATATTTGCCTCTTAATGATTAAGAGGTAGAGTTAGGTCTGAAGTCTGAATCTGAAGTCTGAATCAGTCTAAATACATTCATTCAGAACTATATTCAGACGTAAAAACAAACATATTTTCCAGATTCAGATTTCAGACTTCAGATTCAGTCTTCAGATTTCAGATTCAGACTTCAGATTCAGATAAAAAAACAAACGCAACCTAAAGCCTAAAACATCCCAACGAGTTTGGTCCACTAAAGGCTAATCATCAAATGCTACACCCCCATGATAGAGCTTATATTTGACTCTATATCATCATTGATAAGAGGAAGGATTTCATGAGGAGAAGAGTTCCACCAATGCAGAGTAGAGTGATTGAGAGCCAAGTAAGAGAGATTATCAGTAACGTCATTTCCTTCCCTGAATATGTGCGAACGGTAAAAGGTTATATTGGCCAGTTAGTGCTTATAATTTAGCCATCTGAAACCCAATTCCCAAGGATGGTGATAGTCCTTGCTAAGATGACAGCAAGGCACTGCCATGGAATCCACTTCAATCCAAAACTTGTGCCATCCTTTATCCCTAGACAAATCAACACTAATGATGACAACTACAAGATCAGCATGGAATATAGTGTGAATACCAATTTTAGTCCCAAAAGCTCATTTGACAATTCCTCTAAAATTTCAAAAAAACACCAAAAGAAGTAGCTATTCCAGGAGAACCTTTAGGTAAGTCATTTTTATTAAGCTTTGTTCATTCAATGTGAGGAGGAGACTAATGCACATGAATGTAAGATGTGGGAGATCTGGGAGTGCCTCTAACATTGAGATTTCTAAGGACCAAGATATCTTCAATGTTATTATGCATCATTTCGCCAGCTATAGAAGCAATATTTTTTATACAGGATTTTAAATTGATGATGAAACAAGCAAGGGAGAGTTTTTTTCCTTCATCTAAGATCTATTTTTATTACAACACAGAAGATCAATAGTCTTTAAATCAGAAGCAATTCAGAGATTCCACAGCTACTTACTCACTTTGAGTTTGTGAGCCACTCCCCACGGCTGAAACAAAGTATTAACGAAAGGAAAGTGTCTATGAAATGTGGAGAAGATTCAACTCCAAACCTGCAAAGAAAACTTACAAGAGAGAAAAAATATGATTAGCATTATCACATGAAATATTACAACATGTACATCTAGAAGCCAAGATGATGCCTCTTTTTTAAAGATTGTCAATAGTGGGGAGTCTATCTTAAAGATCATTCCACGCCATATTTGATATTCTGGGAGGAACAGAAGAGTGCCAAATTGGAGTGGTCCAAGAAATTATTTGGTGAGAAGGGGAGATACGGAAAATAGCATCCTTAAGGCATACATGGCCTTTGGGGTTTTTAGGCAAAATCAGATTATCTTGAGTAGGAGAATGGGAAAGATGAATGTTCTTAATGTGATCATCCATCTCAAGAAACGAGTGTTTGAAAGAGGGAGGAAGACGCCAGATATTGTTGTTAATAATGTCCCCAACTCGGATCTTGCTATCATAATCATTACGATCAACCCCGAGAAAATTAGATAGAGGAGAGCCCAAGCAATTGTCAATCCAAAAAGAGATAGACATGTCGTCACTTACTGTCCATTGAGCATGCAGATGGATGTGTTGAAAAGAGCATTTAAGTCCAGACTAGAGAGAAGATTTCTTATATATAAGAGGATCATTCAATATGAATATATCCTTAGTAAAATTTGCACATAAAGAATTGGAGTGCATATGTCCCACACATTTTTCATTGAGGTAGCCAGATTAAAGTGGGAGAAGTTTATGAATCCCATACCACCTTCCTCAATTTTAGCACAAACATTAGCCCAAGCAACAAAGACTATTTTAGTAATAGAAATGCTTCCAGACCAGAAAGAGTTTCTAACCCAAGTTTGGAGATTCTTCAAAATGTTGGAGGGCAATTTGTATATAAAGAAGATACAAAGAAGAAGGGGATACCCCCAAGCTGAGCTCTACCAGCTATGGATAGGAGATGACCATATAATCCTTCTAACTTAGACTTTGCTTTATCCAGTAGAGGTTTCGAGTGAGTAGAGGATAGAAATCCTTTAAAACTCTTATGTTGGAATGAAGAAGCACCTTCTTGAATTTGGAGAAAATTGAGAATGGTCCTTTTTGTGAGTAACTCCAAGCCCAATAAAACTCTGCATTTGTTCGTGTTAATGAATCGACTCGAGTTTATGGCATATTCATCAAATAACTTCATGACAGATCTAATGGAGGAAGTGGTACCTTTGTAGAAAACTATAATATCGTCATTATATAAATGGTATGTTGGGTATTGGATGCCTTTACAGGAAAAATGCCATTTTTTTGTTATCTACCAATTGGGAGATTCCTCTGCTTAGAACTTCTCCATCCAAGAAAAAAAAAAGAGCAGATAAACAATCCCCTTCCTTGACCCCTCTCGAACACTTGAAATACCAACAGGGAGTACCATTGATAAGGACAAAAAGGTGAAAAGAATATTAATCCAGTTCACAAATTTATCATGAAAGCCAAAGGAGGTTAGCACTTTTAGAAGAAAAGGCCTTTTTAAAGTGTCAAAAAGCTTTGAAAACATCAAACTTGATTCCCACATTTCCCCTAAAACGTTTATAGTCCAGCATAATAAAGCTTTCTCACACTAATGCAATGGAGTAAAAAAATATTATATTCTTTATAAAAGCAGTTTGTTTGGAGGAGATGATTTTTTTATAGAAGAGAGGACAACCTATCGGCTAAAATCTTTGGGACAATTTTAAAGACAAATCCCCCAAGGCCGTAGGTCTAAAATCAGAAATGTAATCATCATTGAGATTTTTAGGTATTAGAGCAATATGGCTGGCATTTAGACCAGGCAGGATCCAATTCTGATGGAAGAAATATTGAATGGTTTTAAACACATCATCACCTACAATGTTCCAACAGTGCTTATAGAAGATGTCATTTAGACCATCAGGGCCAGGAGCTGCAGAAGAACTCATGTTGAACATAACATTTTTTTATTTTCAGATTAGAAGGAATAACTGGGAGCTGATTGTTATCCTCTGAAGTGATCAAATGGGGAATTACTATATGCACCCGATTAGAAGCATAAGTAATGAATGAGTAGTGTATAGAGAAGATAAAAAGGAACTAATGTGATCTTGTAATAATTGAGGGTCTTCAAAAAGGTGGTTATTCAGCTTTGGGCAAGAAATGGAAGGTTTGTCTCTCTTTTCGGCAAAACTTTTATAAAATAAAATGGAGCATCTATCCCCATCCATTAGCCATTTTATTATTGATTGTCTTTCAAGAAATATTCCTCCTCTTTTAGATCTCTAAGCATCTCAGTTTGCACATTCATTTCTTTATCATCTCTCGCAGTTGAGTTATCCAAAGAGTAAATTTCCTGCTGAACTACTTCTAGATCTGTTACGGCTTTGTCTACTCAATCGTAAATGTTACCATAGACATTGAGATTCCAGACTTTAATATATTGTTTTACTCTATTTAGCTAATCCTTTAAAATGAACATATGATTTCTTTAAGGAGGTGAATTGTTCCAAGAGTCATAAACCATTGGTTTGAAAAATCATGAGTTGTCCAAGAAGAGACGAATCTGAAAGGATTTGGACTCCTCACAAGAGAAGTAGAAGAATGAAATTGAAGAGGTACATGGTCTGAACCAGTCCTATGCAAGGTGGAGACTAAGATTAAAGGCCAAAAGTCACACCACTTGTCATTACATAAATCTCTATCTCATCTTGACAGTTGCGAGCCTCTTTTCCAAGTGAAAACTTCCCAGTAGTATTAAGATGAATTAAACTCCCACCATCAATAAAAGATTTGAAACCATTGCAAGCAATTTCATTTGGGTTTCTCATACCTCTTCTTTCATAAGCCCCCAAAACTGAGTTGAAATCTCCTATACATATCCAGGGAGAATTTATAGCATTTTGAACAATGAGCAAATCCGACGAGAGACTTCTGCTGATATAGTTAGTACTATCATATATAACAGAGAAACCATATATCTTGCCATTATCAGGAGTAAACACGAGGTGTATTGGGAACTATTCATGATAACGGTGAGAGCGGGGTGGCAATAGAATGAAGGAGGCTGAGGCAAATATTTGAGGCACTATTGATATTAGGGCTGGAATATGCCACTTTTATAACAATGTAATTCCAAAATGAGATGGGGATGTCATCAATATTAATCATAGGTTCAGTTAGGCAGAGCAACTCTGGATTATTTTTAAGACAAAGGTTATTTAAGGCTCTTCTAGCATGAGGTTTGGCTATAACTCTAACATTCCAATATAGGAGTTTAATTTAGAAACAGAATCTTAGCTCCTAAGATTGTAATTCCCAACCTTCAAAGAATAATTGACTTTATTGCTTGAACAATTCATATCTGCCTAAGCTTTCACTCTTTCTATATCCACTTCTTTTCCATGCTCGATTTTCTCTTTTAGTTTTTTCTTTTTCTTTTGATATTTGGTAAGAACATGGGTGAATTCATCTTCAGTACCATTTCGCATAACAATAGCATCAATTTGTCTATTATCCATTCCATCATGTGATATGTCATCCCATGATAAATTCTTATCATGTGATTGAGCAAACTCTATTTCATCAATATGGTCTTCCTACTCTAACACACTAGGAACCATATTGGTAATGCTTTCAACTTTTAATTCTGTTGGCTCAAAACTGTGCACTTGGTCTTCTTTGTCAACTTCCTTCTCAGGGTTGCTATCACCACAGTCTAAATTGGATATCTGGTCCATAGTGGTAATGTTCTTTGGTTGAAGAGTTGCAGGCTCAATGATTTGCACTTGCACACTACTATTCACTAATTTTTTCGGAATGCTATCTTCACGATCAAGATTATATTTCTCTATTAGCAGTTCCCAAGTCCAGTTTGATAGGAATCCCCGCCCCTCTAGAAATTTCAAACGAAGTTCTTGGATGCTAATATTATTGACTAATTCCATGAAATCTTACCCACACTTGCGCATTTATTTTAATTTGGTTTTCTAGATTGAAATCTTGAACCCAAGGAACCCGTTTATCAACACCTCAGGAGAATTATATCAAACTCCCAAACGTTACCCTTGCATTCATAGTCACGCGTACCACCCATTATAGATAAAGCATGATCTCATGAACACCCCCATTCCAGGTTTACACCCTAATGCCACTAGACCCAAAACCATAGCTAAAACACCATCTCACTCCAAAGATTTCACAATCTTAACCCAAAATAACTCATCTCGTAACCAAGTTTTTTTAACTTGTATTAGTTTTCGCAATGTCATATTTAAACATTTTATATTTCTAGACATGTGAAAAAGATAACTATACACTCACTTCTTGTTGGAAATTTCTTATGGAAAGAACGAAATATAATAATTAATTTCTGCAAGGCACGTTCTTGGAACGCTTTCTTTTAGGCAAAATTTCTCCCAATCCGGTTGAGACAGAACCAGAACCGCGAGTACACAATGGGTTTTGTAGAACCTGCCTTCAGGATACAATGCAGTATGAACAGTTGTTTGATTCAAACTATGTACTGTTTGATCAAACCCGAGAACACTCTGAATTTGTAACTTGATAATGCCAAAGTATAGAGGACGGAGAGAGGAGAAACTAGCAATTTTCGGTATCCAAAACAGAGGTCTGGAACTCTTTTTATAGCCATTTCTGTGACTGTTCTTCAACAGTCACAACTCTTCATGGAGTGACTCAGCAACCGTTGGATCGTGCCTGTTTGGAACAGCTACGATCTAACGGTTCAGATTAGGCGTCCCATCGTAAGCGAATGGACATCCCCTACACGAAACGCTACGAGTTCATCTAACGGTTTAGATCAAGCCGTTTCGGATTTTAAACCCTTTGATCGGATCGTTTAATCACAACCGTCCCCTACACGAAACGCTACGAGTTCATCTAACGGTTTAGATCAAGCCGTTTCGGATTTTAAACCCTTTGATCGGATCGTTTAATCACAACCGTTGATCTGTTTTACCTCGTCAAAACTTTAGGCTCCCACGCTCCAAGCGACGATGCGCACGTGCGAAGTGCCAAGTGCGCGTCAAAGCGCGCAATGCGCCCTAAGTCGCCCAATCGCCCTTTCGCGCGCCGCGTGTCGCGATTGGTGGTGCTTAAGCACCACCGCGATGCGTAGGATCATAGCCTCTTATTTGACTTGTCAACTAAGAATCTTAGTTGTCCTTTAGTTGATATACCACTACCTTTTGTAGTATTCTTCCAATGTGGGACAATATGGGATTTTGAGCATTCCCCATATCTTTCACACCCATTTGCTCATGTTTCTACTTTCTAAATTAAAACCCAAACTATGTTTAAAATAAAACACAAATAATATAATAAAATATTAACAACTAAAAATTAAACTCAATAAATATTGGAATTAATCCAACATTCTCCCACCAATTTCAATATACACAAGAGAGCAAAGCAAAAAAGACAATAAATAACTTTTGGCATTATCGCTAAAATCTAGTACATAAATGAGAAGTGTCTTTCGGACTTGAACTTCCATATAGTGAAAATAATTCAAAGCTTCATCAAGGTGCTGTGGTGAACGTATCTTGAACCAAGGACCTTTTGAGACTAGCCGGAACTATCACACATACCGATTTCTGAGTTTATAAGTGTTCTTCTAGCATGCACTTTTATGGCCTTGTGCTAATCCTGATTTCACGAGCGCTTTAGGATCGGTCTTGATTTCATAGAAAGCGGCCACACTTTCGACACTCGAATAGGTAAATCAACTTTAGTGATTCTGCGAGTCACACTTATATGATTTATTAAGAAGTGAACTTCATCCTCTAACATGCAGAAAACCAACACTAGGCATATAGGAATGGAACTTTTTGTATAAATTCCTAGTGTTCCATAACTATAATTTAACTTGTTTGTACCACATTGAACTCTATCTATATTTTCAAGATATGAGTTGGGTTCCCATTAAATATAGTTGTGTTATTTAATAGACCTTAGTCCCATTCCTTTTGAGGTGATATATATCATCTCTCTTACAAGACCTTTAGTCAGAGGATCTGCTAAATTCTTGTTCGTTTTAATATAGTCGACTGTAATTACTCCTTCCTTGAGTAATTTTCTTATAATTTGATGTCTTAGACTAATGTGTCTAGATTTTCCGTTGTAAGTTTTGTTCGAAACTTTATAAATTGTGGCTTGGTTATCACAACTTATCATAATAGAAGGTGATGGCTTTTTCCATAAAGGAATATCATACAACACATTTCTAAGCCATTCTGCTTCTTTACATGCATCTGCTAGGGCTATAAATTCAGATTGCATTGTTGAATCTGATACACATGTTTGTTTCTTGGATCCCCAAGAGATAGCTGCTCCTCCTAGCGTAAAAATCCAACTAGTAGTTGACTTTGATTTTGATTCAAGATTATTCCAACTTGAATCACTATATCCTTCTAAAACAGATGGATATCCTACATAATGTAAGCCATAATCCAAAGTCCTCTTCAGATATCTAAGCACCCTAGAAATTGCATTCCAGTGCTCTTGTCCTGGATTACTTGTAAATCTACACAATATACTCACTGCATAAGCAATGTCTGGTCTAGTGCAATGCATGGCATACATTAGACTCCCAATAATACTAGCATATTATGGTCCATAGCACGCCCAGTATTTTTCATTAATTTGATGCTAGGATCCACAGGTGTAGCAGCTGGCTTAAGTTCAAAATGATTATATCTTTTAAGAACTTTTTCTATATAATGAGATTGAGATAACGCTAAAGAATTATCCTTTCTCACAATTTTGATTCCTAAAATCACATCAGCTTCTCCAAGATCTTTCATATCAAATTTTGATGAAAGAAACCTTTTGGTTTCTTCAACATATTTGAGATTAGACCCAAATATTAACATGTCATCCACATATAAGCATATAATAACACCAACACCATTTTCAAATTTACTATATATACATTTGTCGGCATCATTAACTTTATATCCATGGGATATAACAATATTATTAAACTTCTCATGCCATTGCATAGGAGCTTGTTTAAGGCCATAAAGAGATTTAACCAATTTACACACTTTCTTTTCTTGGCCAGGCAATACAAACCCTTCGGGTTGTTCCATATAAATCTCTTCTTCTAAATCACCATTTAAAAAAGCAGTTTTAACATCCATTTGATGAATAACTAAATTGTGAATAGAAGCAAGAGATATTAATATCCTAATGGAAGTGATTCGAGCAACAGGAGCATATGTATCAAAGTAATCAATTCCATATTTTTGCTTATAGCCTTTAGCAACTAGTCTTGCCTTAAATTTATTTATAGAACCATCCGGATTTAATTTTCTTTTAAATATCCATTTGCACCCAATAGGTTTAGACCCGGGGGGAAGATCGGAAATAACCCAAGTTTGATTTGACAAAATTGAGTTCATTTCATCATTTATTGCTTCTTTCCAAAAGACAGCATCCCTAGATGTTACCGCTTCATGAAATGTGGTCGGTTCATCTTTTACATTAAGAACAAATTTAGTTTTGTTCTTAGTCTCATTTAAATCCCCTTCAACTAAATAAATAACAAAGTCAGGCCCAAATATTTTTTCAGTTCTTTGTCTTTTACTCCTTCGTGGTTCAACGTCATTCGTTGTTTCTGAAGAAGATATAGGTTGTGAATTTTCTTCTAAATTTGAGGAGTCAACAGTCGAATTATTATTTTCTAAACCTTGATTCAAAGTACTAAACTTTGTTAGATGTTCAAAAAATTGCACATCTACCGACTCAATGATTTCTTGAGTTTCAAGGTTTAAAAATCTATAAGTCGTACTGTTACTAGAGTATCCAATAAAAACACATTTGTAAGTCCTATTTCCTAGTTTAGGTCTTTTAGGTTCGGGTTTTCTTACATAAGCAAGACATCCCCAAACTTTAAGACGTCTAAGATTAGGCTTACGATTAAACCATAATTCATATGGTGTAATATCCTTGTTTTTCAATGGAACTCTATTTAAAATATAACATGCGGATAAAACCGCTTCTCCCCACATCGACAAAGGTAAACCAGAACTGATTAACATTGAATTTATCATTTCAACTAAAGTCCTATTTTTCCTTTCCGCCGTTCCATTTTGTTGTGGCGTATATGGCGCCGTAACTTGATGGATTATCCCATGAGTATTACAAAATTGTATAAACTCACTCGGGTAATATTCACCACCCCTATCGGATCGTAGGACTTTAATTTTTCGATTTTGTTGAGTTTCAACTTCCGCTTTAAAAATTAGGAATTTCTCGAAAACTTCATCTTTACTTTTAAGTAAATATGTATATGCATACTTAGAGTAATCATCAATGAAAGTTAAGAAATATTTATTTCCACCACGAGTCATATTACTCTTCATATCACATACATCACTATGAATAAGATCAAGCATTTCGGATTTCCTCTCAACAGATTTGAACGACTTTCTAGTTATCTTCGATTGAGCACAAATTTCACATTTAGAAAGGTTATCAAATTTACAATCCGAGATTAAGCCGAGATTAGTCATATTTTTTATACTTCTATAATTCACATGACCTAATCTACTATGCCATAAAGAAATAGACTCAACCATATAAGCAGAACTAATATCATTGATTACATTAATTTTAATCATGCCGTTACAAGAGTACCCTTTGCCAATAAATTGGCCATTCTTAGACAATACAAACTTATCAGACTCATACACTAGTTTGAAACCTCTCTTATTGAGAAGGTCCCCAGACACAAGATTTTTACACATATCAGGTACATGAAGTACATCAATTAGAGTAAGTGTCTTTCCAGAAGTTAGCTTCAATTCCACTGTGCCTTTTCCAACTACATTGGCGCGAAGATTATTTGCCATCTTCACTTCTTTTCCATCAATTTCTTGATATGTTTTGAATGAAGAGCGGTCTTTGCATATGTGGACCGTTGCGCCGGTATCCAGCCACCATCCACTTTCATTATCAATTGAATTTGCTTCGCAAACAGTAGCAATAAGATCTTCAACATTGTTGGTTTCCTTCGACCCTTGTTTTTCTTTAAATGCCTTCTTTTTAAGACGACATTCTCGAGAATAATGGCCCGGTTTGTCACAGAAGAAACATTTTCCCTTCTTTTTCTTATTTGCACCTTGGTTCTTGAATTTGGAATCATTCTTTGCTTTAAATTTTGAGTCTTTGGTAATCTTGGATTTTTTATCCTCAACCATATTAGCTTTTGAATGACCCTCACTTTGTTCATCCTTCTTTTCTCGAATACGAGTATCATCTTCAATACGAAGGTGACGAAGAAGGGATTCCACAGTATAAGTCTTTTCATCATGATTAATTTTCTTCTTAAAGCCATTCCAAGAGGATGGAAGTTTTGAAACAATCACCCCTACTTGAAATTCATCTTGAAGATTAATACCAGCGGCTTTAAGGTCACCAACAATTTGTTGGAGTTCATGGGCTTGTGCAACGACAGATTTATCATTATTCATTCTAAAATTCATATAGTTTGAAATTAGAAACTTACGATTGCTCGCTTCCTCGTTTTGATACTTTATCTCCAAAGCCTTCCATAATTCCTTTGCCGTCGGAATCATTCTATGAGCGCTATAAACAGTTTGAGATAAAGCATTGAGGATGTGTCCTCGACACATAAATTCGTCTTCTTTCCTCTTCACACGTTTTTGCTTTATTCCTTCGGTGTCTTCGGGTGTGGGCTCGGGAATTTGTTCAAGGTTATCATCTAGAATGTATGCAAGTTTTAGTGATGTGAGGAAGAACATAACTTTCTCTTGCCAACGGGTGAAATTTCCGCCATCAAAACGGTCGAGTCGAATTAAGTCTTGAGTCATGACTTGGATAGATTGTGCCACAGTTCCTTCCATTTGAGTGGAGTAATAAGAATATAAAATAATTTTGCCTAAAACTGTTGGAGTTTTCTTATGGAAAGAACGAAATATAATAATTAATTTCTGCAAGGCACGTTCTTGGAACGCTTTCTTTTAGGCAAAATTTCTCCCAATCCGGTTGAGACAGAACCAGAACCGCGAGTACACAATGGGTTTTGTAGAACCTGCCTTCAGGATACAATGTAGTATGAACAGTTGTTTGATTCAAACTATGTACTGTTTGATCAAACCCGAGAACACTCTGAATTTGTAACTTAATAATGCCAAAGTATAGAGGACGGAGAGAGGAGAAACTAGCAATTTTCGGTATCCAAAACAGAGGTCTGGAACTCTTTTTATAGCCATTTCTGTGACTGTTCTTCAACAGTCACAACTCTTCATGGAGTGACTCAGCAACCGTTGGATCGTGCCTGTTTGGAACAGCTACGATCTAACGGTTCAGATTAGGCGTCCCATCGTAAGCGAATGGACATCCCCTACACGAAACGCTACGAGTTCATCTAACGGTTTAGATCAAGCCGTTTCGGATTTTAAACCCTTTGATCGGATCGTTTAATCACAACCGTTGATCTGTTTTACCTCGTCAAAACTTTAGGCTCCCACGCTCCAAACGACGATGCGCACGTGCGAAGTGCCAAGTGCGCGTCAAAGCGCGCAATGCGCCCTAAGTCGCCCAATCGCCCTTTCGCGCGCCGCGTGTCGCGCTTACGCGCTTACGCGTGTCGCGATTGGTGGTGCTTAAGCACCACCGCGATGCGTAGGATCATAGCCTCTTATTTGACTTGTCAACTAAGAATCTTAGTTGTCCTTTAGTTGATATACCACTACCTTTTGTAGTATTCTTCCAATGTGGGACAATATGGGATTTTGAGCATTCCCCATATCTTTCACACCCATTTGCTCATGTTTCTACTTTCTAAATTAAAACCCAAACTATGTTTAAAATAAAACACAAATAATATAATAAAATATTAACAACTAAAAATTAAACTCAATAAATATTGGAATTAATCCAACACTTCTCTTATACGAAAGATGTAGTATAGGGCTTCACGCCCAAAAATTCATTTGATAAAACTAGAATCTTAGTTCAGATGCTCGCAAGGGATTATAAAATTCTATACAAGAGTCACAACCACGTAATTAAGGAAATTATAAAAAAACGATCTTATTTTTTATTTACAATTCAATTGTTTATCATAATTGAACAATTATGGATAAATTCAATAATAAAAAATTACAATCCTTAAGAATAACCCCAATAAAGTAAAAAACTAATCTAACTCTAGGGTTCTAAATAAATGAATCACTCTCAATTTTCATAGTTTTATACTGAAAAATTATTAGCATACTCACACGCTCACCAAGATAATTTATTTTTTATTGATCCATCAACATTTTTTAATTCTAAAGAACATCCTAACTGTCATCAGGTGTAAGCAATCTTTAGAATTACTACATCTAATGAGAAGAGTAGTAAATGTACTTTCCTGAGATGCAAAACACATTTTCCAATCTAAAATTATTGATCTCCTTCTTTTCTTGATTCCAAACCCTTCTTGAATTTCTTCCAAATCATTCT
Organism: Sambucus nigra; assembly: GCA_949130495.1. Taxonomy (NCBI): domain Eukaryota; kingdom Viridiplantae; phylum Streptophyta; class Magnoliopsida; order Dipsacales; family Adoxaceae; genus Sambucus; species Sambucus nigra. The sequence continues at coordinate 443,156,530 of OX422218.1, read as the reverse complement.
CCTAGTTCCATAAGGGTCCTGATAATTCCACCCCAAAAAATTCTTCAAAACACCACATAAAAGTTAAATACGCACTTTACTAATAACTCCCAAAAGTGTCGTACCTTTTTATTTGTTCAAAATGTCTAAAATACCCCAAAATAATCTAAAAAATACACACATAAACACCATAATCTCTAAAACACCACATATTGCAACATTTCAAAACTCTTCACCTCCCACTGAAATCAGCCCATATACGATTTAACCTAGCAATTTTCACCTTGTTTATTCGTCCCTAAAGCTAAGCTCCATTTCGTGGTTCTTTTGTGTTGATTTGGTGTTGTGGTGTTGTTTTCATATAGAAATCAAGGTGTTTAGAGGCTACATTGCAACGGGTGAAGAAAAGAAATTTGATATTGAAGTTTTTTAAAAGTTGAACATCAAATGCTCTCTTGATGATTTTGAGGTATTAAAACACATCTACAAAGTCTATGATATCTAAAACTATTTGTAAAACGACACCAAGATTAAAAAAACTGGAAATACAGGACTTGCGGTCACTCGACGCCGTAAGTGATGAGTACTTTTGATGGATTATAACCATAAACTAATTTACCATGATTTCTTTAGAGCGTGTGTTACTGGAATCTAATATTTATTCTCGGCTTGATGTAACCGTAAGGTAGTAACGAACGGTAGCTTGAAATCGTAGTTAGGCCCTTCACGATTCCTTCCCATCGTCTGTGCAATGCAAATGATTGCTTGATACCGTAGGTAGGATTTCACCGCTCCTTCCTGTCATGTGTGAGATATGTATGGTCTCTTGACACAGTATATAACCCTCCACGGTTCAATTAGGCAGTGGTTTCAATACTATAATGTAGGCCAACCGTGGGGTTGTTATTATCGATTGGTGATAATTATTTCTTAATTTTTATTGTATTCTCAATTCATATTGTATTGATTATTGTATTATCATTTCAGTCAGATGACTCGATTCTTCATGATTTTGGCAAGATATAGACAAAATTAGTGTACCAACTGTTTCTACTCCACGTGATTCACTCGAGAAATCATATATGCGTGAACAATGCACGGCTGAGGAACCGACGGCATCAACCTCGCCCAAATGTTTGCGCGATTTGTTCCCAGATTTCACCTTATCCATGGTAAGAATTAAATACACTAATTCAGGTTCTTAATGTATGACATACATACACAAATAACACTAACATTTTATTGTATACATTGGTAGGATGTGGGATTAAAAGAAGGATTGAATGTTAATGCAATTACGCAAGACCATATAGTCGAATTCACTACTGACGAGGCATGATTTATTTCTTTATACTGTACTGAACATGCTTTTTCACATATAGTTGAATTTTTCGTATATAATTAATTTCACTTAATAATGTTACACTTGTGTAGATTTTTTATGACTGTGACAAGATGATTGATTGGTGCCAACAAATTGGTCACAAGCTTCATGCTGTTGTCATCATTTTGCAATTCGACAAGATAAATTTAGCCAGAAAATGGAGGGTCATACTTGGTTGTGAGCGCAGCGAGCTTCGTAGAAACAAAAGAGATGAGGGGGTGGACAAGAAGAGGAAGCGATGTTCTAGAACCAGATAGTGTGATTGCCCCTTTCGATTGAAAGGCGTTCCACACGATGTTGGTCGTTGGGGGTGGAAGTTGTTTGTGGGCTACACAACCACGAGGTATTAAAAACACTCGTTGGACACCCTTATGACGCTCGACTTTCACAAGAAGAGTGGAACATTGGAAATGAGATGATTAACAATGACATGGGCCGAAGAAAGTACTCCACACATTGAAATAATTATCAAAATACAATTGTTTATCCATTTGAATAATTTTCAATGCAAAACATAAAATGAAAAATGTTGAGATGTAAGGGCGCACAACGATGCAGTAGCTGGTGCATTTGCTAACGAAGAAGAGTTGTGTTCACTAGCATATAAAGAATGAGCAAACGGATGTGGTGGAGGATTTATTTTTCGCACATCCTACCTCTTATTTGTTGGTGAAGTGCTTCATGACTGTACTGGTGATCGATTGCACATAAAAGACAAATCAATATAATATGTAGTTGTTCGAGATGATTGGAGTCATGTCCACCGGGCAATCATTTTGCATTGCATTGGCTTTTTTGAAGAATGAGAAAGAGGAGAATTTTATTTGGGCATGGCAACATTTTCGGTCACTATACAAGCCAGAAGTTTTGTCGCGAGTTGTTGGCTCTGACAAATAACAATCTTGTCTAAATGTGGTGCTAAAGGTGTTTCCACTTTCCACCCTTCTATTATGTTTATTCTATATTCAAGAAACATAGAAGGTGCATGTGTGAAACATAACATCAAAGACTAGGATAAGAAGCTATATATGAAAGGTTGGATTAGGGTTGTGGAGTCTGAGATGCTGATTAATTTTGAGAATGCATGGGTGGCTTTTCAACAAAACTGACATAACTACCCCAATATGATTGCTTACATATAGAAGATCTGGATGCCTCTACAGTATCAATTTGCACATGCGTGGACTAACCAGGCACCTTACCATGGCAAGTGATTACGCATAAATTCTTCACATTTATCCCCTTAATTTCGGTATTTTTATGATCCCGTGCATTGTAAATAGCTTGAATTTGTCTCATATTTATGCTACTAATCCCTTTTTGGAAATTATTTTATACTTTGTGTATCTCTTGTGTGTTTTAAAATTATTTCATGCAAAGTAGTGCGAAAGAGAACCCAAAACAGTGAAAGAAAGTAAGAAATGGGGAGTTCAAGGGCATTTTTATAATTTTACAGCCATATTTCGGAGGTGGGACCAACTAGAAAGTTGAAGATATTTCAATTACAAGAACACTGGAAAAAACGGCACCTCAATCCGAGCTACGGTGAAGAAGTAATGGTCATTTGAAGTTGAGAGGAATGAAGAGAAAAAAAAAACTGTCTAAGGATACATTTACCGGATCGATTTCATAAAAAAGGGATCGATCTGGCCCCCAAAGTTCACTGCATCAAGGCCATGTAATGGAACGATCCGATTTAAATGGAAAGCGAATCGATCCGGCCATTAATCATGCTCCAGAGCCGTTACAAAATTAGTCACGCTTTCTAAGTGTGACAAATTGTCAGATACGGGATTTTTATTTTGTCCTTATCTTTTAGCCAAAAGAGTTTTATGTTTTGGGAACTCTTCTAAATGACATCTAGCCTATATATTTAGTTATTAGGACTCTTTTTTATTCAGATTTTATTCATGTAAAAACTCTATTATAAGTAGGAACATTTAGGAAAAGAATTTATATATTTTGCATCCTTAATTTAAGAGCTTTTCCACTTTTTCTTCAACCTTTAATTTCTTTTTGCATGTTCTTGTTCTTCAATCTTGGTAACTTTTATTTCCATCACTTTTATTATTATTTCTCATGTTTAATCTCTCTTTCCAAGCAATTATGAGTTAATGTAATGTAGATAACATAGTTTTCACTAATTTCGCCATGTGAGGCTAGGTTTTAAAGGGTTGGGATGCATGAACCCAACCAGATGTGGTTTTCGTGGGTATAAAATTAGTTCTCTAAATTTAATAATTGATTAGATCGTGTATCACAACCGTTGTAGGACTTTTGATCCGTTTGCCCTAGGTAACCGGGATGCTTAAGAGTGTAACGCGCGTATAGCTAATACGACACTGCTTTACTCATCTCTTGATTATGTATGATGCGGGCTATGATCCCTCATATATGTAATGCTTGGGAGTACTAAAGACCGGGTTTGATTAATTAATTAATTTATGACTAGTTTTGTATTGGGCAACACACTAGGAGTTGGGGGATTGTGTCCCTACCTTAATTTTCCAATTAGTTTTAGTTAACTTCTTTATTTTTCCCCTTTTTCGTTTCTAACCTCACCATAATCTTTTACACTTTACTTTTGAAGTAATAAATCAATTAAAATCTATCAAACATTCCCTGTGGATTCGATACCCAGACTCACCACTATACTCCATAAGAGTGTAGTTAAAGTTGAGATTTTTTTCGTATTGCAGTCGGAAGCCGATAACAACGATTAGCGTATTTACATGGACGCTCAGTTTTTCCACCACGATCAAAATGGCGTCGTTGTCGGGGAGTGTTTTGTTATAGATTATAATTGATTTACTATTTCGAAAGATTTTTTTTCTTTTGTATTTTTTTTTTAACCTTTTTTTTTTGCTTACACAATTGAGCACCAAGAAACATTGAATCCTCAACCGCACACCTTTGTACGCGAATTATCCATTTACATACTATTCGGTAATCATGTCTTTTCATGGTGAGTTCGGTAATTATAATGGTTCATATGGTAATCGTTTTCAAACTTTTTATTCTCAAGAGTCCGCGGCTCGACCTATTACCATGGGTGAGGCCTTTCTAAATCTTGCATATGAAAAGCTTGAAAACGAATATCGAAAAAAATCATTTTGGGGAGCAAGAGTTGGATACATTATTCGAATCCAATGACGAATTTTCATCCGATATTTTTGAAACTAAAGAAGGTTTTCAACCAAATGAGGAATCCGAGGTTCTAGAGCTAAGGAATCCTACTTTGGAAGAAAACATGATTATTCTAACCAAAAGAGTACTGAATTTTCTTTCCACCCAAAGCACGAAAAATATCGATTATGGTCTTATTAAGGAAATGGTCGCACTTTGCGATGAAGTGCGTTCTTATTCAGAAAACAAAGAGGAGGTTGAGACATGTGTGTCACCTCAAAATTCTAAAGAATATCTCATTGAAAGTGAGTCTGTTACCCTTGAAATTCAATCTCCAAGTGATGATGAATCACTTGAGATTGAGTTTATTTCATCACCATTCTCGTTCATCGTTATTGAACCATTAGAAGTACCACTAGATTCCTATGAGTCGATTGAAAATTATGAAACGTTTACACATTTTACCGACAAGAACACTTTACTAAAATTGTTTTATAATATGGACTCTTCCTTTCTGTGTGCCCCTCTCCCCATACTACTTGAAAAATCTTTGTAAGGTGATTCTATTTTTCTTAGATCCTAATTGTACTTATCCCCCCGAGCATCCAAATCCCCCATTATCACTTTAAAAAATTTAATTGGTGATAGTTCATTTTTTCCATCTCACACATGCCTTCCGTTGTTCAAACTAAATTCTTATTTTTCGGGAGGCATACATCCTAATGAGGGTACATCGATTACCCCTCAAAGTCAAATTGTATTTTGGGTGGACCCTCAAATTTTTCGACTTCTAGTGTATAACTTATTAGAAGTTCAAATCGTAGGGTGTACATAATTAGCTTTTTTTTTTAGTTTAAAGTAATTAGTTAAAAATTTTGTTATTCTTTTTGTTATGATTGGTTCTAACATTTTTGTAGATTCAACGGACTCGCACTCATCGGGATCGCTCCATTTAGGTAATATCTTTATTTTCCTCTCTTTATGTTGTGTTCTTGATTTGCATTGAGGACAATGCAACATTTAAGTTAGAGGGTGTGGGATATTCTTTCCATTTGTTGTTTAGTTTCATTGATTCGATCACATGTTCTTTCCAAATGTATTTTTTTTAGAAAATTTCAAAAATTTCAAAAAAAAAATTGAAAAAGTTTGAAAAAGCCAAAAATATATTTTCTTCAAAATAAATAAAAATTGGAATTTAAAAGCTTCAAAAATGTCACAAATATTTTGTCTCAAGTTGTAAAAATCAAATGCACAAAGCCAAAATTGACCAAAGATGGAAATTGAGCGAAAATTGACGAGTTTATGAATAAGTGCGGAGATTGACAAACCTGGTGAGATTTCGAGCCTATCATTTTTGTGAGTTTATAAATCAATCCGAGTTAATGGTTAACTTAAAGTTCTTTTCAGCGTTAAAATAAGTCGTTGAAGATCTCAATACCCTTGTTTTGATCGGTTATGGGAAATGTGCGAGATATTGCCTCAAAAAGCACGCTAAAATATCTATAAATTAAATGATTCTCGAGACGCATATAGTAAATTAATTAGTAAATCGGACAATGAAGTTAGGACCTCATTTGTTTAGCCAAAAATATTAGACATAAAAAGTCATGAAAAATCATCCCTTTGCAACCCAATTTGAGCCTAATAATTTTTTTCCTTTTCGTTTGATAACCCGAAAAATTCAATTAGCCCGGAATTGTGAAAATCAAATATTCATCAAATAAAGTCCGAAAAGTGCATAAAAATTGGCAAGAAAAAAAATAGAAGAATGCTAAAAAAAATAGCAAGAAAAAGAAAAATGTGAAAATAAAAAAAAAATGAGCAAAAGCCCGGAAAAGCACTAACAGTCATCATAAGAAAAAAATTTCCAATTCTGAAGTTCCCAACCATTCCCATATTACCCAATACACCTTTAACCCGAAAAAGTCCTAACTGAGTTTGAATTGCGAAATTGATTACCGCGTAGAGAGCTAAGATACAAAAAGATAATATAAGATATTAAATGGTGTGAATAAAAGATGATATTTACCATTTTCCAATAATCGTATTCCGATGAAGAGATCTTTTCACCCATAAATTTATGTCTTTCATAATTGTGTGCGTGAACTTGTGTTCCATTACATTTACTCCTTATATCACGCATACCAAGAGAAATAGCCACATTCCGAGTGATTCGTTTGTGAGAGCACCCTGTGAGGTTTTTGAAATCAAAGCGAATTTTCAAAAAGTAACGTAGTAATCAATCGGTAGAAATTAGCGGTTCGATTTTCGGCTTTACGCACACACACTAAGACTTGAGACTTGTGAATATGATTTTAAGGTGACCATTTTTTGGGAGTTTAAATTATACAATTTTTTAAGTAGATTTTTCTTTGAGTCAATAATGAATTTTGTGGGTATATTCACTGCAAACTCTCACGAGACACCACTCGTCCTACTAGGGTAACTTAGGAGTTTAAAGGCTTATTGCATACGCTAAATACAATCGCTTGTCCGCGAAAGAGGTATTCTATCCCAATAAAGTTTTTGAAGTGTCCTTAACACATACTCTCATTCTTTTACATTGCTCGGGACGCGCAAAGTTCTAAGTTAGGGGGGTTTGATTAGGCATAAATTCTTCATATTTATCCCCTTAATTTCGGTATTTTTATGATACCGTGTAATGTAAATAGCTTGAATTTGTCTCATATTAATGCTAACTTGAATTTTTCTCATATTTATGCTAATAACCCATTTTGGCAAGTATTTCATATTTTACATATCTCTTATGTATTTTACAGGTATTTCATGCAAAGTAGTGCGAAAGAGAACGCAAAATAGTGAAAAAAAGCAAGAAATGGAGAGTTTAAGGGCATTTTCGTAATTTTACAGCCATAATCCGGAGGTGGGACCAACTGGAAAGTTGAAGATCTTTTAATTACAAGAACAGTGGAAAAAACGGCACTTCAATCCGAGCTACGGTGAAGAAGTTATGGTCATTTGAAGGAATGAAGAGAAAAAAAAAGGCTCTCTAAGGATATATCTACCGGATCGATCTGTTTTTCATAAAAATGGGATTGATCTGGCCCCCAAAGTTTACTGCATCAAGGCCATTTAATGGACTGATCCGAATTAAATAGAAAGCGGATCGATCCGTCCATTAGTCACGCTCCAGATCCGTTACAAAATTGGTCACACAAATTGCCAGATACAGGATATTTATTTTGACCTTATCTTTTAGGCAAAAGAGTTTTATGTTTTGGGAACTCTTCTAAACGACCTCTAGCCTATATATTTAGTCATTAAGACTCTTTTTATTCAAATTTCATTCATGTAAAAGCTCCATAATAAGTAGGAACATCTAGGAGAAGAATTTACATATGTTGCACCTTTAATTCAAGAGTTTTTCTAGTTTTTCTTCAACCTTTAGTTTCTTCTTGCATGTTCTTGTTCTTCAATCTTGGTAACTTTTATTATTATTTCTAATTTTTAATCTCTCTTTCCAAGCAATTATGAGTTCATGCAACATTAATAACGTAGTTTTCATTAATTTCGCCATGTTAGGCTAGGTTTTAAAGGGTTGCGATGCATAAACCCAACCCGATGTGGTTTGCATGGGTATAAAATTAGTTCTCTAAATTTAATAATTGATTAGATCGTGTAGTATGGTGATCACAACCGTTGTAGGACTTTTGATCTCGTTTGCTCTAAGTAACCGGGATGCTTAAGAGTGCAACGTGCTTGTAGCTAATACGACACTGCTTTACTCATCTCTTGATTATGTATGATGCGGGATACGATCCCTCACATATGTAATTCTTGGGAGTACTAAAGACCGGGTTTGTTCAATTAATTAATTTACGACTAGTTTTGTACTGAGCAACACACTAGGAGTTGGGGGATTGTGTCCCTACCTTAATTTTCCAATTAGTTTTAGTTAACTTCTCTATTTTACCCTTTTTCGTTTCTCACCCCATCGTCATCTTTTACACTTTATTTTTGAAGTAATAAATCAATTAAAATCTATCAAACATTCCTTGTGGATTCGATACCCAGACTCGCCACTATACTCCATAAGAGTGTAGTTAATGTTTTGTTTTTTTTGTATTGTGGTCGGAAGCCGATAACAATGATTAATGTATTTACACGGACGCTCGGTTTTTCCACCACGATCAGTAACTACACAACTAACAGAGCGGAGGGTGCCCATGCCCAACTAAAAAAATACCTAACAAATAGCACCGATTCGTTTGCTACCATGTGGAAGGGAATTAATGCATTACTTGGCCACCAAGTGATGCAAATACAAATTGAGTTTCAAAAATCACTCCAATCAACCAAGCATGACCTCAATGACTCGTTGTTGCGTGAGATCTGTAGTAGGGCAGCGCAGTATACCTTAGACTTACTTATTGTGGATATAGATTGTATAAGATCAGTGTTGAGAGAATCTCCCGCTAACACCTAATATACAGAGTTATGATTCTCACACAAACTTCATACGATCTACAGACTACCATGTGTTAACAAGTTGGCCAATGGAAGAAGCTAGGCTAAGAAATTCCCCAGTGCACACTAGATTATCACTGGAAGAAGCTTGCGATTGTCCTGGACATCCCCCGGTATCGTGAGCTTGAATATACACTAGAGATGGTATTATTTAAGAAATGGTGGAATGAGGCAGGTGAAACGGTCAGAAATATGATGTTAAGAAGGTTATTAGAAATCGCTCAACCCTCTTACACGCCTTTGATTGAGCCTGTGCAAATTCTAAAAAGGGTTGGCCATCTAAGGGGAAAAATTCTATTGATATATCTACCAAAAGAACCCCTTGTGCTTGGGAGCAGGATGTACCATTAACTGTTGAGATGAAAAAAACCTTTGCAAATCGGACCCCATTAATAGATATGAAACCAGAGACATGGTATAGGAGGAAGAAGATTTATATAAAGCACGTTCCCGACTTCTACCAATCATTTGTGGAAGAGATACACGATGTCAAATCTAATGGGAATTATGGCTATACGACCATTTCCAAAGGAGCTGGTGTTAGGGTTAGACTACATCATTCTCATGCTATCTGTAGTTCACTATTGTTCGAGATACGTAGGGACAAGCCTTTCTAGGCTATTGTTATGAACTCGTATGATATTAAGGATTATGAGAGGATATTGGACTACTTCAGACACTCATGCACTAGCAAACATTGGTTTATCATACCCAAGTTTGGCTATCTTGTAGCTAATGCACTTAAACTTATTGTTGTAATGATATCTAAAGACAATGCTTAACTTTCGTGCCATTCAATGTTGGGCCAAAATCTCTGGGAGAAGAGAATTGCATCGTCTTTATCCTCAACATCTCAAATACTCATTAAGTGAATTTAAAATGCACACGGTTTTGTCCCCTACCACTATTTGCCTCTCACTAGAGATCAAGGGCCACTCAAGATGCCTTAGAGTGGGCTAATATGTTCAAGTCTCATTTAAAAAAAAATTCTATTTATATGTCCAAAAGACATTGCGATGAAAGATGAACCATGTTTGATATCGTCGGATAAAGATGAGGATTGACTGTGGCTTAAATTTAAATTTTTGTAAATTGATGGTAGCATTGATTGTAATTTGATGATAACATTGATTGTAACTTTTTGTGAAAATATGTAAATTGGTTATAATAGTTTATCTTATCACCCATTTATTTATTGAATAATTTGTATTAAATTCTTCCTCAATTTAGCTATAGTAGATTGGTCACAACAATTACTTCATCAATTTATAAAATTCTAACATTAATAAAATTATCAAATATCATATTATAACATTCATAAAATTCCACTCATTAAATACGGTTACTTGAGATCGTGTAGATGTAAGGTGCGGTTGGACTTCACCATACATAATATAATCACCGTGATTTTTTAACGTGGTATGTATGCAGTAAAAATGACAAGTTCCACCACACTTCTACTTAGTCATTTAACCTAGAGTCGGTCTAAAGTGACCATGTGGACAATCATACGGTTAGGTAGCACCGTGAATTTTAGACAGTGAGTTGGATTGAAATTCCACACATTTAATACGGTGGCTTATGGTCGGGCATCTCCAAATTGCAGTTAGACTTAATCGTGGATAACATAATCATGATTGTTTAAAATCGTGTATGTTATGCAGTAAAAAAGAGAAGTATTGACCACGGTTCCACTTGGCCGTTTTTATTATTATAACGGTCCAACATGACCATGTGGGATAATGACATTGTTGGTTCCCACCGTGGTAGTTATACAGTGAGTTTGAGTGACATTCAACGTATGCACCACGATCAAATGAGACCGTATGTTTGACATTATAGGGGGTTAAATATAGTCCAAATTTGTCCATACCAAATTACAAACAAGATTATATTTAAAACATCATGCATACCAAACCACTTACAATAATTTATGCATACATACTAATTGTTTCAAAATTGTCCACATTCAAAATTGTTCCCACAAAATTTACAATAAACCATTGTACATCGAACACAATAATATTCTATTCTAATTGTTTTGAAAAAATAGTTTCAAATACTATTACAACCAAATTGTTTATACTCTCTCTTTTGAGCTCTTCGCGGGGTAGGGGGCTTTTCTCTTGAGAGCTAGATCCTGGCATGCCTTAGTTCTAGTTTCTTGACGCGTGGGAGCCTTTCACTTTCTTTTTTGAGCTTGCATTCCCTTAGCCTCAAGTAGGACATCAAGCGTTGCACGTGATAATTCAAGGACATCTAAACATCTTAGTCCAAGCCGACGTCAATAGCCTCCCAGAGGAGGCTGATGGCTATGTCTACCCCATGAGACTATATATGTATTACCATCCACCGTGTTAGAAAAATACGTGAAAAAAAGAGTCAAATATAAAAATTTCACAGCTTACCATTTTATCGGAGTGCTTTAACTTTGGATTCTGAATACGATGCTCGGGATTTTGAATGCATGAATGGGATCTTTCTAGGTACTAAGACATATACCCATCCACACATTTCCAGGGCATGTTCCTCATCGCAGTCAAACGCCTAGCATCAGAAAGAACATGGTCCACCAAGTTAAGTTAATACCATTTCTCGATATTAAACTTAACTTTATAGCAGGCCTGGGTATTTCCCCTCTCCTCTGATATTGGGTGTATTGGCAGTCTTGGGATTATTTGTACGCAGACAGCCAGGTGTAGGACCTTCTCTGCATAATAGGGTTCACCAACATCATAGCAAATAAGGAGGTCATTGTACCACGAGACCTCCTAAAATGGGCAGGCCTCAAGATTTTCAGCATAGGGATACCAGACAACCTACACGTAATTCCAAATGTTAACATGTAAAAACATAGCACAAATGTTAACATATTGCGTATAAAATACGTAATACTTACGTCGGAAGCTTTTAAATTGTCCAAGGTTTTTCTTAGATCCAGTATTTGTACAAAGACATCTTATGACACCGTTTGCGGCCTCCATTTTCATAGGCGCAACTCAGACGAATGAAACTCTAGATTCCTAACACCCCTCGTCACGTTAAAGTGGTATTATATCCACCCTGTATCAAATTGATAAATTAATTGGTAAATTTATATAGAAGAAAATAATATAATTAGCCCATGACAACTTTAAAATATTTACCACTAGAAGAGGGAGATATTCGGCCACCTTCCGCACGTCTTCCCATAATGCAGCCCCCAATTGCCGATACAAATGAGTCAATACACCCATCCCCAAGCATATTCGTTGTAATTCCCAACCTTATGCAACATCTGGAGGTAGTAAACCGAGACTCGGTTCCCCGAGTTGTTAGGGAACAGGAAGCACGCAACTATAAATAGAAAATAGCCCCTTATAGCTTGCTCAATCTCATTCTTCGTAACATTCTCCCCTAACTTCTTAACCTTCCTCTTGACCATAATCATATCCAATCAAAACGGAGAGCATACACCGACTTGCATCCCTACAGAGCCTCCTCCTCGGTACAACCAATATATTTGGTAAGCCATTGAATTTTTGTAGCCTTCTCCTATGCTTTCCTAAACACGGTACCATACACCAGTTTACCAACTACTGAAATTTTAAGGAGATGGTACATATCGTTAAGGGTGATGGTTATCTCACCGAATGGCATATGGAATGAATTCGGCTTCGGTTGCCAGCTTTCGATGAATGCCAACACCGATACGTAGTCGATGTACTGATAGGAGTCTTTAATCAAACCCCAAAGGCCCGAGTTCTTAACCAACTCAATCACCCGCACATTTTCATTCTTTATGTCCCACTCAGCAAATTTTTTAAAGCGGTACACGCACTTCATCACCCCCTTTCCTCATCTCGGTTCCATACTGAATAAGCGATATGGTTATGAATTTTTTTTGGCTATTCGGGGTTATTTGGCGTGCACCCCTCAAGTAATTGTGAATCTGAGTGGCTAGTTTTTTCCCATTGTTTCTTCTCGGGTGATTTAGATGACGTGGATGGTTGCATTTCATCTTCCAAAGAGGAAGACTCATCTATATCAACTATGGGCTTCTCTCTTTCTGTATCTAATTCTTTCTCGCCTTCTCCCTCTCATTATTCCTCTCTTTCTTTTTTGTCCTTCTTTCTCTTCTTCTTTCTCTCCTTCTTTCTCTTCTTTTTTATCTCATTTCTCTTCTACTTGGCGTCCTGCCTCTTCACTCTCAATCCCCTCTTCACTATAACCCCCCCTCAGCCTCTGGAATCTCTGTCGCATTGACTGCATCCCTTTTACCAACCACCTAGTCAACAAGTTAATCCAGTGACTGCTGCGTATGAGAAGATCCATCGCTATCACAACTGTCACTACTATTAGACAGTGCGAGTTATTCAATTTTCCATGCTGCCTCCAACCTCCTCTTCCGCTCCGATGCAGTAGGAGGATTTTTGCTTCTTCCCATTTATATGACCTACAATTGCAATAACAACAGAGTCAGATATAACCACATTAGCATTCTCTGTTAGTATAAATTTGATGTTTATTTGCTATTATGAGTTTGTTAGTATGAACTTAATAAATTGATGTTCATTTGCTAATATGAACGGCCATTCTTTATGCGTCGATTTGATAACCAACTCAATCACCCGCACGTTTTCATTCTTTATGTCCCACTCAGCAAATTTTTTAAAGCGGTACGCGCACTTCATCACCCCCTTTCCTTGTCTCAGTTCCATACTGAATAAGCAATATGGTTATGAATTTCTTTTGACTATTCGGGGTTATTTGGCGTGCACCCCTCAAGTAATTGTGAATTTGAGTGGCTAGTTTTTTCCCATTGTTTCTTCTCGGGTGCTTTAGATGACGTGGATGGTTGCATTTCATCTTCCAAAGAGGAAGACTCATCTATATCAACTATGGGCTTCTCTCTTTCTTTATCTAATTCTTTCTCGCCTTCTCCCTCTCATTATTCCTCTCTTTCTTTCTCTTCCTTCTTTCTCTTCTTCTTTCTCTCCTTCTTTCTCTTCTTTTTTATCTCCTTTCTCTTCTACTTGGCGTCCTGCCTCTTCACTCTCAATCTCCTCTTCACTATAACCCCCCCTCAGCCTCTAGAATCTCTGTCGCATTGACCGCATCCCTTTTACCAACCACCTAGTCAACAAGTTGATCCAATGACTACTGCGTATGAGAAGATCCATCGCTATCACAACTGTCACTACTATTAGACAGTGCGAGTTATTCAATTTTCCTTGCTGCCTCCAACCTCCTCTTCCGCTCTGATGCAGTAGGAGGATTTTTGCTTCTTCCCATTTATATGACCTACAATTGCAATAACAACAGAGTCAGGTATAACGACATAACAAATTAAGAAATCCATACTAGCAAATTAACATTAAATCGACGCATAAAGAATGGCCGTTCATATTAGCAAATGAACATCAATTTATTAAGTTCATACTAACAAACTCATAATAGCAAATAAACATCAAATTTATACTAACAGAGAATGCTAATGTGGTTGATTAAGTAATAAATAAAAATATTTAAAAATTATGACATGAAAAAAAACTATATCATATAAAAACTTATATAAATTTATCTAAACAATGCAATACAAATGCACACACACACACACACACACACACACACACACACACACATATATATATATATATATATATATATATATATATATATATATATATATATATATATATATATACAGTCCTGCTCTTGTGCGGACTAGTCCGCATTTTAAGAATGCGGACCGGACATGTGTCACCTGGCGGTGAGCCCAGAAAAGAGAGAGAGTGTGCCTATAATTTAGGCGATAATTTCTAAGCGCACCGTTAGGTGACAAATGTCCGGTCTGCATTCTTAAAATGCGGACTAGTCCGCACAGGAGCATTATTATTATTATTATTATATATATATATATGTATATAAACATGAGTTTTATATCTTGAACAGAGATTGGTGAAAAAAATAGCATATATATTGAACAGCTAATTGGCCGCGAAAACAAAGCTTACGGTGTCTTAAAATCGTGGTAATTGTCCAACGGTGGGAAGCAACCGAAATTAACACACGCACAGTAGGCAACAATCAAAACTAACACACATACGATCAACTGTGAATGAAATCGATTACTACCTACGGTGACAACCAACTGTAGGTTCAGGATTTTAACAGTTTTTTTCTTCTTTTTTGGTTTTAAAACCCTAGGTTGTCTCTGCAATAGATTAACAATGTTCATATTAGGATTGTTAAATGAGTTTATAATTGGGTGTGCATGCTAGGGTTTATAATTGGGTTTGCATGCTAGGATTTCATACCCGAAATGAGTGCATTCAAACAATCTAATGCAGTAATGGGAGTAAGTTGAAAGGTTGTAATATACCAGAAATTAAGCTTAAGCTAGAAGGGAGCAAGTTGTGAGGTTGAGAGAAAATGGGGGTAGGTTGTAAGATTGAGGGAGAGGTTTGGGAGGGAAGTTAGTGAGTTAGAGAGAGGGAGAGAGAAAATAGAAAAAGTAAAGTTTAAATTTTTTTGGATTTTTATATGATAATAACTTTGTGGTGTTATGTTGTTTTGAATGTTATGGATAAATAATAGGTACTTAAGTGGTGTTTTGGAGGAATTTTTTGAGTGAAATTATTAAGACCCGTTCCAAAAGGATAGAGGTCTAAAGTGAAAATGAGGGTTGATTTACATTAAAAAGCTTAAATAAGAATTTCATCAAAAGTTAATAGATCGACATGTATCAGCATCCATGGCCGATAGATCGACATCAATCGGGATTCTGGGACGATAAATCGGCCATAATTAACAAATCTGAGTTATTCTAAAAAAAAAGAAATTTTTAGTTGAGTTCGTGACGCATCTGTTTTTGGCCTTTATACAGAAATATAATGGCAACCACAGATAGATTTTTTCACCTTGCATCTTTTTGGGTAGATCAAGTTAATGGTCTCAAGGAATGTTTAGCTTTAATTGCACGAAAGGTATAAAAACTCATCTGTCGTGCAGTGCTCAGTGCGTTCCTTTTTGGAGTTTCCTCCTTTCATCCCATTGAAGTCAAATGAACTTTTTTATTGCAACATTAATTTTCCTTTATCTTTTATATAGAGTGATGATTCTGAATATGATAAAGCATGACATTTAGATAATATGACATGGGAAAACATTAGGATCTATTGTAATATGTAATTTAAAAATAGGACAACAAATATTTTATTTATAATTTTAGTCCCTAATTTTGAATAAAGTAGCTACCGCGGACCCATATTCATAAAACGTCAACCAATCAAAGCATGTCACGTATCCCTTAAATTTGAAAATAGAGACTAAAAATGAAAACAATTTTTTTTTGTCATATATCCATAATCAATATTATTTTAAGAGGTTATCATTATAATGTGCATCGAATAGAATGAGATGAATTATTGTGTATATGGGCCTCTTCGCGCTGTTCTCTCAATTACAATTGAGCTCTTTTTTTCTTTTTTTTTTCTTTTAAGTGGCAATCGCAACGACCTTGAGTTTTTTTAAATCCAATATTGTAAGCAAAAGAAAGATAGGCTAATGAAAAGTTTAGTTCATAGGTTACTGGCCGTTGACATATCATCCTCTCTTTATTCTGAATGGGGATCAACCGAAAAATAACCACCATCATTGATTTTGAATCGTTTACTTGCAATCACAAAGCGTGTAAATGCAAAGTGGTGAAATTTTAACAAACAAGTTTACTTTCATCATTAAAGTTAATGGAAGTTTCAAACTTTACAGCTCTGAAATCAGAACACGGGTTTTAAGTTCATGTATTTTCTTATACAGGGATGCTGGCAAACCATTTTAATATAACCTCAAAATCTTATTCATTAGCAAACGGCCGTTGCAAATAAATTATAGAGCTGTCAACTATGATCCTGTTGAATAGAATAGAAGGCCTCCCATGAACTACACAGAATCTTCAGCTCTGAGATTTTTGGCTGCTATCAATGAAATGTTAATAGTCCAACACCATGGATAAAAAGTCAATCCACTCAGCAAATTTTCCTTATTTTTTCAAGTATGCCATCTGCAATTCCAAACACAAATCTAAAATAAATATATAAACATATATCACGGCATAGACAAAGAGTCTAGCTACAAAAATATTACCTGGATAACTCCATGTGCATTAAAAATTAGGAGAAGTCTATCTCAATCTTGTTATTCCCACTCATTTTCCTATACCTCTTTTTTTTTCTTCTTTTATATAGAATAAGCACGGATCACCTCAACTACGGGTGCTCTGCACATAGGACATTTTCCTCTGCCTTGTACCAGAATGTCTGCACATTTTGAACATGTACACATGTGCCCACACCTATATCAATACAAGAGAGAGAAAAGAACACTGTTAGAAATAGAAAATAAAAATGGAACATGTACACATGTGCGTGAACGCTCAATTAGATCTATATCATGCAGGTGTGTATGAACTGTTTTTGTGTCTTACCGGTACAGTAAAGAATTTATATTACTATCACAACATATACAGCAAATTCCTTTCCTCACGTGTTCCCATTTTGATTCATTCTTTGGTAAACTGTCCTCGCATACGTCTGCAATTAAGAGAAGATCATTTTCAGTGTCAAATTGTAGATGAAAACTCGAAGAGATACTAAACAACGTAGCTTAAGAAAACTCTGCATAACGGGGTAAATGAAAAAATAAAAATAAACAATGAGAAATGGAAAACCTGGTGGACAAGGCGGCGGCCTATTGAGGGCAGCAGAAACCTCCTGGCGCACTGAGCGTTGCAACTCAAGTTGCATGTCCATACAGGCCTCAAGCATCCTCTGCATGTTGTTCATCCTCTGTTGAAGCCTAGCCATGTCGATCCTCAGATAGTTAATGATCTCCCAATCCTGCTTCAAGTCGGTAACAATATTCATTTCAATCCAATTACACTCCCATGGAAATGGAAATACAAAGAAGGATGCTAGACAAACCCAGTATGCATAGCAACACACCCAGGAAGTTGCAATGAAAGGATGATCGATTTTAAGGCACCATTTGTTGAGGTAATGTATATATAGGTGGAATTATAATATGAAGTACAATGTTGTTCACTGGTTTGTCTAAATTATATTATTACATGTATAAGAAGAATGAAAATTACCTTTTACAATGTTATTTTTCCACCAACGTAAAAAAATTTCACCCTGAACCAAACAGAGCCTAATTAAGAAAACTTCCATTGATCATGTATAACAAAATTCTACACTACATTTTGTAGGTTGATCATTTAAATGTTATGGATAAAAAAGAGTGAATGTGGTAGTGCATAACAAAGGTGCAATTTGTGCCTTCATTTTACACATTGTTTGTCAGTGTCATTTTTCAGTTATATTACTATTGGTGCAAGAAAAGTTTACACCTGATGTAAATATTACAGTAAGAATAGAGATGCTCTAAAGGATTCATCAACTAGGTCCTACTACAATTGGATGTAAAGATCGATTAGGTCCTACATCCATGAGGAAAGAGAAGTAACTCCTATCAAGTGTGCACATGTATAGTAGTATAACAGAAACGGTAGAATTTTATTCCAGGAAGCATATTACACTCAAAAGTGGGGAAAAAAGGAATACAAAAAAGAAGCATAAATATCAGGATAAATCATTAGCCTGATTGTCAAGATCAATCTAATGATAACTTGAGCAGCCTAGTTTTAAAGTTTCATTGAGGAGAGATAAACTCACAGTTCCCATACGCTGATGATTGTTGGGGAGTTGCCAATTATCATCAAGCAAATCCGGATCCCAGAGTGTAGGAGGGGTGCCTTGTGATGAAGGGGGAACAAGTGGAGTTCTCTCAAGAGAATGTGATTCACCCATATTCCGATATCCACTCTGCTGCTCGTGTTCTTGCTCTACGATGGCACCAGAGGGTGACCAACTGTCCAGCTCAGGTTCAACAGAAGCATGATTTTGCCTTTGCACATAGGATTGTATAAGCTGGTTTAAGCTCTCACGAAAACCACTTCGAAGAAGACTAGAGACTCTTCTCCTACAATATACAAAAAAAAAAAATATCCTCAAAACTTCATATCAAAAGTTCATTACTTTTTTTCCATAAAAACTCAAGAGGATGAGGATCAGATACCTGCTCAGGAGTTCTCTGAGTTCTAGATTGTGCCCACTATCATCGTCAGGGAAATAAGATGAATCAATCCCTCCAACATCAGCAGCTTCCTGACCAGAAGGTATGTTTGACCAACTATCCATAATCTCCTGTCCGTCATTCTCATCATGCCACTCTTCATGCAAATGACTACGATCATCTATATCATCATTTCTTGATCTTTCTTGGTACCATTGATGGGTAGTTTCCTGTGAATTACCATCCTGCCACTCTTCTACTTGATCAGATGGGTCTTGCCAATTAAAATCTTCATCTGTGTTTCCTTCTAACTGATCAATAAGCTCAGATGCCACTTGCACATCTATATCCTCATTACCAGGTCCATCGTGTTCATAAAATACTTCATGGGATCCTAGAAGGACACCTTGTCCACTGCCTTCAATACCCAAAGTTTCTTGTGACCATTCAATACCACTATTTCCCTGCCAGTTTTCAATCATATTGGCCTCATTACCATCTCTCCTTTCAACAAATTCAATATTTAATGATCTCTCTCTTTCCTCATTTTCCAAAACTTGTTCCTCCCTTTCTTCTACGTGAGCTATAAGTCCTTGATGATTTGCACCTGTTTCGCTTTCTAAACTGAGGTCTCTTTCCTCATTAGCACTTTCATCTGGATGAATTTCATCTAAGACCTCCTGCAAAATATTTGAACTAGTGTGTTCATTTATATGATGATCTATACCATCATTGGAAGAGGTATCAGACTGGTCTATTGGAACCTGATCAAAATTGTCCACTCTGGAGAGGAATCCTTCCCTGCTTTCAGAAAAGTTGCAGTTGTGTCAGTGTGAGAAAATGAGTCAAAAAACAAACAAAATACTGTCTGTGACTTAAGGCAGTGTTTATGAAGCTCTAAGATATAGCAGAACATAAGGCAGTGCAGAAAACAGGCAATGTAGGAGCAATGGTTTCCCATCAACTCAAACCTGTGTTTCTCCATGATATTCTTGTTAGAACCATGACCATCGTTGTCACACATTTAAACGGCATAGTAACCAGATCTGGACACGTGATAATCAAAATATTACTTCTCATAAGAAATGGGACTGGATGCTCTGAACCCAAAAGGATAATATATCAGAATTGCTTCTATTTTCTTAGTCACATACAAGATGCATTAGACTGAAGTACACATGATATAAATTCTTATTAAGGTCTTCCTTGTACCCAGAGCAATCCCAACAGAAGTTCTATAAGCATCCCACGGTCTGAAATGTGAAACAACAAAACCTACCCCCATTGTATCGTGTACCAACTAGAGCTTTGCAACTCTTTCCTGTACCCTATACCAGTATGTTCAAAGGGCTGTTCTATTGGTTGAACAATGTGAAACTTCAGTGTAATGCGTCTTCGTCATGTTCTTATAATCTTCAACGATTTTGGCATTTTAGATCAGTCTATGACAATACTCAAAGAGAATGTTCCATGCTTTCCAAACAAAGTGGTCAGTTCTAATGGCTCAATAATAGGCAACATCCTTTTAATGCTTCTGACTGTGTTCTGGTCAGAACGATCAGCATCAGTGTCATTCTATGTTACATCTATATCAACGCTGTTCAAATATGGAGCGTAGATACCTCTAGAAATCTATTCTATCTCACAACCCCAAACTGCCCTCTTGGAGGCCCACCTATAGAAATATGTTATAAATATTTAACATGAACGGAAAATAAGAAAGACAAACTCGCCATATACATCATAGGTTCCAATTCTTCACTAACAAACATATCTCATTATGCAATCATACATGAGCTCTCTTCATATGTCATTCTTTCTATACGTTGGCTTCAACACCTTTCGTAACTACTTGGAAGCAATTTTATTCGACAGTGTCCAAAACAATAGCCTATATAGAGAACAAAATTATCACCAATGCCTAAAACCAGACTTCCATGAAAACGACATTTGCAACTTGAAATACTTAAAAGAAAAGTGGTTAGTTTAGAGTATCTATAAATTATGGTTTGAAAAAAAAAAAATATGGTTTGCTTATAATGTCTACAAATAACAAATTCGCAGTTCAAGTTTTGCTTCTAAGCGCCAAATAAAGACAAGTACAATAACTAAATAACCACAACAAGCATACTAATAGAAGCAATATCTACCAATCTATTCAGAAATTATGTATTGAGAAGGGAATAGAAAGAGCACACTTTAGATCATATAGATATAAAACATGACATTTAGAACATACCTTAAACCAGATACAGTGTGTCTTTGCCTCAACAAGCCTAATTCACTTGCTGCCAGAGAAGTAGATCTTTCGTCATGGTTAAATCTTTTGTTCCTCAAGAATCTACCACGGAGATGTGACTGCAATGGAATTTCAGCATAAATGCAAGAAATGGAGCCCATTTATAGTAAAAAGAAATCACAATGGTTGAATAACAAACAAAACATCTTAAGATGATGACTACTTTATTGAATTGTATTAACCAAACAGTGATTATACCTACAAAATATAATGCCCATTATATACCACCATATGCAAATCTTAGTAACGTGCCCCCTACACGACCATTTTCACATGCTTCATACGAAAGATAGATTAGATAATGATTAAGTATTTAAGGAACCGTATACTAGTATGCCCTCTTAAAATACAAATTGAAGCCAGAAATGAAACTGATCACAGTTGTTTAATGAACGGAGAGGGGGCTGTCAGAAATCAGTTAACACCACTTTTATGGGAACAACACTCTCAGCAATTAACCCCACGATCTCCAAGCAATTGAAAAATCCGTTTATCCTTTTAACCTTAACAATCCTCAGTGTCAACAAATTTCCACCCCGATATCATGCATGAAATTAAGCTTAAGCAGGACATATTGATTGCATATAACTTTATTATGTACTGGGTTGTTGATGCCAAAAAGTATTTGGTTAACCAAACATAGGATATAAGGCATTTTATGTATTAAAAAATGTTTTCAAATATATTCAGAATGTAACCAAGTTAGACATTTTTACAGCCCAACTCTGAGTATATCCAAATTCAAATTAGACAACTTTGACCATTGCACAATGTCTCCCAATGAGTATAACATTCTTAGATTTTTAGAACTATAAAAATAGTGAAACCATCCGTAAGGAAAACAAATAAGACAAGCCATTGCATAAAAGTAGGCAGAAAAGAAATGAACTTTAATAACAACTCACCTGAATTCGATTACGATGAGAAAAGTCTGATACAGGTCGATGCTCCAACAAACCCTGAATCTCTCTTTTCCTTTCTCTCTCAGCCCTCATTAGCAGATCAATAAGAGCCTGTCGGCCACAAAATCTCCGAACAACCCTCCGTGAACCAACTTCGTAGTTATTAACAACCAACCCATCGCGAACACGTTCAATCTGAGAACCAATTTCAGCAGCTTGTTCTTCTCCACCGCCACGACAAGTCCCTCTCTCCTGAGTGTTCATTTCTACCCATTCCCTCACAACTCTCACCCTCTCACGCTCGCTTTCACCAAGCAACTGCCCTCTTGAAAAGTTGTTTATATGTGAAACATCAGATTGGTGACCTCTCAAGCCACTGTTTCTCCACTCCCTAAAAATTTGCCTCACCCTTTCCCTTTCAATTTCACCCAAATCAATTGATTGGTCCGAGATCGTACTATTATCGTCCTCGTTTTCAATCTCAATTTCATTAGCATCCTCCTCCAGAACAACCCCATTGTCAACCCCATTAGGCCTCTCTACAAATCTCACTTGAGGATGATGACTAACCAAGTGTTCCCCCTCAAGCTCTCTCCACATTTGCAGCAGAGAAGATGCCTGTGTTCTAGGCCTATCTTGATTACCCCACTGCCTTGATACAGAAACATTGTGCAAACCAGCAACAGCCATTTTTTTCCCTCAAATCTTAAAAATCAAAATTTCAACCATAGCAGTTCAACTTCAACCTATCTTCTTCAAATGCATTGAGGCTGCCTACTACTTGCAGAAGATCCAAAATCATATCTTTCCCCACCACAAAATTGACCCCCAAACTTATTCCTTAATTCTCCTGCATCAATTTTACAAATATATCATTATTCAAATTTTAATCTCTAAAAACCAATACTACCACACCTATTCCCTCACAACCCAACAAGTAAAATTAGTCTGACTTTTTAGATAAATATGAACCAAACAGCTATATATTTTGAAAACACAAAAGCCAGTGCAATATCACACACAGTAAGGATGAAAATAACAATAAAACACATTATTCAAATCAAAAGTAAGAAACCCACAACAAGGAAAAAGAAAAAAGAAAAAAAAAAGCAAAGAGAATATCAAAATACCATTTTTTGAATACAGTAACATACCTCTTGAAGTTATCCTCTTACTTTTCAGGACTAAACAAAAAAAACCAGAGAGTAGTTGTTATACAGATATGAATATGAATGTATAGAGAGAGAAAGAAAGGTGTGGGATTTAATGAAAGTAATAAATGATGATAAAACGTCACAATTGAATGACTCTCACTCTTGCCATAAATTGATTTATTTTCTTTTGCCGTAACACTAACGTCTATATTTTTCAATATGAAGCCAAGAGGGAAGTGCCAGGTGGTAAGTAAATGGTCCTGGTCTTTCTAATTAATTACGGAAGTGCCTTTAACGGTAGGTAAATATGGGGATACGGCGTCGTGGTCTTTTGGTAGGTGAATTTGATGCGTCGGTGTTGAAGACTCTGTTGGCCTTAATTGCACGGGGGGTTGTGGACTTGCGAGGAAATTAATCAATTGCGAAAATGAAGGTGTCACTTGGACTCTTTCACCCATTTATCACTCCTGCCATTTAGGTACTTATCGCTTTTAAAATGGATGAAAAATGTCAAACTTGACTTTTGATTATTAAATAATATAACTAATATATGTGGCATATGTATGTAATAGAAAAATTCTATAAAGACCCTCATAAATATATTCAAGAATTCAAAATTTAATATTATGTGTGGAAATTCGGGCGATGCAAGGTTAAGACGTAAATTAATGCATAATAAAGGCATCGAAATTATAATTAGAAATAAAAGAACTGAAATACAATGAAACTGATGAATATTAGTGATCGGTAAACTCCAAGTAGAAATATATAGAAAGATTGCCAATGTTTTACAATGTGATAGGAAATAAAATAGAAATTGGATGAACTAGAAGAAGTTTTAATAAGCTCATGAAGAATGAGATCCTGAAAATGAAGCTAAATCATCCTTTTTTTCCTTACGTCAATGTTCCTACAAAGAAATAAAAATATATGTTAACAAAATTATGAAAGTATTGTATAATAAAGGTGAATAGAATTTAAAAGGAAAATAAATTGAAAATTCCGAAAGCTTCCTTTTTGGGTTAATTTCGATTTCGACGTCATTTTCGTGAGAGCAACTGTCATTGTCTGTGATAATGACTGGATCTTGTGTTGTTGAGACTGGATTTGTTTCCTTTTATGTAATTGAGATATGATTAGAGTAAGAAAAGAAATTTGAATATAAACTTATTAGTGAGTCTCTATAAAATACCTTTTGAATGGTGTGGTTAGTCATTGAAGTATTTTCGTATAAAGAATCTTTAAAAATGGTTGACACATTGAAGTTTTCATAGCCACGTATTAAGTTGTAGTTATTGAGCTTGAGGCGGAATTTGTGAGAGGTGTCGATGATCCTTGTGATTGCTAGTGGAAGTGGATCTTTTGTTACCTGTGAAAAATAGTAAATATATTATGTTTGAATAAGGAATGCATAAAATGAATGTAGTGATAAAATAGTAAAAAATATTAGGAACAACGTACGCAAATGTCATGATCAATTTTTTCAAGCTCAGAACATTGGACAGTGATTAAAGATTCAGCTTTTTTGTTAAAGAGTACGAATGTGGTGGTCGCTGTTTGGTCATTGACGGAGATTTGAAGTTTGTACCTATTTATGGAGAAGTATATGTTGGTAAAAGTTGATGGATAGAACAATAAATGAAAATAACTTGTAAGAATATAATACCTCGGAGAAGGAATCAGTTTGTCTGTGTTGCATGTTTCACAGAAGAAAGAAGTCATATAATGTTTAAGTTTCTTGTTGCAGTGATTGCATGCTGCATAAAACCAGCCACCATATTCTTCTACACCTGTGATTCTTGCGTTGCAAGTGACATATATAACTTGTATATTTATATTATAAGTAGATAATGAAGGAGAGAAATAAAATGTATATTTAAAAGGGGATACCTCATTTGGAGAGTCTAAACGAAGGGATAAGATATCTTCAATGGATTTAGATTCTCCTTCAATCTAAAGATGTGAATTGTTGCCTCTGGTTGGATCAGTTGTCAGGATGAAAGAACGATTTTCGTTATGAAGTCTGTATATATATCATAAAGATACACTGCTAATATGTCAGATGTCAACAAAGCCAATGCGAATTTCAATAAAAAAAAACTGTAAACAGAATTATAAATCAGATTTAAAATAAGGTGTGGAAAAAAGTCATGCTATGTCACCTCAATGGGGACATAAGGTATGAACATGGGCAGTTAATGGTATGAAGAAAGTGAAAATAAATATATATTGAAGTAGTTAGTAACAATAAAGATAAAGCAAGACAATGAAGATAGTTGGACATGAGAAGTGAACATGAGTAATGACCAGGACAGTCAATATATTTGGACATGATTACTGAATATGGGCAGTCCCCATATGAGGGAAACCCAAAATCAGTAACACCTGGGACAGCTGCTGTACGTTGCATATTTAGAGATTGCAGTGGTTACATGTTTGCTGATTGCTGTAAGAGATGGAAATCAGATAAAGAGATAAAATAACTTCATTGGACTAAAAGTTTGAAAAAAATATTGATGGAATCAGACTCAACATATGTCCTATCGGAGGCAAGAAAGGAAAGTTATTTCATTCGAGTAGTCTTTATCAAGCAATCATCTAAATACTTGTCTCAAAGTGGAAGCCTAGTTTTGATTAAGCATGTTCTGGCATCAATTCTCTTTTACACTTTGGTAACTCTATAACCTCTTAAGGAAGTGGTTAAAAACATAGAAAACTTGTTATCTAAGTTCTTTTAGGGTGGAGCTTACTTGGAAGAAAAGAGATATCACTGGATTGCTTGGGAAAAGATGTGTTTCCCATATGAAGAAGATGGCCTAAATTGTAGAGCTATAGAAGATACCGTCACTTATAATAGCATAAATTGCTTATGGAACCTGTCCTCTAAAAATAACCTCTGGACTAATTATTTGAAGCATAAATATAAGAGAAAATTTCTCACAGGGAGCTTAGGATCAAATGTTATTAAGAGGATCAGAGGAGTTAAAGACCTAACTGAAAAACAGTTAATCATTTTGAATGATAAAGTCTATTGGAAACCATCAATGCAAGGGAATTTCACCTTAAAATCAGTCGTGGATGTTTGCAAAAAGCATAATCCTATTTCCTATCGCGCTACAATTTGTAAAAAGTTTCAGGCCAAATGGTTTTCTGTTGGGTGTCGTGTTGTCGGTTATTACAGCCTCATCTAAGAGTGATGCAGAACTCCAGTTTTTGCCACCTAATGTTGATGTCACTGTCAACCACCAATTACTAAATGTAAAATTTTATCAAGCTGAGGTCAATATTTATGGCACAGTCACATGCAAGGAGAATTGTGGATCTGCTGTGTATATTACGCTTACATAATTGGATGGCATAAGGATTGAATTGGGAAAGACAGTTAGTTTGACGGACCAGAGTTGTGATTTATTGTTTCATTACCTTGAAAATATTGATAAAAAAATTTATTATTTACACTGTTATGTGAATCGTGTTAGCTGAATAAGTTTCATGTTTAATAATTTGAAACAACTCAAGTCATAGAAATGGAAGAGAGCAGAATGAGTGTAGTGAAAAATGTAAATGAAATTTTAGGAGGGATGTAAATGCAAGTTTAGAAGTTATAGGGTTTGCACAAAAGGTAAGAGATTTGAGGACACAGGTGTGGACAAATATGCATCAATTGATACAAGTACTAGTACCAAACAGTTGGTGTGCATTGCTGATAATTCATGATAAAAACTCATATACAGTTCATATTTGATTTTTTAAGTCCATACCTATCTCAAATGCTGCTAAAATTGAAAAGACACATATAAAAATATATATGAAAATTATCCAAAAAGTAAAAGTAGTCCTACCTTCAAAAATGGCATTTGATAGATATTGCGTCGGGGAGATCATTCTCAGTGGTGAAAAAAATCTATTTTTTTAGGTTCTACATGTAACAACATGATATTACAAACAACATAATTTCATTCAATACGGTATGGTGTAGCAGCATATGGTAATGGTAACGAACATCATAATAATATCTAAAATCCAAAGTAGGGTTGTTACTATTTTGGTCTGCCACGGGTGGAGATGGTGGCTTCGCTACCTAAGGGGCTATCATTTTTTTAGATAAAGTAGTGTTGCGAATTCTCATTATGGGAGTTGAGGGAAAACATTAATGGTACCTATGTAGATATTTATAAGAATATCAATGATAATGGGAGCACTAAACGGATTGCTTCCAAGGGAAAAGGTGAGGGATGGAGTAGTATTACGGAGGCGATAGTTAAATACGAGGAGAGTAATTCTTCTGTAAACAAAATGGAAAGGTTGATAATGTCTTCATCAAAATGGAAGCAATGTTTGTCGTTCTATGACAGGAACAGGGGGAAAAGAGAGATTAATTATTATTGAGGAAATTCAAGACTGTGCTAAGGTGTGTAATGAAGAAAATGTAATTACAAATCAGTTGGATGGTGAGGATATATTATATTCTCCATCATCTGAAGAAGCGGAGGATATAGCTTTGTAAAGGAAAACAGTGGTGAATGATTCTTCTGGGGAGCTTGGGGAGTAGTATTACCAAACATTTTTTGTGCGTTGCTGAAAATTCAAGAGAAAAACTCATATACAATTCATATTTGAGTATTCAAGTCCATGTCTATCTCAAGTGATCCTAAAATTAAAAAGGCACAAATAGAAAAACATATCAACATTACGAAAAAACAAAAAGTATTCCTACCTTGATAAACGGACTTTGATAGCTATTGCGCAGGGGTGATCATTTTAAGTGGTGATAAAAAAGTATTTTTTTTAGGTTCTAAACATAACAACATGGTATCATGGTATATATCGTATAATAGGTGCGTATTTGATTTTATTTTACAAAAATATTAGACTGGGTTATTGGTATTGTTCTACTGTCAACATTTTATTCACTTCTGAATGCTTCCTTTATCCTCCCACTTCATAGGATGTTGAATGTTTGGGTAGAAGCCCATCTTTAGTACACCAAGAACCTCAAGCTTTGGCTCCAACCCCACTCCAACATTTGGACAGTCAACTTTGCCATTTGGAAACAACAAATTATCTGAAAATACTCCCTCTCGGATAAAGTTATGCATGTATGGTGCATGTGAGTTTTTAAAGGTTATTTTGGTAATTTTCTTTATTGCCTCTCTCTCTCTCTCTCTCTCTCATTGATGGTTTCACCCCCACCACCACCCTAGACCTGCTACCCCCTCACCCAAAACCCCGACCTGCTACACAGAGCACCCTTGCCCCTGTTGCTGCTTCCCACCCCTGCATATGGTAAACCCACCTGTCGCCCCTGCACTGCTTCCCCGATCCTCACACTTGCTAACACCACCCCACTCCCCCAACCTCGCTTCCACGCCCAACCACCATCTTTCATTCCAGATCAGATTACTTTTTAAAAGCAATGAACCCAGCTACATGACTCGGCAAACACTCTAGAGGTTGTTAAATAAAGGACGCATCTGGAGGTTCAAGAAATAAATTTTGAAACGAAACTTCAGATAAATTTAGGAGAAGTTTGATTCAAATAATATATTTATGGCTCTCCATATTGACTCAACAGTACCTAAAATAGTTTCAATCCAGATATATATAATCTGATAGATGAAATCTATCTTCAAACGAGAAGGCACAGATCAGTATGAGGCTTTGATCAAAGCTGTCATCTTATTACATTTAAAAGATTGGAAAGTTTGGCAGTTCTATATTTGAGTTTCACTATGAAATAATTTTAAATAAATTCCCAACGGTATTGTGGTGCTTTTCAATTGGTCCATGGTGTAAGTTATCCATGATTTTTTCTATAATTTGTAGTCAAATTATGTGATGTACATGTTATATTTGTGTATTTGGTGACATTGCAAAGTTATATTATTTGTTGAAATAATTCGACATGATGGGAATTGACCTAAGTAGAGAGGCGCATACAACAACAAATAATAAATGACGTGGATCTATGTATGACATAGTGCAGCAGAGAAATTTTTTTTACTGACTGAATGTAAAAATATTAACTGATGAAAACATAATTGGTAGTGATAAAATACATATGTTATTGTGAATAAAGTCTTACTTGGTCATAAAGTCTTAAATGCATTGAACATCAGGATTTATATAGACTCTCGATGCATTTGTTGATGAAAAAGAGAAATCAAATATGGAATAAAAGTGGTATGAATATTAAAATGTATCGTATGAAATTGTGAATATATATAAAGATGATATTATTAAAAATAAATTAGAATTACCTCTAAATTGTTTCACCATAGTTGACGTAACTGCTACAATCAAACGGCCAGTGAAATTCTTGCATATCTCTTTAGTTATTAGTGTTGTTTCTTCCGCCCACAGACTCACGAAAATCCTTTCCCCACTGTATAATAGGGTATGTGGTTCAGGAAAAATGAATATTATATATTGAAAATGAATTAAGTGAATAATGGGAAAATAAGAAGGAAGGACCTTTGATTTTTAAGCTTCAAAACCCTTTTCTTTACTATGGATCCCCTAGTCAATTGATTCTCAACAGGTGATATAGAAGTCAAAAGCCCGAACACATCTAATGAAATAAAAAGTGAATATATATATATATATATATATATATATATATATATATATATATATATATATATATATATATATATATATATATATATATATATATATGAATAGAATTCAATGTTTATTAGTAATTTTATAATGAGTAATGAATATATAATACATGTGAGATATATGTCATTGCCCAATTTGGATCTTAATTCACCAAATTTCAGAAATTGGAAGTGATATTTTATAATAATGAAATTGTCACCTTCAAAATGTATAAATCTTGAAGATGGAATGAATTCAATTATTATATTATGGGAGGAGACCCTATAGCTATGCTTGGTATCCATGACTCTGAAATTGGTTATTGTGTAGACTTGTCCAACGTCTAGTGAATTGACGAATTTGGCAAATAAGTATTTGTGAAATACTGCATGTATCGAATCATCCTGTGCAAGTAAAAAAATATATAAAGAAACGATAAATAGTAATGAAAATAATGTTATTTTGAGCGACAAAACAATAATAAAAACTTTAATGTCTAAATGATGTACCTGGTTATCAACTAAGATAAAGTCATCAGATATTTTTGGGTTATCGTCAGTTCGAGTCTTGGATTCCCATTTTCGAACGACACGTACAAAGATGGTCCAATCATCCCTGCCTAGTGAAAGATATTCAAGACTTGTCACTTCTTTCATGGTCCTAAATTGTTTTATGAGAAAACACATATTGGCGAAATGATTTAAAGGAGTGGAATCATAAGTAAAAGGATTAACAATATTAAAAAATTTGTGAATTACGCAAATATACCTATAGATATAGATGATAGAACTTCATCGTACACAATATTTTTTGTCAAATGTCTATCAATTTGGCAATCATTATTTATGAATAATTTTAGACCGCTGCTTGAAGTTACTCTAGATATAGCGACATACCATTGATTGTAACTGAAAATAGGCTTTGGTATGTATATTGAGACTTGATCGAGAGTTTGCCCTTGGCTTTTTTTGATTGTCATAGAGAAAGAAAGACGAACTAGAAATTAGCATCTTCTCATAATAAACGGCCATTTGGAGTCCGTTGCAGACATAATTATTCATGGAATGAATTCTTTTGCACCTATATTAGATCCTGTGATAATTATAGCCTCTATGACCAATGGAGATAATTATGTAATGATCAATCTTGTGCCATTTCAAAGGCTGTCACTTTAGTTTATGTTTCTCATTAGCATAATAGGTGAACCTATATTTAGCTCCAAGATATGTCCTGGGAGTCCAGTAAAGTTCAAGCTATTTAAAAATTCAACAAGAAAAAGCACATCTTAGTCACTAATGTCCCTAACAGCCTTAGATATTAATTCTGAACTGAAATAAGCTGTCGCATCTCCAGGAATGACATTTAGTACGTAAGCATTGATGTTATCAACCATATGGTTTGTTGGAATTAGAATAGCTCGACCCTTGATGTAATCTAGATCACTATATCTTGTGACTAAATTGAGGTGTGCACTTGAAACAATATCAGCAATTAGGTTATCACAATGGGGTATAAGGTTGGAATTTGGGATTTTTACCCACTACAGATGTTGATACCAAATTTAATCTGCTGACGTGGACCAATAATAAGAAGACACGTGTCAATCTACATGGCACAATAACAACGAGGAAGTTTATTTCCCCCGACCAAGTCATGTTCGCTCCGAGCAACAAGGATACCCCGAGGAACTACAACACTCCGAGGAACTCCAGCGCTCCGATGAACTCCTGAACGACGAGCAACTAAGGTGGTTCGAGCTGCATCTCGACCACAGCATTGATTGCCAGATAACCAACAGTTCAAAACTGTTCATTGACTGCTTATCATCTTGACGCACACGCTTGAAGAACATTAAATGAGTTACCCTTTCAGATGATAGCCTCAAGGACCTTTCATATGTATATCATTTAATGCACCACCCTTTCATATGTAAGCCTCAGGGCTATAAATACATTGTATCTCCCTCATTCAAAGGGACCGGAATTTCTTGAGAGAACTTGTAATCAAGAATTCCACAAACACTCAGCAATAACATAACAGTGGACGTAGGCTTTATTCCTAGCCGAACCACTTTAAAAATCTTTGTCTTATTTATTTATCTGTGATTGAATAATTAGAGCAATCTAGTTTTTTACATCAACAGATTGGCGCCGTCTGTGGGAACGTGTTACAAGCGTTGTTCTCCACCAAAAGCTAAGTTTTTATTTTCTCTACGTATAATCAATTATACATACATCTTTTGATTCAATCATGATTTTTATGTTTATATACATAAATTAATTGTGCAATTTTTATCTGCAAATTGTTGCATATCATGATTTTTAAATCATAACTGTTAGATTTATCCTTATTTAGAAATCTGAAAAATAATGGATTTCATAAATCATAAATTTTTGCTTGATTCTCAAGTTTCAATTTTATATCATGGTATAAATATTTTAAATGATTAAATATACCAATATATACGACGATGATAAGATTTAATCATTTTCATTATTGATTTTGAAATAAATTTTGTAAGATCTATGATGTCTATTCAAATTCCCATCATATTTTTAATAAAAGAATGGGAAAAGGTTAAAGACAATGAAAAGTCTTCTCATGGAAATCATGATCCATATATATTCTCTCTCTTCAAGTTTGAGTCTCTTTGCATTCACTTTTATGAATTATATACTTAATTTGGTTCATTTTCCATCTATGTCAATAAAGTCAAATTGATTGATTTTTTATTTTTGGTAATGACTTTAATCATTCACCATATTTTTATCTCTCCAAATTGGGAACAGGAAGGGATCAATATGAAAAATAATTTTCTCTCACCTGAAAAATCATTACCCACCTCTTGTAAAAGAGTCTGGGCACAAATTTGATATGTTG
Source organism: Sambucus nigra (assembly GCA_949130495.1). Taxonomy (NCBI): domain Eukaryota; kingdom Viridiplantae; phylum Streptophyta; class Magnoliopsida; order Dipsacales; family Adoxaceae; genus Sambucus; species Sambucus nigra. The sequence continues at coordinate 443,123,599 of OX422218.1, read as the reverse complement.
GCCCCTCGTTCATCACATCACAAGGTTTCTTTGACGAAATCACACGATCTAGTGGGTTATATATTTATTCATTTAATTAACATTCTTAAGGCTTAAATTTTACATTGAATGTTATTTTTTTTTATCTAAAGATTCGATATATTCTGGTCATCCAACCATATATTCTATTACTTGAGATATCCTTAAATGTTGGTCGGCAACATTCATGTCGTTTGTCGGCAGCAGTAGAATCTTGGGGTATTAAAAAATGCTAAGCACCCCTGATATTTCTTTAAACACGAGTTCGGCTTGGGGACAAGCAGGAGGCTTAAGTCTTTTTAACTTATGATCATCCCAAAAATATTTTTAAACAACAACTAATACCTGATTGGTTGTTGGAGATTAAATAAATTTACAAAAAACTTTACATCGCATATTTGATAATAATTTGTCCATCTCACACACATTTGGCATAAAACATATTATTTCATATTTTGAAATTTTTATGCTGATACATATCATATATTGATTGGATGAGTAAATTATTCTCATGACTAATCAATTCAGCCTACACATATGGTAGAGCAAATTATTAATTTTTACAAGCACAAGATTCAATGCCGACGAATGCTGAAGCACAAATTATTCTATATCCGTTCGGATTCATATTTTATATTTATCTCAGCATGGAGCTCGAAAAATTTCTTCTCTCTATATATATTCGACTCCGAGGAAAAACTATAACATTTATTATATTTCACCCCCAACGGATAGTTGGTCGGGGTAATTCTTATTTATATGCAGGCCCAACAAAGTTCTCGGCCATATTCTTATGTTCTCGAAAATATTATTCTTATTCCACATTCTGCAATTATGCCTCGACAAGATACTTATTCAGCGTTAAGGAGAATTACAACATTCGTTCGGATAATTCTTATTTATATTCAGGCCTGACAACGTTCTCGGCCATATTCTTATGTTCTGAAAGATCTTATTCTTGTTCGGCATTATATGATTCTACCTCGACTGATCGGCGAGACACTTTATTATTTTTAATTATTCTTTATATCTATTTGGATGCATATTCTATTCTCATTTCAGCATGGAGCTCGGCAAATATTTATTATATCTTATTCAGCTCCAAGGATCTCTCCAGCATTTATTATATCTTATTTAGCTCCAAGGATGTCTCCAGCATTTATTATATCTTATTCAGCTCCAAGGATATCTCCAGCATTTATTATATCTTATTCAGCTCCAAGGATATCTCCAGCATTTATTATATCTTATTCCCAACAATCTGTTGGTCATCGCCGAGGAGGTATCCTGCATTTATATTATCTTATTCCCAACAAATCTGTTGGTCATCGCCGAGGAGGTATCCTGCATTTATTATATCTTATTCCCAACAATCTGTTGGTCATCACCGAGGAGGTATCCTGCATTTATTATATCTTATTCCCAACAATCTGTTGGTCATCGCCGAGGAGGTATCCTGCATTTATATTATCTTATTCCAAACAAATCTGTTGGTCAGCGCCGAGGAGGTATCCTGCATTTATATTATCTTATTCCCAACAATCTGTTGGTCATCGCCGAGGAGGTATCCTGCATTTATATTATCTTATTCCCAACAATCTGTTGGTCATAGCCGAGGAGGTATCCTGCATTTATTATATCTTATTCCCAACAATCTGTTGGTCATCGCCGAGGAGGTATCCTGCATTTATATTATCTTATTCCCAACAAATCTGTTGGTCAGCGCCGAGGAGGTATCCTGCATTTATATTATCTTATTCCCAACAAATCTGTTGGTCAGCGCCGAGGAGGTCTCCAGCATTTATATTATCTTATTCCCAACAATCTGTTGGTCAGCTCCGAGGAAGTCTTCATCATTCATTATCAATTACCACCTACTCCGATTGGTAGATAAAATCCAACTCCGGTTGGTAGACAAAATCCAACTCCGGTTAGTAGATAAAATCCAACTCCGGTTGGTATTGGTCGATGTATCTCATTCAAAGTTCACATTCCACAGTTGGGGGCTTCTATTAGAGATATATTTGTTCATTTGGTGGCACATTCTTATATCATCATGCAGTCGAGCATCAAATTCAACCCCGACTAATCACTTTCTCAGGAGGAATATTGAAGTTCAGGAGGTATATTGAAGTTCAGAAGGTATATTGAAATTCAGGAGGAATATTGAAGTTCAGGAGGAATATTAAAGTTCAGGAGGTATATTGAAGTTCAGGAGGAATATTGAAGTTCAGGAGGTATATTGAAGTTCAGGAGGTATATTGAAGTTCAGGAGGAATATTGAAGTTCAGGAGGTATATCGAAATTCAAGAGGTGTATTCAGAAGTATCAGGACATGATGAAAGAAAGCGAAAAGTATTCCACCGAGGAACTCTGTCAGACCAGAAATTAGAAGACAAGTTGCCTATATGGAGGCTATATGTAGATGGATCATCTTTCACTACAGGCTGTGGGGCAGGGATCGTTTTTAACAGCCCAGATGAGGTCGAAAGGGAATACGCCCTACGTTTCTAATTCAAAGCTTCTAATAATGAGGTTGAGTATGAGGACATGATAGCAGGTCTTAATTTGTCAAATACTATGGAGGCACAGCAGGTTATTGTCTTCAGTGATTCTCAATTGATCGTAAATCAAATGTTGGGAATATATGCAACCAAAGGAGAATTGATGATCAAGTATCAAGCAAAGGTGATGGAGTTGGTATCAGAGTTTGTTGCTGTTCAACTGGTAAGAATATCAAGAACGGAGAATGTGAGAGCATACGCCTTGGCCCGATTAGCATCAGCTACTCGTACCGAGCTGCGAAGAACGATACCAATTGAAGCATTAGAAAGTCGGAGCATAGATGAATACCTGACGATGAATATTATTACCCTTGATTTAGGAACATCTTGGATGGATCCTATCAGAGCATATATTAAGGAGGAACAATTACCGGAGGATAAGCTCGCTGCCAAGAAATGGAAATTTAAAGCTGCTCGGTATAATGGTATTCGGAAGATAAGCTCGCTGCCAAGAAATGGAAGTTTAAAGCTGCTCGACGAGGAATTATGGCAGGTTTGCAAAGATGTGTACATCCCTCCGAGGTGAATTGATTAAAGAGATCCATGAAGGGTCATGTGGAGCCTATGTAGCAGGTCGAACACTTTTGCAAAAGGTGATGACGCAGGGATACTACTGGCCGACGATGAGAGCTGATTGTATAGCTTATGCCAAGAAATGTGACAAGTACCAACGCTTTTCCTCCATCCGAAGAACTTCACAAACATTGTTGACACCCATCGTTTATCCTTGGCCATTTTCCATGTGGGGATTGATTTGGTTGGACCATTGCCGACGACTCGAGGAAGATTCAAATACCTCGTCATCGCAGTAGATTATTTTACTTAGTGGATAGAAGCTGAGCCACTTATTGACATGACATACGAGAAGGAAGGTGTACCAATTTGTTTGGAAGAACATCATCTGCCGATATGGTCTCCCTCATGCCTTCATCACAAACCATGGAACACAATTTGATAACGAGGAGTTTGCTGCCTATTATCATCAGTCAAACATTTTGAAGGTTCATTCAGCGCCAGGATATCCTCAGAGCTAATGGACCAGATAGCTCGAAAGAGCCAAAAAGCTCTAAGGAGCCAAAAAATGCTCTAAGGAGCCAAAAGCTCTAAGGATCCAAAAAGTGCTCTAAGGAGCCAAAAGCTCTAAGGAGCCAAAAAGTGCTCTAAGGAGCCAAAAGCTCTAAGGAGCCAAAAAATACTCCTTTGGTTAGGAGGCTCTCTAAGGAGCCAAAAGCTCTAAGGAGCCAAAAAATACTCCTTTGGTTAGGAGGCGACACTAGTGTGACGAACTAAGGTTGGTAAGATATCTAGTGGACAGCTCTAAGGAGCCAACAAATACTCCTTTGGTTAGGAGGCGACACTAGTGTGACCAACTACGGTTGGTAAGATATCTAGTGGACAGCTCTAAGGAGCCAAAAAGTTCGAGGTGTACACCAGCATGATCAATTACGGTTGGTAAGATAAAAATATACTCTCACATTACAACTTATGTTGGTCGAGAGGTAAGATTATTACAAAAAGTTCTTTGAAGAATAAAATATTCTAAAATACACCAAGTATAGTTGGTCGGAGATAAAGACCCACTAACTGTAGTTGGTCGACGAGGACAAATTATTGACCTTAGCTGGTCGGACACATTTTATGAAAAAAAAACAAAAGTCTACCAAGTATGGCTAGTCGAGGATAAAAGCCCACTAACTATAGTTGGTTGACAAGCATAATTTAACAACCTTGGTTGGTTGGAAAAATTTAAACATTTTTATACTCATTACTTTTTTATTAAGTGATCGAGCAACATTACTGATACTTGTAACTTTTTATTACTAAGTTGGTCGATGAACAACACAATATTGTTATCTTTTACATATGCATAAATGTAAAGTGTTCGATATTTACAAGACAATAGCATTTAAGATTGCGAACAAAAATGAAAGTCTTTCATTAAAATAAAAAACAAAATACATTTAGAATGAAAATGTATACTAACTATTACATTGAGATTCCTATTCTATTGGTTTCTTTTCCTTCTACTTTTGAAACAGGTTCCTCGCCAGCAGGAGGATCATCTAAAATATAAGGGGAGTTTATGAAGTCATCTTCACAAGAGGTTTTTCAAACCAGAAGAGGTCTTTATCTTCTTTTTCAAGTATAAGTATTTTGCATTTTTTTTTTTCTTCATCTTGAAGATAAGAAACTTTAGAAACTTGGCTATTGTTATAGCATGTCTCTGTAAAGTGGAATTCATCCTTTGTTTTTTTCTTTCCATTCACTCGGATCTCTTCCGTTTCATCGATTTTGTCCGGATCTCCTTCTTGATTGAAAGGAATTCCTAGGAATCCAACGAACAAAGTAAATAGAACCAATACAACTCAAAGAAATGTGGCGAACCGTACCTAGAGAGAAAGATCCCGAGACTGGGGAAGAGAGGCTTCGTGGATCGAGTCATTCAATGGATCTGATATTCATCACAGATGATCTATCCGAGAAGCATTAGCTCATTCCCGAGAAGCACTTGCTCGTCCCTGAGAATCACTTGTTAGTCCCCGAGAACCTCTTGTTCGTCCCCGAGCAGAGGTAGAAGTCAAAATCAGCATCTATAGCACTGAGATCTTTGCTAATATTGTCTCGACCAATAATGAAGAAGAATTTATGTGAAAATGTTTCGAAGTCCACCACTAGCTTGGTACTAATCAGATTGAAGAGTTGGGTTCAAAAGCTAGTATGTTACTTGACAAAGTATTCAGATAAGCATAAATCAGAAAAATCAAGCACTTGAAGTTAGCATTCAGTTGCTCGGCACAGGAGTCAGTTGGTCGGCTAGCAAACCGATCAACATACTTGAAGATTATGACAAGCTACAAGTTTCATACTATGGCATGGCTGCATCCAAATTCCCAGGGGTGATACATAGCACACGGAGTTCCTCTGAAGAAAGATTAGCAACCATCGATCAGCCTGCATCATACTTCGTCCAGGAGATAATGAACTTTATGTTGAACAAATCAAGAAGGTAGATCAAGAATTTCACGAGCACCGAGCAACATTGCAGAATAAATACTCCATCCTTTCAAGTAACCCATCAAGCATGAAGCATTGGGGGCTTCTGTTGATACCAAATTTAATCTGCTGACGTGGACCAATAATAAGAAGACACGTGTCAATCTACATGGCACAATAACAACGAGGAAGTTTATTTCCCCCGACCAAGTCATGTTCGCTCCGAGCAACAAGGATACCCCGAGGAACTACAACACTCCGAGGAACTCCAGCGCTCCGATGAACTCCTGAACGACGAGCAACTAAGGTGGTTCGAGCTGCATCTCGACCACAGCATTGATTGCCAGATAACCAACAGTTCAAAACTGTTCATTGACTGCTTATCATCTTGACGCACACGCTTGAAGAACATTAAATGAGTTACCCTTTCAGATGATAGCCTCAAGGACCTTTCATATGTATATCATTTAATGCACCACCCTTTCATATGTAAGCCTCAGGGCTATAAATACATTGTATCTCCCTCATTCAAAGGGACCGGAATTTCTTGAGAGAACTTGTAATCAAGAATTTCACAAACACTCAGTAATAACATAACAGTGGACGTAGGCTTTATTCCTAGCCGAACCACTTTAAAAATCTTTGTCTTATTTATTTATCTGTGATTGAATAATTAGAGCAATCTAGTTTTTTACATCAACAACAGATATTCGTCATCTCCAAATGATTCTGTGTATAGTTTTTCGTCACCTAGTTCTAGGACCCAATATCTAAATGAAGTTGTATCTTGTATTCGCATGTTCTTTGATAGGTTGAATACATGGTAGAAACTCCAAAGCTTTGATTTTTTAATTGACGCATTTACAATTTTTTCTCTGCTCGCTAAAAGGCTTTTTAAAAGATTTTTCATCATTGAATCGCATTATATCTCTTAATGTTCTGTCAACAGCTTCAAAACAATGACGGTGGTTCATAGGAGCCTCACCCCAAATAATTAGGCTTATTTTCCTAATAAGCTCTGCAAGATGAGTCCGTTGATGAATATCACATATTGAATCGACCTGAATATCAATGGGAGTCTTAAATTTTGAATGAGCAGTTCTTCCACCGGGTAACAATAATGATGCGATTCCTGAAGATGCAACTGCGAGAACCACTTTTCCCTATAAACACAAGCGTGCAAGAATTGTTTTGTATAAAAATGTTTTACTCGTGCCACCTTCCCCATTTACGAAGTAAATTCTTCCTTTGCTTTCGTTGACGGATCGTATAACATAATTATAGACATCCAATTGTTCATCATTGAATGCGTTGAACATGTTAGTATGACCTCGTGCCAAAGAATATACATTGTACGAAAGTTCGTCTCTTAAGAGCCTATTATCCTTTTCTCGAATCATTGTAGCATCGGGAAATGGCATCGGTGAGAAATCTTTTAGGCTTTTCCCATATTTGTTTTAAATATGCTCAATTTCATGAAGGGCATAATTCTTCAATTGATTTTCACTAAGAATAAGATCAGGTAGGCATAAGATTTTTCTTTGGCAATGAAGCAAATCTTTTGATAGAATCTCCCAGTTGTTGTCCTAAAGTATTTTTGGATCAGCAACTTCGCAAAAAATAAGCATTACACCAAATAGGTCACGCAATTGATTACCCGTAGCCCATTATGAAGTGTGGTCTAGAGCGTCGACCATTCTTTGTCATTTTCTAACAGGCCAAGAGCATAACATGCTTCTTTACATGTTGGATAAATAATACCATTAAGCGTCTTCACCTCATAGTAATTTCTTGATCCACGAACAACGTTTAGGAGCATACGAAGGTAAAATCTCTCACAAAAAGCTGGATGAGCATATACTATACGATGTAGGCATGTGCCTAAATTTTACCTTCTAAACCATTCCTTTGTCGTTGAGTCCCAAACCCATTTTGAAGGAAATTCATCATAAGTTAACTCCCTTGCATCCTCGTGGATGCAATTTGTGGCCATCCATTGTGTAAACATAGTCTTCTCAATATCTATCATGTCAATCACTGTATTCAAATTGTAAGAATCTTTAAAAGTGACAACCTTCTCATCCGGCAAATGTAAACTCAATTGCTCAACACCGATGCTTCGATATTGTACATGAAACTGATTAATTCTCCAGCAAGCTTCACATGTAGATAAGTAACGACAATCGAGGACTGTTTTAATTTCATCAACCTCAAAGATTTCATTATTACAATCATCATGATTTTGGACAATTGATTCTGTGAGCTCCATTGTGGTTTTGTCTGGTCCTTTATTTATGTACTTGAAAAGATACTTAATTGCCCTTGATTTATTACACCATTCCACATTTATTTGAGCTTGGTATTTGACGACTACGTCAATATTGTGGGGAACTATGAATCTTTTATCAAGTCTGATTCCCATCTTTTCTACAAATCTCCCGTTATCTCTCCGTCTATAAATTGGGAATCCATTATCATCAAATTTGGTCATGCTTGTTAATTTTTGGGGGAATTTTTTGGAGAAACATCCATCTACCATACAAGGAGAACGAGGATTTTCATGCCCACAGAGCCCCTGCATCATGAATTGGGAAACAGATGCATAGCCAACTAGGTCGCTAATACAATCAGGTAACTCAGCTGAAATAATCGTATCAATATCATCCGATGTTGGTTGTTTTGCATCTACATATAGGAATAAAAGTATGTGGGCCTGTGGCAATCCCCTTTTTTGGAATTCAATTGTGTAGATAGCTGTGATAAAATGTAAACATTGTTATAGCTATTGACATACTATAAAAGGTTAGAAACATAAATAATATGATTTGTAATTTTGAATCATTAATTATTAAATATAAGATAAGTACCTGCCATTACTTTCCCAAAGTGTTTTACTTTAACTAAATCCTTCATTAGAGCATCAAGTTTTATTTTAAAAACTCGTGTGATAATATATGGCCTATCCTCAGGCTTTTATCCAGGAGTCATTTCAAGAAACTTTGTGATTTCGGGCCATTTAGGATTAGTCGTGAAGGTGATAAAGAGATCTGGATTACCAAAGAATTTACACATAGCCATTACGTCTTAGAAATTTTGAGCCATATAATGTGGACCCCCAGTGAAACTTGATGGAAGGACAATACATTTTCCTACAAATGATGGCATTGAATCTCCTTCCAGAATAGCATCTTCCAATCCTTTATATAGCTCAGCCCTTAATTGTGGTTGGTTTGTTCTAATCCACCTCAACCTTTCTTGTTCACTGCATGTGTATGTATCGACAACATATTATTGGAAAAGTCCTTCACAGTGCAAAACGGTGGGATCTTCATTTGTTCTTTGATGCAAACGGTATCCATAATATTCTCTCATAGTCAAGCAATTTTGTTTAGTCTTACGTTTCCCATTATTTGTTCTGTAAGTTATACCGAGTTGGTAACCATCTTCACCATATAATAATAACAATGGGTATTGCATAGCCATAAAGGATGGATGAAGATCGCTAATTCTTTACAATCCATTTGACTTATAGTCAACAATAATATCTCTCATAACATTCTCCTCAGTAAAATCACCAATAATGAGTGATGCTATTTCGGAAGCGGTTGATAAATTATAAACCGACGGGCCTTTCGAACGATTTTTAATTAACCTTATTCTCACAGGCATGACATTTGAATTCTCAAAATGCTCACATGCCATTCTAAAAACTTTTGCAATCTCATTGTGCTCATCAAGCGTCGATAGTAATTTCGAAATAACTTCTACATACAAATTTGATGTCGGCCTATCTCCTCCTAAAGATTTCATTCTAATGCTCAATTCATTCTCCATGTCATAAATATAAAGTTGCGCAAATTTTAGGCTTTGGCCTTTAACTGGAAGCAAAGAACCAAGAAAATAACGGTTTTGTTCACTAATGCGATGGACATAGGGACCGAATCCATTATTTATTTGATTATCAACTTTAGCGCCAATAGAGGTAAATGCAAACATTGAATTATATGCTCTAATGTTGTCCTTGAATTTAGATGAACCACTATCATTTTCAGAATTCAGTAGATCGTTCAAAATCTATGGTGCTCCTTTTATAATGGGTAAGATTATCTTTCCTTCTTGGAAACACAATGAGAATTTAGGAGATGCAGGAGTACGGTTCTTATCAATTCTCTCCTCATACCATATAATTGCACTACAATTGTCACAAACGGCGCTTGGACCACCAAAATCCCATGCTTCTTTAAACTTTCCCATAAAATCGTAAAATTTTCGCATTTGTTAAACCATAATAGAAGTAAATCCATAATTGTTTATGAGGTTTTTCAATGATCGCTTACTAATACCGTACTTACTTTTCGGCATGCTATTAAAATGATCCTTACTTCGATTCGTACGCTCGGCTGGTGTTGTATCCCCTATATTTCCTACATTATATATAATTGTCATTCAATATATTACAAAAAAATATATATTTATTTCTAATATAGATACGTGTTACTATTATGTACAGTAATAAATTACTAACCTGATCCAGTTACAACATGGAGTGATTCGAAAGCATGGTTTACAAAGGTAATGCTATATCCACAATAGTTATCGGGATGGTTAATCACATTTGATAAGTTATCAGAAATCGTTGTTGTTATGACATCTCCATTTTCTATTACTTTTGTTCGAGACATAATTGTCTTCCGTTTCTTTGTGGTAGCACTTCCTCGGTTCTTTACATTATCAGCAGTACAACTAAGATGTCGAATGGAAGACATGTCTTGAACTGATGGATGAAGATTCTACGACATATTACTTAAAGCAATACTTGGCGTTGGCGTACGACGTACGTTACTTGATTGATTACGAAACATAATCAACCTACGACGGGATCTAGCAATGCGAGATTGGTATGCAGGATCCATCTAATTTGAATGAAAATAACAATTATGTTTTATTGGTTGAATAATATCAGGATATATATATAACATGGTCTAGAGACATCGTTTTATATCATTTATGTAAATACTTATATACTGTTATGCATAAATTACATGATAAAAGGAGTTTATTTCTAGTGTATTAAAATGATAATACTCATAGCCAACATTATGTACACGAAAAGTGAAAAGCATAAATTAAGTTATACTAATTAACCCAACTGCAATTCCCAGGATAAAGATAATAGTTTCACCGAAAGTATGCGGTTGTCTCTAGAACGTCATTTTTGATGCCTTCTCTGGCCCCTCATCTCTAATTATTTCATATCACTTCATCATTTCTAGTTTTATTGTAATGACTTTAACATTGTCTATCAAAATCACACTTTAATAAAAAAAAAATAAGGTAGCATAAAAATCAAACTAAAAAATTCTCGGAAAACCACACTCTTATTTAAGCAAAGTAAAGGTAAGGAAAGAAGCATATATAAAAGATAAGTAGCAGAGATGGACACCAAGGTTAACTATAATGGAAATATGTTGCTCATTATTAGAGACCATATTAGGGGAAGAGGTCATGCCAGAACTAAAAAAGGCTGATATTATAAAGCAAAGTTCCTTTATAATTAGCTAAAAAATGAATCATACCAATAGAGTTCCAATAAGAATGAGCAATAGAGGAGAAATCTACTTTGGGCTCAGCTATGAACAAAAATTCAGGCCTATGAGCTAAACATTGGTTGTTTAGATTGCTTTCTATAGGGAGATTTACCATTTGAAATGTTTGATAATTCCTATTCCAAGAGCCATTATACCATTTTTTATTTATGTATTCGACTCTTAATTGATCCGCCAAAGTGACCTCGCTTAAACCATATTTGATCAACTAATTTTTAGTTCGAACTGACAATCAGTTTATGGGTGGATAATGGGCAATTTAGTCCGCTTCAAAGCATACTGCAGGGCCTAGTTTTGTTCAGTTAATACAAAGTAGTCAATTGACTACTAAGGCGATAGGATTTAATAAATTAGATAGGTTATGTGCCCAAGATTGTTTGTCCACTATAATCAACTGTGAAGATCACAAAACATGATTAAATCCAAGCATATTTTCTTTGAACTACCGATTTTTTGCTTAAAGCATGAGTCCAATGCCTTATGTTACAGACTCCTTGCACAAACCAGTAACCCACAACTCCCATACCTTCTGCTCCTACCCAACAATACACACAAACACAAATCCCAAACGACATATCTGTTGACTAAATATAAACCACCTAAACGACAGAGCTTAAAGTGCTCCAAACGCGACAGAAAATTCTTCCGCAAGCATGTAATGTGCCTTATTGAGTGCCCAAGGGTACGACTTCCTGACCCCAAGGCTAAAGCCTTCGTATTTTATTGTCTCTCCCCCAAATGCGAAGCTGTGTGTAGAAGTAAGAAACAACCCACGATCATATAATATAAATCCATTTGATAATTTTATATGCATATGCATTATATAATGTGTTTAAATACCTGATCTATTATTTTTGTCGGATATATTTTTTTTCCTTCTTAAATTAGTCTCTATACATAAAGTCATCTCAAGTCTCATATTTAGTAGTTAAAAGTTTTCATTCTTTTTGAAGTATCAAAGCTCTTTAGTGATGCTTTTTAGGGATGATAAAAAAAGGTCCATAAAAGTATTCATCTTGTTTGCTTTTGTTTCACTAATGCTAAAAGACAGTTACCAAAGTTATCTCAACAATAATTTAAGAATTTTTAGTGACATATTATACTGTCGATAAAACAACTATCATCAAAATTATTTTGACTGATTTGTATTTTTTCTAGTGCAGGGAGTAGACTTATGACATTGATGTGATTTATTCTATATCCAATTTCTCTTTTCCTTAACATACATCCCAAATCCCTCTATATACATTTTACATAATAATTACTGACTATTAATAATTAACCTTTGAATTCTAAGTTAAGCTGAATCATGAAATTGCTACTGAACTGTATTTTTTTATCCAAAAGAGCGCAAGCCTATTTGCAATAGGCCCGAAGCAGCGTGTTATAACCCTCGTTTCATAGGGGGGATGACATTGTTCTTTACTTCCATGGAAATAGAAATGAGCATTTCATCTTGATATCCGACACCAATCTGCAAATCAACGTGCGTTTCATCGGCCTTAGTCCTGCAGGCAGAACCCGAGACTACACGTGGATCCAAACCTTAGGTGATAAAATTTTAATTTCTAAGTACACATCATTGGGACAATTGATAATGAATTGAAAATATTACAAAACTAAAAAATATATTTATTTCCTTTAAATAACGAAATGGCCAACTAATTACAAATTGGGAACCAAATATTATAGGGGGGAGATTGGTGTTTACAAAAAATACATCCAATTATTTCTCTTTCACTCATTTTATCAAACATCTATTGGGCAATTTTTTAATATTCCAGAGTCTTATGACTTATCATATACACAACAAATTGTAACCACTCAATGTTAATACATTGAAATAGATATTAGACATTGTAGACTTACTTGATCAGATGCAAGAATGTAGGTTTACTTAACAAAATGTAAGAAACTCTCCAACTGGTGATTCCAACTTTGATCAGACTGCCGTTCATTTCTATCGGATTTAATAGATTTCTCATATGCCTTTACATATGCCATTATTAATTCTGCAACTGTAATCACTTAAATGCTAGACATAGATGTAGATTATAAGGAGTTATTTTAGAATGCTAATCGTCGACATTTACAGATGATTATTAGTGGAGATACAACTGATTTCGATTTTTCCTTACTCGGATGGAAGTCAAATTATTGCATCTGAAGTGTGAGATGTTATATCATCTTGCAAACGTAGATAGCCTCATTGTAAGGAATCATAAATTCCTTGTTTTGCATTTTATAGTAGTAAGAGATTTGTATTGGTTAGTATTTCAAATAAATTTCATGTAATTTCATGCATTAATCAATGTAAGTCTAACACATCATAGGGTCTGATTTATTGTATGTACACACACATATACATATATGCAAGGATACTCTTCAACATACTTTATTAAATTATAAATATACATATAATCTATACCAATTTGAGAATTAATGAAATGGAAATATGGTATATATGTGCATTTTTTACCATTCAAACTTTTGTTCATAATCTAACCCAATTCTAGATTGAGTTTTTTTGGGTAAGTTTGGTTTATGAAATCAGGTTTATAGCATTTTTTTAAAACGGCTATGTGCTTTAGGTTTTAATGAGGTATGTTTGAAACCTTCATTATGTGTTATGTATACAGCTAAATATCATATTAGTATTAAAGGAGAATGAATAAGTCAGGCCCATAAAGCATGACACATGACCAGGAGTTCTAGACGTTAAAGACGAATATATTCATCAAGGGATAAGTACCACAGAGAGCCCAGTCCATAAATAATTAAACTACCCCAACATGATAAGCATTTAGCGAGTATATCTCCAAGAATCCATATAAGGATATACTTCTCAAAATGTATAACCCATAAGTACTATAAGATGTACTATCTCCCCAATTTTGGCATAGCATTAACCGGTCCAATCTTGTGTCACTCCTACATCAAATAGTTTTAATAGTTGTTTTTTTATCAAATCTCCATGCCTTAAAACATCACAGAGACATATTATAAGGATTATGATAGGAATACGCAATGATAACAGTTTTAATCAATAATACACATCCCTATAGTGTTTTTGAGAAATCCAAAACGAATATTGTCTAACGATTTAGTGAGAAAGTCTGCGAGTTGTTTATTTATGCGAACATACTCAATTATTAACTCTTTAGATTCCACAAGGTCTCTAATGAAATGGCGGTGAATCTTTATGTGTTTTGGTTGTGAGTGATGTATTGGATTCTTTTATATATTTATACCACTTTCGTTATCACACATAAGTCTAGTTTGATTTTCAAAATTTTCGCAGTTACGAAAATTTTCTTAATCCACACTAATTGTTCACAACAACTTCAAGTTACTATGTATTTAGCTTTGAATATTGACATGAGATACATTTTTGTTTTTTACACGGCCAATCTACTAGGTTGTTCCCAACATAGTAACAACCACCAAAAGTGCTCCTACTATCGTTGGTATATCCTACCGAGTCAAATTGCAAAAGGGTTAAAAATCTGAAATCCCACGTGATAAAATATTTTACTAGGTTTTAGAGTACAAGTTTTATCCTATTTAATTAAGACAATAATTCTAAATGATACGAAAAAGTAAAATAAGAACAAGACTGCGTATACAAGGGAAAGATCCATTAACTGAAAAAACCTCATGCCGATGATAGATTATTATAATTATTAGATAAAAACTTACAACCACACGATACTATGATCGAATCGAAACTCTTTCATATCATATCAATTGAGGAGAGCACCGACAACTAAAGAACGTTACACAACCGCCATCGATTTTGGTCTGCAACCAATGTATTCAAATCCTTTTGACCAAAAAATTCTTCTTCAGAGTTGAAGCAACTTTTTCTAATAATGGAACTTTGAAGCATCCAAAAAAGCTAGGTTTGGTGTATTATAAGTATACGGTGCGCTAAATCTCAAAATGAATTTTTTCAAGCCAAAGGAGAGAAAATATTTACTCATGAACAAAAGTTTAAAAGACGATTTTAAACACAAAGATAAGTAAATAAATCTCTACATTTTTCTCAAAGATAAAATCCCAAAAGAAATGTCATAAAGAACTCAAACTAAGTCTAAGCAATATATAATCATGATAAAACTAGGCCTAAGAGCAACAATTTCAACTACACGTGGATAGATAAAATATACGATGCAAAGATATACTGAGTATGCTAAAACGAAATAAGCATTTCATACAAAGGCAAGAGTTATAACGATTACAAGAGATATAATCGCCACAAACCAAAATTCAATAACTCTCAAACTCTCCAAACAAACAAAGTACATCACTTATTCAAAATATCCATTGCATACAAGTCTATAACAACATCTGTCAAGGTGTCCCAAAAATTTCGAGTGTCGAAGGTGTGTCGGAAGTCATCGCAGAAAGAAGAACTCACCGAGCTAAAGGAAGAAAACTAATTACTAGAGTCCTCAAAGACGGGTAACAAGCTAGAATGCAATTGAGTAGATATCTTCGATATGGTATAATCCAACTCAATTTCAGTCATATAGCCTATACTAGAAGATTGTGATGTAGGGGTAGGACGAGAAGCAGGTTGAGGTGCAATAAGAGGTGACATGGGTAATCCACTATAGTCCCCAAGCTGGGTAATAGACTAATAAGAGGATTGAATAGTCAATGCAGACTCTTGCTTTTCCTGACCTTTATATGGAAAAATAGGGACCTTAAACTCTAAAAAACAAGGATAAGATTAAATAATCTAGGTGCAAAGTGCGAGTTTTCTTATCTTACCAAGTGTGAGCAAAGAACGAGTCCCTGATCAGATCACACAACACATACGGTCATCCTTCTCAATGGAATACAACTGTTCATATTTTAAACATATGTTGTGAGGGTGGTATGTGGGAAACATACATGAGCACATTATGACTCGCCTAAAATATTGTATAGAGCAAGTGTACGCTAATTGCGAGTGTAGTATTAACCCAATAGGACTGGAGTCAATTTCTAGAGAGAATTATATGAGGCAACACATATATTCTTTTAGTTAAAAGTTAATAAACAAGAGATAATAATAAAGGAAAAGATAATTTATGTTTCAAAAGATGTAACGAACTAAATTGAACCATAATTAAGGGTACACTTATCTAAAGACTATTAAAATAAGCGAGCTTTATACTAAGGATGATCAATTGAATTTAACAAAAGGTTGAGGAGCATTCCACCACCTTCGACTATCACCGCCTAAAAGGTTCTTACGATTGAATCACAATCAAATGGGAATAAAAAATTGTTCTCAACAATTATAACGCCCCGATCCGGATTTATGGGTTACCCGTAGTCAACCCGGTCCAACTCGAGCATTAGGTGTGAAGTGCAATGAAACAACCTATATAATATTGCTAGTTCAATTTTATTTTAATTAAAATTTCGCTTGTTAGCATGCGATTCCAGTTTCAAAATAAGCTACTTGAGGGACTCATGGGGAACACCCCAAAGTCCAAGTATACAGAGCTACTACTTAAATAAAAGAAAGTATTTACGTATAAAACGATCTCAAAATATGAGCCGCTCCCAACATGCCATAACAAAGCGAGGGTGTCAGCCTATACTCATTGGAAAATATATAAATGAAGCATAGAATCAAATGGAAGAAAGGAGACTCAACATGTTATGACTAAGTGCACATGAAACTACATTGTATACATATATATACTCATACTTAATGCATGAACCAATTTCACTTCTAAAAACCTTGTTAAACCAGATTAATTTACCTTAATCTTATAAGGTTTCCTTTTTGCTCATTTCAACATTTCTCGTTTTATTTAATACATACAGTTTATCATTTGAAACCACTACCTTTGATTACCCGAAAATATTTCCTTACCGAAATCACCCTTTTGATTTTATCCAACACATTTTAGTATTTTCATTGAAACTCATCCTTTCAACACATGCGAACACCGTGTTAGAAAATACTTATTTAATTTATGAAAATCATTTTACAACACATTCTTGTGTTAATTATGGATTTAACCACTTAGGTTGCTTAATCGCCCATTTATCCACTTACTTTACCTTTTTTCTTACTTTATGGACATTAACCAATTATCCCTTTACTTTTCCATTTGAACCTTTACCGGAATATTTATTAATTCATTCAAGTTAGGTTGTATTAACACTTTTCACCACACAAACTATTTCTTGACATGTTCCTTATTCCTTTTATCTTTTCTCGGAATCTTTCAATACCGCATACTTATATTGGCTCCACACCTCCAACTACGCGCACCATATGCTCTGGCCAGTGGTTTTGGACTTTTCACCCTAGGACTTCAGGCCCTTCTTTCTTATCCCGGTGTCATTCGAGTACCTTTTAATGTGTTTTAATATTTTGTAAATGTCCACATTATTCACTTTTTCTTTTTATCCGGTCGAAGCTAAAACTCAAGGTTACACCCCAACTTGTGTTACAGTTTGAAATTCTTATCATTTCATGTCCGTTACACTTTAACCATGATTTTATTCCAAAAATCATACTCATTTAGGACTATCTTGTGTAACATATTTTCAATATTTGTATTTCATAAAAATGTTCCATTTTAAGTAAAATTACCATTTTACCCGTTTGTTTTCAAAATTGCCTTTTACTCCATTTTCACAAGTGTTAATTTCTTACAGAACAATATTAAGTTACCCATCCTAACTCCTTAAGTGTTTTAACACCTTAACATAATTTTTAGCCTTGGATTAATATTCTTCTTAATTGGAAACACCTTTACCTCTTTAATTCCTTCCAATCTCATTAATGTTAATCTTTACAACATTACTAAGTTATACACACTAACTTTTCCATTTTTACCCATTAATATTTATTGAATACCTCTATTAACAATTCCCCAAACATCACATTTCTTTTCTTTTTTTATTCAAGGAATTCATACTTAAGACTACCTTTATAAGAAAATACCGTTTCTTTCATTTTACATGTAATCTTACACTTTATCCTTATCACATTTTTAACCATTATTTCACACACAAGAGTTTTTATTTTTTATCATTCCATATTTAAACCCAACTAATTCTTCTTTAAACTTGTTTATACACTTAGTGCCAAAATACTACAAGTTTAAATGCATGATAAGATGGATTTTAAACCTTAAAATCCTTCTAAATAGTTTAAACATATTTTTCATTCTATGAATTCATTATACTTATAAAAATATAATTTTTAATCATAAAAGACAATTAATTTCTTCAAACTCACAAAATTTCTATTTTTCACAAAATCTTCATTTTTACCAGAGATTTAAAAAAATTATTTCACTAATATATGACAAGGAAATTCATCATTTCCAAACATTTATATCATAAAATGTTTAAAACTAATCTTTCTAGAAAATATACTATTTTCACAAAATACCCACTTCTAATATTCTAAAACCTTGAAATATTTACTCATTCTTTATTTTCAACAAAATATCATTTTTTTCAATATTTTTATTTCATAAAAATATTTATTAATTTCACCATTTATTCAAATGCACCCTACTCATATAGTCTAACTACAAGACTACAAATGTGGAAGATAAAGTCTTACACTTAGAGTAGGTTTTCCCACCTCTAATGGCTCCAATGATGGTAGAAATATTGGTGTTGGACGAGCAACGCCCATCTCCAAAGGTGGCCTTAAGGGGTTACCAAATGCATCCTCCAAATGCTCCAAAATGTGCACCAAGTTAAGAACCCCCTTCAAACCCACTTGATACTCCATGAAAGCTCCATGTTCATATCCAAAAATCCCATAACACTCCTCTAAATTTTGCAGCTCTTCTTCTTCAATGGTGGAAATGGGTATGGTAGGCTTGAACATGGTGGAATATCTTACAAAATGGTGGTGGAATGGTGGTGGGTGGGGGTGGAAGACCACCTCTCTCTCTCTCTCCCCTTATTCCATTCTCTCCCAACTTAAAATAACCCTACGTAAACCAAACAACCCTTCATAAAACCCTCCCAATGGCCAAAAACCCCATTTTGTCCCTTCTGGGCTAATCTGAGCTCGATAACTCAAAGATCCAACGACCAAAATCGTGATAGCATACAAGGGCAAGACAGATTAAAAATTTTGATTTACGTCATTCGAAGTGTCATTCGAACGACATCTCCACTTCGTTCGATGCATCTCTTCTCGCGATCTTTGCACGATATGCCACTGTAAAGCAGTGGCATCTTGTTTCAAGCCTTGTATCTCGCAAACTTCGAGCGAGATGTACATCTCGCTTGTAGCGACCTCCACAGGTTATTAGAATGACCTACTTTTCCCTTTTCTTTTTTTTTTTTCTCAAATTTTACCCACAATTCTTTTATAATTATCATTAACCCCACTTTAGCATAATTCATATAAAATTTTATTAAATTATCGGGATAGGGTATTACAAACTTCCCTCCTTGGGGAATTTCGTCCCCTAAATTCTCGATCTTATTATCCTTAAGCTTATGGGGTCCACCAATTTTTATTCTAAGTTCTGGAAATCCTCCAAGATAAATCATCGAAGTCCTCAACATTAACGTTACTAAATACTCAATATGTGACATGTCATAACGATCGTCGTTTCTCTAACCATTATATTACATAAGCGACTCTGAGTCTCCGCTCGCTTTATGATTAAGTTCAAACCATATCTAGTACCACCCATACTGGTACTGAAGACGTGCTGATGACTCTACGAACAACCTTTTCTAGTGGTCGGCACCTACCCCATGTGATCCATAATACAACCAACCACTGCATTGATCATAAAAATCAATTCTCACTTAGGACCGTATATCCAGTGCCCCATAATTTCAGGTTATCTTGACTACACAACTCACAAGAGCTTGCCAATAATCGTCCTATGCTATTCTCTCATTCCAAGGAGGAATATTCTAATCAAGTCATCACCGTATGCCTGGCTTACACCTTCTACTGTGTTACTCTGATGAACCTAATACTTCCCTAGGTGTCTCATCTTGGATCACTCACTAGAGTCTCACTCTAATACATTAAATGTGGCAAGACAACATCGTATGCTAAGTTTCTCGATTTTTAACACTATATCATATCCTTAAGCCATCATCCCGCTCTTCGTAATTCGAGCCACTGGCTACCGAGCCGACCAGTTAAAAGTACACTAGCCCTAAGAAAGATCGATACTACGGGAAAATCGTGTGGCTGAGAACACAACCACCTGTATGCAAAACTTAATGCAATAGCAAAAGCGCCTCAGATGGGAGCGCCTAATTATCGAGCTGCATTGACTAAACCCTATCCACCGCGCTCTCAAGGGCCCAACCGTATCGTACCATAACATGGTACTAATCTGAGTTACCTCATTGGTGAGAATATCGATTCTAGATTACAGAAACTGAAAGGAACACATGAGAGTCAGAAGTACAAATAATTTTCTCAAGAAATTTCGCCCATAGACGTCTGACTATGTTTTACGAAAGCGAATCTACGTTGCAAAATTAAAATCCTGCCACTCATTCCTAGAGCTCTCATTGAGAACAATACCTAGCCACAAACCCTAACTAGGGTCACTAGCCATGGAAAATCGGATCACAACCATTCATTCTCGCAATAAGAAATAAATTTACGAATCAGAGGTCGTTTAGGAAGTCAACGCCCAACTTCCCTCCTTGGGAGTAAGGCCCTACCTTTCACATCCTTAGCGTATATGAACCATCCCGATTGGCAGACACCTCATGCTCTAGTCTACATTGATCTTCTCTAGTCACTAATAGCACATCACCATCCTACTATACCTAGGTTATCATCTTCCTTAATGCATAGTAACTGAAATGCCAAACTCCTAAATCTCCATAGTTGTTACCTAGTTCAAGAGAGACACTCACATTATCGTGTCTTCTTATCACACTTGATTGTCACGAAACTTATCGTTGGTTTCTACCCACACAAAATTTTCGTGACGACCACACCCGTCGCCATTGACGTTCTAAAGGTGGTGGGTACCATACTAGGCTACATCCTCTAACCCATATCAACTTGTCAGGATGTGCTAGGGACTAATCCTTATATTGTTAAGGTTACCATAGTGTATATCGTTGATGCATTGGCATAATGATCATGTTTCAATATTACCCCACCTCTGTTGCCATTTTCGAGTCTCCACATGGCGTTGTCACTCTAATTCTCGAATAAATTTCCTAGTAAACCCCAAAATCGAGTATCACCACACCCACACTAGTCATTCCATGACATCCGAGTATCACTCCTTTAATGACACAACTATCACCCTACTATAGGGATTATACCACCCATCTGTGTCGATTTGGGATGCCACCACTGACATGTACACTATGCGATCAGCCATCTAGGATTATCACCCTACCCTCAACACAATCATTACTAGAATGTTGTTGCCCCTATTTATCGAATTTAATTGGTCTCATAAGAACACCAAACGCATCTCATGTAAAAGTCCCAAAACCCGATAAGATTTCATTGTCTACGTCTTTATCATTATAGGTGCGCTCTACAAACCCTTTTACACTTGCCTTGTAATTTCTTGGTGCTCACAAGGACACCCATCTACAAACTCCTACCTATGATATAACTCAACCATAAAACACCTCAAGGCAGCACAATATTCGATCTTTATTCTCAATGACGCCACACAGAATTTGTCTTATGGGCACCTCAAATGCCTATGAACTACTCTCACACTAGGATTACCTCACACCTAGCCATTACCTCCGCGACTAAAATGAGCCTCCATACTTAGATGTTAATCTTATCTTCCTTACAAGCGGTTGTGACTATAAGTCACGTATAAACCACGAGCAACGCTACTACGGGTTATGGCAGGATACAAGACGTTGCCTGCAACCTATAATCCTCAAGGTCTACTCCACCTAATCCTTAATGAATTCTCAACAGTGACAACTAAATTATCTCACTATGTCAACATCACACCACATAATCAATACTTGTGAATGCCACTCAGTCACCTAACCTCCACAAGTGAAATATACAACCTTTACAGTTAAGTCGTAACGAAAACTACTCACTGTTTTCACTACCAAGGCTACTCTCATCACCAAAGTCATCACACAACACATCTCACATAAAATCGTGGTGTTGCCACTATTAGGCTACATAACTTTATGTGTTCACCGAATTACCATCAACTGTGGTATCACTCGAGAATCACATTTGTCTAATTGCATTACTGGCATTAATTACCCGTAAGCGCCGCACCTAAGGGCTATATACCTTTCAATTACCAATCATTAGTGCCTAGTCGAGGCACCCTAACCATCAGCCTCCATCATTGACTATATGAATCTCGTTCTACTCGCCCAATGTGCGTAACTCTATTCTATCGACACCTCAAATGATTATATTCCTTTGACTATTAAACACAAGCACCTCATACTAACAACCCCGGTGTCACCACTATAGGCTTGCATGGACACCTATAAATTACTATAATTCTATTCAGAAGTGTGGAAGCAATTAATAACTATCAACTTGATCGCATGCCACTTGGCACTAATTTATTTATCATGCAAACCTTTTTGACCTTACCGTCGAGGACATGAACTAAACCATTACCAAACTAGCATGATTGACTCAAACCACACCGACGTTGAAATATCCAATACCGAACTCACCACATGACTCTCGAAAGGAACCTTGAACCTAGAGCTCTGATACCATTTGTAACGCCCCGACCTGGATTTATGGGTTACCCGTAGTTAACCAGTCCGACCCTAGGGTTAGGTGTGAAGTGAAATGAAACAACCTATATAATGTTGCTAGTCTAGTTCTATTTTAATTAACATTTCACTTCTTTAGCATGCAATTCTAGTTTTATAATAAGTTACGTGAGGGACCCATAGGGAACATCCAAGTATACAAAGCTACTACCATAAATAAAAGAAAGTACTTACCTATATAACTCTCTCAAAATATGAGACTGCTCCCAACCTGTCATATCGAAGCGAGGGTGTGAGCCTCTATATATGGGAAATATGCAAATGAAGCATAGAATCGAATGGAAGAAAGGAGACTCAACACATTGTGCCTACATGCACATGCAACTACATTGTATACATATATATACATACATATACTCATACTTAATGCATGAATCGATTTCACTACTAAAAACCTTGTTTTGCCAGATTAATTTACCTTAATCTAATAAATATTTCATTTTTCCCATTTAAGCATTTCTCGCTTTATTTAATACACACAGTTCATCATTTGAAATAACTATTTTTGATTTACCCAAAATATTCCTTTACCGAAACCACCCTTTTTATTTTATCCAACACACTTTTGTATTTTCATTGAAACTTACCCTTTCAACACAAGGGAACACCATGTTAGAAAATACTTATTTAATTAATGAAAACCTTTTTACAACACATTATTGTGTTAATTATAGGTGTAACTGCTTAGGTTTCTTCACTACCCATTTACCCACCTACTTTACCTTTTTCCTTACATTAAGGACATGAACCAATTACCCCTTCACTTGTTCATTTTAACCTTTATCGGAATATTTATTAATTCATTCAAGTTAGGTTGTATCAACACTTTTCACCACACAATCCATTTCTTGACATGTTCCTTATTTCTTTTATCTTTTCTCGGAATCTTTTAATACAGCATACTTATATTGGCTCCACACCTCCAACTACGCGCACCATATGCTCTGGCCAGTGATTTTGGACTTTTCACCCTAGGGTTACTGGCCCTTCTTTCTTATCCCGGTGCCATCCGAGTTCCTTTTAATGTGTTTTAATATTTTTCAAATTTCCACATTACTCACTTTTTCTTTTTACCCGGGCGAAGCCAAAATATGGGGTTACAACCCAACTTGTGTTACACTGTGAAATTCTTACCATTTCATGTCCTTTATACTTTAACCTTGATTTTATTTAAAAAATCATACTTATTTAGTACCATCTTGTGTAACGCCTTTTTAATATTTTTTTTTCATAAAAATGTTTCGCTTTGAGTAAAATTGCCATTTAACCTATTTGTTTCCAAAATCACATTTACTTCATTTTCACAAGTGTTAATTTCTTACAAAATAGTATTAAGTTACCCATCCTAATTCCTTAAGTGTTTTAACTCCTTAATACCCTTTTTAGCCTTGGAGTAGTGTTCTTCTTAATTGGAACTACCTTTTTACCTCTTTAGTTCCTTCTAATTTTATAAGTGTTAATCTTTATGACGTTACTAAGTTATACACTAATTTTTCCATGTTTATCCATTACCACTTATTGAATACCTTTATTAACAATTTTCCAAACCACACATTTCTTTGCTTTCTTTAATCAAGAAATCCATTTAAGAGACAATCTTTATAAGAAAATACCGATTCTTTCTTTTTACATGTAGTTTTACACTTTATCCTTATCACATGTTTAACCCTTGTTTCATATACTAGAATTTTCACTTTTTATTATTCCATGTTTAAACCCAACTAATTCTTCTTTTAATTTGTTTATAAACTTAGTGCCAAAATACTACAAGTTGATATGCATGAGAAAATGGATTTTAAACCTTAAAATCCAACTAAATGGTTTAAACATGATTTTCATTCTATGAATTCATCATACTTGCAAAAATATAATTTTTAAGCATAAAAGACATTTAATTTCCTCAAACTCACAAAATATCCATTTTTCACAAAATCTTTGCAAGAGATTTTAAAACATTATTTCACCAATATATGACAAAGCAATTCATTATTTCTAAACATTTATTTCATAAAATGTTTAAAACCAATCTTTTTAGAAAATAGATTATTTTCACAAAATACCAACTTTTAATATTCCAAAACCTTGAAATATTTACTCATTCTTTATTTTCAACAGAATATCATTTTTTTCAGTATTTTTATTTCATAAAAATGTTTATTAATTTAACAAATTAATTTCACCATTTATTCAAATGCACCATACTCATATAGTCTAACTATTAGGCTACAAATGTGCAAAATAAAGCCTTACATTAAGAGTAAGGTTTTTTCACCTCTAATGGCTCCAATAGTGGTAGAAATATTGGTGTAGGAGGAGAAACCCCCACCTCCAAAGGTGGACTCAAGGGGTTACAAAATGCATCCTCCAAATGCTCCAAAATGTGCTACGAGTTAAGAACCTCTTCAAACCCCGTTCATACTCCATGAAGCTTCGTGTTAATCTTCAAAAATACTCCAACACTCCTCTAAATTTCTTAGCTCTTCTTCTTCAATAGTAGAAATGGGTATGGTAGTCTTGAACATGAAAGGAATGTCATGTTAAATGGTGGTGTAAGATTTGATGGTCGGTGGAGGTGGAAGACCACCACCTCTCTCTCTCTCAATTCAAAATAACCCCAATTGAACCAAGTAACCCTTAATAAAACCCTCCCAAAGGCCAAAAAATCCATTTTCCCATTCTGGGTTGATCTGAGCCCGACAACTCAAAGATCCAATGGCCATAATAGTGATAGTGCACAAGGGCAAGCTAGATTAAAAATTTTGATTTACGTCATTCGAACAACTACGACATCCCCCCACCTAATTAGATACCAGTGATCAGTCCTTTATTAAGTTAAAAGAGGTTTCTTGTTTGGTTCATTCTGAGCATCATTGTCGAAAATCATATTAATTACTAACCACCTATTAGTTAATTATGTCGGTGCCAAAATTTTTATCTTTCATTAAACAATTAATAATAATATGTGGAAAAACTAAATTGAAACATTCACATAATTAATATAGTCTAAACCATCACAAGGAATAAATAAATGAATAAATGTCTTGCCGAATAAACCATCGGCTATAATATCCAAATTCATTAATAAGTCCAAAAGATAGTAAATAAATACCAATATAAGTCTGAACTGAATAACTAAATAAATAAAGTCTAAATGGGGAAATATGCCAAACTGAGAGACTGAAATGAAATCCTACACTAAAAATGAAAGGTGAAAGCATTTAATCAACTCCTACAAGCCTCTACAGTGCTGCAGCTAATCGTCCCTTAAATAAATCGTCAAGTTTGGCGTCCTTGTGGATGGACACCTAAAAGATTTTAAAAAATATTTATACCAAGGGTTAGAACCCAAAACATTGTGAAAACATTTAGCAAGTATTTATCACAATTTAAAAATCAGTTATTGGTTACCCATATTAGGATTCATGTACACTCTCTTGAGTTTTCTCTCCTCTCAACTATTGTGCACGCCTGACGTTATCTACTTAGCCCACCTATCTATATTACCCAAGATAACAAGACGTAAGTATCTAACTGACTATCCACACGTTTAAATCCCCATACTGCCGATACAGTGCGCTATCTGAATTAACAATTCTCATATGCGATTATCTTCGTAGGTAACATTTCACACATCTTATTATTTAATCATATAATTATGTTTCTATACTTAATTTACTTCTTAGATATATCATATCTACTAGATACTTTCACATGTAAGTAGAATATTCACATTTGTATATATTTCACACACTAATATATACTATTACAGAGTCTCTCAAATTGACCACCGTGAAAATAGGCATACTCTGCTATTAGTCCATGTACCTCTCGTACTAAAATAAGGACTATTGGTTTGGCATGTCTCATAGAACCTAAAAATCCAATCACAAGCAATGGAGGCAAGCATAGTTTCATGTCGTGGACCACGCACATGCCTAACATAGCCGAACGAAATGCTGATACCATTATATTCATGCAACTAATGGTTCGCCCTAAATTCTATGTCCTGGGTCACTCATCTAGACCTTATCGAGATCGTCAAGGAGGGATCGCCCACTGCGCGAGAACCTCCATGATGGCAGGTAGCGTTGGTATGCTAATACATAACACCAATCACATAATAGGTATACACACAACCTATATATACATTTATTCAGTAGGTACTCACAACCTAATCATTATCATTCATACGTAGCATATATCACTCAAATACTTGTCGTACTTATTATTTTACGAGTAGACTCACTATCTTATTAATCAGGGTATTATTCTCTACTCTAAGGGTCCTAGTTACCCCTTACATCATTTTAGTAGTTAACCCATTTATAACCTACTGGTCCATTAAATAATTCATTCAAACTTCTAGTAACTCATTCTCATTCTTTCGAATTACTTACGCCACAATTTAAGTATATTGAACACTTACCTTAATTCTCTCATTAAGACTAAGTCATAATCCCATCATAGGCCTACTATAATATAATATGTTCCTTATTATATTTTATCAATGTCTTAAAAGTTTTCTCAATAACAATTTAGGAGTTCTAGGCTTAAAAGCATATTTTCAAATTTTTTGGGAAACCGAATCTAGGGCTGTGTTTTTTTTCCGAACTTTCCGATTTTTTCGATTTCTGATCCGATTTTTTCCGAATTTGGAATGAAATTTTAGTTTGCCGATTTTTGATTTTCCGATTTCCGATTTTTCCGAAAAAAATCGGATTGGAAATCGGAAATAATTCTGAATTTCCGATTTTCTGATTTTTCCGATCCGATTTTTCCGAAACTATGCCGATCCGATTTTTCCGATTTTTTTCCGAATTATTTCCGATTTTTTCGGAATTATTTTCCGATTTCCGATTTTTCCGATTTCTTTTCCGATTTTTTGAAAGTCTCCCATTTCCCACATCGGTTGGGAGAGGGAGAGGGCTCCAAAATATGCTCTATAAAAGGAGAGTATCCTCCTAACTTCTACACAAATGAAAAATGAGCCAAATCCTCATGTGTTTACATGTTGGGTTAAGCTATTTTCATTATTTCTTTAAAATGAGAATTTCGAGTAATCGAAAATCCATAATTTATTTTTTTGAAATTTTGGAATTTTCGAAATTTCTGGATTTTTAATATATTTTGTGAATTTCTGATTTTTTCCGATTTTTGCCGATTTTCCGATTTTTCCGAATTCGGATTTTTTTTTAATTTTCCGAAAAAATCGGATCGGAAATCGGAATAGTTATTTTATTTCCGAAAAAATCGGAATTTTTTCTGAATAGGCATTTTCCGATCCGATCCGGCCGAAACACAGCCCTAACCGAATCAATTCACCCAGGAGGCCGAATCGATTCGATTTCCGAATCGATTCTCCCCTAGGAAGAATTGATTCGAAATGCACCAGATTGTCTTCTTCCTCTACGCCAGTGCATTTTTCACCATTCTTCTCATTCAATTCTCTATGATTCTTTACCAAATTTCAAACCAATTGTCCTCAATATTTTCTACATGTATTAGGACAATTTCCAATATAATAACAACATCAAAACATTATTATTTCTAGTCAAACATGGATCATAACATTTATTCATCAAAATCCTAAATTTTCATGTTCTTAATTCATATACAACCTACAATCCAGATTTTTCTCATCTAGATCGTCCCTCATGATCTGATTTCATATCCTCTACATGCATACAATTAGTATACATGAAATCCTACCCCTAACATGGATTTAAATTCACTCAAATTCCAATTTCATCATTCATATCCAGATTTATAAACCCTACTCTTACATGGGTATTATAACTTCAAGGAAAATTGTAAATAAACACTTGCCTTGGTTTATGTTATTTGATTTTGATTTGGTGATGGATTATGTGCCTTCTCTTCCAATCCTCAATCCAAGATTAATTGTGGTGCTAGAATACACTCCAATTTCTCAAGAACATTCTCTTAGGTTTCACAAATGGCTTCTCCTTCTTCTCTAATGTACTCCATTGGTTATATAACCTCTACCTCTCCCATTTATATGCTGATAAAGATGTTGTAAATCTGTGGGTTTCTTGACCCTTCTTTACTAAATGACTAAAAAGCTCTCGTATGGTGCTGGCTTAGTCTAAAGTTGTCCCGGGACCCAATTAACACTCCCCGGGTATACTATTTGGACTATTTCCACCCTTTCGGAGTCATTCGTGACATCAAAATCATCAACCGAGTCACCCTAAATAAAAATCCTATCTAGACCTCAATTTATTCTACACGCGACTCTCAGTTTAGATAGATTCAATTACGCCAATCTCACTCGCTATGACGCATAATAATTTTCCCAAATTAGTTTCCATCCACTTAGTAAATTTATCACAAAATGTTAATCATTATATCCCTATCTTGATTAATATTTAATAACCACACTATTATTTTATTAAATTACGTTACTCATTTAATTTAAAATAAAACAAAAATGACTAAATTTTAGAATTAATTTAATTCCAAGTACGCAGAAATAGAGGGTATTACACACTTCCCCCCTTACAGGGAATTTCGTCCCCAAAATTCGATAATCCCTGTGGAGAATAACTTTGTATACTACTCTCATATGTTATCCTCCCGCTCCTATGTAGACTTGTCAACACTTTGGTATCCCCACTGAACTCTGACTAATGGTACCACTTTAGACCTAGTTTACGCTCACTACGATCCAGAATAGACATGGTTCATACGAGACATCTGGCTAAAAATTAATCTCCTCGAGCAGAGCATGCCAGAAAGCTCTCTTACTCCTCTTGTAATTCTTCAGTGATGCCACATGGAACACGCTATGTATCTGTTGAAGATGCTCTAGTAAATCCAGTCGATATGCCACTGGTCCCTTTCTCTCAATAATCAAGAAAGGTTCCACATACCTCGGTGCTAGCTTTCCCTTCTTATCGAACCTCATTACCCCCTTTATAGGATAAACACGTACCAACACCTGGTCACGCCTGTCCTTAGCTATTCGAATACATCCCCAAATTAGCTCGATCTTGGTAGTCATTTCCTGTATCATCTCTGATCCTAACAGCTTGTTATCCCCCACCTCTAACAAGCAAGCGGGCGAATGATAAGGCCTCCCATAAAGTGCTTCAAATGGTGTGATAAGGGTGGTGAATTGGTAAGAGTTGTTATATGAAAATTTAAACTTTACCGATGGAAGGTATCACACCCATCCTCCCCTGAAGTCTAGGATGCACATCCTCAACATGTCCTCTTACATCTGTTTTACCCTCTCAGTCTGTCTATCTATCTGTGGGTGGTATGCGGTACTCAGTTGTAAGGCAGTGTCCATGGATTCCTAAAAACTCTGCCCGAAATGAGGTACAAAGATCTTATCCCTATCAGATACAATGTTGATCGGTACCCCATGCATCTTAACTATCTCGATTATGAATAGCTGCGCATACTGCATCATTTCAAAGTCGGTGCGAACTGGCAAAAAATGGGCCACCTTGGTCAGTCAATCCACTATCACCTATATATATCATGACCCCTTAGTGATGTCGGTAGTCCAGTAATAAAGTCCATCGAAATGCTCTCCCACTTCCACACGAGAATCTCCAGTGGTTGTAGCATCCTTGAAGGTCTCTGGTCGTCCAACTTAACTAACTGACAGGTAGCACACTTCAAGATAAACTCTGCTATGTCTCTCTTCATGCTTGACCACTAATACCGTCATCTCATATCCTAGAACATCTTATCTCCATTGGGATATACCATAAATCTTGAACCATGAGCCTTAGTCATCATCGCCTGCCTCAACTCCTCATCCTCTGGCACTACTAGTTTCCCATTAAAATGTATACCTCCCTCTAAGCTGATCGAGTAAGAATCCACACATTTAACTAATAATTGTCACACTCTTTCCTATAAGAACTAATCCTTCGCTTGTTCTTTCATTACCTGTAATATAATCTTAAGAGTGATAGCTAGAACTGGCATGTACGCTCTGACACTCTCATCATCATGTCGAAGCTCACTCAACTTTGCTTTTTAGGCCTTTGTCAACTCCTCAGCGGGTCTCCGGCTTGACTCATCTTCCATCGTATTAGCCTTCCTAGGGTGATACTGTATATCAAAATGGTAGTCCTTCATGAATTATAGTCGCCACCTCTACCTCATGTTCATATCCTTTTATGTGAAGAGATACTAAAGTGACTTATGATCTGTGAATAACGTAAACTTCTCACCCAGAAGATAGTTTCTCCATATCCTTAAAATAAACATAATTGCTGCCAACTCATGGTCATGTGGGGTAATTCTTCTCATGGGTCTTAAGCTTTCGGGATGCATAAGTTATATCCCTCTCCTCATGCTGTAATCCTCCCCCAAGTCCCTGCAAGGATGCATTCGTGTAGACCCGGTACTACACCCCACTCCTAGGTAATGCAAGTGCAGGTGCCGATGTCAATTTGTCCTTCAGCTCATCAAAGGCTAACTGACAGTGGTCACTCAACACAAATGGTACCCCTTTGTGAGTCAGGTTCATAAACGGACCCATAATATTCAAAAATACCTTAATAAAGCAACGATAATACATGGCGAACCCATAAAAGCATCTAATCTCTGTTGGTGTCATGGGATGTCCCCACTCCCTCATTACCGATACCTTACTAGGATTAATAGCAATATCCCTGTCGGACATGATGTGTCTAAGAAATTGTACCTCCCGTAGACAAAATCCACACTTCTCGAATTTGGCATACAATCGGTGGTCCCAGAGTGTCTATATAACCCTAAGCAGATGCTTTGCGTGCTCCTCCTCAGTGCGAGAGTAAGCCAGAATGTCGTCTATAAACACAATCATGAGCTGGTCCAAAAACTCCCTAAATACCCTGTTCATGAGATCTATGAACACTTTTAGCACATTGGTGAGCCCAAACGGCATCACCCTGAACTTGTACGACCTGTACCGCGACATAAAAGCAGTCTTGGAACATCCTCCTCTCGAATGCTCAACTTATGATACCCTGATCTCAAATCAATCTTGGAATAGTATGCAACCCCTCTCAACTGGTCAAACATGTCATCGATCCTTGGCAACGGATAATTATTTCGTATCGTGACCTTGTTCAACTCCCTGTAGTCTACACACAAGCGAAGCAAACCATACCTCTTTTTCATATATAAAATTGCTGCACCCCATAATGATGTACTCCGCCGAACGAAACCCTTTCCTAATAGTTGTTGGATCTGCTCCATCAGTTCCTACATCTCTAAAAGGTACATGTAATATGGTGCTTGAGCAATGGGTCTTGTATTCGGTGCTATGTCGATAACAAAGTCGATCTCTGGGTTAGGTGACAACCCTGGTATCTCCTTAAATACATCCTCGAAATCTTGCACAACTGGAATTGAGTTTAATGGAATAACTACCTCCTGTGAGGTATCCTCCTCAATATAGTATAGGTGGGTGTGCGATCCCCCCTCAGGAAGAGACATCACCACAAAGAACATCTCCTAACCCAGAATAGAGAAATCTATGGTCCTCTCGTAATAGTCTATCGTCAACCATTAACCCGCCAACCAATCCATGCCTAGGATATCATCATTTCCATATATATATATATATATATATATATATATATCTAACATGAAAAGGTCCGCTGCTAAGCTCAGACTCCCAATAATGATGTCCATACCTCTACATACTGAGTGTATAAGTGACCCACTACCCAACGATGACTCTACACACATAAGACGAGCACCGACTGTCTCTAAAAGACTGACTGCTCGTGCAAATCTAATGGCAATAAAGGAATGCGATGCCCCCATATAAAAAAGAATCCTACCCTCAAGCACATGAATAAAAAATGTACCACGGGCGTCATGGTTACATCCCGGATGTTATACACATGCCCGTAGTGCATTTTCCCAGAGGTAATGGAGCCTACTGCCCTTGTTGGGCACCCTACTACTATGTCCTACCAGTTGTGGGAAATTGCTCCTCTTATGACCCTGCTGGTCACATATAAAGCACTGCCCCAGAAATGGTCTCTACCTCTGGCCCTGTTGAGGTTAGCCCTGGTGCTGTCCCTTATAACCCTGGCCATATTGGCCACCTCCATTGTTCCCTTAGCTGAGGAACCTGCTGCTATTGATTAGGGCCCTATTGACCCTGCCTGTATGCCTGTCCCTCTGGTCGGAACCCTCCTGACCTGAACCTCTTGTCCTGATCCCCCTGTTGAGAATTATGCCCCTGCTGTCTGTCGGCCTACTTTTATGGTGCTTCGATGATACCACCCCCACTTTCCTTGATCGGATGTCTAGGCTCACCTCCTCTATTGCTTCCCTTCATGTGTAAATGATGGTCCTGACAGTGTAATAATGCAACATTTACGACATCTGTGTACGTCACCAATGCGAGGTTACTGATCAAGTACTGCCTGATCCTCCAAGCTAATCCATCCATAAACTTTACTTTATTCCATTCCTCATTTCTCACTTCGTCTGGCAAAAAATTAGGCAAACGGGTGAACTCCTCTTCATATTCTTCCACGGAGCGATTACCCTGTGTCACCTTACTGAACTTCTTCCGCATTTCGGTCTCCACTATTGGCGAAAAGTACTTATGATCAAACTGCACCCAGAACTCAACAATCGTCAACGTGAGTCTCTCCATTGAGGTGGTAATAGACTCCCACCACTGCAACATGGCTCCCATAAGTCTAAGCATGCCAAGCATCTGCTTGTGAGTATCACTGCACTCCACCATAAGTAAGTGGAGCTGAATGTCCTTTTTCCACTGACATGATACTATCACATCTGTGCTCCCCAAAAACTCTGGTGGGTGGCCTTTCTGGAAAGCCTCCCCAACTTTCTGCCATGGTAATGGACCTGGTTGGACCTAAATTGCTAATGCCACTTGTAGATTAATGAATGGATATGGACATCATAACTGCATACGCTGAAATCGTAGTATGATGTACAATCTTATGGACACTAAAACATGATGCTTTGATACAATTTATGACAACTCCCTTAGTTAAATACCGGGTCATTAGTCCTTTATTAAATTAAAAGAGGTTTTTCATTTGTTTCATTCTAAGCATCACTGTCGAAAACCATATCAATTACTAACCACCTATTAGTTAATTAAGTCCGCGCCAAAATTTTTATATTTCATTAAACAATTAAAAATAATGTGTGGAAAAACTAAATTAAAACGTTTACACAATTAATATAGTCTAAACCATCACAAGGAATAAATAAATGAATAAATTTCTTGTCGAATAAACCATCGGCCACAAAATCCAAATCCATTAATAAGTGCAACAAATATTAAATAAATACCAATATAAGTTTGAACTGAATAACTGAATATATAAAGTCTAAATGGGTCAACATGCCTAACTGAGAGTCTGAAATAAAATTCTATACTAGGAATGAAAGGTGGAAGCATCTAATCAAGTCCTAAAAGCCTCTATAGTGCTGCGGCTAATCGTCCCTAGAATAGATCATCAAGCCTGACGTCCCTGTGGGTAAACAACTAAAAGGTTTTGGAAAATATTTATAGCGAGGGTTAGAACCCAAAACATTTTGAAAAAATTAGGGAGTATTTATTACAATTTAAAAATCCGTTATTGGTTACACATGTTAGTATTCACATACGCTCTGTTGAGTTTCCTCACCTCTCAACTATTGTGCACACGTGACTTTCTATACTTAGCCCACCTAGCTGTACTAACCAAGCTAACAAGACGTAAGTATCTAACTGACTATCCACATGTCTAAATCCCCATACTGCCCATATAGTACGCTATCTGAATTAACAATTCTCCTATGTGATTATCTTCCCAGGTAACATTTCACACATGTGATTATTTAATCATATAGTTAAGTTTCTCTACTGAATTTACTTCTTAGATATATCATATCTACTGGCTACTATCAAACGTAAGTAGAATATGCATATTTGTATATATTTCACACACTAATATATACTATTACGACGTCTCTCAAATTGACCACCTTAAAAATAGACATACTTTGCTATCAGTCCATATACCTCACGTACTAAAATAAGGACTGTTGGCTCGGTATGTCTCCTCGAACCCAAAAATCAAATCATAGGCAACGGAAGCGAACATAGTTCTATGCTGTGGACCACACACATACCTAACGTAGTCGAATGACATGCCGGTACCATTATATTCATGCAAATAATGGTTCACCCTAAGTCCTATGTCCTGGTTCACTCATCCAGACCTTATCGGCATCGTCAAGGTGGGATCGGCCATTACACGAGAACCTCCGTGATAGAAGGTAGCGTAGGTTTTCTAACACATAACACCAATCGGATAATATCTATACACTCAACCTATATATACTTTTATTCATTAGCTACTCACAACCTAATCATTATCATTCGTACGTAGCATATATCACTCGAATACTTGGCATACTTATTATTTTACGAGTACACTCACTATCATATTAATCTGAGTATCATTCTCTACTCTAAGGGTTTTAGTTACCCCTTATATTATTTCAGTAGTTAACACATTTATAACCTACTGGTCCATTAAATAATTCATTCAAACTTCTAGTAACTCATTCTCATTCTCTTGAATACATATGCAACAATTTAAGTTTATTGAACACTTGCCATAATTTTCTCATTAAGAATAAGTCATAATCCCATCATAGGCCTACTATAGTATAATATGTCCCTCATTATATTTTATCAATGTCCTAAAAGTTTTTCCGATAATAATTTAGGAGTTCTAGGCTTAAAAGAAGATTTTCACATTTTCTGGGAAACCGAATTGATTTTCCTAGGAGGATGAATCGATTCGAAATGCACTAGATCGTCTTCTTCCTCTACTCAAGTGCGTTTTTCACCATTTTTCTCATTCAATTCTCCATGATTCTTTACCTTAGTCCTCAACATTTTCTACATGTATTTAGATGATTTCCAAAGTAATTACAACATCAAAACATTATGATTTCTAATCAAGCATGGATCATAACATTTATTCATCAAAACCCTAAATACTCATATTCTTCATTCATACACAACATCAAGTCCATATTTTTTTCATCTAGATTATCCCTCATGATCTGATTTCGTATCCTTTACATGCACACAATTAGTTTACGTGAAATCATACCCCTAACATCAATTTAAGTTCACTTAAATTCCAATTTCATCATTCATATCAAGATGTATTAACCCTACTCTTACATGGGTATTATAACTTCAAGGAAAATTGCAAATAAACACTTGCCTTGGTTTATGTGATCTGATTTCGTGATTTGGTGATGGATTGTGTGCCTTCTCTTCCAATCCTCACTCCAAGATAGATTGTGGTGCTAGAACACACTCCAATTTCTTAAGAACTATCTCTTAGGCTTCACAAATGGCTTATCCTTATTCTCTAATGTCATCTCTTGCTTATCTAACCTCTACCTCTCCCATTTATATGCTGATAAAGATGTTGTAAATCCGTGGGTTTCTTGACCATTATTTACTAAATGACTAAAATACACCCCATATGGTGCCAGTTTAGTCTAAAACTGTCCTGGGACCCAATCAACACCCACGGGTATACTATTTTAACTATTTCGACCCTTCGAGTCATTCGTGACCTAGAATCATCATCCGAGTCACTCTAAACAAATATCCTATTTGCACCTCAATTTAGTCTACACATAACTCCCAATTGAGATAAATTCAATTACGCCAATCTCACTCGCTACGACGCATAATAATTTCTACAAATTATTTACTATTCACTTAGTAAATTTACCACAAAATATTAATCATTATCTCCATCTCTTGAATAAGATTTAATAACCACATTATTATTTTATAAAATTACGTCACGCATGTAATTTAAAAGAAATTGAAAATGACTAAATTATTGAATTAATTAAATTCCAAGTATGCAGAAATATGGGGTATTACATACTTCCTCCCTGATAGGGAATTTCATCCCCTAAATTAGGTAATCCCTGAGGTGAATAACTCTAGATACTTATTTTGCCTGTCATCCTCCCGCTCCTATGTAGAATTGTCAAGACTATGGTATCCCCACTAAACTCTGATTAATGGTACCACTTTAGATCGTAGTTTACGCTCACTACGATCCAGAATATCCACGGGTCTCTCCTCGTATGAGACATCTAGATACAATTTAATCTCCTCGAGTGGAACATGTTAGAAATCTCTCTCAATCCTCTTGTACTTCTTCAGCGATGCCACATGGAACACGCCGTGTATCCGCTGAAGATGCTCTGGTAAATCCAGTCAATATGCCATTAGTCCCATTCTCTCAGTAATAAGGAAAGGTCCCACATACATCGGTGCTAGCCTTCCCTTCTTGCCGAACCTCATAACCCCCCTTCATAGGATAAATATGTACCAACACCTAGTCATCGACCTCTAACTCTACGTGCCTACGGTATGCATCGACATAACTCTTTTGCCTATCTTGAGCAATTTGAATACATCACTGAATTAGCTCGATCTTGACAGTTATATCCTGTATCATCTCTGATCCCAACAGCTTGTCGTCCCCCACCTCTAATAGGCAAGCATGTAAATGGCACGACCTCCCATAGAGTTCCTCAACTGGTTCTATACCGATGGTGAATTGATAAGAGTTTTTGTATGCAAACTTTACCAATGGAAGGTATCACACCCATCCTCCCCAGAAGTCTAGGATGCACATCCTCAACATATCCTCTTGCATCTGATTTACCCTTCACTCTGTCTGTGGGTGTTATGTAGTACTCAGTTGTAAGTCAGAGCCCATGGCCTCCTGAAAACTCTGCCCGAAATGAGAGACAAAGATATTTTCCTTATCAAATATAATATTGATCGGTACCCCGTGAAGATTAACTATCTCGGCTATGAACAGTTGCGCATACTGCATCGTCTCAAAGTCGGTGCGAACTGGAAAGAAATGGGCCACCTTGGTCAGCTGATCCACTATCACCCAAATGGAATCATGACCCCTCTGTGATGTCGGCAGTCCGATAATAAAGTCCATTGAAATGTTCTCCCACTTCCACACGGGAATATACAGTTTTTGTAGCTTCCCTAAAGGTCTCTGGTGGTCTACCTTAACTAACTGACAGGTAACAAACTGCGAGAAAAACTCTATTATGTCTTGTTTCATCCCTCACCACCAATAGTATCTTCTCATGTCCTGGTACATCTTATCCCCACTGGGATATACCGTAAATCTCAAACCATGAGCCTTAGTCATAACCGCCCGCCTCAAGTCCTCATCCTTTGGCACTACTAGTCTCCCATTAAAATGTTTACCTCCCTCTAATCTGATCAAGGAGGACTCCACACCCTCAGCTAATAACTATCGCATTATGTCCTAGAAGAACTGATCCTCCACCCGTGCTTTCACTACCTGCAATATAATCTCGAGAGTGATATCTAGAACTGACATGCATGCTCTAGCGATCTCATCATCGTGTAGAAGCTCAATCCACTTTACTTTTCAGGCCTCTACCAACTCCCTAGTGGGTCTTAGGCTTGATGCATCTGCCCCGCATTAGCCTTCCCAGGGTGATACTGTGTATAAAGCTAGTAGTCCTTCACGAATTGTAGCCATCGCCTCTACCTCACTATCTGCCTCGTGTTAATATCCTTCTATGTGAAGAGATACTGAAGTGACTTATGATCAGTTAATAATGTAAACTTCTCACCCAAAAGATAGTGTCTCCATATCTTAAATCAAACACAACCACTGCCAGCTCAAGGTCGTGTGTGGGTTAATTCAACCGAGCAATACAAAATGAAGGTTTCAACATGTTATCATACAAATTCATTGATGTTGGAGTAAAGTCTTAAATACAACTCTTACAAGGTAAAAGAAGTTAAATCCTTGGAAATTCCAATATCAACACATACATCCACTTATTGGATTCACACACCAAATCTTTCAAGAAGTGAAATCATCCAAGTTGTGTTTATAATCCCAACCTAAGGAAATTAGATACTTATAACAATAATAATACACACAAATAAGTAGGTTTAATTAGGAGGGGGATGACATTAAAATCTTGGATTCAATACACAACAACTATATGAATTAACAAGAGAGTATTAATGGTCAACAAAATACAAAAAAGTTGTGTTTGATTAACTTACAATTATGAAGAGAGAGAGAGAGAGAGAGAAAGAAATGTAATAAAACCTAGGAGAGAGAAGAGAGCAAGGCTTGTCCAATTCTATGTTCTTTTCTAAAAACAGATGAAAATAACCTCTTTTACAAATAAATTCCACTTGCTACTTATAATAAGTGTATTCAAAACTAAGACCCAAAAACCCAAAATAAGAATTGAATAACTTAAGGGACCGATTGATCGCGAGTCTAAGGTCGATCGATAGGGGTTCTAAGAGAGTGACTACTGTTGCATTTAAAGTAAAAATATAAATTTCTAATCAACCACGGGTATGAATTTTGGCGCACATATATCCTTTTTAGTTCAAACCCAAGAAAACCTCGAAAAATTGTCATAACTCAATCGTTAAGAACTAGATTGATGCGCACCATCAATGGCTATACAAAGATTAGTAGGATAACTAAAACTTTGATGAAGTGTTCAGGCATGAAGCTCAAATGAAGAAATGACTAAATTTCCCCCAAAGTTGAATAAGACGTTGGAAAATTCCTGAAAAGCTAACACTTTCACCGTTTAGCATTCCCATAC
Organism: Sambucus nigra; assembly: GCA_949130495.1. Classification (NCBI taxonomy): domain Eukaryota; kingdom Viridiplantae; phylum Streptophyta; class Magnoliopsida; order Dipsacales; family Adoxaceae; genus Sambucus; species Sambucus nigra. Next base: position 443,083,947 of record OX422218.1, on the reverse strand, counting down.
TTACAAAAGATCAAATAAACCTTAAAAACCACATATATAACAAGAACAAATATTATAAAATATAAGAGCTTAAATACGAATATTAACGACCAAAACTGTGCATGAATGCATAAGTAATAAGAGCTTATATATAGTATTCACGACTAATCACACTACCATATTAAGAATATAAAAATCCTTAGCAAGAAAGGTCTTAGGAAAATTGTGTCTAGTCCAAGAATGACAATGGTTGTCTCTAATAAAAGTGATCATATCCCGTTGGAAAGGTTCACCAATAATCGATGTGTAAGGATATTTAGGATATCATCCTTTCATGACATTAAAGTAGTTGCTTATCCACATGGAAGAAATCTTCACAAGTACCACTGTCACGTTGGCAGATAAAACCCTATAGCCTAAGTGATCTTTACCATTCATAAGCGCCGAATAAAATTCTCTAACCATGTTCGGGTAACAAGGTACGATTTGAGAATAAACTTGAGTCGACATTATTTTCTTCACGAATTTATGTATACGAGTGTTAGAAACTGAATCCAAATAACCCGATCTCTCCCAATGCACAAATCGTGTAGAGAAGAGTTCAAAACATCTAGAATGGCCTAAGGAAGTCAAGGCATGGGAGCGAAATTTTAGAGCCCTAGAGAATAGCCTAAAAATTAAATACATTAAGACAACAAAGAACAAAAATCCTATAAGAAAAAGTATGATCAGAAGATAAATAAAGGATCCTATAGAAAAAATATGAGAAAGAGTCTAATGAATGATAATAATGCATACATTCAAAAACTATAACACATACATACAAGAGTAGACAAAACCCCAAAAATGACTAAATCAAAGCTATACACACGAAAAGCTACTCTAAAGAATCAATAGTAACTCAAGACAAGTTAAAATATTCAATCATAGAGAAGAAATCATCAGAATTCATCAAAATAACTAACACCAAGTCCTAACTCTAAAAAGTAAGCTAATAAAAAAATCTAGGAGAGATAAACTTACCAAGATGATGATTGACCACTAAAATGAGGTCGAGAACACCTTAAAAAACCTTCGTAGATACTAAGATTGGAGGAAGATATGAGGGTTCTAAGGTGAAAGAGGCTTTTGAAAGATAAAGTGGGTAAAAAATTTAGGTTCCATATTTGGGCGTCTTTAACAAACCTAGAAGCGTTTATTACAGCGATGGGAACTTTCACAAGCCATGAAGCTTGTTGCGAAAAAGTACTAGCAAAGTTGTTCATGGACTTTTCCAGCAAAACGAATAAGTGTAAAACACAATATGTATAAAATGAATTGTGCTCATATAATTTCATGTCTATAGGAAAGAACATTTTGATCCCAAAAATACCATTTAGAATGATCAAACAAGCTTCAGAAGATTATACAACGGTTCTTGGTTATATCAAATACTCTACACAAAGAATGATTTAGCATTTAAATGACTAAGGCCAAATTAAGGACATATATAAAGATAGAATGATGCAAAGACATAACTCGTGATAGAAAAGTAAACAACATGACTATTAACCCATAAAATCAAGAATGAATATTAATGCCTGAACTCACTTTTGAAAAATTTGGCTTCATGAAACAAAAATAAAGACTCATTTTTCTTTGAAAACAAATGAAATTTCTAACTACCACTTTTTCTTCCTCAATGTGAGAGATACGATTAAAACCTTTTATATCTCATATCCTTGATGCTACTCCATTTCTAAATAGATAAAAATGTTTGAGATGTTTCTTTTTGAAATAAAATTTTCATGTGGTGGTTTTTGCTATTTCATTACAAAGGGTGGAAACTCTTAACAACATAATGTAGTTCTCATAATCCCAAAGTTACATCCCTTACCACATCATCACTCATGATTTTGAAATATATATCATTTTTTCAAATATAACCATGATGATAAAAATCTCTCATAAGAAATAATTATTAATAATGAAACATTTTTTTCAAAACATCACATAAAATTTGTAATTTTTAGTAGAAGTAGAAAAGAAATCCCTTCATTATATTTTGCTTGGACGTTGCTCAAGTTATAGTGCAGTGTAAAATGCAAGAGTTATGTCAAATACTCTAAAATAGCAAGCTTAATTTACCAAGAGATTTCAAGCTATGAAATTAAAAATATGGAGTATAAAATTCCTAAATAAAATCGGTTGTACAAAAACTAAGCATGTAGGTTTTCGCTTAAACACATAGTATAAAATAATATCTAACAAACATAGAAGACCAATATCGTACAATGCTAAAATCTCAGGGTATAAAAAAACAAAGATCATATCCTAAAGAATAAAAAGATAGAAAAAGAGTAAATCAAACACTCTAAAGCATATAAGGAGAATCCTAACTCTACTTAGTGGAGGATGAAGAGTTCTCTCTAGCACGATCTCTCAAGGCTGCTAACTCCACTATTTATAAGATGAGCTTCCTAATTTAACTAGATTCAATCTTCAAAGGATCAAATTTTAGAACCATCTTAGCAGGTCAAGCTTTTTATCCTTCCCTTCGAAACCTTTTTGGGGGATTCCTTATTTTTCTTCCCCTTCCTATCAAAATCTCCCAATAAACATAGCCCTTTCACCTCCATATCAAATGGGAACCTGACTTTTATGAAAAGTGATGAGGGTAGTACACCCATGAGCTGTATCCAAGCTCTCTCAAGCAAGAGGTTGAAGCTGATAGGGCTGTTGAGCACCTGAGATTCCACATCACACTTGATAGGCCCCACCATGACATTAAGGATGATATTTTTGAGAACCTCTCAATGAAAATTATCATAGGCCCTTATGGCTTAAAATATGGTGTAAGCTCTGAGGCAATATATCCTAGATCGGTGGCAGTATAAAGGGGTTCATAGTGAACCTATTTTCTAGCAGTACTAGGGTCATAATGTATATATGCGAGTCTCTATGGTGATGTGTAAATTGAATTAGAGGTCCTTATTGGATAAGCTGATGTGATGTTACATGGTGATAAACCTGATAGTAGATTACATCTCAATCAGAGTCGAGTCCATAGGTACAAAAGTTTGAGATAAAAAATGAATGAGGTTTGCTCAGAGCTATCGGGATGTAGCCAATAACTTCCATATGGTGATGTTAGCCGATGTCAAATGGATTTGCTCTTGAATTTTATTATTTTCTCGAGGATAAGGTATGATAACTTCTTCGGGGATAATTTTTTCCTTACTATATGGGTTGGAAGGAGTGTAGTGTGGGCTAAATCTGGTGAGGAATTCCACCTCTTTGTCTGGAGAGAGTATGGGTTCTGCCCGGGCTTCTTATTTAATTTTCTCTAGATGAAAGAAAAGATCATCCAAGGATGTAGGGTCAGGGAAGTGTTGGCTTTGGGGCCACCACCTTAGTCTAATCAAGGGTAGGGGTTAGTTTTGGGCTATTATGAACTCTATTCTGGGTGCAAGAAATGGTTTCATCTATCCACTGTATGGCTACATCAGAGTTCAGGGTGGGGGTGGGGATTTCTGCCACCATGTTCAAGACTTGTCTATCTATCTAGTTAGGTGTATCAGGTGGTGATCTGTAGACATGGATGATCCTAATCTTATGCTGTTATCAGAAGTTTTTTATTGGTTATCTTCATTATCGAAAGAGGTTTTTATCTCTCCTGGGTTCATCTTTCTCACAATGATGGAGGCCTCATAAAAGATATGCCTATTATGGTACCGGTATTTATCATATCTTGCCCCTTGGGGTGAGATCTTATGGATAAATCTGGTGTGGGTCTGTGAAGACACTATGTAGCATAGGTTATTAAACATTTCATGTGTGTGGTCATAGGGAACAAGGTTGATAAGTTCTATATCGATGGTATATGAATACTTCCGGTATGGGGGACCCTCTGATGAGGGATGGTCTCGATGGGTCATTTCTCTTAAAGTTCAATTATGATGACTATGTGGTCTGCATTTAGGTAAGTATTCCCATAACTATGTCTTACATCAGCGCAGTGGTGGGTCTAGGGTGATACCCCAAGTATGAGGAAGTTGAATGCTATCTCCACAATGAGTAAATCAAGCTCACTATAAGTATTAATAAGATCTCCTCTGTGTAGAGTGATTTTAGGTGAATTAAGGTCAACCTTTATAGTACTTCATAAGGTATCTTGTATTTCCATGGTTAATTCATTCTATCATGTGGATCGGATACTTTGGTACACGTCGACGTTGGTGATTCGTATTGAATCATTGCACTTTATTACCCTCGAACTTATGCATTTTATCCCCCTCGGGTACTGTAATGTCTATATTTATACTCGTTAATCAGACAACCTCCGTTTTATATACTAACATGTTATTTAAGGTATTATTGATCTTTTGTAGGTGTTATAGTACTAAGTGTGGATTTTGGTTGCGTTTCGGTAAAGATTCATCAAAGTTCACACGTTCAGGGGCAATTTAGTAATTTAATACTTTGGGATTTTTGCCCAAAGTCTCATGGAAGTTGAAGATCTCGGGTCAAGTTTCGCGTGTCCATGAATGGTGCTCCAATCAGAGTCCGAACGAATAATCCACGGACCATTAATCGGGAAAGAAATATAAGATATTGTTTAATTATTATTTTATTTATAAACCAACAATTGGTTTAATTCCCTTCATGTCCTTTTCTCTTTCACTTTTGCAGCAAGCTTCAATTAGAAATGGTGATTTTTGTACCATGCCCAGGTTTGGCTCGGGTTTTGGTTTCATCCGAAATTGAGAGCTTGGGTCCGAAATTGAGCATGGATTTTGATGTAAAAACGCATTTGGGACATAGATATGGGTCTCGGTTTGTGCAATTTTGAGCTTAGTGATGTCCGTCCATTAATGGATCTTTCGGTGGTGGTCTTGGACTAAACCCATTTGGGGGTCTTTGGTATTGATTGCAGCAGGTGGGGTGATCTCGTCTTTGTCCATTGATGGTGGCAGATTTGCAGGTCTTTCTTTATGGCCATGGCTGATCATGGTGGTTGTGGAAGAAATTATGGGTCTCAGCTTGTAAATCGTGGGCTGAAAATGTTACTCTCGATCGATCGGATGCCAATCCGCGATCGATCGGGGTTTTATTTTTTACCTTGGATCGAGATAGTGTGCCCCTTCCCCTGCACGCGATCGATCGCGATTTGGCCACCGGTCGACCGGTGCTCTGTTTTTGTCCAAAAATTGGCTGCTACTTATCTCTTTCCTTTTTCTATTTCTTTTTCATTTATTTTAATAAGAGACTTATCCCCTTTTCATTTCTTTTTCTTTTATTTTTGTTTCCTAATTGTAACTTACTATAAATACCAACTTTGGTTATTTTAGTTGGATCTCTAGTTTTAGTTTCTTTTTTCCTTTTCTCTTTTTAACCTAGGTTAGAGAAATATTTTGGGGTTTTGTTGTGGAGTCCGTATCTCCACCATTAATGTAAGTTTACTATTCCTCTTTCTTCTCCTTCTTATTTAATTGCATTCTAATTTAATTTTTCATCCTTTGGTATTTATTTCTTGCCTAGATAATTTGTAGTGTTAATTTAATTAGTTGTCTTAATTAATGTTATTTTAATTAATGTTGTTTAATATGTGTAGGGGCTAAGTTAAATTAGGTTCTGTTGTGGTTGCTTTGCTTTAGTGATTGTTTTTACCGGTTTATTTCGAGTGGGTTGTCCTAATTATTACGCCTATGAAATAATGAAGTATATCACGTATAGTCCATATTTATGACCTTTCGTGTGTAATTTTGGGGATATTTGTTGACGCCAAAATCATGTTAGTCTTTTATGCGAATTTAGGGGTGTAAAAACTCTTGATTTAATTAGTTGACGAAACGAGACTCAATCTTAATAGTTCGTGAACCCCGGTAACCATTTATACCAATTAACTCAGGGTGAGGGATATCCGACACAACCTATTGTTTTTATTCTCTTTGTTACCGTAGTTTAAATACACTCGCCTAGTATAATATCTTTTTAGTTATCTTTTCTTTTTTGTTAGCAATACCTTTTACATTTTTATTCTAGAGGTATTAAACTAATTAAATTCTAGCAACTTATCTCTATGGATTTTCGATTCCTGGACTGGCCGCTATACTCACTTAAAAGAATGTAGTCATAGTTAATGTTTTTGTATTGAGGAGGTGAATCGAAAACAACGATTGGCGTCTTGACACACGCTACTTTTCACCCTTGATCAAAATGCCGTCGTTGCCGGGGACTTGATGTTTTAGAATTTATTTGATTTAGCATTTCATAGTATTTTCTTTAAATTTGTATTTTTTTCTAACATTTTTTATAGTACTTTTACATTTGAGCGCAAAGAACTGCTCGAATAATTTGGCCGCACATCACTTTGTGGAATTTGCCATCTTGAGCCTTTTTTGGTGTAAGCATGTTTTATTCCAATTCTTTCGATAGTCGTAATGATAAATATTAAAATCCTCGTACCCCTATGAGTTTGGGTGAATATTTAGAGACCCAAAAACTTTTAAATTCTACAATGTCTTTGGGTGAGTATAACGAAAGTCAAGCTTCGGAGTGCGTGTATTTTGAGGATGATTGTAACGATTTTGGGCCTTTAATTACTTAGAATAAGAATGTTGAAACTACATGCATTATCTTTCAAAATTATTATAATAATGATTTTGAGTATAGTTCCAATGATAATTTTCAAATTTCTCATTTGCAAGAATCCACGTTTCGACCTATGACTTTCAGTGAGGGCTTGCACATGCTTAAAAATCAGAAAATTGAAAATTGTTACCGGGATGAAAATCGTTGTTGAGAGCATGAGTTGGATTTATTATTTGAATCCGACGTTTATTTTTATTCCGACTTTTTAAGTCGAGGAATGTTTTGAACCAAATGAGGACTTTGTGCCTACTTTGGAACAAACCATTCTTTACTTGGCCCATGGCATAGTAGATAATGAAAATAAGGAAGAAATGGACGCAATATCCATTTTCAATGAAATGATTTCCTCTTTGGTCCCCAAAGATGAATATTTCATTGAACATGATCTTATTTCCTTCGAAACTCAATCTTCAAGTGATGATGACTCATCTCTTGAGTTTTAATTTATTTCTTTCCCATCTTTATTCTATACTATCGAACCGTCGCTAGTATCCGATGAATCGGTTCCAAACTTTAAAGTGTTAAACCTTTTCACCGATGAGGAGTACTTGATCGAGTCGCCTTCGATGAAGGCATCTTTGCCTCCATGTGCACCACCTCCCATTCCAATTGTAAAATATTTGGGAGAAAATTCTATTTTTTTTACCCACGTGTTTTTGTCACTCATTTTATCCAAATCCCCCATCCTCCCTCCAAAATTTTTAATTGAGTATGGTTCATTTCTTTTGCCTTACACATGACTTCCGTTATTTAAACGGAATTCCTATTTTTTGAAAGGTATGCTTTCAAGTGAGGGTACACCGGTTATCTCCAAAGTCAAATCGTGTTTTGGGTGGACCCCCAAAAATTTCAACTTCTAGTGTATAGTTAGTTAGAAGTTAAAATTGTAGGTTGTACGTAGTTAGTTTATTTTTCCTTTGACTTATATTTTAGTGTAATTAGTTAAAGTTTTATTTTTTCTTTTTGTTATGCCTTGGTACTAACATGTTTTGTAGAGTCATTGGACTTGTACTTTTACGAGATCGCTCCATTTTGGGTAATATCACTCTTTTCCTCTCTTTAAATTGGTTCTTAATTTACATTAAGGACAATGTCACGTTTTAAGTTAGGGGGTGTGGGTTATTCCATACATTGTTTTGCTTAGTCCATGATTTTGATTATATGTTATTTCCAAACTTGCTTTTCTTGTAAAAAATTAAAAATTTGAAAAAGATTTTCTTTATTTTTTCTCCTTTTTTGGGCGTTTTGCGTTTGTTTTCGATGATAAATTTCAATAATTTCTCGATCCAATAGATAATTCAATGATGCATGTTCTCGATTTTAGAAGTTATTAGACTTTAGTCCTCAAATAATTGATATTATGAATAACTTCATGAATTAAACTTTAATCCCATGAGCACATATGCTTTTCTTGCTTTATTGATTTGGTTTAAGAGTTTTATAACTCGGTAATCTTTTATTGCATTATATATATTTACATCGAGTGAGCTTTGGGCTTTTCTTCGTTTGTGAATGTTATACACTTCTCTTTCCTCTTCAAAACTTTACAATCGTTGGTAATCTCACTATTCTTTCATTGATTGTTCATTAATTGAGTTTATATCTTGAAATGTATTACTTGAGCATGATTTTCAAAGTTGTTTTGACTCGAGAATTGCGTAAAATTTAGGAAATGATCATAGTCCATCTTTGTTATGTCACCCATATTTACCATGACCTCACTTTTTATGTTTTCCCTCATCAAACCCTTTGAGCCTTAATATAGCCTTTCGTTTCATAACTCCAAAATCCCATAACCAACTCTAAATTGGACTTATATACAATATTTATTACATTCCATACCTTTTTTCGGAATGATACTTGGGTTTGAATGATGTGGTTATTTTGTGGTTGCAATTAGGTAGTGAGAGTAAAAAAGTAAAGAAAAGAAAATAAAAGAGAAGAAAAAGAGAAAGAAGAAAACAAAAGAAAAAGTGCAAAAAATAAGATAACAAAAGAAAAAGAAATTTGTATATGTTGTGTATAGTCTTCAATAAGCTTTGTTTACTCTCCCTATTGTTATATTCAATGCCTTTTGTGGAAGTTACCTTCCAATTTTGAAATTTCCAGCAAATTTTCCATTATTGCGAGTTTTCATCCCCGAACACTTCGAATCTGTACATATTCCTTTCATTTCATAACCCGATCCCAAACCTACATTACAACCCTATGAAGTCCTATATGATCATAGGGTAAAAGTTTAAATAGTGTTGATAATCTGTGAAAGTACATTTCGCCTCCATTAATGAGCGGTATCTTTCATTAAGATTACATTTTTTTTCATTTTATATATTGCGTTCTTCATTGTGACATTTGCGCGACCTAATTTCCATTTACTCTTTATGCCCGCATGTCCAGTGTATGACCTCCCATTTCAGAGTGATTTCATAATTTGAGCATAATTCCTGGTGAGGATTGATATATGCATGCTTTATGTTTATTATCCGATTTATATAAGTTTTTTTCAACTCATACTTTGCGTGTGCTCGCTCTCCTCCCATATTTTAAGGTTTCAATTCTACGAAGTTCATTCTATAATGTTAATAATACGGACTTCTATGTGAATTCATTCACTTTCTAATAATGTGTATGGAATCTTTTTCGTATTATTGAGCATGTCTATTTTGTTCATTTGGGCATATTTTGAGGAAACCATGTGACATTTGTGGGTTTTATCCCTGTAAACCGTCACGAGACGACACTCGTCCACTAGGGTAACCTTTGGTTTATTAGCTTATTGCATATGATAAATGCAATCGCTCGCCCGCGAAGATGACTTTTATCTCTTTTATATATACCTCCTATTTTTCAATTGTCTTGTATTTTTTCTTGCATTGAATTTTATTACTAGGGACTAGCAATGTGTAAGTTAGGGTGTGATTCCTATCGAATCAATGCACTTTATTACCCTCGAACTTATGCATTTTAGCCTCCTCGGGTAGTTTAATGTCTATATTTATGCTCGTTAATCAGATAACCTCCGTTTTATATGAAAACATGTTATTCGAGGTATTATTGAGCTTTTGTAGATGTTACAGTGCTAAGTGTGGAGTTTGGTTGCATTCCGGTAAAGATTCATCAAAGTTTGCACGTTTAGGGGAAATTTAGTAATTTAATACTTCGGGATTTTTGCCCAGTCTCACGGAAGTTGAAGCTCTCAGGTCAAGCTTTGCCTGTCCGTGAACGGTGCTCGAATAATCCACGGACCTTTAATCGGGAAAGCAATGTAAGATATTATTTAATTATTATTTTATTTATATACTAATAATTGGTTTAATTCCATCCATGTCCTTTTATCTTTCACTTTTGCAGCAAGCTTCAATTATGGAGATTTTGGTTCCATGCTCAGGTTTGGATCAGGTTTTGGTTTCGTCCAAAATTGAGAGACTGGGTCCGAAATTGAGCATGGATTTTGATTTAAAAACGCATTTGGAACATGGATATGGGTTTTGGCTTGTTCAATTTTGAGCTTAGTGGTCTTCGACCATTAATGGAGCTTTCGGTGGTGGTCTTGAATTAAACCCATTTAGGGGTCTTTGGTATTGATTGCAGTAGGTGTGATGATCTCGACTTTGGCCATTGATGGTGTCAGATTTGCAGGTCTTTGTTTTTGGCCATGGCTGATCATGGTTATTGTGGAAGAAATTGTGGGTCTCGGCTTGTAAATCGTGGGCGGCAATTGCTACAGTCGGTCGACTGACTGCTAATCCGTGGTCGATCGGGGTTTGATTTTTTTACCTTGGACTAAGACAGTGTGCCCCTTCCCCTACATGCGGTCGACTGTGATTTGGGCACCAATCGACCGGTGCTCTGTTTTTGTCTGAGAATTGGCTTTTACTTATCTCTTTCCTTTTTCTATTTCTTTTTCATTTATTTTAAATAGAGATTCTTTTATTTTTGTTTCATAATGGTAACTTACTATAAATACCAACTTTGGTTATTTTAGTTGGATCTCTAATTTTAGTTTATTTTTTCCTTTTTTCTTTGTCACCTTGGTTAGAGAAATATTTTGGGGTTTTGTTGTGGAGTCCCCATCTCCTCCATTTTCTTTGTGTAATTCCTCCATTAATGTAAGTTTACTATTCCTCTTTCTTCTCCATCTTATTTAATATCTTTCTAATTTAGTTTTTCATGCTTTGGTATTTATTTCATGCCTAGATAATTTGTAGTTTTAGTTTAATTAGTTGTCTTAATTAATGTTGTTTTAATTAATTTTGTTTATTATGTATAGCGGCTATGTTAAATTTGGTTGTGTTGGATTGAACTCACCTAGGGTTGACTAGTTGCTTTGCTTTGGTGATGGTTTTGACGGGTTTATTTCGAGTGGGCTGTCCTAGTTATTACGCCTATGAAATTTAACGGAGTATATCATGTATACTCCGTATTTACTACGTTTCGTGTATAATTTTGGGGATATATGTTGATGCCAAAATCATGTTAGTCTTTTATGAGAATTTAAGGGTGTGAAAACTCTTGATTTAATTAATTGACGAAACGAGACTCAATCTTAATAATTCATGAACCCATGTAACCATTTGTACCAATTAACTCAGGGTGAGGGATATTCGACACAACCTATATTTTTATTCTCTTTGTTACCGTAGTTTAAGTACACCCGCCTAGTATAATCTTTTCTTTTAGTTATCTTTTCATTTTTGTTAGCAATACCTTTTACATTTTTATTCTAGAGGTATTAAACCGATTAAATTCTAGCAACTTGTCTCTGTGGATTTTCATTACCCTGAGTGGCCGATATAGTCCCTTAAAAGATTGTAGTCATAGTTTAGATTTTTTTGTTGAGGAGGTGAATCGAAAATAATGATCGGCATCTTTACACGCGCTAATTTTCACCCTTAATAAGTTGGGGTGCTTATGTTCCCCATTGATGTTGAAGAATTGGATGGGCGATCCTCTGTACGAGGGTTTTGGATGTAAACTATTTGCAATGTAGCCTCACTTTTTCATACGGTAGTTCCAGTGTTCATGTTGTTCAAAATGGTCAAGATCTTCAGTGGTAGCTCTGTATTCGATCCTAAACTTGTAATCTGGGATGCTGGGGGCTTCAAAGAATGAGGTCCATTGCTTGTGAAGTCTGAGTTCTTTCCTTGATGAGTATTTCCATTAAGTCATCATCTCTTAGATTTGGGGATTGAGAAAATATTCATATTTGGACTCTCGGGATGTATTACCCTTGATGATAAATATATTTTCCAAGCAGTCAGTGATGTCCTTATTTGGCAAGTGGGTGTAGTAGGTAGGTTCAGGCTCAGTGGTCAAAGGTATTGGAATAGGCTCTAGTTTTATAAAGACGATATTTTTCTATGGTGGGTATTATCCCAAACTCTAGACCGATCAACTGAGAGGGGTTAATGTCACCCTTGGTGTGTGTTTGTATCATGTGAGTGGTACCTAGAGGGAATAATTGAGTCTTGGTTCCTGGGGAAGGACTCAGGTGGTTATCCCATAGTTTTCATCGTACTCATATTCGAATAGAATTTGAGTGACCATGACCCTTTGGTTCTCACGGAGTAGGTTCAACCTTCCTCTCAGGAGGATGGGTGTCTAACACACTTTAATGGACCAAGTTTATCCTTTAGCTTGGCTTCCTAGGTAGTGTCTCTTTATAAGATGTGGGTTCTCCAGCTTTATTTCTCTTCATACAGATGCTAGTGAAGGACCTGGTACTTCCATGTAAAGTGATCGTTGGCTCTAAACTATCGGTCCTTTTCACTTGGTTGTATTAGGGAGATTGGATATCGGGCTGTCTGGGCCACTAGTTCTCCCATTTGTTGATTGATATATGTTACGCTATCACTATTTCCTGAGAAGTTGACCAAGAACGTGTTAAAAGTAGCGAGTGAGTGGACACCACTATCAGTTACTGAATCTGAGAGGGAGAACAGGTGAACCTCAGGGGTTGAGTCTCCACATCTGGAGGACTGGATTAGTACTATAGTAATAATATGATCAGTTTGCTGGAGGTCCTCACCATACATCTCCTCTCACTCGTCCGAGTGATATTTTTCTTATAAGAATAAAGCAAAAAGTCAAGGCTCTTTTGAGAGCATGAACTCTGTGACCATGAGTACATTAGGGCTACAGTGGTTAGTTTGTAGGAAATGTATGGCCATTATGAATAATGTCATAAGGTCCTTGATGGGATTTACTTCGATGATAATTCTTAAGGCGGGTGATGGCTCACCCAGAGGGGTTATTATTTGGAAGTGTGAGTGTGTCCTCATCCTTTGGTTGTGATGAATGGGACTATAAGGGTTGAGGGGTCGGTGTTTGGGATGGGAGAATCAGATAAGGAATTAGTGTGGGGATTGAGATGACATGGTAGGTGTTTTCTATGACATTGGGCTATGGTGGGATAAGGATCTTGACGTAATGAGGTTTTGGATGGCATATCTCAAGGCCTAAAAGTTATCCGTAGTGTAATCGACCCCTATAGAACTCACAATGTGAGTCAGACTGCCAGTTCTTATCCCTAATGGTGGGGGTGGTTTGGGGTTGAGAGGTTTTAGGTGACCATCCAACTTTAACACATCAAAGACATAACTGAGGGGGGTTTAATATCTATAAAGTGTCTTGATAGAGCACAAAACTCTTTTGGAGAAGGCACAACTTGATAGTTTTTGAAGGGGGTCCCGATTGGAAGGGTGCAACGATGGCTACTATGGATTGGGAAATGTTTGTAAACATGCATGGTTTTGGTCATGGACTAACCACAAGGGGAGTTATATGAAATGTGGAAGCTCTGGACGCGTTCTTATAGGCAGAGAATTGATTTGCATCTTGATGAGGTTCCTTCGTAGATTTGGATGCTTTGGCAGCCGAATGTTCCTCGATTTTACACTATATATGGTTGAGTGCTTTAAAACTTGGTATCTAGGTGAGACCAAGTTAATTTTACACCACCCTACAGAGGATCTTGATCATGATCTCCATATGATCATTTTCTAAGGGGCGATTGACCCTCTGACTGATTTTCAAACTTCAACAAGTGACGAAAGTGCCAACTGCCTCTATTTCTTCTTGCTTTAGCATTTAAAAGACTTTACGAGTGGTTCCATGTTTATCGTTGTATTCGTATTTATTTAGGAAATTAGATAATATATGCTCCCATATTTTGGCGATCCTCTTATTCTTCAGACCCATAACTAGCTACGGACTTCTCCAGATAGTGAGGAGGAGGAAATACTCTTTAGAACTCCTAAGCATACGTCACGAACCTACATTTAAAGATGGTAGTAGATAAATGAGTGGACAAGGAGCCCTTTCCTTTGTCAATTTTAAAAATTGGCATCTTAAACTTATTCGACAATTAGGTTTCTAGATAGAGAGCCATCTTCTTCATATTCGCAAGCTCATATGTAGTCTGCATCCTGCTGATGGCTTCTTAGAGGAGACATAGTTCAAACTGTACCTACATTATCTCTTGATTTGGAGGTGGAGGCGAAACCTCATCGTCCGGTAGAGGAGCGATAGATTTAGCTCATGGGGGTCTTGGAAGGCGGTGTTTAGGTACTCAGGGTAATGATCGTAAGGCTCAAAGTATCCATGATGGGAAAATGGTATAGGAAGTGGGGGCACTAATTTTGGCAAGGGAGCCGCTACTGAAACTGATATAGGTAGATCTTGGGGATTAGTCTATATTGCCTCCATAACCACCCCAGGTCATGTATCGGTGTTGAGAATGGGAGGAAGAAGTACGTTCTCTCTTGTTACGATAATAACAATTGCCTCTTATTGACTAAATTATGCTCGGCCTAGTGCCATGATTTCAAATTGCATGATATTCTGTGAGGAAGTGATGTTTTCAACCTATCTCAATGTCCAATGCATCTCGAATGGAGCTTGATCCTCTTTAATAGACATAGATCAGACTTGACAATCATGGGTAGGGAGTTCTGTGATGAAAACTATTCGAGCGCATGGAGTGCCGACTCGGGTTTCTGGAGTAATAACTTAGTGGTAGTTCTTTGATGATAATGATAATTGCAGAAAAAGTTTGGGCATATTCATTTTGGGTTTTGTGGACAGAAGGACTGAAATTATGACAAGACATAAGGGAAAAAGACTCATATATGTATGACTTTATTTTATGCAATTATTTTATCTATTTTAACCATATGTGGGATGTAATTTGTTTACTATATTTTTTGGTAGTATGTTCAAAAGGGGAAGAACTTAACAGAGTCCCTTTGGATTCGGGAAAATAGGGGTGAGCTCTCGTTTTTCATACGAGGGGGGAGGAAGTAATAGAATATGATTTATTATTTTCTCAAAATAAAAATGTGGGTAAGGGAATCCAACGTTAGGTAATTCTATTTTGGAGATAACTTTACGATTCATTATGTTTTATCTTCCATGTAAAAGGGGGAGACATTGAGCCTATAATCCAACCAGATGTTATTTTCGCGTGTTATATTATGTACGCCCTTCTTTCTTACCACAACAAACAAGCCTATCTACGTCAATTAGATGACTAATATCTTTTTGCCTTTGCATTCGGGGTTTTAGACCATCCTCCGTCCGTCTTATAATATTTTGAATTTTTTTGTCAAAATGAATGGACCGTAAGTATCTGTTAGTTTTTACGAAATAAGATGTGTACTTAAAGATTTTGTTATATGAAAATTATGATGCGACTCGATGATAGGTGGATCACTTTTCATTTCCATGGATCAAGATATACTGAGTTGGTTGAAATAAGTGGCCTTTAAAGTACGTGTGACACAACTTTACCCTAAATACTGAAGAGCTGTGAAAGCCTATTCAAATTTCTCCAATACTGGAACAACTTCAAACGTTCCCTGTCACCAAGACTTTGCGATCGAGAGATAAGTTTCCTGATATACCATATGGGTGAACAAAAAGACTGCGAAGATTCATCGGCGACTAGACTTTCGGCTAACTGCCTTTGGCCTTGAGCTTATAGAGTTTAAATAATATAAAAATTAAGACTATGCAGTGCATGATGCAAACATGTAATCTTCATTTTTATATACTTTGATGTTTATTTTATTACAAGGTCCTTCTTGCATACCAATACATTTGAATAAAAGTGCAATGTTGTATATAGGTACCTAGTTACATATCTACATTTTGAGTATCCCTAGACTAAAGCCTCTAAACAGTTTAAAACATCTATGTAAAGTAGTCATGCGAGGGAGTGATTACAAGCATATTATGAATGAGGTATAAGGATAGTTCAGTTCTCTTGATTTACTCCCTATGGAGTCTCCACTGTGACGTAATTACGAAATCTAGTTATGATAAACAATATTGATTGTTAATAATAGAAAAAATTATAAGGGTTCGAGGAAGACCGTTTTAGGTAATGGGTGGCCGTTAATGTGCATTTAAATGTGTTCATGAGAATCCATGGTGTGATATAGTTTGGTAGGTTTGAGGATCGATAGAAAGGAAATGTGAGAGATAAGTGCACCTATGCTGGAAAAAAATATCGAGATATATATTATTGAGGCTCATGCTCAAGAGAAGGACTCAGTATTGCGGGGTATGGCCCCGAGATTTGTGTAAAGATTTTTTACCCTTAGAGTGTGAGCCAAGGTTTTATCGGGGATTATCCCCACTTGAGGTGACCTAGGTGGGAAGATCTCCGTTTAGTAGAGCATAACTTTATTTAGAATCACTGACTTTTGCGGATTGCTCACAAAGGTTGTCCTTTATTTTTCTCGAAGGAAACTTTTAAGAAGTAGGAACCTCGTTCGGGACTGTGTAGGAAGTGACGTTTTAAAAGTACTAACTTCTCTCCGGGAGACGAATTTTTTTTGAAGTATAAACTTATTTTAGGACTTTTCAGGATGAATTCAAGTATATCGTGTGCTTGGGATTGAGAAAGTTAGAAAACCGAATCAAAATTGGGTTTCGGGGTGCTTTTCAAGGTTGTTGGGCCTCTCTTTTTTATTGGATTTTAGGCAAGGCCTTTGATTGATTGGACATCTTGGGGGTTTGATCGATTAATTAACCCTAATGACAGGTGTAGTGTGGATGGGGAGTGTAATACCCCGTATTTTTATGAGTTTTAATTTTGGAGATTTATTGTATTTAATTAGAGATATTAATTTAATATTAATCCGGAAATCGTTTAAATAATTACTAGCGTGATGAGAGTTAGTAATTATTGGAATTTTGTTGTAAGTTACTTTATGGGTAAAGTAAGTTGTGTAATTAAATTTTATAGAACTATCACGAGAATCTGATTTGATAATTTTGGAAATTTATCGGGACGTGCTTGTGTCGTGTCGGGATTAAATTTAAATTATTAAAAGTGAATAAATTATAAGTCACCCGTATGGTCGTTTTGAGTGCATCAATGTGACCGGAAGGGTCAAAATAGTTAAAATAATGTACCCGGGGGTTTAGTTTGGGTCTCGGAGCATTTTTAGGCCTAATTAACATCCCGGGAGGGCGTTTTAGACATTTCGTATTTTTGGGCATGGAAACTCACGAATTTTCTAAGGTTATATCAGATGGTAGGAGTTATCTTCTAGGGTTAGAATAACCAAAAACCAAAGACGGCCATTGGAGAGGAAGAGGAGAAGCTTTCCAAGGAGTTCTAAGCCAAGAAGTCCACCGTTTGCATCGCCGTCGCCGCCAAATTGTAGATCGCGCAACAAGGATCATAACCACACCAATATTTTCCACAAATTTGAGCCAATTATTTCCAGGCAAGTATCTGTCTTGCTCTATTTTAGTTAATGCTTCAATGATATTAGTCTAGGGTTGAATAGGACTAGTTTTTGTGAAAGAAACCATATATTGGAGACTCGAATTCGCATGTTATAGAGGTAAAAGATATATTCTGGAAATATAATTCATATGTAGAGGTTGAACCATGAAATTTCATTGAGTTAGGAGTAGAAAATCTGGGAAAAGAATGGGAAGAACTAAGTTAAAGAAATGATCAGGGTTCTTGTTATTTTTATGGATTTTGACCCTTTTAATTCGTTATAATTGATGAAAACTCGCATGTCTTACGTAGAATATTAATTATTTGAGGATATAACACTTGTGGTATCATTTGTTGGGAGTTTGGAAATCAAATATGATGATTTGGATGATTTTGGAATAGAATTCCCGTAACTGGTATATCTGCAGTTTTTCCATAACTGCTTAATCGATCGATCGATCCAAGAGCATCGATCGATCGATGGATTGATGGATCGAGCCCCTGCCATAGATCGATCGACCCCTCTTGGAAAACTCATATTCCCCCTTTTAAATAGGTTAATCCAACTTAAATGAATTGTAATCCTTGGACAATATTGTTAGAACATTTTGGGATATAAAGAAGATCAGTAGGGCTTTATAAAAATGGAACCTTTAATGTAAGACGAAATTAACATTAACGGAGGTGTTTTACACTTAAGGAAGAATGGGAACGTGTGTCTAAAGGGTGAGACTCGTAAGGAAGTTTCGTCGTAAAGTAAAAGAGTACCTACTGAAATTACTTAGGAAGATATAATTCTACGAGTGTTACGAAGTAAGTTTGGAATAATCCCATAACTAAGAATAAAAGAGACGAACCGTTATACGGGATAATCTAGTAATGTGTACTAAGAATTAATGTCATAAGTATGGGTCGTGGGTGTACCTAAATTAGAAATGGGAATGATAGTATGCATAAATGACTGTATTTGTGCATATACTATATCCGTGTAAAAATCATGCCCCCGCTACTTGCTATCACTGAGGTTACCGCACCGGGACAACCTTATCTCGATGGGACCTTTATAGGGGATATTGACTTGTACCCTAGAACATAGGAATCCTTGGTATAGGCTATCGGATAGATAGTTAGACGGTCATAAGAGACGTGAGGGTATGTGATGACCTCTTAGTGACTTAGAACTATGCTTCGCCTCAATTTGTATGTGTTTTGTGTTAATACAGTTCCAGAGTGATTCCGAATTAGTATTTCCCTTAGTACGAGTGATACAGGGACTTGATAGCAGAGTATGCCAGAACCATAAATTTATGTGCGGTGCCGATAGTATATATATATATATATATATATATATATAATTTAAATTGGGAAACTCTCTACTATGATTAAAGTAGTTGAGTAATGAATTAATATTCCGAAATTTGTAAGTGTGTGAAAAGTTTGAGGTAATACTGAGAAATTTTATAATAAAATGAGATTTATGTGAAAATTTTGCTTTCAGAGAATAATTATCTTAGCACTAATAATTGTCGACATGAAACCTTATGAGGATTTTAAGAAAATCTAAACTGTTGGGATTAATAGCGCGGTAGGTGTGCACATTAAAAGAGAGGTGAGAATTTCTCAAGAGAGTGCCGCATACTAATATGATTGTTGCATTAGCCGGTAAGCATTTTAAATACTTGCTAAACTAATTTTTAAACTGTTTTACAATCGGGCTCTGACCCGTTTCCTTTTATCTCTTATCTCTTGTATATATATGTATATATTACAGGTGCCCAACCACAAGGGCATCATGCATAGGATCCTTTGGAAGGAACATGCTGCAACTTAGGTGGGAGTTGTAGGCCTCTTGCTTAGACGACCTCATTATTGATTCCACTTCTAGTTATATTTTATCCAGTTGGGCATGTGTTGCCCTTTTTCCTTTTTCATTTGGTTTTATCAGAGATTGTGATTTATTTACTTACAGTATTTATACTTTGGGATTTGTTACTATCAGGATGTTTTCCTTTGAAGTTTTAAAGTTGGAATTCGTATTTGAATGCTTAAATTGCTTGGATTGCCTTTTCCAGTCTAGTATTGAGTGACTTTTAAACTATGAATTATGGTAGGTTTTTATTATTGGGTTTAAATTAAATATGGAACTAATGTTTTAAAAATGGTTTTGTCACTTAGCTAAATTATTTAGGGTGCTTAATTTGAAAAAGTTATTTTTGCGACAGTGATGCTAAGAATGAAACAACCGTTTACCTTGGTTATAATTTAATAAAGGACTGATCACCCGGTATTTAATTAGGTGGGGTGTTACAGGTGGTATCAGAGCATCAGGTTTTAGTGTCCTTTAGGATTTGTACGACTTATTTTTCTTTCAGCTTAACGTTCTTGCTATAGAGCCCTAAGTTTTAGGATTGTTGTATTCTTACTTTTACGCTTACGTCTTCAACTATTTGAGATTTGATAATAACTATAGACTAATAAATTTCTTTATGTTTCAGATGCCTCCGAGTTGCACACCCAAGGACAGACATGCCCAGGCCGAGCTGCCAGCAGCTCCAGTTCAAGGAACGATGAACGCAACAGAGGTAGCCTCTATCGTTGCTCAGGCGGTGAATGCCGCATTGGCAGTAGTGCAGAAGGCTCCACCCTAGGTTTAGGAAGTGGTGCTAGTACTGGCACAGCTTCCTTTTATATGGGAGCGAGTTAGGGATGCCTTCCAAAAGTCGCATCCCCCAAAATTTGCTGGTAGTCCGGATATTATTGTAGCCAGCCAATAGAAGAAGGGTATTCAGAGGCATCTGCGCATGTACAAGTGCACTGACGTGCAGAAACAGCTATTGGCTTCCTTCAAGCTAGTGGGGGCCGCTTTGCAGTGGTGGGAATCTACCATCACCTTGGAGGAGAGGGACATCATCACTATTCAGTCATTTTGGGCACGGTTTGATCGCAAATACTTTTCATCCGCTGTACAGACTGAGATGAGGAGGAAGTTACTAAATTTGAAACAGGAGAATACAGCTGTTGCTGATTATGAGGAGGAGTTCACTAGACTTCTCACTATAGTGCTAGATGAGGCACCCACTAAGGGGAAGAAGATACTTTTGTTTGTGGACGGGTTGGCTTGGAGGATCCGTCAACACCTCATAGGCAATCTGTCACTGAGTACCTACACGGATGTACTCAATGCTGCTTTGTTACACTGCCAGGATCACCGCTTCCATCTGCAGGGAAGGAAGCGAGCAGGAGAGTCCAGCCAGCAGGGCAGGACAGGGGGTAGTGGTACTAATGGAGCACCGACATCTCAGGGGCAGACTTGTCAGCATGAGCAGAGTTCCCATCAGGGGGACCCTGCCAAGCAGTTCCGATTAGGTGACTCCAGGCAGGGATTTGGGGGATTTAGGCAGGGCCAGCAGGGCCAACATCGTCAACCGCAGGGTCAGCAGCAGGGCCAATAACATTTTCAGCAGAGCCAATAGCGGGGAGGTAACGATCAGTAGGGACATAATCAGTAGGGACACAGGGGAGGAAATTTTAGGAGCCGATGCTTCGGGTGTGGTAAGAATGGCCATAGGCGCCATGATTGTCTATAGGGAGATAGGGACCCACAGCAGCAGGGTGCCCGTAATGAGCCATAGAGGCCACATTTTCCAGCCGCCCTCCTAGCACCAACTCAGGCACCAGCCTTACCAGCCATTCCAGCAGCTCCAGTGCAGCAGGGGCAGTTACAGTACGGACGTATCTATAACGTCCACCAGGCAGAAGCTCCTTAGGCACCACCCACGATTGAGGGTACGTTTCCTATCCATGGTACTATGGGTCAGGTTTTATTTGATACTGGGGTGACACACTATTTTATATCTACTCATTTTACGAAGTCCTTAGGGTTATTAGCCACAACAGAGAGCACTGTGACATGCGTAGACTCACCACTGAGAAATGGATTGTTAATTTTCCTTATATATCGAGGTGTGGGAGTAAAGATTGGTAGCTTAATCTTACCAGTAGACATGTTGGTCTTAGATATGCATGAACATGATGTTATTATTAGCATGGATTGGCTCGTAGCATACAGAACCATGATAGATTGTTTCGGAGGGAGTATTGTCTTTGCCGTTTCGGGGCAGGAGATGTTTCTAGTGGCAATGCCTCGCCCAGAGGGAGGCTCTTCTGATCATTTGTATTACATAGAGGAGGAGACCTCTAAGGAGGTCATGATTCCCTTAGACTCGATCCCAGTTGTTTGTGAGTATTCTAATGTATTTCAGGAGATACCAGGCCTACCCCCAGTCGAGAGATAGATTTTTTCATAGACTTATTACCGGATACTCGATCGATAGCACGCGCTCCATACCGTATGGCTCCTGCAGAAATAAGAGAGTTACGAGATTAGATTGAGCAACTGTTAGGTCATGGCTTCATTCGTAGGAGTACCTCACCTTAGGGTGCTCTAGTTTTGTTTGTGAAGAAGAGGGATGGTTCACTTCGGCTATGCGTGGACTACCGGGAGCTGAATAAGATCACAATACAGAACAAATATCCGTTGCCTCGAATCGATAATCTATTTGACTAGTTGAGGGGAGAAACTTTCTTTTCGAAGATAGATTTGAGGTCAGGATACCATCAGCTACGGATTAGGGAGCAGGATGTTTCGAAGACTGCTTTCTTGATGAGATATGGGTCCTATGAGTTTAGAGTGATGCCATTTGGACTCACAAATGCTCCAGCCGTATTCATGGACTTGATGAACCGAGTGTTCAGAGAGTTCTTGGATCAGTTTGTCATCGTCTTCATAGATGACATCCTGATATATTCACACACTGAGGAAGAGCATGCTTAGCACTTGAGGAAGGTTCTTCAGACTCTACGAGAGCATCAACTGTATGCTAAGTATGAGAAATGCGGATTCTGGTTATGGGAAGTACAGTTCTTAGTACATGTTATTTATGAACTGGGGATAGCGGTTGACCCGAGTAAAGTGTCAGTAGTGAGGTAGTGGGGACAACCCACGATACCGACGGAAGTGCATAATTTCTTGGGGTTAGTCGGGTACTACAGGAGATTCATCCGAGGTTTCTCCAACATAGCGGGTCCATTGATGAACTTTACTCATAAGGGGGTACCATATGTTTGGGACGATGCTTGTCAATTGTCTTTCGATGAGCTGAAAGATAAGCTAACTTCGGCACGAGTTCTTGCTTTACCCAAGTGGGGCGTGGAGTATCTGGTTTACATCGACGCCTCCTTACGGGGACTCGGGGGAGTACTTCAGCAGGAGGAGAAAGCTATAGCTTTTGCCTCCACCAAGCTTAAGCCACAGGAGAGAAATTACCCCACTCACGACCTAGAGTTAGCAGCGATCGTCTTTGCACTGAGGATATGGAGACATTATTTATTGGGGGAGAAGTTTCGCTTGTTCACAGACCACAAGTCACTGCAGTACCTGTTCACTCAGTGATAGCTGAATATGCGTCAGCGCAGGTGGTCAGAGTTTGTGAAAGACTATCAGTTCGACATACAGTAACATCCGGGGAAGGCCAACGTAGTTACTGATGCGTTGAGCCGTAGACCGATAGACAATGTAGCGGACGCTTGTAAAGAAAGTGGAAAGAGTTGGGTCACCTGGATGCGGTAAGCCATTCCTTCATATCTGTCATGACAGTGACACCCGAGATTGTTACGAGGGTAATACATGAACAGGCAGCAGACTCATTTTTCCAGGAGCATATTGTACGGCTTCTAGCCGAGGGTGCTGAGTCCTATTTTGTTGGTTCTTATGGAGGTTTGAGGTTTAATAGAAGGTTAGTGGTTCCAGAAGGAGAAGACTTACGTCATGCAGTGATCACACAGTCCCACGGGTCTAGATTTACAGTGCATCCCAGGGGAGATAAGATGTACTTCGATATGAGGTGACAATACTGGTGGAGTGGGATGAAGAAGGACATTGCTGAGTTCGTGTCCAAATGTTTTACTTTCCTAATGGTAAAATTAGGTCACCATAAACCATCGGGGTTGCTTTAGCCGTTGGAAATACCCACGTGGACGTGGGAGAGTATTTCCATGGACTTTATTACTGGGTTTACTACATCATAGCGGGGCCACGACTCCATCTGGGTGATTGTGGACCGGTTGACTAAGGTGGCTCATTTTCTGCCAGTACGAACAGACTATACCACGAGCTAGTATGGTCAGTTGTTCATTTTCGAGATTGTTAGACTACATGGGGTGCCCCTAGATATTGTGTCAGATATAGATAAGATTTTCGTATCGCATTTCTGGGAGAGTTTTCAGGAGGCCATGGGTACAGAGTTGAGGTTGAGTTAAACTTATCACCCACATACATATGGAAAAATAGAGTGTAGACACCCCATTATGTTACCCCGCTAACTTTACTTAGGTCCCTAGTAGCTCCCTTCATCACCATAAACCCAGGTCATGTCCCGCGTACTGGCCTGGAGACCGTCGGGCACTCCCCGACTCAGTTTGACCCAGAAGTAAAACTCTTTGTCTCGATCAAGACTGAATGAATCTTCGAAGGTCACTGAATACCCTTTCCAAAGGTCTGCCTCATATGCGATTCCGACTTACCATGCGGACGAACGATCCATTTGCGTCCGAAACCTGACCTAGAGGCCACCGGGCGCTCCCGAGCTCTGTTTGACCTATGTCAACTCTTCAGCTCGACCGAGGCTAAATGAATCTTCAAAGGGCACTGAATACCTTTTCTAATGGTCCATCCCGTGCGCGATTCCGACTTTCTATGCTGGCGAACGAACTGTTTGACTCTGGGACATCACCGAATGCTTCCCGGTCCAGATTGACCAAAGTCAACTCTCCAAACCGGGTCAAACTCTTTGTAATGTCGAAGTACATATCCTAACCTTTCCAATGGTACACCCTGTGTGTGATTCGAACTTACCATGCGGACGAACGATCCATTGCGTCCGAGCGATTCCCCGTCCAATGGGCCGATAAATGCTTCTGAGCCATATTTGACTCAAAGTAAACTACCGAATCTGGGAGGGGTCCGAAGGAATTTCGAAGGTCTCTGAATTACCTTTCCAACGGTATTCCCCATGTACGATTTTAACCAATGATTTGCCCTCGGCAGCCGATTTTTCGAAAATGTCTGAAGCGCACTGCCAAATGGCAGGTTCCAGTCCCGCCTATCGGCACCTGCCGATAGGCAGGAACAGGTCTATGTCGATCGGCACTCACCTGGGCCTAAAAAAGGAGGCCTTCACCTTATTTTCAAGGGGAACCCAGATCTGATAAAAATCACTCTAAGTGAATCCCAGAAACCTCTCTCGAAGGCAGCGTGATTTCAACTTCCAAATCCTTTTACTTCCACTTTTCATCATCCTTTTCATCAAAATTGGTGAATTAGCCATTCTCCATCATCATCCAAGTGCAAAGGCTGCTCTCCAACATTTAAGATCAAGCTCAAGATCTTCAAGAAGGTCCAAATTTCTCAAACTCTCTCTTAAATTCTCTTAAATTCCCAATAACTTGTTTTCTTATTTAGCACTTTTATTATCTCATCTCACACATCCTAATATACTTTTTATTTAGTATTATTTTACATCTTTTCTTTTCATAAAACCCAAAAAACAAGAAAAATAGGGTTTGCTCATAAATTCCAAGTAGGGATTCTCACACTTTTTCACACTTTTCTCACAACTAAAACACTTTTTCTACACACACACACACACACTTAAAAATAAGAGATTCCACATTTGGATTTATGGGATAAACCCCACCCCTTGTTTTGTATGCGAACTACGTGGACTTTGATGCCTCTATAGGCTACGTAGGCGTCTCGGGGTAAAACCCGAGACTCGAGTCCTTTTTCTCACTTTTTCTCTCATTTTCTATCTTCTCTAAATCCATTCTCTTATATTTTATATACTTGACCATAGTGACGCATTACTCCATATGCGTTATCATTTCATTATAACGATCAACGTAGGGGTAATCGCGTAAATCTTATTTTTCTAATATTATTCTTATATCTTCCTACGGATGACTCGCTTTATCTTTTCCATGAAACAAGTCGAGGATTCCTACCTCTATTCTATATATACACATGCACACATATCACGGGGGGAAACAAAAGGAAAATATCAAATATTCATGAGAGAACGAATGGGCGGAATGGGTACCTAACACCTTCCCATTTCGTAACTAAGCCTCCGAACCCTTCTCGAATCATCTTGGTTTCGCACGCACCAGTATGTCTTTGGATGCCATCCTTAGGGGTGGCTTTCCCTTTTTTTCTTTTGTCTGTTTTGAGTAAAATAGACTGGCGACTCTGAATCTCTCTACATTTTTACACCACATCTCAAACGACGCCGGCCGAAGCGCTCTCGAGAGGGATGCGCGGGACCCGAATAATCCTTTCCTCCACGCCCCGCCTGCACGGTGGGGATCGGGGATGGCCATAGTGACGACTCTGCTGGGGAGTATGTGTATTTTGAGGGCTTGACTCTATTTACATGAATGATATATTTGCTTATGTTTCCCCCCATATTTTCATGTTTCCCTTTCTCATATGTATCCCATGCTTATGCTTATGTTCACACACTTGTAGAAATTTCTCCATGTACACTTCACACCACGTGCACCTAGGATCACATGTATATCCCCATGTTGCACGCATCACCCATCCATACTTGGTGTACCTTTTGGGGTACTTTTACTTTGATCCCTATCTGGCATAATCAAGAAAGGAATTCTCATCATAAGATACTAATAAGAGAATCATGCATGATTCACACAACATCACCAAAGAGCATTGATATTGACCAAATTTTACCCAGTAACTGGAGGTCACTTCGTGATGGGCGCTAGTTCGACAGGTCGCAGTTAGCCTAAGCGATATGACTCTAACCTTCCATTGGCCAAGTACCTTCGACTTATATCGAACGGTTCCCCCGCATCGTACCGCTTGACCGAAGTCATGACGGAAGGTATATCGCAGGGAATTCATTCACGTACATCGAGTATATCGAATTCACTCTCACATGTACCGTCCTCACGAGGTATATGGTGAGCCAATTCACGTACACTCAGGTATATCAAATGGCTTGTCCACACGTACCGATTGCCCGCAAGAGCAAAGACGTATATCGTGGAAGTCACGCCAAGGGGGGGGGGGGGGGGGGGGAACCCATGACTATTCACCCAACCAACTGCATACCCGCATATAGGTGTCAGACCTAGGATACGCACTTTAGATTGTCAGTTTCAACCCGAAACTCTACAGAAATTCTAGTTCGTCCTATCACCTAATTTTTGCGCATTTTTAAAATGGGACCATGTCCGTGAGCCTGGTTACAAGTCCAAATCGTAGCTTTGCATATATTAAGACCCCCACTTTTCCAGGCTTGGGTCCCATCCAGTATTGCATTTAGGAGAATTAAATACAAGTGAAAACATAATAATCATAATAATTATGCTGAGTTCCATCTCACAAAAGCATTTTTTCCATTCTTTATCGAAAATCCAAAAACATTTCTCCCTTATTTATCAAAAATCCAAAAATAGTTCTTTCTTTTTTCTCAAAAATAAATCTCATCCTACGCGTTCTCAGGTCGATCGCAAGCCCTTGGCCTGGCCCCCTATTGGCTTCGGTCTTCAGTCAATTCACCCCATAGTTTCATCCGTTCCTCTACTACTTCTTCCAAGTTCGGAATCCTTCCATCTTTCATGGAGAATACAGATCAAGCACCAGTCATACATCCAGATCTGACGATAGTCCTAGCTCAGCTCGTGTCCAAGATTGACAACTCCAAACTGAGGTTCGAGAGATGCAACGAAACCAGATTTCTATTCCTCAAGAGCCTGAGGCCCTATTCCCTCGTGCTATGGGTTCCCTCGAGCCTATCTGGGTTTCGGAAGAATATCAGCACGCTCCATGTGCCCTTCATTCCAATGGGTCGCCGCCTGCCCAGCTTCCAATGCCAAAGATTTCCCAGCGTATGGCTAACCTGCCTGTGGTCGTTGATCCAAAGGAGGAGGATTTGAATAAAGTCAAGGAGGATCTCAAGTTGCTCACCAAGAAGTTTGACCAAGTCAGGATCTCTAGGAATTACATAGACTACACCCACACGTCTTCTTATCCTAAAGTGAGGTTACTCGAGAAGTTTAATATGCCAAATATCGAGAAGTTCGAAAGGAGTGGACTCGAAATTGTTCATCTTCACAGTTATCATCGTTCCATGACTTTACTAGGGGCTTCTGAAGAGGTGATGGCCCAATTGTTTCAGCAAACTTTGAAGGATAGTGCCGTCCGATGGTTTTTATCTCTTTAGGAATCCAGAATCTGTAGCTGGGAGGATGTATCCCGAGAATTCATATCGCAATACAAATACAATGGAGATCTTGAGGTCACCCGTCATGATTTAGAGTTGCTCAAACAGAATCCCGGAGAATCAGTCAGTAACTTCATAACTCGGTGGAGAGAGCAAGCAACTACCATGACTAACCAGCCATCCGAAGAAGAACAGGTCAACATAGTGAAGAAAAACTTCTTGCCCCATGTCCGAACGACGTTGGGAGGATAATACTATCCCCACATCCGAGCTCTCAGAGAGGCTGGAGTGGAAATCGAGAAAAGCCTCGTTAAAATAGAGGGTGAACCAAAGAAGGTGTCCGAACAGTTCACCCTTAGAAAGTATGACAAGCCTGCCAGTGCTACCATTTCGACAATCAACAACATCTCTCAACCAACCACATCATGGGTACCAGAAAGCCGCCCTGCCCCCATCCGAAGGGAATACACTGAGCTCCATGCTCCCCTCTCCAAAGTTTACCAAGCCCTGTTAAGCTGAAACCTCATCAAACCCTTGGATCCCCGTCCATTGCCAAATCCACTCCCAAGAAACTTCAAGGCCGACACTCATTACGCCTTTCACCAAACTGTCGAATATACCACCGACCAATGCTTTCACCTTCGAGACATAATCCAAGATCTCATTGACCGGGGTACCATCGCCCCACCAACCAATCCTAAGCCAAACACTACTCACAATCCACTTCCGATTCACACCAATGCCATATTCTTAGAAGAAAATCCAGATTTCGATCCCTCAACTCAAATCACACCCATATACTCTCCTAAACCTCTTCATATTTGCCCATATTTCCTCCTACACCCTACTAGCCTCGCTGATCAGACACTGTCACTCCTTACCAGAGAATGAATTACTGTTCGTATTCGTTCTGAAAATGGAAGTATGTAATTATCAGAGGTGTTAAACCAACTCCTAGAGTTCGGGCTGAAATTGCCCCCACAGATGGTCATCGATTGCCACAAGTTCAGCACACTGTTCTTGGAGGCACGAAAATGGGCCCAAGATTCAGACAAGTGGGTGGTACCAACCGATGAAGTCATTATTCGGGAAAACCAACAACATTTTTAGTATCACCGGGTTACTTGACACTTTGAAACTACAAGGGCATTTGGTCCCTTCAATCACACATATCCCTACAGAATGGGAGGACCTGTATGAAGAAGCTGTTGAAATTATGGAATGCATCGACTTTACGTGGAAAGACAGAATCGTTACCACCGGATGTGGGGAAGAATTCAAAGATTCGAGTGAAGAATAAGCTTCAGGAAGAGCTGGCCCAGTAGCCGACATATGTGGGATGATATCATTTGAAGAACTCCTTGAAGAAATAAATAGGGTGGCAGCACAACCTGAGATTAACGAGGAAATGGGATTCATGTTCTTTCCTTCTTCAGTAAATCACATGACCAGACTAGGGAGACATTACCAGGTTCCAAGCTCACTACTAGCAAATGACAAAGAGAAGGGCGTTGAAAACCTTCCTATTCCAGAGATAACCATCGAGGAGAGCAATATCCTCGATCAACTGGAGAAAACCAAAGCTAACATCACTCTATAAGGGATTTTTATGTCTTCCCATCTGCACAGAAATGCTTTAATCAAATTACTCTCTGGACCCATAGTTCCTCCATCTACCACACTATAAGAAGCAATAAATCTGGTCGGATCCTTGACCTCTACTCGAATGCTATCATTTTCTGAAGAAGAAATCCCCAAAATTGGGCCGAATCACAATCATGCACTTAATATCTCCGTCGAAGTTATGGGAAAGGCCGTGCCACTCTCTCTTATCGGTTACTGATTCGCCCTGAATGTTTTCCCATTGAGAACCTTCAAGTGTTTAGGCCTGAAAGAAAGAGACCTCGCTCCAACCTCCACCGTCGTACGTACTTACGATAATACCCGTTGTGAGGTGATGGGGTCCATAAAACTTACAATAGGGGTTGGCCCTATAAAGCCCGTCATTGAATTCCAGGTCATAGACATCCCAGCTTGTTTCAACCTGTTGCTCGGACGACCCTGGCTCCACAGTATCAAGGGTGTGTCTTCCTCACTCCATCAGAAATTGAAGTTCTTCACCGGCGGGCGAGTCATCACTATTTTGGGCGATGACGAAAATGTCGAGGGTGCAAGCACCAGCAGTCCAATTCTCGAGATACAACATGGGTCAAATGATATGCTCCTATCAGGATTTCGAGTCGAGCCACTCTTACTACCGGCAGGGGAAGGTTTCAAATAAATGGTTTGTCCAGAATATGACCCTCATAGCAATGTCAATGTGATTAAGATGTTTAGAAACATGCACTTCATGCCTGGACTGGGGCTAGGGCAAAGGCAGCAGGGGATACTGGAGCCCATCGAACTAAAGAAAGCTTTACCTCCTTGCGACTTAGGGTATCAACCATCAGAACAAGAGCTCAGAATGATCCGCCAATCTCGACCAAAGAGAAGATTAGATTGTATCCAAACTATCCCAAGATACTCCTTGAATGGACTATTCATCAAAGAAGGAGAAGAATTCCCCTTTTGCGGTTTTCCAGAACCATGGTATGACCACACAAATAAGAAGATGTGGCCGGGAATGGAGACATTTTTCCAAGACATCTTCCCATGGGCTGGAAGTTTCCCACACTAGGTATAACCGGTCATTAAGGATACCAAAGATACTGAGGAAAGCGATTTCGAAGATTCCTTTAACTTACAGATACTGGGGCTGACACTCTGCATGGTTCATTTATGCACTACATCAATGGACCCATCCTGTCTGATTAAAGCTGTTAATACTCCTCTCCTCAACTGGCATGCTGCGCCAGTTCTACCCCTTGAAAGCTTCCCTAACCCCAATGTTTACCCTATTTCTTCTTTTGTTGTCTATCCTTGCTCAAATGTAATCGAGGCATCTTTTGAGGAGGTTTCAATGCTATTTTTCCTATCAATGAAATAAATGAAGATTTTGAGTATCTTGCTGTGCCTTACATTAACTGCTTGGATTCTAATTAAACTTTTGATGATGATGATTTTGCAAATGAACAATTCTTAACTGATCTAAATGAGGTTAATAATAAACAACATAACCGTGTTCAAGTTAATGAAGAAGAGACTGTTGTTATTAATCTCAGTTCTAGTAGCCAACTGTGCGAGATTAGGATATGGGACACCCTTGATGAGCATGAGCGCGCACAACTCGAAGAATTGATGAAGGAGTTCGTAGATGTCTTCGTATGGTCCTATGATGATATGCCCGACATCGATCCTGAAATAGCTCAACACGAGATCCCCACTCTCCCAGATTACAAGCTGGTTAAACAAAAATTGAGAAAACTCCGCACCGAATGGTCACTCAAGGTCAAAGAAGAGGTGGTCAAACAGTTAAACGTGGGTTTCATTCGGGTGATCGAATATCCCACATGGCTAGCCAACATTGTACCTGTGCCAAAATCTAGAGGGAAGGTTCAAATGTGTGTAGACTATCGAGATTTAAACAAAGCTTCTCCAAAGGATAATTATCCGCTACCCAATATCGACATGATCGTGGATAACACAACCAGTCATGCTCTTAAGTCTTTTATCGACGGGTTTGCTGGATACAACTAAATCAAGATGCATCCCGACCAATAAGAAAAAACCGCATTCATCTCCCCATGGGGAACCTTTTGCTACACCGTCATGCCATTTGGTCTCAAGAATTCTGGGGCTACCTACCAAAGGGCTGCCACAACCATCCTGCATGATCTGATCCACAAGAAGGTCGAGGTTTATGTGGATGATATGATTATCAAGTCCAAAACTAGAGAAGGTCATGTTCCCACCCTCCGGAAGTTCTTTGAACGATTGCGATGATATCATATGAGAATTAATCCATAGAAGTGTGTCTTTGGCATTCCAAAGGGAAAACTCTTAGGATTCATGGTCAGTGAAAAGGGGATAGAAGCAGATCCTTCAAAGCTGAAGGCCATACTTCATATGCTACCGCCCTGAACAGATAAAGAAGTCCTACGGTTTCTTAGGAAATTACAATATATCAGCTGGTTCATCATCCAGCTAACCTTCATCTGTGAACCGATATTTAAGCTCCTCCGAAAGGATTCAACCAAGGTTTAGAACGAGTCCTGCCAAGAAGCTTTTGATCGAATCAAATAATACCTAACCCAACCTCCAGTGCTCATGCCACCACATTCTGGTCTCCCTTTGCTCCTATACCTAACCATAACCGACACTGCAGCTGGGACTTTGCTAGCCCAATACCTGGAGGACTCCTTTAAAGAAAGAGCCATCTATTATGCCAATCGCAAATTGGTCAGGTACGAGGTCAACTACACTGCTTTAGAAAAGGCATGTGTCGCACTTGTCTGCGTCACCCAAAAGTTGCGACACTACATGCTCGCCTTCCCCATCAAACTTGTATCCCGAATGGATCCCATCAAATACCTGCTTGAGAAACCCGCCTTATCCTGTCAAATGACCCGATGGTTGATGCTCCTAACCGAGTTCGATATCATGTACGTCACATAGAAAGCTATTAAAGGAAGAGCCATCTCTGACTACCTCGCCGATTACCCCATAGAAGAAGCGGAGGTTCGTATTTCTGAATTCCCAGATAAAAATATCCTGTGCACCACTCAAGACCGCCTTCGATGGAAAATGTTCTTTGATGGCGCTGCCAACAAAAAGGGATATGGCATTGGGATACTCCTGATCGGCCTAGATGACTCCCACACTCCCATCGCCATTAAATTGGATTTTCCTTTCACCAACAACATGACGGAATACGAGGCATGCACATTGGGCCTCAAGGTTTCTCTCAAGAAAGGTATTCAATACCTTGATGTCTACGGGGATTCTGCCCTTATCATCGGTCAAGTGCTCAGAAAGTGGAAAGTCAAGGACGAAAAGTTCCAACCCTTTTATGCTTAATTAGAAGAGTTAGCCTCCTAATTTCGAGATATCACCTTCCATTACCTACCCCGAGCAAAAAATAACCTAGCCGATGCTCTTGCCACCCTGGCCTCCATGGTCGATATGCCCGAAGGAATAAAAATGACCCCCTTCCTAGTTCAAAAGTAAGACAAATCGACCCATTGCTACCATATTGAGCTTGTCTCCACCGAAGATCCTGAACTAACCGATTGCTGGTACTATGATATCTGGTGCCTCCTCAAACATGGTAGGTATCCCGAGGTTTCAAATAAGAAAGATTGAACAACCCTTCGAAGACTGGCCGCCCAGTACATCATTTGTTATAAAGCTCTACTCAAGAGGAATTTCGATGGAACTCATCTACACTGCATCGCAGGGGCTGAGATTGAGAAAATAATGCAGAAAATCCACAGCGGGGAATGCAGACCCCACATGAATGGTCATATGCTCACCAAGAAGATCATCCGACAGGGATACTACCGGACCACCATGATCCAGGATTGCACCACCTATGTCCGGAGATGCCTAAAATGCCAACAATTCTCCAACCTTCAACACTTGCCTTCGCTGGAATTGTACAACATGACCTCTCCCTGGCCATTCTCCACCTGGGGTATCGACATCATAGGGAAGGTTACACTAAAGGCTTCAAACGGACATGAGTTCATCTTGGTTGCCATCGATTACTTCACCAAATGGGTCGAAGCTGAGTCATACGCAGTATTGAATGCCAAGAAAGTGGCCAAATTCCTTAAGAAGAATATCATCTGCCGATATGGGGTCCCGTACGAGGTGGTATCAGATAACGAGTTGCATTTCGAAGAAGAAGTCACAGAAGTAGTCAACAAGTACGAGATTCAGAGACACAAATCTTCTCCCTACCGACCTCAAACCAATGGTGCAGTTGAAGCTGCCAACAAGAACCTCAAAGCCATCATCAGCAAGATGATCGAAAGTTGTAGGGATTGGCTGACCAGATCTTGTATGCCCTATGGGGATATCGAACCTCAATCCAAACCTCTACTGGGGCTACCCCTTACTCCATGGTCTACGGCATGGAAGCAGTCCTACCTGTGGAGCTGGAAATACCCTCGCTACGCGTCATGCTCGAAAGCAAGGTTAGTAAAGAAGACTGGTGCCAAAGCCGTCTTGATGAGCTAGCCCTCTTAGATGAAAGAATATTAAAAGATCTTTACCACATACATGAGTTCCATCGCCGAATAGCGCGATCATTCAATAAGAAAGTCAAGGACCGCGGTTTCCGGGAGTGGGATTTAGCCCTTAAGGAGATAGTAGAACCCATCTGGGACCCCAGAGAGAAATTCAAGCCCAATTAGAGAGGCCCCTACATTGTGAAGAAAATCTTATCTGGCAGTGCCGCCATGCTCACTGACCTAGATGGGGAGGAGATGGCTTGTCCAGTCAACCTGAACCGTCTCAAGAAATTCTACCCCTAGTCCTAAATCTCAGCGCGCTACGACTCTTCTCATCCCCCTTCTATTCTAAAAAAAATCTTCATTTCCCTCTACCCAGAACTACGTGGGCCCGATCCTCTATAAAAACTATTTTAAAACATTTTCAAAAAACCCCAGAGGTACATAGGTAGCTCATGCTCCTCACATGAGTGCGACCCCTTTCTTTTTCACAAAATACTATTCTTTTCTTACCTCCGAGGACGAGGTTCATTCTAAAATGATTTGAACAAAAGGATTATGTATGCCTTAGCGATCAGTATAGATAATTCAAAATATAAAATTCATCGAAAGGCACAGCTGGGTGATCAAAAACTTATTTATTTCATTAATAAGAAACTACAGTACGGATTACATAAGAAAAAGGAACATATAACTCCCTTCCCCACTACCATAAAAAGCCAAATAAAACCCCCACCTACATTCCCTATTACATAAATAAACTTCCCAGGAGTCCTACCCACATCTACCAGAGGAGCCTGCACCCTAATCATCTACATCCTGAGGACCCCAAGTTTCCCATGCCTGAATAGAGTGCCATAAACATTCCATGGATTGATGAGCCTTAACCAGCTTCGAAAAAACCACAACACCCCCTTCCATGGAGTCAGATAAAACAAACCATCTTTGTCCAGTCTCCACTGCCAACATCTTGCTGACTACTTTCCTCCATAACCACTTCATATACTCTTTGGGGACATGCCAAACCTTCCCGACAAACTGAGAGGGACAGGTCGACGAATGATGATTTTCCCATAGAGATCCAAGCAATAGACACAGGCGCTCAGTCAAATCTTCTACCAAAAAGAAGTTTGAGGTTCGAGGGGGAACGACCTGCGCCCAACCGAATTGGTACAAAAACTGCCAAGGGAAGTAAAAAGAGATCTGTCTGAGACCAACCAGCCGCACATATGAATACTCTCCTAGCTCCAGAACAGGCTGCAACTGTCCCTACAAAGGCACTGACCAATACAACCCACAAGCCGCATGCTCCACAAACTAATTCTCCCAGTTCTCAACATACATGCCAATGCAAATGAAGTAGCGCGAAAAGAAGTTTGGTACGACCGATAAGGGATATTCTAGAGGAGTCGACAAGCGGAATCTTTCAGACAACCACATAAATAGCATCACAGGGCTACCCCTCAAAAAGTCAGAACGGCCTTCTCTCCAGGCATCCAGGCCATTCAGAGTCTTCGCCAATCTCACCTCCGCAGGATTGCGACCGTATGACATCCACGAAGTAATGCATGCAAGTTGTGGGTTCACTTGCACCTCCCCAGTCACCAGCAGTAATTTTGAAACCAGGCCCAGAAACACGGCTCCAGCATAGCCAGCATCACCTACTTCTCGTAAATTCACGGACTGCAGCACCACCGAGAGGGAGATTATTCCTCCAATAACCAATGATCTAGCCGCCGAAGGCGAAATGTGAAGAACCCGCCAACAAATCCCTAGGAGAACGGGAAAATTCAGGAAAAGTCGCGACAACACTGGGATTTACACCCAATATGGAAGAAAATTCCTCGTAGGTAGGACAAACTTCTTCCAACCCAAGGCGGAATACATCGTTTCCGAGGTACCAGAATTGTACCGCCTCCATCAGCATATTCCACTCAATAGGCCAATTGTGCCACAAGGAGACTCGACGCATGTTGAAAGTATCGTAGTCGGCATTATAAGAGCACATAGCTTCCAAGGCTTCGAGGTAGTTGGCAAAATCAATGCTACCAGGGAGAGCCATCTTGCAAGGCTAAGAGATGGTGGGCAAGTAGGTAAGAATGCAAAGGTGTGATGAAAACACTCCACCCTTCCCCCTTTTTATAGTTGAAAACCCTCACAAAGGACATAACCCCTGTAGAAATCGGAGGGAATCCTACCCCACAAGGTAGTTAAGGCTGAAGAGGGTACCAATCAAAGCTTTGAAGTGATTGGACTGGACTGAACTCCCGATAGGCAGGACAGGGTGCTTACCGATCGACAACCCCCCATTTTTAGAAATTTCCCTTTTTCCTCTTTTGTTAAATTAGAAAACTCAAATAAAAAACAAATTGATATTCTCAACAGAATTTCAAAATCACTTTAAATTTCCCCTTTGTAATAAAAAACTTTCCTTCAATTTTTTTTGTAAAAAAAATATTCCTTTTTTTTCGGTCCCAGCAGCAAAATAAAAAGCGCGTGTGCATGCATTCATTCATCATTAAATAAAAGATAATAAAAAAACTCCATTGCATTGCATATATCTGTTTTTTGTGTTACATCATCTTTGCAGGAAATAAAAAGAAAAAGAAAAAACAATGGGACTCAGCCTGAACCCACATTCTCTCTCTCTCTCTCTCTCTCTCTCTCTCTCTCAAGAGCTTCCACCCCCGCGGCGTGCTCTCTTCCCCCTATGGCGAGATGATGCAGCCCCACTACCCGAGATCGAGTCCTCTCCACACGAAGCAGACGGAACCAAGAAAGAAGGAACATGAACCGCGTCCCGAATATGGGCAGTCACCGAAGATATCCAGTCTCTAATGTCCCTGAGCCAAGTGGTCGACACCCGGACTTGCTGAAAGAAAAGGTGAAATCAGTATCAAAGAAGAAATGACTAAAACAGAAAAGAAAGAAAGAGAAGAACAAAAAGGTATACCGTAGGTCGAAGGACCTCCTCTGTCAAACCCAACTCCTTCGGATCCATCGCATGAGGACGATGCAACATAAGCACCATCCCTCCATCAGCCCACCAAATGTTGTATCAAGGGGTATGCAGTCGTACAAAAGGGACTTTCTAGGTCTCCGCCACCGTATATGCTGACGGAACACCACCACTGTGGGAAGATCCCATCGCCCGACTCGAACCCGCCGGAGGGAAGGGCAGCGCATCATATATGCTGGGCGCCATCAACCATCTCGTTATAAAATCCATATAGTCATACAGCGCAGTCGTATCGGTGTATAGCAAGTAGGACTCGCCGATCATCACCGCGATCCTCTCATCCTCCAACATCAGTCGCTCCTGCCTCATAGACGTAGGAGGCTTCACGGGTGGCACCACCACCTCCTCCTCAGTAATCTGACAAACTACCCTCTCCGCTAGGTACCAGGAATGGCCGAACTCATGCGCCAGCAAATGCCTCATTTGAGCATTCGCCCCAATTGCCCCCGCATCCTGAATGGTTGTCCCCCATGGGTAAAAGGTCACCTGAAAATATCCAAGCGAACATAAATCAATACAAGATCAGAAGGAGCAAAAATCAAGATTGAAATGGAAAGAGTCTTACGCTACCACTGGTCAGGTGGTTCAAGACCTGGCGCACCGCCTCCAGGGAGAGAGATCCCTTCGACTGCCGATTGGCCTTACGCCATCGATACAATCAGCAAAAGTCACCAACAGTTTCTTCCTTCAAAGAAATCAGCTGGGTATTGCACCCAATCACCTCATAGAACCACGTCTGAATTCACAAGCGAAAAGAGACGCATAAGGAAAATGCGAATGCATGAAAGGAAAATGCGAATGCATAAAAAGAAATGCATAAACTTAAGAATACCTCAAGAAGGTACGTGGCCCCAATAAAGGTCTGTCGGCAGCACCGGCTAAATGCATCCAAAGAAAAGCAAAGTGTCGCCAAGGTCAGACTCCCCCAATCATAGAAGGGGATGTTCGAAAACATCCTCAAGTATGGCAGAAACCATAAATGGACGACGTCGCCACTCGATGCCACAAGGAAACCTCCTAGCACCAGAAGAATGAATAATCGGGCCATTTGCCTCACTTGCATCCCGTCCTCCACATCGATCGCCCTACCCAACAAAACATCTTTCAGTAGGGACAACCGGATATAATACCCAAAAACTATCCTCCCTACATCACCAAGTGTCGCATGCACTGCCTCCGATCTCACCCCTAAAGAGAGATCCACCTCTATCTGCTCTCCATCACAATCCAGTCCCAGCAGCTACTGTACGTCTATGGGAGTCACTGTCATCTCCTCGAATCCAAAATGAAAGGTGTGGGTAGTGTCCCACCACCTCTCTCCCAAAGCGCACATGACCGCTGTCGAACGAGGCGTCTCATCTAGCGCCGATGCCAACCGTCCAAAACCCGCTGATGAGATCACCCAGTGCACCACAGGTGGGAGATGCTCCCAGACATCCTTCAGCCCCGTTGTCTGGCGGGCACGCATGTTCTTCAAAGAAATATTAGACTGGAAAAAAGAAAAGTCTCATCAAAAGTCAAGAAAGAAAAATCACCAGAAAAAGAAGAATGCCAAAGGTTGGGTTACTTACATAACCGTCGGGGATCACTCTCGAAGAGCGATGACGCGATGGTTCCCGCAACAAAGTCCGCTCATCCGCAACAGTCTCAAATGCATCAAAGGAGTTCTCACTCCCCAAAGCAAGAGGCGCCCTAGCCCTCCACTCCACATTCGCCCAATCATCAATGATCAACCACTCCCGGTGGACTGCAGTTCTCACGAAAGCGACCGTTTCTTGAAGAACGGAATGATATAAAGATTTGCAGAAGAATGGCAGAGAGAGAGAAAGAAAAAGAAGCTGTGAAAAAATAAAAGGATTCGCCCTTTTTATAGGATGCCAAGCGCCATACCGATCGGCACCTCCCCCTACCATATCTATCGGCACTAACCCCTTGTCTTCCCGAGGTAGCCCAAAAGTCCGTGCCACTGCCGAATGGAAACCTTCATACTATGCCGACCGACACCCCCTTCAATTTCGTACAGAAATTCCTAGAAAATACTAGAAAACCTCAAAAAATCCCCGAAAAATCCCCAAAAATCCTAGAAAGTATTTAAATCCTTTTCACCAAGAAAATTTCGCATTCCCTCAAGCGGAACCCCTCTTCCCCAGCAGAATCCTCAAAAAAACCAAGTGAAAACTCCTCCCGACAAAGCTCCGGAGGATCCTTAAGGATCACCTGATCACTTCCCCAACGGAATTCTCTTACGACACCCAAAATAGGTTATCCCCCTTGTGAGGTATCCTAAAAGCTTCCCCAACTATCAGCTCCCCAGCTCAGATCAAAATCACAAAGCTTTTTCTCCAGCAGAATCAGAATCCAATCTTTATCCACTCTTGGGGTCAGAATTGTCCCCGATCTTGGATCGTCACCTGAGTTAGGTCAGAATTGACCTCGATCCTCGGTCGTCACTACTCTTGGGTCAGAATTGGCCCCGGTCTTGGATTATCACCTGAGTTAAGTCAGAATTGACCTCGGTCTTCGGTCGTCACCAATTTTGGGTCAAAATTGGCCCTGGTCTTGGATCGTCACCCGAGTTAGGTCAGAATTGACCTCGATCCTCGGTTGTCACCACTCTTAGGTCAGAATTGGCCCCGATCTTGGATCTTCACCTCAGTTATATCAGAATTGACCTCGGTCCTCGATCGTCACCACTCTTGGGTCAGAATTGACCCCGATAGAATTGGCCCCGATCTTGGATCGTCACCTGAGTTAGGTTAGAATTGACCTCGGTCCTCGGTCGTCACCACTCTTGGGTCAAAATTGGCCCGGTATTGGATCGTCACCCGAGTTAGGTCAGGATTGACCTCAGTGCTCAATCATCACCACTCTTGGGTCAGAATTGGCCCCGGTCTTGGATCTTCACCTGAGTTAAGTTAGAATTGACCTCGGTCCTCGATCGTCACCACTCTTGGGTCATAATTGGCCCCGGTCTTGGATCATCACCTGAGTTAGGTCAGAATTCACCTCGGTCCTCGGTTGTCACCGCTCTTGGGTCAGAATTGGCCCCGATCTTGGATCTTCACTTGAGTTAGGTCAGAATTGACCTCGGTCCTCGATCGTCACCACTCTTGGGTCAGAATTGGCCTCGATCTTGGATCGTCACCTGAGTTAGGTTAGAATTGACCTTGATCCTCGGTCGTCACCACTCTTGGGTCAGAATTGGCCCCGGTCTTGGATCGTCACCTGAGTTAGGTCAGAATTAACCTCGGTCCTCGGTCGTCACCACTCTTGGGTCAGAATTGGCCTCGGTCTTGGATCTTCACCTGAGTTAGGTTAAAATTGACCTCGGTCCTCGATCGTCACCACTCTTGGGTCAGAATTGGCCCCGGTCTTGGTTCGTCACCTGAGTTAGGTCAGAATTGACCTCGATCCTCTATTGACACCACTCTTTAGGTTAGAATTGACTTGGTTATTAGACCTTTACCCCAAGACCTCTGATTTTTCTTTGACCCACATAATTGATCATCCCCAGCACGCTCCTTAGGTCCTCAGAATCGGCCTCGAACCTCTGAATCGATCATACTCCCTCAAAGCATCATGTGGTGTCTATTCGACGGTCATCATTTGTTCCAAACTCACCCGTCGAGGGGATCTGTAGATACCCTATTATTTTAACCCTCTAACTTTCCTTAGGTCCCTACTACCTCCCTTCATCCGCATAAACCCATGTTATGTCCCGAGTACATACCTGGAGGCCATCGGGCACTCCCCGACTCAGTTTGACCCAAAATTCAAACTCTTCATCTCGATCGAGACTAGATGAATCTTCGAAGGGCAGTGAAAACCCTTTCCAACGGTCCACCCCGTGCGCGATTCTGACTTACCATGTGGACGAACGATCCATTTGCGTCCGAAACCCAACCTAGAGGCCACTGGGCACTCTCGAACTCTGTTTGACCTATGTCAACTCTTCAACTCGACTGAGGCTAAATGAATCTTCAAAAGGCACCGAATACCCTTTCCAATGGTCCGTCCTGTATGCTATTCTGACTTTACATGTGGGCGAACGATCCGTTTGACTCTCGAAGGTCACCGAATACTTCTCGGGCCCGGTTGACCAAAGTCAACTCTCCAAACTGGGTCAAACTCTTTGGAATGTCGAATTACATCTCCTAACCTTTCCAATGGTCTACCCCGTGCACGATTCGGACTTACCATGCGGATGAACGATCCGTTTACGTCCGAGCGATTCCCCATCCAATGGACCGACAAATGCTTCCGAGCCATATTTAACCCAAAGTCAACTCCTAAAATCGGGAGGGGTATAAATGACTTTCTAAGGTCTCTGAATTACCTTTCCAACGGTATGCCCCGTGCGCAATTCTGACCAACGATTTTCCCTCGGTGACTGATTTTCCAAAAAAGCCTGAAGCGCATTGCCAAATGGCAGGTTCCAGACCCTGCCTATCGGCACCTGCCGATAGGCAGGAACAGGTCTATGCCGATCGGCACTCACCTGGGCTTATAAAAGGAGTCCTTCACCTCATTTTCAAGGGGAGCCCAGATCTGATAAAAATCACTCTCAGCGAATCCCAAAAACCTCTCTCGAAGGCAGCGTGATTTCAACTTCCAAATCCCTTTTTTACTTCCACTTTTCATCTTCCTTTTCATCAAACTTGGTGAATTAGCCACTCTCCATCATCATCCAAGTGCAAGGGCTTCTCTCCAACATTTAATATCAAGCTTAAGATCTTTAAGAAGGTCCAACTTTCTCAAACTCTCTAATAAATTCTCTTAAATTCCCAATAACTTGTTTTCTTATTTAGAACTTTTATTATCTCATCTCAGACATCCTAATATAATTTTTATTCACTATTATTGTACATCTTTTATTTTCATAAAACCCAAAAAACAAGAAAAAGAGGGTTTGCTCATAAATTTCAAGTGGGATTCTAACACTTTTTCCACACTTTTCTCACAACTAAAACACTTTTTCTACACACACTTAAAAATAAGAGATTCCCCATTTGGATTTATGGGATAAACCCCACCCCTCATTTTGTATGTGAACTACGTGGACTTTAATGCCTCTATAGGCTACATACGCGTCTCGGGGTAAAACCCGAGACTCGAGTCCTTTTTCTCACTTTTTCTCTCATTTTCTATCTTCTCTAAATCCATTCTCTTATATTCTATATACTCGAACTTAGTGACGCATTATTCCATATGCGTTATCATTTCATTATAACGATCAACGTAGGGGTAATCGCGTAAATCTTATTTTTCTAATATTATTCTTATATCTTCCTACGGATGACTCGGTTTATCTTTTCCATGATACAGGTCGAGGATTCCTACCTCTATTCTATATATACACCTGCACACATATCACGGGGGGAAATAAAAGGAAAATAACAAATATTCATGAGAGACCGAAAGGACAGAATGGGTGCCTAACACCTTCCCATTTCGTAACTAATCCTCCGGACCCTTCTCGAATCATCTTGGTTTCGAACGCACCAGTATGTATTTAGATGCCATCCTTAGGGGTGGCTTCCCCTTTTTTCTTTTGTCTATTGTTAGTAAAATAGACTGGCGACTCTGAATCTCTCTACATTTTTACACCACATCTCAAACAGCACCGGTCGAAGCGCTCCCGAGAGGGACGCGCGGGACTCGAAGGATCCTTTCCTCCACGCGACTGCCTGCACGGCGAGGATCGGGGATGGCCACACAGAGCGTACCAATTAGATGTTGAAAGATATGCTACGCATGTGTGTCCCTGATTTTGGAGGAGGTCGGGAGACACATCTTCCACTGGTGGAGTTTGCTTATAATAACTCTTATCAGTTCATGATCGGCATGGTTCCATTTGAGGCATTGTATGACAAGCGTTGTCATTCTCCAACTTGTTGGCTAGAGGTGGGGGGACAATAAGTTGCTCGGATCAGAGGTGATTCAGGAAACCTCCGCGAGGATTGAGCTTATCAGGAGTCGCATTCGGGTAGCCTAGGACAGGCAAAAAAGCTACGCCGATGCAAAATGTTTTTTCGAGAATTTAATGTGGGGGACCAAGTATTACTACGTGTATCTCCCATGAAAGGAGTGATGAGGTTTGGGAAGAAAGGTAAATTGGATACTAGGTCCGTGGGACTATTTCTCATTATCGAGAGGATTGGGCCGGTAGCATACAAATTGGGATTGCTAGAGCATTTACACCGCATTCAGGATGTATTCCATATCTCGTCGTTGAAAAGATACCTTCGGGATGATATGTCCCACACCCACATCACGATTGAGGAGATTGATTAACAGCCCGATAGCTCTTATGAGGACAGGCTAGTGGCTATTCTAGACCATAGCGAAAGGAAATTGAGATCGAAGTAATCCCACTTGTACGGGTCCAGTGGGAGCATCATAATATGGATGAATCCACTTGGGAGCGTGAGGCCGACATGCGTGAGAAGTATCCAGAGTTATTCTTACCAGGTATACCTTATTTTCGAATTTCGGGACGAAATTCCGTTATTAGGAGGGAAGTATGTAATAGCCCGTATTTTTATGACTTTTAATTTTGGGGATTTATTAAATTTAATTAGATATATTAATTTAATATTAATCCGAAAACCATTTAAATAATTACTAGCGTGATGAGAGTTAGTAATTATTGGAATTTCATTGTAAGTTACTTTATGGATAAAGTAAGTTGTGTAATTAAATTTAGTAGAACTATCACGAGAATCTGATTTGATAATTTTGGAAATTTATCGGGACGCGCCTGTGTCTTGTCGGGATTAAATTCAAATTATTAAAAGTGAAAAAATTATATATCACATGTATGGTCGTTTTGAGTGCGTCAATGTTCCCGGAAGGGTCGAAATAGTCAAAATAATGTACCCGGGGGTTTAATTTGGGTCTCAGAGCATTTTTAGGCCTAATTAACATCCCGAGAGGGTGTTTTGGACATTTCGTATTTTTGGGCATGGAAACCCACGAATTTTCTAAGGTTATATCAGATGGTAGGAGTTGTCTTCTAGGGTTAGAATAACCAAAAACCAAAGACAACCATTGAAGATGAAGAGAAAGCTTTCCAAGGAGTTCTAGGCCAAGAACTCCACCGTTTGTATCGCCGTTGCCGCCAAATTGTAGATCGCGCAACAAGGATCATAACCACACCAATATTTTCCACAAATCTAATCCAAGTATTTCCAAGCAAGTATCTATATTTCTCTTTTTTAGTTAATGCTTCAATGATATTAATGTAGGGTTGATTAGGACTAGTTTTTATGAAAGAAAACATATATTGGAGACTCGAATTCGCATGTTGTAGAGGTAAAAGACGTATTCTGGAAATCTAATTCATATGTAGAGGTTGAATCACAAAATTTCATTGAGTTAGGAGTAGAAAATCTAATATGATTGTGCACAATAGGTTTGCACAATAGAAGATAGGTGAGAATTTCTCAAGAGAGTTCTGCATACTAATATGATTGTTGCATTAACCGATAATCATTTTAAATACTTGCTAAACTAATTTTAAACTGTTTTACAATTGGGCCCGGACCCGTTTCCTTTTATCTCTTCTCTCTTGTATATATATGTTTATATTACAAGTGCCCAGCCACAAGGGCGTCATTCATAGGATCCTTTGGAAGGAACGTGCTGCAGCTTAGGTGGGAGTTGCAAGCCTCTTGCTTGGACGACCTCATTATTAATTCCACTTCTAGTTCTATTTTATCCAGTTGGGCATGTGTTGCCCTTTTTCCTTATTCAGTTGGTTTTATCAGAGATTGTGATTTGTTTACTTACAGTATTTATACTTTGGGAATTGTTACTGTCATGATGTTTTCCTTTGTAGTTTTAAAGTTGGAATTAGTATTTGAATGCTTAAATTGCTTGGATTGTCTTTTCCAGTCTAGTATTGTGTGACTCTTAAACTATGAATTATGGAAGGTTTTTATTATTGGGTTTAAATTAAATATGGAACTAATGTTTTAAAAATGGTTTTGTCACTTAGCTAAATTATTTAGGGTGCTTAATTTGAAAAAGTTATTTTTGCGATAGTGATGCTAAGAATGAACCAACCGTTCACCTTGGTTATAATTTAATAAAGGACCGATCACCCGGTATTTAATTAGGCGGGGTGTCACAGGG
The DNA here is from genome assembly GCA_949130495.1 of Sambucus nigra. Taxonomy (NCBI): domain Eukaryota; kingdom Viridiplantae; phylum Streptophyta; class Magnoliopsida; order Dipsacales; family Adoxaceae; genus Sambucus; species Sambucus nigra. The sequence continues at coordinate 443,039,019 of OX422218.1, read as the reverse complement.
AGGAGGGACATGTGTATGGTTAATATAATCTCTTCTAGACCATTGTAATCATTAGATGGATGAGCTATCGTCCAAATCCTTTCAGGGACCTTAACTGATTGATTAAAGTACCTAATTGGCAAATATTCATGCTTGTTTGAATGGCATATGGAGAACTTGAATTTGGTTTATTTAAGTTTAGTTTGAAAGAAAATTAAATATCTGTTTAGTTTTGTTTAATTTTAATTTATGGAAATTAAAATTTGGGAACTTTAATTATTAAATTTGAAAGAAATTTTTAAGTTTCATATATTGAGTGACCCATCCCGCCATTTAGAATTTTAAATTCAGGGTATTTTCCCCTATCAAGTGGTATCAGAGCAGGAGCGCTAAATTATCGTGTTAAGATCCTTTGTAAAAACAATTTCTTTAAAAATAGAAAATTTACCTTTTGCAAAATTTCCTATTTTTGATGGTTCCAACTATGCATATTGGAAAATGTGTATCAGGTCGGCACTTATATCTCTAGATGAGCGGGTTTGGCTTTCGATAGTTAAAGGGTGGATACCACCAACATGTTTAGAAGGAGAGGTTTGTGTACATAAGCCCGTAGAAATATGGAATGAGACTGAGCTTAAGTTAGCTAATTTTAATTCTCGTGGTTTAAATGACCTTATTAGTGCGGCCACACCGGATAAGTTTCTCAGGATTATGACGTGTGATGCATCTAAGGAGGCATGGGATACACTCCAAATCACCCATGAGGGAACTAGTGCCGTGAAAGATTCGAAACTCCAAAAACTCACCACTCAATTTGAAACCATTAGAATGCTAGAAAGTGAGACTTTTGATGAGTTCTATGCAAGATTGTTTGATATTGTGAATTCATCTTTTAATTTAGGAGAAAATATAATCGAAAACCGTGTTATAAAGAAAATTTTGAGGTCATTACCAGAGAGATTTAATGCCAAGGTGACCGTTTTAAATTCTTTAAACACCTTAAACTCTACGAAACTTAAAGAACTTGCAGGTGACTTACAAACCTATGAACTTGACATGTTTACCTCAAAGGATGAGAAGAAAAAAGATAAGGACATAGATTTGAAATCCCAGAAGGAGGAAACATCAGTTTCGGATGATGAGTTTGAGATTGACTTGGAAGATATGGGTTTGTTTTCTAGGAAGTTTAGAAAATTTATTAAGACTAATAAAGAGAAACTTAAGAATGATTATAAGAAATTTGAGAAGTCTAAGCATAGTAAATCTGTAAAATTTCCTGAAAAACGCAATGAAGATCTTAATAGGGATGAGTCAAATAGGTGTTATGGTTGTGAGGGTTATAACCCTAATGCATACGAGTGCCCCACTAAACTAGGGAAGGAGGTCAAGCAATTGATTTCATACAATGCCACCCTTAGTGATAGTAAATCGAAAGAGGGACCCGATTCCCCCATTGAGTTCACCACATTCTTTCAAGTCATGTGAGCATTGACAATGAATCTTCCCGTGAAGATATTCCTTTACATGACACTTTTGAGGCCATTGTCTGTGAATCCCAAGAGTTTGATGGTAAAGAGAGTGGAAAAGAGCGTGAGAATGAAGAAGAGGATGAGGAGAGTGAAATTCAAGTAGCCTTTCGTGAGTTGTATGAGGAGTCATTAAAATAAAAAAGGGCTAATTTGAAGTTAGAAGCTAAAATGAGAGAACGTGCCATGAATAATGATGAGAGTGTTTTAGTTAAAGATCTTAAGGAACATGATATAACTCTTCGTGAGAAGATAGAGTACGTAGAAGGTGAAAGAGATAGACTTAGAGGTTTAATGGAGGATATGAAGAAAGAGTTTCTTGAGTTTAAAGAGAGTAGGATCTTACTTAAGTGTCGAATAGTCGAATTTGAAGAAAAATTAAAAGACTCATGTTGGGTTAAATTTTATTTGGAGTGTAGGTCGGAGAAATTAGATAAAATCTTAGGAACCATCCAAAAAAATGACATGTGTGGTATTGGCTTCGATACTCAAAATGCTTCCAATGAAAAAGCCAAAACCATGATTTTGAGAGAATCAACTAGGAACACTATAAAAGGCTAATCCTTAGGTGACACTTCACGCCGTGCATTAACTTGCACACATTCTGGTCGAAAGGGGAACCTTAGGAAATTTTGTTTTTATCTTAGAAATGGTCCTAGAAAGTCAAAGGGTAGAGTTACTAAGGTTACCAAATCCCAAGAGCATCACGTTTCACTTATGTGGGTTAGGAGATCCGATTTGGAGATTTACATGATAAAGTTTATGATTTCCATTTACTTTCACAAGATTACTCACTTGCTTAATCCAAAGGTTGAATGTGTTAGTTTTATTTGTATAACACTAGATTTTGTGCTTCATGATAGATTCTTGCTAGTTGTATGTTTCCTTCTCATTTTCTAGTCCTTTCTTCATCACATACGTGTTGCTAAAATTATGACTTGTGTATCTTTTGTATTTTTTTTTACTTATTGTGTCTTAATTGAAAAATACATTTTTTTTTTGTTTTGTCTTTTGGGTTATCCTTGTGTTTGTATAATTTTTTGAAAAACTCAAAAAGATTTTATATTTTTGTGTATCTTAGATTTACACATTTTATGTGGCATATTCTCGTGTTTGTATCCAATATCATTCCCACTTCCATGTGGCTAGGACTTTTGGTTAAGACTTTCAATCCTTAAGGTGTTCTTAATCATGCTTACATGGATTAGTTTGAATTTGACTTGCTTAATGGGTTCTCTTTTTATATACCTCGTTTCACACATGCACGAGATCATTTAATCTTTAACTTCACATGTATATTTGAGCTAAGTAAGATGTTCTCCTATCAATTTAGTCATCTACATATTTCTATGACGATGGAAGATTTGTGCATGTAAGAGCTGTTTCCCGAATTTAAAAAAAATATAGAAAAATATTTATCCGGTGTAGTTATTTATCAATGGAATCGGGCATCGAAAGACAAAATTACTTTGAGTGAAAAGCCACCATTGAAATATCTCCAAAAAAATGTGGAATTGTCAAAATTAGCCAAGGCCGAAGTAGTTGAGTTTGATATGAACATTCAAAAGAAAATAAAAGAAAAAGAATATTATGTATGAGGATGTTTGGATGAATACATCAACGGGTTTGACAATGACAAAGTATCCTAGTTATATTATTTTGTCATGACTCTATTGGTTTGTAGAATCATCAAAATTATAGGCTTGTGTGCATTGTGTATGTTTTTTCATTGAGTTCACTTGAATTTGTGACATGGGTCTATGTTTAAATTTGATAAAGTTTAGCAATCAAATAAGAACTCCGTGAACATGTTTAAGTGATTGGGTATGAATTCTTTTATTGCTAGTTCACACCCCTTCACTTCTGTTTACCACATGTTATTTTGACACATTTCTGCCGTATGAGTGTGGAAAGCTTAATGTATTTTGTGTCATGTGTGGTGTTTATATTTATGTATATGTGCGTGTGCATTATTGGTATCTTGTGTGTGTGTGTGTGTGTGTGTGTGTGTGTATATATATATATATATATATATATATATGGTATTTCATTTGTTATTGAGTCTTTGCCTTATTATCTTGTACATGTATGCTTCTTGTTTTTATAGGTATCGACCTTGTTACAATGTTTTTTTATATCACATGCTTATGTTTAGTACATTTTAGTTGGTATCAATTTTTTATCGCATTGTAGTTGGTATCAATTGTTATTTTTGTGGATTAGTTAATCTTTTATTTCCATGTTTCTTAATTGTTCTTATCACTTTATTCACCATTGAATGATATACTTGTTTTTTCATTGTTTATATCCCTGGTTTCATTTAGGGTAAGCATTTGATTTAATTGGGTTGAAATAATTCATTTATTGCACTTTAATCTTTATCTATTCCTAAATAAAAAGGGGGAGAAATGATATCTAAACCTTTTAATTTGGGACATCTAGCTTAGGGGAGACGCGACCTTCTTAGGTAGATCATATTAGATAAAGTAGGAGTATTTATTTAATTATGTTATTTATCCTATTATATTCCCTAGGCGTTTAATGGTGTGTTTAAGTGTGCAGGATTTCTTCTTTAGTGGCATCATTTTAAAGCGGCAAAGCATTTAATCCCACGTGCCGAGTCACGTGTCTATATATTTTTTTTATCTTTGGGAGGGTTTGTGTCCTTTTAGAAGAGCTTTACAACCCATAGGATTTTATTTTTTGGTTTTGTCCCAGAATAACCAAAGGGGGAGATTTGTAAGGAAAAATTTTCAATCGAGTCAATTTGTTGTATTGGCTTAATTCTGGACAAAAATTATTGAGTCATAGGATAGTTGTTTATGGTATCCTTCCAAGCCTATGACATTTGAAGTTTAAGTTGAAGACATAGCGGCCAAGTCCATAGTGAAGATTTCATCCTTATCGGCTTCTTGCCAAGTTTATACGTCATCAACATTTGGATTCCAAGGTCTCTAAATGTATGAATGCATTTAATATGTAGAGAGTCTTGGATATTTTTTTATGGTGTTCTTTTAAATCTTTTGTCAAAACGACTTTATATTTTTCTTAGAAATCATTTTCATACTTTCCATAAAAGTTTTGGGCTTAAAGAGCAATTTTTTTAATTTTCTAAAAAGTTGTTCGAGCGACATTTTGCTCCTTCAAACGGGGTCGTTCAAACAAACTTCTAACGAGCCTCTAACAAGTTTATGCCACTTTTATCTATTTTTGCGTTAGAATTATCTTTCGAACGAAGTCGTTCGAATGACTCGTTCGAATGAGAAATCTAACGAGATTTGGCCTTTTATCTTTAATTTTTTGTTCGATCTTCGTTCGAACCAAGTTGTTCGAACGACATTCAAAAGTCATTCGAACGACCTGGCATTTTTTTCATAGTTTCGCTAGTTTTTTAATTTTAACATCCAATAAGCACACTAACTCTTTACCTGATCTAAATAGTGAGGGAGCAAATTTTTTTGACAGACTTTTTGAGAGGGTTTCTAACACTTTGAGAGCAAAAACCTTTCTACCAAAAAGTCCCACTTGTGTTCTTCATTTTCAATGGATTAATTTCTACCAAACAAAAAGTTTACGCCCCTGTAATTGTTTGGTCCAAGTTCACCTATATATATATATTTTGAGATCACCATATTGGCACGGAGTTAATTTTTTCATTCTATAAAAGAGAAGTTTCCAACTGAGGAGTCCGTGTTTGAAGATTTGTGGTACGCATATGATGGAAAGGCCAACGTGTGTTTGACAGTAGCTGATCCCCATCGGTGAATTCCGGAGTTATCTACTAGGTGGAGGTTGAATAGCGAAGGAGAGTAAAGGCTTTTAGGGAGTCGAGTCATTTTTATAAGTTCTCTTGTCGTGTCTTTGTAAAAATACCATACTTAGTTGATTTGTATGTTGGGTCTCCGAGGTTTTTTTCGTTGAGGGTTTTCCTCGTACATCACCGTGTAGTGTGATTGTGATTTACTTTGGTCTTCCAAAAATTCACTTAGATGCATGTGTTGGTTTTAAAAGATAAAAATTGGTTTAATCACAACTTTAATTTTATTTGGTGCTAATTAAGTTTTAGGTCAGTTTAATTTAATTCAAGTCGCGAAATTTAATTGGAAAATATTCATGCTTATTTGTATGGCATATGAAGAACTTGAATTGGGTTTATTTAAGTTTAGTTTAAAAGAAAATTAAATATCTGTTTAGTTGTGTTTCATTTTAATTTTGTGGAAATTAAAATTTGAGAACTTTAATTGTTAAATTTGAAAGAAATTTTTAAGTTTGATATATTGAATGAACCAACCCTCTATTTAGAATTTTAAATTCAGGGTATTTCCCCCTATCAACAACTTTGTATATTATTCTTTTAAAAGCATTGTATTTTTTATTGTGAGAATGATTGTGAAGGACTTTTTGATATTAATGAGAATAAAGAGTTTGTTTATATATTTTATGCTTTCGTAAATGTTTATTTATTTATTAGGAATTGTCAAATGGTTTTTAAAATAATTTTCAATTGGACAAATTTTTTACTATTTATTTTTGTAACATTCGATGATTTCTCATGGGTGTTACAGTCCCTTTCCTCTCAAACAAGTATTTAAGAAATCATATTAATATAATAGGATGACTAAGTGGTTGTTGGAGTCTTCCCAGTTTGATATCATTTATAAGCCCCGAACTTCTAAAAAGAAGAAAGTATTGGTCATCTTCATTATCGAGTTCTCATAAAGTCCATTGTAAGAAGTTATCCAGCCTAGCCCCATTAGAGATGCTCTATATAGAACATATATATCAAACATGAAATTAGAGGTTATTCAAGGATGAAAAATCCAACGAATGAGGCATTACTGTTTGATTTATTTTAATTACCCTATAAGGATTCCTCATCGAGCAGAAAGTTCGGATTGGTTTTAAGGGATCCAACACTAAGGCAGAATTTATGTCTATCACCATGGGACCATAAGATATCGCTACACACTACAATTCCTGTCTGATCGCTAACCAATTGAGAAGAAAATATGAAGCTATAGATTCAAGAATGCTCTCCTACCGGTATAAAGGGAGAAAAATCCTCAAAGCCTTAAAATAGGCATCAATAAACTAGTTATCGAGGAACTACAATAGTCATGTTGATGCCCTAGCCACCTTAGCTTTAATAATTGATACTAATTTAAAGATAACGGTTGAAGTTGTATATGTTAGCCGACCAGGCATTGATGAATCAAACATAGTACCAAACGTCATATAGATCTAATCAATTCCTTCATAAATGGACCCCATCATCGCTTATCTAAATAACATAGATCTCTCATTGGATATAAAATATTTCCATAAACTAAGAATCTAGTTGGACACGTTTTTCCTTAACTTAGAGGGAAAACTCCATCAATGATCATTTATTAGTCTCATACTCAAGTGCAATAATCCTGATGCGATAGATGGAATTTCAATAAGATGCATAAAAGAATTTATGAATATCATGTGGTCATTTACACCCCATCCTAGACCCCCCCTAAGCACCTACTTTGGTCCCTAGCACTCACTCATTCACTGTAAACCCTAGGTCATACACCGAGTAATGATTCAGAGGTCACTGGGCTCTCCCGGGCCTTATTTGACTCTAGTCAACTTTTTTATCAGAGTGAAAGATCAATAAATTTTTGAAAGGCTATGAATCCCCTGTCCAATGGTCTGTCTTGTGTGCGAATCGGCCTTACGGTTCTGACGAATGGTCTGTTTTACTATCAAAAATTGATCTCAAGGCCACTAGGTGCTCTCGGCCCCCATTTTGACACCAATAAACTTCCTTGCCTGAGCAAAAGCTCAATGGATCTTTAGAGGGATCTGAATCCCCTTCCCAACAGTCTGCACCTTGCATTAATTGGACTTACGTTTTCGACTTACGATCCGTTTTACCCAAAAAACTAATTTAGAGGCCACCAGGCGCTCTTAACTCCTGTCAACTCTTCAACTTGAACAAGACTCAATGAATATTCTAAGGGATTTAAATTCCTTTCCAACGATCTACCTCGTGTATGAATCAGGATTACGGTTTGGATGAATGACCCATTTCACTCCGAAGGGTCATCGGGTGCTTCTAGGCCCCGTTTGACCAAGGTTAACTCTCCAAACTGAACGAGACTGAATGAATCTTCGAATGGCTCTAAATTCCATTTCCAACGATCCATCCCATGCATGTCCGATTTAGACGAACGATTCATTTTCTTCTAGGAATTTTCTGTCCACTGGATAATGGGCGCTTACAGGCCCCGTATGACCTCGTCAACTCCCCAACCCGGGAGTGGCTCAAAGTATTCTTAAAGAGATATGAAATACCTTTTCAATGGTCTACCCCATGCGCAATTATGACTTATGTTTCGCATTTTACGGTCATTTTTTCAAAAAACTTGCCTCCGAGTGCCGCTTGGCAACCCCAGGACCCTGCTTATCGGCAGTGTGTCTAGGGTTTTATGCCGATAGGTAGGTCTAGGACCAAGATGATCGGCACCCCTTGTCCCTATAAATAAAGTCCATGACCTCACTTTAAAAAGCAGCCCTGAACATCCCTCTCAACAATTCATGGAGAATTCCCTCGAATTCAAAGTTGTTCTTTCCTAAAAAGTCCATTTTCCACATTCCTTCCATTATTCTTATACTCTTTTGAGTAAATTCCCACCCAACTCCTCAAACCACCATCACTTCATTTTAAGATCAACGTATCTATAAGAAAGATATACTTAAAGTCTTCATAAGGAGGTCCATTTCTTCCTCTTTATCTTTAAATTCTCTTAATTTTGCATTAGTTACTTTATTTTCACTTTAGTACTTTACCTCATTACATCACATATCTTAATTGTAAACGATTTATTATTAGTATTCACATATACTTTATTTTCATAGAAAACTTCAAAAATAAGAAAAATAGGGTTCACTTGTAAATTCCAAAAAGGGATTTCTCATCACACTTTCTCACACTAAAACATCTTTTTCTACACACACACATAATAAAGTACCCCCTTAGATTTATGGGTTAAACCCCGCCTCGTATTGTCTTCGAACTATGTGGACTTTGATGCTCCCAGGCTACGTAGGCGTCTTATGTAAATCCCTCGACTTGAATCCTCCTTCATATATTTGTTATTTTATTCTCATCATATATTCGTAATGTATATATTTTATATGCTTGTTTACTTGTGTCTTGTCTAAAATACACAATCGTTCCTCCATAACGACTTGTGAATCGGTAAACACTTACATTATATTTTTAATTTATATTTCGGAAATACTCCTAAGGGTGACCTCTCTCCGCCTTTATCCATGACACGAGTCGAGTGATTCCATCCTCCATTTATATTATGCACATAAGCACACACATCACATACTTCTAGAGGAGAATATTAACACATGCCCATGAGTGATCGAAAGGGAGGGATGGGTGCCTAACACCTTCCCATTACGTAACTTATTCTCGGACTTTTAAACTACTTGGTTTCGTAAGCATCGGTATTGTCCTTGATGCCATTATCTCTAGGCGACAACATTTATTTTTCCTATTTTATACAAAATAATCCAGTGGATATATCTCTAAATATCACCCCACATTGACGATGGCCGAGCACCGCAATAAAGGAAGCAATCCCTTGCGCACGCTAGAAAAAGAGCAGTAAGTAAAGAGGGATCCACCTCCGAAGACCCCGACCCACGACTCGGAATGGCCACAGTGGCGACTCCCATGGGGACTTCTATAAGAGGTCTAGACTCTATTTTTTCATCGGCGTTATTCTTTTCTGCATGTGTGCGCATGCACCTACCTGTATGTTCCATTTTCTTATCTTTTTACGTTTTTGTATATATCTCACTCATGTATATATCACTTCCCACTCACTTGTACACTTTACACACTTGTATATACTCTCAATGTACACTTCACACACTTTCACTTAGCTTCACTTTTCACTCACATGCTTCACACACCACTTAGAATATCCATGCTTAGGCTTCACTAGCACACAACCACACGTCCTACACTTGTATATATGCTCAGTTACATATGTCACACACCACTTGTAGTTGATCTATGTATAGGTTCACTACAACACACTCACTTGTATATATTCCCATGTCACCTGCTCACTCACATGTTTCCATGCGTAGTATACTTTTCATGCTCAATTTTCTTGTATATGCTCCCCAGTAGCGTAGTATTTCCTTTACTCATCATGAAAATAAAATATGATAAAAATAATACTTTCTCTCCATAATGTGTTAATTAAGACTCATGCATTTTTGCACACTACATCACTAAGAGTATGTCTATTGACCAAAATTTTATCCCGTACTGGGGGGTCAGTTTATTATGGATGCCGAACCCGCGGGTCATAGTTAGCCTAAGCGATATGACTATCATCTTCCAATGGCCTCGTACCTTCGACGTATATCGAATGGTTCCCCCTGCATCGTATGGCTTGACCAAACTCACGACGAGCGGTATATTAAAGGGAACTCGTTCATGTACATCGAGTAAATCGAATTTTCTCTCATACGTACTGTCCCCATAAGGTATATAGTGATGAAATTCACGTACACTCATATATCAAATGCCTTGTCCACACGTACCGATGAATGATTTCCCTTATAGGCAAGAGGTATATCGTAGAATTCATGCCAAAGGGAGAATCTTCCATTAACCTAATGATTGCATAAATCTCATATAAGCGTCAAACCTAAGATACTCATATTTAGTTTTCTAGTTACCATACGAAACTCTTTCAAAATTCTGGCCCGACATACCGCCTGAAGTTTTGCATAATTTTGTCTTTTTTTCAAAACAGAATCCCATCCGTGAGATTAGAAAGAAGTATAATAATAACAATGCTAAGATTCCTCTCCTCTTTCTATCCTTTTCCAAAAATACCAAAAACATTTTTCTCCTCATTTCGGAATACCCAAAATCTTCTCCCTCCGTCTTTCGAAAATAAATTCAAATAATTTTCCCTCTGAGGTTGATCGCATACCCAATTTTGGCTCGGATCCCTGTTGTCTTCGGTCTTTTGTCAAAACTCCCTCGAAGATCCATTAATTATTCTTCTACCTCATCCAAGTTTAGGATTTACCTTCACGAGCTCTTTATGGAGAACACTGACTAAGAATTAAATGTGCATCTTGATTTAATGACCATTTTGGTGCAACTCAATGCCAAGATTAACGACCTTCAAGATGAGGTTCAGTATCACAGGGCCCAGATTCTCGAAGAACCCGAGATTCTCTTTCCTCGTGCGATGGTTCCACCCTCTGCCAATCATGTTTTGGTCCCAGAAGAGTATCGACATGCACTGTGTGCCACGCCTGCCAATGGGCCATCACCAGCTCAGCGCCCTAACTCAAACCTTACTCAACTAGGGACTAACCTACTATTGTCCACATATCCTAAGGTGGAGGAACTGAACATGGTCAAGGAATACCTCAAGATGTTATCAAAGAAGTTTGACCAAGTCAGGATATCAAGGAACTACATGGACTACACTCATATGTCTCCTTATCCCAAATCCAGACTGTTAGAGAAGTTCAAGCTATAAAACATCGAGAAGTTCGAGGGAAGAGAACCCCAATTATTCACCTTTGAATCTATCACTGAGCCATGACCCTCCTTGGTGCCTCTGAAGAGATAATGGCCCAGATGTTCCAGCAGACCTTGAAAGAAAGTGCCCTTTGTTGGCTTCTGTACCTCGAGGAATCCAGCATCCATAGTTTGAAGGATGTCATCCAATAATTCATGTTGTATACACGACATTCTAGGTCCCCTAAGTCTCTCCTTAGGTCTCTATCACCTCCCCATTTCACTACAAACCATAGGTCATACTCCGAGTATAGATATAGAGGCCATCGGGCGCTCTCGATCCCCATTTGAATATGATTAAATCTATCAATAGAGCAAAAGCTTAATGAATCATTAAATGGCTCCGAATAAACTTTCCAATAGTTTACCCCGTGCGCAAATCGCCGTAACGGTTCAGACGAACGAACCATTTTACTATTGAAAACCAATTTGCAGGCCATCGGGCGCTCCCGAACCCTAATTTTACCTTAATAAACTCCATCAACAGAGAGAAAGATCAATTAATCCTTAAAGGGAACTGAATAACCTTTCCAATGTTCTACCCCGTGCGTGAAATGACCAAACTGCTCAAACGAACGATCCATTTTCCCCCCAAAATTAATCCAAAGGCTACCGGGAACACCCGAACTCCATTTGACCAATGTCAACTCTTCAGATCGAACAAGACTGAATAAATATTTTAAGGTCATAAAATACCCTTTCCAACAGTCCATCCCATGAGCGAATCAGCCTTACGATACGAACGAATGACCTGTTTTACTCCAAAGGGTTATCGGGCACTTTCGGGCCCCATTTGACCAAAGTTAACTTTTTGAACCAAGCAAAGATCTTTGAAATGTAGAAGTAACTTGAATAAAATTTCCAACCGTCTACCCTGTGAGCGATTCTTACTTATGATTTAGACGAACGATCCACTACTGTCCGATAATCTCCCGTCCAAAGGACAGACGAGCGATTTCGAGCCACGTTTGACACAAAGTCATCTTGCAGATCCGGGAGCGGCCCAATGACTCTTTAAGGTCTCTGAATTATCTTTCTAACGGTATGATGCACACATGATTTGTATTAAAAGATTGCATCCTACGACTATTTTTCTAAAAAAATCTTCACGAAACTGCCGATTGACAAGTCCATTTCCTTGCCTATCGGCAGTGTGTCTAGGGTCACCTACCGATTGGTAGGGCTAGAGGTATGCCAATAGGCAGTTCCCCTACCCTATAAAAGGAGGTCATGAGGTGAGTCTCAAGGAATACCTCAGATCCATCAATATCAGTGATATCAGTAACATTCTCTTACAATCAACGAAGTTTCCTTGTGTAAAATCCCTTTCCATCTTTCATTCACATAATTTTCATACCCAATTTAGAAAAATATCTTTCTCTCTCATCCAATATTCATCCCAACATCTAAGGAAGATCATCAAGGATCAAGATCAAGCCTCAATTCTCCAAAGAAGGACAAAAAATCCTTTACTCTCTTTAAACTCTATATTTTCGCATTAGTTACATAAATTCTTAATCTAGTTTTTACTTTAAGATTATACACGTTAAAATCTCCTCCTTTATTAGTCACATTGCACATACTTTATCTTATGCAAAAAAACCTAGAGCAAAGAAAAAGAGGGTTACACCTATGAATTCCGACAGGACTGTCCAACACATTTTCTCAAAACTAAAAATATATTTTCTACGCATCTAATATCTTATATAATTTTGCTGTCTCATAGAGGATTTCCACATGGATAAAAGCATCGAATATATTAATCCCAAGTTAGTTATTTTTTTCTCTTCTTCGTTCTATAAGTTTTGACTCTTCATTTCTCCCTCTTTGTATATTCAAAGCTCCTCTGTATTTTTCCTCACTTAACTGAATGCTTACTCTACCACCTGAGCATAAATTTGGTGTCTTTTCCCCTGTTTATTAAATATGATCCCTTAATATCTTCTCTCTATCTCAATCACATGAAAACCTTCTATTACTATCTTGGTAAGTAATTGTAACAACCCTCGCTTTTGAGATTTTATTTTATATTTAATCTGCTAATTATAGTGATTAGATAAAGACGTTTATTTGTAGAGTAGGTATTAATTTGAAAAAGAGAAGTTAATATCTATTATGATGTTGCATATTTACCGTATGTAGAGGTGAATTTGGCTATATTATGTTTGGTAACGTCATATGATTTAAAAAATGACATTTGGCTTAAAATGGAACCGGAACCTAAAATAAATTATAAAATCTCCAAATGATAATTTGGAGGGTGCCATTAGTTCCGGGAGGTTCGTGATAGTCAAATTGTGTACCATATTGTATTTCTAGTTTCCAGGCACTTTCGACTGGTAGTAACTTAAATGAGAAATTACATATTATTTTACCGCATGTTAATCACTTAAGATGGAATTTTAATCTAAGCCACGATTTATGTCTTGAGTAAATCACTATTTCCCCAAATACCTTGTTAAGACTAGAGAAAGAAAAATAAAGAAGAAACCTTGGGAGAATAGGAGAGATTGAAGCATGGGTGATTGTCTTGCTTACTACTTCATCAAATTCTGAACTTGCAAACTTGAGGCAAGTTATCTACTTGCTATTTTATGATTTAAGTAGATTAATTTGCATTGATAGCTTTGGATATGTATGGTTTATGGAAGTTAGGGTTTTGTTTGATTTATGGGCTTTCGATCTTTGGAAGTTAAATTGATATGGTTTGGAGGAAAAATCAGGTTGGATGATGTATTTATGATCATTTGGTAGCCTTAAAGGATAGGGATTTGAATGGGTTGAAGTTGGGTAGAATTTGGAGTCAAAGACTCCATAAACAAAATTTGGAAAATTCTGCAGAATCGAATCGATTCGGCCTGGACGAATCGATTCGCTGGGAGACAGTTTCCAAGCCTGGGTTGTCCGAATCGGTTCGGTTCGTCCGAATCGATTCGGCCTTATGCATAATCTCATTTTTCCTGACCGAATCGATTCGGCTAGTCCGAATCGATTCACTTTTAATATCCCAAATCGATTCGGCTAGTCCGAATCGATTCGGAAAGCCTATTTTTCATTTATTTTTCTTTTTAAATTTTACCCCCTTTCTTAGGATTATGACCTAGGACCCTTATTTTATGAAGTAAAACTAGGATTTTAGAGTCCTAGTTGAGTTTGGTCGTTACCCTATAGTTGAGTGGGATCACTTGCTATTAGTTCTGGGGTACTTAAAGTGATACTTAGGTATCACTTCTCTTTTGGGAAATTAGTTAAAGTTAGAGTTCTAAGCCCATATGTGGAGATGTTAGAAGCCCTTTGGTGGTATATAAAATCTTGGGTCTTATGAGAATTCAAGAAATGGTTTAGAGAATACTTTGGGACCTAATGATATGATGAAATTGAATCAGAAATATTCAAAGATAAATGCTTCAAATAAAATGAAACACATGAGATTCATGATAATGAAAATGGGATAATTTGGTAATTGTTAAATTACTTAAACACACCTCACTAAATGCTATCATAAGGGAAGCTCGCGCATGAGGTGATGTCCCCTGACTATTGAATGCAGGCTGACTATAGTCCTCGGCCATATACGGTTTTGTATATGTTTTTCTGCGCTAGTGAGGTAATTCCGGGTGTGGTTATGACTCACTCGCAGGCATATGGCCACTTCCCGACGTGCGTTTAGGTGCCCAGGTTGTCTTGTATAGATAGGCCCTGGAAGATGATAGTCATTTAGGGGCGCGTCCAGTGGGGAAACTCGAAGGGGCGGTTTTAGAAACGTTATATGTATATGAATATAACCTTTCTAACTCAAGTGGGACTTGAGGTATGTAAATTTCCATAAGATATGTGATGGTAATTATATTCCTGTTAAGGAATGGAAAATGATAAGTGATGGGAAGAAATGAGAATTAATTTAATTTCTCTTGCCAAATTTCATAATTGCTAGAAACTTATAAAATTGCATTATCACATTTTATGATTATGTTGTTAGATTCTCATTTCATTTTATTTACGATTCATTGTCCACATCTATCATGTTTCTTACTCTTCTGGGAATCATATATAAATCAGGCCCTGACCCGTTCATTTTTCTATGTTGTGCATATATTTGTATCCGCTCAGGTGCTCCTCCGCAAGGGCGCCCGTTATGAATTTCCCTTCTTATGCTTTTGACGAGCTGTATGACCTTGCGGTTTATTACAGGATGTTGTTAGACGCCCTCCTCTTTGGAATCTAGTTATGATCGGGTCTTACATTCGGGCTAGCGGCCCATCTTTTGTAATTGTTAATGGATGTAGTATGTAGCATATATTAGATTGTGAAACACTGTGATGTAACTGTGGACCGACATATATTAGATTGTATATTGTTTGGATAATTATTTATATGTTCCATGGAAATTACACTTTTGTCAGATTTGGGTTGTTAAAATTTATTCCTTAAATCTTTATTAAATCAAAATTTTGACAACCTGCTTCCTGATTTATGGAGTGGCTTACCCATATACCTAATTATAATTATGATGCTGAGGATGATATCCATCCATGATTCCGTTACGTCGAGGTTTCGGGCTTGCCACCCCTTATTTCGGAGAGTGGGTTGTCACAGTAATCGAATAAAACTGTAACTTCTCTTTCGTCATTCTTCATTACGTTCTCAATTTGATTGTTCAGAAAACGTTTATAAAGCAAGAAAGGAAACTCATTCTATATCTCTCTCTATATATTCATATTATTCATTCTCTCGTAAAACAAGCCTTTTTATACTAACTTTTTAAATTAATTTCACGACCATCAAAATACTATGAATATAATATCTCCCTGTGTTGTTGAAGTATTGTTTTCGTTATATGTAAATAGCATATGTGGAGGGGAAATTAATCTTTGATATCTTTTCGGTGAGTAAATTGCAAAAATGGATCACTTTGACCATTTTAAGGGCTTTAATAAGCCCAAATAAAATGTACATAACACTAAAGATAAAGATTATTTAAAGAAGAATACTATTGCAGTTCATGAAGAATTGAAGAGAATGAACTAACTTCTTGCAAACAGCACCTATGTAACACATCGCTTGCATGTTCTTAACAAAATTCTCCATCTGCTATCCATTCAAGTACACAACTTCTCAATTAGGTTTATGCACATGCCTTATATATTCATATTACCAATTGTTGAATTCAAAGTGTATGCCCTAGAGTATTGATGGGAAACCATGACTACTTTGGTTCATAAGCTATTACATGCTTGGAACTATGCAAGATTCTACAAACACCAATGTTCTTCCATATTGCATTCAATATTTATTGTTAGATTGCACAAAGGAATAAAATTCCTTCTTTTTAAGAAGCAAACTTGATTCAGAGTGTTTTTGCATTTAGAATTTTATGTCCAATCTCTATGTATTTAGCAATGTTTAAAAAGGAAAAAGTGAGGTGTGTGGCTTTTTTTTAAAGTGAGTATTACTTAAATTCTAAAATTGAATCATTACAAATATTGGAAAATATAAGTTATAAAATGCCCGCGCATTGCGCAGGGATAAAGCCTAGTACACATATAATAAACTCACATATGAATTTACGGGATAAACTCCACCCTTATATCGCATGCGAACTACGGGGACTTTGATGCCTTTATAGTCTATGTAGGCATTTAGGGCTAAACCCAAGACTCGAGTCCAATTTTTACATTTGCATCCTTTTTATTTTATTTATATATTACTCATATATAACATACTTGTGATTCATATTTGCATTTTATCTAACAAATATTTCCGTTCCCTTATATCTATCAATATCTTGATAAGCGGGCACATCATTTATAATTATTTTGGGAACATTCCTTTCGATGACCTCACTCTATCTTTTCCATGATATGAGTTGAGCGATTCCGATCTTCATGTATATATGCATGCACACACACTTCATAAAGAAATTAAGGAAAATAGTAACAAAAGCCTATGAGAGACCGAAAGGGAGGGATGGGTACCTAACACCTTCCCATTCCATAACTTAGCCCCCGAACCTCTGAACTATTGGTTTTGTAAGCATCATCTTGTCTTGGGTGCCGCTCTCTCTATGTGGCGACGTGTTCTTTTGAATGTTTTGTGAAAAATAGGCTGGCGACTCCATCTCTTTACATCACCCACATCGGCGACAACCAAAGTGCTCCTAGAAAAAGGGCGAGAGACCTTCTTTCCCTCTCCGATTATGCGCACGTGAGCATCGGAACCTCGAGACAGGAGGAAAGAGACAAAAATGAGGTATGGCCACAGTGGCGACTCCACTGGGGATTTATCATAAGAGGACTAGACTCTATTTGCATGGATGTTATCATTTTCTACTTGTGTGCATATGCACCAACCTTTATGTTCCCTTCTTCTCCTCTATTATTTCTCATATATCTACCTCATGCTTATATCACTCACTTTTCACTTCACACACTTGTAGATACTTTCCATGTACAGTTCACACGACTTCTATATAAGTTCATTTATATCCACATGTTTCACACGCCACTTAAGATATCTATTCTTAGGTGTCAATAGCACACACCTTAACTTATTGCACTCGTATATATCCATGCTCACTCACACTTATCACACACCACTTGTAGTTGATCCACGCTTAGGTTCACTACCCCACACTCACTTATAGATATTCACACATCACTCACTCCCACATATCCATGATTAGTGTAATCTTCACGGTCCATGATAGATGTACTTTTTATGATATTTGTACATTCTACCTTATTAGTATAGTGCTCACCATGCTAAATAAAATACCCTCTCCATAATATACTAATTAAGAATCATGCATTTTGCACACTACATCCCCACAGAGCATGGCGATTGACCAAAATTTTATCCCGTACTGGGGGATCACTTTATGATGGGTGATGGTCCGGCAGGTCGCAGTTAGCTTAAACAATATTAATCTCACCTTACATTGGCTAAGTACCTTCAACGTATATCAAACGGTTCCCCCTGCATCATACTTCTTGACCGAAGTCATGACGGGGGTATATAATAGGAAACTCATTCGCGTACGTCATCGAATTTTCTCTCACACGTACTATTACCACGAGGTATATAGTGAGGCAATTCATTTACACTCAGGTATATCAAATGGCTTGTATACACATACACTTTACCCTTAAAAGTAAGACATATATTGTGGAATTCATGCCAAAGGGGGAACCTTTTCACTAACCCAACAAATGCATACCCTCATATAGGCGTCAACCTTGGGCACTCATGTTTAGATTATCGGTTACTACTCGAAACTCTGCCAAAATGCCTAGTCGGCATGCTGCCCAAAATTTTGCACGATTTCGTCTTTTTCCCAAACGGGACCCTGTCCATGAGCCTAGAAACAAGTCAAACCGTGTTTTTATATATTTTTCAAACCCAATTTTTCCTAGGCTCAAGTCCCGTCCAACATTTCTTTTTGCATTTAGATAGACCTAATACAAGTGAAGTAATGATGATGATAATAATAATAATAATAATAATAATAATAATAATAATAATAATAATAATAATAATAATAATAATAATAATCATATTGAGACCCTCTTCTCATTTTTTTCGCTTTCTTTACCCAAAGTGTAAAAAATATTTTTTCCCCTCTTTTCAAAATACCAAAAACATTTTTCCTCCTTTTTATAAAAAATATACCAAAAAAAGAAAATATCAAAAAACCTTTCCTTTTTTTTTTTCTAAATGTTTTCCTCCTCTCTTTCAAAAATAAATTCGTATCATTTTATTTCTCAGGTCGATCGCATACCCGACCCTTAACCTGGATCCCTATTGGCTTCGATCTTTCGTCATACCACCGCGAAGCTACGTCAGTTATCCCGCTACTTCCTTCGATTTTGAAATCCATGGAGAGTGCTGACCAAATACCAAATATGCAGCCCGATTTGATGACAGTTCTAGCTTACCTTACTGCCAAGATTGACAATATTCAAATCGAGGTTCATGTGTTGCAGCGAAACCGAATCCCTATTCTCGAAGAACCTTAGGTCCTCTTCCCTTGTGCTATGGGTTCTCCTGCACCTGACCCTACTTGGGTCCTGGAAGAATATCAACATGATCGACATGCCCCTCCTACCAATGGGTCTCCACTAATTCAACTCCTAACGTCGAATTTTTCTCAACTAAGGGCTAACCTACCCATGACCATTTATTCGAAGTAAGAAGAGTTGAACAAGGTCTAGGAGGACCTCAAGCTGTTGACCAAGAAATTTGACCAACTCCAAATCTATGAGAACTACATGGATTATGCCCATATGTCTCCCTACCCTAAAGCAAGGCTGCCGAAAAAGTTCAAGATGCCCAACATTGAGAAGTTAGGGGTTAGAGGACCCCTAATTTCCCATCTTCAAAATTACCACCGAGACATGACACCCTTAGGGGCCTCTGAGGAAATAATGGCCCAAATTTTCAACAGATATTGAAGGACAATGCTCTTCGTTGGTTCTTATCCCTCGAAGAATCCAGGATTCACAGTTGGGAGGATGTTACCCGTGAATTCATGTTGCAATAAATGTATAATGTGGATCTGTAGGTTACATGCCATGTTTTCAAACTTTTGAAGAAGAATCCCGAGGAAACTGTTAGTAATTTCATAATAAGATGGAGAGAGAAAGCAACCACCAAGACCAACCGACCTTCCAAAGAGGAACAAGTCAGTATTGTGAAGAAAAACTTCTTACCCCATGTCCAAGCAATGATGAGAGGAAAGTATTACCCATATTTTTTATCCCTCCGAGAAGCAGGAGTGGAGATTGAAGAAATTCTTGCCAAAACAGAAGCTGAGTTAAAAAAAATATCCTGACAATTCACTCCCAAAAAATATGAGAAGCCTATCAATACCACAGTTTCAAACATCAACAACATCTCTCAGCCTGGCACTTCATGAGAACAAGAAAATCGCCCTAACCTAGTTCAAAAGGAATACACCGAGCTTCACGCTCCCCTCTCCAAAGTCTACCAATCACTTTTGAGCCAAAATATTATTAAGCCATTGGACCCTCGTCCATTACTAAACCCACTTCCCAAAAATTTCAAACGAGACACCCATTGCTATTTTCACTAAGATTCCAACCATACTACTGATCAATGCTTCCATCTCTTGAATAAAATGCAAGGTCTGATTGATCGGGGTGCCATCGCCCCCACCATCCAATCCTAAGCCAAACACTACTCATAATCCACTCCCAAATCATGCAAATGCTATCTTCCTAGAAAATGACCCAGAATTTAACCAATCTACCCAGTAAATCACCCATCATATCCATATATTCACCTAAAACCCTTAAAGTTTGCCGATATTTTCTCCTACATCCTACCTATTTTTTCGATCAGGCCCTGCCACTTCTTACAAGCGCATGTATTGTCGTTTATACACGATCTATAAGAAAGGATGTGGAATTGCCATCGACATTGAACCAACTCTCAGAGTTCGAGTTGAAGTTGCCCTCAAAGATGACCATTGACTATCGAAAGTTTAGCGCACTGTTCATAGAAGCTCGAAAGTGGTCTCAAGAGTATGATAATTAGGTAGTACCCACCGATGAAGTCAACTTAGATGATGATATCCAGATCATGATAGACTTATTTTAATAGCTTGGTGCTTGGTGAAATTTACAGTATGGCCGAGTTACTTGATGCTTTGAAACTAAAAGGGCACTTAGTACCTCACTTCTACATCTCCCAGTTGAGTGGGAGGATTTATACAACGAGGCCGTTGAAGTTTTATAATGCATTGACTTTTCATGGAAGGATGGCATCATTTCCACCGGAAGGGGGGACGAATTCGATGTCTCAGATGAAGAGACATGCCCAAAAAACACTAGCCTAGTAGTCAATATATGTGGGATGATATCGTTTGAGGATATGCTAGGAGAGATTAGAAAAGTGGACAAATAAACCAAGATAGAC
This sequence comes from Sambucus nigra, assembly GCA_949130495.1. Taxonomy (NCBI): domain Eukaryota; kingdom Viridiplantae; phylum Streptophyta; class Magnoliopsida; order Dipsacales; family Adoxaceae; genus Sambucus; species Sambucus nigra. Next base: position 443,017,971 of record OX422218.1, on the reverse strand, counting down.
GAAGAAACATGATTTTTATTTTTCCCCTCTTTCGTGAACCATATAACTTGATCTGGGAGGCATTACCAAGTTCTGAACCCTTAGTCAGAGATGACAGATAGGGGAAAAGGTATTTAGAAACTCCCTATGCCAGAAATAACCCTCGATGAGAGCAAGATCCTCAATCAGTTGAAGAAAACTCAATCGAATATTACACTATGGGGACTCTTTATGTCTTCCTAACTGTGCCAAAATGCCTTGATTAAACTGCTTACCGAGCCCACAGTCCCTCCTTCCACCACACCAGAAGAAGCAGTGAATCTGTTTTGATATCTAAACTCTACTAGAATGCTCTCTTTCTCCGAAGAAGAAATCCCTAAGTTTGGTCCAAATCACAACTATGCTCTCAATATCTTTGTCGAAGTCATTGGAAAGACCGACCCACTTTAGCTTATCGATAATGGGTCAACACTTAATGTCTGTCCATTAGGAACCCTCAACTATTTGGGATTGAAAGTAAGAGACCTTGCTCTGAATTTTACCGCAGTGCATGCTTATGACAATCATAGACATAAACCCTAGGTCATACTCCGAGTACCGATTTAGAACCTAATCCTCTCAAAGCATATTGTAGACACCACATTCTAGGACCCCCCTAAGTCTCTCCTTAGGTCCCTAGTACCTCCCCGTTCACCATAAACCCTAGGTCATACTCTGAGTACCGATCTAAAAGCTACTAGGTGCTCCTGGGTCCCGTTTGACTTCGATAAACTTCATCATACGAGAAAAATCTCAATGAATCTTTGAAGGGCTCTAAATCCCCATTCCAATGGTCCTCCCTGTGTGCGAATTGGCATAACGATGCGGACGAACGGACCATTTCACTATTGAAAATCAATATGGAGGCCATCGGGAGCTCTCGGGACCTGTTTTAACCCCAATCAACTTTGTCGTTAAAGAAAATGATCCATGAATCTTTGAAGGTCACTGAATATCCTTTCCAATGGTCCTCCTAGTGTGTGGAATGACATAACCGTTCGGACGAGTGACCTATTTTCCCCCGAAAACTGATTTAAAGGCCACCGGGTGCTCCCGAGCTTTATTTGACCAAGGTCAACTCTTCATCTCGAATGAGACTAAATGAATCTTTGAAGGCACTGAATCGCATTTCCAATGTTTCGCCCCATGTGTGAATTAGCCTTAAGGTATGGATGAAGGACCTATTTTACTCCAAAAGGTCATTGGTCCCTTTCGCACCCCATTTAACCAATGTCAACTCTCTGAACCAAGTGAAGCTCCAAGGAACATCAAAGTCCCTCATATAAACATACCAACGGTACACCCCATGCATGATTTGGACTTACGGTTTGGACGAATGATCCATCGTTGTCCAATGATCTCCTGTCCAAAAGACCGACAGGCACTTTCGAGCCCCGTTTAACCCAAAGTCAACTTATGGACACTAGAGTGGCCAAAGGATTCTTAAAGGTCTCTGACCATGCAGTATTTGGACTTACGAATTGCGTGTTACGACCATTTTTCCAAAAAATATGCACGAGACTGACAATTGGAAGGTCCATTTCCCTACTTATCGACAGTGTGTCTAGGGTTACCGGAAGATAGCCATGTCAAGGATAATGCCGATCGGTAGTTCCTTTGCCCTATGTAAGGAGAACATAAGCTCACATTGAAAGGAACCTGAGAAACATCAACTTCAGTGATCTCAACAACATTCTTCTTAAGTCAGGGAGGTTACCTTCTTGAACCTTTCTCAATCTTTCATTTCCATCACTTTCACACCCAATTTAGAAAAAGACTCCCTACATTCTTCACTGACTTGCAAGGAAGCTCAACATCAATCAAGATCAATCTTCAAATTTCCCACGAAGGTCCAAATATTCTTCTCACTATTTAAATTTCTTTATATACGCATTAGTTATATAAGTTCTTAATTTATCTTTTACTTTAGATCATACACATATTAATATTCAATCCTTTATTAGTAATATTGCACATAATATATTTTCTATAAAAAATCCCAAAACAAGAAAAAGAGGGTTACACCTATAAATTCAAACGGGATTTTTGACCACATTTTCTAAAAAACTAAGGACAAGTTCTTCTTACACACACAATAAAAACCCCATTCGAATTTGTGGGATAAACCCCACCCCTGTGTCGCATGCGAACTACGTGGACTTTGATGCCTTTATAGGCTACGTAGGCGCGTCGGACTAAAACTCGAGACTCGTGTCCTATTTTCCTATTTATTCCCATTTTATCTATCTATCTATCTATCTATCTATCTATCTATCTATCTCTCTCTCTCTCTCTCTCTCTCTCTATATATATATATATATATATATATATATATCATACTGGTGATTCTTGTTTTATCTAACACATATTATCGTTTCATCATAACAATCAATATATCGATAAGCGCACACATCATATTTTAATTTTTATTTTGGGAACATTTCTATAGATGAACTCCCTCTGTCTTTTCCATGATATGATTCGAGTGATTTCGATCTCCACTTATATATACATGCACACACACTTCACGGAGAAATTAAGGAAATAGTAACATAAGCCCATGAGAGACTGAAGGGGAGGGATGGGTTCCTAATGCCTCCCTATTCTATAACTTATCCCCCGAACCTCCGATCTAATTGATTTTGCAGGAATCAGTTTGTCTTTGATGTCATTTTATCAAGGTGGCAACATGTTCTTTTACTTCTATTGTACGAAATAGGTCAGCGACTCTATCTCTTTACATCACCCTATATCGACGATGGCCTAAGCATTACTGAAAAAGGGTACGAGACCTCTCCCTCTCTATCCACCATGCACGTGAGTGCCAACACCAGAGACAGAGAAGGAAGAAAACAACCGGTGAGGGATGGACACAGTGGCGACTCTGTTGGGGACTTACTTAAGAGGGCTAGACTCTGTTTGCATGGGTGTTTTCATTTTCTTTTTGTGTGCGTATGCACCTAACTGGTTGTTCCCTTTTCTTTTCTATTACTTCTTATATGTATCTACCTCATGTTTATATCACCTCTCACTCAGTTTTCACTTCACACGCTTGTAAATAATCTCCGTGTACACCTCCCACTACCTACACTTGTATAATGGTTCATTTATATCCACATGTTGCACACACCACTTAGAATATCCATATTTAGGCTTCACTAGCACAAATCTCCACTTATCACACTTATATATACCCATGCTCACTTATACTTATCACACACCACTTATAGTTGATCCATGCTTAGGTTCATTAACACTTAATCACTTATAGATATTCACACATCACTCACTCATATGTATCCATGCTTAGCGTACTCTTCATGCTTCATGCTAGATTTACTTTTCATGATACTTGTACATTCTTCCTTATTAGTATCGTGCTCATCATGCCAGATAAAATACTCTCTAAACAAAATACTAATCAAGAATCATGCATTCTGCACACAACATCATTAAGAGCACGACTATTGACTAAAAATTATCTCGTAATGGGGGTCACTTTTTGATGGGCGCTGGTCCAGTAGGGTACAGTTATCCTAAGCAATATTTCTCTCACCTCATTAGCGTAGTACCTTTGACGTATATCAAGCGGTTCCCCTTGGATTGTACCTCTTGATCGAACTCACAACAGGAGGTATATAGTAAGGAACTCGTTCACGTACGTCGAGTATATCGAATTCTCTCTCACACATACTGTCCCCTTTAGGTATATAGTGGGGAAATTCATGTCAAATGGCTTGTCAATACGTACTGATTGCCCTCAAAATAAAGATGTATATCGTGGAAGTCAAAGGGGGGAACCTTTCCACTAACCCAACAACTTCATACTCTCATATAGGCCTAAAACCTAGGCCACTCAAATTTAGTTTATCAGTTTCTACATGAAAATTCGGGGTCGGCATGCCACCCAAATTTTAGCGTGATTTCATATTTTTTCAAAATAGGACCCTGTCCATGAGCCTGGGACCAAGTCAAACCATGTTTTACATATTTTTCAAACCAAATTTTCCCAGGCTCGGGTCTCGTTCGGCATTTCTTTAGCATTTAGGTAAACCTAATACAAGTATAAACATAAACATAATAATAATCATGCTGACACTTTTCTCTCATTTTCCCCTCATCTTTACCAAAAATACCAAAACTTTTTTTTCCTCCTTTTTACGAAAAGTGCCAAAAATATTTTTCCTCCTTTTAAAAAAAATTACCAAAAACATTTTATCATCCCCTTTCCAAAAGGTATCAATGACCGTTTCCTCTTTTTCAATAATAATAATTCTTACTTTTTTTTTTCTTTCAAAAATAAATTTGAATAATTTCTCTTCTCAGGTCGATCGCATACCCGACCCTTGGCCTGGCTCTCTATTGGCATCGGTCTTGCATCATACCACCACGAAGTTCTGTCAGTTCTCCTGCTACTTCCTCCGAGTCTAGAATCTACCGTCACCAACTCTCCATGGAGAATACAAACCAAGTACCGAATGTGCAACCTGATTTGATGACGGTCTTGTTCCATCTTACCACAAAGATAAACAACCTATAAATCGAAGTTCATCAGATGCAACGAAACTGGGTCCCCATTCCCAAAGAGCCCAAGTTCCTCTTCCCTCATGCTATGGGTCCACTCGCACCTGATCCTATTTGGGTCCCAGAAGAATATCAGTACGCTCCACGTGCCCCTCCTGCCAATGGGTCCCCACCAGCTCAACTTCCTATGCCGAGTCTTGCCCAACCAAGGGCTAACCTACCAGTACCTATCGATCCAAAGGGATAGGAGTTAAACAAGGTCAAGGAGGACCTTAATATATTAACCAAGAAGTTAGACTAGGTTTGAATATCCAGAAACTCCATGGATTATACCCATACGTCTCCCTACCCTAAAGAAAGGCTACCAAAAAAGTTGAAGATGCCAAACATTGAGAAGTTCGGGGGTAGCTAGCCCCTAATTATTCATCTGAGAAGCTACCACCGAGCCATAAATATCATAGCTGCCTCCGAGGAAATAATGTCCCAGATGTTCCAAGAGACTTTGATGGACAATGCTCTGCTTTGGTTTCTATCCCTCGAGGAATCCAAAATTCACAGTTGGGAGGATGTTGCCCGTGAATTCATGCCGCAATATAAATATAACGGGGAATTAGGGTTACAAAATGTGATATAGAACTTCTCAAGAAGAAACTCGGAGACACTGTCAGCAATTTCATAGAAAGGTGGAGGGAGAAGGCAGCCAGTATTACTAATCGGACTTTCGAAGAGGAGCAAGTTAGTACTTCACGAGTGGAGATTGAAGAAAGTATTTCCAAGATAGAAGTTGAGCTGAAGAAATTATCCGAACATTTCACTCTAAAAAATAAGAGAAGCCTTCTATAATCTCAAACAGTAATAACATCTCACGAACCGTTACCTCTTGGGTGCCATAAATCCGTGCTTATCTAATCAGAAAAGACTACACCGAGATTCATTCTCCCCTCTCTAAAGTTTACCAAGCCTTTTTGGTCTGAAATCTCGTCAAACCTTTGGACCCTCGTCCACTACTAAACCCACTTCTCAAAAATTTCAAACTCGACACCCAATGCGATTTTCACCAAACTACAGGCTATACCACTGATCAGTGCTTCTATTTCCAAAATTTAATCCAAGGTTTAATTGATCGGGGTGTCATCGCCCCATCGGCCAATCCCAAACCCAACACCACTCACAATCCACTTCCAAACCATACAAATTCCATCTTCCTAGACAATGACCTGAAATTCGACCCATCTACCGAGATTGTACCCAGTAAAGCACCCATCGTACCCATATTTTCAACCAAACCCCTTAAAGTATGCTTATATTTTCTCCTACACCTTACCTATTTTACCGACCAAGCTCTGTCACTTCTCTCAAGAGCGTGTATTATCGTTTGTACTCGGTCCAGAGGGAAACATATGGAATTACCAACCCTACTGATCCAGGTTATAGAGCTTGGGATGAAATTTCCATTTGAAATAACCATTGACTACTAGAAGTTCAACATCCTGTTCATGGAAGCGCGTAAGTGGGATCGAGAGTAAGATAATTGGGTGGTACCCGTCGATAAAGTTAGTTTAGACGATGCAATACAGATTATGGCAGATATGTTCTAACAGACCAACGAGATTTGCAGTATATCTGAGTTACTCAATGTCTTAAATCTACAAGGGCGGTTGGTCCCTTCACTTATGCACCCCCCCTGTTGAGTGAGGGGAGTTATATGAAGTAGAAGTTGAGGTTGTGGAATGCATTGGCTTATCATAGGAAGACGAAATCGTTGCCATCAGATGGGGACGAATTTGATAGCTCAGGCGAAGAACCAAGACAAGAAAATATTAGTCCAATAATCAATATGTGTGGGATGATATTTTTTGAAGATCTTCTAGGGGAAATAAAAAAAGTGGCAGTACAACCAGAAATAAATGAAGATACGGGGCATCTATTCTTCCCTTCCTCAGTGAACCATATGACAAGATCTTGGAGATAATACTAGAGTCTGAATCCTTAATCAGTAGGGATAGATAAAGGAAAGGGAGTTATCAAGAAACTCCCCATGGCAGAAATGACCATCAAGGAAATCATAATCCTCGACCAACTTAAAAAAACTCAGGCCAACATCACCTCGTGGGGACTCTTCATATCTTCCCAGCTACACCAAAAATCTTTGATAAAATTTCTTATCGAGCCCACAATCCCTCCTTCCACCACTCCAGAAGAAGCTATGAACTTGGTCGAGTCCTTAACCTCTGTTAGATTGCTTTCCTTCTCTGAAGAAGAAATCCCAAAGTTTGGTCATAATCATAACTATGCTCTCAACATCTCCATTGAGATAATGAGGGAGATAGTCCCTCTCTCACTCATCGACAACATATCATCACTTAATGTTTGACCGTTAAGAACCTAAAACTGTCTGGGTTTAAAAGTAAGCGATGTTGCTCCAACTTCTGCCACAGTGCGTGCCTATGACAACACTCGATGAGAGGTGATAATCTATAACATAAATCGCATTATCGAGTTCCAAGTTATCAACATAACTGCTTATTTCAATCTATTTCTTGGTTGATCGAGGCTTCACAGTATCAAGGGGATATCTTCCTCTCTCCATTAAAAACTGAAGTTCTTCGCCAAGGGTTAGGTCATCACTGTCTTGGGCGATGATGATAATACTAAGAATGTAAGCATCAGTAATCCTTTACTAGATATATAACATGGGGTGAATGCCATGTTTATTTTAGGCTTTCGAGTCAAACCACTTCCACTCCTAGCAGGGGTGATTTCAAAGACAAAGTCTATCTAAAACACAACCCTCACGACAATGTCAATGTAATACAGATGTTCAAGAATATGCACTTCATGCCCAAACTAGGGCTGGGATGATGACAACATGGGATCATTGAACCTATAGTACTGAAGATGGACTTTCCTCCATGAGTCCTGGGTTATAAACCGTCAACATAAGAACTTAGAATACTTTGCTAACCCCAGTTGAAGAAAAGTTTATAAAGTGCCAAGACTATTTCAGGGGATTACTTGAATGAAATATTCGTCAAAGAAGGTGAAGATTTTCCCTTTAGTGTGTTTCCGGAACCATAGTATGATCGTGTGGACAAGAAGATGAAGCCAGGGATGGATATCTTCTTTCAGGACAGTTACTCCTGGGCTAAAGACTCCCAACATCATGTGCAACCACTCGTTGATAAATCTACAGCTGTTACCAAAGGAAGTAAATCCGAGGAGTCATTTAATTTGTAGACACTAGTACTGACACTCTGCATGATCCACTCAAGCGCTACATCATTGGATCCATCCATCTTGATCAATGCTGCTGATGAACCCCTTTTCAACTAGAATTATATACATGTTCCACCTACTGAAATGCAATCCAACCCAAATGTTTATCTTATATCTTCCTCTTCTTCTATTCCTCCTTTTTATGATAATAATGTAATCAAGAATTCCTTTGATGAGGTTCTCAACGTTGTTTTTCATGAGAATGAAATAATCGAAGATTTTGAGTATCTTGTTATGCCTTAGATTAATTGTCTTATTTCAAATTAAACTCATGATGATGATGATTTTGTAAATGAATCATTCTTAACTGATCTTAATAAGGTTAATAAGAAACAACATAATCGCATTCAAATTAATAAGAATGAAACTATTGTTAGGAGTCTCGATTTTAGTAGCCAACAACGTGAGACCAGGATAGGTTCCACCTCTAACGAGCATGAGAGCAAACAACTTGAAGAACTATTAAAGGAATTTTTAGAAGTCTTCGCATGGTCCTACGATGACATGATCGACATCGATCCCGAAATAGCTCAACACGGGATTCCAACTCTTCCAGAATGTGAACCGATCAAACAGAAACTGTGAAAGATCCACACCAAATGGTTGCTCAAGGTCAAAGAAGAGGTGATAAAAAAATTGAATGTATACTTCATCCGGGTGATCGAATATCCCACATGGATAACCAACATTGTACCCGTAGTAAAATTAGGAGGGAAAGTCCGCATGCGCATTGACTACCGGGATTGAGAAAAGAATCTACGAAAGATGATTACCCACTGCTTAACATCAACATGATTGTGGAAAACACGCCAATCATGCTCTCAAGTCATTCATTGATGGGTTTTTCTATACAATCAGATCATGATTCACCCTGATCATCAAGAAAAAACTACATTCATCACCCCTTTGCGATCCCTTTGTTACACAATTATGCTATTCAGTTTAAAAAATATAGGGGCTACCTACCAAAGGGTTGTCACAACCATCTTGTATGATCTGATACACAAAGTGGTCGAGGTCTACATGGATGATATGATAATTAAGTTTAAGACTCGAGAAGGTCATGTTCCTACCCTCCGAAAGTTCTTCAAATGGCTACAGCAATATCAGATGAAACTTAACCCACAAAAATGCATTTTTAGCATCATTAAAAGAAAGATTTTGAGGTTCATGGTTAGAGAGAAGGGAATTGAAGAAGACCCTGCCAAACTTAAATGCATACTAGAAATTCCACCACGCACAATGAAAAAGGAAGTCCGGGGATTCTTGGGAGAATTACAGTATATCAACCGATTCATTAGCTAGTTGACTTTTATTAATGAACCCATCTTCAAAATCCTCCCAAAGGATTCCACAAAGATATGGAATGAGGTCGATTAGGAAGCCTTTGACAGAATTAAATAGTATTTTACCCTACCTTCGATACTCATCCTACCTCAGTTTGGCATCCCTCTACTCCTATACTTGACCGTAACCGACACTACAGTTAGGGATTTTCTAGCCCAGTATATTGAAGAATCCCACAAAAAAGGACATTTATTATGCTAGACGCAAATTAGTCAGGTACGAAGTCAACTACACTGCCATGGAGAAATCACGTGTCGCCTTTACCCGGGACACTCAGAAATTACTGCACTACATGCCCGCTTTTCTCATTAGACTTATATCCTGAATGGATCCTATCAAAAACCTTCTCAAAAAACCTGCCCTATCTAGTCATATGACTTAATGGTTGATGCTTCTAGCCGAGTTTGATATTATATATGTCACACAAAAATCCATGAAAGGAAGATCCATCTCTGACTACCTTGCTAACTACCCCATGGAAGAAGCTCACATTTGGATCTCTAAGTTACCGGATAAAGATATCCATTGCATCTCTCAGGAAGACCTCCGGTGGTAAATATTCTTTGATGACGCTGCCAACAAGAAAGGATACGACATATGGATACTCCTGATCGCCCTTGATGACTCTCATATTCTCATTGCCATCAATCTAGATTTTCTATGCACTAATAATATGATCGAATATGAAGCGTGCACTATAGGCCTCAAAGTCAATCTCAAGAAAGGTATCCAGTGCCTAAATTTCTACGGGGACTCTGCCCTCACCATTAGCCAAGTCCTTAGAAGATAGATAATTAAAGATGAATAGATTTTTCCCTTCTATGCCAACATAGAAGAGATGGCCTCCCAGTTCCAAGATATTACCTTCCACTACTTTCCCCGATCAAGGAGCAAATTAGCTGATGCTCTTCCTACTCTCGCCTCCATAGTCGATATGCCCAAAGGAATAACGATGGCCCCCTTTATAGTCCGAAAACAAGTAAACTAACCCAATGCTACCATATTGAGCTCGTCACAAAAGAGGAATCCGATATGGCTGAATTCTGGTATTACGGCATTTGGCGCCTCCTCAAGAATGGTCGGTACCCCCAAGGTTATAATAACAAAGACCGCGCGACCCTCCCCTAATTAGATGCCTTATACATTGTCTATGATAAAGAACTATTCAAGTGAAACTTTAAGGGAACCCATTTCCACTGCATCGCAGGGGCTGGCATTTAAGAAATGATGCAAAAAATACATAATGAGGAATAAGGGCCTCATATGAATGACCATATGCTCTCTAAGAAGATTATCCGACAAGAGTACTATTGGACCATCATGGTCCAATATTACATCGTCTATGTCCGAAGATGACTTAAATGCCAATAATTTTCCAATCTCAAGCACTTGCCTCTATGACAATTATACAATATGACTTTTCCCTGGACATTCTCCACCTGAGGAATTGATGTCATAAGGAAAGTCACACCAAAAGCTTCTAATGGGAACTAGTTCATCCTGGTTGCTATTCATTACTTCACCAAATGGGTCAAAGCCGTGTCATACACAGTGCTGAATGCCAAAAAAGTAGACAAGTTCATTCAAAAGAATATCATCTACCGATACGGGATTCCCCATGAGTTAATGTCAGATAATGGGTTACAATTCGAGGCCAAGGTCACATAATTGGTCAACGAGTATGGGATTTATAGACACGAATCTTCTCCCTACCGACCATAAACCAATAGTGTAGTTGAAGCCGCCCATAAGAACTTCAAAGTAATCATCAACAAAATGATTAAAAATTGTCGAGATTGGTCCGATAGGATGCCTTACGCCCTCTGAGGCTACACTACCTTAATCTATAATATACGACATGGAAGATGTCCAAACCGTTGAACTAGAAATACCTTTATTACAGGTTACGCTTGAGAGAAAAGTCAACATGGAAGACTGGCATCAGAGTCGTGTCGATGAGTTTCACTCTTAGATGAAAGGAGGCTAAAGGCTCTATATCATATACAAGGGTACCATCATCGGATAGCGCGATCGTTCAAATAAAGATTCAAGGAACATGGTGTCCCAGAAGAGGACTTAGCCCTGAAAGAAATCATAGAACCTGTCCGGGACCCCAGAGTGAAATTCGAGCCAAATTGATTGGCCCCTACATCATGAAGAAGATCCTATACGGTGGCGCCACTATGCCCATTGACTTTGATGCAAAAGAGATGGAAAGTCCAGTTAACTTGGATCGTCTCAAGAAATTCTACCCTTAGTTCGAAATCTCGGCGCGTTGCGACTCCTCTCATCTCCCTTCTAATCTAAATTTATTTTCTCCATTTACCTCTACTCAGAACTATGTAGGGCATGATCTTCTATAAAACTTTTTTCTTTAAAAATGAAACTCATAAAATTTTCAAAACCCCTAGATTTATGTCGGTATCTCATACGCTTTACATGGTCACTCTCCCCTTCTTTTTGACAAAATACTATTCTTTTCTTACCTCCGAGAATGACAGTTCATTTTATCATTTACAAGAACAAAAGGATTATGTATGTCTTAGAAATTAATATAGATAATTCAAATGTAAAACACATAAAGAGGAACAACAATATAATTAAAATTCTTTGTCATTTGAAAATGGGAGAATTTGGTACTATTACATGAAATATCAGCGTAGGGAGTAAAAAAACTATCCCTCTCGCCAACCAAAGTACCCTTAAAACAAAACTAAGCAAACCTTCCTAAAAATATTCCAATAAACCAAAAAAATAAAAAATAACCAAACATATCTCCCTTATAAAACTTCAGAAAAAATAAATACCAGTTTCACAAAAGACCCTATTCACAGCTACCAAAAGACCCAGCCTCATCAACTTATGCTCCTTGAGACCCAGAAACTTCCCCTGCTTGGTTGGTATTCTGAAGGCGCTCCATAAAATGATATTCCCTAACCATCCTAAAGAAGACCCTCTATACCCCCTTTATAGTGTCAAACATGATAAACCATTTCTGCCTGGTCTCCTCTGCCAAGATCTTAGCCACCCCCCTTCCACAACCATTTCAAATAATATCTTAAAAATGCCAAACCTGCAAATAATTGATAAGGACGTGATAACGGCCAATGATTCTCCCACGGAGAACCTAACCGTATGTGGACACCTTCAGTCAAATCCTCTATAGGAAATAAATCCAAGGTATGGGGAGGCACGATTTGGTTCTATCTGACTTGACACAAGAGCCTCTGGGGGAAATATAATGAGGTCTGCTAAAGGCCAACTAACCAAAAGCACTGGTCTTCTCCTTGTTCCAGAATGATTGCAGCTCCCCCCCCCCCCCCACCATGCATGCATCAAGCTTTATGATCCACGAACCAGTTTACCCAGTTCTCTATGGATGGGCCAAAGCTAATGAAATAACGAGTGAAGAAATTTAGCATACCTGGCAAGGGATATTTAGGGGGACTGCTAATTGGAATCTCTCGTCCAACCACATGAACAACATAATCTAGGGTCCTCTTAGAAAATCAAACCAGCCTTCCCACCAAGCATATAAAACATTCAGGGTTTCCGCCAGTATCACTACCACAAGATTATGATGATATAACATCCACGTTGTAATGGCAACCAATTGAGGGTCTAGGTCCCGGGTCACCAGTAATAGCTTCAAATTTAACCCCAGGGTAATAGCTCCGACACGGACCACATCGTTAAAATCCCGTAGATGTAAAGAATACAGGACAGTTGGCAGAGAGATCATTCCCCAATGATCAATGGTCAAGTTGTCGAAGGAGAGATGTGTAGAAATCCTGCTAATAGCTCCTGAGGGGATCGAGAGAATTCTGGCATCGCCACCACCACGCTAGGATTAATCCCTAATATGACTGAAAACTCCTCATAGGTTGGACATACCCCGTTTAAGACAAAGCGGAAAACATGATCCTTGGGATACCAAAATTGAACTTGTGCCACCAGCATGTTCCAGTTAATGGGTTGATTGCGCCCTAAAGAGATTCGTCACAAGTTAAAAACATCGTAATCCACATTGTACAAACACATGGCTTCTAAGTTCTCAAGATATGAAGTGAATTTTGCACTCATGGGAAATTCCATTTGGGAAATAATAAGACAAAAGATAGGAAATAAGAAAAAAAAAAGAGAAAATGTGAATGGGTGAAAAACCTCACCACCTTACCCCCTTTTATACATGAAAATCTCGACTAAACAACAAGAAATCTGAGAAACTCAAATAAATGTCTGCCCCACCAAGTACTTTGAAGATGCAGAAAGTGAAATCAAAGCCATAGGGTGATTTTACTAGACTCACATGCCGATAGACAGGACAATGAATATGCCTATCGGCACACCCCTTATTTTAGAAAATTCTATCTTTCCTTTTTTTGTCAAAATCAAAAATCTAAAAGAATAAAATCCTTATTTAAAAAAATTCGGGTTGTTTCTTCCTATATTAACCATTTTTACTCATCCTTTCTAACTATAAATTTTCTCTTGAGTTATTTAAAAATCCCATCATTTTTACAGTCTCAACAACAAAGTAAAAAGTGCATGTAGGTTAAGTCATTTAAGCAATGATAAAAAAAAGTCTCATTCATTTTATGTATATTTCCATTTATATCATTACATTTTTTAAGGAAAAAAAGAAGAAAGAAAGAGAAAAAGAAAAAAAAGCGGAACTGAGCCCGAAAACCCCAATCTCTTATCTCTCTCTAAGACCCGCTATCCCTACGGCAAGCACGCTTCCCCTGACAGCGAGCTGTGGAACCTCCACCCCTCGATCCCAATCCCTTCGAAGAAGTAGACGACACCAAACAAGAAGGAATCAAAATCGAGTCCTTAGTCATGGAGTCCACGCAATCCTGGATGTTATTAAGCCAAGTAGTCGACACGGGGACATACTGCAGACAATGCAATAAAAGAAAAACGCAAATCAGTCAGTCTATAGCAAAGAAAAAGCCATACATGGAAAAAAGTACAGAAAAGATTAACCTTTCGCTGAAGGACATCCTCAATCATCATTGACACCCCCGGATCCACCGTATTAGGGAGGTGCGGCATATGCAACGATCCCCCTGCAGTCAATTGGAAATTATAGGAAGGAAAAGCAAGCTGAATGAAAGGAACCTTCGCTGCCACCGCTGATGAAGATACACCACTTGTGCTGTGGGCGACCCCCACCGGCCTACTCATACCCCTACCTGAAACCGTAGGAGGTGGAGGTATGTTCACCATTGCACAGATATAAGAAGGAATCAACTAGCTCATTGCAAAGTCGAGGTAGTCATAAGTCTCCACCGTATCCGTATAGATAGAATATGGCTCACCAATCATAGCCGCCATCCTTGCCTCCTTCGACATATCATGCACCTGCCTCATGTACCAAGAATAGCACTACCTCATCCTCCATAATCTGTTAGACCACTCTCTCCCCTAAATACCAAGAATAGCCAAACTCGTGCGCCAGGAGTCGATGCATTTCTGCATGCACCCCAGTCACCCTCGTGTACTGGACAACCATCCCCCAGGGGTAGAAAGTCACCTGCAGTTTTTAATAAAGATCAACATTTGCGAAAGCAAAGAAAAGTTTAGAAAAGGATTTAAATTAAAAGAAGAATAACATGGTCGCTCGTCAGGGTGTTCAAGGCCTAACACACCACTGACAAAGAAAGAGATTACTTTGATCGCTGGTTGGACTTCCGCTACCGGTACATCCGGTAGAAGTACCCCATCTCCACATCCTGCAAACCTATCAAACGGGCATTGAGACCGATCACTTCATAAAACCACGTATGCAGAAAGATAAGAGTAAGAAATCAGAAAAAATGAAAAAGGAAATGCAACAAAATACATAAAGAGAAATGCGAGATTACCTCCAGAAGATACGTGGCTCCCATACAGGTTTGTCAGCAACACCAGCTAAAAGCGTCTAGAGAAGAATAAAGGGTCGCCAAGGTCACGCTCCCCAGTCATAAAGAGGGATATTAAAAAATACCCTAAAAATGATAAAAGGCACAGATAACCCAATAAAAGAAGAATGAATAAATGAGCCATCTTCCGTACCTACAACCCGTTTGTCTCGTTGTTCCTTCGGCTAAAAAGCGTCACCCGCAAAGAAGAAACACGAATTGAATCGCCAAAGACTATCCTCCATACATCTCCCAACGCAACATCAATCTCCTTAGGTGTCACCCACATAGACCAGTCCACCTCAATCTGCATGCCCATGCAGTTAGTCCCCAGAAGCTACTGGACATCGATTGGAGTCACTGTCATCTCTCTAAATCCTAAATGGATCTCGTGGGTAGTGTCCTACCACCTCCCCACAGCGCATATATGACAACCATAGAGTGTGGTGTCTTGACCAAAGCAGACACTAGGCGACCAAAACCTACAGAGGAAACTACCCAGTGCACCATCGCCAAAAGGTGCTCCCACACATCCTTAAACCCTGTTGTCCCCCCTGGAACAAAAGCTTGTCAAAGTTATGTCAGCCTGCCAAAAATCAATAACGAAACCTTTTGTTAACTCAGGAAACAAAATGAATAGAAGAAAAAGAATGCCAAAGGTCATTAATACTTACGTAGCCATTGGGGTTCCTCACCCTAGACGACCGATGATACGAAGACTTCCTTAACAGAAAAGGATCAGCATCAACTAGCTCAAACAAATCAAAGGCATTTTTGTTTCCTAATGCCAGGGGAAACCTAGATTGTTGCGTAGATTTTCCAAATCGTCGACATGCAACCATGCCACGTGGGTCACTCTACCAAAAAAATCCACCATTATTAAGACTCAAAGAAAGAAAAAAGGCTTAGAAACGGATCTTGTCAAGAAAGGGAAGAAGATCTGAATCCTAAAAGGTGTGAAAGATAAGGAGAACTCGCTCTTTTTTGTAGGAGGCCAAGGGGCATGCCTATCGGAAATCCCCTAACACCCACCAATTGACACCTAACTCTTCCCCTTCCCAAGGCAACCCAAAAGACCATGCCATTACCTAACGACAATCCTTGCAACATACCGGTCGATAACCCCTAAAATTTTGTACACAAAATCCAAAAAATGCCAGAAAATTTTCAAAATTCTCTAAAAAATTCCTAAAATTGCCAAATCAATATTGGAACATTTCTTCACAAAGAAAACCATTTTTCAAGCTCTCAAAATCCCCCACCGGATTAAAACCACAATTTTATCCCCAATTTAAACCCTAAAACGGCACGCCCATGTCCACGAAGTCCACCATAATCATCAATTTTTTTCCCAATGAAACATCCAAATACAACTTCTCTAGTAGAGCTATAAGCCATTTGGATATATCACATCGGTAGCGTCTCAGAGAAATACATTCCCCAGCAGAATCCTAAAAACTCAAATCATCAACTATTTCTCTAGCGAAAATTCCAAACTAATCCTGGTCCATCCACGATAAGAATTTCAGCTCCCCCAAAAGGTCATAATCCCCAACCAGATGTGTCATCCGTAGTAGACTCTAAAAAAAGGTAAATTAAATACTCCCCAATGAGCACAACTTTAGGTCCTCAGAATTAATCTCGACCCTCAGAATTAGTCACCACTACTTTAGGTCCTCAGAATCAACCTTGATTCTCAGAACTGGTCGCCACTAATTTAGGTCATCAGAATAGACCTCGAACCCCAAAATTGGTTTCCACAACTTTAGGTCCACAGAATTAACCTCGACCAACAGAATTGATCGCCACAACTCTTGGTTCTCATAATTGACCTCGACCCTCAAAATTGGTCGCCAGTACTTTTGGTCCTTAGAATTGACCTCGACGCTCAGAATTGGTCGCCACTACTTTAGGTCCCTAGAATTGATGACCCTCAAAATTGATCGCCATTAATTTAAGTCCGAATATTTGACCTCGACCCGCAGAATTGGTCACCACAACTTTAGGTCCTCGACTTACAGAATTGGAAGTTCCATTTCCGTGCTTGTCGACAGTGTGTCTAGGGTTACCGGAAGATAGCCATGTCAAGGATAATTCCGATCGACAGTCCCTTGACCTTATACAAGGATAACATGATCTCACCTTGAAAGGAACCTTATAAACATCAACTTCAGTGATCTCAGCAGCATTCTTCTTAAGCTGGGAATGTTTTATTATTTAAAACCTTTATCCACCTTTCATTTCCAACACTCTCACACCCAATTTAAAAAAATCACCCCTAATTCTTTACGCATTTTCAAGAAGGCTCATCATCAATCAATATAAATCTCCAAGTCTCCGAAGAAGGTCCAAATATTCTTCTCTCTCTTTAAATTTCTTGATTAACTACTTAATTTTGATTTTGCTTTTGATCATACACATATTAATATTCAATCTTTTATAAGTAATATTGCGTATAATATATTTTCTATAAAAATTCAAAACAAGAAAAAAAGGGTTGCACCAATAAATTCCAATAGAATTTTCACCACATTTTCTCAAAAATTAAAGACACATTTTTCTTGCACACAAATATAATAAAATTCTTGTTCGAATTTATAGTATAAAAGCCACCCTCATGTCTCATGCGAACAATGTGGATTTTGATGACTTTATGGGCTATATAGGCATCTCGGGCTAAAACCTGAGACTCGAGTCATATTTTCCTCTTTTTCCTATTTAATCCACACACGCACACACACACACACACGCACACACACACACACACACACACACACACACACACACACACACATATATATATATATATATATATATATATATATATATATATATATATATATATATATATATATATAT
This sequence comes from Sambucus nigra, assembly GCA_949130495.1. Taxonomy (NCBI): domain Eukaryota; kingdom Viridiplantae; phylum Streptophyta; class Magnoliopsida; order Dipsacales; family Adoxaceae; genus Sambucus; species Sambucus nigra. Next base: position 443,000,041 of record OX422218.1, on the reverse strand, counting down.
ATATATATATATATCTTACTTGTGATTCGTGTTTGCGTTTTATCAAACACATATTATCGTTTACTTATCACGATAAATATCTCGATAAGCCCATAAGTCATATTTTTAATTATTATTTTGGGAACATTCTTATGGATGAACTCGCTCCGTCTTTTTCGTGATGCGAGTCGAGCGATTCTAATCTCCACTTATATATACACGCACACTCACTTCACGAATAAATAAAGGAAAAAAGTAACATATGCTCATGAGAGACCGAAAGGGTGGGATGGGTGACTAACACCTTCCCATTCCGTAACTTAGCCACCGAACCTCTGATCCAATTAGTTTCACAAGAATCAGTTTGTCTTTGATGCCGTTCTATCAGGGCGACAATATGTTCGTGTGCCTGTTTTGTACAAAATAAGCTGGTGACTCTATCTCTTTACATCACCCTATATCGATGACGACCGAAGCATTCCTGAAAAGGTTGCAAAACCTCTCCCTCTTTCTTCACCACACGTGCGAGTGCTGACCCTCAAGATGGAGAACGAGGAATACAATCGACGAGGGATGGCCACACATATTCTTTTTCAAATGAAAATCATGTGAATTTTCAAAACCCCTAGAGGTATATAGGTAGACCATACGCCATACATGGGCCTGATACCCTTCTTTTCACAAAACCCTATTCTTTCCTAACCTCCGAGGACGACGGTTCAACTTATTATTTACATGAATAAAAGGATTATGTATGACTTAGAGATTAGTACATATAATTTAAATGTAAACTCATCAAGAGGCAAAAAAAATATCTTCAAAATTAACTTTATTTATGATTAAGGATAATAGAGCTACTACACGAAGTATCAACGAAGGGAGTCAAACCAACAACCCCTCTCCACTGACCAAACTGGTCCTAAACAAACTTGAGCCTAACCAAACTATAAAAATTATCCCCAAACCCTGAATACAAAACCACCGAAATAACCATATCTTTACAAAAATCACCAAAAGCTTCACAAGACACTACCTTTAACTGCCGGATGGCCCTACTTACTCATCGTCACTAGCTCTTAGAGGTCCTCAAGTTTCCCATTCCTGATTGTCATTCCGTGTATGTTCCATGGAGAGGTAAGCCCTGACAAACCTAGAAAGAACCACAATTTCATCTTACATGGTGTCAAATGCCACAAACCACCTCTGACCGATCTCTTCCGCCAGGACCTTATCTACTACCCCCTTCCATAGCAATTTCAGGTAGTCCCTAGATACATTCCAGGCCCTCCCATGGACTATGATGGATGGATAGATGGTCGATGGCGCTTCTATAAAGAGCCCATCATTATCCTCAATGGTACAGTCAAATCCTCCATTAGGAATAAATTTGTTATACGAGGGGGAAAAATTGTTCCCACACGACTTGGAGAAGAAGCCTCCAAGGGAAATAGAAAGAAGTCTGTCGTAGGCCCACTTCTCGTACATACCAATAATCTCCAAGAAGAAACACAAGGAGTAAGCCCCCCCACCAGGGAACCGACTAGCGAAAAAATTGGCCTTGATTCTCCAGAAGCTAATTTACCCAAATCTCCATAGATGGATCGGAGCTGAAGAATGTCCAGACAAAGAAATTTGGCATAACCACCAAAGGGTAATCAGGAGGGGCCACCAGACGAAACCTATCTACAATCCACACGAACATCATTACAGGGATCTGCCTCAGAAAGTCAGAATGACCCTCTTTTCAAGAATCAAGGACATTTAGGGTGTCAGCCAGCACCAACCCCGTAGTATTATGGAGGTAAGACATCCAGGTTGTTATCGCAACATCTTGGGGATTTGTAGTCAAGTCCCCAGTCAGCAATAGTATCCTCGTAATAAGGCCTAAGGCGACAGCCCCAGTAAAGTCGTCATCCTCAAAACCCCTCGAATACATTTAATACATAATCACCTGAAGAAAATTGGCCCCTTAGGTAACCAACGGTCTAGCCACCGAAGGAGATATGTGAAGCAACTCCGATAAGAAACCCGAAGAGAATGGGAGAAATCAGGCATATCCACTGCGACACTGGGACTCACCCCTAAGATGGCCAAGAACTCATCATAAGTGGGACAAAATTCTATCAGGTCAAAACAAAAATTGCACCACTACAACCAACATGTTCTAGTCTATAGCACGGTTGCACTACAAAGGAAATCGACGTAGATTGAAAGCGTCGTAGTTCATATTATACAAGAACATGTTCTCCAGATCGTCAAGATACGAGGAAAATCCTTCATACATGGGAAGAGCCATTTGAAAATGAGGAATTTGAAGCAAGATAGAAGAATGAGGGTATTGGTGGAGAAAAACCCATCCCACACACTCCCTTTTATACTTGAAATCTTTGGTTAAAGACAAAAGCCTCAGGAACTCAAGCAGAATCCAACCCCACTAGAGTACTCTTAAGTGCACGAAAGTGAAATCAAGGCCTAGGGATAATTCAACTTGACCCCCATTCGGATAGGCAAGTCAAAGAGTATGTCGATCGGTAAGCCCTTATTTCGGAAAATTCCATCTTTCCACTTTTATCAAAATCAATTTTAGAAAAATCCTCATTTTCAAAAATTACCTCCAGATTATTTACTCAGTGAACCATCTCTCTTCTATTATTTACTCACTGGAATAAAAGGGTCTGGAGATCAAAATGATTATTATTAAAAGGAATAAAAATTACCTCCAGATTATTTACTCAAAAATCATTTTCCATGAGCTAGACACTTTTATTCCTTTTAATAATAATCATTTTGCCTTTCATTATCATCTTTGCATAACAACAAACAATATCAGTAGAAAATTAATAGGTCATATAGAATAAGTCACTAAATCAAAAAAGAGCCAAAAATAAAATCCATAATTCTTTATATATTTCGCTTTACTAAGTTACATTTTTGCAGATAAGAAAAATAGGAAGACAACGTAATTCATCCCGAACCCACAAACTCCCTCTCTCTCTAGCTCCCAACCCCCATGACGGGCACGCTTTTTCCTATGACGAGCGATGGATCCTTCACTCTCTAGAATCAACCCCTCATCAGAAGTTGCAGGCAATATAAAGCATGAAGAAGCCAATCTGTTGATATACTCCAAAATAGAGGACGTCCAATCCTTTATATCCCTCACCCAAGTGGTCGACACCCGAAAGCAACAAACAAAAGGCAAATCCATCAGTTAAGAAGCAAAGGAAAGTCAACAAAATAAAAAAATATAGAAAAAGATATACCTTAAGATGAAGGACATCAATAGTAATCTCGATCAATCCAGACACTGATGCACGAGGGGAAATGCGATATGCTCAGTGACTCCTCGTTGCTCAATCGGAATTTGTAAGAAGGGGGATTAACCTAAATAATTGGAGCCTCCTTTGTCACCTCCAAAATTCCACCACCCGCGCTATGGGTCGATCCCACTGGTGCACTGATACCCCTGGCCGAAGCCGTAGCAGGTGGAGGCATGTTCTCCACATCGTAGATAGAAGGGGCATCAACCAACTCATCACGAAATCTAGATAGTCATAGCTCGACGTTGTATCCGTATAGTGTGTGTAGGTCTCCCTAATCCTCTTCGCCGCCCGTGCATCATTCGACATCTCCCTCACTCGCCTTATGTACATAGGGGCACTGACGGTGGGACCGCCACCTCCTCCTCCATGATCTTCCTAACACCCTCTCCCCTAGGTACATGATGTACATGAACTCATGCGCAATCAATCATCAAACTTGTGGATGTAGGCCCGTCACCCCCATATAATGCGAATTCGCCCCCAAGGGAAGAACATCACATACATCCCCAACAAAGATTCAACAATCCACCCAGAAGAAAATTTCTAAAGCCCAACACCCCGTATTTTTGAGTATTTAAAATTTAATTAATTCAGTTAATTTTAAATTACAAGGGTGATGTAATTTAATGGAAATTAAATATTATTTGTTGATAAAAATATTAATCACAGAGAAAAATTATTAATGTTTTTTGAAAATAATTACTAAGTGAATGGTGAATTATGTTTATGTCATAGCGAGTGATAGTGACGTGATAGTGTTATATCTCAACTGGGTGTCATGGATAGACTATATGAGGTCGAGATATGAAATTATTTTTGGAGTGACTCGTATGATGATTTCGAGGTCACAATTGATTCTGAAAGGGTCTAAATAATCGGAATAGTTACCTGAGTGTATAGATTGGGTATCGGGGAGATTTTAGACCAAAATGGAAAAACATGAGGGCGAATCGATCATTCGGCAGTTTATAGTAGAGAGAACTCCAAAAATTTAAGAAGTATATCAGCTCATGGGAGTGTGTGGCTAGGGTTACAACAACCTTGAGAAAGGAGAGTCCATAGGAGAGGAAGAAGACAAAAACCTAGACTTTGTTACGCTTTTTCTCTCCATTAAAGTTGCCAAAAATTATGATCGGAAGGGAAGGAAGGCATCCTCATCACACACAACACGAAATCAGACCCACAGTTGATAAGGCAAGTGTTTATCTTGCAATTTTAAAACATGTTATAATACCCATGTAGTGTAGGGTATATAATTTCATGATTTCAACTATGTTCTTAGGATATAAGTGAATAAAACTCATGATTTCAGATGGGATTACATGCAGAATGAACCCACATATGTAGAGGAAATAAAATCAGAATATACGTGATAATTATTATGGGAGAAATCTGGGTAAATGATTGATTATTAATGAAGAACACATAAACTAGGGTTTTGGTAGAAATCTGCATTTTAATCCATTCTTAAGTAGATTTAGTAAGGATTTAATGGGTAATTCATGTTAGAAATTGTTTATGTACCACTATTTGATGTCAGGTTGAAGCATGATGGTATTTGGTTGTGATATGTGCAAGTTATGATGAGTAAAAATGGTGAAAAATGTAATAGCGTACTGAAAAGACGACTTGTAGCATTTAGAATCAATTCGGCTCAAAGATCGAATCGATTTGGAAGGCTAATTGGTTTGGCCTCTTCACCAATCGGTTCAAAAGGCTAATTGATTTGGCCTCTTCAGCGAATCGATTCGTTTACCCAGATTTTCTCAATTTTTTCTGTTTATGCCCCGAATTTGGGAATACTTAATCAAGAAACTTTTGAGTTATTCTTAAACTATAGAGAGGAACATAGTGAATTCTAGTAGGCATATGATAGATCTTAGGCTGAGCCAAAATGGAAGAATTAAGCCTATTACCTTTTGGGCAAAATATGAAATTTAAGGAGTTTCGAGAATCAAAATGGGTTATGGGTATTATGAGTAAACCCAAGTTATGAAACAATAGGATGGAGAGACATTAGCTACTAATATCAATTAAGGGGTAACTAGGACCCTTCGGGTAGCGAGTGATACTCGGCAATATATGAAAAAAAGGTTATTGTTGATACAAAAATTAGTCAGCTGACATGGACCAATTACGTGAAGACATACGTCAACCTACGTGGCAAATACATACTTTCACCGAGCTACTCAAGCGTCCCAAGCTACTCAAGCGTACCGAGCTACTCGAGTGTACCGAGCAACTCAGGTGGTGCGAGCTACTTAGCGTAAAAGCATCTAACTAAGAAAACCAAAAGGCAACTACGTATTCAATGAACGTCAGATTTAATACGCATTCTTATTGTACAAATGTATATGTCTACTAGATGACATCACATTGCCTTTTCATATGTACAGCCTCAAGGCTATAAATACATTGTAACCCAATCATAAGGGGAGGACTTTGGATCTCTTGGTAAACCCATTATCGAGATTGAAGGCAAATAGTTAGTAATACAACAATAGTGGACGTAGGCCATTTTGAGAGATGAACCACTTTAAAAATCCATTGTCTTATTTATTTATTCCTTTTTATTTGTGATTAATTAATTAGATTGATTCTAGTTTTTTACATCAACAGATTGGCGTCGTCTGTGGAAAACGGCTGCACTTAGCATTTTTCATCAAAAAACTCATTATCTATGGCTGAGATCCCAGAATCCTGTAATCGAAACACTGTTGGGGTCCCTCCAAACTCCTCTACTCCATCGAATATGTAAGATTTGGCTGGCATAATGGAAAATTTAGCCTAAGGGGAAATGATTATGCAAGAAACTATACGTCAACTTATACAAATTGTTCGAGATGGAGCACCTGCCCAGTCAGAACAACGAAGCGTTCAGAGAAATACCCATATGCCATCTTTAAGAACCAGACAAATGTCGTTCCCCGCTATTTCTCAGTCTAGGCATACTGGTTCTTATTATAGTGAGAGATATGATGATCCTTCATATCAACCTGGCTAGACTTCTTCAGTACGGGCTACGAATTCTCAACGGAATGTCACTCTAACTCCAGAACGGACTAGTGCTCTGGAAAGGTTGAGTATAGTCTCTCCTTTTTATCGATTGGGCCCTAAAAGGAATAGAAACCCTCCTAGGATGGCGTCGAGGAACTTTCAACGACCATCCGATCTAAGGGGTTCTGCCCAATCACGCCCGACAACCCATAATGAAAGGTCTCAAGAAGAAAACTCAGTGCGATCAGTTGCTCAGGCAAATAGGCCCGAGGCGAGAAAAGATGCATGGAAAGGTTCTATTCAACGGTTGGAAGACAGGTTAGGGGAAATGGCTAAGGCCAAGAACCCTCTACAAAGAACTTTTATCCAATAGTCGCCCTTCGTGCAGGCAATTATGGATTTTTCCACACCATCAAAATTCAAAGCTCCTATAGTGACTCCTAAATATGATGGAAAAACTGATCCTGTCCTCCATATAGAGCAATACCAAGATGCTGCTGACGTCTATGCGGTTCCTAATGAGATGAGGTGCAGGGCACTTTTAGGAACTCTCATCGGATCAGCCCAGATGTGGTATAATAACCTTCCTCAGGGGAAGATTGTGACTTTCCATCAGTTGGCAGAGCTTTTGATAGGGAATTTCTTCTTTGGAGTGAAGCCAGTTAAAAGAGTAGCACACTTACTAAGCATGAGATAGAAGATATGAGAAAGCACCAGGGATTGTATTACTCATTTTAATAACGAGAAACTTGAGGTGATTAATTACGAGGAGAAGACAATAATTACTGCTCTGATGAGTGGTCTGTTACCGAACAAGTTATACTATACTTTAGCCAAGGATTCACCCAGGACCATGGCAGAATTGATGGCAAAGGCAGCCAAGATCATGAACGCCGAGGAAGCCATGGCTGCGAAGAAGAATACAGACACTAAGGAGACCAAGGTTGAGGGTAGTAAAACTGAGAAGAAGGATCAGAACAACAATGGTGGCAGCAAGCAGTCAAAAAGAAAATAAACGCTGGAAAAGATGAGGAAGTATGCAAATTATACTCCTTTGAAGGTAGATATAAATCACATTCTAGAGGAGATCAAGAACATCGAGGAGCTGACCTGTCCAGAGAAAGTTAAGGCAGATTATAAAAAAAAGGATAAGTCCAAATATTGTGAATTCCACAAGGACCATGGCCACATGACCAAACGTTGCAGAGCTCTCCAGAATGAAATCGAAGCACTCATCAGGCAAGGAAAATTGACTAAGTACGTTGATCGCCAAAATAGTGGAAAAACCGACGACAGAGTAAGGCAAATATCTAAATATCCTCACCGATCAAAAGATGATAAGAAGAGAGATCAAGAAGATGATCTCGATCTCCCCCAAAGGCCAAGACAGCTCGAGCGCGAGGTATTTTCAATCCATTTTTGATCATTTGAATGTAATGTCATTACAGGTGGAGATACATGAGGTGGAGATCTTACTACGGAGAGTAAAGCTTACCTCAATAAGGCCCAAGCTTGCTCTTACACACATCACATAAATTTGGCTAAAGACGATCGCCCGAGGAAGGTGAATAGGGATAAACTGATCATTAGTTTTTCTAAAAATGGCCTGGCAGGTGTATAATATCCTCATAAAGACCCCTTGGTAATCAAGATGATAATGAAGGATGTGGTGATTTCACGGGTATTGGTGGATAACGGTAGCTCAGCAGATATCATGTTCAACCCATGCTTCGACAGCTTGAATCTGAAGTTAGCCCAGTCGGAGCCATATCATAGGCCCCTCTTCAGTTTCACTGGCGAAAAGGTTTTTCCACTTGGAACGATCAAGTTGGACATGCTTATTGGTACATGGTCTGCTTGTCGAACATAAAGAATACACTTTTTCGTAATGGATAAAAATATCCAATCAGCCTACAACATCATCATGGGGAGGGGAGGTCTAAAGAAGTTTGAAGCGGTGCCATCTACTATACATCAATGTTTAAAGTTCCCAACTAATTTCGGAGTGGGAGTTATAAAAGGAGGCCATAAAGAAGCTCGGGAATGCTACTATTCATCTGCTGAACAGGAAGAACTGGAAGAATCCAAGAAGAAGACTACTACGTATCAAGTGGATGAAACAGAAGATACAGAGATTGAAACATTAGATCCTAGAGATTAATATCAGCTCGTGAAGGGTCAGGTCATGGAAGCTACGGAGAATATCATTCTGGACGATGAACACCCAGAACGAACAACCCAAATTGGTGCGTCATTGGACCTATCAATATAGAAGGAACTGGTGGCATTTCTAAGGCATAGAAAATAGACTTTTACATGGAGCCATGAAGACATGCCAGGGATAGACCCGACTTTCTTGTTCCACGAGCTCAATGTTAACAAGGAGGTCAAGACAGTGAAGCAGGGAAGAAGAGTATTCAGCCCTGAGAAGAATCAAGCCATACAGGAAGAAGTAGAGAAACTGCAGAATGCCTCTTTTATTGAGGACATCAAGTGTCCTGATTGGCTAGCAAATGTTGTGATGGTAAGGAAGAAAAACAATAAGTGGAGGATGTGTGTGGACTTAACTTATCTTAATAAAGCCTGCCCAAAGTATCATTTTCCTTTGCCCCGAATCGATCAGCTGGTGGATGCAACATCGGGGCATGAATTATTGAGCTTCATGGATGCTTATCCTGATTACAAGCAGATTAAGATGAAACCAGAGGACAGGGAAAGTACCTCTTTTATCACCCCAAGGGGAACTTATTGCTATAATGTTATGCCTTTCGGACTTAAAAATGCGGGTGCAACATACCAACGATTGATGAATAAAGTGTTCACAGAGCAAATCGGTCATAACATGGAGGTTTATGTTGATGATATACTGACAAAGAGCAAGAAAGGTGTTGATCATTTAGTTGACCTGGGCCAGACTTTTGATCAACTAGAGAAATATCAAATGAAGTTAAATCCCACCAAATGCATATTTGGAGTACGAGAAGGCATGTTTCTCAGGTATATTATTAATCAACGAGGCATTGAGGCAAACCCTAAAAAGATAAAGGCCCTACTGGAACTACGATCTCCAGGTACGAAGAAGGAAGTGCAAAGTCTTACAGGACGGGTCGCAGCACTTAACAAATTTGTGTCATGAGCAGCAAAAAAATGCCTCCCATTCTTCAAAACACTTAAAAAACTTTTGAGTGGAATGAGGAATGCGAGGAGGTTTTTCAAGAGTTGAAGAAATATATGGCGACACCTCCATTGTTATCCAGACCGGTGATAGGAGAATGACTATACTTGTATCTTGCAGTGTCAAAAAGCGCAGTCATCTCGGCGTTGATAAGAATGGAGGACGGAGTTCAAAAACCGGTGTATTACACCGATAAGGCTTTTCGAGGAGTAGAGGTTAGATAGCCAAGGTTGGAGAAGCTGGCATTAGCACTGATCGAAGAAAGTAGAAGGATGAGGCCATACTTCCAAGCCCATAATATAGTAGTGTATACTGATATGCTATTAAGACAGGCCCTGAACAAACTAGAGAAATCGGGAAGATTGATGTACTGGGTGGTAGAACTTGATGAATACGACATAGTTTATGAGCCTAGGTCGTCTCTTAAAGGGCAAGGAGTAGCGAACTTTATTGCAGAAGTTTCTTACTCTAACATCCTCGAAAAGCAAGAGCATAATAGAGAGCACCCCGTGGATGTTACGAGATTATCGAAGGCAACCCACGACCAACTTCCACTAGTAGATCGACAGGAAGAGACAGATAACGAGCAATGGGAAATGGCGGGTAATTGCCCAAGGATTGGAGAAGATAAAAAGAAGTATCAAATATTCCACCGAGGAACTCTGTCTGACTAAGAGTTAGATAATGATATACCTATGTGGAATTTGTACGTGGATGGCTCTTCGTGTGCCACGGGAAGTGCAACAGGAATAATACTAAACAGTCCTGATGGAGTTGATATTGAGTATGCTCTACGTTTTCAATTTAAGGCTTCTAATAATGAAGCTGAGTATGAAGCTGTGATTGTGGGTCTTAGTTTGGCCAAAATATGAATGCGGAGCATGTTATCGTATTCAGTGATTCACAATTAATTGTAAATTAAATTCTTGGGTTGTACGTAGTGAAGGGATAATTAATATTCAAGTATCATGAAAAAGCTATGAAGGTTGTATCAACTTTTGTCGCAGTCCAGTTGATCAGAATACCGATATTGAAGAATGCAAAAGCTGACGCCCTAGCTCGGTTGGCCTCAATAACATGCACCGAGCTACGAAGAACCATCCCAATAGAGATTCTGGTTGATCGGAGCATGGACAAAGTATTGATGATGAACTTCATTGCCCTCGACTTGGGTCTATCCTGGATGGACCCCATCAGGGTCTATATCAAAGAGGGGATTATGCCAACTGACAAACTCGTAGCCAAGAAATTAAAGTTTAAAGCTGCTCGTTATGTATTGACCAATGGTATTTTGTATAGAAGAGGCGTTATAGCAGGACTAGAGATATGTGTGCATTTCTTCGAAGTTAATGATTTAATTGAAGAGGTTCACGAAGGCTCTTGTGGAGCACATATAGGAGGTCGGACGCTTTTGCATAGGATAATGACACAGGGATATTACCGGCCAATGATGAGAGCTGATTGTGCAGCTTATGTTAAGAAGTGTGATAAATGCCAACGTTTCTCTTCCATCCGAAGAACTCCCCAAGCATTGTTAATGCCTATTACGTCCCCTTGGCCATGTAATACCCCGCCTAATTAAATATCGGGTGATCAGTCCTTTATTAAATTAACATCAAGGTGAACGATTGTTTTATTGTCAGAATCACTGTCGTAAAATACTTATTACTAATATAAACACCCTAAATAATTAAGCTAAGTGTCAAAACAATTTAAAATCTCATTTTTCCTCTATTAAATACCAATAATTTTTTTTTAATACCCAACAGTTAAGAATTACATAAATACTAAGGATGGAAATTTACACAGAAGAATTAAACCATCTATATAATCCAAACCAAGTTTAAGAACCATAATTGAAATCATCCTGATAAGAGTTAACTCCCAAGGAGTATTGAATACTGAAAATATTAATGAACATAAATCCTTGACAAGATCTAAACGGAATAGAAAATCGGGCGACACATGCCCTAATTATGAAGATCTAAAGTAGGAATTGATTCAATGATGAAGTCGTCTAAAGCAAGGGACTGCAACTCCCACATAAGCTGCAACACGCCCAATCCAAAGAACCTAAGCATGATGCCCCTGTGGCTGGGCACCTGTAATATATACAAGGGGGAAAGAAATTACAGAAAACGGGTCAGAGCCCGAGTGTAAAACAGTTTTAAAAATAGTTTAGCAAGTATTTAAAATGCTTACCGGCTAATATCACAATCATGTTAGTATGAGACACTCTCTTAAGAATCATCACCTCTCATCTAGTGTGCACTCCTACCGTACCTGTAGGATATCCTAGTTATAGTTCCCACGCTAACTAGATTATTCACATGTATCCATTCTTTATAACCCAAATTATTCCAACGTATTAACCTTATAATACATATAATGATGTTATAAACATATATATATCCATTTAGAATCAACATGGATAAGTCCCTTATTAATTCAATCCAACTAAGTAGATATCATCACATAGTAGATATCATCACATGTATGTATATATATATATATATATATATATATATATACTATACTGCAGCCCGAGACACAACTGCGGTGTTGTATTACTCTGCTATCTTGTCCCAATACATCATGTCGCTGTATAGGGGACTATAGGTTCAGTAAAGATTCCTCGAACCACAAATATCAAATCACAAATAATGGAGGTGAACATAGTTCTCATACCCACGGGTCACGCACATACCTACGTTCCCATTGTCAGCGGACTTATCAACTCAACGATAAATCTTTCATAGTCCTATGTTCTCGAGCGACAAATAAAATATTCCATGGATTCTTCATGATATGACTGCCCTCACGCGCAAACCTCCCATCGATAGCAAGTAAGCTAGGTATGTCATACATATATACATAATATATGCACAATCACAAAGTCATACATATAAATATTCATATGTTCCAAATTAGGTTCGCCCACGACCCATAATTATCATTATCAATTCTCAACACAAATTTTACTCAATTATTTCTCATAACAGATTCACCTCTTTTATTCTCATTTATTATTTACTTCGTTCTTACTTCTCATCTCTTGAAGTATTCTTTCTCACTAAGTATAAATTTCAATAGGTATACCCTCACTTACCTTCCAGTCTAAATCTTTCATGAGTCTCAATCATTTAGTAAACGTACGCACAATTCCCATTGTATAAATAACTCCCCGTTAACCCAAAATTTCATCTCATATTAATTTGACTCAACTAAGTCTACTTAGACCCTATTGATCATCTTCATAACCCATTATACTCTATCAATGATAATCAAGGGTTCCTAAGCATTTTAACTGGACTAAACAAAAAGGGGAAATATATGCAGTTTTCCAGGAGGGGTCGATCGATCGAGTAAAGGGGGTAGATCGATCGATCATCGATTGATCGATGTTCTTGAGTCGATTGATCGATCAAGCAGTTCTTGCTCAGTTCTCTGCAATATTCAACCTACGGGTTCAACCATTTTAACCCCTCCAAACCTCTATAATTTCATCCCAAACTCCCATCAAAGTAATGCAAGTGTATAAGCAATGTACATAAACAAGTTCTAACGTAACGACATCAATAAATCCGCAACGAATCAATCAAAAAGGGGTTTAATCTCAAATCTCTTTATAAAACCAAATTTTGCATGAATAATCACCACCCTCAAATTTAATCAAGATTTTCTTCCTAAATATTATAATAAATTCATGGGGTAATCCTCTACATATGATCAAGATTTTTGACTACATGGGTTCTCCCTACAACACACATAATTTCTCTTCCAAAATATATAATTCTTCCATTAAAACATATGATTTTTATTCATAGACTAACATGGAAGGTATATTAACTTGAAAATTAGCAAGATAGATACTTGCCTCGGATTGAAGGATATGATTTATTGATGAAAATTATATAGATGCGTTCCTTGTCATGCGATCTACGTTTTTGTGGTGGTGGCAGTGCAATCGGGTGAGTTCTAGGCCTTGGATTGCTTGAAAAACTTTTCACCATTTTCTCTAATCACTTCACCTTCTTCTCTAATGGTTGGCTTAGGCTTTGTGTTTTTTAACCCCAAGAGACAACTCTAAATGGCTAATAAATACTAAGAAAATTCGTGGGTTTAATTACCCAAAAATACCAAATGTCTAAAATACCCTCCCGGGGTGTCAATTAGGCCTAAAAATGTCGAGACCCAAACTAAACCCCCGACTACACTTTTCGGACTATCTCGACCCTTCCGGACACTTTGGCGCACTCAAAACGACTATACGGATGACTTATAATTTGTTCACTTTAATAACAATAATTTAGTCCTAACACGATACAGGCGCGTCCTGAATTAAATTTCCATAATTGTCATTTTATTCACTCGTGACAATTTTAATAAAATCAATCTCATATATTACTTTACTCATCCAATAATATTAAAAAAATTTCCAATAATTAATAACTCACATCATGCTAGTAAATATAAAAAAAATAATTTCCGAATTAATATTAAATTAATACCTCAAATTAACTTTAATAAATCCCCAATTTTAAAAGCCATAAAAATACGGGGTATTACATACTTCCCCCCTAATAACAGAATTTCATCTCGAAATTCGGAAAAAATAAAGCGTAACTAGTAAGGACAACTCCGAGTATTAATCTCGCATCTCATGTAATTTTCGTCGTACCACCCATACAGTACATTACTGAATACCCCCACTAATGTGATACTCCAACCTTACCATTTAGTTTAAATTATCTTGAGTTAAACTTTACCCAATCCATACTATACCATCCTCATGGAAAAATTATGGGAAGTAACGATCCTAAGTCATCAAACAACTAAATCTCGAAGTCATAACTTCTACTTTCATTAACCTCAAGAATACTTACTGTGACACAAATATGGAAAATACTACAATCCAACCATCCAGGGCGCCCATACACCCAATGTGTGTACATTACATCATAAGGTCTAAATGAATGTGATTCCTCTGTAAGGTTACCCTTAATTAACTGACTACTTAGTCTATAATTCGTATATCTATGATTTCCACATTCTCATTTGGCGATTCCATTTGCCTCAAATCACGCTACAACTCATAACTCTCTGATTAATATATATATACATAGATAAGGGAAAATGTTATAAACTCATATTCTAAAGGCCTAACTTACTTCGACTCCCAATGTTCTTTAGTTTCATGCGTGGGGTGTCTCGCAGAGCGAAATCCAAAAAAGGAACCCCCCGATACACTACTACCTAAAATAGTTGGTCATCGAAACTCTTAAAGTCCTTAGTCTATAGTATATAACATCCCAAAAAGTTTTATCTATTCATAAAAGTCTACTTATTCACTCTCATATCAAAGACAATACGTTGTCTATAACGATCAATCTTGGTCTCATATACAACAAGTCAATCCATGTCGATAATCACATCCTACTCGGATATGTCTATAACAAGTAAATCCCCGATAAAATTAAACTCACGTTATGATATATAAAAATAATAATAGGCGTCCCACTACCCATCGGTGAGTCTACATAAATAATAGTGCTAAGGGCCAAGTCTAGTACCCCTATGGTCCACGCAATTCTAATAGCTATAAATGAATGTGAGGTCCTAATGACAATCATTATACGCCCCATAATTTCATAGATAGAAAACGTACCCTCATTCATGGGCGGTGGTTGTTGACTCCCACTATTATAACTTTGCTCCGATGAGTCAAGAAAAATTTACCCCAAATTTTCAGTTCTAGTTAACCACACTCCACTATATGTCCAAGCCCTTGAATATATTACCTTCGTTGGGTAACAAACCCAATTCCCTCCTTTCTAGAACTTCTACTGATGACTCTCCTCAATTTTCCATTTGACCCTCTCCCAAACATACTACATTCGGTGAGTCTAATTTGGCATCACCTTTGACTATAGCAGCACTTAAAATTTGTAGGCTGCGTCCTAACCGTCTTTACAGTCCTGGCCTCTCATGCCATACTAGAGGTGACCTCGACTACGGTCATCATCCTCGAACATACTTCATAACCTCCCAAGTACGACCTCCGCTATCCGTCCAATGGCCTGAATCTGCCATACTTCTTGTACGAACACGTCCGAACGCAAATAAGATTCATTAATACATACGTTATAGCAGGAGAACTGAATCTTACCATAGAAATCAACAATCCTAAACATTGGGCTCTATATCAAACAAGTAACGCTCAGCTGAAAGTATAGTAAGCCGTACAGACCCTAAAGGACACTAGAACCTAATGCTCTGATACCACCTGTAACACCCCGCCTAATTAAATACCGGGTGATCAGTCCTTTATTAAATTAACATCAAGGTGAACGGTTGGTTCATTCTCAGCATCACTGTCGTAAAATAATTATTACCAATATAAACACCCTAAATAATTCAGTTAAGTGTCAAAACAATTTAAAACGTCATTT
Organism: Sambucus nigra; assembly: GCA_949130495.1. Lineage (NCBI taxonomy): Eukaryota > Viridiplantae > Streptophyta > Magnoliopsida > Dipsacales > Adoxaceae > Sambucus > Sambucus nigra. The sequence continues at coordinate 442,984,115 of OX422218.1, read as the reverse complement.
TTCCTTTATTAAATACCAATAAAAAACTTTTTTAATACCAAACAGTTAAGAATTACATAAATACTAAGGATGGAAATTTACACAGAAGAATTAAACCATCTATATAATCCAAGCCAAGTTTAAGAACAATAAATGAAATCATCCTGACAAGAGTTAACTCCCAAGGAGTATTGAATACCGAAAATATAAATGAACATAAATCCTTGACAAGATCTAAACATAATAGGAAATCAGGTGACACATGCCCTAACTATGAAGATCTAAAGTAGGAATTGATTCAATGACGAAGTTGTTTAAAGCAAGGGCCTGCAACTCCCACATAAGGTGCAGCACGTCCAATCCAAAGAACCTAAGAATGACGCCCCTGCGGCTGGGCACCTGTAATATATACATATATATACAAGGGAGAAAGAAATTACGGAAAACGAGTCAGAGCTTACGAGTAAAATAGTTTTAAAAATAGTTTAGCAAGTATTTAAAATGCTTACTGGCTAATATCACAACCATGTTATTATGCGACACTCTCTTGAGAATCATCACCTCTCATCTAGTGTGCACTCCTACCGTACCTCCAGGACAACCTAGTTATAGTTCCCACGCTAACTAGATTATTCACATGTATCCATTCTTTATAGCCCAAATTATTCCCACGTATTAACCTTATAATACATATAATGATGTTATAAACATATATATACTCAATTAGATTCAACATGGATAAGTCCCTTATTAATTCAATCCAACTAAGTGTTTTCATACATAACTATCTTACATTTCTACTTTATCCACATAGTAGATATCATCACACACACACACACACACACACACACACACACACACACACACACACATATATATATATATATATATATATATATATATATATATATATATATATATATATATTCACTATATTATATATATACTATACTACACCCCGAGACACAGCTGCGGTGCTGCATTACTCTGCTATCTTGTCCCAATACATCATGTCGCTGTATAGGGGACTATAGGTTCGGTAAAGATTACTCAAACCAAAAATATCAAATCACAAATAATGGAGGCGAACATAGTTCTCGTACCCACGGGTCACGCACATACCTACGTTCCCATAGTCAACGAACTTATCAACTCACCGATAAGTCTTTCATAGTCCTATGTTCTCAAGCGATAAATCAAAAATCCCATGGATTCATCAGGATATGACTACCCTCACGCGCAAACCTCCCATCGATACCAAGTAAGATATGTATATCATACACCGATACATAATATATGCACAATCACAAAGTCATACATATAAATATTCATATGTTCCAAATTAGGTTCGCCCACGACCCATAATTGTCATTATCCATTCTCAACACAAATTTTACTCAATTATTTCTCATAACGGATTCATCTCTTTTATTCTCATTTATTATTTACTTCGTTCTTACTTCTCATCTCTTGATGTATTCTTTCTCACTAAGTATAAATTTCAATAGGTATACCCTCACTTACCTTCTAGTCTAAATCTTTCACGAGTCTCAATCTTTTAGTAAACGTACGCACAATTCCCATTGTATAAATAACTCCCCGTTAACCTAAAATTTCATCTCATATTAATTTGACTCAACTGAGTCTACTTAGACCCTATTGGCCATCTTCATAACCCATTTCACTTTATCAATGATAATCAAGGGTTCCTAAGCATTTTAACTGGACTAAACAAAAAGGGGAAACTATGCAGTTTTCCAGGAGGGGTCGATCGATTGAATAAAGGGGGTCGATCGATCGATCATCGATGTTCTTGAGTCGATTGATCGATCAAGCAGTTCTTGCGCAGTTTTCTGCAATATTCAACTTACGGGTTCAACCATTTTAACCCCTCCAAAACTCTATAGTTTCATCCCAAACTCCCATCAAAGTAATCCGAGTGAATAAGCAATGTACATAAACAAGTTCTAACGTAACGACATCAATAAATCCGCAACGAATCAATCAAAAAGGGGTTTAATCTCAAATCTCTTTATAAAATCAAATTTTGCATGAATAATCACCACCCTCTAATTTAATCAAGATTTTCTTCCCAAATATTATAATAAATTCATTGGGTAATCCTCTACATATGATCAAGATTTTTGACTACGTGGGTTCTCCCTATAACACACATAATTTCTCTTCCAAAATATATAATTCTTCCATTAAAACATATGATTTTTATTCCTAGACTAACATGGAAGGTATATTAACTTGAAAATTAGCAAGATAGATACTTGCCTCAGAATGAAGGATACGATTTGTTGATGAAAATTATATAGTTGCGTTCCTCGTCATGCGATCTACGTTTTGGTGGTGGTGGCGGTGCAATCGGGTGAGTTCTAGGCCTTGGATTGCTTGAAAAACTTTTCACCATCTTCTCAAATCTCTTCACCTTCTTCTCTAATCACTTCACCTTCTTCTCTAATGGATGGCTTAGGCTTTGTGTTTTTTAACCCTAAGAGACAACTCTAAATGGCTAATAAATACTAAGAAAATTCGTGGGTTTAATTACCCAAAAATACCAAATGTCTAAAATACCCTCCCGGGGTGTCAAGTAGGCCTAAAAATGCCGAGACCCAAACTAAACCCCCGACTACACTTTTCTGACTATCTCGACCCTTCTGGACACTTTGGTGCACTCAAAACGACTGTACAGATGACTTATAATTTATTCACTTTAATAATAATAATTTAGTCCTGACACGACACAGGCGCGTCCCGAATTAAATTTCCATAATTGCCATTTTATTCACTCGTGATAATTTTAATAAAATCAATCTCATATATTACTGTACTCATTCAGTAATATTCAACAAATTTCCAATAATTAGTAACTCACATCATGCTAGTAAATATAAAAAATAATTTTCGGATTAATATTAAATTAATACCTCAAATTAACTTTAATAAATCCCCAATTTTAAAAGTCATAAAAATACGGGGTATTACAGGCCATTTTTCATGTGGGGTATAGACTTGGTCGAGCCACTTGCAATGACCAGAGGGAGATTCAAATATCAGGTAGTTTCCATGGATTATTTTACCAAATGGGTGGAAGCTGAACCTCTCATTGACATGACGTATGACAGGGTCTATCAGTTTATTTGGAAGAATATCATTTGTAGATATGGTCTACCACATGCATTCATTACTAACCATGGAATCCAATTTGATAATGAGGAGTTCTCTGCATATTGTCACCAATCCAATCTTCAGAAGATCCACTCCGCGCCAGGCCATCTTTAGAGCAATGGGAAAACAGAAATGACGAACAGGAAAACTGGATTAACGAGCTACACTCTGTGTTGTGGGCTTATCGCACTACACCACGAACAGTAACTGGGGAGTCTCCGTACATGTTAGCCTTCCGAAGTGAAGCCGTTATACCTGTTGACTTGTGTCTACCCACACATAGGGTGCTTAATTTCAATTCCCCTGTAAGCGAATTGATGAGATGCTTAGACATGGATATGCTCGAAGAAGTTAGGGAAGAAACAGCGATCAAGAATGCAGCCTACCAACAACGAATAGCCTTGTTCTACAACAAAAGGGTAAAGAAGTGTAACTTGAAAGAAGGGCATTACGTGCTGAAGAAGGTGATTCAGAAGCACAATAAACTAGAGGCCAACTGGCATGGACCTTACAGAGTAACTAAAGTTGTTCGTCCTGGGACATACCGAATTAAAACTTTAGAGGGAGAAGAATTCAAGAACGCGTGGAATGCAGAGCATCTGCGCAAGTATTATTAGTAATAAAAATTCATATGTAACACATTTTTTTTCAATATGAATAAAAGTGTTGTTTCGCCTATCTTTCCTCTTTTGTTAAATTTTCTTCAGAGTATTAGTGCTACACACTACACAAACAAAAACCAGATCAGCAACCACCAACTTTGATTGGTCAATAATTCAGCAACCACCAACTCCGGTTGATCGGTAATTCAGCAACCACCAACTCTGATTGGTCGGTAATTCAGCAACATCTAACTCCGATTGGTCGGCAATTCAGCAACCACTAACTCCGGTTGGTCGGAAATTCGATAACCACCAACTCCGATTGGTCGATAAATAAAAATCATACAAGACAAAAGCCTGTTTGATCACGGGTGATCTCAAGGGATGCCCCAAACTGGACAAGAAGATGGATGACCTCCCGAGGCATCCATTGTCTAGGCAACAAGGTAATCCTGACACGATTACTACAACTAAGCAAGAACATGGGATGAAAACCATTCCATTGTTTAGGCACAAAGAGTGACAAGTCACTATAATTAGAAAACAAATGGAACACGTTCCATTGTTTAAAACAAAACATGACATTTTGTCCTTTATATATATTCTCCAGTGAATAAAAAAGACATTTTACAAAGTATTTTCAAGAAAATGAAATTGCACAGAGAATAAATCTTTCTTTATTAGAACCAAGTAGATTACATACGAAATGAAATTTTGATTCATTACATACAAATGTCCTATTCTATGGGTTTCTTTCCTTCTGCTTTTGATACAGGTTCCATCCCAGCTGGAGGATCATCTAATGCATAAGGAGAGTTTATAAAATTCATATCTCGCAGCATTCTGACGTTAACTATGGATGGTCGATCAAGTAAATGCTTAGGACGAGATATCTCAAAATTAGAATGAAGACTATAATCACCAAGATATTTGGCAATCAAACACAGAGGAATAACATGAGCTGGAATCCAACTAAGATCAAGTTTAAAGGGAGGCACGGGTAAATCAAGCTCTCCATGCTCATAATAATCCCATAAGAAGTGTCCTTGCTCCAGTTTTAGCACACACATAGCATTCAACCATCCCTGCTTAAACCCCTCATTATTTTACTGTTGCAACTGAGCATCAAGATGTTATAGAGCTTTATTGTACCCTGCCATCCAAACCTCTCTAGGCTATTTGTGAAATTGATAAGTCAATCTTTCAAGCTGCTCGTGGAGCTTCTTCACTGGAATTACTTTCCAGCGCAAAACTCTGATTGGAGAGTTGGTCGGTAAAACTCTGAATTTGTTTAGACATTGCTGCCAAAGCCTGATTCTTCACTGTAAATTGAATGACTTGATTTTCTAAGGCTAATTGAGTTCTTGTCTCATTAATATTAAACCGACCAGCCCTTGCTCGCCCACGAGAATAAGGTCTTGATCTGTCGCGAGAAGATGTGGAAAGTTCGGCTCGTTTCAAAGTCTCTAACTGTTCCCTTAAGGTAGCATTTTCGGTTTCTAAAAAGAAAAAACTGTCATCATTAATTGGTATCAAGGCTCTCAAAGAAGAGGAGGCAACAGATTTGAGCTATTTCACTTCCTCTTGCAACATGATATTCTCTTGCTCTAGCAGCTTGGCAATGTTTCTATGCTCTTTAATCTCAAGCTTTAACACAGTTTCCTTTTTCTCATGGGCCAAAATGTACTTATCAGAACCCCTGTCAGCACTCAATTATTAGTACTTTTTCTCATAACCTTTATGCAAAAGTGTAGTGGTCTCTTTGTGTTAAAGTTTAAGTTCCTCGATCATGCCTTGAAGGTCTTTAATCATTTCATAATAGGTCACATTATTGGCTACAACACAATCAAGTAGACACTTATAGTACTGGTAAGCATCAATTGCTCATTCAGAGGCATCGAATCCGAGGATGTCTATTATTTGGGCCTCAATAAAATCTGCATGACCATCTTTGAAATAATCGTTGCATTTCTTCATCAAATCTATATCATTAGCTGATAAAAGTTCCATTCTGGCCATAAACCAGCAAGGAGAAAATAAAATGCATTAACAATAATACAAGACAGGTCAAAGAAAGACACGAGATAAATAACAAAAGTTCATTCTTATTTATCATACAAAAGGAAAATACATTCCAAGTTACAACCAAGGAAAAAAGAAAATAACATAAGAACCGAACAACTTTACACCTTCTATTTATTCACTATAATATCTTCAGTTGGTTTGGAGGGAAGAACAAGTTGCTCAGAATGCAGTGCAGGTTGCTCGAAAGAAGTGATTGCTTGATGAACTTGCTCGGAAGGTTGGGGAATGATAGCAACAGTTATTTTCTCTTCTACCATCATAGAAGACTCATCAGATGGTGCTTCATCTTCTTCTTTGCCGATGATAGGAGGAGGGCCATGAGTATATCTGTGAAATAATTTAGAATCGTTCGCAGTTTTCAATTCTTTTAAGGCTGCAACCCATCCATCTCTAAAGTATTTTAGGATATCATATTCCATTTGATAAGTAATGGCAGTTAAGGCCTTGTTCCATCCTTTATCCCAGCCAGAGCTAAAAGACTTTTTTACAACAATTTTCTTTTTCTCTTTCTCCAATGAAGCGTGTTCCTCGGCAAGCTTAACCTTTTCTTCCAACTCTTTCTTATACCGTTCAGGCTCTTTAAGCTTGGCATCAATCTCCTCGATAGATTTCAGCTTATCCTCAAGCTCTTTCTTATGTCGTTCAGCCTCTTTAAGCTTGGCCTCAATCTCCTCGGCAGATTTCAGCTTATCCTTAAGCTCTTTCTTACGTCGTTCAGCTTCTTCAAGCTTGCTATCAACGGCCTTCAATTTGTTCACTAAATCTTTAGAATCACTTATAACTTGATCTCGAGTGGACTTGACAGATTGAAGTTCATTATCCTAAGCAATTTTTTCTTCCTCGTACTTCTGACGGGATTCATTCAAAGAGAGGGATAGACCAATAAAAGCCTCTTCCACCCCACCCGAGGAAGTGGAAGCCCTGATAGCTTCATCTTTCTTCAAGATGCCATTAAAGCAAGCCATAAATAGAAAAAGGAAAGAGCTCAACTCAGAATATGAATTCAATATGTAGAGATGAGGAAGTAATAGGGAATAAGAAACTTACTGATGCAATATATTGGGCAGCTAAATCAGTGAGCTTCTCTCGAGAAAGGGAATCCTCAGCAGCTCGATGTTCGGGAAGGACCCAAGATTTGATCAAGCCTTTGGCCGAACTCGGAGAGACGAGAGATGGATCTTTATCTCTCAAAGGACCCTCAATATCAGAAGGTTGAGCAATAGTTTCTATAGGTCTTTCAGCGAGACCTCTTATTAGTCTCTTTAGAGGAGCATGTTCAATCAAAGGTGCTACCTCTCCTTGTGTAATAGCAACACCTTCAATCAAAGGTGCTACCTCTTTTGGAACAACCGGGGTTTTCTTACCCACCTCCTTCATAGTTTTAGTTATTCCTTTAGATGGAGCAAGGTCCATTTTCTTCGTCCCCTCAGATGAGACATCCACTTTACTTTTCTTTGCCCTATCAACACCAGGGGAATCTTTGATAAATAACTCAGGCATCCTCCTTTTCTTCGTCATCAAATCGACAATGGAAGTATCCAAATACGGCGAGGAGTCTCCCACACTTTCTCGAGACGTTGGTGGTTGATCAGGATCGATTACCGTAGGAGGTGCAATATGACGAGCAATGAAAGACGAGGTGGTGCTTTTGTACCTCAACAAATAAGAAGCAACTCTAATGTGATCCCCCCAACAACTGATTGATGCAAGCTCCAGATAAGTTTTAAATCTTTTATGTTAACATCAATATCTTTAGGGGGCTTCCTTTTACTGTCAACTATAATAAACAAAATTAATATCAGTGACGTATTTTGTCAAGCATGAAGAAAGCTAAATTCAAAAACTAAAAACAACCCATCCCATTGCCATAAAGTGGACATTTGGGACCTTGATACACATCATTTCCATTTAATGGAGGGTGTTGCCAAATTTTCATCACAACCCCATGATCAAAATAGTCATCGTTGGCATCGATAAGATTGACAACTAAAGCTCTATTCGAAAACCTAGTTTTCAAATAAAAAGTAGTGTCGCTGGCAACCCATTTATAACAATATATAATTTTAAGAATTCCTAAATGATATCCATGAATTTGATTCAACTTATATATGCCATTAACTACCCTCCATGTATTTGGAGATACCTTTGCAGGTACAATATCGAAATATTGGCAAAACTACAAACACAAAGGATTTGGCGAGAAAGAAAAGCCACACTTCGCTACAAAAAGGGAGGGAAACCAATGTCTCTTCGCCAGAGAAAACAAATCAGAAGGACAAGAAGGCTCCTCTAAAATAACCTCAGAGGGAATTGAAAAATCAGTCCAAAATTTATCTAAAGATTCAACAAGGTAAACCATGATGACTAAAGTAAAGAAAGATAAAGGAAGAAAATCTTACAGAGAAAGGAGAAATCTGCTAATGACGAACGACGGAAGAACGACAGTATGAAATAGAGAGAGAAAGTAAAGAGTTCAAAAAATATGGATGTGAAAAGTAGAAAACGATGGGATCTCTGTCTCTCTTAAATACCTTGCATCGGGAAAAGAGAAAAGAAATGATTACCGAGAAAAGACGTTTGCATTTTCGATGATTAAATCATGAGAAAGGCGCAAATATCGAAGCGGCTACTAAAAATTCAAAATATTTACAATATTTCCATTACCCGCTCAAATGGAAAGAAATACAATAAAAATGTCCCAAGTGTTGGAGATCTATAATTCAAGTAATTTTTAGGCAAAATATTCCACACTTTCTTATTTAACTTCAACTGTGAAACATTGGGGGCTTCTGTTGATAAAAAAATTAGTCAGCTGAGATGAACCAACTACATGAAGACATACGTCAACCTACGTGGTAAATACATACTTTCCCCGAGATACTCAAGCATACCGAGCTACTCGAGTGTACCGAGCAACTCAGGCCGTCCGAGCTACTTAGCGTGTAGAGAATCTAACAAAGAAAACCAAAAGGCAACTACGCATTCAATGAAGGTCAGATTTAATGCGCATTCTTATTGTACAAATGTATATGTCTACTAGAAGACAACACATTACCTTTTCATATGTATAACCTCAAGGCTATAAATACATTGTAACCCGGTCATAAGGGGAGGACTTTGGATCTCTTGGTAAACCCATTATCGAGATTCAAGGCAAATAGTCAGCAATACAACAAGAGTGGACGTAGGCCATTTTGAGAGTTGAAGAACTTTAAAAATTCATTATCTTATTTATTTATTCCTTTTTATCTGTGATTAATTAATTAGATTGCGTTTAGTTTTTTACATCAACAGTTATAATGAGCATGTTGAGTATGCGAGAGATATATACTACGTACAAGTTTATATAATGGGTTATGTACATACGTACTGAATAATAAGTATATATATAGGTTGTTTGAATACATGTTGTTGTGATTTAATTATATGTGTGAACATACCTACGCAGCTTGCTATCATGGGAGGTTGAACACAGAGGGCGATCCAACCTTGATAATTCCAGTGAGGTTTGGATGTGTTGCCATGAACATAGAACTTAGGGCAACTCACTACGTGTTGTGTATTAGTGGTACTGTCATGTTATTTGGGTATATTAGGTATGTGCGTAGCCCAAAGGCCTAGAATTATGTTCGCCTCCATTATGTGTTGTTAATTTTGGATTTGAGGAGACATTCCGAACTGATAGTCCTTGATTTGGTACGAGAGGTACATGGACATGATAACAGAGTATGCCAACATCATGGGGATCATTTCGGGGGATACTATAGATGTATATATTATATGTGTGATAAATATATACAAGTGTGATTTATCTACTTTTGTGTGATAGTAGAATCGATAAATGGTGTAAAAGTTTAACAAGTGGAAAGAGTTGAAGAAATGATTCAATAATAAAATACGGGTAATATATATTATTGATAGAATGTCGTATGTGAAATACGAGGGAGATAGACCTATTGAGGTTAGTTAAATATGTTATCAAGTTGGGCTGGGTAGAATATCTAGGTAGGATGCGTTAGGCGTGTACTTTAGAGGAGAGGTGAGGAACTCAAGGGAGTGTACATGGAACTAACATGTGTATCTAATAACTATTTTAGACTATGATTTAAATACTTCCAAATATTTTCAAACAGTTTTCTTGGGATCTAACCCATGTCAAATCCATTTTCCAAACCATTTTAGGTGTCCAACGACAGGGACACCCAACTTGATGATTCTTTCCTGGGATGTGTAACTGCAACACTTGTGGAGGCTTGCAAGAGTTCATGTAAACGCTTCAGTTATCCATTCCTAGATTAGGAGTTTGATTTCAGTATATTCATTTGGGCATGTTGCCCTTCAGACTATTTATTTATTATACTTTATTCAGATTCAGTTTTATTTGTCTTAGACTTATAGTTGGATTTTGTTTGGGAACCGATTGTTGATTCGGTATTATTATTCAATTATTTATTATGTGATTGGTTTAGATTGTTATATTGTGTTGATGGTTGGTGAATGTATTTAATTTTATCATGTTGTTATATTAATGTAAGATAAAATTTGGCACCGGCATAATTTAACTTAGGTTCATAGTAAATTAAAAAGTTTTCGACTGTGATGTTGAGAATGAACCAAATGAAATTCTTGCTTTTCTTAATAAAGGGTCGATCACCCATGGTTAAAATAGGAAATGTTTCATAGATGGTATCAGAGAATCAGGTTCTAGTGTCTATAGGATATGTACGACTTACTATTATTTCAATGCACCTATTCTTAGGACTGTTGCATTAATGATTACATATTTGACATTACGTTCTTCTACTATTATATTTGTATTAACTGTGAACTCATATAAGTCGATATGTTTTCAGATGCCATCCAAGAAATGATGAGCAATGAGAGTAGCGGCTAGAGACAATGTGAGAGAGTCTTAGCAGGATCCACAGGCACCACAACCACATCCACCACAACGATCAGTGTCAGCAGCAGAGGTGGTAGAGATTTTGGCAGAGACAGTTAATGTCGCTATGACTGCCATTGATCTCCATTTTCCTCAGGCCCAAGAGCCATCGCAGCTAGTGGCATCGATTGTTCAAGCCCACTCGGGGCCGTCAAATTGCCAAATAGTTATGGAGGCTTTTTAAAAGGGCCATCCACCCGAGTTCCAGGGTAGCTCAGACGTGATTGGGACATGCCAGTGGAAGAAATATATTCAGCACCACCTATGCATGGTTTAGTGTGGCGATGTGAAGAAGCATATGTTGACCAGTTTTAGGCTTATTGGAGCAACGTTACAGTGGCGGGAGTCAGTTACCACTATTGAGGAGAGTGATACAATGTTTATTGTTGAGTTTTGGGTGCGGTTTGACCACAAGTACTTTTCGCTAGCCGTTGAGACAGAGTTGTGGAAGAGGTTTAGTGAGTTAGTTCAGGGACATCGATCTGTGGCTGAGTACGAGGAGGAGTTCACTCGTTTGGATAATTTTATTTCAGATGAAGTGAACAACAACTAAAAGAAGAAGTTGACGTTTATGGATGGACTAGCCTGGTGTAATACCCCGTACTTTTGGCTATATTTGTTTTGGGATTAGTTAATTAAATGCGTATTAATTGAAAATTAATCCGGGTTAAAATACTAGCGAGATGCGAGTTGGTATTTGATTATATGTGCATATATGATTATATATGAATATTGAATTATGAAATTTGTCGTGAGATTTATATATGGCAATTTGGGAATTTTGTTGAGACCCGTGTGACCGCCGCGTCATGGTATATTATTTTAATTTATAAAGTGATTTTTTATTTCTATTATTCGTATGGTCATTTTGAGTGCACCAACGCATCCGAAAGGGTCGAGATAGTCAGAAAACACTAGCCGGGGGTGTAGTTTGAGTCCCGGGGTATTTTTACGCCATACCGGCATCATAAAGGGTATTTTGGTAATTTTACATTTTGAGGAATTAAAAGTGACGAAAATTGGGAGTTTTAATCTGATGTGGATTTAACCCACTAAACCCATTAACCAACCCATATTAAGCCATTAAGCTACGGAGGCTATCATTAGGTTTACAACTCTCCCAAAGAAAACCCTAGCCACCCTAAGCCACCATTGGAGAAGAAGCTTGGAGAAGAGAAGAAATTCTGCAGAGATCTTCACCAAACCAACACCAAAATCAGAAATCGAACCAAGGCAAGTGACTTTATTCCATTTAATTTCAGAGAATGTCTTTTCCATGTTAGAAATTGAAGAATATCAATTGTTCTTGAAAGATAATGAAAACCCATGTTAATTGAACTTAGAACTTGAAATTTTGAGGAGGATTTGCATGTAGAATGATAGGTAGATGTTCATACTGATGATATTTATGATTGGATGAAATTTAAAATGGACTTAAATTGGGTAAATTCATGATTTAAAATTCTAGGGTTTGTGTTCTTGAGATATTGGGGGAAAGTGATGAGATTTGATGGTTTAATGATGTTTGGGAAGAATTAACTCCGTAAATAACATTAGTTTATAACCTTGATATGTTTAGGATTGATTAGAGATCTTACAGTATTGTTGGGACAAAGTTTAGAGAAGATTTGAGGAGTAAAAATGGATGAAAAACGATTTTTGGAAAAATCTGGGACAAAACTGGCAGGTCATTAGAAGCCCCTACCCAGGTCGTTCGAACGAGCTCGTTCGAACGAGCTTCTAACGAGCTCGTTCGAACGAGCTTCTAACGAGTTGACCAGTCTCTTCTAACGAGGGGTAGTTTCGTTCAATATCTCGTTCGAACGAGATATCGTTAGAAGGTACAGTTCGTTCGAACGAACTGGAATCTCGTTCGAACAGCCTCGTTCGAAAGAGACTTCTAACGAGCTGACAGTCCAATCTCGTTCGAACAGCCTCGTTCGAACGAGACTTCTAACGAGCTGGCAGTCTGGGCTTTTTGGACTGTTTTGATTTTTGGAGTCCCGTAAACTTGTTCGAGGATATAGATATCATTCCGATGATGATGTAATGATAGAATTGGGACTTTTGGGTACTTATGAGAAGGAAATTTTATACGAGAGTTATATTAAATGGACGGTTTGGGTTGAGACGTGAGTGTCTACTACGACGTCAGAATAAATTATGGCGCGTATGATGATAAACCGGAATAGTATATATTGTGATAATTATAAGTTAGTACTAGAATACGATATGTACTACGATTAAACTACGGTATTACTAAGACGTGTGTTTACTTAGTATTGGTATATGAATTGTGTGTATGACATACCTACCATACTTGCTATCACGGGAGGTTTGCGTTCGCTTAGGGCCCTCTAATCCTTCTGTTGCCCGGATTTAGACTGGTTACCTCAATGAACATAGGTCAGAGAAAGACATATTGGGATGTTAATAAGTCCGCTGATCATGGGAGCATAGGTATGTACGTGACCCATGTGATATGACTGTGTTCGCCTCCACTATTTGTGATTTGTGTTATCTGAACTATTCCTGAGAGATTCGGAATATGTAATACTTATGTACGTGATGTACCGGGATGGATAGCAGAGTATGTGTGCACCGCAGCTTAGTTCTCGGGGTGCTTATATTGTATATTTACGATGTGAACAATATACACTTAATTAATGGGAACCTTCAAGTTAATGTTGTGAATATAATTACGGTATTGTTTCGAGAAATATAATTGGTTAACTTATAGTGATTTATATTGCATATTGAGCATCTGAGTTTACGTTAAACCCCTACTTAATTACGAGCGTTATAATATTAATAGAACCGAGTAATAAGGGTGGGACCTATGACTGTCTAGCTAGATTCGATGTCACTTAGCTAGTGGGTTGTGTCGTTGTAGATGGGTACTTACGTTAGGAGTGCACAGTTAGACGAGAGGTGAGAATATGATGTGAGTGCACGTCCTAACATGTATTTTGCATTTAATGTTTTAAATGTTTTTAAAGCACTTGCAGGTTTTTAAATATAACTCCACATTCGGGCTCTGACCCATTTGCTTTTCAAATCTTTTTCTTGTAAAACCATTTTAGGTGCCCAGCCACAGGGACACCAAGCATAGGATTCTCATTCTGATGACGAGCTGTAGCTGTTTGTGGAAGCTTCAGGGATTTTCTTGTAGACGCTTCTATCTTTTGGATTCCAGAGTCACTATCTATCAGTTGTAGGGCATGTTGCCCATTTATATTAGAGACATCTTTTACATTTCAGTTTTTCAGACTTTGGAATGTATTATTTTAGTATTCAGTTTAGTTGTTTCAGTTGTGAGTTTGTAGTGAGGAGTTTTCCTCCAGACTTTATTTACATTATGTGATGGTTATTCGTTTTACTCCAGTATGGTGAATGGTGTTATTTATTTCTTCATTACATTTGTTGCATGTGAATCAGACTTTAATTAAAATTTGGCAACTTACTTTTTAAATACTAGGTGGTTAGTAATAATAAAATGTTTTCGACAGTGATGCTATTAACTGAGCCAACTTGGCATTTTGAATTAATTTAATAAAGGAGTAGCTACCCGGTATTTAATTTGTCGGGGTGTCACAGGTGGTATCAGAGCATCAGGTTCTAGTGTCCTTTAGGATCTGTACGGCTATTATGTTTCCGCTACGTTTCTTTGATATAGAGCCCTATATTTTAGGACTGTTGTACTCTTTTTGTGTATACTTCGTTCTTCAGCTATTTTAATTTTATAACCGTGAACTTATAAACTTTGTTCTTATTTCAGATGCCTCCACGACGTGCACGACGAGTTCCCAGGGATGCAACGCCCTAACCCCAGCCCGCTCCAGTTCAGGGTATGATGAACGCCGCTGAGGTTGCAGCGATAGTAGCCCAAGCGATACATGCCGCGATTGCTGTTGTTCAGCAGGCACCACCTCAGGCGCCGGTTGTCGCGCCAGTACAGGCAAATGCATTCCCGTCTGCTTGGGAGCGTGTACGTGACGCTTTTCAGAAAGCACATCCGTCAGAGTTTGTAGGTAGCTCAGATGTGGTAGTCTCGAGCCAATGAAGGATATGCAGAGGCACTTGAGAATGCATAAGTGCACTGATGTTCAGAAGTAGGTGCTAGCTACTTTCAAGCTAGTTGGATCTGCGCTACAGTGGTGGGAGTATATTACCACCGCGGAGGAGAGGGATACTCTCACTATTCAGGACTTTTGGGTGTGGTTTGACCGCAAGTACTTTCCGTCGGCTGTTCACACGGAAATGAGGAGGAAATTAATGAGTCTGAAGCAGGAGGGTAAGACTGTGGCCGAGTATGAGGCCGAGTTCACTAATCTGTTGAATATCATTCTAGATGAGATACCAACAGAGAAGAAGAAGATTGAGAAGTTCACCGACGGGTTGACTTGGAGGATCCGTCAGCATCTGCTAGGGAACCTATCGTTGGCCACTTATTCTGATGTGGTTAACGCTGCATTGTTATACTGCCAGGACCACCGTTTTCATATGGCCGAGGGCAAGAGGTCGGGGGAGTCTAGCCATCAGGGCAGGACTGAAGGACATGGTGCCAGCGGGGCACAATCTGGTCAGGGGAAGAGACAGAATGAGCAGGGCTCCCAGCAGGGGGATAATAAGAGGTTTCGGTCAGGGAACTACAGGCAGGGACATGGAGGTTTCCGTCAGGGCCATCAGGGTCCAAACGGCCATCAGGGCCAACAGGGGCAGAATGGGCAGCAGTTTCACCAGGGCCAGCAGGGCCAAGGGAGGAACGGTAACGGCCACCAGGGCCGGGGACAGCAGGGGCAGAGAGGAGGGAATTTCCCAGGGAAGTGTTTTATTTGTGGCAAGACTGGCCATAAACGACAGGATTGTCCTGATAGGGGCAGGGCCCCACAGCAGCAGCAGAAGGGTGCTCGCCAGGAGCCATAGAGACCTATGTTTCCCGTCGCTCTCCCCGCACCGCCACAGATGGAAGCATTGCCACCCATTCCAGCAGTCCCAGTTCAGCAGGGGCAACTACAGTATGGACGTGTCTACAACGTTCACCAGGCTGCAGTTCCACAGGCACCGCCCGCGATTGAGGGTACATTTCCTATCCATGGCACTATGGGTCAGGTGTTATTTGATACGGGTGCTACACATTGTTTTATAGATACACACTTCGCGAAAGCTTTAGGATTGTTAGCTACGGCAGAGAGCATAATGATGTGTGTCGACTCACCATTGGGGAGTGGGTCACTTATATTCTTTATATGCCGGGGAGTGGGAGTAGGGATCGGTAGTCTGGTATTACCTGCAGATATGTTGGTATTAGATATGCATGTTCACGATGTGATCATCAGTATGGATTGGCTCATAGCTTATAGGTCCATGATTGATTGCTTCAGCGAAAGCACTGTTTTTTCCATTCCGGGGCAAGAGATGTTCGTAGTGGCGATGCCTCGCCCAGAGGGAGGATCGGCCGCTCATCTGTATTACATAGAGGAGGATACCTCTAAGGAGGTTGTGATTCCTTTAGATTCGATCCCGGTTGTCAGGGAGTATTCGGATGTGTTTCAGGAGATACCAGACCTACCACCCAGTCGAGAGATAGACTTTGTTATAGATTTGCTACCGAGTACGAGACCTATAGCACGCGCACCGTACCGTAGGGCTCCAGCTGAGATAAGGGAGTTACGGGATCAGATAGAGCAGCTATTAGGTCAGGGCTTTATTCGCAGGAGTACCTCACCTTGGGGCGCTCCAGTTCTGTTTGTGAAGAAGAGGGACAGTTCACTAAGATTGTGTGTGGACTACCGGGAGTTGAATAAGGTCACGATACGGAATAAGTATTCGTTGCCTCGAATCGATGACTTATTCGACCAGTTGAGAGGAGCTTCTTTCTTCTCGAAGATTGACTTGAGATTGGGATACCATCAGTTGCGTATCAGGGAGGAGGATGTCTCGAAGACTACGTTCTTGTCGAGATATGGTTCTTACGAGTTTCGGGTTATGCCCTATGGTTTGACCAACGCTCCAGCAGTGTTTATGGACTTAATGAACAGGGTGTTCAGGGATTTCCTAGATCAGTTTGTCATTGTCTTCATTGATGACATTCTGGTTTACTCTCAGACAGAGGAGGAGCACGCCGAGCATTTGAGGTAGGTTTTGCAGACACTTCGTCAGAACAAGTTGTATGCAAAATACGAGAAGTGAGGGTTTTGGTTGAAGGAAGTCCAGTTTTTGGGACATATTATTTCCGACCGGGGAATATCGGTTGATCCAGGGAAAGTATCCGCGGTGAGGGAGTGGGGACAGCCCACGACACCAACAGAGATTCGTAGTTTCTTGGGTTTAGCAGGATACTACAGGAGGTTTATTCGGGGTTTCTCGGAGATAGCAGGTCCTTTGACACATCTGACTCGTAAGGGTGTGCCCTACATCTGGAGTGATGCCTGCCAGTTGGCATTCGATGAATTGAAGGACAAATTGACCTCAGCACCTGTGTTAGCATTACCGAGACCGGGAGTTGAGTATTTGGTTTACACCGACGCGTCTTTGCAAGGACTTAGAGGTGTATTTCAGCAGGAGAAACAGGCCATAGCTTATGCTTCCCGTAAGCTTAAGACTCACGAGAAGAATTACCCCACGCATGATTTAGAGTTGGCAGCAGTGGTATTTGCCCTACGGATTTGGAGGCACTATCTTTTGGGGGAGAAGTTCCAACTGTTCACGGACCACAAGTCCCTACAGTACCTGTTCACGCAGAAAGAGTTGAACATGCGGCAGCGCAGGTGGCTTGAATTTGTGAAAGACTACCAGTTCGACATCCAGTACCACCCGGGTAAGGCTAACGTGGTAGCAGACGCGTTAAGCCATAGGCCAGTAGATGAGGTGGCAGAGGTGTGAAAGGCAAAATGGAAGGAATTAGGACACCAGGATGTAGTGGCCCGATCTTTCATGTCTGTGATGACCGTTACACCGCACATCGTCACGATGGTAGTACGGGCACAGGCTAATGACTCGTTCTGTCAGGAGCAGATAGTTCGATGACTTGCAGAGGGAGACGAGTCCTATACCGTCAGCTCAGACGGGGGATTACGCTTCAATGGGAGATTGGTGGTTCCGAAAGGAGAAGAATTGCGACACGATGTGATGGTAGAGTCGCACGGCTCACGGTTCGCGGTACATCCCGGAGGGGACAAAATGTACCAAGACATGAGACGGCAGTATTGGTGGAGCGGTATGAAGAGAGATATCGCTGAGTTTGTTTCGAAATGCGCCACTTGTCAGCTTGTAAAAGTGGATCATCAGAGACCGGCAGGATTGCTACAGCCATTGGAGGTCCCGATGTGGATGTGGGAGAGCATATCCATGGACTTTATCACGGGGTTGCCTACGTCGCAGAGGGGTCACGACTCCGTTAGGTAATTGTGGACAGGTTGTCCAAAGTCGCCCACTTTTTACCCGTAAGGACTGACTACACTACGGGACAGTATGCCCAGCTCTTCATTTCAGAGATTGTGAGACTTCACGGTGTGCCCCTAAATATCGTGTCTGACAGAGATAAGATATTTGTTTCGAGGTTTTGGGAGAGTTTCCAGGAGGCAATGGGCACGGAATTGCGGTTGAGTACAACTTATCATCCGCAGATCGATGGGCAGACAGAGCGCACCAATCAGATGTTAGAGGACATGCTACGCATGTGCATTATAGACTTTGGGGGTGGATGGGAGCAGTACCTTCCACTGCTGGAGTTTGCTTACAGCAACTCCTATCAGTTCACGATTGGCATGGCTCCGTTTGAGGCGTTGTACGGTAGGCCTTGTCGTTCCCCAGCATGTTGGTTAGAGGTGGGGGACAACAAACTACTTGGGCCGGAAGTGATTCAGGATACTTCGGCAAGGATTGAGTTGATTCGGAGTCGCATTCGGGTAGCTCAAGACAGGCAGAAGAGTTATGCTGATGCGAAGAGATTTTTCAGGGAGTTCCAAGTGGGGGACCAGGTTCTGCTCAGAGTATCTCCTATGAAGGGGATTATGCGATTCGGGAAGAAGGGGAAGTTGGCACCAAGGTATGTGGGGCCGTTTCCTATTATTGAGCGGATCGGACCGGTTGCGGATAGACTTGGGTTACCGGAGCATTTGCATCGGATTCACGATGTGTTCCATATTTCCTCGCTAAGGAAATATCTTAGAGATAATTTGGCTCATTCTCACATTTCTGTGGAGGACATCGATCTCCAGCCGGATAGCTCCTACGAGGAAGGGCCAATTGCTATTTTGGACCGAAGTGAGAGGAAACTGCGGTCAAAGATAGTCCCGTTAGTGCGTGTTTAGTGGCGACATCACAATGTCGAAGAGTCCACATGGGAGCGCGATGATGAGATGCGCGAACGTTATCCAGAGTTATTTTTAGCAGGTACTTTCTAGTTTCGAATTTCGGGACGAAATTCAGTTATGAGGGGGGAAGTATGTAATACCCCGTACTTTTGGCTATATTTATTTTGGGATTAATTAGTTAAATGCGTATTAATTGAAAATGAATCCGGGTTAAAATACTAACGAGATGCGAGTTGTAATTTGATTATACGTGCATATATGATTATATATGAATATTGAATTATGAAATTTGTAGTGAGATTTATATACGGCAATTTGGGAATTTTGTTGAGACGCGTGTGATCGCCGCGTCATGGTATATTATTTTAATTTATAAAGTGATTTTTTATTTCTATTATCCGTATGGTCGTTTTGAGTGCGCCAACGCGTCCGGAAGGGTCGAGATAGTAAGAAAACACTAGCCGGGGGTGTAGTTTGGGTCCCGGGGTATTTTTAGGCCATACCGGTATCATAAAGGGTATTTTGGTAATTTTACATTTTGAGGAATTAAAAGTGACGAAAATTGGGAGTTTTAATCTGATGTGGATTTAACCCACTAAACCCATTAACTAACCCATATTAAGCCATTAAGCTACGGAGGCTATCATTAGGTTTACAACTCTCCCAAAGAAAACCCTAGCCACCCTAAGCCACCATTGGAGAAGAAGCTTGGAGAAGAGAAGAAATTCTGCAGAGATCTTCACCAAACCAACACCAAAATCAGAAATCGAACCAAGGCAAGTGACTTTATTCCATTTAATTTCAGAGAATGTCTTTTCCATGTTAGAAATTGAAGAATATCAATTGTTCTTGAAAGATAATGAAAACCCATGTTAATTGAACTTAGAACTTGAAATTTTGAGGAGGATTTGCATGTAGAATGATAGGTAGATGTTCATACTGATGATATTTATGATTGGATGAAATTTAAAACGGATTTAAATTGGGTAAATTCATGATTTAAAATTCTAGGGTTTGTGTTCTTGAGATATTGGGGGAAAGTGATGAGATTTGATGGTTTAATGATGTTTGGGAAGAATTAACTCCGTAAATAACATTAGTTTATAACCTTGATATGTTTAGGATTGATTAGAGATCTTACAGTATTGTTGGGACAAAGTTTAGAGAAGATTTGAGGAGTAAAAATGGATGAAAAATGATTTTTGGAAAAATCTGGGACGAAACTGGCAGGTCATTAGAAGCCCCTACCCAGGTCGTTCGAACGAGCTCGTTCGAACGAGCTTCTAACGAGTTGACCAGTCTCTTCTAATGAGGGGTAGTTTCGTTCGATATCTCGTTCGAACGAGATATCGTTAGAAGGTACAGTTCGTTCGAACGAACTGGAATCTCGTTCGAACAGCCTCGTTCGAAAGAGACTTCTAACGAGCTGACAGTCCAATCTCGTTCGAACAGCCTCGTTCGAACGAGACTTCTAACGAGCTGGCAGTCTTGGCCTTTTTGGACTGTTTTGATTTTTGGAGTCCCGTAAACTTGTTCGAGGATATAGATATCATTCCGATGATGATGTAATGATAGAATTGGGACTTTTGGGTACTTATGAGAAGGAAATTTTATACGAGAGTTATATTAAATGGACGGTTTGGGTTGAGACGTGAGTGTCTACTACGACGTCAGAATAAATTATGGCGCGTATGATGATAAACCGGAATAGTATATATTGTGATAATTATAAGTTAGTACTAGAATACGATATGTACTACGATTAAACTACGGTATTACTAAGACGTGTGTTTACTTAGTATTGGTATATGAATTGTGTGTATGACATACCTACCATACTTGCTATCACGGGAGGTTTGCGTTCTCTTAGGGCCCTCTAATCCTTGTGTTTCCCGGATTTAGACTGGTTACCTCAATGAACATAGGCCAGAGAAAGACTTATTGGGATGTTAATAAGTCCGCTGATCATGGGAGCATAGGTATGTACGTGACCCATGTGATGTGACTGTGTTCGCCTCCACTATTTGTGATTTGTGTTATCTGAACTATTCCTGAGAGATTCGGAATATGTAATCCTTATGTACGTGATGTACTGGGATGGATAACAGAGTATGTGTGCACCGCAACTTAGTTCTCGGGGTGCTTATATTGTATATTTACGATGTGAACAATATACACTTAATTAATGGGAACCTTCATGTTAATGTTGTGAATATAATTACGGTATTGTTTCGAGAAATATAACGGGTTAACTTATAGTGATATATATTGCATATTGAGCATCTGAGTTTACGTTAAACCCCTACTTAATTACGTGCGTTATAATATTAATAGAACCGAGTAATAAGGGTAGGACCTATGACTGTCTAGCTAGATTCGATGTCACTTAGCTAGTGGGTTGTGTCGTTGTAGATGGGTACTTACGTTAGGAGTGCACAGTTAGACGAGAGGTGAGAATATCATGTGAGTGCACGTCCTAACATGTATTTTGCATTTAATGTTTTAAATGTTTTTAAAGCACTTGCAGGTTTTTAAATATAACTCCACATTCGGGCTCTGACCCGTTTGCTTTTCAAATTTTTTTCTTGTAAAACCATTTTAGGTGCCCAGCCACAGGGACACCAAGCATAGGATTCTCATTCTGATGACGAGCTGTAGCTGTTTGTGGAAGCTACAGGGATTTGCTTGTAGACGCTTCTATCTTTTGGATTCCAGAGTCACTATCTATCAGTTGTAGGGTATGTTGCCCATTTCGATTAGAGACATCTTTTACATTTCAGTTTTTCAGACTTTGGCATGTATTATTTCAGTATTCAGTTTAGTTGTTTCAGTTGTGGGTTTGTAGTGAGGAGTTTTCCTCCAGACTTTATTTACATTATGTGATGGTTATTCGTTTTACTCCAGTATGGTGAATGGTGTTATTTATTTCTTCATTACACTTGTTGCATGTGAATCAGACTTTAATTAAAATTTGGCAACTTACTTTTTAAATACTAGGTGGTTAGTAATAATAAAATGTTTTCGACAGTGATGCTATTAACTGAGCCAACTTGGCATTTTGAATTAATTTAATAAAGGAGTAGATACCTGGTATTTAATTAGTCGGGGTGTCACACCTGGAGGATCAAGAAACATTTGATTGACGACCCATCATTGGTGACTTATACAGATGTTGTCAATACCACACTTTACACTGCCATGACCATTGCTTCCATGTGAAGGGAAGTAAGAGAGGAGGTGAACTAAGCCAGCCAAGCAAGGCAGGGGGTGGTGCTAACAGAGGACGACAATAATAGCAACAGTCAGACATAAGTTAGGGGTTGGATTCCCGATAAGGGGACCAGGCCATGAGAATTATATCTAAGGGTTATCGACCCAATGGGGGTTTCAGGCATGGCCAATAGGGTCCTCAGTAGTAGCAGGTTCCTTAGGACTGTCAAGACCAATGGAACAATGGGGGAGGCCAGCAGGGTCGAGGCCATCTGGGCCAACAGCAGGGTCAGCATCGTCAGGGTCATTAGGGCCAGAGACAGAGATATTTTTTAAGCCAGGTCTTTATTTGTTGACAAACGGGCCACAAGAGGAGGGGATGCCCATAGCAGGGTAGAGTACCATAGGAGTAGGGTGCTTAGTAGGAGAAAGAGGCACAGATACCACCTGTAGCACAAGCTCCACCCTCCCTACTACAACAGGGTTAGTTATAGTACAAACATGTCTATAATGTCCAAGATGCAATCATACAGCAGGCCTTACAGGCATCACCAGCAGTAGAGGGTACGTTTCCTATATACGGGCTTGAGGGTATTATTTTATTTGATACGGGGGCCTCACACTCTTTGATAGAGACCAGATTTGCACAAGCTACCAATCTGTTAGAGACAACTAGTGATCTCCTTATGTGTGTGGTGTCACCATTGGGTAGTGGGTCGCTTATACATTCGATCTGTAGGGGTATTGACATCGATGTGGGTAGATTATGTTTAGCCTTCGATATTCTCATGTTAGATAAAGAGGGGTATGACGTCAATTTATGTATGGATTGGTTAGATGGATACCAAGCAATGGTGGATTGTTTTGGGAGGACTATTGTGTTCTCAATTCTAGGGCAGGAGATGTTCTTAGTGGCAATGCCTCTTCCTGAGGGAGTGTCAATGACACATCTGTATTGCATTGAGGAAGATACCTCACAAGAGGTGGTGGTTTTATTAGACTCGATTCTAGTGGTGAGGGAGTTTGAGGAGGTGTTCGAGGAGATACCCGGGCTGCCGCCTAGTTGGGAAATTGAGTTCATTATTACCTAGTGTCGGGTACGAGGCCTATCGCCCGAGCGCCTTATCGTACGGCCCCATTTAAGATGAGGGAGTTGAGGAAGAAAATTCAGTAGCTCCTGTGTAGGGTTTTATCAGACAGATTATATCACGGACAACAAATAAAATTCTGCCCATTTTTTTTAAATATATTTAAACATGGTCACGGACATAGTCCGTGACCATATCCCTGTTTTTTTTAATTACACATGAATGGTGTCACGACTCTGGGCCGTGACTAACCTGATTACATGAAATGTATGGGTCACGACCTTAGACCGTGACAACGTCTTTGACTGTTTTCATAAGTCGAAGATGGGGTCACGAATTTGATCTGTGACCCTATCCGTGAATATTCGAGTAAATTGAACATTGGGTCATGACCTTTGGACGTGACCAGGTACAAGATGGGGTTACGACTGGTATCCGCAACGACAGTCTGTGACCCAATTAATCCGTGATCAATACTGTGGTCAGGGATATGGGTCGTGACCAGCATTTATGGTCACGCTCGATTTGGTCACAGACCAAATCCGCGACCCATGTACAATGGTCAGGGATAAAATCCGTGACCATTCGCCCAGTTTGGTGTAGTGGTAATGAGGATGATTAGTCTTTAATATACAATCTTTAAATTAATTAAGAGAAACTGCATTTTAGATATTAAATAAAACATAATTGATATGTGCATGTCATATGAGAAATTTCTGTTAAAATTTGGATGAAACCCTAATGGATTCGGGTAAAGTGAAACATGTCTCTAAAAGGAGGTAATATTCAGTTGTACCGAATGTACCGATTCCTGAAAAAGATTTATATGATTCTTTGAAGCTTCCACATTCTCAATTGTCATAGTATAATCGACAACATGATTTGTTTACACTCCTTAGCATATTTCTCTATGTCCTATGATAAACGCATATCTCGAGGTAGACTTTTTAAAATCGCTATCTAATTGAAAATCAAGAGTCCTTGTGCCCAAAGGATTGTAAACTATCCACTTGGTAAATTAACATATAATCTCGAGTCCATTGATATACTTCAGTGTACATTTTACGACATTCCAATGTTCTTATCCTGTAATGGACAATCATCCAACAAGAAAATAGATCTTAGGTCTAGTCCAATTGCCGAGAAATGTTTTTCGGCAATCCAACTACATGAGTCGACTCAGGTCCAATTATCACCAAGTAATAAAAAGTAGGTAATTGTTATACACTCTCAATTTTGATACTCTTGTTGAAAATAGTGACTAAAATTTCACAAGACAATTTTAAAAATCTAAAAATGTGTGACATATATAATATGAGAATGCTAGATTATAATTATGAAGTGTCAATAATTATAGATATCTAAGAATTTAAGGTAGTTATTGCTCATGTCACTTTCGTGCATATAAATAAATTGATGCACATTGGTATGAAGCGAGGTTCTTATTAATAAAAAATAGATGTGGGAAGTGCTTGGGACGAGGCTAACATGTTCTTATCATAGAATGTTTATTAGACAGAATTGGGTTGACTCGATGCATTTTAGCACTTAGTGGAGTTTTTATATTATTTTTTTGTTTGATTAAATTTGCTAAAACTTGAGTTTTATTTTTTAAAGGTCATATGTTTCTTTGGGCACCGACATAAGGATATTTGAAGTTAGTGATGCTTGTGGGATTAGTTAGGCGCTCTAGTCAAGTCAATATTTCACATTCAATTAACGAGTGAATAATAAGACTACTATAATGGATCTGTGTCATGGTCTTATGCTACAGTAAAATTACTTTTTCATTCTTAATTATTAGAAAACGGCGATCTGTATTATGATTCCATAGAAGTAAGCAAAGAGAGCAATTAGATATAGGAATGTAAATATATCTATAATGATTGTGAAGGGTCTCGAGCAGTTCAACATGGAGAAGTGTATGATTGAGAGAATTGTATGGTGTGCAAAGAAACAAATCACAAACTGATAAGAATTCTCTTAAAAATATGGAATCGCTTTAGATGGTAAAGTGGTTATATCATTAAACATTTAATTGAATATATAGGCTGAAGATTAAGACGTATTGTTTACAACGATGGATTCTTAATGAGCTGCTTGAAGTTTTGCAGGATATTACTTGAGTACATACACTATAATAAACTATTGGGGTCATCTGCACCTTTATATATTTGAAGCCTATAATAAATTCAGAATTTATAATCAACACACACTCGGCCCCATTTTTTATTTATCTGATTCACTTATCAATAGCTATAATTTGTCACCTTAGTTTTATGTTGTGACTTATATTTTAGCCTCAATTTATATTATGCCCTACTTATTTCGTTGTTGAGCCTCAATTTTAGCGTTGGTTCATTTTCAGTCCGTTCATTATTGAAATTGATATTTTAAGTTTATTGTTTGAATATTTGAATAACTATTTGAGAGTATACCAACTGAATATTTGAGTAATTATTCCATTCAAAAACTTATAAAGTAATCATAAAAAAATCAATCCTTAATAATGGAGGTAAACTTCACGTAGGAGCGTAAAATACACGGATGTGGAGTTGATATCATACCTTTTATTATTGGTATCCGTTTACAAGTGCATTATTTTTATATCCTCATCCGTACCCTCCTGAACAGAATACACAACTATTTTTATTCGTCTAGTTTACCGTATCCATTGACTTATCAAACATTGACTTAGAAATTTGTTAAATCTAAACAAAACTAGTTTTTACAGAACTATCAAATAAGATAAAATATTTTATTAAATATAACTATAGAAAAGTATATAATTAAATTTTATGACACTTTAAAACAAGTGCTAACATTTAATGTATACTAAGTGATCCTTCATTGATTTGATAACATGTCATGTCGGGCCAATGAAAGTTTGAAAAATTATTTTGGTGAATACATAAATGAATAAAGATTGTTTTCCAACATGTAATGGCTAATTTTTTTAAATTGTTTCCAAAAAACCACCCAGATAATTATATCACAAATATATAAAAATAAAATAACAGATAGTATTATGGATACGGGTATCCAGAACATATATGCATAAATAAAAATAGTCCGCTCCGAGTACGGATTATCCATGACAAATACCTTAGTACCCTTATTCGTTTTTCCTGAATATTTAAAAGTGGCATCTAAATCCGCTCTTCTGGATTTGTATATGGATATATATCCGTAAAACCCGAATTCGAATACCAGGAGAATTTCAATTTTTGAATATCCGTTTACACCCATAACTCCACCCCTCACCGTATTCCCTATATCTGCCGAAGATACTCTGAATGAAAGATAAATTTTAAGAATGATTACGTTTCAAATTAGTGTCGTTTGGATTAATTAATCTTTTATGGGATTTCTATATTTGAATGAATTTCTTTTTACCATAGTCCACTTACGTATTTTTTGGGCACATAGGTCCCTCATCTTTTAATGTATATCTCATAAGTTGAAGTATATACATACTTAACACGTGTATATTACAAATTTTTGTGTATATATTATAAATTCTTCTTAAATTTTATAAAATTCTCCAACAATATCATGTATTCATTAGAAAATTTAATAGATATATTCCTCATAAATCGGGTATACACAGATGGTATGTCCTTGAAATTACTGATTAGGTAGTTTAGTACCAAAAAAAAAAAAAAAAAAATCCTCCGACTCACCTCTAATGACTAGCAATAGATAACCTTAATGCGAAATGTTATCTTAATAGAAAAGTGCTCATATTATCTTCATAAAAAAGTGTTCCCCTACACATATATATATATTGTTGTCTAGGGTCCTCCTTTAGGAGGTTCTGGCTCAGATGTGTCTCTTAACAAGAAGACAGTGGTATAAAAATAAGAAGAAAGTGTCAAGTGTGTTAGGTTTAGATGTCTTTCAATTCTTTCACGTAATTCATGGACATTATTCTTCTCCTTATATCACTCTCTGGTGTCTCCATATTGAGAAAAACTCCAAACTCCTACAAGTCAAGTTTTCTCCACTGAAGAGTGACAGACATATCTGGAGGCCTTTTAATTTCAGTTTGCATTAAGTTCATCTCCTCGCCTTACAATGTTTGGTACAAAAAATAAACATACCTACTGTGTGGCTAGTGTTAAGCCTTGACTAAGATATATATAGAATATGTGTTTGTCTCTTTTTATGAAACCAGCCATATGAATTTACTTGTCATGATTTTCAGCAAATAGGCATGACCCCTATCAGGAACGATAATTTCTGGGGGGGGCACCGTTCAAGAGCTGTGCTAATTAGGCATCTTTACACATATAAAGGAGAAGAAAAAAAACAAAGAAGCAGAAAACAAAAAACGTAAAAGAAGAGAATGATATGCGAGGGAGAAGGGGGGCCGAAAAATTGCATGTGGCTATGCTTTTCCTTAACATTTTTCTTGCACATAGGTGAAATCAAATTATTATATGAAAATCCATATAGAGTTAAGTTAGAAAAATATAGATATAGACAAAAAATTAATCAATTGTATATAGATAATCCTCGGATTTTCTAAAACGACTACAAATAATCCCACTCTTTTAAGACCGTTAATTTTTGGACGGAAAATGGGGTCATGTTTTCCCCAAACAAAAATATTAATTAAAAAACATTTAAATATTAGAAATATATGAAAAAAACTATGTGAAAATTTTGACAGGGAAAACTTTTTAAAAAATAATGATATAATAATTTCGAAATTAGGATATATATATTCTAAAATTTTGAAAATTATCAAAAGTCAATTAAAATGTCAGGAAATTATTAAAAACTTTTCAAAGAAACAAGGGAAAAACATTAAAAAAATTGTTCAAAAATTTTAAAATGCCAAAAAATTATAAAATTTGCAGAAAAATTAAAAACAATATTAAAATCGTTTCCAAAAATGGGGAGAAGTTGAAAAGGTTTAAAATACCGAAAAACTGAATATAAAACGAAAAAAAATATTAAAACGGGGAGAAAATATTTTTTTGGGAAAATAAAATTCACAAAAGATATATTAAAAATACGAGTTTTCTGATAAATTTTTAAATGGAAAAACAAATTCAAAACAATTGTCAAAAAATATATATTAAAAAAATTGAAATGAATAAATAGTTTTTTTTGTAGAAAATAAGGATAATTTGTGTTTGGAAATATATTAATTAAAATATATAAAAAATAAAATTTAAACACTTGAGAAAAGTATATTAAAAATACTAAAAATGCTGAAAAATTCCTGGAGAATCAAAAGGCAAGGGGCCACAATGTAAATGAGTGACTCGTAGATATATTGATGTGATCAAGGATATGTATGATGGGGCCATGACTACAGTAAGAACATCAGTCGGAGAAAGTAGTGTATTTTTAATTTTTGTAGTTCTACACCAAGATTCAGCATTAAGTGCTTATCTCTTTACTCTTGTTATGGATGAGTTGACTTGACAGATACAAGATGAGCTACCATGGTGTATGCTATTTGCTGGTGATATTATTTTAGTGGATAAGAGTAAGACGAAAATTAATGCTAGGTTGGAATTGTGGAGAGAAACTCTAGAAACAAGAGGATATATAATAAGAAGAACTAAAACAGAATATATAAAGTGTAATTTTAGTAGTAATAGGAAGACAAATGAAGATGTGGTGAAATTAGAGGCTCAAAAGATACCTAAAAATGATCATTTTTGTTATTTAGGCTCGATTATTCAAAAAGATGGAGATATTAATGATGATGTTACTCATAGGATTATAGCAGGTTGGGTTAAGGGGAGAAGTAGTACCGGTGATTTGTGTGATAGACACCTTTGAAGTACTACCTCTCCCTCGCACTCTTACCCATGTATACATACCCCCGTCTCCCTCATATCGTTGTCCATATCTCGCCCCTCTCTCATCCAAAGTAAGCTATTATGGTTTCTTTGTTCAAATTCCATTTTTTTATAACTAAAACGTTTCATTCTGATTTTTGGGTTTTGGGGTTTGAAACTTAGGGTTTACTTTCGTGTTTATTTTGGTTTTGCAGGTGCTAAGTAGGTGACTTTAAATTTTTTTGGGTTTCGATTTTTGGTGTTGTACATAACCCAGGTATACGCCTTCTTTATCTTTGTCCATATTTATTATGCTGATATCAAGGTTAGGGTTTGAATATTTTATTGTTTCGTGGGTTTGGAAATTTTTGAATGTTTTATTTATATGCTTCTTACTGCGGTAGACGCTTGTTTTTTAGATTGGGGGTTTCAATTTGCGGCCAAAAAAAGGCAATCTCTAATGATTTTCTTTTTAAGAAGGTATTTTGATTGAATGTTTGGATTTTTCACTTACTCAGTTGCAGATCTAATATGTTAATTCAGTGTTGATTATTTGTTCTAAAGGTCTGAATAGAGCATTTTTAGTGTTCATTATTTGTTATTTTAACTAAAAAGTTAGGATGTGGGTGTTAGTTATTATTTATTTTTGTAAAACCGTACATGGCTTACGATTCCTTGGTGAACATGCATATTGAAAGTGAAAAAGAATCCGTGATTGTTTTACATATATGATTGTGCGGTTCCTAAAAAAGATTTTAAAATATGTTTTGATTTTAGTTTGGATCTGATCTTAGGGTGTGTTTGGGAACCCCGATTTTTTGCTTTGGAAATGGAATTGGAAAATTTTTAGTTCAAATTTAGAAAATTTTGAACTAAAATTCCAATTTATAGCTTGGAAATACGATTCCCAAGCACCTGCTTAAAGTAATTTTTATGATTTATTTGGAGAAATATGCGTATTTGTTTATTTTTTTTGTTTTACCTTTCTTTATTTAATCCATTTGCTTGCATTAGTTACATCACTGTACTATTGGTAATCAGATACAATTTCAAATTGTAGAGCATTATTCTATATTAGGTGATCTGTAGCTTCTTTTTTGTCATAAATTTATTACATTTTGAAGGTTTAATGGATATTGTTGATTATTTATATGCATAAATGTGTTTTGTTTAGATTTGGTTGTCCATAGCTTATCTTTGTTTAGATTTGGATTGGTTTTGTTCATTTATGAATATCATGTGTTTGTTTGAATTTGATGGGAACACTGAGGGATATATTTACATAAGTTCCAGTTTGTATGTTTATATGAATATCATGTGTTTGTTTTTATGAATATCATTTGATCGATGAATATTGGAATTTTTTACATCTTAATATGTATGTAATCCGCCCATATAATAATTTTTTTCTTGATTTTGTTTTATAAACTGCTGCATTAGATGGGGTTGAGTGGAATCTGTGATGAAATTCGCAATGAGGCATGGTGACGATCGAGTTAAGAGGGGTAAGAAGATGGTGGGTGATACTTTTATTGAGTTTTGAAGGTTTATTAATTTATTTGGCCTCAATTCACACTTATATTTCTCCTTTTTGTAGGATGTTCTCAAAATATCTCTTGAGTCTCGCACAGTCGGGAGAACCAGTTGGTGTGATTATTGTCACTCGTGTCAAAGTCAATCGGTTTAAGCATGTTGTATGGTAGCATAAGAAAATGTCTTTTTTAATTACATGATTTTATCTTCTAGCCTTATATAACTGTGAGTATTCTAATTATATGATTTTACTTTGTATTCGAGTTAAATAATTTTCATTTCAAAGATTACTGTTCTTCTTGCATCAAGTAAGTTAATTGCTCATATATAGGTAGTTTTATGTTTATTAAATGTTTAAAATTGTAGGTCTTTGTAGGTTGAAACCTCTATTCGATGCTCGGGATATATGAGTTGTCCCTTTGATTACTGGCATATCTTAAAGACTTTTGTTCAAAGATGTTTATAAATTATTTGGTAACAATTCGATTTTATGACTGTATAAACTATTTGCTATTTTTACGTTAGTTTCTTTCCTTTATAACATGGTTTCTCACTTTTGATGATTTGAATATGATGACACTTAAAACAGCTGTATGTAACAACCCGTCCTTTTGGAGACAATTAAATTCCATATTTGGGTATAAATGGGAATTTGGAGAATTTTCCCGAAATAGTGATTTCTGGGATTTTCGAGAATTTAATGATTTTCGATGGGTGTTGTGGTTACTTTTGGGATTAAATAGGTCGAAGTATTATAATTATACGTTGCCGTTGAGTAAAGCGACTGAAGGTAAGATTTTTAATAGAAAACCCGCATTAAGTTATATGGGTTAGAATAGTGATATGCGGTCAAGTACCTCGGATGGAAATTTCGACTGCGCCGCGAGTCTCAGAATGGCCGAGATAGTCGGAAAAAAGTGTTCGATTGTCGAAATTGAGTTTCGGGGAATTTTAGAGTTAAAAAGGCTCATAATTGAGTAAACGAGTCATTTTTGGGTTTTAAGGGGTTAAACCCTTTTTCTTTCTTTATAAAGAGGAAGAGATGGAGAAAAGAGAAAGAAAAGAGAAAGAAAAGACAAAAGAGAGAGAGAGAGGAGGAGAGAAAAGAGGAGAAAATGGGAAACTCCTGCCAAACTCTGCCAGACTCGACTCGGGATCATCGAATTTTATCCACGAGGTAAGTGTTTACTTGCTTTATTTACTTTTTGCATAAATCTCATACCGTAGTTTGGTATTAACAAACCCTAAATATTTTGAGTTGGGTTTTTGTGGATAAAACGGATTTTCGGGAGTTAAAATGAATAAACCCCTATAATTTCGTAATTGGAGAAACTTAGAAATTAATCGAAATAAATTGGTGGTTTAGGGTTCTAGGATGTTTAAAACCCTTAATATATGTGTATTTGTAGTTGGTTGAGGTTGTAGGACGTTGGGTGAGGCGAAAAAAGCTTGGGAGATGCTTTAATGGCCGAAACCGTCTCGGAGAAGACGATAAATAGTGACCTGCGTCTTTCCGAATCGATTCAGCCTTGATGAGAATCGATTTGGCTCCTGGTCAAAAAAATAAAAATTATAGATCTTTTCGATGCGGCCGTGTGGGCGCCAACCGCGTATTTTTCTGATTTTGTTTGGATTTATAGTGATTTTTCTACGAAAAGCTGTCCGAGATCAAAATCGTTAGTTAAAAATTAAGGATAGAACTTATTGGAGATAAATATTAGGGGTTCTCAAAAGGAGTGTTAGGACCTCTAAAGAACTTGAGGAGATATGAAAACTTTGGGTTTGTAGGAATAAATCCAAGTTATGATTTAAATGGAGATTGGATTGAGTTTTGGGTATTTTGGAGATTGAAAAAATGCCCAAACAGTATCGCTCGAACAGGCCGAATCAATTCCGGTCTAGGCCGAATCGATTCGCCTAAGGGGATCTGTGTTTCTCCAGTGGGCCGAATCGATTCGAATTTAGACCGAATTGATTTGCAATTAAGGACCTGTTTGCAGAACACTTTTCGAATCGATTCGGATTGAGGGCCGAATAGATTCGCCCACCCGAATCGATTCGCAAATGGGGCGAATCGATTCGCTTTGGTCAGAATTGCTAGTTTCTTCCCTTAAGAGTATGGGAAGTTAAAATACAATTTGGTATTTTTAGGGAGAATCCTAGTTATGATATTGGGGCTCCTAAGTGAGGGTTTTGAGGGTAAATAAACCATTAGATTAAAGAGAATGCCTTGGATTGGTGTAGGACATAACCCCGGGAACGAACATAGTTTAAGTTCGGGAAATAATACTCACTGGAATATTTCAGTGGGCATTTAGGCCTATTTAATTATGCGTATAGAAAGCATAGTTATATCGATTATTGTTAGGCAAATCCTATGAGGTGATTAGGATGAAATTGAGAATACAAATATATATTCAATTAGTGTAAAGTGGTATAATTGGAGATATCCAATAAATCCGTAGAGGGGATTGAGGTATTTATTACTTATCAAAGTGAGGAAACACTTTGGGTTTAGTATCATGCGTATATAAATGCATGATTGTGATTATTTGAGAGAATCTTTGGGATTATTAGTCATCGTTAGATGTGACTGGAAAATATGGCCATTTCTATATATTCGAGGAGGAATATATGGTATATGTATATACTATGTGATTCAAGTATATATATGATATGATGTAAATGACTTTTGAAAATGTAAAAATGAATGTTTTCAAAATGGAAAGATAAATGAGTTTTCATAAATAATAATTTATGGATACACACCTCTCTAAATCGCTATCATAAGGGAAGTTGCGTGCGTATGGTAAAGCATCCTGGCTAATGAATGCAGGGTGGATATAGTCCTATAGGCCATATGAGCGATTATATATTTTCTGCATTGGTTAGCTGATTCTGGGTGTGGTCATGACTATCCCGCATGCATATGGCTGCTTCCCGACGATTTGTTAAGTTCCCAGGTTGTCTTGTTTGATAGGCCCTGGAAGATAATAGCCATTTAGGGGTGCGTCCAGTGGGAAAAGCCGGAGGGACAGTCTTAGATTTGTTAAAGCAATTCATGATAATGAATTGGCTTTAAATACATTTCTCGGATGGAAGAAGGGAAATGGGATAAATGAATTGGCTTCGGAAACACTTCCCGGATGAAAGAAGGGACATGGAAGCATATGTTATGAAAAGCATTTTTATGATAATAAAATTGGCTTTTAAATACTTTTCCTGGATGTAAGAAGGGAAATGGGATGTTATGAAAAGGTAAAGCATTTTTATGATAATAAAACTTGCTTTAAATATATTTCCTGGATATAAGAAGGGAAATAGAAAGTTTTGAAATGTAAAAGTATTGGTAAACATTTTGTAGATAAATGTAAAGTAAACCTCAGTCCGGGAGATATTATCCGGATGTATATTGAATTATGTATATTAATGTAAGTATGTTATGTATGTCGTTTTATAGTATATATACATACAATAGTTTTGTACTACGGGTCTAATGGATCTGTACCACTAACTCTGCCAAGTAGTAGTGTATCGGGGGGGGGGGGGGGGGGAGGGGGTTCCTTATTTGGATTTTGCTTCGCGTGACACCCCACGCACGAACTTAGTGCAGTGTTGAGAATGGAGGGAAGTTTAACCCTTAGTACTCGAGATGTATAGGTTTCTAGTAGACGGGTAAATTAGACTAGTTAGGTGGGATAGCTTGACTAGGGTATTTTGTTAGGGTGCGTTAGGTGTGCACTAATAGAAGAGAGGTGAGGGATATCTCATGGGAGTGCGATACCAAACTTAAATATGAGATAAAACTTTTAAAAAAAAATAAGGCATTTATGCACTTGCTAAATATTTTTCAAACTTGGGCTCTGACCCGTTTATCTACTTTTCCTTTCTTGTTATATATATATATATATATATATATATATATATATATATATATATATATATATATATATATATATATATATATATATATATATATAGGTGTCTAGACACATGGACGCCTGGATGACACTTCTTTCGAGTCAGACGTTTGCTGCAGTAGCTATGGATGCGTGCAAGTTCTCGATAGACGCTTCTATTCTTGTAATCTAGATAAGAGGTACTATAAACACATTCGGGTTAATAACCCAATTGCATTTATTTATTCTTTTAGTACAACATTCGATATGGTTGTATATTTTGACCCAGTGTTCGATTATTTTATTTCAAAGTGCCAAAAAAATACCCCTGCAATAATGAGCGGTGTGTGTAATTTTGAGTTAGATAAAAAATAGAGTAAGGCATCACAATGATGGGATATCCATTAACAATCCTCTGCCTTAACCCCTGATCAATGAGCCAAAGAGAAAGTAGCATCACAAAAGGACTTGAGCTAGACCTTTCAATCATGTCCTTAAGCATCCTATCAATACACAAGGTATTTGAAGTCATGTTCTTAGTAAGTCTATTTGTACAAGTATTATTATTATAAGTATGTTTTTTTACATTTCATTATTGTATAAGTATGTTTTGATGTTATGTTCTGTGTGCATGCCTTTTTTGAATTAGAGAATATAGTTGTTATGTTCTGTGTATGTGCCTCTTTTGAAGTGATGTCGTGCTCATGTCTATTATTTAGTGGGATGAAGAAGAGAACTATTTCCTGATAGAGGTACATGAGCAGGAGTCTTGACAGTTGACAGTCGCCTAGGCTGATATATTATTTATTTTATTTATTGCTGGTACAACAGATAGCATGTTCTAATTTGTTGGTACAAAAAAGTTGTTTCACCCCACACACATATACATATACAAACAAGATTTGCCATCTACGAAGTTGTTTCACCACACACACACACACATATATATACCCACATACACATCTATGCTGGGGTTTTAATTCTGGTTAATTATTATAAGTTCAAATTTTAAGGGTGACAATTGTTTTAATAGTGTGAACTTCCTTAGAATCAATTGTCAATTTAATTGTCATTATTACCTCGAGCTCTATAGTATTTAGTCATTTATTTGAAGTTTAGTGTATCACATCAAATTTTGGGTTCGATTTGTTTATGATGTATGTATTTTTGAAATACAACTTAATGTAATGCATTATTGTGTAGGGTGTTTGAACATTATACACAAGCAAGAGTTTATGGTAATGACGGAGCCCGAGGTTGTTCAAGCCACTCAAAGTCTCTAGCAACCCCCAATTCACCAGGCATCAAATATAATTCATACGATGCTCTTAATCAGAGAAGGGGGTCTATAGGGCTGATGGATATGCTACTGAGAGACCTTGGACTGACATGCAATCTGGCCGTAAGGTTGACTACACTACTTTTCCCCAGACTTAAGAAGAATTAGAGTTTAAATATAAGAGGGAATAATGGATTGAATAAATGGTCTCTTTTTATTTGTAGTGTTCTTTGGTTTGAATAAAGGATTTTCTCATATTTGATTTGGACCTTTCTTCATGAATCTATAACTAAAATCTTAAATGTTCATGCATGCAGTCAGTCCAAGGTCTCTCAATAGCATATCCATCAACCCTGTAGACCCCCTTCTCTGATTAAGAGCATCGTATGAATTAGAGTTTAAATATAAGATGGAATAAATGATTGAATAAATGGTCTCTTTTTATTTGTAGTGGTCTTTGGTTTGAATAAAGGATTTTCTCATATTTGATTTGGACCTTTCTTCATAAATCTATAACTAAAAGCTTAAATGTTCATGCACGCACTTAGTTTGAAAACTCGGATTTTCTCATATTTTATTTCATTTCTAGGAATTGATAAGTTTAAACTTGGTGCTTAACAGGTATCCGTGGAAGGTTCAAGTCAGTTTGGAAATTGTTTTCAAGTGTTGTTTTGTGTTGATGCTTGAAATGATTCAGCATCAAATGACTATGAATAGGTATTTGTGATGATGTTTGAAATGACTCCAAACTGTGCCGTGGTTATTTAGGTGTTAAAAGCTGGTTAAGTGATGTGTTACCACATGATAAAAACTATACCATGGTTATTAAGTGTAATTTAAAGAGGTATAGCAGGTGTTAAAAATTGTTAAAAAGAGTATTGCTATACCTCTTCAAATTTAAAGTTTTAGATCAAATAATATTCATGGCACGATTGATTATCATCCCTCTTCATTATAATGCATTGCATCGAACTCTTTAGACTTTGTGTTGGCATAATAAGGCATCAAATATAAGATTCAAATCCTTGAGGAACATATCATCAGTACGGCCTAGGGTTTCCTGATCATTTTTTAAGGAATTTTTTAAAGATACTGAACATTTTTGATGGAATTTTTTATGACTTGAGAATAAAAAATGTAGCAGCCATGTTAGAAACAATGCAGTTGGCATCACAAAGTCGCAATGGCAGAAATGCAGTGGATGTGAATTAGAACAACCACTGAATATTTTATCTGTATGTGTACGACCACTGAATTGGAGCAAATTCGCAGCAACCAATGACTATTGTATGTGTGCCATTTTTTTAAGTGTTAGAGTTAGGTCGGATGCGATGACTTCAAGGTCCGCTGCTACCATAATCATTGGAGTTCAAGGTCCAAAGATGTGATGATGTTCAACATCAGGGATGCTATTTAATGGCAAGTACTGTGTAATGCGCTTATTTTAATTTTTGCATACTGTAATGAGCTTTTTTGTATCTTAAATACTTTTTTTCTTTTATTACGATTGCTGTGTAAACTTCATATCCAAATGGGGGATTGGTATTATCAGTTATCGACTTCTTTTTACTCAACTGATATTAGCTGATCGTATCATAGCTGGACTGTCTTCAGCGCATATAAGCTATGATATTCAATTAGTTTGAATCTGTAGTAATGATTCTCTATTCATTGTCATGCTGATCACATTACTAAACTGTGACACCCCGCCTAATAAAATACCGGGTGATCAGTCCTATACCAAATTAAAACAGGAATCTCAGTTGAATCATCCTTAGCATCACTGTCGAAAACTTTTTAAAACTTACTACCCACCTAGTATTCCAAAAGTTGGTGCCAAATTTTAACTTTTTGATTAAACAAAACAGTATATACGGAATTTAAAATAACCATTCACACAACTGAATGAAAGTAAACTGAATCACTAATTAAACAATTTGCCGAATAAACCATCGACCACCAAAGCGAAATAATCCAATACAGAAAATCAACACCTGAATAAATTACACCTGAAAACTGTACCGAGAAGTCTGGGCGACAAGCCCTAAATAAAACTGGAACTGATACAAGATTCCTACTCTAGGAATGAATGTACGATGCATCTAATCCAAACTCCTGCTAGCATCCACATGTGCCGCAGCTCCATGTCCCTGGAATAGAATATCAATCTTGGCGTCCCTGTGGCTGGACACCTAAAAGGTTTTGAAAATAGTTTTATAGCAAGGGTTAGAACCCAAAACATTTTGAAAATATTTAGCAAGTGAATTAACTGCAGTAATTTAAAATGCATGAATGCACTTCATATTTAAGTTAGTGTCGCACTCGCTTGTGAACATTCTCACCCCTCCACTATTGTGCACACCTATCGGTTACCTTAACCCCACCTAGTTGTACTACCCCGTCCAACTAGTCTTGGTATAACCTCCCCTTGCCATACTACTCTAACCCAAGTATAATGATTCTTGAATTATAAGTTATCTCACAATTAACTAAATAAATTCCTCTTAAATAGTAGCGTATAACCATGTCACAAGTTATATAAAGTAAATACATCACACACTGTATTATTACCCGTATATAATATTTACTACCATTATATACGTACCTTTACCACAACATCCACACATATAACATACGTATATCCATCCCTTCGAGTATACCCTCGCCGAATGATTCCATCTAAAATGCTATCTCACTAGGTGTGCTCACAAAACCTAGTTCCCCAAGTTGGAATCTCTCACCAACTCGGCCCAAAATATAAACGTAGTGGAGGCGGTCATATTCCTTCCCTGAAAGTGAGATACATCCCTCACCCATATATAACGGACGCTATGACCTCGGGATATACTCACCCTACTCCTCAAGCTAGGGGATTCACCCACATCGCGCAACCTCCCTTGATAGCATTAGAGTATATAAATTGAATAGATATCTAGTCACTCATATTTAATATCACACACAATATATACACGTATATATATACAATCACTACACCGTATATATATAATATAAACCCAGGCTTTACCGTGT
Organism: Sambucus nigra; assembly: GCA_949130495.1. Lineage (NCBI taxonomy): Eukaryota > Viridiplantae > Streptophyta > Magnoliopsida > Dipsacales > Adoxaceae > Sambucus > Sambucus nigra. The sequence goes on along the minus strand of OX422218.1, from coordinate 442,945,172 downwards.
ACTCAAAATCCCGTACACTGCATGTAATTTCCTGAGTCTGTGGCCCGACTCAACGTAATTAATTTTCTCACTTAATAATTTATCATCCTCGCGAGTCTATTGTCCGACTCTAATATAATTAATTCACGCCTCAATTAATATAATACTTTCCCCGAGTCTGTGGTCCGACTCTAATTAAATTAATTAACACACTCATTAATTTAATACCTCTCCGAGTTTACAATCCGACTCTAATTAAATTAATTAACACACCCATTAATTTAATACCCACCCGAGTCTACAATCCAACTCTTATTTAATTAATTTACACGTTAATTAATCAACACAAATCCGAGTCTGTGGTCCGACTCTAATATAATTAATTTACACAATAATTAATTTATACCAAACATCAGGTCTACAACCCGACCCTAAACTAATTAATTATAACATCAATTAATTTAATACTTTTCCGAGTCTACCCTCCGATCCGAGTCTACCTTCATTAATTATCACATCCATTAATTTAATAACTTGGTGTCACCCAATCATTATTCCCGGACTCACTTACTTAGACCGTAACTTAATATTTCCCGAGTCTTTGTTCCTATCACAAGGGAACACACAATAGACATTCACAACCCAAGTAACCCTATAAAACAGTAGGTATTTACACAACCCAATTCTTCATACTTGTACGTAATATATTTCTCTCTAATATTCACCGTACTTGTTTGCTTTACGAATTTATTTCACTTTCGTATTAATTCAAGTATTCACACAACTCTAAGGGGCATAGTTACCCCTTGTTATATCAATTCAGTAGTTACCCTTGTTAACCCACTGACCTAACGAATTTAAGCTCGCTCACGCTTTTTCGTAATTATATTCTTATCATCTCGAATTAGAGTACGTCACAATCAAGCCTATAAATCTCCACTTTAATTCTCTCACAAAATTAAAGTTCAACACTCAATTATAGACCTACCTCCATATAATTATTCCATCAATATATTTCATCAAGGTCCCAAACACTTCCCCGATAAAATTTTAGACATTTGAGGCTTAAAAAAAAACATCTCAAATTTTCTGGCAGATTAAAAACCCTCTAGTAAAATTTCGATTTCTCCCTCTACAGAACTCCGATTGACCTGATTCCAAGTTCATTGGATAGATAAGAGAAATAAATTTCCAGTAATGGATGGTTCATACTCTAATTCGATGTATAATTCAAATCGCACACGTTTAAAGTCACGTCAAAATTCTGGCAGATTACTATATTGCACATCAAACACCCTATAGTAAAATGTCAATTACTCCCTCTAAAGAACTCCGATTGACCTGATTCCAAGTTCATTGGATAGCTAAGAGAAATACTTTTCTAAGCATGTATGGTTCACACTCTAATTCGAAGTACAACTCAAATGGAATACGTTTAAAGTTTTGTCCAAAATTCTGGCAGGTTGACATCTTTTGTTCATCAATTAAACCCTAAGTCATTCAAGATTCATGTTCTTCATCCAAGAACTCATAAAGATTTCATGTTAATCATCAAAAATATTCAAATTTCATTTTATCTTTACTTAATGATATGTAATACACCTATTTCTTACTTTGAATGTCATTCAATAGCTCCATGAACAAAATCCCCATTTTTGTACCCATTTATCCCCAAAACGAATTTTGGTTTACACATCACTATGATATGAATTGATTATAATCAATTTATAAATAACAATAGTTAACCACTTGCCTGTAAGTGTTCGTAGTGTCTGATCCGTTGGCGTAGTCCCTCAATTTGGCTCCAAAATCCCCAAATTGGCTTTTGCTAAGCTTTCCCCCAATTGTCCTCTCAAGCCCTAGACTTAGAATTGTGTTGGTTGCTGATTTCCTAATCCCTCACTTAGGTTAAAACCCTCAATCCCATTTTTCACCTAATGGGCTTAATTAAAGTATCCCAATTCACCCCGTGTGGGCCCAGCTATGCCCAAAAATACCCCGAGACTCAATTACTACCCCTGGGTTCTGTTTTCTGACTATCTCGACCCATCCGGACTCAACCGCGCACTAAGAATTGGCATCTGAATTAATTTATAAAAATCCTTACCTCACACCCAATTTAGTCTATACCGACTCCCGGCTGGGATAAGTGTATACCTCGTCATTAATACCCGAAATGACGTAATTAAATTATTACTATTCACTTAGTAAATAAATTTCCCTAAACATTAACCATTCACTCCCCGATTAATATTTAAATATATATATTGCCCTAATTAATTCAATTAAAATTACAACATACAAGTAATTTAAAATTCCCGAATTAATTAAATATTAAATGTACAAAGATACGGGGTGTTACATACTTCCCCCCTTACAAAGGAATTTCGTCCTCGAAATTAAGATAAACTTAGTGTTCCATATTCACTTATTACTCACTAGTCATGTGCCTCCAAGCCCGCTATATCTATCCCATCCGCTTCTAACCATACGTTACACAAGTATGCATTTAAATTAATCAGGGCGCCTACACACCCTATACCCGTGCTTAACCGCACAAAATTTGCCTTAATTAACCCGGGTGCCCATACACCCTATCCCCGTGCTATACCGCACGAAAGCTTCCCGACTATGCTAGTCTTAACCCGTAATATAACTTCGAATCCGTAGTCATATCACACACACACACACACACACACACACACACACACACACACAAACACACACACACACACACACACATATATATATATATATATATATATATATATACCGCCTGGGTGCCTAACCCAAGTACTCGCGTCCAAACATCTCCCCACAAATTACTTGTCTCTCAACGCAAAAGTATATACGCTTACTCTTATGCTTCTAAAGACATCATAAAATACCGCGCCCTTACTGTCACTAGTCCTTGCGCAAAATAAACCCCGAGCTATCTCTCTTTGCTCGAAAATAAATCTAACCACCCTGATTCACTTCAGTAAACATCCCCACTTACCGGGATAAAATGTGAGAACACAAAACTTCACTATGTGCTATCGCACCACGTAATACAACATATATATATATCGACATATATATAGTCTATACGCCCTCTCAGGTGATACCTAGTACCAACCATACCCTGGTGTCGCGAACACCAAAATTTTACACCACTATCCACAATAGTTAAATTCTCATCGCTATCCAGCCGATTGTTAGAAAATATTATCAACCATACTCCCATAATTCTCGAATGTAGTAACTCTTCGCATAATTCAAACCTTCTCTCAGTGTACACCTCCATTCTTCCGTGAAGAACACTAAGGAACTCCGTTACCCTACGAAAAGTTTATCCACATACTATGGCTGCTACCGCCAATGTACTCACTAAATTCGGCTCACCTGCGAACATTAGTGAAAAATAAGTCTTATATTTTGATATCCTCCTTGTCACTCGGAAATATACCCCATGATCCTAGGGTAAAAATAATTACCTCTATATTCCAGCTGCAACGGCTGATTCTCAGGTTTCAGAGCATGTTCTCCTTTCCCGAATGCGCCCATGACTTGCTGTAGTGGCTGCACATCCAGGACCTCGTCCTGTAGTTGACCTCTACCTTGCTTAAGACAATTTCTCTTTAAGTGTCTTGCTTTTCCCACAAACGAAACACCTTCTCATACATTCACCATGCCACTGGTCCCTTCCATGCCGACCTTGTTGAAATTCCTGGCCATCCTGCCAATAGCCTCCAGTTCAAAATCGTTTGGCATGATTTCCCTATCGGAAATCCCGCCCCTGATCTCCCCCAGTCTACTGCTGGGATACCACACTGGTATTGTTCCCTCCTACATTATTCGACTAGCTAGTTTCCACTCCCCTCTTGATTCCTTTCATGTGGAAGTGATATTCCCGACAGTGCCGGAGTGCTGCGTTAACGACATCAGTATAATCTACTAATGCAGAATTATCAATTAATGGTTGTCTGATTCTCCAGACTAACCCGTCCACAAACTTTACTTTCTTTTTCTTTTCCCTGCTTACCTTATCCGGTACAAAATTTTGCCAATGAGTGAATTCTTCCTCGTAATTGACCACTTAACGGTCCCCTTGAGTCACCTCATAAAATTTTCTCCTTGTTTCGGTCTCAACCACTAGAGGAAAAATACTTGCGGTCAAACCGCACCCAAAACTCTGCAATAGCTACTGTGTCCCTTTCCTCACTGTGGTGATCGACTCCCACCACTGTAGTGCTGCTCCCACTAGACTAAAAGTGGTTAGCATTTGCTTCCGCATCTCATCGTAATCTCCCATGCGTAGGTGACGCTGGATATCTCTCTTCCTTGACACTCTAGCACTACATTTGAACCCCCTCACAACTTTGGTGGGCTCCCACTAAAAATAACCTCTCTTTCTTGCTTCCACCCCGTCGACCCCGCGTGAGTCTGAACATTCGATGCCACCAACACTTGTGGTGGATCCCGTGGAAAGTACCCTATCGTTGATACCCCCGTCGCTTCAACTGCCTGTGCCACTATTTCAGTTACCTATGCTGCCAAATCATCTCTGGCCGTTGTTGCGGTAACTCTTGCTCCTAACGAGCCTCCCTCGTCTCATCTCCCCGTGCTGCCCTAGTTTCCCTCTCCTGGAGGTCATCTGGAATGAGAATCGAATTGGTATGAGTTCACTCTCAAATATAAATTTCGTAGAAGAACGTATATACGCATACGTATGAGAATACAACAATCCTATGATAGGTCTCTATATCAAACATTGCTAAGCCGAAACGTGAAAAACCGCACAGATCCTAAGGACACTAGAACCTGATGCTCTGATACCATCTGTGACACCCCGCCTAATAAAATACCGGGTGATCAGTCCTATACCAAATTAAAACAGGAATCTCAGTTGAATCATCCTTAGCATCACTGTCGAAAACTTTTTAAAACTTACTACCCAACTAGTATTCCAAAAGTTGGCGCCAAATTTTAACTTTTTGATTAAACAAAACAGTACATACGGAATTTAAAATAACCCATTCACACACCTGAATGAAAGTAAACTGAATCACTAATTAAACAATTTTCCGAATAAACCATCGACCATCAAAGTGAAATAATCCAATACAGAAAATCAACACCTGAATAAATTACACCTGAAAACTGCACCGAGAAGTCTGGGCGACAAGCCCTAAATAAAACTAGAACTGATACAAGATTCCTACTCTAGGAATGAATGTACGATGCGTCTAATCCAAACTCCTGCTAGCATCCACATGTTCTGCAGCTCCGTGTCCCTGGAATAGAATATCAATCCTGGCGTTCCTGTGGCTGGACACCTAAAAGGTTTTGAAAATAGTTTTATAGCAAGGGTTAGAACCCAAAACATTTTGAAAATATTTAGCAAGTGAATTAACTGCAGTAATTTAAAATGCATGAATGCGCTTCATATTTAAGTTAGTGTCGCACTCTCTTGTGAACATTCTCACCCCTCCACTATTGTGCACACCTATCGTTTATCTTAACCCCACCTAGTTGTACTACCCCGTCCAACTAGTCCTGGTATAACCTCCCCTTGCCATACTACTCTAACCCGAGCATAATGATTCTTGAATTATAAGTTATCTCACAATTAACTAAATAAATTCTTCTTAAATAGTAGCATATAACCATGTCACAAGTTATATAAAGTAAATACATCACACACTGTATTATTACCCGTATATAATATTTACTACCATTATATACGTACCTTTACCACAGCATCCACACATATAACATACGTATATCCATCCCTTCGAGTATACCCTCGTCGGATGATTCCATCTAAAAAGCTATCTCACTAGGTGTGCTCACAAAACCTAGTTCCCCAAGTTGGAATCTCTCACCAACTTGACCCAAAATATAAACGTAGTGGAGGCGGTCATATTCCTTCCCTGAAAGTGAGATACATCCCTCACCCATATATAACGGACGCTATGACCTCGGGATATACTCACCCTACTCCTCAAGCTAGGGGATTCACCCACATCGCGCAACATCCCTTGATAGCATTAGAGTATATAAATTGAATAGATATCTAGTCACTGATATTTAATATCACACACAATATGTACACGTATATATATACTATCACTACACCGTATATATATAATATAAACCCAGGCTTTACCGTGTACTCAAAATCCCGTACACTGCATGTAATTTCCTGAGTCTGTGGCCCGACTCAACGTAATTAATTTTCTCACTTAATAATTTATCATCCTCGCGAGTCTATTGTCCGACCCTAATATAATTAATTCACTCCTCAATTAATATAATACTTTCCCCGAGTCTGTGGTCCGACTCTAATTAAATTAATTAACACACTCATTAATTTAATACCTTCCCGAGTCTACAATTCGACTCTAATTAAATTAATTAACACACCCATTAATTTAATACCCACCCGAGTCTACAATCCGACTCTTATTTAATTAATTTACACGTTAATTAATCAACACAAATCCGAGTCTGTGGTCCGACTCTAATATAATTAATTTACACAATAATTAATTTATACCAAACTCCAGGTCTACAACCCGACCCTAAACTAATTAATTACAACATCAATTAATTTAATACTTTTCCTAGTCTACCCTCCGACTCTACCTTCATTAATTATCACATCCATTAATTTAATAACTTGGTGTGATCCAACCATTATTCCCGAACTCACTTACTTAACCCGTAACTTAATATTTCCCGAGTCTTTGTTCCTATCACAAGGGAACACACAATAGGCATTCACAACCCAAGTAATCCTATAAAACAGTAGGTATTTACACAACCCAATTCTTCATACTTGTACGTAATATATTTCTCTCTAATATTCACCGTACTTGTTTGCTTTACGAATTTATTTCACTTTCGTATTAATTCAAGTATTCACACAACTCTAAGGGTCCTAGTTACCCCTTGTTATATCAATTCAGTAGTTACCCTTGTTAACCCACTGACCTAACGAATTTAAGCTCGCTCACGCTTTTTCGTAATTATATTCTTATCATTTTGAATTAGAGTACGTCACAATGAAGCCTATAAATCTCCACTTTAACTCTCTCACAAAATTAAATTTCAACACTTAATTATAGACCTACCTACATATCATTATTCCATCAATATATTCCATCAAGGTCCCAAACACTTCCCCGATAAAATTTTAGACATTTGAGGCTTAAAAAGAAACATCTCAAATTTTCTGGCAGATTAAACACCCTCTAGTAAAATTTCGATTTCTCCCTCTACAGAACTCCGATTGACCTGATTCCAAGTTCATTGGATATCTAAGAGAAATACCTTTCCTGTAATGTATGGTTCATACTCTAATTCGATGTATAATTCAAATCGCACACGTTTAAAGTCACGTCAAAATTCTGGCAGATTACTATATTGACACATCAAACACCCTATAGTAAAATGTCAATTACTCCCTGTACAGAACTCCGATTGACCCGAGTCCAAGTTAATTGGATAGCTAAGAGAAATACCTTTCCAAGAATGTATGGTTCACACTCTAATTCGAAGTACAACTCAAATGGAATATGTTTAAAGTTGTGTCAAAAATTCTGGTAGGTTGACATCTTTTGTTCATCAATTAAACCCTAAGTCATTCAAGATTCATGTTCTTCATCCAAGAACTCATAAAGATTTCATGTTAATCATCAAACATATTCAAATTTCATTTTATCTTTACTTAGGGATATGTAATACACCTATTTCTTACTTTGAATGTCATTCAATAGCTCCATGAACAAAACCCCCATTTTTGTACCCATTTATCCCCAAAACGAATTTTGGTTTACACATCACTATGATATGAATTGATTATCATCAATTTATAAATAACAATAGTTAACCACTTGCCTATAAGTGTTCGTAGTGTCTGATCCGTTGGCGTAGTCCCTCAATTTGGCTCCAAAATCCCCAAATTGGCTTTTGCTAAGCTTTCCCCCAATTTTCCTCTCAATCCCTAGACTTAGAATTGTGTTGGCTGCTGATTTCCTAATCCCTCACTTAGGTTAAAACCCTCAATCCCGTTTTTCACCTAATGGGCTTAATTAAAGTGGCCCAACTTACCCTGTGTGGTCCCGGCTATGCCCAAAAATACCTCGAGACTCAATTACTACCCCCGGATACTCTTTTCTGACTATCTCGACCCATCCGGACTCAACCGCGCACTCATAATTGGCATCCGAATTAATTTATAAAAATCCTTATCTCACACCCAATTTAGTCTATACCGACTCCTGGCTGGGATAAGTGCATACCTCGTCATTAATACCCGAAATGACGTAATTAAGTTATTACTATTCACTTAGTAAATAAATTTCCCTAAACATTAACCATTCACTCCCCGATTAATATTTAAATATATATATTTCCCTAATTAATTCAATTAAAATTACAACATACAAGTAATTTAAAATTCCCGAATTAATTAAATATTAAATGTACAAAAATACGGGGTGTTACATAAACCAACTGATATCAGCTATTGGAAATACTTCAATTAGTTTGAATCCGTAGGATCTGCATTTCTTGCTTTTCATTGAATTTCTTTCTTTGTAGGTATTTCTATTTTTCTCAGATGAAGAAATGCCCATGTATAGTCATAAGTTATGCCCAAGGTATAGTCATCAGTTATGCCCAAGTTTTATTTTAATTTCTTCATTTCTTATTTTACTCCTATTAATGGTCCAATTGTCATCTACGCTGGTCAGTCGTGTCGATCAGAGGCATAGAGACTTCAAATCCACTCGATTATTGGGTTCATTCAAGAAAGATATATTTATAGTATATGCATTTTGTGAGGATTAATGAGACAAGCATGACGTGGGAGATACATGTGGCATGGTGTAATATGCTTTGGTTGTAAAAAGATTATTTATCATCATAACGTGCAAATTCGGCATAATCACTAGGTGTAAATAGAATTTTCTTTGAAATTTTTGTTTGTCTATTGTGATACGTGTTTTTTTCTGAGTTGAATAGTTGATGATATAAGCGAGGTCCAAGATGTACTATTTTTATTATTGTTATGGTATTTTGTATCGTCAAAACATGGTGGATAGTCGTATAAACAAAGGGAACTCTGTCCAATTTTTATAAAATATTTGTATTATGAATGAAACTTGAGCAAAGTTTTATTATACCCAACGTGACACTCTAAAAATTTGACCACAATTGATAATTTGACCACGAGTGATACTTTGATTTTTTTTTGTAGTTATGCATTTTGAAAAATTTTATCGTTTCGCGATTACGTTCGTTGGAAAATTTTTACCGTTTCGCGATTACGTACTTTGAAAAAATTTCGTCGTGCCTTTAGGCACGAGCACACCCTAGTATATATATATATATATATATATATATATATATATATATATATATATATATATATATATTATGCCCTCGCTCAAGCTACTGTTGGTCTCGGATTCGAGACTTGAGAGTGGTCTCTTCCTATTATAAAACAACATGGGGCAAGACTAGTCGACTTCTAGCTCTCTCGGATTATGTAGTGAAGGAGAAGCCTTGAATTAAGTTGAAATGATTAATTTTTGAATATGTCATTCTTACAACCAAGCAGTAATAAAAAGACAATTTGTAAATGAACACATTGTAAATGGAGTAATTTATGGTTATGGGGACAACCAATTTCACCCTTTGTCTTTTGGAACACCAACAACAAGATATATTAAATTCGAATATATATTGGGCCAAAAACATTAACCACATAGTACTGCTCATAAAAATTCTCAATTTCTTATTTTGATAATTATAGCAATTTGGTTTAATTAAAAAAACCTTAGTTATATATGGTTAACAATGGTTTAACTTTAAGAAATATACAATATCTCACTTGACCGTTAAGCATCCTGTTTTAATTTTGAAAATAATTTTGACCGATTGGTGATTTGATAAAGTCGAGTGACCATTCATAATTTTATAAAAATAATTTTCCATAAAAAATAAGAAATATATCGTTAGCTTTCCACATGAGTTTACAACTACGACAAATCAATAGATTATGAAAGTACATATGCTTATAATATTGTACTGGCAACTCCATAGCCACCCTTTACTACCACTAATAAATTAAATGTACTTTTATTATTGATTTTATTTAATTGTAGATTAGATAATACACACCTATATGTGTGATACTTAAACCATATAGTTCTAGTAATGTCTAGCTTCATACATTAAGAGAATGTATGTCACCCAAATAGAGTACGTTTATGTAGGACATGCTATAACTCAAGCATGTATATAAATGCATCAATGATTTATAACCACAATGAAAAAGATGAGAACAAGATTTTTATTAAATGATACAAGATTAAGATGATAAACAACAAAACCATAAGGATTCTGACACACTAAAAAAGTCAAAGGATTTGATGATACATGTGCGAGTAACATGATACTCGAAAACTCAAGGTACTAAATGTAATGACCCCAGTTTTATATGTTCATATATAGTTTGTTTTAAATCTTTTATTATTACATATGAGATATGGACAATGTGTTATTATGGATAATTTTAATTTAATATTTTTAGTCTAACCCTCCCTTCATAATTCATGAAATATCAAATTAGTTACAAACATAAAATTTTAAAGTTTTTGGTAGGAATGTTCATATTAGAGACTAGTTTTGACCATTATAATATAACAATTGACTTGAGGTAAAAACTAAAAAGTTGTAGATATATGAATTAGGTTTGTAACAAAACAAATGGTGTGTTAAACGGAGGTACGAGCAAGAAGTTATACCGAAATTACGAAATAAGAGTAAATTTGTCCATCCTTTAGGTCGTATTTTGTTTGATTAGCACACCATGTGTTATGTGTTGATTGGTTGGAAGGGGAAGCTAGTTAGGCCGACTTAAACACCTTGAAATGACCTTTTTGTTCAGCAAAATGGATCAACTCAAAGTCTTATAGCATATCCTAAGCTAAATGATAAGTTTTGGGGTAGAAAATATAATTTTATGAAACTTTAGGGACTTAATTTTAAATAAAGAAAGTTTCAAGGACTAAAATGAAAAGATATAAAGGACCGTTTTGTAAATAAAATATTTTCAAGGACATCTAAGAAATATTAAAAATGTATGGTGTAAAATTACTAAAGTACCCCTCATGTGTAAAATAACCCTTATACCCTTAATAACTTTCCACCTCGTGCTTGCTTTTGGACACCTCCACCGTACATGTTTCTTCCATAAAAACAAAGCTTAAAACATGTGTCATGCATATGGAAAAGCTAAAACACGTGTCGCAATTCGGTGAACTAAGATTGCAAGGCTGCTTCGTACGCGACACCTGAGGGCCGACTCACCAAAATGAAAGCCTTATCACCCAAGCACGTGTCAGCACCTAAATACCTTTGAAAAACTATAAATAAAGCCTTTGGATCAGCCATTACACTAAATTTTACCAAAATCTTACAAAGAAATAGTGAGAGAAAGTACAAGAAAATTTAAGAAGAAGTTTTAGTGATCCAAGACTCGATATCTGTAGTCTGACATTCCTTGTGCGTTTTAATTATATGATATTATGCAAACTATATATATTTTGTGAACTGATTTTATTGTCAAAATTCATCTAATACCGCTGATTGATTTGTTTGTGATATATTTATATTTGTCCATATAGACATACCGATTAACATGATTATTGAAAATGATAATGAATATTGAAAACATGATTCGGCCTAAGGGACCTCTTTACGGACTGACCTTCCCAGCTAGGTTATCGTTGGTGTGCCCTAAATAAGGCGTTGTGACGAATAAGTTCGATTGACCCTCAACTACCGGGGAATAATACGGTAGAAGAATACGATATTATAGTGTACTTGGCCATTAAAATGATATGATTGAATAAAAAAGTTATTGCCTTTGATTTGTTGCATCCGTTCTATTCTGAGCAATTCATTTCTATATACCGTCATCTTAAATTTTATATAGTAAATTCCTATCCATATATGTTTATGTCTACTCTTTGGATTTGAATAGGTATCAATTTTCTGAACAAAACCTTGGAATGTGTGGATATTGAACCTCACTTGGCTTTTAGTTGATGTTGTATAACTAACCATTTTTCAGGAAATAAGTAGGCTCGCGGAGGGAACATAAAAGGACTATGTTGAAGATTTAGCTTTTAGAGCTCTTTTTGTTATTTTAAATAAAATGTTTGTTTGATCATATAGAGCATGTTTAGATCTTTTATAATAAAAGTTTGTTTTTAGTTGTAACTCTTTACTTTTAATATAAATGAAGTTTCCTTTTAGAAAGCTCGGATGACGTAATTCCTTCACTTTCAGTATTTTACGATTCATAACCATGTGATTGTATTTTCATTGCATTTATTTTAAATCCAGAATATGTTGCCTTGGTGGCATGTCAAGACACTCGTTCCCCACTACGATTTTTGAATAGGGTCGTGACAGAGGTGGTATCAGAGCATATGTTATGAACCCGTAGACTACTGAACATAAGTTTCGAACATTATCAATTTTAAGTTTCCATACATATGATATATGATTAAATATCCGACTTATGTGATAATCCACTATATGTCTTACAGTCTACATATAATTGTTTATATGTAATTGTTCTTCTTAATTGCAATCTTGAGATTGCATAATACGTTTTATATTTTTCCATGACTGTAGAAAATGACCAAGACGAGATCAACTGCGGGAACTAGTGGTTCAAATATGGAAGGACTGGAAGGTGCATACTAGGCAATTAAAAGTTTAGTAAGAATTGTGGAGCATCAGGTGAATAATGAAGCATCAAGGAATCTTGAACCAAGTAGTTGTACTATTGAACAGTTCAAGAAATTGAACCCGCCATCTTTTAAAGGTAATCCTAACCCCATTGAAGCAAAAAATTGGGTGATGCAAACGGAAAAGATGTTCGATATTCTTAAGTGTACAGATGAACAACGGTTTTCATTTGGAACATTCATGTTAGAAGGTGAAGCCGAATATTGGTGGATAATGACTAAGAGAATACACGGGGAAAGTAATAATCCCATAGGTTGGAATGACTTCTTGGTGATTTTCTACGAGAAATACTTTCCCGAAATGGTGCAAGACCAAAAAATAGCTGACTTCATGAGTTTTGTTCAAGGAAATATATCAGTTAGTCAATATGAGGCAAATTTTACTGAGTTATCCCGTTTTGCACTTCATGTTGTGATAGCAGATGTTTTAAAAGCCATGACATTTGAACGTGGGTTGAGGTTTAATATTCGCAGTCCAATTTCATCTTGAAGTTGATATCATATAATTACGTGGTGTCTAGGGCCACAATAGATGAGAAGGATAGTGAAGAATATAATCAGGTTAGAGAGGGGAAGAGGAATTTTAGAGAACAAAGAGGAAGGAACCCCAATAAAAAAACCCTTTAAGACTATACCTAATATAGGACAATCTTTAGTAAACAAACCCTTTAATGTTGATAGATTCCAAAGATGTGGTGATATTCATAGAGGGAAACCATGTTACTTGGAGACGGGAAGTTGCTTTGGGTGTGGGCAAAAGGGACATAAAATGAAAGATTGCCCTAACAAAGGGAAGGTGCCAACAAAGACCTTTAATGACAACAAGGATCACAGAAGACAAGGTAGAGTTTTTAATATTTCTGATGCAAAGGCTTCTAATGCAGTAGTGTCAGGTACACTTTCTATATGTGCACAACCTTTTCAAGTTTTAATTGATCCTGGTTCTACCCACTCATTTGTGTCTATACGTTTTGTTAATCGCTTTCCTAATATTCCCGAATCCTTGAATCATAGCATACGCATTTAAACTCCTTCGGATGAGTTATTGATGGGAACATTAGTATATAAGTCTTGACCTATAGATATTAGTAGTCATAAACTATTTGCCGATTTGATAATTTTAGACATAAGAGATTTTGAAGTCATTTTGGGGATGGATTGGTTGGCATTGCATCATGCTCAGGTAGATTGTTTTGAGAAGAGAGTTATTTTTCAAATTCCTAACCAACTAGAATTCAGTTTTGAAGGAACTAGCATGTAATCTCCCATACGCATTATCTCTGCAATCCAAGCTTGTAGTTTTCTTAAGAAGGTATGTCAAGGATTCTTTGCAAGTGTTATGGAGTTTCAATCAAAAGAGCTTAGTTTAGAATATATTCCTATATCTAAACATTTTCGAGATGTTTTTCGTACTCTACCTCCTAGTAGAGAAATAGAGTTTACGATTGACCTTATTCCAGGAACTATTCCACTATCAAAACCACCTAGGAGGTAGAAATAGAGTTTACGATTGTCCTTATTCCAGGAACTATCGCATGGCACCTTTAGAACTAAGGGAGTTAAAAGTTCAATTACAAGATCTGTTAGACAAGGGTTTTATTAGATCGAGTAAATCCCCTTGGGGTTCTCTAGTGTTATTTGTTAAAAAGAAGGATGGGGCGATGAGGTTATGTATAGATTATCGTGAACTAAATAAGGTGACCATTAAGAATAAATATCCCCTACCTCGTATAGATGATTTGTTTGACCAACTACATGGAGCGCAGGTATTTTTAAAGATCGACCTTAGGTCAGGCTATCACCAATTTAAGATTAAGCAGGATGATATTTCAAAATCGTCTTTTCGTACTAGATATCGTCACTATGAATTTCTTGTGATGCCATTTGGACTGACTAATTCACTAGCCGCTTTTATGGATATGATGAATAGAGTGTTTAGGAAATATTTGGATCAATGTGTTGTTTTCATTGATGACATCCTTATTTATTCAAAAAGTATAGAAGAACATGAAAATCATTAAGAGATAGTGTTGCAAATCGTTAGGAAGTAGAAATTATATGTGAAATTAAAGAAGTGTGAGTTTTGGTTATCTAGTGTCTCTTTTCTAGGACATGTCATTTCCAAGGAGGGAGTGTGGGTTGACCCTTAAAAGATCAAAGCTATACTGGATTAGCCTAGACCAACTAATGTGACGGAGATTCATAGTTTTCTTAGATTATTAGGTTATTATCGAAGATTCGTTGAAGGATTTTCCAGTATTGCCAAACCTCTATATAGGTTAACACAAAAGAAGGTGAAATATGAATGGTCTGAGGAAGTTGAGAATAGTTTTTGAGAACTTAAGAATCGATTAGTAACTGCCCCAATTTTGACAATTCCTTCCGGGATAGGGGGATTTGTGTTTTATAGTGATGCTTCTAAAAATGGTTTGGGATGCGTGCAAATGCAAAATGGAAAAGTAGTACCCTATGCCTTAAGACAATTAAAAACACATGAGCAGAATTATCCAACCCATGACCTTGAATTAGCATCTGTAATTTTCTCTCTTAAGATTTGGAGACATTATTTATATGGTGAGACTTATGAGATTTATACCGATCATAAGAGTTTGAAATATATCTTTACCCAAAAAGAATTGAATATGAGACAAAGGAGGTGGTTAGAATTAATGAAGGATTATGATCTAAATATTCATTATCACCCAGGGAAATCTAATGTTGTGGCCGATGCTTTAAGTAGGAAGTCTACAACAAATTTGTCATGTCTCATTACAAATCAGGAACCTTTGTTAAGGGATTTGATAAGTATGGAAATAGATGTACGTATTTATAGCAAATGAGGAATAATAGCAAACTTACAAGTCCAACCTATGTTGATGGAAAGGGTAAAAAAGGCACAAGTAAATGACCCACAACTAAAAAAGATTAGAGAAGAAGTCATCGAGGGTAAGAGAATTGAATTTGCGATACGGGATACTATATTGATGTTTGGAAATAGAGTGTGTGTGCCATGTGATGCCCAACGAAAGAGATAAATTTTGGAGGAAAGTCATTGCGCAAGATTTACGTTTCATCCTGGAAATACCAAGATGTACAAAGATCTTCGAGAAGTTTTTTGGTGGAATAATATGAAAAGGGAGATAGAAGAATTTATATCTCAGTGTTTGGTTTGTCAACAAGTAAAGGCCTAACATAAAAAAGCATCAGGATAACTGCAACCCCTACCTATACTTGAGTGGAAATGGGAACATATTACTATGAATTTTGTGACAGGTTTGCTAAGGAGTTCAAATGGTAATGATTAAATTTGGGTAATTATTAATAGGTTAACTACATATGCTCATTTTCTTGCCAATAAGATTACCCATTCTTTTGAAATGTTAGCTAAGTTGTACGTGCGGGAAATTATTAGGCTTCATGGAACCCCAGTTTCAATTGTTTCTGATCGTGACCCTAGATTTGTGTCTCGCTTCTGGAAAAGCCTACAAGCAGTCATGGGAATAAAATTGAATTTTAGCACTACTTTTCACCCTCAAATGGATGGACAATCTGAGAAAACCATTCAAACCTTAGAGGATATGCTCAGGGCATGTGTACTTGATTTGAAAAGGAATTAGGATGATCATTTACCGTTAGTGGAATTTGCGTATAATAATAGTTATCAAGCCAATATTCAAATGGCTCCGTATGAGTAACTTTATGGTAGAAGGTGTCGTTCCCCTGCATGTTGGGTAGAAGTTGGAGAAAGAAAATTGTTGGGACCAGAATTGATCCAGATCACAACAGTGAAGGTGAAATTGATACAAGACCGACTTCGAATCGCTCCAAGCCGTGAAAAGAGTTACGTTTACAATCAACATCGCCAACTAGAATTTTAAAGAGGATATCATGTGTTCTTGAGAGTATCACCAACAAAGGGAGTAATCCAATTTGGAAAGAAAGGGAAATTGTGCCCAAGATACATAGGACCTTTTGAAATCATTAAAATGATAGGAGATCTTGCATATATAATAGCTTTACCCCCTGAAATCTCTAATGTGCATAATGTGTTCCACGTGCCAATGATGAAGAAATACGTCCCAAATCCAATGCATATCCTAACTCACGAACCTCTTCAAGTTAGAGAAGATTTTTCATGCATTGAGCATCCGATAGAAATTTTGGACCATAAAGATCAAATATTACGAACCAAGGTAATTCCGTTGGTCAAAGTGTTATGGCATAATCATTCCATTGAAGAATCAACATATGAGCGGGAAGATGAAATAAAGGATAAATATCCCTACTTGTTTGGAAATTAATGTAAGTCCAGTTTGGGAACCAAACTTTTTATAAGGAGGGTAGGATGTAATGACCCCAGTTTTATATGTTCATATATAGATTGTTTTAAATATTTTATTATTACATATGATATATGGAAAATTTGTTATTATGGATAATGTTAATATATTATAGTTAGTCTAATCCTCCCTTCATAAATCATGAAATATCAAATTACTTAAAAACATAAAATTTTAAAGTTTTTGGTAGGAATGTTCATATTAAAGACTAGTTTTGACCATTATAATATAACAACTGACTTGAGGTAAAAAATAAAAAGTTGTAGATATATGAATTAGGTTTGTAACACAACAAAAGATGTTTTAAATGGAGGTCCGATTAAGAAGTTAAACCGAAATTACGAAATAAGAGCAAATATGTCCATCCTTTAGGTCTTATTTTGTCTTATTAGCACACCATGTGTTATGTGTTAATTGGTCGGAAGGGGAAGATAGTTAGGCCGACTTAAACACCTTGAAATTACCATTTTCTTCAGCAAAATGGATCAAATCAAAGTCTTATAGCATATCCTAAGCTAAATGATAAGTTTTGGGGTTGAAAATATAATTTTATGAAACTTTAGGGACTTAATTTTAAATAAAGAAAGTTTCAAGGACTAAAATGAAAAGATATAAAGGACCGTTTTGTAAGAAAAATATTTTCAAGGACCTCTAAGAAATATTAAAAATGTATGGTGTAAAATTACTAAAATACCTCTCATGTGTAAAATGACCCTTATACCCTTAATAACTTTCCACCTCATGCTTGCTTTTGGACACCTCACCGTACATGTGTCGTCCATAGAAACAAAACTTAAAACACGTGTTATGCATATGGAAAATCTAAAGCATGTGTCGCAGTTCGATGAACTAGGACTGCAAGGCTGCTCCGTTACGCGACACGTGAGCGCCGACTCACAAAAATGAAAGCTTTATCATCCAGACACGTGTCAGCACATAAATACCTTTGAAAAACTATAAGTAAATCCTTTGCATCAACCATTACACGAAATTTTATAAAAATATTTCAAAGAAATAGTGAGAGAAAGTACGAGAAAATTTAAGAAGAACATTTAGTGATCCAAGACTCGATATCTGTAATGAATACTGAAAATATGATATTATGCAAACTATATATATTTTGTGAACTGATTTTATTGTCAAAATTCATCTGATACGGATGATTGATTCGTTTGTGATATGTTTATATTTGTCCATATAGACATACCGATTAACATGATTATTGAAAATGATAATGAATACTGAAAATATGATTCGGCCTAAGGGACCTCTTTACTGACTGACCTTCCCAGCTGGGTTATTGTTGGTGTGCCTTAAATGAGGCATTGGGACGAACAAGTTTGATTGACCCTCAACTACCGGGAAATAATACGGTAGAAGAATACGGTATTAGAGTGTACTTGTCCATTAAAATGATATGATTAAAAGAAAAATTTATTACCTTTGATTTGTTGCATCCGTTCTATTCTGAGCTATTCATTTCAATATACCGTCATCTCAAATTTTATACAACAAATTCCTCTCTATATATGTATATGTCTACTCTTTGGATTTGAATAGGTATCAGTTTTCTGAACAATACCTTGGAATGCGTGGAGATTGAACCTCACTCGGCTTTTAGCTGATGTTGCATAACTAACCATTTTTCAGGAAATAAGTAGGTTCACGGAGGGAACATAATAGGACTATGTTGAAGGTTCAGCTTTTAGACCTTTTTTTGTTATTTTAAATAAAATGTTTGTTTGATCATATAGATCATGTTTGGCTCTTTTGTAATAAAAGTTTGTTTTTAGTTGTAACTCTTTACTTGTAATATAAATGAAGTTTCCTTTTAGAAAGCTCTGATGATGTAATTCCTTCACTTTCAGTATTTTACGATTCATAACCATGTGATTGTATTTCCGTTGCATTTATTTTAAGAAATATTTTTAAATCCAAAGTATGTTGCCTTGGTGGCATGTCAAGACACTCGTTCCGCACTACGATTTTGGGACAGGGTCATGGTACTAAATCCTTGGTCAGTAGATCCCCAAGAACAACCCAAATGTAAATGTATATAACTTCAAATACTCTTTCTTTAATGCACTCTCATATTAGCACTTATTTGATATAGATGCTCTTGATCTTGTATGTTATTTCAACATTTTTTTCTATGCTGGATAATTTCCTGATTATTAGAACAAATTCTTGTATGGACACTAAATGGATCAATTTTGAAATAAATATCTTTAACCACAAGGCATATTTAGCATCTTTTGAACATGAAACTTAATCATTTTCCATGAAGTCAGTCATTGTTAAGGTGTTTTAGTGCTTTGAGATATGAAACAACACCTCCATCCAGTAAGAAAATATAACAAAATGAGGACTTTTGAGTATTAAGTCATCCTACAGAGTGTGAGTTGAATAACCAAATACCTTTAGTGTCTTGGATCTTCTAAATAGTGAAATAAAATCCTTTATTCTTAGTAGATATCTAAAGTCTTTTTACTCCCTTTTATTACACTTTGCCTAGATTCTACTGATATCTTCCTAACATCATTGCAGAAAAACTAATTTCATGTTTGATGCAAGTCCTGACATGCATGATAAAATTACTTGGGAAATCATATTTCTTTACATCAATGCTTTCCTTTTCAAGGTCATATCCTGAACAATTTTTTATGAGTGAACACATCTTCCTTAACCACATGTGTCTCACTTGTTGTTTCTTTTTGTATATAAAAAAAATGAAATAAATAATATACTAAATAAATGTCAAAACAATAGTTACAGAATGAAAATATTAAAGCACTATGCTGTTCAAGAATAGAAAACGAAGGGAGACCTTGCAATTCGTGATTTATTCAATCAATTATCAGATCGTTAAACAATATCTCCTTAAGATAGTTTTCACCCCCGCTATGGTGCTTATAGCAGAAACAATTGGTGTCTGTCTCCTACGAGAAAATGGTCTTTAATAATCACAGGAAGTACTGTGATGTGGTACTTCCAAGTACCTATAATGGTGATAAACTCTACAACTTTTAAGGAGGACGAAGGTAAGAGAAGAAGGAATTTTTTCTGCAGGTAAAATTTGGCAGGATGACTTGTATTTATAGCATTGAAAGGGCGTCGTTTCCCGAAAAAAATGTGGCTCTTCGGAACAGTCACAACTTTTCAACACTCCAGATTAAATCATGTTTTTAATTAATTAAAATAATTAAAATGGAGACATTTATATTAAATATTAAATATATAAATGATTATTCTTTGTAAATATGTTTTTATTTACTTGGGCTTGATTGAACATGTATGGTTTGACATGGGTTGATCTTTCTTGCTTGATTTCACATAAGTGAATTGGTGTTCATGGTTTGTTGTTGGATATCATTTATTATTTTTCATAGGTTTGGTACCTTGGTTATTATACATGTATGAAGTTATAACTGTGAGTTGAAATTTATATTACGATTTAAGGCTAGTAAAAGTCGGGTATCATTTGTGCGGTTGAGCACGGGTACTGGGTGTATGGGAGCCCTGGTTAACTAATTTCATTTTAAAAATAATTCACGATTAGAAGTGGGATAAATAGATGTAGAAATCTTAAGGGCGGGTGACTTGGGAACTAGTCGAGGTTCGGAGTACTAGGCATAGCTGAATTTCGAGGACAAAATTCCGTTGTAAGGGGGAAGTATGTAACACCCCGTAATTTCAGGGAAATTGAATTTAATTTTTTCTGGGAGAAATAGAACTTATTTTATTTGGGGAAATTTAAATTTATTATTTGGAGAAATGATTTAAATTGGAGGATTTATTCAATTTGGTGATTTGAGATTTAATTATTCAGATTATTTTTGTGTAGCATTTTTGAGGTAAAAAATTAGAGAATGTTATAAAGTAATTCAGATGATAATTCTGAGTGCACGGTTGATTCCGAATGGACCGAGATAGTAAAAATAGAGTATCCAAGGGTAGTATATGGGTCTTGGGGCATTTTTAAGCATAACCGAGCCCATACGGGGGTGTTTGGGCCATTTTAATTTAGCCCATAGGCATAATTTCGGGATTCACTTTTGAAGATCAAAATTTAAGAGTTTGAGGTGAACAAAAATATAAAGAAAATATATTATAAAACCCAAATTAGAAGAGTTTTGATAGACACAATTCTAAAGGGAGAACTCTAGAGAAGAGGGAGAAAGCAAGGAGATTGTGGAATCAAAGGAAATTGGGTGTGTTCTTTGAGAAATCATCATCAACACCCAGATATTTAGACTCTAGGAATTTGAGAAGGCAGGTGGTTAACTTCCTCTTAATTTAAATTACAGTCTTCAATACATATTATAGTGGCTGTGACAAAACCATTATTTTGGGATTGGGTTAATACGTAAATCAAGGTTTTTAATCTTAGTATATCCTATTGTGAATTGGGTATTGGGAGAGGTTAAATTTATCAGGTATATTGGGGAGAAATCACATACTATTTGTTGAATTAATATGGGATTTGGGTTTCTGTCTATTTAAGAGTCCGTTTAAATTATTAAAGGATTCAATAGCCATCGTTTTAGGATTTAAAAAATACAATAAGGAAATCTTGGTTTAAAGTGCTGCAGAATTGTCCATGGCATCAAATTAAAGAAGAAGATGAATAATAAGAAGAGAGATATACCCAGGGGTCGCTCGAATGATCTGGATTGTCATTGACGCGACATCACCCGTCGTTCGAGTGACGTGGTGAGCCGTTTGAATGACGCAAGTGGCCAGACCCAGTTTTGGTCTGCTTGCTGTTTCGGCCGGAGAGAATGTTTTTTTTTGTGGTTGATTTCGCTCAGTAGGGAATTCCTTAGTAATTATAACTGCAAGTTTTTAAGAAGTGAGTTAAAAATTTATTATTATAGAATTTGCAGAAATAAATCATAAGGAATAATTTAAGGACCAAGGGAATAAGTCCTAATATATTGGGGAGAGTTTCAGAATGGTAATAAATTAATTAATGTGAAAATTAATTAAATTAGAGTCGGGAACATTGACTCGAATATTTTAGGCTAGTGCCATGTGAGTTAGGCAGGGATTAGCCAGGTTTAAACTATTTATATATATACGGTAAGTATAATAGTATATATATATATATATATATATATATATATATATATTGTGTCGGTGTAGATATAATTGTAAATACATACCCCTCTAGTGCTATCATAGGAGGTTGCATGATGTGGGTGAATCCCCTGGCTAGTGAATGCAGGGAAAGTATAATTCCCAGGTCATAGCATCTGGTATTTGTATGTTGTGATTTTATCAGAGATGAGGCGTTTTGGGTATGATTCGATTTTACTCTCGGTGGGAACTATGACCGCCTCCTCTACGTTTTATCATTTTTACTGATTCAAGGAACTAACCTAGTCGGGCTGTCTGGGTGGATGAGTATACATAAGATGATAGCATTTTAGAGAAAACATATGGTGAGTCCTTAATCGGGAGGATGAATATTATATACAACTTGTGTGTGTGATGAGTAGTATATTTATCTATATAATAGTGTTGATAATTATATACGGGTAAAATACCTGGAGTGCATTGGTATTATTTATATAAGTAGTGAAATTTTTATGTGGTAAATTAAAAGATGATAAATTAAGTTAATGTCAGTAATATCTTAACGATCTTTAGAAACGTTACTCGGGTTAGAGTAAGGTTTCAGGAAGTAGTTAACAAGGTTAGTTATACGGGATAATGTAACTAGGAAGGTTATAAGAAAAGGGGTAGACATGCACAATAGCTGAGGGGTGAGCATTATCTCATGTGAGTGCGACACTAGCTTAAATATGATAAACATTCTTGCATTTTAATTACTGCAATCTTAATCACTTGCTAAATATTTTCAAAATGTTTTGGGTTCTAACCCTTGTTGAAAAATATTTTAAAAACCTTTTAGGTGTCCAGCCACAGGGATGCCAGTCTTGAGATTCTATTCCAGATATACACAGCTATGACACATGTGGATGCATGCAGAGATTTCATGAGACGAATCTGTTCTTTATTCCTAGACTAGGGATCTCATTTGTGTTAGAGTTTATTTAGGGCATGTTGCCCAGTTACTCTCAGTTTCAATTTTGGATTTATTTACTTACTGTTGGATTTGGATTTATAGCCGATTGTTTATCCGTCCAATTTCTTATTTATTCAGCATTTATTTTAGACTCGTTGATAGTGTGTTTGGTTTAGTAAATTTATTTTATTCCGCATGGTTATTTATCTGTTTAATGATAGATAAAAATTTGGCAGTAGCTTAATTAATCATTCAGGTGGCTAGTAATTAAATTGGTTTTCGACAGTGACGCTAAGAATGAGCCAAACATAAAACCAGATTTAATTTAATAAAGGACTGATCGATCGGTATTTAATTAAGCAGGGTGTCACATAGGGCTGCAAAAAGGAAAGATCATTTGGAAGCTTGCCTAAGATCCTCCTAAATCCATGGCCGAACTTATGTCTACGGCCTGGAAGGTCATGAATGCAGAGAAGACAATGGCTACTAAGGGCGAAGACAAGAAGGGAATAATCAACATAGGCAAATTCCAGAAAAAGCATAAGGATGGAAAGAAGAGGTTGGCGGACAATAAGTTCGCTGACTATACCCCTCTGATAGTCAGTTGTGAGCACATCTTGAATAAGATAAAGAATGATCAGACACTGAGATGGCCTGAGAAGTTGAGAGCTCCTCCTCACAAGAGGAACAAGAATCTATAGTGTGAATTTCAACAAGATCATGGCCATACGATTGGCAGATGTTTCGCCCTCGAGGATGAGATTGAGAAAATGTTGAAAGCTGGAAAATTAAGAAAGTATGTTGACAAGAACAGTTCAATGGGTGCCCGAGAGGACATCCAGAAGAGGAGGAATGACAGGTGAAAGATTGATGCACCAGACAGTCGAGACGATGATAACTCGAATGACGATGATGAAGCCGCCCCTGACATGCCATCTCCAATCACTGATCCTAAGGGTCGGCTGAACATAATTTATCTTGGAGTAAAAATGATTTGTGGAGGGAGAAAGGAGATTGCTGACAGAAAGGCTCACGTGGCAGGGGCCAAATCTCTTCCTCTAAATCCCAAAGAAGTGCACTCGACTGCAATTGAGCCGAAGAAGGTAAAAAAAAAGTTGATATGAGTACTTTGATTGTTGGTTTCTCCAGGATGGATTTTAAGTGGATCTTAACCCCTCATGATGACCCGCTGGTGATTACTACCCTTGTAAATGGGCATGAGGTTCAAGGATATTGGTCAATGGTGGTAGCTCGGTCGATGTCATGTTTTGAGATTGCTACAAGGGTCTAGGGTTGAGCAAGTAGAGGTTGGTCTCGTATAATCAACCTCTCATCGGGTTTAGTGGAGAGAAAGTGAAACCTCTGGGGATATATGATATAGAAGTTAGGATGGGGAATAATTTGACAAAATGCCTCACAAAGAAATCAATTTCTTTGTTATGGATGAGAACGTCTACTCAGCTTACAATATAATTTTGGGATGGGTAACCCTCAAAGAGATTAAGGCCGTGCCCTCAATAGTTCACCAGATGATTAAATTATCGACTCTGTATGGGGTATGGGAATTTCAGGGTGACCAAGTTGAGGCACACAAATTCTACTTCAACTAGGCTAAGGAGAGGGAGGCATATAAAAGGGTTACTACAACTTACAACATTAATACTCTTGATCCCATTAACGATTCTAAGATAAAGATGGGCGAAGTCACTAAGGAAGTAGAATCCATCATCCTCAATGAGGACGAACCAAAAAAACCCGTCGAAATCGGTAAAGCCATAAAGATGGAGATTAAAGAGGAGTTAATCAAATTATTGAAGAAGAGGGAAATCATTTTTTTCTTGGAGCCATGAGGATATGCCTGATATTAATCTGAAGGTTCTCTGCCAGAAGCTTAATGTGGCCGATGATGCAAAGCCAATCAGAGAAAGAAGGAAAGTCTACTCCTGAGAGAAGTATGATGCCATCCGAGAAGAGGTGAAGAAGTTGGAAAAGGACGACTTCACCAGGGAAGTCATTTACCTTAAATGGCTTGCAAATTCCCTCATCATCCCCAAGGCCAATGGTAAATGGAGGATGTGCATTGATTTTACAGACCTGAATAAGACCTTCCCTAAGGATAGATTTCCCTTGCCGAGGATAGACCAGATGGTTGATGCCACTACTGGCCATGAATTAATGAGTTTTATGGATGCCTACTGAGGCTACAATAAGATATTAATAGATTTGGTCGATGCTGAGAAGGGGACCTATTGTTATAGGGTCATTCCTTTTGGCCTAATGAAAAACCGAATAACAGCGGTGTGATAATTCATTAAATTAATTCACAAGTTTCCAAGTAACCCTTATTTAATTAGAATCTACTTTTAAATCAAATAAATACAGCCCCTAAACATGCAGCTAAATCAACCCATAAAAAATAAAGCATGCAACATAGTAAATTTGCTGAGACACAAATTTCAGGAAAAATTCCCTTTTGGGTAAAACCTTTATTTCACTATGAATATATAAATCGCAACTTACAATTACATAGAGAAATCTGTAATGGATCAACGTGCAACCAACCCACAAAGACACACAGTCTTGAACTCAGCAAGAAAATACACGCAGCACCCTCCAAGGACTCACAACCCAAATAACAAAGGAAGAACCGTAGCTCTCCTCAATGACACGTAGCCATAACACTTTGTAGAGACTCCCTCAGTAATAACACGCAGCTCTCGGTTGCAAAGATCTCCCCATAAAGGTTGAACAATGTAATACCCCGTATTTTTATGATATTTATTTATTGGATTAATTGAATTAAATGTGTATTTAATTGGAAATTAATCCGGATAAAAATACTAGCGAGATGCGAGTTGGTATTTGATTTTCAATGAGTATATATGGCTATATATGATTATTGAATTATGAAATATGTCGTGAGATTGAAATACGGCAATTTGGAAATTTTGTTGGGACGCATGTGACAGTCGCGTCAGGAATATAATTATTTGAATTAAAAAGTGAATTTTATTTCTATTAACCGTATGGTCATTTTGAGTGCGCCAACGCGTCCGGAAGGGTCGAAATAGTCAGAAAACTTAAAAGGGTCCTAGGGGCATTTTTAGGCCATACCGGCAACTTAAAAGGGTATTTTAGTAATTTTGGAATTTTGGGAATTAAAACCCACGAAAATTAGGAATTAAAAATCTGATTTGGACTTTACCCACTAAACCCACTAACTACACCTTATGACTTAATGGGCTACGGGGGTTATTGGAATGAGTTTTGAAAGAGCTTCCTAGGGCAACCTTAACCACCATTGTCATCCTTAGAGAAAAGCTGGTAGAGAGAGAAAGAAAGGAAAGTTCTGCAGAGAGAGAGAGAACAAATCAACCTTCATCAATTCGACATCAAAATCAGAGAAAGACATAAGGCAAGTGGTTTAATTTCGTTTTTGCAAAGAATGCTTCTTCCATGCGTAGGAAATTTATGAAATTGTATTGTTCTTGGAGAATGATAAAAACCAATTGAATTGGATTTAGAGATTTATAATTTTATGAGGAGATTGCATGTAGAACAATGTTAGGGTGATTATTCAAATGAAAATACATCTTTTATATCATAAAAATGGATTTTGTTATGTCTATGGATGAATTTAATTTTCTAGGGTTCATGTTCATGGAATTTGGGAAAAACTGAGGGGATTTGATGATGTTTAGGAAGATTTGGCCCTATATAAATGTTTAATTATGACCTACGAATGTTTAGTGCGTATTAAAAACCCTAAATTGCTATTGGGACGAATTGTATATGGGATTAGAGGCGAAGTAAGTTGGAAAAATGAAAAAAGGAAATTCTGGGCTCGAAACTGGCCTCTCGTTAGAAGACCTGCCCAGGTCGTTCGAACGAGCTCGTTCGAACGAGCTTCTAACGAGTTGACAGTTTGCACGAGAGGGATGTTCGTTCGATGCCTTTCGTTCGAACGAGATCTCATTAGATGCCCAGTTCGTTCGAACAAACTCTCGTTCGAACAGCCTCATTCGAACGAGAATTCTAATGAGGTGACAGTTTAGGATTTTTAGCCTGTTTTGATTTCGCGTGTCCCGTAACCTTGTTTAATTGTAGAGATAACATTCCCTTGATGATAAATTGTTATAGTTGGGATATTTAGGATATATTGAGGAGTAAAACATAGAAGTGTGATTTCAATTGAATGAAAATTGTGGAATAGGACGTGAGTGACTATTACGATGCGAGAACTATTGACGGCTTAACTATTTGAATTAACCAGGAACATGTGAATTGTGTAACATTATAAGCCGGTACGAGGATGAGAAGGGTACCACAAATAAATTATGGTGATTACTAAGATGTGTGCATACTTAGTATATGTATATGATTTTATGTGTATGACATACCTACCATACTTGCTATCACAGGAGGTTTACGTTCACTTAGGGCCTTCTAATCCTTGTGTTTCCCGAATTTAGATTGGTACCTAGAGAGCATAGGTCAGAGAAGGACTTACTGGGGAGTTAATAAGTCTGCTGATCGTGGGAGCGTAGGTATGTGCGTGACCCATGTGATGTGACTGTGTTCGCCTCCATTGTTTGTGATTGTTGTTATCTGAGAACGATTCCTGAGAGATTCGGAATGCGTGATCCTTACGTACGTGATGTACCGGGATGGATAGCAGAGTATGTGTGCACCGCAGCTTAGTCTCGGGGTGCTTATATTGTATATTCATGACGTGAATAATATACACTTAAATAATGAGAACTTTCATGTTAGTATTGTGAGTATAATTATGGTAAGGTTTTGAGGACATATAACGGGATAACCGGTAGTGAATTGTATTGCTAACAATTGAGAATTCGAGTTTTAAGTAAAGCCCTCTATTTAGTTGGTAACGTTAGAATGCATATTGAGAATCGAGTATTAAGGAGTAGAACTTATTACGGGTTTGTTAGATATGTATGTCACTTAGATGGGTACGGTACGTTAGGAGTGCACAATTAGTCGAGAGGTGAGTACTTCATGTGAGTGCACGTCCTAACATGTATTTTTCATTCATTGTTTTAATGTTATTAAAACACTTGCTATTTTTTTTATAATCTCCACTTTCGGGCTCTGACCCGTTTTCTTTCAAATCTATTTTTGTAAAAACCATTTTAGATGACCAGCCACAAGGACACCATGCTTAGGATCCTCATTCAGGTGACGAGCTGTAGCTGTTTGTGGAAGTTACAGGACTTTGCTAGTTGACGTTTCATCTATCTTGACTCTATATTCATCTTTCATCAGTTGTAGGGCATGTCGCCCATTTTTATTAGAAACATTTACTATTTCAGATTTTCAGACTTTTGGCACGTAATTAATTCAGGGTACATTGTTTTACTTGTTTCAGTTGTGGGATTGTTGTGAGGAGTTTTCCTCCGGACTTATTATTATTTTGTTGATTATTCTATTGCTTCGTTATGGTGAATGGTTGTTATTCTTTCATTATCCTTTTACTGTATGTTAATCAGATTTAATCTAAAATTTGGCAACTTACTTTTTAAATACTAGGTGGTTAGTAATCATTAAAATGTTTTCGATAGTGATGCTATTAACTGACCCAACATGGCATTTTGTATTGATTTAATAAAGGAGTATCTACCCGGTATTTAATTAGTCGGGGTGTCACAAACAATAGCAAAGATTGTGTTCTAGGGTTCCAAAAGATTCACAAAAGTAATTGGGATTTTTATGTGTGAATTAAAAAGATGTTTGTCACATCAAAAATCGAAGTCTTGTAGTGT
Source organism: Sambucus nigra (assembly GCA_949130495.1). Lineage (NCBI taxonomy): Eukaryota > Viridiplantae > Streptophyta > Magnoliopsida > Dipsacales > Adoxaceae > Sambucus > Sambucus nigra. Next base: position 442,916,224 of record OX422218.1, on the reverse strand, counting down.
TTGAACTCTTAGAAATGTTTTCTCAAAGACTTAAAAAAATACACCACCAAAAAGGAATATATATAGGTAATTTGAGTTGGTGGAAAAAATCTCAGCAGATCTGTTTGAGATTATCAAATTCGGATCGGTTCGATTTTGATGTCGGATCGATCCGATTATCGGATCGGTTCATTTTTAAAATCACTTCTTCGGTTCGGCTTCGATTCGGGGTATACTGGTTTTAATGCAAATCGGATCGATCTGTTTTTGATGCCGGATCAGTTCATTTTTAAAAGGACCGGATCGGTCTGGGTTACGAGTAAAAAAAATTTCTTTTTAAAAAAAAAATCATTTTTCTTAAAAAACTTACATCTTGTTTTTTTATAAAAGTTTCCCAATACTAAGTATGAAACTTTAAGGGACTAAAAAAAAAAGTTTACCAAGTTCATTCTCGCAGAGGTTATGATGTTGAAGACGCTTTGATATTCGGATATGTTGATGTAGATGCGATCTTGAATTTCTTCAACGGTATAACGGCGTACGACATACATATTGACAATGGACAAAAATGTCCTTACAAATCTCCCCCTATGACTATGCCGGTACATACATAAAAAATATTCGAATTATCAACTAATGGCCTATACAAATCTACCCTCCCATAAACCCTAAAGATGGAAAGATACAAATGTTTAAATATTCATCGTTTGTTCTTCAATCTTCAACAATAATCAAAGCTCAAATCTTTTCTCATCAGGGTGTGCAACATATTGATCTTAAATCTTCGTACTTACACACATGAGACAAAGCAAATACCACATGACATATCGAGTTTGAAATGAGATAAACATATATACCAATTTATGATAAAAATATAAGCTAAATCTCAAAAACTCCCGCAAAATTCAAACTCCCCCATAATATGATAATTCTTTCTCCCCCTTTTTATGATGTCTCCAAATAAACAAATGAGAAGAATGAATCAAATAAGCAAAATCGGGGTGTCATGGTACACAAAATAAGTCATCAAACAATATGGCAAAACGTGCATCTTGTAAAGAGATGCAAAAACAATTCACAAACTTTTTTTTTTATTTTTCATTTTTTCATACAAAAATAAGATACATTTGAAAAAAATATGCTACAAAAATCACACCATGGATTTAGACTCAAACAACCAAGTCATGGAAATGGAATGAATGGGTGTGAACACATTCGATAGGTAAATCAACTCAATCAATCATATGTGCATGATGCATATGAGTACCCCTAATGAATGAGCATCAAAAGTATCCTTAGGAGTAAAAGATTGTTGAATTTAGATGACATCGTCTTATGCAAATCAACAAAAGAAAGTCAAAGTGATTTTCACACCAATAACGTCCAAAACTATTTAGTGCATTTTCAAGCATTTCAAGGACGTGCAAACTCATTTTAAATTATCCAACCAAACACCCTCATGCATATTTTCTTTTAGAGGTGTATAAACTAAATTCTCAAACTTTGGAGAATTGGTGCAAAAACCTAAATGGCCCCTTTTTGTCATGAATATCTTTTTATTGCCTTTCAATTTTTCGAGCTCTTTTAACCTCTTTGGACCCCAGATAATAAAATTCCTCCATTTTTAAGGTCCAATTTAACGGTGGCTTAGTATTCGCAAAGGCAAAATGAACCTTTCGCAGCCCTTCCCCGTTTTAAAACAAAGCACACAAACTCGCAAAATGGTTCTTATATGCACAATTCCCTTATAAAAATTATCGTAATTGGTTCATTTTAAGGACATGATTGAAGTGAAAACACCCAACCAACATGTGATAAGACAAGCACAATAATCAAATAAATTCGTGCATGTGTGCAATAAAGGAAATTATGAGTCAAACATGTAGGAAGAAATACTTAATTACATCTTAATGACTCCAAACATTATAAGGCACAAAGATGACATGATATATTGTCTCAAACACTATCAAATAGTCACATGAAGAAATGGAATGAAATTGTGACTTGGTCATCCTAAGTGTCTATCCATAAATGGTGCAAGACAAAATACAAAAATCTTTTTGGATTTTCTCAAAATTTTAGCAGAAATAAAATCTTTTTGTATTTTTCAAAAAACATTCTAAACAAATATACAAAAGATACAAACTAGCAATATGCATATAATATCTTCATGAAAAGCATCCTATGCTAGTAAACAAGTCAAACCTCAATCATTAGGTGCAGAGGTATTTTCCAAAGGTGGTGACAACTTATGAAAAACCTCCATGAATTCTTGTGAAGTTTTGACTAAAAACTTAACTTTCTCACCTAAATGTGCAAAATCTCTCATGTAATCTCTGGGATCATATAAAGTATCATGTGTGGGCGCATGTGTCAGAAACACGTGTGGTAGCAAAATGTGACACATACCCCAGCTTGAAACAAAATTCCCTAACGTGACCTTTCCTCTTGCAATGAGAACAAACAGAAATAGGCCTAGGAACACCTTTCTCAAAAACACTAGGACACGCTCTCTTAATAGGAATGGGATGTCTAGGTGGGTTAGGGTGAGACACTTGTGAAACTTTCATAAAAGTGGGAACCGACTCGAGTGCTAATTGGGAAGTAGAAGCACTATGATGACTTATTCCCAAATTCTCACCTTTACCCTTAATAACCACCTTTTCAACCTTCTTAGGTGCGTTCTCAAACTTGACTTTGACCTCCTTGGCACGTTCGAGATCACTCTCGAGTTGGGATACACATGTCTTTACACTAGACAACGTGTTGGTCGAATCACACTTCTCCTTTCTCAAAACCTCCTTCTCTCTCTCCAAATCAAAAACCTGATGACCTAAATCTCGAGTATACTTCTTTGTTTTCAAGGTCTCGGTGTACAAATTTTTAAAATATTTTTGAAGCTCACTTTCATCTCCACTCTCACTCTCATTTTCTCCCTCACTTGAAGAACACAAATCACTATCATCGCTCTCGTGTGCACTCTCGTGAGACAAAGTGGGTGTAATCACACGACTAGAAAAGGTGACAACCATCCCATGTGCTAAACCTTTATCGGACTCATCTCCCTCATCACCCTCACAATCACTAAGTGTGGCAGGCATGGCTACATTCTTCCCTTTCTTTCTAAGCCACATAGGACACTCAAACGACTTATGCCCCTTACCCCCATATTCAAAATAAATCACGTTCTCAAAATCTTCCTCATACTCCTCATCGGAGTCATTCTGTTTTTCCCTCTCTCCACTTTCCTTGGTCTTTCCTTTCTTTTTATTTTTCTCAAAAAAATTCTTTTTATTAGAAGAATTATTTTTGTTTATGTTGAGAATTTTTTTAATTTTTTTTGCAAACAAGGCCATATCATTAAAATCAAAGTCTCCCTCAGAATCAGACTCACAAACTTTTTTTTTTCTTACAATGAGTCTTTAAAGCAATGCCATTATCCTGAGCCTTAATGGTTTTGTAATACCCCGTATTTTTGGCTATATTTATTTTTGGGATTAATTAATTATGAGAATTAATTGGAAATTAATCCGGGTAAAATACTAGCGAGATGTGAGTTAGTATTTGACTATATTGAGTATATATGATGTTATATGAATATTGAATTATGAAATTTGTCGTGAGATTGATATACGACAATTTGGTCATTTTATTGTGACGCGTGTGACAGTCGCGTCAGGATATAATTATTTTATTTATAAAAGTGAATTTAAATTCTATTAACCTTATGGTCGTTTTGAGCGCGCCAACGCGTCCGTAAGGGTCGAGATAGTCAGAAAACACTAGCCGGGGGTGTAGTTTGGGTCCCGGGGTATTTTTAGGCCATACCGGCAAGATAAAGGGTATTTTGGTAATTTTGTATTTTTGGGAATTATTAATGACGAAAATTAGGAGTCTTTAGCTGATTGGGAATAGACGCACTAAACCCACTAACCAACCCTTAATGACCCAATAAGCTAAGGAGGTTATCAAATTAGGTTTCCAACTTTCCAAAAGAAAACCCTAGCCACCATAGCCACCTTTGGAGAAGGAAGCTTGTAGAGAAGAAATTCTACAGAAAGAGAGGGAGAGAGCTTCATCATCAACATCAAAATCAGAGATAAACTTAAGGCAAGTGGTTTATTATCGTTTAATTTCATATAATGCTCTTTCCATGTGTAGGAATTTAATAAAATTGATTTGTTATTGGTGAAATATGAAGACCCATGTATTTTAGAACTTAGAACTCGAAATCTTGAGGAGAATGGCATGTAGAATGGTAGGTAGATGATTATTCTGATGATATTAGTTATTGGATGAAACTAAAAATGGATTTAAGTTGGGTTAATTCATGATTTAGAATTTTAGGGTTTATGTTCTTGAAAAATTGGGGGAAAGTGATGAGCCTTGATGATTTAATGATGATTGGGATGAATTAGCTCCTTAAAATACGTTAGTTTATAACCTTGTTATGAGTAGGATTGATTAGAGACCTTAAAACCTTGTTGGGACGAATTTTAGAGGAGATTTGTGGAGTAATAATTGATGAAAAACGAAAGTAGGAAAATCTGGGCCGAAACTGGCCCCTCGTTAGAAGACCTCTCCAGGTCGTTCTAACGAGCTCGTTCGAATGAGCTCGTTCGAACGAGCTTCTAACGAGTTGACCAGTCGCTTCTAACGAAAGGGAATTTCGTTCGATAACTTCGTTCGAATGAGATCTCGTTAGAAGGTACAGTTCATTCAAACGAACTGAAATCTCGTTCGAACATCCTCGTTCGAACGAGACTTCTAACGAGCTGGCAGTTTAGGCCTTTTTGGCCTGTTTTGATTTTGGGAGTCCCGTAACCTTGTTCGAGGATAGAGATAACATTCCTTTGATGGTGTATTAGTATACTTGGGGCATTTGGGATATTATGAGGAGTAAATTATATAAGTGTGGATCAAATCAAATAGACATTTGAATTGAGACGTGAGTGCCTACTACGACGTGAGAATAAATTACGGTGCATATAAATATGGACCGGGATTATATAATTTGTATATATATTCAGTTGGTACGAGAATGTGATAAGTACTACAATTAAACTACGGGGATTACTAAGATGTGTGCTTACTTAGTATTGGTATATGATTTGTGTGTATGACATACCTACCATACTTACTATCACGGGAGGTTTGTGTTCGCTTAGGGCCCTCTAATCCTTGTGTTGCCCGGATTTAGACTGGTTACCTCGATGAACATAGGTCAGAGAAGGACTTATTGGGATGTTAATAAGTCTGCTGATCGTGGGAGCGCAGGTATGTGCGTGACCCATGTGATGTGACTGTGTTCGCCTCCACTATTTATGATTTGTGTTATCTGAACTATTCCTCAGAGATTCGGAATATGTGATCCTTATGTACGTGATGTACCGGGATGGATAGCAGAGTATGTGTGCACCGTAGTTTAGTCTCGGGGTGCTTATATTGTATATTTATGTTGTGGAAAATATACGCTTAATAAATTGGGAACTTTCATATGGTATTGTGTGTAACTATGGAATAATATAGAGGGCTAATCTATAACGAGCTGTATTACTTTTGTGTGAGAACCTGAATTTACGTTAAGCACCTATTTAAACTGATATCGTTATAATGTTAATGGAACCGAGTAATAAGGGTAGGACCTATGACAGTCTAGCTAGGTATGATGTTACTTAGCTAGTGGTTTGTGTCGTTTTAGATGGGTACTTACGTTAGGAGTGCACAGTTAGACAAGAGGTGAGAATATCAGGTGAGTGCACGTCCTAACATGTACTTTGCATTTAATGTTTTAAATGTTTTTAAAGCACTTGCAGGTTTTTAAAATATCTCCACATTCGGGCTCTGACCCGTTTGCTTTCAAATCTATTTTTCTTGTAAAACCATTTTAGGTGCCCAGCCACAAGGACACCATGCATAGGATACTTATTCAGGTGACGAGCTGTAGCTGTTTGTGGAAGCTACAGGGATTTGCTTTTAGACGCTTCTACCATTTGGATTCCTGATTCAGTATTTATCGGTTGTAGGGTATGTTGCCCATTTCTATTGGAGACATCGTTCCATTTCAGTTTTCAGACTTTGTCATGTATTGATTCAGTATTCAGTATTTTCGTTACTAATTTCAGTTGTGGGATTTGTAGTGAGGAGTTTTCCTCCACACTTTATTTACATTATGTGATGGTTATTCTATTTACTTCGTTATGGTGAATGGTGTTATTATTCTTCATTACACTTGTTGCATGTTAATCAGACTTAAATTAAAATTTGGCAACTTACTTTTTAAATACTAGGTGGTTAGTAATCATTAAAATGTTTTCGACAGTGATGTTATTAACTGTACCAACTTGGCATTTTGAATTAATTTAATAAAGGAGTATCTACCCGATATTTAATTAGTCGGGGTGTCACAGGTGGTATCAGAGCATCAGGTTCTAGTGTCCTTAGGATCTGTACGACTATTATGTTTCCGCTAAGCTTTCTTTGATATAGAGCCCTATATTTTAGGACTGTTGTACTCTTTTTGTGTATGCTTCGTTCTTCAGCTATTTTAAGTTTATAACTGCGAACTTATAAACTTCATTCTGATTTCAGATGCCTCCACGATGTGCACGACGAGTTCCCAGGGATGCAATGCCCGAACCCCAGCCCGCTCCAGTTCAGGGCATGATGAACGCCGCTGAGGTTGCAGCTATAGTAGCCCAAGCGGTAAATGCCGCTATTGCCGTAGTCCAGCAGGCACCACCTCAGGCGCCGGTTGTCGCGCCAGTACAGGCAAATGCATTCCTGTCCGCTTGGGAGCGTGTACGTGACGCTTTTCAGAAAGCGCATCCGCCAGATTTTGCAGGTAGCTCAAATGTGGTAGTCTCGAGCCAGTGGAGGAAGGATATACAGAGGCACTTGAGGATGTATGAGTGCACGGATGTTCAGAAGCAGGTGCTAGCTACTTTCAAGCTAGTTGGATCTGCACTGCAGTGGTGGAAGTCTATTACCACCATGGAGGAGAGGGATACTCTCACTATTCAGGACTTCTGGGTGCGGTTTGACCGCAAGTACTTTCCGTCCGCTGTTCATACAGAAATGAGGAGGAAACTGATGAATCTGAAGTAAGAGGGTAAGACCGTGGCCGAGTATGAGGCCGAGTTCACGAATCTGTTGAATATCGTTTCAGATGAGATACCAACAGAGACGAAGAAGATTGAGAAGTTAACGGATGGGTTGACATGGATGATTCGTCAGCATCTGTTAGGGAACCTTTCGTTGGCCACTTATTCTGATATGGTTAATGCTGCTATGTTACACTGCCAGGATCACCGCTTTCATATAACTGAGAGCAAGAGATCGGGAGAGTCTAGCCATCAGGGCAGGACAGGAGGACATGGTGCCGGTGGGGCACAATCTGTTCAGGGGCAGAGACAGGGTGAGCAGTGTTCTCAGCAGGGGGATCAGAAGAGGTTCTGATCAGGGAACTACAGACAGGGACAGGGAGGTTTCCTTCAAGGCCATCAGGGTCCAAACGGCCATTAGGGCCAACAGGGGCAGAATGGGCAGCAGTTTCACCAGGGCCAACAGGGCCAAGGGAGGAACGGTAACGGCCACCAGGGCAGGGGATCGCAGGGGCAGAGAGGAGGGAACTTCCCAGGGAAGTGTTTTGTTTGTGGCAAGACTGGCCATAAGCGACAGGATTGTCCTGATAGGGGCAGGGCCCCACAGCAGCAGCAGCAGGGTGCTCGCCAGGAGCCACAGAGGCCTATGTTTCCCGCTGCTCTCCCCGCACCGCCACAGATGGCAGCATTGCCACCCATTCCAGCAGTCCCAGTTCAGCAGGGGTAGTTACAGTATGGACGTGTCTACACCGTCCACCAGGCTGCAGTTCCACAGGCACCACCCGCGATTGAGGGTACGTTTCCTATCCATGGCACTATGGGTCGGGTATTATTTGATACGGGGGCTACACATTATTTTATAGCTACACACTTCACGAAAGCTTTAGGATTGTTAGCTACGGCAGAGAGCACAGTGACGTGTGTCGACTCACCATTGGGGAGTGGGTCACTTATTTTTTTTATATGCTGAGGAGTGGTGGTAGAGATTGGTGGTTTGGTATTACCTGCAGACATGTTGGTATTAGATATGCATGTTCACGATGTGATTATCGGTATGGATTGGCTTGTAGCTTATAGGGCCATGATTGATTGCTTCAGTGGGAGCATTGTTTTTGCCATTCCGGGGCAAGAGATGTTTGTAGTGGCGATGCCTCGCCCAGAGGGAGGATCGACCGCTCATCTGTATTACATTGAGGAGGATACCTCTATGGAGGTAGTGATTCCTTTAGATTCTATCCCAGTAGTCAGGGAGTATTCGGATGTGTTTCATGAGATACCAGGCCTACCCCCCAGTCTAGAGATAGATTTTGTTATAGACCTATTACCAGGTACGAGGCCTATAGCACGCGCACCGTACCGTATGGCTCCGGCAGAGATACGAGAGCTACGAGATCAGATAGAGCAGCTGTTAGGTCAGGGCTTTATTCGCAGGAGTACCTCACCTTGGGGCGCTCCAGTTTTGTTTGTGAAGAAGAGGGACGGTTCACTGAGATTGTGTGTGGACTACCGAGAGTTGAATAAGGTCACGATACGGAATAAGTATCCGTTTCCTCGAATCGATGACTTATTCGACCAGTTGAGAGGAGCTTCTTTCTTCTCAAAGATTGACTTGAGATCGGGATACCATCAGTTGCGTATCAGGGAGGAGGATGTCTCGAAAACTGCGTTCTTGTCGAGATATGGTTCTTACGAGTTTCGGGTTACACCATTTGGTTTGACCAACGCTCCAGCAGTGTTTATGGACTTGATGAACAGAGTGTTCAGGGATTTCCAAGATCAGTTTGTCATCGTCTTCATCGATGATATTCTGGTTTACTCCCAGACAGAGGAGAAGCACGCCGAGCATTTGAGGCAAGTATTGCAGACACTCCGTCAGAACGAGTTCTATGAAAAATATGGGAAGTGTGGGTTTTGGCTGAAGGAGGTCCAGTTTTTGGGACACATTATTTCCGATCGAGGAATATCTGTTGATCCGGGGAAAGTATCCGCGGTGAGGGAGTGGGGACAGCCCACGACACCGACTGAGATTCGTAGTTTCTTGGGTCTAGCTGGATACTACAGGAGGTTTATTCGGGGTTTCTAGTAGATAGCAGGTCCTTTGACACATCTGACTCGTAAGGGTGTGCCCTACATCTGGAGTGATGCCTGTCAGTTGGCATTCGATGAATTGAAGGATAAATTGACCTCAGCACCTGTGTTAGCATTGCCGAGACCGGGAGTTGAGTATTTGGTTTACACCGATGCGTCTTTGCAAGGACTTGGAGGTGTATTACAGCAGGAGAGACAGCCCATAGCTTATTCTTCCCATAAGCTTAAGCTTCACGAGAAGAATTACCCCACGCATGATTTGGAGTTGGCGGCAGTGGTATTTGCCCTACGGATTTGGAGGCACTATCTTTTGGGGGAGAAGTTCCAACTGTTCACGGACCACAAGTCCCTACAATACCTGTTCACGCAAAAAGAGTTGAATATGTGGCAGCGTAGGTGGCTTGAGTTTGTGAAAGACTACCAGTTCGATATCCAGTATCACCCAGGCAAGGCTAACGTGGTAGCATACGCGTTGAGACGTAGGCCAGTAGATGAGGAGGTAGAGGTGTGTAAGGCAAAGTGGAAGGAGTTGGGACACCAGGATGCAATGGCCCGATCTTTCATGTCTGTGATGACCGTTACACCGCAGATTGTCACGAAGGTAGTATGGGCACAGGCTAATGACTTGTTCAGTCAGGAGCAGATAGTTCGATTACTATCAGAGGGAGCCGAGTCCCATACCGTCAGCTCAGACGGGGGATTACGCTTCAATGGGAGATTGGTGGTTCCGAAAGGAGAGAGATTGCGACACGAGATGATGGCAGAGTCGCACGGCTCACGGTTCGCGGTACATCCCGGAGGGGACAAGATGTACCAAGACATGAGACGCCAATATTGGTGGAGCGGTATGAAGAGAGATATCGCTGAGTTTGTTTCGAAATGCGCCACTTGTCAGCTAGTAAAAGTGGATCATCAGAGACCGGCAGGACTTCTACAGCCGTTGGAGGTCCCGGTGTGGATGTGGGAGAGCATATCCATGGATTTTATCACGGGGTTGCCTACGTCGCAGAGGGGTCACGAATCCGTTTGGGTAATTTTGGACAGGTTGTCCAAAGTCACTCACTTTTTACCCGTAAGGACTGACTACACTACGGGACAGTATGCCCAGCTCTTCATTTCAGAGGTTGTGAGACTTCACGGTGTGCCCCTAAATATCGTGTCTGACAGAGATAAGATATTTGTTTCGAGGTTTTGGGAGAGTTTCCAGGAGGCCATGGGCACGGAATTGCGGTTGAGTACAGCCTATCAGCCGCAGACCGATGGGAAGACAGAGCGCATAAATCAGATGTTGGAGGATATGCTACGCATGTGCATTATTGACTTTGGAGGTGGATGGGAGCAATACCTTCCACTGGTAGAGTTTGCTTATAATAACTCCTACCAGTTCACTATTGGCATGGCTCCGTTTGAGGCGTTGTACGGTAGGCCTTGTCGTTCCCCAACATGTTGGTTAGAGGTGGGGGACAACAAATTACTTGGGCCGGAAGTGATTCAGGATACTTCGGCAAGGATTGAGTTGATTCGAAGTCGCATTCGGGTAGCTCAAGACAGGCAGAAGAGTTATGCTGATGCGAAGAGATTTTTCAGAGAGTTCCAAGTGGGGGACCAGGTTTTGCTCAGAATATCTCCTATGAAGGGTATTATGCGTTTCGGGAAGAAGGGGAAGTTGGCACCAAGGTATGTGGGGCCGTTTCCTATTATTGAGCGGATCGGACCGGTTGCGTATAGACTTGGGTTACCGGAGCATTTGCATCGGATTCACGATGTGTTTCATATTTCCTCGCTAAGGAAATACCTTAGAGATAATTTGGCTCATTCTCACATTGCTGTGGAGGACATCGATCTCCAGCCGGATAGCTCCTATGAGGAGGGGTCGATTGCTATTTTGGACCGAAGTGAGAGGAAGCTGCGGTCAAAGATAGTTTCGTTAGTACGTGTTCAGTGGCGACATCACAATGTCGAGGAGTCCACATGGGAGCGTGAGGATGAGATGCGCGAACGTTATCCGGAGTTGTTTTTAGCAGGTACTTTCTAGTTCCGAATTTCGGGACGAAATTCAGTTATTAGGGGTGAAGTATGTAATACCCCGTATTTTTTGCTATATTTATTTTTGGGATTAATTAATTATGAGAATTAATTGGAAATTAATCCGGGTAAAATACTAGCAAGATGTGAGTTAGTATTTGACTATATTGAGTATATATGATGTTATATGAATATTGAATTATGAAATTTGTCGTGAGATTGATATACGACAATTTGGTCATTTTATTGGGACGCGTGTGACAGTCGCGTCAGGATATACTTATTTTATTTATAAAAGTGAATTTAAATTCTATTAACCGTATGGTCGTTTTGAGTGCGCCAACGCGTCTGGAAGGGTCGAGATAGTCAGAAAACACTAGCCGGGGGTGTAGTTTGGGTCCCGGGATATTTTTAGGCCATACCGGCAACATAAAGGGTATTTTGGTAATTTTGTATTTTTGGGAATCATTAATGACGAAAATTAGGAGTCTTTAGCTGATTGGGAATAGACCCACTAAACCCACTAACCAACCCTTAATGACCCAATAAGCTACGGAGGTTATCAAATTAGGTTTCCAACTTTCCAAAAGAAAACCTTAGCCACCATAGCCACCTTTGGAGAAGAAAGCTTGTAGAGAAGAAATTCTGCAGAAAGAGAGGGAGAGAGCTTCATCATCAACATCAAAATCAGAGATAAACTTAAGTCAAGTGGTTTATTATCGTTTAATTTCATAGAATGCTCTTTCCATGTGTAGGAATTTAATAAAATTGATTTGTTCTTGGTGAAATATGAAGACCCATGTATTTTAGAACTTAGAACTTGAAATCTTGAGGAGAATGGCATGTAGAATGGTAGGTAGATGATTATTCTGATGATATTAGTTATTGGATGAAACTAAAAACGGATTTAAGTTGGGTTAATTCATGATTTAAAATTTTAGGGTTTATGTTCTTGAAAAATTGGGGGAAAGTGATGAGCCTTGATGATTTAGTGATGATTGGGATGAATTAGCTCCTTAAAATACGTTAGTTTATAACCTTGTTATGAGTAGGATTGATTAGAGACCTTAAAACCCTGTTGGGACGAATTTTAGAGGAGATTTGTGGAGTAAGAATTGATGAAAAACGAAAGTAGGAAAATCTGGGCCGAAACTGGCCCCTCATTAGAAGACCTCTCCAGGTCGTTCGAACGAGCTCGTTCGAACGAGCTTCTAACGAGTTGACCAGTCGCTTCTAACGAAAGGAATTTCGTTCGATAACTTCGTTCAAACGAGATATCGTAAGAAGGTACAGTTCATTCGAACGAACTGAAATCTCGTTCGAACAGCCTCGTTCGAACGAGACTTCTAACGAGCTCGCAGTTTGGGCCTTTTTTGCCTGTTTTGGTTTTGGGAGTCCCGTAACCTTGTTTGAGGATAGAGATAACATTCCTTTGATGGTGTATTAGTATACTTGGGGCATTTGGGATATTATGAGGAGTAAATTATATAAGTGTGGATCAAATCAAATAGACATTTGAATTGAGACGTGAGAATAAATTACGGCGCGTATAAATATGGACCGTGATCATATAATTTGTATATATATTAAGTTGGTATGAGAATGCAATAAGTACTACAATTAAACTACGAGGATTACTAAGATGTGTGCGTACTTAGTATTGGTATATGATTTGTGTGTATGACATACCGACCATACTTGCTATCACGGGAGGTTTGCGTTCGCTTAGGGCCCTCTAATCCTTGTGTTGCCCGGATTTAGACTGGTTACCTCGATGAACATAGGTCAGAGAAGGACTTATTGGGATGTTAATAAGTCTGCTGATCGTGGGAGCGCAGGTATGTGCGTGACCCATGTGATGTGACTGTGTTCGCCTCCACTATTTGTGATTTGTGTTATCTGAACTATTCCTGAGAGATTCGGAATATGTGATCCTTATGTACGTGATGTACCAGGATGGATAGCAGAGTATGTGTGCACCGCAGCTTAGTCTCGAGGTGCTTATATTGTATATTTATGTTGTGGAAAATATACGCTTAATAAATTGGGAACTTTCATATGGTATTGTGTGTAACTATGGAATAATATAGAGGGCTAATTTATAACGAGCTGTATTACTTTTGTGTGAGAACCTGAATTTACGTTAAGCACCTATTTAAACTGAGATCGTTATAATGTTAATGGAACCGAGTAATAAGGGTAGGACCTATGACAGTCTAGCTAGGTATGATGTTACTTAGCTAGTGGTTTGTGTCATTTTAGATGGGTACTTACGTTAGGAGTGCACAGTTAGACGAGAGGTGAGAATATCAGGTGAGTGCACGTACTAACATGTACTTTGCATTTAATGTTTTAAATGTTTTTAAAGCACTTGCAGGTTTTTAAAATATCTCCACATTCGGGCTCTGACCCGTTTGCTTTCAAATCTATTTTTCTTGTAAAACCATTTTAGGTGCCCAGCCACAAGGACACCATGCATAGGATACTTATTCAGGTGACGAGCTGTAGCTGTTTGTGGAAGCTACAGGGATTTGCTTTTAAACGCTTCTACCATTTGGATTCCTGATTCAGTATTTATCGGTTGTAGGGAATGTTGCCCATTTCTATTAGAGACATCGTTCCATTTCAGTTTTCAGACTTTGTCATGTATTGATTCAGTATTCAGTATTTTCGTTACTTATTTCAGTTGTGGGATTTGTAGTGAGGAGTTTTCCTCCAGACTTTATTTACATTATGTGATGGTTATTCTATTTACTTCGTTATGGTGAATGGTGTTATTATTCTTCATTACACTTGTTGCATGTTAATCAGACTTAAATTAAAATTTGGCAACTTACTTTTTAAATACTACGTGGTTAGTAATCATTAAAATGTTTTCGACAGTGATGCTATTAACTGGACCAACTTGGCATTTTGAATTAATTTAATAAAGGAGTAGCTACCCGGTATTTAATTAGTCGGGGTGTCACAGGTTTGGGGAAACATGTCAATCTCATAGGTTTGAAGATCTCCTACAAGTTCTTCTAACTTAAGTGATTTTAAATTTCCCAAAGAGTTCAAAATAATGATTTTAGGAATAAAGCGTTTTGGGAGAGATCTCAAAATATTTTTAACGACACGCGTTTTATCAATCACCTCACCCAAATTAAAACATGTGTTAACAATGTCCGACAAACGTGCATAAAAATCATCAAAGCATTCAGACACAGACATGGTGATAGTCTCAAATTGGGTGGCCAAATTTTATAATTTAGACTCCTTAACAGCGTTCGTACCCTCATGTGTCAATTTCAAAACATCCCAAGCCTCTTTAGACATGGTGCACATCATAATTTGGCAAAACTCATAAGGAGTGACAGCTCCAGAAATAGCACTAAGACCACGGGAATTAAAATTAGACATTTTATAATCATCTTCGATCCAGGATGACACGGGTTTTAAAGAGGTGATGTTATTAACCGTGACCGTGGGAGGAGTCCATCCGTTTTCACAGAGCAACCAAACATGCTCGTCAATAGCTTTTAAACTTGATTTCATGCTAGCTTTCCAATAGGCATAATTATTTCCATAAAAAATAGGCATCTTATTAAATGAACGTTCCATTGGAAAAATTGCGATTTTTTCACAAAACTGATTTAAAAAGAAAATCAATATCACACGATTTTGCGGGAAATAGAATACACGATAAATTAGCGTAACCTGCTCTGATACCAATTTGTAAACATGAGTAGACAAATTTTATCAGAAAGTAAATCCTTGAAAAATCTGGATCACGTGATAAATTAGCGTAACCCGCTCTGATACCAATTTGAAAAACCGAATAACGACGGTGTGATAATTGATTAAATCTCTATATACTATAAAATGCTACACAAGCATTTAATGACACGATCTTCTAAGGCTATCCATGTGGCACATTCATATCTCTATACTACTACTTAATAACCTTTTCCCTTTCTCTCTCTCTCTTTTTTTCGTGTTACAGACTGTAATTGAGGATCTCATTTATTTACACCAACCTGCCTATCCCTCTCTTGCAACCGGTTCATTTCCCCATTCCATACATCTCCTTTATTCATCGACAATATATTTTTCTTTATCAACCATATACCCCCTCCAGCTCCAAATCACATACTCCTTAAAACCCTCTTTCATCCCCATCGCATCTCCCCCATCCGCCACATACTCCACCGGCGTGTATGAAGCATCGCCAGATTTACAATCGAGATTCTCTGTGGCTTCCAGAAAGGGAATTTTGGTGATTTGAGTACTCTCATGGGAAGAGTTTTTTTTAAATAAGAACTTACATATTAACGATTGGACTTCAATAGCAATAGGGTTTTGTTGGGGTGCATTCACACATGGATATAACTTTTTGAAGGGTTTTGATCAAAAGCTTCATAGCAGGTTTAGATTGATGATTGGTCGTGATCGGTTGGATTTTTTTTTATCGAACGATCAATCTAATTTTGGTTTGGTTTATTGATCCATTCTGATCCGGTTCATTTGGTGAGGGTTAAACAATTCTGGTTGATTTGAATCAACGATTTTACATAGAGGTGATGATCGAGAGAGTGAAGTCTTGAGGTGTTGATGTGTGTTAAATATGAAACACACATCGCTTACTGACTACATCAGCAATTTTAGCAATTCAACAATTCATTATACACATAGAGGTTGATTGATCAATTAGATCCCATCACTCATGTAAGTTTTCAATTGTAGTTCAATGAGAATTCTCTTTGTATGATTGAATGTGGAGGATATTGTGTGAAATATTGGCTCATTTGAGTTGGCTGTCATATGTCTTTGACGTTTGATATGTATTTTTATTACTCGGACCCATTTTCTTATGGGTTCTACGCATAGTTGGCTTTTCAATTGGTTGCTTTACCCATGAATTAGATACATGGAATCAGATTCCGAATTTCATCATCACTAAGTGGTTTGATTGATTGATTTATAATATGAACCAATTGAAGAAATGATTTGAAAGGAGACATGTTTTCTGTACGTTAAATTCTGTCTTTTAATATGTAAGTTCTTATTTAAAAAAAAAGACATCAACCCCTGTGAGACTCTCTCTGCAACAAGGTTTCCAAATTCTCTTCACAATTCATTAATTAAGAGGATCCAAATATGATACTGATTTTAATTCAACAAGGTATTAAGAGGATCCAAATATGATATTGATTTTAATCCAACAAAGTTTTCGTTTCTTGCAGATTTAAACTTTCAAAAAGGTACTAGGGGCATTTTTCTTCCCACAACAGTTGTATTATTGAATTCAATGTGTACAATGAAAAGATAGTAACACCATAGTTTTTTTTCCTGCAACCACTGTATGTTGAGATAATGTTTTTATAGTCATCTATTTAGTTTTTAGGATAGAATCCGGCTTATATTTTTGTTTCAATTTGTATTTGTATTATGAATACCTCATTGTGTTACTCTCTCTCTCTCTCTCTCTCTCTCTCTAAATATATATATAGAGAGGGTGGCTCAGGTGCGCACCAAATGGTGCGGATCTGGTGTGCACCTTAATTACTTTTAGCAAAACAAAGTTATTTGAAGTATTTCTATTTCAAAACCACACAAAAACCGTTCCTATCTCCCTTCTCCCTCTCATCAAAACCCAGCTCCATTAAGCCCGAGCTCGTCGTCCTCACACATCTGATTGATACACTACTCCACATCTGCCAACACAATCGAATACAGCACAAAGGTATGAACTCAAATCTGGCCATGGATGTTGGACCGATTTCAAATCTGAATCGAAATTGTTTGGGTAAAAAATGTTTGGGTTAAATTGTTTGGATTAAATCGAAAATGTTTGGGTTAAATTGTTTACATTTAATTGCTCCATTTTTGTACCAGTTAGTTTCTAAGTTTTTTGTACCAATTAATTTTTTGGTTTTAACAGTTAGTTTCTAGGTTTTATAATTAACAGTTAGTATATGGGTTTTTTTTAATCAAATTGTTTGGGTCAAAAATGTTTTGGTTAAATTGGATCAATTTGGTTTACATTTAATTGCTCCATATTTCACAAAATAAACCCTAGATAGATACAAACATGTATACATGTAACTGTTTGGGTACAAATTATAGCAATCACTTAATTTGTATAACTGTTTTGGTTAAATATTTTCAGATAAAAAAGTCCTTAATTTGCAGGATATGGAGTCCCCTAAAAGTTCATCTACCTCCCAGATTTTATGTCATTGCGGAGATCGTGCGGAAATGCGAACATCAAAGACATCGGGGAATCCGGGGCGACGTTTTGTTGCGTGCCTTAATTATAAAATAAATTCTTGTGGGTTTTTTCGTTGGATTGATACCGGGAAATCAGTGGATTCCCAAAAATCGGTTGACACCAAGAATGCAGTTGAAATTGAATATGGTGATCTTAGTGTGAAGATAATGGAGTTGGGCAATAAAATTGGCGAAATGGAGATGAAGTTGGGCAAAAAAATTGATGACCTAGAGAAGAAGTTGGACAAATTAGAGAAGAAGATTGCGAAAAAAGTGGAGGGCTGGGAGACGAAGTTTGACAATTTGTATTTCCGTATGAATTGTATTCTGGTTGTAATTGTAGCAATTTTAATTTTTAAGATGTCGATGTAATGTGAAACTATGTAATGCACTCCACTTTGGGTTATGTAATGTGAAACTCCACTTTGGGTTATGTAATGTGCCATTTTGAATCATATTATGTAATGCACATGTAGTTTGGGTTGTGTAAGAAAATCACCAAATTCTATAATTAGGCTGTCCAGGCATGTCCTGAGTAAGAAGATGGGAAATAGCGGCCTTTCAATCAACCTTTATAAGCTGTTTGGATACCAACATTAACAGTAAGCCCTTTATAGGAATCCTCTTGTTGTTCCCCACCAGCTGCAGGCATTTCTGGGATCCCTTAGACAACTTTGACCAAAATTTGATACAAGAAGTGATATTGGAGCAATAATTTGAATAGAAAAATGCCCAAAAGGTGGGAGAGTTTCTAGCCTTCCCATATGGTATCAAAGGTACTAAAAGCGTCAGCATAAATCCATTAATTCCCAATTGAGGTTCAATACAACAGTTACTAACTTCAACAGCTATAATACCAGTTGTACAAACTTCAACGGCTATAACTTCAACAGCTATATACCATTTGGTTTAAGGGTTTCTTATTTCAGCAGAATATATTCCCCATGGTTTAAGTGTATTGTAGAAATTTGGATTACTCAAATATGCATTTTTTAATTGAATAGAATTCCTAAATACCTGCAGGTTTGAATTTGTCCTTGGAATCTTGATAGATTGGTTATCTTTTCCAAATTCTACAGTTGATTACTTTCTTTTTTCAAAGCTGGTCAACTTTCTAAAATTTTCAAATCATATGCATTAATAGAATTCCTATATTGTATTTTTCTGATAATATATAAACCCTTCAACAGCTATACTACCAGCTATGAATATAGAAGTCCTTGGAACTCAGTATAACTTCAACAGCTATACTAACTTCAACAGATAGATTGGTTATTTTTTCCAAATTCTACAGTTGATTACTTTCTTTTTTCAAAGCTGGTCAACTTTCTAAAATTTTCAAATCATATGCATTAATAGAATTCCTATATTGTATTTTTCTGATAATATATAAACCCTTCAACAGCTATACTACCAGCTATGAATATAGCAGTCCTTGGAACTCAGTATAACTTCAACAGCTATACTAACTTCAACAGCTATACTACTAGTTATACAGTTATACTAACATTCAAAACACTTATATTAAAAATAGTTATACTAACACCACTGAATACATTAATTCCCAATTGAGGTTCAATACAAACAGATTACAAAACCAGTGAATACAATTGAAGTTCATATTGAACTGAATTTCAATATTTGACAGAATACAACTGAATTACAAGACCACTGAATGCAACACCACTCAATAGAACACAACATCAACTCGTTGAATCATCACTCTCTTCGTATTCACTTCCACCTTGGCCATCGTCGATCCTACAAAATAAAGGTAAATTAGTTTTGTTTACTAACTTGTAAAATAAATAAATACAATATAAATTAATGTTTTTTACCTATTATTGATCAACGGGCAATTTCTTTTATCATGCGATTGTCCTACCATGCCGCAACCATTGCAGCGGCGTACATTAGACTTCTTCACTCTACCCATTGCTTTTTCTTTCCCTCCTTTAAGCCTTTTACCACATCCTTTTGCTCTAACCTTATGTGGTTCCTTGTAAACATTACTGTCATTACAACTCATGTTCACCGAAACGCCTACACTTGGTTTGACGAAAACTTTTGCATTAGAACCAATACAAACAAATTTCTTGATTTTCTCAAGTATGTCGTCCAAACCTTCATTGTAAATTTGAATTCCTTCCGAACTACTAAGGGCCGTATCAACGACATTCAAGGACCTTTGTATTAGTTGACTCCGTTGAAGAAAATATGACTTGTCATCGGTTATATCGATGCCACAAGAATCGACGACCATTGTATTAACTGACTTTGCCGATTTTGTCCATCTCTTCAAAATGTATTGGCTCGGTAAGGCATCAATATCATCAAACTTTTGCAAATAAGCCAAAATATGTCGGCATGGGATCCCAGCGCTTTCAAACATCTTGCAAGGACATGAGACAAATTCCAAATTAGTGTCGTAAATAATTTCTCGTACCTTTTTCGTGTCACCGGTCTTCCTTCGGATAGAATAGACATGTTTACTTCCGTCCACCTTCACCTGTTCAAACTTGTAACTCATTATTTCCCACATCTCATCTTGGAATTTATAGAATATTTCATTTGTATAAATTTCTACCATCTGCACTAAAGCCTCATGAAATAGTTTAAGTCTCGGCTTCTCGGTCAAGTCTTTGTGATCGGCATACAACTCTTCATGACGTCGACGCTTAAGCCCCCTACCGAATTGGATCATAAAATCCACAAGCGAGTTCTTTTTTGAAACATATTTTTTAAAAAATGAATGGGCACTTTCAGCTCGTTGGCTACTTGACATTCCGTTGGAGAAAATATGATTCACATAAGCAGGAACCCATTGAGAACGAATTTCAAACATAGAACGGAGCCATTTATTGTCAGTTAAACCACTCTTGTGAACAAGATCAATCCATTTAGCATCAAACTCTTCCCTTATTTCAGAATTCCATATGCAATCAGAAAACTCTTTGTAGTAGGCCTTAAATTTCAAAGAATCAATTTTTTCAAGAAATTTCATTAATATGTGCCAACTGCAATACCTGTGATAGGTGTGTGGGAGGGCTTCTGATATTGCTCTTGTCATTGCCGGATCTTGATCAGTGATAATCATCTTCGGTGCATCGCTCGGCATGGCTTCCAAAAAGCGATTGAAAAGCCAAATATATGAATCTACGGTCTCATCACTCAGAAAAGCACAACCGAATAAGATAGTCTGCCCATGGTTATTCACTCCCATCAGTGGCGCAAAAATCATACCATAACGATTAGTATTGTATGTGGTATCAAATATTACCACATCCCCAAAAGACTTGTAATCTCGTCTGCTAATTGCATCAGCCCAAAAACAATGCTTAATTCGTTGTTCACTATCTGTTGCAATTTTGTAAGTGAAAGACGGATTATTTTCTTCTTTTAGTTTAAGAAACTCGTGCAACATATCTCCGTCGTGCCCCTTCAATTCATTGCGCCTATCCCTCTCTTGATTGAATAAATCTTTTTGCGTAAACCCGATATTTTCAAAGCCACCCGCTTGCAGTCCAAGAAAGTTAAATTGTTGGTGCGGTGGTATATTGATCATTCCAAGCTGTTGAGTTAAGCACTTTTGGGAACTCGATATGCTCCGATGAGACCTCAAAAAATGGGTTTTCCTTGGCGTCGTCAACGGGTGGCTATGACCCTCCACAAACGAAATAACCACATATGCGCCACTCGAATGCATCGCAACTGCAATTTTTGCTTTACAACCCTCTCTAATGGAACCCCGACGTCTAGAATTCCCTTGAATATCTACAACCTTGCCCTTTCCTTGTTTGAAACAAACATACTCCTTCCTTATAATTTTGTTACTCTCAATATCCTTCTTCTCAGTCCAATTACGAACACTAAACCCCGCTATATGCGTTGTAACAACTCTTCACTTCATCAAGGGTTTGGAACTCTTGACCTATTTTTGGCTTTAGGTCATCCCGCACTTGAGGGTTGAAATATTTATCATTTTCATCCTAATTTAATGTAACACATTGTTCCCCTCTATCACCCGCAATATCTAAATTGACATTTTGCTCAATCTCAAACTCAAAAGCCATATTTTCTCCGATCCACGTTTCTTTATTAATGCTCGAACTATCCATTTTCTACAAAAGAAATAGCAAAACATTAACTCAACTATTATAAACAAAAATAACTATTAATTTGAAAACCTAGTTATTATATAATTTGATTAAAAAAATTAAAAAAACCTATATACTAACTGTTAATTATAAAACCTAGAAACTAACTGTTAAAACCAAAAAATTAATTGGTACAAAAAACCTAGAAACTAACTGGTACAAAAATGGAGCAATTAAATGTAAACAATTTAACCCAAACATTTTCGATTTAACCCAAACATTTTTGACCCAAACAATTTCGATTCAGATTTTAAATCGGTCCAACATCCATGGGCAGATTTGAGTTCATACCTTTGTGCTGTATTCGATTGTGTTGGCAGATGTGGAGTAGTGTATCAATCAGATGTGTGAGGACGACGAGCTCGGGCTTAATGGAGCTGGGTTTTGACGAGAGGGAGAAGGGAGATAGGAACGGTTTTTGTGTGGTTTTGAAACAGAAATACTTCAAATAACTTTGTTTTGCCAAAAGTAATTAAGGTGCGCACCAGATCCGCACCATTTGGTGCGCACCTGAGCCACCCTCTCTCTCTCTCTCTCTCTCTCTCTCTCTCTCTCTCTATATATATATATATATATATATATATATATATATATATATATATATATATATATATATATATATATATATATATATATATATATAGGTGACTTTTATCAGTTGTTTGTGATTATAAACTTGGATTTGGAGATTAGTGTTGAAAAAAATCCATACAGTCATGTTCACGGGATATGAGATAGGTAAAATATTTTTGTAAAATTTAATAAAGTTCAATTTAATAAGTTATAAAGATGCCCATGTAGAAATGGTTCCAAACTGAAAATAAAAGTGTTGGGAGGGTAGGAGGATAGGAGGGTATTAATATTTAAAATTACAAGTAGTTATCATATGATTTTGAACTAATTAATGTTCGATGTTATATGGTATTACTAAAGTTAGGGGAGACCTTTTGTTTTAAATGTATTTATTTTGTATTTCCTCTGGCATTTAATTTACAAGTCTTTTATCTATTATTGCAGACTTTCAGCTTGGGTATATTATTGTCACGTTTTTTCAAGATGCCATTTTTATTGAAAATTACAATATTTTACAATGCTAAAAGTTATTTATCATTATTTATTACTACAAAGGCAAGACTATAGATGACACAAATAAATAATTTACATTAAGAATGAACATCACAATACCGAGCCCGCGCATTGCGCGGGTTTATACCTAGTTAATTCGCAAGTTTCCAAGTAACCCTTATTTAATTAGAGTATACTTTTAAATCAAATAAATACAGCCCCTAAACATGCAGCTAAATTAACCCATCAAAAATAAAGCATGCAGCGCAGTAAATATGCTGAGACACAAATTTCAGGAAAAAATATCTTTCGGGTAAAACATTTATTTCACTATGAATATATAAATCGCAACTTACAATTACATAGAGAAATATGCAGTGGATCAACGCGCAGCCAACCCACAAAGACGCACAGTCTTGAACTCAGCAAAATAATACACGCAGCTCTCCTTAATGACACGCAACCGTAACACTGTGTAGAGACTCCCCTAATAATAACACGCAACTCTCAGTTGTAAAGATCTCCCCACAAAGGTTGAACAATAGCAAAGCTTGTGTTCTAGGGTTCCAAAAGATTCACACAAGTAATTGGAATTTTTGTGTGTGAATTAAAAAGATTTTGGCACATCAAAAATTGAAGTCTTGTTGTGTTTGAACTCTTAGAAACGTTTTCTCAAAGACTTGAAAAAATGAACCACCAAAAAAGGAATATATATAGGTAATTTGAGTTGGTGGAAAAAATCTCAGTTGATCTGCTCGAGATTATCAAATCCAGATCGGTCTGATTTTGATGCCGGATCGGTCCGATTATCGGATCAGTTCATTTTTAAAATCACTTCTTCGATTCAGCTTCGATCCGGGGTATACTGGTTTTGATGCAAATCGGATCGGTACGGGACTGGATCAGTTCATTTTTAAAAGAACCGAATCGGTCTGGGTTACCAGTAAAAAAAATTTCTTTCAAAAATAAAAACTTATTTTGCTTAAAAAACTTACTTTTTTTTTTATATAAAATCATTTTATAGAAGTTTCCCAATACTAAGTATGAAACTTTAAGGGACTTAAAAACAAAACTTTACCAAGTTCATTCTCAGAGAGGTTATGATGTTTAAGACGCTTTGATATTAGGATCCGTTGATGTAGATGCGATCTTGAATTTCTTCAACAATGTAACGACGTACGACATACATATTGACAATGGACAAAAATGTTCTTACACCTAAAGAACGTCGTGGAAACATATCAAAGATTGGTAAACAAGATGTTCAAAGAGCAGATCGAGAAGACAATGGAGGTGTATGTCAATGACATGTTGATAAAGACTCTCAAGGGCGACACTTATATGAATGACCTTGAGAGAAATTTTGATACGATGGACAAGTATAGAATGAAACTCAACCCCTCCAAATGTGTCTTCGGCGTAGGGACAAGTAAGTTCTTGGGGTTTATTACGAACCAAAGGGGGATTGAGGCCGACCCCGAGAATATCAAAGCTTTAATGGATATGAAGACTCAAACAATGATAAAATATGTGCAGAGGTTAACTGGATGGGTGGCTGCATTGAACAAGTTTGTGTCCAGAGCTACTAATAAGTGCCTTCCCTTCTTCAAGGTGCTCATAAAAGAATTTGAGTGGAATAAAGAGTGAAATAAGGCCATCAAGAGTTGAAGACCTACCTTAGCTCTCCACTCCTACTGACAAGGCCAGTTCAGAGAGAAAAATTGTAGTTGTATTTAGCAGTGTTTAAATCAACCATTAGTGCTACCATTGTCATACACAAGGATGGTGTGAAGAAACTAACCTACTTCAATAGTAAGGCCCTCTAGGGGTTCGAGCAAAGATATCGTAAAATGGAGAAGCTAGCCTATGCTTTAATCCATGCCTTAAGGAACTAAAATACTTACTTCGAGGCATATATTATAGTCGTCCTCACCGAATCTTCTCTTAGATAAGCCATCCATAAACCTGAGAAATCGGGTAGGTTTATAGCCTGGGCATAGAGTTAGGGGAGTTTCTTATCATATACCAGCAAAGAACGACCATCAAGGGACCGATCCTAGATGATTTCGTAGCCGAGTTCACATGGGATGAGGCCAAAAAAGAAGAGATTAATACTATAACTTGTGAGCCAGAAAGAAGAATGTGTATCCCATCGACCGAAGCCGAGACGAGTACATCAAGGTGTTTGAGAATGAGGAAGAGAAACACTTCTTCAATAATGGGGCCCTGAAAGAGGGTAAATTTTCAAAATATGGTACCGTATGGAACTTGTTTATTGATGGCTCTTCGTGTGAGACCAGAAGTGGAGCAGGTTAGATTGTGTCGACCCCAGATGGGACTAAGATTAAATATGCTCTGAGGTTCAATTTTAAAGTCTTCAACAACGAGTCGGAATATGGGGCCTTTTTGACACGACTCTCCCTTTCCAAAGCACTGAATATTGGCCAACTCATAATTCATAGTGACTCCAGGTTAGTTATGAATCAAATTTAAGGAGTATATGAGGCCAAGATTGACAGAATGGCCAAATACCTTGGAAGGGTAAAAGTAGCACTAAAGCATTTCGTAGAGGTGAAGCTGAAGAGGATACCTTTGCTAGACAACAACTAAGATGATGCTTTAGCAAGACTAGTATCTACCATAAGAACAGAAATGAGAAGGTCTGTGCCGATAAAGACCTTACATCAGTCGACCATTGAAGAGGAAGATAACACAGTGGAATTTCGTTTAAACTTGAACATAGGAGCTTCTCACTACAAGAAAAACTGCTTTCCACGACACATATTTTACGACACTTTATAAAAATGTGTCGTGGAAAGTAGATAAAGACGACACTTTATAAAAATGTGTGGTGGAAAATAGATAAAGACGACATAGTTTTGAAAAGTGTAGTAAATAATCCAATTATAATAAAAAACCACGACATGTAAAATAAATATGTCGTGTTTTTTTAAAGACGACACGCTATTAGGTATCGTAAATTTCTTTCCATGACTTTTCGAGACGTGTGTCGTGATTGAGAACTTGTTTTGGCGCCCTTTTGGCGCTGGAAATTTTCCTCCGCTTTTAAAAAAATAAAAAATCTATTAGACCTAACTGCCTCTTCGCACGATCCCCTACAAAATATTTCCAGCCAAAACGATTCTCGCTTCTAGCCGGTCCTCCCTCTCTCTCTCTCCAGCCATAACCTCCCTCCCTATCGCCATAATCTCGCTATA
The DNA here is from genome assembly GCA_949130495.1 of Sambucus nigra. Taxonomy (NCBI): domain Eukaryota; kingdom Viridiplantae; phylum Streptophyta; class Magnoliopsida; order Dipsacales; family Adoxaceae; genus Sambucus; species Sambucus nigra. Next base: position 442,890,337 of record OX422218.1, on the reverse strand, counting down.
GCTGTAAACTCCATTGACAGAGCCGCTCCTCCATTGAACACCTCCATTAATACAAGGTACTCTTTCTGTTAAGAAAAATAGCTGACAGCAATATGCTAAGTTGTCTTCTGGTTTATGTCATCCTAATTTGAAGCCCAATATGCTAAGTTGCTTACAACATGTCGGTGGACATAAAGAAAAAGAATGGTATAGGGTTTAACAGGTAATGGGAATATTTTGGTTTGTCCAAGTCATAGGCAAAGAAATATCTCTTGAGTCTTTTCATGTAACCAACACTTACTAAGTTAATTCATTCATGTCTATGTGGCCTATTTAATTTTTCATTTTCTAATTGATGCTGTCATGCTATAAAGTATGCAAAATGCAAACAGCGACCCCAAATTTGTAGTAGTTCTTCAATATAATTGTTCAATCTATTCTGCACTTTTAGAGAAGAACGATTACACATTTTTTCTTGATCTGATATTTGTCTAGAAAATGGAGAAGAGAAGTTGAGTAGATTTTTTTTAAACGAGGAGCATATTTAAAATTATTGACTTGTGAAATTTGATGAGGTCCCTGTTTTTTTTTGTTGCTTAAGATTTTGGGGTGAGAGGAAATATTGGTTGTGTTTGATTTGAGAGAGACGAGTGCTTTGATTTGTCTATTCGGACTCTTATGGAGATGAGAAGTTTTATTGTTGCTGGAACTGTAATGAAGTGGAGTTATTTTGCTGTTTTTGGAAGATGTTGAAGGCATTTTGGGAGGAATGTTTTCTAAGAATGCTATTAGTTATTTTTTGAAGGAAGATTGCATTTTAACTTGTTAGGCTAATGCTCGTATCATTATAATCCCTTGTTTTTATGTGGCTTGTAACACCTAAATATTTATTGATTCTACTGTTTTGGGCATGACTTTGATATTATGGTTATGAGTACATATTATGAGTTCCTCTTAATTATATAAGTTTGGTTTAAATTTCAGGAATTGTGGAATTGCTAATTGTGATGATATCATATATGTGGTGGATATGTTAATGTTAGTATAAGCAACATGCATTTGAGAAGCTGATTTTTATAAAAAAAAATTATACACTTTTAACGACATATTTTATACATCGTAAAATGATAATAACGATGCTTATATTTAGTCGTGTACAATATTAACGACAAGTACGTTTAGTCGTAAAATAACATTCATAACACATAATAAGTAGTCATGGAAGTTTTTTTTGTAATGACTTTTACGACTAGTAATTAGGTGTCGTGGATATTTGTTTCAACGATAATTGACAGGTGTCGTGAAATAGTTTTACGACACCACATATGTGTCGTGGCTATTTACGACTAGTAACTAGGTGTCGTGGATATTTGTTTCAACGACACTTGGCAGGTGTCATGAAATAGTTTTACGACACCATAAATGTGTCGATATGGAAGGTAACTTTCTACGACACCCCCCTTCAACGACTACATAAAATGTGTCGTGAAAATAGTTTCACGACACATATCAGGTGTCGTGGAAAGTATTTTTTCTTGTAGTGTCTTGGATAGATCTTATCACCCGATACATCATGGATGGGAATTACCCAATTCAAAAGCCGAGAAGAAGAAACTGAGGTATAAAGCAGCAAAGTTCTCCATCATAAGAGACATCCTGTATAAGAAAGGATTCCTACTCCCCCTACTTAAATGTGTCCATTCGTTTGATATTTTGAAGGAGATCCAGTCATATATGAGGAAAATCATTAGTGAAGAGAATCATCACTTAAGAATATTACTGGAAGACACTCTCCAAGGATGAAGCTGAATATGTGAAGAAGTGTGACAATTGCCAAAGGTTTTCCACCATTCCCTATCAACCTCATCATCCTCTAACTTCTATCATTTCTCTTTGGCTATTTATAGTCTGGGGTATTAACTTGGTAGGAACATTGTCGAGGGCTGTGAATAATTACCGATATCTGAATATAGCTCTTGATTATTTTTCAAAATGGGTGGAGGCCAAGGCGATGGTCATGATAACGAAAAAGAAATCCTTGCAATTTATTTAAAAAAACATTATCTACAGATACTACCTTCCTAAAACTTTGATTTTTGATAAGGAGAAGAAGTTTAAGAACATATCCCTCGATAAGTATTGTGAGCGGGTTGGCATCAAACAATTATTCAACTCCAGGCCGACCCAAGGCCAATGGGCAGACAGAGGTGACAAACAAAACAATTCTTGATGGAATCAAGAAAATGCTAGAAGGAGCCAACGAAATGTGGACTGAAAAGGTTCACATAGTCCTATGAGCCTATAGGACGAAGGATAGGACACCAACGGGGGAAACCCCATTTAGCCTAACCTATTTCTAAGAGGTTATGGTGCCGATAGAGATTAGTATCCTAACCCATAGGGTCCATACATATGACCCGAAGGAAAATGATGCAGAATATAGACTGGATCTGGACCTAGTGGAAAGGAGAAGGGATGACGTTGAGGTTAGGCAAGCCGCCTATCAGCAAAGGATACGAAGTTATATAATAAGAGAGTAAAGGCCCATCCACTGGCAGTAGGAGACCTAGTTCTAAAGAAAACTTGTCAGAATCCCAACAAGCTTCATCCTAACTGGCATGGTCCCATAAATTGGTTGAATAAGTGGTTCCAGGAACGGATCAACTGGAGAACTTAGATGGAGAGCCATTCTCCAATCTATGGAATGCTGATCATCTAAAAAAATACTATAAATATGAGTTTGCATTAATTTTATCTATCTATGTATATAAAAAGAAAATGATGAAAATTTTTAAGTGTTCTCTCTTATTTTTTTGTTTGAATAATTTTAGGTTGTATGTATCAACTCATCTTAAGTTATAAAACACCATTCGTGGTGAAATAGCTTTAACTTACTCTCGGTGATATGAGAGTCTAGACGGGGTCGACCTCATCCATGGACTCTCGATAAAACCGAGAGGGGGGATCATTTCGTTATGGCTCATGTTAAACATCATTAATTTGGTGAAAAACTCTTTCGGCCTAGTAGACAGTGCATGGACGAGATTGCTCTCATTCATACACTATCAAAACGATGAGAGGGGACTTACGATGCAAACACCATAATTTGATGAATTTAAATTTAAAAATCACTTACTTTTAGTTCATGATTAAACATCATTAATTTGGTGAAAAACTCTCTCAAGCGAGAGGACGGTGCATGGACGAGATTGCTCTCTTCCATACACTCTCAAAACGACGAGAGGGGACTTGTGATGCAAACACCATAATTTGGTGAACTCAAATTTAGAAACCACTTAGTTGTGGTTCTTGTTAAACATCATTAATTTGGTGAAGAACTCTCTCGATCGAGACGACAGTACATGGACGAGATTTCTCTCATCCATACATTCTCAAAACGACGAGAGGAGACTTGGGATGCAAACATCATAAATTGGTGAATTAAAATTTAAAAAATCACTTAGTTGTGGTTCATGTTAAACATCATTAATTTTGTGAAAAACTATCTCGGCCGAGACGACAGTGCATGGACGAGATTGCTCTCATCCATATACTTTCAAAACGATGAGAGGGGACTTGTGATGAAAACAACATAATTTGATGAATTCAAATTTAAAAATCACTTAGTTGTGGTTCATGATTAAACATCATTAATTTGGTGAACAACTCTCTCGAGCGAGACGACAGTGCATGGACGAGAATGCTCTTGTCCGTACACTCTCAAAACGACGAGAGGGGACTTGTGATGCAAACACCATAATTTAGTGAATTCAAATTTAAAAAACTAATTATTTGTAGTTCTTGTTAAACATCATTAATTGGGTGGCAAAACTATCTCTGCCCAAGACGTTAGTGCATGGACGAGATTGCTCTCGTACATACACTCGCAAAATTACGAGAGGGGACTTGTGTAATTTGGTGGAAAATTCCAATTCATGAATAAACATCATTATTTTGGTGGAAGAACTCTCTCGGCCGAGCCGATAGTGCATGGATGAGGTTGCTCTCGTCCATACACTCTCAAAATGACGAGAGGGGAATTTGGTGGCGAATTTAAATTCGTGATTAAACATCATTATATTTATCTCGTCTTAGAATAAGATGTGCTCATATCACAAAATCTGTTATTTATACTCGTCCCGTCTAAAGATGGGACGATGTGTGCATTATTTCATTAGTTGGTAAAATCAAGATTATAAGCCATTTATTATGGTCACTTGATTAAACATCATAAGGAGGAATACATATAAGTATATAAGGACAAGTCATAAATATAGTAAGGAATACTCTTCATCTATTCAGAGTATGGCAATAAATGATGAGAGCAGTTTTTATTCAAAATATGAGATGATAAGTGTTCAAAGAAGAGATACGATGTTGCCAATAAATTACAAAAAACATATCAAGTGTTTAAAAGATTTCTAATGAGGAGGGGTATTAGGCCATAGGAGGCCGCCTAGAAATAGAGAAACTAAGAGGAGTTAAGCTTGGGGGTTCGTCCCTTCAATATTCTAGTTCTCGATTTCCTCATGAGCCGACACATCCCCAGATGCAGTGCTGTTGGCTTTGGCATCACTGACCATCTCTGTCTCATCCACAAGGTTCGTAGTCTGGGCTGTTAGCTCATGCTCTACCAAACTCTCAACGTGACTCAAGGCTATTATCGCTAATAAGTCATCCAAACTGAAGGTCTTAGGATGCTCAGATAGGTAGGCGATCTCACGCAACTTCATTGTTGCCTAGAGGCAACCAATATGATCTACCATTTCAAGACACTGCACACTATAGCCCAAAAACTCATTCAAAGATTTGAAGACCACCAAAACCTGCTTTTGGGCCTCCAAGATTTTACTATCGATAACCATTTTTCCCTTTCTAGCGATCTCGGTTGTATGCTTGTTGTTCAGAGACTTGATATCATCATCATGACTTTTGTTCAAGTTGGTGATAGCCTTAGACTGTTCCTTCTTCAGGTTTTCAACCTCAATCTCCAGCACTGTAATATGACTCCTTTGAGTCTTGTTAGTTTTGATGGCTAATCGAGCTTGTCAAATCTCAGGGACCTTCTTCCCAATTCACTGGTGGAGTTTTTGATGGCCGATAGTTGTCTATATAAGAAAAAATATGTCAGTATGAGATGACCTTATAGTTGTGACAAAATATGAAAAGAACGATAATTTACTTGGACAACCCTTTGAAGGACAAAGTCATTTATCAGGGAGTTGTTAGTTGCCTCTAAAAACCTATTATCAAACTCTAAGGTGTTAGAGGCTAGGAACTTAATTTCTTTCTCATTTCTCCCTAGGACAGAGTTGGGGTTGATCTTCAGATTTTCCAGTTGCACCGCAAGTGCATCCTCCGAGGAGATTAGGATGGCCTGACTCGGCCTGGTCTTGGATGGTACATCCTTACCTTTCTTACTGTGATGGGTTATGGGGAGATTTTCCTGACCCTCTTTCTTTTTTCTGGACACCTAGGCCTGGCTGGGGTTGGTAGTAGTGGATTTTTTAGTCTGAGGAACAGGGGCTGAGTTGAGAAAAATTAGCTAAGCTTTGAGCATCCATGTTCCACAAAGCTTCCGGAGTATTTGGCGGTTGGTCTGCAATGAAGAAAGTACGACCATAAGATCAGATAGACAAAATAAGACGTAATAGTTAGAATAAATAATGTTAACAACACTTACATAGCTCAGATAGGGGTCCACCCCATAACCGTTTGCTCTAAGAAATAAGGGGTCATCAACTGCTCGAACTATACAAGATTCCCTTCCTTTCCTTATCTCTTAATTTTTTGAAGTTTTTTGGGGGCTTCAACACTTAAGCCCCGATTAGCTTTAGTCGACATTGGAGCCCTGTCCCATCGTTGGGTAACTCGGGGCTCAAAGGTAGTGCAAGGGAAATCATGGTATAATTCTGACATCATGGTAGAATTCCACGGCTCCCAAAATAAAAAACTAGTCAGGTTTCCAATTATGATTGGAAGTCTAGGTAACCATTAGGGATTTCTTTTTAGATTTCATGGCTATGAGATGACAACATCCCCTAAAGACACCTAGAGTAAGGTCTCTGTGAAAAACTACCTTCCACAAGGCAACAAATTCGAGGTTAACTCTCCATGCATTCGATGATAACTGGGTAGGGACGAGACCAAGACTGTCTAAAATGGATCCTATGACCGAATGTACAGGTAGCCTAAAGCCGACCTTAAATATCTATTTATATACACAACTTTCACCCTCTTGGCCTTGAAATTATCTTTCGTCGACTGAATCTTCTCTCATATTGATGAAAGGTCCAATGCCGTAGATATGTCTCCACAACAGGAGGTTGAATTCAATAACTTTACTGACGTAGGATTCAGCACTTGAAGTGTCAAGTGTCCCCTTAGTTGTATCTTCATCATCATCTTGGTTTGCAGCCGGGATGACACTAGGGGGGACGAAACCTAGAGCATGATATATTCCTATAAGATGTTTCCATGGAATAGTAGTGAGAGGGATATCAATTATAGAGGGTGGCATTGAAACATCCACTCTCAGCTCCTCGTGAGACGAACGGATATATATAGAAGAATCTGTCCCCCGATAACACCCAGATTGGTTTAATGATGACTCGGCCTGGTCTGATGACTCATACTGATTGGATGGTCCAACTTAGTTTGAGGACAAGGCTCTTAAATAACCTTCAGCCTCCTTAGACCCATCATAAGGGAACTCTATGACCACTTTGAAAGAATCGACATCCTCGGTAGCTGCCTCAGACATCAAGTCACTGAGCTCTATGACAGAAGGACGAATAGTAGTGAGAGGGATGGGATAAATAGGATGAAGAGGAAAGGCTTCAGCCTTACGTTTGGTATCTTCCTCAACCTCGTACTTTCTCATCTCCCTAAAGAACCTCTCTCTGAGATTAGGGGAATCTTTAGCAAGATCATACTACTTCCTCGACATTCAAAGGACGACCTTAAACTTGGTGGACATAATAAAAAGGGCAAACAATGAAAGTGTTGACTCGGGCTTGACTAAAAGATCAAAGGCTAGGAATATGAATAGTTAAAGCCAAAAACACTCAAGAACAATTGAATGCTTCCCCGAAAAAGGTGACCAGTGATTCATTAGAGTAGTCAAATGGGGGTAAACAAGGTGGGGAAACCCTAAAACTACCTATAAGACCTAGGGAAGCCTACCTCAACCTTTAAACCAACTCCTTTAGCCATAAAAACACCCTACAACCGCCTAATATAGTCGCCGACAAAATTATGCAGACAATTGAAAAAATAAAACAAATATAGAAATGGCGAGAAAACGAAGAAAATCTAACAAGGAGAGAAGAAGGGGAATACCTGGAAGGTTTGACGGGGCTGACAACCACTAGGGATTTAAAAAAGTCATCCTTAAGTGCTTGTATAATGGAGGAAACAGAAAGAGCTATGAAACTAAAGGGGTTAGAGAGAGAAATAAGCGCGCGTAAGTATGGAGAGGGAATATGAATTTTTTAAATTCAACATTTTTAAACCCCCATAATGATGAGGTTCAACTTTCGAGGTTCCCATCATTAGGTCACAACTACCAAAGCGTACACATTCTACCACCACTACTTGGGGAATATGCTAGGCTAAGGAACAAATGACAAGTGTCACTCTTTCGTACACATCAATGCATTAGCATATAATAACTCAGAGACATACCTTCATCAGTGCAACTTGACATATTTACCCCTCAGTCTTATATCTACACAGAAGACTAAGGTCGAGAGGGTGATTGGTATGCCAATATGAGGCTTCGTCTCGACTCAAGCCAGGCTTGGCTCAAGTCTACTCTCCAAAGAAGGCTCTCATGAGCCATCCTGTACAACTCGCTCATTCCATCTCATCCAGTGCATCTCGTCTCAATCTTAAGCTGATACCACATACAACCTTTGCTATCCTAATGTTTCACCTCATTTTCATCAAGTGGTCAAGACCTTTTAAGTTAGCTTATACACTCGTCTCGCCCTGTATACGGTCAGTCGACACTACACTTGGAAATTACCAACTTGCAATACAACGATGCAAAGGTGGTCTTATACTCAACCAAATGGACTCCTCAACCAGGATGGAGACATTTGGCATTTTACAGAGCATATTTAATGGGGGACGCATCAGGGAATGCGCATGGGCTACGAGTCCCACATGGACAAAGCCATTACAATAGCATCGTCCCTACATGTGGAGAATATCTCTTAATTATTACTTACATGCACAAGAGACAGATGGAACCGTATCATTGACCACGTGGTGTTGTGTATGCCTCATGCATGCCTGGGGTGCATATGACACCACCCCAGCCATATAAATATTTGTCTTCTACATCATTGTAAAGGATCACGAATTCAGAACCCTACTGAATCTCTATCAAAATCATTGCATAGAGAGAGAAAACTTGAGTTTTTGTATCCTAAGGACATTAGAGCCCATATTTAGTTGAATTCACTCACATTCACTAAATGGACGTAGGCCCTTCAAAGGCTGAACCACTTACATTTGGTATTATCTTCCTCTTTTCCTTATCTCTTTCCATATTTTTATACCTGTTCATACTCCATTGTTGTGCTGGGTTGAACTTACACATAAATTGACTTAGTGATACCATTTCTTACATCATCAAAGATAAAATATTAAATGAAGCATCGTGGAATATCGGAGAAGAGACTAACATAATGTGGGATAAGATGGCCACATGTATTAGGAGAATATCAAAAGAAATTGTTAGAGAATTAAGAAAGCAAGGGGCCATAATCTAAAGAAATTTGGTGGTGGAATGAAGAAATACAAATTATAGTAAATATAAAAAGGGAGTGTTTTAGAACATGGAAAACAACTAGAAATGAAAAAAAAAAGTGAGAAATAAAATGGGCTAAAAAGGAAGTTAAGAAAGTGGTAAGAGATGCTAAGTTAATGGCATATGATGATCTTTATACAAAATTAGGAACACAAGAAGGGATAAAGTATTTATAATCTTGCTAAAATTAGGGACAAAATACAACAAATTTTAATAACGTGAAGTGTATTAAAAGTGATGATTCGAGAGTCCTAGTCAAGTATAATGAGATTATGGAAAGATGGAAAACTACTTTGAGAGGTTATTAAATGGAGATAATGGGATTAAAATAGATATGGAGAAACTTAGGAAGACTCGAGAGAATATATTTTTTCTCAAAATTTGGACAACGGAGGTTAGGATTGCTCTAAAAAGATGAAAATATGGAGGGCTTTAAGACTAGATGGTATCCCTATTGATGTTTGGAAGTGATTAGGGGAGGAAGAAGTATCTTGGCTTACAAAACTATTTAATAGAATTACAATGAGTAATAGGAAGCCTCATGAATGGATAAAGAGTTTTTTAGTACCTATTTATAAAAATAAAGTGGACATACAAAGTTGTTCAAATTATCATGGTATTAAGTTAATGACTTATATAATGAAACTTTGGGAGAGAGTGATTGAATATAGATTGAGATTGAAAATAATAGTATCTTATAATCAATTTGGGTTAATGTCTGGGAGGTCAACAATGGAAGCAATCTATTTGTTGAGGAGATTAATGGAGGGAGATAAAGAAGAATCTTCATATAATTTTTATAGATTTGGAGAAGGCGAATGATAGGATACCTAGAGTTATAATATGGTGGGTCTGTATAAAGGAGTGATTTGTAGATATATTGATGTAATCAAGGATATATATGATGGGGCCAATACTATAGTAATAAAATCAGTTGGAGTAAGTAGTGAATTTTATATTACTATAGATCTACACTAAGGTTCAACATTAAGTCCTTATTTCTTTGCTCTTGTTATGGATGATGTTGATACCAAATTTAATCTGCTGACTTGGATCAATCATATGAAGACACGTGGCTATCTACATGGAAACAATAAGAACTTCCAAGGTGATCACACGTTTCGAGGAACAGACCTCTCTGAGGAACTCATACGCTCCGAGGAACAGATCTCTCTGAGGAACTCATACGCTCCGAGGAACAGATCTCTCCGAGGAACTCATACGCTCCGAGGAATCGATCTCTCCGAGGAACTCTTGAATATCAGGAAGCTTAGGCGGTCTGAGCAACTCAGGCGGTCCGAGCTGCATCTCGAACAAAGCATTAATAGCTGGATAACCAACAGTTCAACTGATTCATTAAATGCTTATTATTTAGATGCACACGCAAAGAGGGAATTAAATGTATTACCCTTTCATATGTATATCATTTAATGTATTGCCCTTTCACATTATAGCCTCAGGGCTATAAGTACATTGTACAATCCTCATTGTAAGGGGACCTGAATCCTGAATCCAAACCTTGGGATCGATAACGGAATTTCTTGTAATCGAGAATTCCCAAACCTTCAGCAATAAAACAACAGTGGACGTAGGCCATTATTATAAGGCTGAACCACTTTAAAATATTTTGTCTCATTTATTTATCTGTGATTGAATTATTAGAGTGATCTTACATCAACAGATTGGTGTCGTCTGTGGGAACGACTGGTAATATCGTTTTCTCACCAATAACAAACCATTACCAATGGCTGATATTCCTGAATCCAGTAATCGAAACACTGGAACCCCTTCAAATCCATCTGCACCACCAATTATTCCAGATCTAACTGGAATAATGGAAAGTCTGGCTCAGGGCTAAACCAACATGCAAGAAATAATGCGACAACTCATCCAAACCCTCCATGGCGGTGCATCATCCCATTTCAGACCACGAAGCATCCAAAGAAATACCCGTGCACCTTCTTCGCGTACTAGGCATAATGATTCATATCGTAATGATGAATCTCAAGACTTTTCTTATCAACCTGGACGAAGTTCGTCTGTGCGAGCCACGGATACTGAACAACGTGTCACCCTCTCCCCAGAAAGGGCCAGCACATTGGAAAGATTAAGTAGGGCCTCTCTTTTCGACCGATTAGGCCCTAGGAGGAACAAAAGTCCTCTTAATGAAGTGTCGAGGAGCTTTCGACGACCATCAGATTTAAGGGAAGGATCTGCCCAGTGCGACCAGCTGCTCGTCAAGATGGATCTGTTGATCGACCAGCTGCTCGTCGAGATAAATCCCAGGAAGCCACTTCAACGCGATCAGTTGCTCGAACCAATAGGCCCGAGGAAGGAAATGATGCTTGGAAAGGATCTATTCAGAGGCTGGAGGATAGATTAGGGGAAATGGCTAAGGCCAAGAACCCTATACAACGAACCTTTGTTCGAGGAACACCTTTTGTCCGGGATATTGTTGATTTTCCAACACCATCAAAGTTCAAAGCACCTATTGTGACTCCCAAGTATGATGGGAAAATAGACCCTGTCCTTCATATAGAACAATATCAAGCTGCTGTCGACATCTATGCTGTCCCAGACGAGATGAGATGCAGGGCATTCTCGGGAACTCTTACCGGATCTGCTCAGATATGGTATAATAATCTTCCTCGGGGTAAGATTTCAACTTTCCTTCAACTGGCCGACTTATTTATTGGGAATTTCTGCTTTACCGCAAAGCCAGTTAAGCGAGTAGCACATTTGTTAGGTGTTAGACAAAAAGCTGGTGAGAGTATCATAGATTATATAACTCGTTTTAATAACGAGAAACTCGAAGTCATTGATTACGAGGAGAAGACAACTATTACTGCTTTGATGAGTGGACTACTTCCGAACAAGTTATACTACACTTTGGCAAAAGATCCACCTCAAACCATGTCGGACCTGATGGGAAAAGCGTCCAAGATTCTGAATGCCGAGGAGGCTATGTCTGCGATGAAGAATATGGACGCCAAAGAAACCAAGGTGGAAGGTGATAAAGCTAAGAAGAAAGAGCATAAGAACAATGGTGGTGATAAACATTCCAAAAATAGGTCGTCATGGGAAGTTTTGAGGAAATTTGATAATTACACCCCTTTGAAGGCGAATATCAACCACGTCTTGGAAGAAATTAAGAACAGCGAGGAGTTAAATTGGCCAAAGAAAATGAAATCAGACCCTGACACAAGGAATAGGGAGAAATATTGCGAGTTCCACAAGGATCACGGCCATATGACCAAAAATTGCATAGCTCTTCAGAATGAGATTGAAACACTCATCCGACGAGGAAAGCTAGCAAAGTATGTTGATCGGGGAGGCGAAAGAAGAAATAATGATCAAACTAGAGAGAGATCTAGATCTCCTCGTCGAGCAGAGGAGAACAAGAAGAGAAACCATGAAGTTGATCCGGAGGATGACCCCGATCTTCCAAAGAAACCAAGGCAGCTAGAACAAGAGGTATTTTCAATATGCTTTGGGTCATTTGATTGTAATGTTATTATAGGAGGAGGAGACCTTACTGCAGAAAGAAAAGCTTACCTCGGTGAGGCTCAAGCTTGCTCGTACATTCAACGAATAAATTTAGCTGAGGAAGATCGCCCGAGAAAGGTGAACAAGGAGAAGTTGGTCACTGGGTTCTCAAAGAACGACCTTGCAGGTGTTCTATATCCTCATGATGACCCGTTAGTGATCAAAATGAGGATGAAGGAGGTTATTATTTCAAGAGTACTGGTTGACAATGGTAGCTCGACAGACATCACGTTCTACTCGTGTTTCGATAGTTTAAATCTAAAGCTATCTCAACTGGAGCCTTACCACAAACCCCTCATCGGTTTTGCTGGCGAAAAAGTATTTCCACTTGGGACGATCAAGTTGGATATATTCATTGGTACATGGCCTGCTTGTCAGATAGAAAGAATACGATTCTTCGTGATGGATAAGAATTTCCAGTCGTCATACAATATCATCATGGGAAGAGTAGGATTGAAGAAGTTCGAGGCTGTACCATCTACAGTGCATCAGTGCCTAAAATTTCCAACAAACTTCGGAGTGGGAGTTGTGAAAGGTGATCAGAAAGTAGCTCGGGAATGCTATTATTCATTCGCCGAGCAAGAAGAACTAGAAGAATTGAAGAAAAATACTACTACCTATCAAGTGGATGAAGGTGCAGAAATCGAAACCTTGGATCCTCGAGATGAGTCGCAACTCGTGAAAGGTCAAGCGGTAGAAGCTACTGAAAATATCATTCTAGACGACGAACACCCTGAGCGAACTACTCAAATAGGTTCATCGTTGGAGGCCTCATTAAAAGAGGAATTGATAACTTTCCTTAGAAGCAGAAGACAAAATTTTGCGTGGAGTCATGAAGATATGCCTAGGATAGACCCAAACTTCTTATGTCACAAGCTCAATGTGAATAAGGAGATCAAGCCTGTGAAGCAAAGAAGAAGAGTATTTAGTCCCGAGAAGAATCAAGCTATACAGGAGGAAGTCGAGAAGCTCCAAAAATCTTGTTTCATTGAAGATGTTAAATATCCAGATTTGTTAGCTAATGTGGTGATGGTAAAGAAGAAAAACAACAAGTGGAGGATGTGTGTGGACTTCACTGACCTCAACAAAGCATGCCCAAAGTATCACTTTCCATTGTCCCGAATTGATCAACTGGTGGATGCTACCTCGGGACACGAGTTGCTGAGCTTCATGGATGCTTATTCTGGCTACAATCAAATTAAAATGAAACCTGAGGACAGGGAAAGTACTTCTTTTATTACCCATAGGGGAACTTATTGTTATAATGTTATGCCTTTTGGTTTGAAAAATGCAGGTGCGACATATCAGAGGCTGATAAACAAGGTCTTTGATGAACAAATCAGTGACAACATGGAAGTCTATGTTGACGATATGCTGACAAAAAGCAAGAAAGTTGCCGATCATCTAGTTGACTTAAGACAGACTTTTGATCAACTAGATAAATATCAAATGAAGCTGAACCCGACGAAGTGCATCTTTGGAGTACGAGAAGGCATGTTTCTCGGGTACATTGCCAATCAACGAGGCATTGAAGAAAATCCTGAAAAGATCAAAGCTCTATTAGGGCTGCGATCTCCAACAACGAAGAAGGAAGTACAGAGTCTCACAAGACGAGTAGCGGCACTCAACAGATTTATTTCACGAGAAACTGATAGATGTCTCCCATTCTTCAAGACACTCAGAAAGACTTTTGAGTGGAATGATGAATGCGAGAAGGCTTTTCAATACTTGAAGAGATACTTGGGAGAACCCCCATTGTTGTCCAGGCCAGTGATGGGAGAAAAATTGTACTTATACCTTGCAGTGTCCGAGAATGCAGTTAGCTCGGCATTGATCAGAGTGGAGAATGGAGTACAAAAACAAATTTACTACACAAGTAAGGCCTTTCGAGGAGCAGAAATTAGATATCCAAGGTTGGAGAAATTGGCACTGGCGCTGATTGAGGCGAGTAGGAGAATGAGGCCATACTTCCAGGCTCATACTATAGTAGTATATACTGATGTGCCATTGAGGCAAGCCCTTCACAAGCCAGAAAAATCAGGGAGATTGATGTACTGGGTAATAGAGCTTGGTGAATATGATATAATTTATGAACCCCGATCATCACTAAAAGGGCAGGCTGTAGCATATTTCATAGCGGAGTTCACTTATCCTGAAACCCCCGAGGAACAAGAGTTGCTCGCTGATCAACCTGTGGATGTTACAGGATCGACAAACACTAGCTAAGACCAACTCCGGTTGGTAAAAGGGAAAGTGGATGTTATAAAATCATTAAATTCGAGCCCAGACCAACTCCGATTGGTAAAAGGGCAAGAAGAAATGATCGACGAGGAGCGAGAAAAATCTGGGGAAGATGAAAAGAAGCAGCAAATATTTCACCGAGGAACTCTGACTGATTCGACATTTGAAGACGAGTTACCTATATGGAGGCTATATGTAGATGGCTTATCTTGCAATACAGGATGTGGCGCGGGGATAGTTCTGAGCACTCCGAATGAGGTCGACATGGAATACGCCTTGCGTTTCCAATTCAAAGCTTCCAATAATGAGGCTGAATATGAGGCCATGATTGCAGGGCTTAGTTTGGCAAAAGTTATGGAGGCGCATCAAGTTATGATCTTCAGTGACTCTCAACTGATTGTAAACCAAATGATGGGAGTATATTCAGTTAGAGGAGAATTAATGATCAGATATCATGCAAAGGCAAAGGAGCTGGTGTCAGAATTTGTCGCTATTCAGCTGGTCAGAATACCAAGAATGGAGAATGCGAGAGCAGACGCCCTAGCTCGACTAGCATCAGCTACTCGCACCGAGTTATGACGAATAATCCCAATTGAAGTGTTGGCTGGTCGGAGCATAGATGAAGATCTGACGATGAATTTTATTACCCTTGATTTAGCATCATCTTGGATGGATCCCATCAGGGCATATATCAAGAAGGGAGAATTTCCAATTGACAAGCTCGCAGCCAAGAAATTGAAGTTTAAAGCTGCTCGGTATGTACTAATTAATGGTGTTTTATATAGACGAGGAATTATGGTAGGTTTGCAGAGATGTGTACACCCCTTCGAGGTGAAAGATTTAATTGAAGAGATCCATGAAGGGTATTGTGGATCACATATAGCAGGTCGTACTCTTTTACAAAGGGTGATGACGCAGGGATACTACTGGCCGGCGATGAGGGCAGATTGTATAGCCTATGCTAAGAAGTGCGACAAGTGCCAACGCTTTTCCTCCATTCGAAGAACTCCACAAGCATTGTTGACACCCATAACTTCCCCTTGGCCATTTGCCATGTGGGGAATTAACCTAGTAGGACCACTGCCAACGACCCGAGGAAGGTTCAAGTACCTTATCGTCGCGGTGGATTATTTTACTAAGTGGGTAGAAGCTGAGCCACTCATTGACATGACGTACGAGAAGGTATACCAATTTGTTTGGAAGAATATCATTTGTCGATATGGTCTTCCTCATGCTTTCATCATAGACCATGGAACACAATTTGATAACGAGGAGTTTGCCGCCTATTGTCATCAGTCAAACATTTTGAAGGTTCATTCAGCACCAGGCCATCCTCAAAGCAATGGACAAACGGAAGTGACAAACAGAACGCTGCTGAACGGTTTGAAGAAAAGATTGGATGATGCGAAAGCAAACTAGATCAACGAGTTACAATCAGTACTCTGGGCTTACCGAACTACTCCCCGAGTCGCAACTGGAGAATCACCATACGTGCTGGCGTTTGGGAGTGAAGCCGTCATACCTGCCGAGTTGGGTCTCCCAACACACAAGGTATTGAATTTCAATTCCCCTATCAACGATTTAATGAGAAGGCTGGATCTAAACATGCTCGAGGAAGTTAGAGAATAAGCATCCATTAAAAATGTTACTTACCAGTAGCGAACAGCTTTGTTCTACAACAAGAGGGTGAAGAAGTGCGACCTGAAAGAAGAAGACTATGTGCTGAAGAAAGTAATTCAAAAGCATAACAAACTGGAGGCAAACTGGCATGGACCATACCGAGTTACAGAAGTTGTTCGACCAGGAACTTATCGCATAACAACTTTAGAAGGCGAGGAGTTTAAGAATGCATGGAACGCAGAGCATCTGCGCAAGTATTATCAGTGATGTATATGTAACGCAGTTTCCATCAGTATGAATAAAGTGAAAATATTCTGAAAGTCTCTTTGTTTATTGAAAAATTTTCGAGGAATACTAGTGCTATGCACTACTCGGCAAAGCTTGGCAGACTACTCAACGAAATATTCCAAACTGTACTAAGTATGGTTGGTCGGGGATAAAAACCCACTAACTGTAGTTGGTCGACGAGGAGAAAATATTCCAAACTGTACCAACTTAGTTGGTCGACGAGGAGAAAATATTCCAAACTGTACCAACTTAGTTGGTCAACGAGGAGAAAATATTCCAAACTGTACCAACATAGTTTGTCGACGAGGAGAAAATATTCCAAACTGCACCAACATAGTTGGTCGACGAGGAGAAAATATTCCAAACTGTACCAAGTTAGTTGGTCGACGAGGAGAAAATATTCCAAACTGTACCAACTTAGTTGGTCGACGAGGAGAAAATATTCCAAACTGTACCAACATAGTTGGTCGACGAGGAGAAAATATTCCAAACTGCACCAACATAGAGGGTCGACGAGGAGAAAATATTCCAAACTGTACCAAGTATGGTTAGTCGGGGATAAAAACCCGCTAACTACAGTTGGTCGACGAGGAGAATTTATTGACCTTGGTTGGTCAGACACATTTTATGAAAAAGACAAAAATTTTCGAAGTATGGTTAGTCGGGGATAAACTCTCACTAACTATAATTGGTCGACGAGCACAATTTAACAACCTTGGTTGGCTGGAAAAATTTTAAACATTTTTATACTCATTACTTTATTATTATGTGATCGAGCAACATTACTGATACTTGTAACTTTTTTACTAAGTTGGTCGATGAACAAAACGATTATTATCTTTTTAACAGATATGCATAAATGTAAAGTGTTTGATATTTACAAGACAATAGCAATTAAGATTTGCATGCAATAATGAAAGTCTTTCATTAAATAAATTACAAGTTACATTGATAATAAAATACATTGATATGTATACTAACTGTTACATTAAAAATTCCTATTCTATTTGTCTTTTCCCCTCAGCTTTCGATACAGGTTCCTCGCCAGCAGTCGGATCATTTAAAGATTGAGGAGAATTGATGAAGATCAAATCCTTCAGCATCCTGACGTTCATCACAGAAGGTCGATCTAGAAGATGCCCGGGATGAGATACCTCAATTTGAGAATGTAAATTATAGTCACCGAGGTATTTTGAAATTAAGCTTTGTGGAATGGCCCGAGCAGGGATCCACTCCATCTCCAGGTTGCATGGTGGCACAGGCAGGTCAAGCAACCCGGGATCATGGTAGTCCCATAAATAGTGTCCTTATTCGAGCTTCAGCACACCTAAGGCATTCAGCTAGCCTTATTTGTAGCCCTCATTGTTGGCATTCTGGATACGATCGTCCAGGTGGAATAGTGATTCATTGTATCCAGCCATCCAGAACTCCCTGGGCTGTTTGTGGAATTGATATGTTAGCCTTTCAAGCTTCTCGTGGAGACTCTTGATAAAAAGCTCATTATTCTCCAAAACGGACTTCTGTACGGAGAGCTGTTTTTCCAAGTCCCTAATCTTCTTTGACATGTTAGACAAAGCTTGGTTCTTCTCCATTAGTTGGAAGGCCTGGTTCTCTAAGGCAGATGCTGTCCTCTGTTCCTCGACAAGAACCCGAACTGCTCTCTCTCGTCCCCGAGGAGCTCTTCCTCATCCCCAAGGAGACGTGGAAGGGCTCGACCTCCTCAAGGTATCTAATTCATCCCTTAATTTGGTATTCTCAACCTCTAAGAATGAAAATCCCTCGTCAGTCACTGGGATTAGGGCTGTTGAAGAAGAGGCTATAGACTTCAACTGTGATAGCTCTTTCTGCAAGTTATTGTTTTCCTTTTCCAGCAGCTCGGCAATCAGTCTGCATTCCTCGACCTCGCCCCTCAGGGTTCTTTCCCTTACATCATAACCAGCAAAAAGCTTCTCGTAGCCCTTGTCAGCCATGATCAGCTTGTACTTATTTTTGTACCCCTCATGCAACAGGGTAGTTGATTCCTTGTACTGATTCTGAAGGTCTTCGAGGGTACACTGGAGATCCTCGATCATTTCATAGTAGGCCATATTATTGTCTAACGCTCGATCAAGCAGACACTTCAAGTACTGATATGCTTCAACTGCCTATTCTGAAGCATCATGACCAAGGATGTCGGTAACTTCTGATGCACTCAGGTCTGTGTGACCAGCCTTATAATATTCATTACATTACCGTATCAGCTTTGTATCATTGGCAGATAGCAGATCCATCCTGGCCAGAAACTAGCAGAGAAAGAAAAGACAATCATCAAAAAGAAGATCAAGACAGAGTACAAATAGAAAAGAGACAACCGTATGGAAGAAAGATGTCAAATTTTATTAGATCATAGTTTAGGAGTACAAATTCTGGGTTACATTTGACAAAAAAGAAAAATAGAAAGATAAGCCCGAACAACATTACACCTTTTCCTTATCTCCCAAAACCTTCTCGGAAGGATGGGAGGAGGAAGCAAGTTGCTCGGAGGGAATTGTGGGTTGGTCGGAAAGCACCAGCTATTGCTCGGAAGAAGAAACGACTTGCTCGGCAGCAGGCTGGATGGTTAGGGCATGTTCTCCCATTACCATTGAAAACTCCTCAGAGGTAGCTTCGTCCTCTTCTAATTCTTCTGGAGTAGGAGGGGGACCAGGGATGTGTCTCTGGAAGAGCTCGGATGACTCATCGACCTTCATTTCCTGAAGGAGAGCAGCCCATCCATCCCTAAAATTCTTTAGACTGCCATAGTCCACTTGAGAGACCATGGCAGCACACCCCTTATTCCACCCCTTGTCCCAGCCAGAGCTGAAGGATTTTTTCACAGCAGCTTTCCTCTTCAGCTTCTCTGAGGAAAGCGTCTCGGACAGAAGGTTCTCAGCATTCTTCAGTTTGATCTCAACCTCCTCCTTCTGCCGACCTACTCCCTGGAGCTGGTCCAACCTCTCCTCAGCAACTTTGAGTTTATTTTCCAGCTCTCTAGTGGCTTTGAGCTTTTCCTCAATCTCTTTATTTGCCTTCTGCATGGCATTCTTTTTCTTCTCCAACTCCTTGTAGGCATCAGCAACTCGAGCTTTTGCTTGCTCGGAGGAGGCAAGTTTTTTCTCCCAGATAGCCTTATCAGTGGCATACTGCTGGCGAGAGTCTTCCAAAGGCTTGGTAGCTTCTTCCAAAGATCCTTCCACGCTGGACGAGGAGCAAGAAGCCTTAATCGCTTCATCCCTCTTCATGATTAAATTAAAGCAGCTTCTCAACTGTGAACAGAAAAAGAAAGCAAGTTAGAAACAAAAATGACAAAGGAAAATATGAAAAGTTCAAAGTAAAGAGACTCACTGAAGCAAGATGACGAGCAGCCAAAGAAGTAACCATATCCCGAGTAAGATTATCTTCATTACCCTGGACCTCGGGAATGGTTCAGGACTTCATCGAGCTCATGGCAGAGCTCAGAGGGACAAAATTGGGAACTACAGCCCCAGCAGCTGGGGGCTGAGTAGTGGTGTCAGCCAAATTAATCGAGGAGCTTTTCTTCAGCCTCCTCTGGGGAACAGTTACAGATTCAACCAAGGATGAATCCTTGGTCGGTGATATCACAATCACCTTTCCAGGAGCAACAGAGCTGCTCGGAGCCACTGCGGGCTTATCAGCAACCTTCTCGGAGAATTTAGCAGGAGTAGCTAGAGGAGCTGCATCAGTCTTCTTTGTCCCCTCCTTTGGGAGATCAATCTTAATCCTTTTTACCTCCCCAGAACCGGGGGCGGTTTTCTCAAATAGAGAAGGAGTTCTTCTCTTCTTCATCCTTTTGCTCAAAGGAATATGAGATTCAGGCGAAGAACTTGCAGAGGCTGGAACTGACTCTGCTTCAATGATCACTGGACGACCAGTGAAGGAGGTTGTGTAGCTCTTATACTGGATCAGATACGAAGCCGACCTGATGTGCTCGTCGGCAACCCTTTGATGAAGACCCCAGATAAGTCCCAAATGCCTTATATTGACATCTGTTTCTTTTGGGCAGTTTCTCTTGTTATCAACTGCAAATAAATAAACATTGTTATCAGTGACACATTTTATCAAATACAAAAAAACATTATTTCAAAAGAAACAAAATAAAATAAAAATAACCTATCCCATTGCCATAAGGAGGGCATCTGGGACCCTGGTAAACCTCATCTTCGGTCAATGGAGGGTGTTGCCAATTTTTTATGACATACCCGTGTTCAAAATAATCCCTATTGGCATGAGGGAGATTGACTACTAAGGCTCTATTTATAAACCTAGTTTTTAAATAATAAATATTATCATTAACTTCCCATCTATAGCAGTACATGATTTCTGGAATTCCTATACGAGTTCCATGCACTTGATTTAATTTATGCACCCCATTAACTATTATCCATGTGTTGGTGGCTATTCGTTCAGGTACAACATCAAAGTACTGACAGAATTCCAGACATAGAGGATTTGGTGGAAAAGAAAATCCACATTCAGTAAAAAAGAGACTGGGGAACCAATGTCCCTCAGCCAAATTGAAATAATTAGAAGGCTCAGAAAGCTCTTCCAAGACAACCTAAGAGGGAATGGAAAAATCAGATCGAAATTTGTCAAGAGATTCAACAAGGTAAACCATGGTGATTAAAAGAAATGAAGAAGAAAGAAGAAGATCTTACAGGAAAAGAGTAGAGCTGATGACGACAGACGATGGAAGAGATGAATACACAAGGGAGTAGAAGACAATGAAAAACTCGAAGATGAAAATTTGAAAAAGTAGAGGACGAAGGGAGTGTCTGTGAAGTTTAAATACCTTACATTGGGAACTGGCGAAGTAATGATTACAAAAAAGGATGATTACGTTACCGGTGGCTAAAAGGGCATTAAACATTGGCGCGGGAATCAAAGCGAACAACAGCGGCTAAAAAGACGAAAAGCGACGCGGGAATCGAAGCACACAGAAAAGTCCAAAAAATCATGATTCTACGAATTTGGAAAGAGAAATAAACACAAGGGAAATGCTCCTAAAAATCAGGAAGACTATTTAAAGCTACCATATTCCGAGAAAGAATGTTCCATACTCCTCAAATTTCGAACTATGAAACATTGGGGGCTTCTGTTGATACCAAATTTAATCTGCTGACTTGGACCAATCATATGAAGACACGTGGCTATCTACATGGCAACAACAAGCACTTTCGAGGTGATCACACGCTTCGAGGAACAGACCTCTCCGAGGAACTCATACGCTCCGAGGAACAGATCTCTCCGAGGAACTCATACGCTCCGAGGAACAGATCTCTCCAAGGAACTCTTGAATATCAGGAAGCTTAGGCGGTTCGAGCAACTCAGGCGGTCCGAGCGGCATCTCGAACAAAGCATTAATAGCTGGATAACCAACAGTTCAACTGATTCATTAAATGCTTATCATTCAGACGCACACGCAAAGAGGGCATTAAATGTATTACCCTTTCATATGTATATCATTTAATGTATTACCCTTTCACATTACAGCCTCAGGGCTAAAAGTACATTGTACAATCCTCATTGTAAGGGGACCTGAATCTTGAATCCAAACCTTGGGATCGATAACGGAATTTCTTGTAATCGAGAATTCCCAAACATTCAGCAATAAAACAACAGTGGACGTAGGCCATTCTTATAAGGCTGAACCACTTTAAAATCTTTTGTCTCATTTATTTATCTGTGATTGAATTATTAGAGTGATCTAATTTTTTACATCAATAGATGAGTTGACTGGAAAAATACAAGACGAGGTGTCGTGGTGCATGCTATTATCAGATAATTTTGTTTAAGTGGATGAGACTAAGATGAAGATTAATTCTAGATTGTAATTGTGGAGGAGAATTCTAGAAACCAAAGGATTTAAAATAAGGAGGAGTAAAACATAATATGTGGAATGCAATTTTAGTAGTAATAGGAATTGGATGATCAGGAGATAGCCAGAAATGATCGCTTTTGTTACATAGGCTTGATTATCCAAAAAGATAGAGATATTATTGATGATGTTACTCATAGGATTAAAGCAGGTTGGTTCATGTGGAGAAGTGCTATTGGCGTAATGTGATATAGGCGTATACCTTTGAAGTTAAAAAGGAATGGCCATTAAACCCTCTATGTTATATGGGATATAGTATTGGGCAATAAAGAAACAAAATGTGCAGAAAATGAGTGTGGCAGAGATGCGAATGCTAAGATGGATTTTTGGTAAAACTAAAAAGGATAAAATTATAAATGAAAAAATTTATTAAACGATAAAAGTAGGCTCAATAGAATATAAATTGATAGAAAACCGACTTAGATGGTCTAGACACGTCAAGAATAAACCAATGGATGCTCTCATAAGAAAGATTGATTTAGCTAGTATTGATGCTAGCACTAGGGTTAGCTGTAGGCCTAAATTGACGTGGTGGGATATTCGAAAAAGGACATGATATTAAGCGATTTAACTGAAGATATTGCATTGGACAAAATAGAATCGACAATAAGATTCATGTAGTCGACCTCAAATAATTGGAAAAATGTTTTGTTGAGTTGTGTTGAGTTGAGTTTATGTATAAAAACATGAAAGTCGAAAAAGTTAACCAAAAATAATATTTTGTGGTTTTCTAATTTTTAAAAATTAGAACAAAACTATAAATAATACATATCTAGTAAGGATGTTATAAGAAGCATAAATATGATAGCATACTCCTTGAGTTAATAAATGTTCCAAACTAAGTCAATGGTGCAAACCCTTATAGATTTTGTAAGATCCTCATACCTAGTGGAATTGAGAATTTCGGTATGTCTACAAACTAAGAATTAGTGGGGACATAATTCTATGACACATCTCTCTCATCAATAAAATCACAATAAATGATGGATAATGTATATGTATTTTGTTATATGGTGATGAATGGAGTTACAAGAGATATTAGTTACGCTTGTGTTATCATATCATATAATTAGAGTGACCTAATATGTCCCATAATCTTTAAGAATAATCTTTACCCATAGTATTTAAGTTCAATAACGTGAAGTGTGTATCGTGGAAGTCACGCCAAAGGGGGGATCCCTTTTCGATTCACCCAACCAACTGCATACCCGCATATAAGTGTCGAGCCTAGGACACACATGTTAGATTACCAATTTTAACCCGAAACTCTGTCGAAATTCCGAGTCGGCCTGTTGCCCGAATTCTCGCGCATTTTTAAAATGGGACCCTATCCGTGAGCTTTGTCACAAGTCCAGCCATAGCTTTGCATATGTTACAAACCCAATTTTTCAAGGCTTGGGTCCCGTCCGACATTTCATTTTGCATTTAGGAGAATTAATACAAGTGAAAAATTAATAATTATAATAATCATGCTGAGACCATCTCCAAAAGGGAAAATTCTCCTTTTTCTTTATCCAAAATCCAAAAACATTTTTTCCTTTCCTTATCAAAAATCCAAAAATATTTCTCCTCTCTTTATCAAAAATCCAAAAATATTTTGTCTTTCAATCTCGAAAAAAAAATGTCAAAAAATTTTCATCCCTTTTTCTCAAAAAATAAATCCCCTTTTACACCTTCTCAGGTCGATCGCAAACCCTTGGTCTGGATCCTTATTGGCTTCGGTCTTCAGTCAAGTCACCCCGGAGTTCCACCCGTTCCCCTATTACTCCTTTTGAGTACGAAATCCATTCGCTTTCCATGGAGAACACATATCAAGTACCCGTTGTGCAACCGGATCTGAGGGCAGTCCTAGCTCAGCTTGTGTCCAAGATTGACAACCTCCAAACTGAGGTCCAAGAGATGCAATAAAACTAGGTTCCCAATCCTCAAGAGCCCGAGGCCCTATTTCCTCACACTATGGATCCACCCGAGCCCATCTATGTTCCCAAAGAGTATCAACATGCTCCACGTGCCCCTCCTATTAATGGGTCACCGTCTGCCCAGCTTCCTATGTCGAACCTCGCCCAGCCTCGGGCTAACTTGCCTATGATCATTGATCCGAAGGAAGAAGAGCTGAACAAAGTTAAAGAGGACCTCAAGATGGTCACCAAGAAGTTTGACAAAGTAAGAATCTCAAGAAATTACATGGAATACACCCACATGTCTTCTTATCCTACGACGAGGTTACCTGAGAAGTTCAAGATGCCAAATATCAAGAAATTCGGAGGAAGTGGACCCCCGATTGTTCATCTTCGTAGTTAGCACCGTTATAGGACTCTAGTAGGGTCTTTTGAAGAAGTGATGGACCAATTGTTTTAGTAAAGTCTGAAGGATAACTCCCTTAGATGGTTTTTATCTCTCGAAGAGTCCAGAATTCATAGTTGGGATGATGTAGCCCAGGAATTCATGCACAGTATAAATACAATGAAGAGCTTGAGGTCACCCATTGTGATTTAGAGCTGCTCAAACAGAACCCTATTAAATCAGTCAGTAACTTCATCGCTCGATGGAGGGAAAAAGTAGCAACCATGACCAATCGACCATCCGAGGAAGAGTAAGTCAGCATAGTAAAGAAGAACTTCTTACCTCATGTACGAGTAACGATGGTAGGACAATACTATCCCCACTTCTGAGCTCTTACAGAAGCAGGAGTAGAAATCGAGGAAGGTCTTGCTAAAACAGATATCGAACCGAAGAACGTGTCCGGACAGTTCACCCCCAAAAAATATGACAAACCTGCTAGTGCTACAGTCTCAACCATCAATGACATCTCTCAACCAACCACTTCGTGGGCATCAGAAAGTTGCCCCTTCCTAGTACGAAAGGAATACACCGAGATCTATGATCCAATCTCCAAAGTCTGTCAAGCCCTGCTAAGCCAAAACCTCATCAAACCCTTGGATCCTCATCCATTGCCAAATCCACTCCCAAGAAAATTGAAGGCATATGTTCATTGTGCCTTTCACTAAACTACTGGCCATACCACCGACCAATGCCTTCACCTCTAAAACATAATCCAAGATCTCATTGACCGGGGTACTATCTCCCCACCAGCCAATCCTAAGACAAACACTACTCACAACCCACTTCTAAATCATGCCAATGCCATCTTCTGAGAAGAGAAACAGAAATTCGATCCCTCAACTCAAATCACACCCATATACTTTCCCAAACCTCTCCAAATTTTCCCATATTTCATCATATACCCTACTAGCCTAGCTGATCAGGCATTATCACTCCTTACCAGAGCATGCATTGTTGTCCGTACCCATTCTGAAAATGGAAGCATGGAATTGTCAGAAGTGTTAAACCAACTCCTACAGTTCGGGCTGAAATTGCCCTCACAAATGGTCATGGATTGCCAGAGGTTTAGTAAGATGTTCTTGGAAGCATGGAAATGGGCCCGAGATTTAGATAGTTTGTTAGTACCGACAGATGAAGTCAACTTGGATGGTGTTGTCCAGATTATGGTAGAATTATTCAGGCAAACCAACAACATTTGAAATATCACCGAGTTATTTGATGCTTTGAAGCTACATGGGCGTATGGTCCCTTCACCCTTACATATCCCCACAGATTGGGAAGACCTAGATGAAG
Organism: Sambucus nigra; assembly: GCA_949130495.1. NCBI lineage: Eukaryota > Viridiplantae > Streptophyta > Magnoliopsida > Dipsacales > Adoxaceae > Sambucus > Sambucus nigra. The sequence continues at coordinate 442,864,295 of OX422218.1, read as the reverse complement.
AAGCCGTTGAAGTTGTGGAATTCATTGACTTTGCAAGGAAAGACATAATTGTTGCCACCGGATGGGGGGAAGAATTCAGAGATTCGATTAAAGAACAAGTTTTTGAGAAAATTGGCCCGGTAGATGACATGTGTGGAATGATATCATTTGAAGAAATCTTCAGAGAAATAAACAAGGTGGCGACCCGAGATCGATGAGGAAATGGAATTTATATTTTTCCCTTCTTCAGTAAATCACATAACCAGATCACGAAGGCATTACCAGATCCCAAACTCACTACCAGCCAATAATAAAAGGAAGGGCGTTGAAAACCTTCATATGCCAGAAATGACCCTCGAGGAGAGCAAGATCCTCGATAAACTGAAGAAAACTCAATCTAACATCACTCTATGGGGGATTTTCATGTCTTCCCAACTACACAGAAATGCTTTGATCAAGTTGCTCACTGGACCCACAGTTCCTCCCTCTTCCATACCATAAGAAGCGGTAAATTTTGTCGGATCCTTGACCTCTACCCGAATGATATCCTTTTCTGAAGAAGAAATCCCCAAGATCGAGCCAAACCACTATCATGCACTCAACATCTCCGTCGAAGCTACGGGGAAGGTTGTGCCACTCTCTCTTATCGATAATGGATCCGCCTTGAATGTCTTCCTACTGAGAACCTTCAAATGTTTAGACCTGAAAGAAAGAGACCTCACTCCCACCTCCGCTGCTATGCGTGCCTATGATAACACCCGTCGGGAGGTGATGGGATCCATAAAGATTGTAATAGGGGCTGACCCTATAAACCCTGTCGTCGAATTCCAAGTTATTAACATCTCAGATTGGTTCAACCTATTACTCGGACGATCTTGGCTTCACAACATCAAGGGTGTGTCTTCCTCACTCCATCATAAATTAAAGTTCTTTGCCGACGAACGGGTCATTACCAATTTTAGCTATGATGATAATGATGAGGGTGCAAGTACCAGCAGTCCAATTCTTGAGATACAGCACGGGTCAAATGATCTGCTCCAATCAGGATTCTAAGTTGAACCACTCCTACTCCCAGCAGGGGATGACTTCAAAGAAAGGGTTTGTACAGAATACGACCATCATAGAAACGTCAATGTGATTCAGATGTCCAGAAACATGAACTTCATGATCGAACTGGGGCTAGGACAAAGATAGCAAGGAATACTTGAGCCGATTAAATTGGAAGCTTTCCCTCGTTGTGGTTTGGGGTATCAACCATCAGAACAAGAGCTCAGAATGATCCGTCTATCTCGACCAAGGAGAGGACTAGATTTCATCCAGACTATACCAGGTGACTCCTTGAATAGGCGATTCATCAAAGAGGGCAAGACTTCCCCTTTTGCAGCTTTCCAGAACCATGGTATGACCATATAGACAAGAAGATGAAGCCTGTAATGGAGATCTTTTTCCAAGAAAACTATCTATGGGCCGAAAGTTCCCAACACCAAGTGCAACTGCTCATCAAAGATACCGAAGAGACTGAGGAAAGTGACTCTGAAGATTCCTTTAACTTACAGAAACTGGGGCTGACACTCTGTATGGTTCATTCAGGAACTACATCACCGGATCCATCCCAACAGTTTAAAGTTGTTGATGCACCTATCCTTAACTGGCATGCTGTGCCAGTTCTACCTGTTGAAATCTCCCATAATCCTAATGTTTACCCCTTTTCTTCGTCTGTTATCTATCCTTGATCAAATGTAATGGAGTCCTCCTTTAACGAGGTTCTAAATGCTGTTTTTCCTATCAATGAAATAAATGAAGATTTTGAGTATCTTGTTGTGCCTTACATTAACTGTTTGGATTCTAATCAAACTTTGATGATGATGATTTTGTAAATGAACAATTCTTAACTGATCTAAATAAGGTTAATAATAAACAATATAATCGCGTTCAAGTTAATGAAGAAGAGACTTTTATTGTTAACCTCGGTTCTAGTAGCCAAATGCGCGAGATTAGGATAGGGGATACGCTTGATGAGCATGAGCGTGCACAACTCGAAGAATTATTGAAGGAGTTCATGGATGTCTTCGCGTGGTCCTATGGCGATATTCCCAGCATTGATACTGAAATAGATCAACATGAGATTCCCACTCTCCCAGATTACAAGTCGATAAAAAAAAGTTGAGAAAGCTCCGCACCGAATGGTCGCTCAAGGTCAAAGAAGAGGTGGTCAAAAGTTGAATGTAGGCTTCATTCGTGTGATTTAATATCCCACATGGCTAGCGAATATGGTGCCCATGCTGAAATCAGGAGGAAAAGTTCGGATGTTTGTAGACTATCAGGATTTGAACAAAGCCTCTCCAAAGGATGATTATTCGCTACCCAATATCGACATGATCATGGACAACACAGCCAGCCATGCTCTCAAGTCATTCGTCAACGGATTTGTCAGATACAACCAAATCAAAATGCACCCAGACCACCAAGAAGAAACCGCATTCATTACACCATGGGGAACCTTTTGCTATACCGTCATGCCATTTGGTCTCAAGAATGTTGGGGCTATGTACTAGAGGGATGTCACAACTATCCTGCATGATCTAATTCACAAAGAGGTTAAGGTATATATGGATGATATGATTATCAAATCCAAGACTAGAGAGGTCATGCTCTCGCTCTTCGAAAGTTCTTCGAACGATTGTGACAATTTTAGATGAGACTCGATCCATAGAAATGCGTCTTCGACGTTACAAAGGGAAAACTCTTGGGATTTATATTCAGTGAGAAGGGGATAGAAGCAGATCCTGCCAAGCTGAAATCCATACTTCAGATGTTGCCTCCCCGGATAGAGAAAGAAGTTTGAGGTTTCCTTGGAAAATTATGATACATCAGCCGGTTCATCATCCAGTTAACCTCCATCTGTGAACCTATCTTCAAACTCCTCCGAAAGGATTCAACCAAGATTTGGAACAAAGCATGCCAAGAAGATTTTGATCGAATCAAATAATATCTTACCCAACCCCCAGTACTCATGCCACCACAGCCTGGTCTTCCCTTGCTCTTATACTTAACCATAATCGACACTGCAGCCGGGGCTTTGCTAGCCCAATACCTTGAAGATTCCCGCAAAAAAAAGCCTTCTATTATACCAGTCGTAAATTGAATGGGTATGAGGTTAACTACACTGCTTTGTAAAAGGCATGTATCGCACTTGTCTGGGTCACCCAAAAGTTACGGCACTACATGCTCACCTTCCCCATCAAACTTATATCCCGAATAGACCCCATCAAATACCTGATTGAGAAACTCGCCTTGTCCAGTCGAATGGCCCGATTGTTGATGCTCCTATCCGAGTTCAATATTGTGTACGTCACACAGAAAGCCATGAAAGAAAGAGCCATCTCTGACTTCCTCGTTGATTACCCCATGGAAGAAATTGATGTCTGGGTCTTCGAATTCCCAAATGAAAACATTATCTGTGCTGCTCAAGAATGCCTTTGATGGCAAAGGTTCTTTGATGGTGATACCAATAAAAATCGATATGGCATTGGGATACTTGTGATCGCCCCAGATGACTCCCACACTCCTATCGCCATCAAGTTAGATTTCCCTTGCACCAACAACATGAATGAATACGAGGCATGCACAGTAGGCCTCAAAGTTGCTCTCAAGAAAGGTATTCAATGTTTAGATGTTTACAGGGATTCTGCCCTCATCATCGGTCAAGTGCTCAGGAAATGAAGAGTCAAGGACGAGAAACTCCAACCCTTCCAGCCCACTTAGAAGAGCTAGCCTCCAAATTCTAAGATATCACCTTCCATTACCTACCTCGAGCAAAGAACAACCTAGCCAATGCCCTTGCTACCCTGGCCTCCATGGTCGACATGTCCGAAGGAATCACAATGACCCCCTTCCTTATTCAAAAGCAAGTCAAACTAACCCACTGATACCACATTGAGCTCATCACCACAGAAGATCCCGAGCTATCCAACTATTGGTACTGTGATATTTGGCACCTCCTCAAATAAGGTAGGTCTCCCGAGGGTTCCAATAAGAAAGATCGAACAACCCTTCAAAGACTGGCTGCCCAGTATATCATCTGTCATAAAGCACTGCTCAAAATAAACTTCCATGGAACTCATCTGCACTGCATTGCTGGGGCTGACATTGAAAAGATAATGCAGAAAATCCACAATGGGGAATGCGGACCCTACATGAACGGTCATATTCTTGTGAAAAAGATCATTTGACTGGGGTACTACTAGACCACCATGACCCAGGATTGCACCGCCTATGTCCGGAGATGCCTCAAATGCTAACAATTCTCCAATCTTCAGCATCTGCCTCCACGTGAATTATACAACTTGACTTCTCCCTAACCGTTCTCCACCTGGGGCATCGACATCATAGGGAATGTTACACCGAAGGCTTCCAATGGGCATGAATTCATCCTAGTTGCCATTAATTACTTCACCAAGTGGGTCAAAACCGAGTCATGCGCAGTGCTGAACACTAAGAAAGTGACCAAATTCATCAAGAAATACACCATCTGTCGATATGGGGTCCTACACGATCTAGTATCAGATAGCGGGTTGCATCTCGAGGCAGAAGTCATAGAGGTGGCCAACGAGTATGGGATTCAGAGACACAAATCTTCTCCCTACCTAACTCAGACCAACAGTACAGTTGAAGTCGTCAATAAGAACCTCAAAGCCATTATTAGCAAGATGATCGAAAGTTATGGGGATTAGGCCGACCAAATCCCGTACGCCCTCTGGGGCTACCGAACCTTAATTTGAACCTCTACTGGGGCTAACCATTACTCTCTAGTTTACAGTATGGAAACAGTCCTAGCCGTGGAGCTGGAAATACCCTAATTACGCGTCATGCTTGAAATCAAGTTCAGTGAAGAAGACTGGTGCCAAAGCCGTCTTGATGAGCTGACCCTCCTAGACGAAAGGAGATTGAAACCTCTATACCATATACAAGGGTACCATTGCCGAATAGCGCATTCATTCAATAAGAAAGTCAAGGATCGCGATGTCCGAGAAGGGGAGCTAGCCCTCAAATAAATCATAGAACCCATCTGGGACCCCAGAGGGAAATTCAAGACCAATTGGAGTGACCCCTACATTGTCAAGAAGATCTTGTCAGGTGGTGCCACCATGCTTATCGACTTAGATGGGGAATAGATGGACCGTCCAGTCAACTTGGATCGTCTCAAGAAGTTCTACCCTTAGTCCGAAATCTCAGCGCACTATGACTCTTCTCATCTCTCTTCTATTCTTGAAAAAAAACTCTTCATTTCCCCCTGCCCAGAACTACGTTGGCCTGATCCTTTGCAAAAAACATTTCAAACAAATTAAAACCTTTCAAAAATCCCCAGAGGTACGTAGGCAACTCATACACCTTATATGAGCACAACACTTTCTTTTTCACAAAAAACTAATTCCTTTTCTTACCCCCAAGAACAACAGTTCATTCTAAAATATATTTGAATAAAAGGATTATGTACTCCTTAGCGATCGGTATAGATAATTCAAAATTCATCGAAAGGCACAGTTGGATGATCAGAAACTTGTTTATTTCACTAATAAGAAATTACGTTACAGATTACATGAGAAAGGGAGCGGATAACTCCCCTTTCCCCCTCCGTTCATTGAAAAGCCAAAATAAAATCCCCACTTTTATCCCCCATTACACAATAAAATCTCCAAGAGTCCTATCCACAGCTACCAGAGGAGCCTGCTCCATCTTCATCATCTGCATCCTGAGGTCCCCAGGTTTCCCCTGCCTGAACAGAGTGTGCAGACACTCCATGGACCGATAAGCTCGAACCATCTTCGAAGAAACCACGACACCTCTTTCCATAGTGTCAAAAGAGACAAGCCACTTTTGTCCGGTCTCCACTTCCAACATCTTGCTAACTACTCTCCTCCACAACCACTTTATATAATCCCCAGGGATATGCCAAACTCTCCCAATAGACTGAGAGGGATGGGTCGACGGATGCCGATTCTCCCACGGAGAGCCAAGCCACAAGCGTAGACGCTCGGTCAAATCTTCTACCGGAAAGAAATGTAGTGTCTTAGGCGACACGACCTATGCCCAGCCAAATTGGCGCAGAAGCCGCCAAGGGAAATAAAAAGAGGTATTTTTTAGACCAACCAGCCGTACGTACGAGTATTCTCCTAGCTCCAGAACATGCAACAACTGTCCCCACCAAGGCACTGACCAGTAAAGATTCCTAGCCCCATTCTCCACAAGCCAATTCTCCCAGCTCTCAATATCTAGGCCAACACTGAAGAAGTGACGCGAAAATAAGTTGGGTACAGTCGATAAAGGATATTCTGGAAGAGTCACCACACAGAGTCTTTCAGATAACCACATGAATAGCATCACGGGGCTACCCCACAGGAAGTCAGAACGATCCTCTCGCCAGGTATCCATACCATTCAAGGTCTCCGTCAGTATCACCACCGCAGGATTGCAATGGTACGATATTCATGAAGTAATGTCTCTAAGTTCTGGGTCCAACAGCAGTTTCCCAGTCACCAGCAATAATTTTGAAACCAGTCCTAGAGCAACGGTTCCAGCATAGCCAGCATCACCTACTTCCCGCAAATGCACAAACTACAACAACGCTGGGAGGGAGATCATTCATCCAGTAACTAGTGGTCTGGATGCCAAAGGTGAAATGCGAATAAGCCCAGCCAGAAAATCCCTGGGAGAACGGGAAAATTCTGGTAAAGCCGTAGCAATACTGGGATTTATCCCCAGCATGACAGAAAATTCCTCGTAGGTAGGACAAGCTTCATCCAACCCAAAGCGGAATACAAAGTCTTAGGGGTACCAAAATTGTACCGCCACCATCAGCATGTTCCACTCCATAGGCCGGTTGCGCCATAAAGAGACTCGACACATGTTGAAAGCATCGTAGTCGACATTATAAGAGCACATCGCTTCCTAGGCTTCGAGGTAGTTAGAAAACTCAATGCTACCAGGGAGAGACATCTTGCAGGACTAAGAGATAGTAGGCAAGTAAGTAAGAATGAGAAGGTGTGATGGAAACACTGCACCCCTACCCCTTTTTATACTTGAGAACCATCACAAAAGACATAATCCCTGCAGAAATCGGAGGGAATCCTACCCGACAAAGTACCAAAAGGCTGATGAGGGCACTAATCAAAGCTTTGAATTAATGGGGTTGGACTTGACTGCCGATAGGCAGGACAAGGGGCTTGCCGATCGGCAACCCCTCATTTTTGGAAATTTTCCTTTTTTATCAAAATCAGAAAAACTCAATAAAATAATATTCTCAAAAATCCTCTTCCACCCCTATATAATTTCTCATTTTTAACTTTCCTTCAAAATCCCAAAAATATCTCTTTTTATGGTCTCAACAGCAAAGTAAAAAGTGCATGTGCATTCATTCATTCACCATTATCAAAAGATAATAATTTTTTTCCCATTGCATTGCATAATATATTCTCCTGTGTTACATCAAATTTTGCAGGAAATAAAAGAAAAATAAAATAATGGGACTCGGCATGAACCCACAATTTCATTTCTCTCTCTCTCACCTACCTTTCACCTCTATCTCTAAGAGCTTCCACCCATGCGACGCGCTCTCTTTCGCCTACGGTGAGATGACGCACCACCTCTACCTGAGCCAGAGTCCTCCCTAGACGAGGTAGACGACACCAAGCTAGAAGGAACCGGGTCCACATCCCGAATAAGGGCAGTCGCCGAAGATATCTAGTCTCTAATGTCCCTCAGCCAAGTGGTCGACACCCGGACTTGCTGCAAAGAAAAGGCAAAAAAATTAGCATCAAGCAAAGAGGGATCAAAACAGAAAAGGAATAAAAAAGAGGAAAAAGGTATACCCCAAGACGAAGAATCTTCTCTATCAAACCTAGCTCCTACGGATCCATCGCATGAGGACGGTTTAACATAGGCACCATCCCTCCATAAGTTCGTCGAATGTTGTACGAAGGGGTGTGCAATCACACAAAAGGAACCTCCAAAGTCTCCGCCACCGTAGACGCCGACGGACCACCGCCGCTGTGAGAAGACCCCATCGCCTGACTCGAACCCGCAGGAGGGAAAGGCAGAGCATCATATATGCTGGGAGCCATCAACCAACTAGTCACAAAGTCCATATAGTCATACGGAGCGGCCGTATCATTATACAACACGTAGGACTCACTAATCATCTTCGCGATCCTCTCATACTCCGACAACAGCTGCTCCCGCCTCATAAACGTAGGAGGCTATGCTGGTGGCACCATCACCTCCTTCGCAATAATCTACCGAACCACCCGCTCTTCGAGATACAAAGAATGGCCGAACTCATGCGCCAGTAAATGCCTCATCTGCGCATTTACCCCAGTCGACCCCGTATCCTGAATGGCTATCCTCCAAGGGTAAAAAGTCACCTGAAAATTCCACGCAGGCATAAGTCAATAAAGAATCAGAATATGAAAAAACCAAGGATGAAAAAGAAAGAGTCATACCATACAACTAGTCAGTCCGTTCAAGACCTGACGCACTGCCTCCAAAGAGAGAGATCCCTTCGATTGCCGATTGGCATTCCGCCATCGATACAATCGACAGAAGTCCATAACAGTCTCGCCCTTCAAGGCAATCGGCTGAATGCTTCGGAGCCATATTTGACCCAAAGTCAACTCTCGAACCCGGGAGTAGTCCAAAGTACTTTCGAAGGTCTCTGAATTAACTTTCCAATGGTCTACCCCGTGCACGATTATGATAAACAGTTTGCATTCTGTAGTCGATTTTCTGAAAAGTCCTAAAAGACACTACCAAACGGTAGGTCCCAAACCCTGCGGCAGTGTGCCTAAACGCACCTGCCGATTTTCATGAACAGGGCTATGCCAATCGGCAATGCCCTGGGCCTATAAAAAGGAGGCCTGACCTCACTTGCAAGGGGATCCCAGATCAGAAGGAAATCACTCTCAAGAAATCCAGAAAAACTCTCTTGAAGTCAACGCGATTTCCACATCAAAATCCCTTTCCAACCTTCACTTTTTATCATCCTTGTCATCAAACTGGGTGAATTAACCACTTTCCTTCATCATCCAAGTGCAAGGGCTGCTCTCCAACATTCAAGATCAAGCTCAAGATCTTCAAGAAGGTCTAATTTTCTCAACTCTCTCCTTAAATTCTCATAAATTTGCAATAACTTGTTTTATTACTTAGCACTTTCATTATCTCATCTCACATATCCTAATATACTTTTTATTTAGTATTATTGCACATCTGTTATTTTCATATAATTAAAATCCTAAAAATAATAAAACATAAATTCCAAACGGGAATTCTCATACTTTTCTTACACTTTTTTCACAACTAAAACACTTTTTCTACACACACACACACACACAAATAAGAGAGTCCCGGGATGGATTTATGGGATAAACCCCACCCCTAATTTTGCATGCGAACCACGTGGACTTTGATGCCTCTATAGTCTATGTAGGCGTCTCGGGGTAAAACTCGAGACTGGAGTCCTATTTTTTACTTTTTCTCTTATTTTCTATTTTCTCTAAACTCAACTCTCTTATATTATATATATACATATATTTTTCTTAGTCGCGTATTATTCCACATGCGTTATCAATCCATCATAACGGTCAACGTAAGAATAATCGCGTAAATCCTATTTTCTAATATTTTTATACCTTCCTACCGATGACTCGCTTTACCTCTTCCAGGGTGCAAGTCGATGATTCCAATCTCCACTATATATACACATGCACACATATCACGGGGAAAATATAGGAAAATAACAAAAATCCATGAGAGACCGAAAGGGCGGAATGGGTGCCTAACACCTTCCCATTTCGTAACTTAGCCTCCAGACCCTTTTTGAATCATTTTGGTTTCGTATGCATCAGTATGTCTTTAGATGATGTCCTTCGAGATGGCTTCCCCTTTTCTTTTGTATGTTTTGAGTAAAATAAGCTGGCGACTCTAATCTCTCTACATCTTTCACCTCACCCAAATGACGCCGGTCGAAGCGCTCCTGAGAGGGACGCGCGGGACTTGGGAGCCTCCATCGCGCGCATGCCCGCTGCGAGGATCGAGGATCGGGGATGGCCAAAACGACAATATACAAAAAACTACTCATCATACTGTGGTAGAGTGTTTGATCTACACCCTTCAACGTTGTGTATTTTCTAAGAATGGTGGTGGCACACGAATGTGCTCACTTCAACTTTGGGTTAAATGTGGCTCAAAAGTGCACATCGGTTATTTGGACGGGAGAATGCCAGACAAAAATGGATCGTTTGTCCACATGGTAAATCATAATTGTGCACGGGACAGACCATTGGAAAGGTTAGTAGGTGTATCTCGACATTCCAAATTGTTTTTCTTGGTTTATAAACTTGACCTTGGTCAACTGGAGCCCAAAAGTGCTCAGTGACCTCTTGGAGTAAAATGGATCGTTCGTTCGGACCGTATGTCAGAATCGCGCACGGGGCAGACCATTGGAAAGGATATTTAGTGACCATCGGAGATTCATTCAGTGTCATTCGAGCTAAAGAGTTGAATTTGGTCAAACAGATCCCGAGAGCGCCCGGTGGCCTCTGGATCAATTTTCGAGGAAAAACTGATCGTTTGTTTAAACGGTTATACTATTTTGCACATGAGGTAGACCGTTGGAAAGGGGTTTCAGTTCCCTTAGAAGGTTTAAAGAGTTTTTTCTCTGAAAATGAAGTCGTTTGGGGTTAAATCAATTCTCGGGAGCACCCGATGGCCTCTAGATCGGTACTCGAAGTGCGACCTAGGGTTTATAGTGAAATGAGGAGGTACTAGGGACCTTAGGAGAGACTTACGGGGTCCTAGAACATGGCGTCTACAGATACCCTCGACGGGTGAGCTTTTAATAATCAAAAGAACTCGAATCGACACCACATGATGTTTTTGGAAAGAGGTCGCTTCTACAGACCTAAGGGACGTGGATGGCCGATTCAGAGGGTCGAGGTCGATTCTGCGGACCTAAGGGGATGATGGGGATGGACGATTCATGGGAAAAAAAATGGGGGTGATGACTGAGGTCGAAGGTAGGGAGGTACCAATTATGCGGGTCAAGGTCAGTTCTGAGGACCTAATTTATAGCGACCAATTCTTCGGGTCGAAGCCAATTCTTAGGGCTTAAGTTAGAGATGATCTATTCTCAGGTTCCAGGAAAATTCTGCGGGCTTAAGTAGAAGTGACCAATTCTGCAAGTCAAAGCCAATTCTGAGGGCTTAAGTAGAGGCTATGAATTCTGAGGGTCTAAGCCAATTCCGAGGGCTTAAGTGGAAGCGACCAATTTTGCGGGTCGAAGCCAATTCAGTGGGTCGAAGTCAATTCTGCGGGCTTTAGTAGAAGTGACCAATTCTGTGGGCCTAAGATAGGGGTGACCAATTCTTTGGGTGAAAGAGGCGGATGCTCCCAAAATTTAAACACAAATCATGAGATGGTTCACTGATATACCAAATTTTAATTTTCTTTACTTGAAAGGCACAATCCAACACATGAAAAACTAAATTGAACATAAAGTGAAAATAAACTACACAAACATTTTTAATTCCACTTAAACAAAATTCAATCCAATTCAAGTTACACTAACCTCGCATGAATATAATCAACTTAAATTAATGTCGACTTGAATTAAAATAAACTAAAATTACACAAATATTAATTAGCACCAAATTAAACTAGAGTTATGATTTAAACCAAATTTTATCATTTTAAACCTACACATGCATCTAAGTGAATTTTTGGAGGAGAAAATAATAAATCACAAACACACTACCCCGCAATATACGAGGAAAACCAACAACGGGAAAAACCTTGGACGACCCTGTGTACAAGTCCACTAAGTATGGTATGTTTACAAATACAAGAAAAAATACTTACAATGCACGGCTTGAATCAATCCAAGTCTCGACACTTCTTATTGCAGCAACTTTCGCCTACTCGGCAACTATGGACTCCACCGCAGTCTTAGAATCCACCGATGGGGAAAAGCTACTATCAAGTACAGACGATGGCCTTTTCACCATTGTAATACGCAACGCTTCAAACAAACATACTCCTATGTGGAAACATCTCTTTTATGGGGTAAGAAAAGTAACCCGGTGCCAAAACATCTCCATGTAAAGATATATAAATAGAAACTTGGATTAAACCTAAACTTTGGGTGTAAACAAGTTTTTGTGTAAATAAGATTTTAATTCATGTAAGCTCAACACACAAACATGGACATTTTGGAAATATTTTCTCTCTAAGTGTGTATAAATTCTCCAAAAAGTCTTATAAAAAAGTTGTTTCCTGCACATATTAAAACTGGTAAAAAGTTAGTGGGAAAAGAGAGATAGTGGGAAAAAACTCGACAACAGGTTGTTCCCGCTGAAATGTCGTTCGAACGACATTTTGAGTTCGTTCGAACGACCTTTTTCGAATGAGATCACAGTCTCCAAGATCGTTCGAACGAGATTTTAGAAACTTCCCGTTCGATATTTCGTTCGAATAGTTTTGTTCCAACGACTTTCTAACGAGAAAACAGAAAAACTATACACAATGTCATTAGAAGTTCGTTCAAACAACCTAACAAACTTGTTCACGAGATGCCCAGTTCGTTCGAACGACTTTACCGAAAACTAATTTTTTTTATTTTAAGTCCAAAACTTTTATAAAAAGATCTAAAATGATTTTCTGAGAAAAATAAAGTCACTAAATATAATTTATAAAATACATCCAAAATAAAATTTCCATGGTCCTAAATATATATAAATGCATTCATACCTTTGAGACCTTGGAATGATGAAATGTTGATGACGCAAAACACGGCACTAGAAACCGACAATGATGTCAGCTTTAATATATGGGCCACTGCGTATTCAACTCTTCAAACGGCATAGGCTTGAAAGGATATAACATGACCATCTATCCTATGACTCAAATTATTCTGTCTGTAATTAAGCCAATACTATAAATTGACTCGATTGGAAATTTTCCATTACAAATCTATGGGCCGTCAAGAACGCTTAAACACAATCCCACCTAAAAATAAAATAAAAAGTAAACGCTTAACTCGACTCATACATAATGCTTTCTCGCATTAAGTAATGCCACCAAAGATGAAATCCTGCACACTTAAACAACCCATTAAACACATAGGGAATATCAAAAGATTAAATGTAAAAAAAAAAATTCTCCCCCTTAATTAATTCTTCCACTTTAACTAACATGATCTACCTAAGAAAGACGTCTCCCCCTAAGTTAGATCTCCTCGAATTTTCAAAGGAGTAGATACCATTTCTCCCCCTTTTTGCTCAGGAATAAACAAAGTTCAAGAATAAAATAACTTATTTGTCCACCAATTAAAGCAAATACTCCCCCTAAATTAAACAAGGGATATGTAATAAGGAAAAACGAGTTAAACATGCAATGGTGCATAAAGTGACATGAACATTTAAGCATATGGAAACAATGAAGTCCAACTAATCCATACAAAGATTAATAAATATCACCTAAGATTCAATGACAAAAGATACCATAAAAAATGTACTACGATAAGAATGGGATATCAAACACAATTTGCAATAAGATAGATACCGATTTTGATATCAATACATACATGGACTAGCAAGCAAGGCAAAGATTCAAAAATAAAGAAATATCATATACACACACACACACACACACACACACACACACACACACACACACACACAAATGATATCAACACCTCACATGCACATATACATAGGTATAAACACCACACACGGCAAAAAATACATTAAGCTTTCCACACTCATATGGAAAAAATGTGTTTAAATACATGTGGTAAACGAAAGTGAAGGGGTGACAACTAGCAACAAAAGAGTTTAGACCCAATCACCTAAACATGTTCACGGAGTTCTCATTTGATTGAAAAAAATAATCTAACTTAAATATTGCCTCAGGTGACAAGATAAAGTGAACTCACACAAAAAGATACACAATGAATACAAGCCTAGAATTTTGATGATTCTACAAAACAATCGATTCATGACAAAATTGCTTAAATAGGATACAAAGTCATTGTGCAAACCCGTTGATATATCCAACCAAACTTCCTCATGAATATTTTTTATCTTTTCTTTATGAACATAACGACTAAACAATGAAGGCCTTGGCTAATTTTGTTTTATGCCACATTTTTTAGGCCAACTTTCAATGTTAGCTTTTCACGCAAAGTAATTTTGTCTTTCACAACCCGATTCCATTGATAAACAACTACACCAGATAAATATTCTTCTATATTTTTTTTGATTTCGGGAAATGGTTATTACATGCACAAATCATCCATAGTCATTGCAACGTGTAGATGACTAAATTGATAGGGGAATATCTCACTTAGATTAAATATATATGTGAAGTCAAATTTCGAGTGTGCATGTGAATGTGTGAATTGAGGCATATAAAAAGAGAATCCATTAAGCAACACAAAATCAAACTACTCCATGCAAGCATGATAAAGAACACTTTAAGGATTGGAAATATTAATCAAAATTTATAACCACATCGAAGCGAAAATGATATTAGATTCAAACACAAGTATATGCCACAAAAAATGAGTAAAACTAACACACACACACAAACACACACACACAAAATGCTTTTGATTTTTTCAAATTTTTAACCAAACAAAAAATTCAACCCATAAGAAAACAAGAATCTTTTTTGTATTTTTCAATGAGATCAAACAAAATGAAATGAAATACAAAAGATAAACAAGTCATAATTCTAGCAACAAATTTTAGAATGTAGAAAAAATTAGAAAATGACAAACAAACATACAACTAGCAAGAATATATCATGATGCACATAAGCTAGTGTATGTAAACAAAGCTAACACATTGAACCTTTAGATTTAGCAAGGGAGGTATCAAGTGAAAACAGATGAGAATAAAAAATCCTATCTTGTAAAGCCGCTAAATCGAATCTCCTAACCCAAACTAGTGAAGTGTGACACTCTCGGGATTTGGGAATTTTGGTGACTACTATTGGACTTCCTAGGACCCTTTTTAAGATCAAAAAAAAATTTTCTAATATGACCTTTTCGACCACAATGTGTACAAGCATTGACACGGTGAAAAGTAGTACCTAAGGATTGACCTTTGAAAGTGTTCCTAGTAGATTCTCTCAAACTTATGACTCTGGCTTTATTAGTTGAATCATTTTGAGTATCAAAACCAATACCACACAAGTCATTTTTAATTTGGACGGTTCTAAGTATTTTATCTAATTTTTCGGACCTACATTCCAAATCAAATTTGACCCTCATGAGTCTCTCAATTTCTCTTCTAACTCTAAAATTTTAGACTCAAGCAAACACCTACTCTGTTCAAACCCAATAAGAACTTTCTGAATTTCCTCCATTAAACCTATAAGGCTATCTCTCTCACCTTATACATATTCAAGATTCTCACGAAGAGCTCTCTCGCTTGACCTATGGTCTTACACTAAAACACTCTCATTATTAACCTTGGAACTTTCTCTCAAATAATCTTCTAACTTCAAGTTTTTCCTTTTTAAGTTTATCGATTAGGCATACAATTCTTGAAAAGCTACTTGAAGTTCACTCACATTAACCTCTTCTTCATTCTCAATTTCACTTTGGGATTCCGAAATAATGGACTCAGAAATGTCATGTAAAGGAATATCTTCATGGGAAGTTTTACTATCAATGCTCACACGACTTGCCATGGACGCGATAAATTTGTGCTCAATGGGATAATTGGGTCCCTCTTCCTTTTCACTATCATTAAGGGTGTCATTGTATGAAATTGGTTGCTTTCCCTCCCTCCTTAGTTGAGTGGGACACTCTTTTGCCCTATGGCCATAACCCTCACAACCATAACATATATTTGACTCGTCCCTATTAATTTCTTCATTATGCTTTATTGGGAATTATTTGGCTTTCTCATACTTAGACTTATCAAATTTCTTAAAATCCTTTTTAACATTGTCTTTATTAAACTTAAGAAATTTTCCAAACTTCCTAGTGAACATAGCCATATCATCGAAATCGATGTCACTCTCATCATCCGAAACATGTTTTTCCTCCTTTCGAGCTTTTAAAGCGATGCCTTTATCTTTCTTTTTCTCATCCTCAGAGGCAAACATGTCAAGTTCATAGGTTTGTAAGTCACATACGAGCTCTTCAAGTTTTGTAGAGGCTAAAGTGAGTAAGGAATTTAACACGATCACTTTTGGAATAAACCTATCGGGTAAGGAACTCAAAATTTTCTTTAGTACATGGTTGTTGGGTATCTTTTCTCCCAAGTTAAAATATGAATTATCGGTATCGGAAAGTGTAGCATATAATTCATCAAAAGTCTCACTTTCAAGCATTTTAGTGGTTTCGAATTAAGTGGTGAGGTTTTGGAGTTTCAATAAAATTTTCTAATTTAAGTTCATTCTCACTCCATCTCTGTACGGTTTAGGTAGACGCTAATTTTTAACTAGACACATAGGTGGGGAACACCCATTCACTGCGGATTGCCAAACCCTCTCATCTAAGGACTTAAGTACCAATTTCATACGCGCTTTACAATATGCGTAAATCGAACCATAAAAAATAGGGAATTTTGAAAACGGTGAAATTTTGATTTTTAAACTGAACAAAATTAAGGATCTTAACGCAATAGATTAGCGCTCGCGCTCTGATACCACTTGAAAGAGGTGGATGCCCCCAAACGTTAAACACAAACTTTGACATGGTTCAATGATATACCAAATTTTATATTTTCAAAAGTTATTTAATTTTCTTTACTTGAAAGGCACAATCCATCGCACGAAAAATTAAATTATACTTAAAGTGAAATTAGAATAGACAAACATTTGTAATTCCACTTAAACAAAATTCAATCAAATTCAAGTTACACAAACCTAGCATGAATATTATCAAATTAAATCAATGTCGACTTGAATTAAATTAAATTAAACTAAATAACCAAATATTAATTAACACCAAATTAAACTCGAGTTGTGATTTGAACCAAATTTTATTCTATTAAACCTACACATGCATCTAAGTGACTTTTTTCAAGATAAAATAATAAATCACAAACACACTACGCCACTATGTACGAGGAAAACCCATAACGGGAAAAACCTCAGATGACCCTGCCTACAAGTCCACTATTATAAGGACATTTTTTCCATTATTTCTGTGTATGTCATAAGATGTTACATCGTTGAAGAAATTCAAGATCAAATTGTCATCAACGGATCCGAATATCAAAGAATTCAAGGAATCAGTTTACAAGTCAGCCGGACCGATCCGCCTGTTTTAAAAAGGAACCGATCCGCACCGGACCGATCCGCCAGTTTGGAAAAAGAATCGATCCACCAACGGATTGATCCGCCTCAAGATTAACCGATTCGCTTATGCTTCAATCCAGTAGACCTCAGACCGATTACGAACCGAAGAAGCCCTTTTCAAAAAAGAACAGATCCGACCTCAGATCGGTCCGGATCAGAACCGGACCGATCCGCTTAGGATAAAATCGTGCAGATCGTGTTCAGATTTTGTAGGGCCATGTTTTCTTTAATAAACCAACTTCGGGGATTTGTTTAGTAAGACTTTGATAGATGATTTTTAGAGTCCTAAATACTCTAAGTCTTCACCTTTGTGAGTCCCAAGACTCATGTTTTGATTCACACAACTTTTCAAACCCTTGTGAATCCGTTTGCAACCTAAGAACACAACCGTGTGTCTATTCAAATCATTGTGAATAAGACCGTCCTTCTTCTTTATTTCTTCCCTCCTGGAAAGGGAAAGTTCCATCCGTCGACTACAGATCCGACGCCTGCGGGTAATTCTGTGTCACTGTATTCTCATTGTAACCCGAGAAATTATATGTTACAATATTATAATGAAAATAAATGGTTTTTCACCTTTGGGGGATTTTTCCTCACATGTGTGTGTTTGAATGTTCTTGCTTATTTCATCATCTTATTCATTAACACCTAGATGCATGTTTAGGACTTAATTGATAAAAACTGTGTTTTATTATATAATATCTCTATTTGAATGCTCCCGCACTCTTTTCAAATTGGTATCAGAGCAAGTTACGCTAATCTATCGCGTATTCCTAATTTTTCGCAATTTTTTTTCTAAGAAATCAATTTTCAAAAAATTGTTTTTTGAAAACGAGTGTGTTCATAATGGAGAAGTTATATAATAAAATGCCAGTTTTTGACGGGACAAACTATGCATATTGGAAAGCCCACATGAGATCTTCATTAAAAGCCATTGATGAACGTGTATGGATTTTGGTTGAAATAGGGTGGATACCTCCCTCCATCACTGTTGAAAATGTGACCAATTTAAAACCTGTCTCCTCTTGGACTGAAGAAGAGTTTAGATGGTCATCTTTTAATTCTAAGGGTTTAAGTGCTATTTCTGGGTCTGTCACACCTGATGAGTTCAAACGCATAATGACGTGCACCACGTCAAAAGAGGCATGGGATGTTTTGCAACTTACCCATGAAGTTACTAATTCTGTGAAAGAGTCTAAACTACAAAATTTAACAATTCAATTTAAAATAATCACCATGCTTGAATCAGAATGTTTTGATGAATTTTATGCTAGACTGTCTGATATTGTTAACACTAGCTTCAATCTTAGTGAACACATTCCTCATGCTAGAGTTGTCAGAAAGATTCTCCGTTCTCTCCCTAAGCGTTTTATCCCTAAAGTCACTGTGCTAAATTCTATGGGTAATTTAAATACACTAAAATTGGAGGAACTTGTAGGAGATTTGCAAACTTATGAGATTGATATGTTCCCTAAATTTGTCAAGTCTAAAGATAAGGGAATTGCACTTAATGCCCAGGAGAGAAAATGTGAGGGGTCGGCAAGAAAGAGGGAGTCATCTAGAAAAATAGAGATTGATACGTCATATTCTGAGTGTGATTTTGATCTAGATGATTTAGACCTATTTGCTAAAAATTTCAAAAGAATTCTTAAATTCAAGAAAAATGGTAATTTTAAAGATAAAAAGAAGTTTGAGAAAAATAAGTTTGAAAAGAAAAATGAATTTTTTTTAAAGACCCTCCTAAGAAGGAAATTGAGAGATGTTTTGAGTGTGACGGTAGGGGTCATAGAGCCTTTGAGTGTGCTACTAGGCTGATCAGAGAAAAGCGCAAAGCTGTCCTGAATTCTAACCTTAGTGACGACATTGAGGTCGAGTCGGTGGATTCTGGAGATGAGTCACCACATGAGTGTAACTTCACCGCATTCATGGCTAGTCATGGGAATACTTATAGTTCTCCTCACGACGATGAGGATGCTGCTTCACAGCGACACCTCGACAGTGAGATCGATGTGAGTGAGGGGGAGGATGAAACAAGTGAGAGCGAGAGTGATCTCCAATGCGCCTACGCCGAGCTTTATTCTAAGTGATTCAAAACTAAAAAGCGCAACAAATGGTTAGTTCTTAGGATCACCGCTTTAGAGGAAGACTTAAGAGAGGTGAGAGAGAGAGAGTCCTCCACCCGCACTACCTTAAGAGAGAGATAATCTACATGTGATGAGAAAGAGAGTTCGTTTAGAGAGAGAGAAGGTTGTTTTGAGAAAGTGAGAGAGGACTTGACCAAACAAGTGGCTAGTCTTACGAGTGAGCTCCATTCCTCCATGGAGACTCGGAAGAAACTTGAAGCCCTTGTTACCCAGCTTGCTCATGATCTTGAGAGAGCACGAGAAGTCAAGGTTTAAATCGAGGACAAATCTGGATAGATGGGAAGGATGCTCCTCGGCCCCTCTTTAGGTTTTGGTGATAGGAAGGGAATAGGTTATGATGGTGCGTCCACGTCCCAAATTGCACCTGGACCAGTTCCTGAGTTTACTATGACTCCTTATGGCCATTGTCAAAAACCTCGAAAGAGAGTTCGACCAAGAAAAGCAAACTAAGGTCCGCATTTGACTGTGTTCTTTTGTACATATTGCAAAAGAAAAGGTCACCTCAGGGAGTTTTGCTATAGTATGGGTCGGACACGACGTATTACCGCTCTACTATAGCATACTGATGATTTTACCAGTTTGAGAGAGCGAGTTGAGTTTTTAGCTGCCACATCACATAGTTTTATGGAGGAATTTCGACGGATCTCTTTACCATCAGTGAATGTTTCTCACATTTCGGCTAACACCAACAATAATAAAGGTAAACAAAAGGTCACCACTACTTGGATACCTAAGAAAGATAAAAAGGCCTTTGTTGTTCATGTCACTCTCAAAGCACATAATAACTCACAGTGGTATTTTGATAGTGGGTGCTCCAGACATATGATAGGTGATTCCTCATTTTTTACGTCTCTTGAGGATTATCAGGATGGCAGAGTCACCTTTGGAGATGGGAGAAAGTCTAGCATTATAGGACAAGGTACTGTAGAGTTACCAGGATTTCCTAAGCTAGAGAATGTTTTGTACGTCAAAGGTTTGAAAGCAAACTTTCTCAGCATTAGCCAGCTGTGCTACGCTGACTTTGCAGTAAAGTTTGATCGGGATGCATGTAATGTCTACAATCAAGCAGGTAAACTTTTAGTGCAAGGGGTGAGAACCAAGGATAATTGTTATGGGACTGTCCCTACTTCCTCACTTGTCTGCAATAACGCCACGATCACTCCTATGGATCTGTGGCACCAACGTCTAGGTCACGTGAACATTAGAGATTTGACTCGTTTAGCTAAAAAGAACCTAATATGTGGCTTACCATCTCTTGGAAAGTTAACTTCCACGATTTGTGGACCCTGTCAGTTGGGAGAGCAAATTCGGAGCCCCCATAGAAAGTTTCATTCCATTACCAGCTCTCGAGTACTTGAACTGATTCACATGGATCTTATGGGACCTACTCGTACTGAGAGTTTAGGTGGTAAGAGGTATATCCTCGTGATGGTAGATGATTCCTCCAGATATTCGATTGTAGGTTTTCTAAGGGAGAAATCCGATGCTGTGGAGTTTTTAATGACTAAGTTCCGTATCCTGAAAAATCAACACAGTGTCACTATTAACAGGATACGTAGTGACAATGGTATTGAATTTAAGGAAGCAAAGGTAGATCTTTACTGTGATAGAATTAGGATCAAACATGAGTTTTCTACTGTGAAGACTCCTTAGCAAAATGGGATTGTTGAGAGAAAGAATAGGACGATCCAGGAAATGGCTAGATCTATGCTTCTAGGTCGTAAGGTTTCTAGGAGATTTTGGACAGAGGAAGTGTCTACTGCATGCCACACGGTGAATAGGGTTTATTTATGTCCACACACACTTAAGACGCCTTATGAATTATGGATTGGCAAGAAACCCAAGCTTGCATATTTTTGTGTTTTTGGGAGTACTTGCTACATCCTACGGGATAGAGAGCAATTAGAAAAGTTTGACTCTCGGAGCGACGAGGGAATCTTACTAGGTATTCATCGAATAGTAGAGCGTACCGGGTTTTTAACCAGAAGAGCTCTAAGGTTATGGAGTCAATAAATGTCACCCTGCAAGATGACGAACCTTCAGCGTTTATTGATTCTAGCCTTCAGTGTGAGGATGAGGATGTTTCTGGCAGTAATTTACTTATCCCTCAACCACACTCAGTGGACCCTACTACTGTGTTAGGGGACACACCTCCTTGGGTTCGTAAGAGTCATGAACCTTCTTCCATTGTTGGTGATCCCACTCTAGGGGTCAAGACTCGTGCTCAACTCGAGAATGTTGTTAGCCATTTTTGCTACATGTCCAAAGTCGAGCCCAAGAATCACAAAGAAGCACTCTCGTATGACACTGGATATCTGCCATGCAGGATGAGTTGCTTCGGTTTAAAAAGAATAATGTCTGGGAACTTGTCCCCCGACCTAGTGAGACTAATGTGATAGGTACTAGATGGATTTTGAAGAATAAAATGGATGAAAATGGTACCATAATCAGAAACAAGGCTAGGTTGGTCGCTCAAGGATACACACAGATAGAAGGTGTAGACTTTGTGGAGACATTTGCTCCTGTTGCAAGGCTTGAGTCCGTCCGCTTACTACTCTCCATCGCATGTCATCTGCACTTCAAATTATATCAGATGGATGTCAATAGTGCCTTTCTAAATGGCATTCTATAGGAGGAGGTTTACGTGGAACAACCAAAAGGGTTTGAAGACCCTAAGCACCTGAAGTACGTCTATTATCTAAGGAAAGCCTTGTATGGTTTGAATCAAGCACCCCATGCTTGGTATGAGAGACTTACTTCCTATCTCTTAGTAAGTGGATTCAAGAGAGGGGGAGTTGATATGACGTTGTTCGTCAGGAGAAATGACGGTGCTATTTTGGTTGCCTAGGTCTATGTGGACGACATAGTTTTTGGTTCCACGTGCTCCCAACATGCTCATCACTTTGAGGAAGAGATGAAAAGTGAGTTTGAGATGAGCATGGTTGGTGAGTTTACCTTCTTCCTTGGTCTCCAGGTTCGTTAGCTAAAGGATGGGATGTTCATCCCCCAATCTAAGTATGCTAGAGACCTAGTGAAGAAATTTGGTTTAGACTCCGCTAAGCATGCACGTATACCTATGAGTACCTCTACCAAGCTTAGTAAGGACGCTTCAGGTAAGGACGTAGAGCAAACCTTGTATCGGAGTATGATAGGTAGTCTCCTCTACTTGTCTGCCAGTCATCCCGACATAGCCTTTAGTGTTGGAGTCTGTGCGCGATATCAGGCGTTCCCAAAAGAGTCACATTTACTTTCTCTAAAACGTATTATTAAATACGTGAGTGGGACTCTCTCATACGGTATTTGGTATTCCTTTGATACCGATGATCGTTTATTTGCCTATTCGGATGCCGATTGGGCCGGGGATGTATATGGTTGTAGGAGCACTTCTGGTGGGTGTTTCTATTTTGGTTCTGCTCTTGTCTCCTGGCTGAGCAAGAAGAAAAATTCCATCTCTTTGTCCACCGCGGAGGCTGAGTACATTGCCGTCGGGAGTTGTTGCACGGAACTCTTGTGGATGAAGAAAATATTGGAGGATTATGGGATTTTATAGGACACCTTGACTATTTCCTGTGACAACACGAGTGCGATACACATATCCCGCAATCCAGTCCAGCATTCGCGCACAAAGCACATCGAGATACGCGATCACTTTATACGTTAGTTTGTTGAGCAAAAAGTCGTATCCCTGAGTTTCGCACCCACCGACAGTCAGTTAGCTGATATTTTCACAAAACCTTTAGATGCCCTTAGATTTGAGAGTCTTAGGAAGTCTTTGGGGATTTGCACAGTTGACTGAGGGGTTGGTCTTTGACTAGGATAGGATGATTTTTCATGTTCATATCATATGCTTCCTATTGCTAGTTTGTTTTATATGTATTATTGTTTTGCTATACAACTATTTATTTATTCTTTTGAAAAATCCAAAAAGATTTTCGTTTTATAAAAAATTTAGAAAAGCTCAAATATTTTATTTTCACCTTTTATGGGTGAGCATTTAAGATAGCCAAGTCACAACTTCATTCCAATTATCCATGTGACTGTTTAATAGAGATTTGAGACGCTACAACATTTCATCCATGTGCTTTACATTGTTTGGAGTCCTTGAGATGTGATTAGTGATATCTTTATACATGTTTGACTTCTATCTCCTTTATTGCACACATGCACGGATATATTTCATTATTGTACTTGTCTATAACATATTGGCTTGAGTGTTTCCATCTCAATTCTTTCTATACAACTAACAATATGTGATAAAACTTGACATGATTGGAATGCATGTAAAAACCATTTTGGTGAGACTGTGTGTTTATTGGAAAACAGGGAAGGGCTGCGAAAGGTTCATTTAGCCTTTGCGATTCTAAGCCACCGTTAACAAGGACCTAAAAAATTGAGAAATTTTATTATCCGAGTTCCAAAGAGGTTAAAAGATCCCAAAAAATTTAAAGGCAATAAAAATCAATATATGCCAAAATATGGGCCATTAGGTTTCACCATCAATTCTCCAAAGTTTGAGAATTTAGATCGCCTCTTTTCAAAATATAAATCTGAGGGAGTTTGATTGGAGAATTCAAACGGGTTTGTACTTCCTTGAAAGTCCTAAAAAAGCATTAAATATTTTTGGACGTTATTGGTGTGGAAATCGCTTTGAGCTTTGATGTATTGATTTGATTGAGTCAATGCCTCATATTACCTTTTTTTTCACCAAAAGAAGCATTTGAGTTCATTCGTTAGGAGTATCCGATATTCATCGTGCACATATGTCATGTTTGTATGCATTGATTTTCCTATCGAATTTGTTCACACTCATTCATTTACGCTATCATCGACTTGGTTGTTTTTGTGTTCTTTCATGGTGTGTTTCCTTGTTTTTGAATATCGTGACACCCCGATTTTTCTTATTTAATTCATTCTTCTTATCTGTTTATTTGGGGACACCATAAAAAGGGGAAGAAAGAATTATCTTTTTTTTTAGGGGGGGGGGGGGGGCGGGGAGTTTGAATTATGTGAGAGTTTTGAGATTTGTCTTATGCATTATCATATATTGGTATCTATGTTTATCTCATTTCAAACTCGATATGTCACTTGGCATTTTCATTGTCTCATGTGTGTAGGTACAACTTTGATGATGTCTGAATTGCACACCCTGATGGAAAAAGCATTGAGATTCCTAAAGATTTGAAGACCAAACGATGAAGTCTTATTCATTTGTATCTTTCTAGTTTTGGGTTCATGGAAGGGTAGATTTGTATAGGCAATTTGATATTTGATAATTCTGATGTTTTTATGTTTGTACCGGCATAGACATAGGGGGGGATTTGTAAGGACATTTTGTCCATTATTTCTGTGTATGTCATAAGTCGTTAAATCATTGAAGAAATTCAAGATCACATCGTCATCAACGGATCCGAATATCAAAGAATTCAAGGAATCAGTTTACTGGTCAGCCGGACCGGTTCGCCTATTTTAAAAATGAACCCGTCCGTACTGGACCGATTCGCCAGTTTGGAAAAAGAACCGATCTTCCAACGGACCGATCCGCCTCAATCCGGACCGATCCACTTATGGTTAAATCCAGTAGACCTCGGACGGATTGCGAAACGAAGAATCCCTTTTTAAAAAATAACCGATCCGACCTCGAACCGGTCCGGATCAAAAGCGAACCGATCCACCTGGGATAAAATCGTGCAGATCGTGTTCATATCTTTTAGGGCTAGGTTTTCTTTTATAAATGAACTTCGGGAATTTGTTTAGTAAGACTTTCATAGACGATTTTCAGAGTCCTAAATACTCTAAGTCTTCACCTTTGTGAGTCCCAAGACTCATGTTTTGATTCACACAACTTTTCAAACCCTTGTGAATCCGTTTGCAACCCAAGAACACAACCGTGTGTCTGTTCAAATCATTGTGGAGAAGACCGTCCTTCTTCTTCATTGCTACCCTCCTCTAAAGGGAAAGTTCTAGCCGCCGACTGCAGATCCGACGCCTGCGGGTAATTCTGTGTCACTGTATTTTCATTGTAATCCGAGAAATTGTATGTTACAATATTATAATGAAAATAAATGGTTTTGCCTCTTTGGGGGATTTTTCCTCACATGTGTGTGTTTGAATGTTCTTGCTTATTTCATCATCTTATTCAATCACATCTAGATGCAAGTTTAGGACTTAATTGATAAAAACTGTGTTTAATTAAATAATATCTCCATTTGAATGCACCCGCACTCTTTTCAACTATCTATGGTATGTTTACAAAGATAAGACAAAAGACTTACAACAAATGACTTGAATCCATACAAGCCTCGACGCTTCTTATTTCATATGCCTCCGCCTACTCGAAAACTACGGACTCCACCGCAGTCTCGGAATCCACCGATGGGGCACAACTACCATCAAGTATAAATGATGGCCTTTTCACTGTTGTAACACACAAAACATAAAAAAATAGACTCTCCTATGGAAACATCTCCTTTTTAGGATGAGAAAAGTAACCCGGTGCCAAAACATCTCCAAGTAATGATATATCATTAGAAACTTGGATTAAACCCAAACTTTGGGTGTAAACATTTTTTTGTGTAAATAAGATTTTAATCCATGTAATATTAACACACAAACATGGACATTTTGTAAGATGAATATTTTCTCTCTAAGTGTGTCTGAATTATCCAAAAAGTTGTACAAATTTTTTTTCTCTCGCACATATTAAAACTGGTAAAAAGTTAGTGGGAAAAGAGGGAAAGTTGGAAAAAACTGACAGCAAACTGTTCCCTCTAAAATATCGTTCGAACGACATTTTAATTTCGTTCGAACGACCTTATTCGAATGAGATTACAATCTTTAAGATCTTTCAAATGAGATTTCAGAAAGTTCTTGTTCGATATTTTGTTCAAACAACTTCGATCGAATAGTTTCGTTCCAATGACTTTCTAACAAGAAAATAGAAAAACTATACACAATGTCATTGGAAGTTCATTTGAACGACCTGGAAAATTCGTTCGAATGAGATGCCTAGTTCGTTCGAATGACTTTACAGAAAACCAAATTTCTTTTTTAAGTCCAAAACTTTTATAAAAAGATCTAAAATGATTTTATGAGAAAAATAAAGTCGTTAAAAATATTTTATAAAATAGACCCAAAATAAAATTTCCAAGGTCCTAAATATATATAAATGCATTCATATCTTTGATACCTTGGGATGATGAAATGTTGATTACGCAAAACATGGCACTAGAAATCGACAATGATGTTAACTTTAATATCTGGGCCGCAACGTCTTTAACTTTTCAAACATCATAGGCTTGAAAGGATAAAATATGAACATCTATCCTATGACTCAAATTGTTTTGTACAAAATTAAGCCAATACTACAAATTGAATCGATTGGAAATTTTCCCTTATAGCAGGTTAAAGCCAATTTCGAGGGCTTAAGCACTGGCGACCAATTCTGAGGGCTTAAGTAGAAGCGACCAATTATGCGGGTTTTACCAATTATGCAGCCTTAAGTATAAGTGTCCAATTCTCAGGGTCAAAGCCAATTATGCGGTGTTAAGTAAAAGCGACGAATTTTGTGGGTCAAAGACAATTTTTTGGGCTTAAGTATAAGTGACTAATTC
Source organism: Sambucus nigra (assembly GCA_949130495.1). NCBI lineage: Eukaryota > Viridiplantae > Streptophyta > Magnoliopsida > Dipsacales > Adoxaceae > Sambucus > Sambucus nigra. The sequence continues at coordinate 442,837,195 of OX422218.1, read as the reverse complement.
TGTGGGAGACAATTCTATGGGCTTAAGTAGAAACGACCAATTCTGCGGGTCGAAGCCAATTCTGAGGGCTCAAGTTTTATTGTGTAAAGTTGGAGACTCAACTGGGGATATATATCCTATTGTTCCGCTAGGGATTTTATGAAGAATTTGATTTTAGGTTCCGATGGGGAAGAGGGAATGATCCGAGGGTTGGATTTTTCTTAGCCGAGTAATTTCACAGTTTTTATGGTGTCCATTGGGTGTGTTGCTGGGGAGACATGAAATTGATTTCGGGAATTCCGTTGGGAAAATAAGATCCCTCCTATGGAAATGAGTACAGTAAAAATATTTTTCTTGGTGAAAAAGGTCCTAAAATCCATTTGGGAATTTTTTGGGATTTTTTAACATTTTTTGGGAATTATTGTACAAAATTTTAAAGAGGGTGCCCAATGACATGGTTAGAATGGTGCCAAATGGAAGTGGAACGGTCTTTTGGGGTACCTCGAGTCAGTGTAGGGACAGTGCTGATCGATGGGTGGCAGTGAGATGCCGATCGGCATGCCCCTTGGCCTCCTATAAAAAGGGGGTGGGTTCTCCTCATTTTTCACAATTTCTAACTTGGTTTCTTCTGCAATTACCTTATGCAAATCGTTCTAGCGTTCCAAAGTAAAAAAATGGTTGAGTTCTTACATAGTGTAACACACATGGCATGGCTCGATGCTGAAGATTAGGTAGGATTGTAATGGAGGGCTAGGGTGCCCCTTATTTTAGGCAAAGAAAACTATTTTGACTCATTGGAGGGAGTGGAGAATGATCGGACCCTCTTGTGTGAGCCTTCTTGTCATCTCTCTTCTAGGGTGGTGAACCCTGGATGGTATGTAATTATTGATGAACTTTGTTATTCTCTTCCTTTTTCCTGGCGATATTTCCTTATTTCTTGAATTTTGACAAGAGTTTTTGCTTTTGACAGTTTGATGTTTCTATGTCGACTATGCGTTCTTGAGGGATGAAGGGGTTAGGGACGCTTCAAAGAACCTTCCATTTATAGTGCATTGGATGGTGTAATCAATTGGTTTGGGGAGACTGGCATCTAGTTTGGATGAGATGCCTCATTATACGTCTGTTCTCTGTGGTACGGTGGAGACGTGGTGGGATACCACCTAGAACTTTCATTTTGGCTTTGGGGAGATGATAGTGACTCCCATAGATGTGCATTAGCTACTAGGGTTGGCTTGCGAGGGGGTATATATTGAGGTGGATAGGAATCTCAGGGTGACACCGGAGGCGGTGATGGAGATGTTGAGTGATGTGGTGAAGGTGGTCTCTGGGGACAGTCTTTGCTTGTCTCTTTTGAGAGAGTTATTACCGAGGATGAGGATTGATGAGAGTGATGGGTACTAGGTATGGTATATGGCTCATTTGTTTCTTTTTCTAGTGTTGGGGGGTTTCTTGGTGGGGACGAGTGGCGACGTCGTCCACTTGTGGTTTCTGCCATTTTTGAGGTTGTTTTCGAACATCCATGTTTATGACCGGGGGATCCTGGCCTTGGAGATCCTTTATTATTCTCTTAATGCATTCATCCAGTGCTACTGTCAAACTTTTGTTGGGTCCATATATCTTCTTTAGGTATTCTTTATTTTTCGCATTTTACTTTATGCATTCGCATTTTCCTTTATGTGTTTTATTCTTGATTTCTTAATTGCTGACCTTTATCCCTTGTAGACGTGGTTCTATGAGGTGATTGGGTTTAACATCCAATTGATAGATTTAAAGGAAAAGTCTATTGGGGACTTCTGCCAGATGTACTGATGGCGGAAGTCCAATCGGCAGTCGAAGAAGTCCCTTTCTCTGGAGGCAATGCGCAAGGTCTTGAATGGCCTGACGAGTGAGTTGGTAAGTCCTTCTCTTTTTTATTGAGATTGTCTTTCCTTTGATAATATTTTCCTGATATTGATATTTTTTTCTTGCTGGGAATTGGAAGGTGACTTTCTATCCCTGGGGGATGGCTATCCATCATACGAGCTTGATTTGGAGACATGCGCAGATGCGGCGTCTGTAAGTTCATGAGTTTGGCCACTCTTAGTACCTCGAGGAGAGGGTAGTCTGAGAGATTGTGGAGGATGAGGTTGTGGTGCCACCAACGAAGCCCTCGATATTCACGAGGCGAGTATGGGAGATGTCAGACGATGCGCGGGTATCGAAGGTAAGGGGTGAGCCTTACTCTTCATATATCGACATGGAGGTGATGTATGACTATATGGAATTTTTATCGAGCTGTTTGATGATGCATAACATATATGACTTGATGCCTCTTCCTCGTGCGGGCTCAAATTGGTCGGTGTTATATTCCCACAATGCAGGCGGTGTGTCGACATCAGTGGTGGCGACGACCTCAGAGGTTCCTTTTGTATGACTGGACACTCCTGCTTACAACATTTTACGGGGAGATAGAGGTTCGATTCGTATGCTGCACCATCCTAATGCAATGTACCCAGAGGGGTTGGGTTTGACAGAGGAGGTCCTTCGACCTCAGGTATACTTTCATCTCTTAGTCTTTTTGATTTCCTGATTTATTCCTTTGCCTCAGATTGATTCCTTTGATCTTTTATGTTTCCCTTGAAGCATACCTGGGTCTCCACCACCTGGCTGAAGGATATTAGAGATTAAATATCTTCAGCGACCGCCCACATTTTGGATGCGATTCCAGTTCCTTCTTGTTTGGTGTCGTCTTCCTCGTCTGAGGAAGGGTCGAGCTCAAGGAGTAGTGGCACGTCATCTCATCGGAGAGGGTAGAGAGCGTGCCGTAGGGAAGGAGGATACTGGAGAGAGAGAGAAAAAAAGAGAGAGAAATATATTGTAGGTGAAGAGAGAAATTGTAAGTGAGTGAGAGAGAAAAAAATATGGGTTCGGGCTGAGTCCCATTGTATTTCCTTGTTTCTTACAAAATCGATGTAACACAACAAATATCTATACAAATAAAATTAAGTTTTTTGTTAATTTCTTTTTTAGTGACTAACGTACATGCTCTTTTTACTTTGCTACTAAGGCCGTAAAAAGAATTTGAAATGATGGAGAAAGTACATATTTTAAAATGGGATAAGTAAAGACATAAGGATAAGGAAATTCGAAATTCCCTTAAAATAAAAATTATTTTTATTGAGTTGTTTGATTTTGATAAAACAAGAAAAAGGGAATTTCCCAAAAATAGGGGGTTACCGATTGGCATGACCCCTCGCATGCCTATTGTCATATTAGTCCAGTCCAATCAACCCGAGGCTTTGATTGCACTTTTAATTGCTTGGTACTTGGTGGGGTAGGTTTTCCTCCGATTTCTCCAGGGTTCATTGTCTTTGCTTGAGAGTTTTCAAGTATAAATAAGGGTTTAGATGGAGATTTTTCTTCACACTTCTACATTTATTCTCCTTTACATTCATCTTTACTCACTTTTTTCTTATTTTGTGATATGCCTCTCCCTTATAGTGTTGAGTTTGCAAACTACCTCAAAACCTTGGAAGTGATGTGCCCATACAACATTGACTACAACATTTTCAACATGCGACAAGTCTCTTTATGGCGTAATCGGCCCATAGAGTGGAATATGCTTATGGCGACAGCTGAGTTCAGGTACCCCAAGGACCATGTCTTTTGATTCAGGTTGGACAAAATCTATAAGACCTATGAAGAGTTTTCTGCCATGTTTGGGGTAAATTCCAGCGTTGCAGCGGCTATGCCCAATTTTTCCCGATTCCCTAGGGAGCTGTTGGCGGGACTTATCCACATTTCACCTTCGAAAGCCAGGTCGTTGGTCATGGGAGGGATGATTTATCTTCATGTAGTGTTACGGTCTGTACATTTATAGGATGTTGGCGATGCCGGCTATGCTAGAGTCATCATTTTGGGCCTGGTATCAAAACTTCTGTTGGTAACTGGGGAAATGCTAGTGGAGTCCCAACTTGCTCCTATTATTTCTTGGATGTTGTATCGTCGGAATCATGTGGTGTTAATACTAGTCAAGACTTTGAATGGTCTGGATGCCTGGTGGGATGCTCGTTCCGACATTCTAAGGGGTAGCCCTGTAATACTATTCACATGGATATCAGAGAGGTTCCATATGGCGGTCCCACCTGAATATCTTTGATCGGTATTTCCAAACTTCTTTTCATGCTATTTTATCAGTGTAGGACTGGTCATTGAGAGCTGGGAAAATTGGTTCGTGAAGCACGGGGCTCGAGGCCTGCATTGGTTAGTGCCTTGGTGGGGGGAGCTATTGCCTATTTTGAAACTCGGGGAGTACCGCTATATTTGGTTGGTAGGCCACTGCAAGTCCTCTTTCTACTTTCCTTGGCGTCTTCTACACCAATTTGGATGGGAACAAATTGTACTACCACGGATACTGGACTTCTTTCCTTTGGAGCATATGGCAGATCATATGCACATATAACTTGTCTCTTTGTGGGAGAATCATCGACCGTTGACCCATCTATCCCAGTCAATTGGAAGAGTCTGGAATATCTCAGGATAATTCATGAAGTGGCTATGAATAAGAGTAGTTGCCAAGATGCTGGCTGTGGAGACTCGACAAAGATGGTTCGCCATATTTGACACCATGGATGGAGGTGTTGTGGTTTACCCGAAGCTAGTTCGAGGGGATTATCATTCAACGGAGCATCTGCAACACTCTATTCAGGCAGGGGAAGTTTGGGGACCCCAAGATGCGGGTGGTGTTGGGGATGGAAGCTTTGAGTAAGATCCTTGAGGAGTTTATTTGCGAAGCTTTTGTAATGGGCGCAGTTTTGTGATGGGAATAATTTATGGGTTATTTTAGGTGTAGTGGGACTTTCTTTTATTTGGTTTTAGAAAGATAGGAGTAGACTGACAAGGGAAGTCGGTTGACTCCCTATGCTGATGTAATCATACAAAAATTTTGAATAATGAAATAAAGGAGTTTTTGATCATCTAGTTGTGCCTCTTGATGAGTTTTGCATTTGAATTATCTATACCAATTTCTAAGGCACACATAATCCTTTTGTTCATATATGCAATAAAAATGAACTTTCATTCTTAGGGATAAGAAGAAAATAGTATTTTGTGAAAAAAGAAGGGAGCCATTCTCATATAAAATAGATGAGCTGCCTATGTAATTTGAAAATTTTCTGAATTTGTTTTTTGAAGGAAAAAGGATTTTTAGAGGATCAGGCCCCACGTAGTTTTGAGTAGAGGGAAATGGAGTTTTTTTTAGCATAAAAGGGCATTGAAAATAATAGTAGCGTGCTGTTATTTTATACTAGGGGTAGAATTTCTTGAGACGGTCGAGGTTGACTGGATGCGCCATTTTTTTGTCATCAAGATCGGTGAGCATAGTGGCGTTGCCTGATAAGATATTCTTCAAAATGTAGGGGCCGCTCCAATTGGGCTTGAATTTAATCTCTTCGAGGGTTAAGTCCCCTTCTCAAACACCGCAGTCATTGACTCTCTTATTTAATGATCGCGTTATATGACGATGATGCTCTTGAATGTGATATAGAGATTTCATCCTCCTTTCGTCCAAGAGTGAGAACTCATCAAGACGGCTTTGGTGCCAGTCTTCCTCGCTGACTTTCCTTTCAAGCGTGATGCGCTGCGAAGGTATTTCCATCTCTACAGGTAGGACTTCTTCCATGTCGTAGACTAGAGAGTAAGGGGTAGCCCCAGTAGATGTTCAAACTGAGGTAACGTATCCCAAGAGGGCGTAAGGGATCCTATCTACCCAATCTCGATAACTCTCGATCATCTTACTGATGATGGCTTTGTGATTCTTATTGGCATCTTTAACTTATCCATTAGTTTGAGGTCGGTAGGGAGAATTTTTATGTCTTTGACTCCCATACTCATCGACCACCTCAATAACCTCTACCACGAAGTGTAACCCATTATCGGATACAACCTCCTACGGGACCCCACACCGGCCGATGATATTTTTCTTGATGAACTTGACCACTTTCTTGGCATTCAGAACTGCGTATGATTTGGCTTTGACCCATTTAGTGAAGTAGTCAATGGCAACCAAGATGAATTCATGTCCGTTAGATGATTTGGGTGTAACCTTCCCTACGATGTCAATGCCCTATGTGGAGAACGTCCAGGGAGAAGTCATGTTATATAGTTATCGTGGATGCAAGTGTTATAGGTTGGAAAACTCCTGTAATTTAAGGCATCTTCGAACGTAGGTTGTGCAATCCTGAACCATGGTAGTCAAGTAGTAACCCTATTGGATGATTTTCTTTGCGAGCATATGATCGTTCATATGGGATTTGCATTCCTCGCTGTGGATATTTTTTCATCATCTCTTCAATGTCAGCCCCTGCAATGCAGTGCAAACGGGTTGTATCGAAGTTTCTCTTGAATAGTGCTTTATCGCAAACAATGTACTGGGTAACTAGTCTGCAGAGGGTTGCTCAAGATTTCTTGTTAGAACCTTGGGGCTACTTACCATGCTTGAGGAGGCGCCAAATGTCATAGTACTAGTAGTTGGCTATCTTGGGGTCTTCTTCTGCGATAAGCTCAATGTGGTAGCAATGGGTTGGTTTATCTTTCGTTTGGACAAGGAAATGGGACATGGTTATTCCTTAGGGCATGCCAATCATAGAGGATAAAGTAGCAAGGGCATCGTCTAAGTTGTTTTTTTCTTGGGGCAGGTAATGGAAGGTGATTTCTTGGAATTAGGAAGATAGATCTTCTAAATGGGCATGGAAGGGTAAGAGTTTATCGTCCTTGACTTTCCATTTGTCATACCCCGGAAAATCCGACAGACGGGGTGACCATCCACCACCGCCAAACTGTGCCGGGCGTGAACTAAATAAATACCAACCTTAGCATGAGAAAAATATGAGGCATAAATATACGAATACACCATATAAATAATTGAATCAAACACAAATGATAAAAAATCCATCACATGATAAAACTCCAATTAATTTTAATCTCCAATAATGATTAAATAAAATCTGAATAATAAACTGACTGAATAATCCAACTGAAATCCTCTAAATGACCTTGGGACCGAATGGACGAATAAATCTCTACTGAAGTCTCATAATTAAATTAGACTCAAAAGGAAAATCTAACTAAAAAATGCAATAAACGAACAAACTCTAGCTGCACCTCCAAAACAATAACTTCGATAATCCTATGCAGCGCCTCCTAAACTTATCCTAAAAAGGTTAGTCAACGCACGAGGTCAGAGCCCCGATCGTGAATACACACTACTCCCCTTAAATAGGATCCTTGAATCCAGGCAGTATCATCATACGCAATAAATATCATAATAGAGTATTTTAAATTAAACGAGATAAATTAACGTAATAAATATAAATCACTAACTACCTGAAGATATCCCCATTTAAAAGGCACCCCAAAATTATTTTAAATTCCAAAGTCCCATGATGTTAATTTAAATAAATTAACCAACTTTTATTATTGCTCTGACTTTTTAATACAATGGCCCTCCCGTCCCGGGTGGTAATCCACCAAAGTGTCACACTTCGCCTTGTCAATAGCAAGCCGAATCCGTTTAAATCGTCGATCCCCCGCAATATGACAAGGTTCTAACATACGAAATGATATAAATTGCCCAAGCTGAACCGTTTAAACTGTCGGTCACTGACACATTATGCCAGCAACTAATTTTAATACCCGTTTTTATCTAAGGCATTAATCACAATTTCTCAATTTCACATTTTATGAATATACCCCACCCTTTAATCGATGTGAGATCCTCAAAATACCCCTTAGTCCCATATCTAGAAGGCATCCTAAAATATACGGAGAGCAAAAATACCCAACAACCAGTCGTCATAATTGGCAATTAAATAATACCAACAAATCACATGAATAAGTACAATTAATCAAAGTACCAAACTATGCATAATAGGCCAATTTCGTTAAATCTTATTTTCACAAAAAAATTGATCTCAATTAATTATTTTAATATAAACAATGAATTTCATCATTAATATGACATAATCCCAATTTCATTATCTCAATGTAACTTCATGAGTTATACGCCCTAAAATTCATTTAATTCAAAATAAAGGTTTTTCTACATGCAACCTACACCAATAAATCCCAAAATCCTCTCATAAATTCCACATACCCAAAGGTTGTGAATATTATTCATTTTAAAAGATTTCTTAAAAACATCTCCAAGTTTTATGTGTCCACTTACTCTGATTAGATTGCTAATTGGTTTTAATAAAAACATGAGATTATGGTTTAGGCAACATTTAAAACGCATAATACTAAAGGAAAAGAATAGAGTATTCATGCCTGAAATTAGTTGAATGAAAATCCGAGTAAAACATTGAACTCTTCTTAAGAAAACACTAGTTGAATGTTCAAAACTTGTGAAAAGTAGGGGCTAGGGGTTGAAGATGAGAGAAATATGTTTTGGAAAGCTTTATGGATAAAGTTTGAGAGAAAAGTGATTTTTGAAGTCCCAGCCCTATTTCTGTTTAGTATATAAAGGGTTTAAGAGTTAAAACACAATTAGGAGACTCCCATCCAATCACCGCCTCTGTCGTTCGAACGACGTATAGTGTCGTTCGAACAATAAGCTTATGTCGTTCGAACGACATCAGATGTCATTTGAACAACCCCAGAATTGTCAGTTAAAACCCCAGAATTGTCACGGTCATTGACCGTGACAATTTTTTTACTAAGGGACACGGCTTTGTCACGGTTATAAACCGTGACAAACTTGTCAAGGTCAATGACCGTGACACGACCGTGACACAAAACGCGAGTTTTGTGTCAAGGTCAATGACCGTGACACGACCGTGACAAAAAAAGTTGTCTCGCCTCGAAATGTCACGGTCATTGACCTTGACAAGGCAGATTTGTCAAGGTCAATGACCTTGACAAATGGGCAGATTTGGTGTAGTGAATGTTTTAAAATCCGACTTAATTATCTGATAAAATATACTTAAAAACGTACCTTCTAGTTAAATGATTAAATAAAAACTTTATAACTTTTTATAAAAGTCCCGAATTAATTCCCGATTGAAAGATTTACGAATAATACCAAGTTAAATCATTACAGGCCATAAACTCCAAAATTTTAGTTTACTCCAAATTAATTAAAGTCAATAATTAAAGCTCAGGGTGTTACATACTTCTCCACTAGCTAAGAATTTCATCTTCAAAATTAGACGAAGCATAAACATCCACGAATCCACGCGTAAATCTCGTAAAAAAAAAAGTAAGGCGCACATAGGCCTACCCGTAAAGTATCATAATAAGGTGCCTATACACCTAATCTACCCGAACTTAAACCTTAACAAAATACAATATATATAATGCCTATATATATAAGTATCTAAGAATGTATTACGTACCGCTATACTCTACTAGCCACACAATATATCTTGCTCTACCTGAAGCTGATGAGGCACATAACACCTTCCATTATAGAGATTGGTTGGTGCGATGATCACCTCCTGCGCACCTGACACTACATGTACTGCTGGTGCTGTTGGCGCTCCTTGAACGCTAACTGCTGCTAAAAATGGAGGACTCAGTCCTATCTTCCCCTGAACTTCTTGCCCTTGTTGCCTTTGCGTAACTTGACCCTTTTGGGCCTGTGCCGCTTGGCCTTGTTATTCCTCTTTCTTGAAACACTTAGCCACCTTATGTCCCACTTTCCCACAGAAAAAAGCATTCACCCTTAAAAGGTTCATAATGTATAGTATTTGTTCGCTCCTCTCCCTGACTTTGTTGTTTCTAATTGGTCATCTGCCTCTTCCACGCTTGATCATTACGATCCTTATTCTCATTTCCTTATCAATTAGACTCTTGTATCTTTCCCAACTTCTTTTGGATATTGGCCTTTTCCTACCGTAGTAACATTGTGACATCTACCACCTGAGCAAAGGTAGAGTACTTTGGATTCCCCAACACCATCTGCCTAATAGACCAAGATAATACCTTATTGAAACACTCAATTTTCTTCATCTAAGTGCTAACTTCCTCTCGTAAAAACATAGATAAATTTGTGAACTCCTATTAATACTCGACAATCGAATTTGAACCTTGCTCCAAGTCCATGAAAACACTCTTCTTTGCATTCTGAATTGCATACGGAAAGTACTTGTTGTTGAACTTTATGAGAAACTCTGCATAACCGAACTGATCTCTCTCCTCTGATGTGGTGGCACTCTACCACCACTACAAAGTATTCCCAGTTAGCATAAATGATGATAACATCTGCTTCTACACATCCATGCAGTCCACCATCCTAAAATTCCTCTCCATGTCTCTCCTCCACTTGTGAGCAATCGTTGGGTCATATCCCCTCTAAAGGTGGGAGGGTTGCCCTTAAAGAAGCTGGTTCTCACCCTATCCCAAGATAAAATGGGTGTAACCTGCTATTGTGCCTCTAAAGTCACCCCTCTCTATCTCCCCATCTCCAAACCGACCGATGTGGCCTCACGAATGATAGCCACTAACTCCTCGGCCACTAAAATAATCTGACGCCGCCTCTCCCAAGTCGCGGGACCAGAAACAGACTTATCTCTCCTACTCCCTGCTCTCCTTGTGTTCTACATTAAAAAGATAGGAATAAAACAACACCAAACTCGAAATTACGAAGAGTACAAATCATCAAAGGAATCAAAGATAAGTGTCCAAGAAGCTAAAACGGACTCATAACCTACGAGACCTAAGACCAGGATCTGATACCACCTATCACACCCCGCAAAATCTAACAGACGGGGTGGCCTGCCACCGCTGCCAAACTATGTCGGGCGTGAGCTAAATAAATATCATCCTTAGCATGAGACAGATATGAGGCATAAATAAATAAATCAACTAGATAAATAATGGAATCAATCTCAAATGATCATAAATAACTAAGTGATAACAGATCCATCACGTGCTATAACTCCAATTAATTTTAATATTCAATAATGATTAAGTAAAATTTGAATAATAAATTAACTGAATAATCTAACTGAAATCCTCTAAACAACTTTGGAACCGAATGGCCCAATAAAGCTCTACTGAAGTCTCATAATTAAATTCGACAGAAAAGGAAAATCTAACTAAATAATGCAATAAACGAACAAACTCCTGCTGCACCTCCAAAATGATAAATTCGATAATCCTATGAATCTCCTCCAAAACTTATCCTAAAATGGTTAGTCAATGCACGAGGTCAGAGCTCCGAGCATGAATACACACTACTACCCTCAAATAGGATCCTTGAATCCAGACAGTAGCATTATACGCAATAAATATCACAAGAGAGTATTTTAAATTAAATGAGATAAATTAACGTGATAAATATAAATCACTAACTACCTGAAGAGATCCCAATTTAAAAGTCACCCTAATATGATTTTAAATTCCCAAGTCCCACGGTGTTAATTTAAATAAATTAACCAAAATTTTATTATTGTTCTCACTTTTTAATATGATGGTCCTTCCGTCCCGGGTGGTAATCCACCAAAGTGTCACACTTCCCCTTGTCAATAGCCAGCCGAATCCGATTAAACTATCGATCCCCCGCAATATGACAAGGTTCCAACATACGACATGACATAAATCGCCCAAGCTAACCCGTTTAAACTGTCGATCACTGACACATTATGCCACCGCCACTTTTGATACCCATTTTTATCTTAGTCATTAATCACAATTTCACATTTTATGAATTTACCCCACCCTTTAATCGATGGGAGATCCTCAAAATTCCCCTTAGTCCTATATCTAGAAGGCATCCTAAAATATAGGGAGAGCAAAAATACCGAACAACCCGTCGTCACAATAGGCATTTAAATAATACCAACAAGTCACATGAATAAGTACAATTAATCAAAGTACCAAACTATGCACAATATACCAATTCCATTAAATCTTAATTTCACAAAAAATTGACCTCAATTCATTATTTTAATATAAACACTACATTTCATCATTAATATGACATAATCCCAATTTCATTATCTCAACGTAAATTGAATGAGTTATACGCCCCAAAATCCATTTAATTTAAAACTAAGGTTTTTCTTCATGCAACCTACACCAATAAATCCTAAAATCCTCTCATAAATTCCACATACCCAAAGGTTATGAATATTATTCATATTAAAAGATTTCATAAAAACACCCTCAAGTTTTATGTGTCCACTTACTCTGACTATATTGCTAATTGGTTTTAATAAAAACATGAGGTTATGGTTTAGGCAACATTTAAAACGCATAATACTAAAGGAAAAGAATAGAGTATTAATGCCTGAAATTAGTTGAATAAAAATCTGAGTAAAAGGTTGAACTTTTCTAAAGCAAACACCAGTTAAATCTTCAAAACTTGCGAGAAGTAGGGGCTAGGGGTTGAAGATGAGAGAAATATGTTTTGGAAAGCGTTATGGAGAAAGTTTGAGAGAAAAGTTATTTTTGAAGTCCCAGCCCCATTTCTGTTTAGTATATAAAGGGTTTAAGAGTTAAAGCACAATTAGTAGACTCCCATCCAATCACCGCCTCTGTCATTCGAACGACGTACAGTGTCGTTCGAACAATAAGCTTATGTCGTTCGAATGACATCAGATGTCATTTGAACAACCCCAATAATAAAATCCAAATTTTTTAAAATCCGACTTAATTATTTGATAAAATATACTTAAAAAACGTACCTTCTAGTTAAATGATTAAATAAAAACTTTATAACTTTTTATAAAAGTCCCGAATTAATTCCTGATAGAAAGATTTATGAATAATACCAAGTTGAATCCTTACACGCCATAAACTCCAAAATTTTAGTTTACTCCAAATTAATTAAAGTCAATTAAATAAAAGTCGGGGTGTTACATACTTTCCCACTAGCAAAGAATTTTGTCCTCAAAATTAGACGAAGCACACACATCCACGAATCCACGCGTAAATCTCGCAAAAGAAAATAAGGCTCAGATAGGTCTACCGATAAAGTATCATAATTAGGTGTACACCTAATCTACCACAACGTAAACCTTAACAAAATACAATATATATAACTCCTATATATATAAGTATCTAAAAAAGTATTATGTACCACTATACTCTACTAACCACACAATATATCCTTCTCTACCTAAAGCTGATGAGGCACATAACACCTCCCATTACAGAGATTGGTTGGTGCGATGACCACCCCCTGCGCACCTGACACTGCTGGTGCTGTTGGCACTCCTTGAACGATAACTGCTGCTAAGACTGGAGGGCTCAATCCTATCTGCCCCTAAACTCCATGCCCTTGTTGTCCATGCGTAACTTGACCCTTTTGGGCCTGTGCCGCTTGGCCTTGTTGTTCCTATTTTTTGAAACACTTTGCCACCTTATGTCCCACTTTCCCATAAAAAAAGTATTCACCTTTAAAAGTTTCATAACGTCTAGTATTTTTTCGTTCCTCTCCCTGACCTTGTTGTTCCTAATTGGTCCTCTGCCTCTTCCATGCTTGATAATTGCGACCCTTATTCACATTTCCTTATCCATTAGACTCTTGTCTCTTTCCCAACTTCTTTTGGTAATTAGCCTTTTCCTGCCATAGTAACATTGCAACATCTACCACCTGAGCAAAGGTAGTGTACTCTGGATTGCCTAACACCATCTGCCCAATCGACCAAGATAATCCCTTATTGAAACACTCCATTTTCTTCATCTCAATGCTAACCTCCCATGGTACAAACATAGATAAATTGGTGAACTCCTGTTCATACTCGACAATCTAATTTGAACCTCTCTCCAAGTCCATAAATTCTATCTTCTTTGCATTCTGAATTGCATACGGAAAGTACTTGTTTAACTTTATCAAAAACTCTGCATAACCCAACTGATCTCTCTCCTCTGATGTGGTGGTACTCTGCCACCACTACAAAGCATTCCCAGTAGCTTAAATGATGCTAACATCTACTTCTGCACATCTGTGTAGTCCACCATCGTAAAATTCCACTCTATGTCTCTCTTCCACTTGGGAGCAACCGTTGGGTTAGGCCCCCTCTAATGGTGGGAGGATTGCCCTTAAAGAAGCTGGTTATCACCATATCCCAAGTTGAAATGGGTGTACCCTGCTGCTATGCCTCTAAAGTCACCCCTATCTGTCTCCCCATCTCCAAATCGGCCTCCGTGGCCTAACGAATGATAACCTCTAACTCCTCGGCTACTAAAACAATCTCACGCCGCCCCTCCTAAGTCGCGGGACCAGAAACAGACTACTTCCTCGTACTACCATCTCTCCTTATGTTCACCATTGAAAAGATAGGAACAAAACAACATCAGACTCGAAATTATGAAGAGTACAAATCATCAAAGAAATAAAATATAAGCGATCGGGAAGCTAAAACAGACTCATAACCTACGAGACCTAAGACCAGGCTCTGATACCATCTGTCAAACCCCATAAAATTTGACAGACGGGGTGGCCTGCCATCGCCTCCAAACTATATCGGGTGTGAGCTAAATAAATACCGTCCTTAGCATGAGACAGATATGTGGCATAAATAAATTAATCCACCAGATAAATAAATGAATCAATCTCAAATGATCATAAATAACTAAGAGATAACACATCCTTCACATGTTACAACTACAATTAGTTTTAATCTCCAATAATGATAAAGTAAAATTTGAATAATAATCTGACTGAATAATCCAACTGAAATCCTCTAAACAACTTTGGAACTGAATGGCCAAATAAAGCACTACTGAAGTCTCATAATAAAATTTGACTGAAAAGGAAAATCTAACTAAATAATGCAATAAATTAACAAACTCCAGCTGCACCTCCAAAATGATAAGTTCGATAATCCTATGCAGCTCCTCCAAAACTTATCCTGAAGAGGTTAGTCAATGCACGAAGTTAGAGCCTCGAGCATGAATACATAATACTACCCTCAAATAGGATCCTTGAATCCAGACAATAGCATTATACACAATAAATATCACAATAGATTATTTTAAATTGAACGAGATAAATAAACGTGATAAATATAAATAACTAACTACCCGATGAGATCCCCATTTAAAGGCACCCCAATATGATTTTAAATTCACAAATCCCACGATGTTAATTTAATTAAATTAACGAACTTTTATTATTGTTCTCACTTTTTAATATGACGGTCCACCTGCCCTGGGTGGTAATCCACCAAAGTATCACATTTCCCCTTGTCAATATCCAGCCGAATCCATTTAAATTGTCGATCCCCGACAATATGACAAGGTTCCAACACACGACATGACATAAATCGCCCAAGCTGACCCGTTTAAATTGTCGGTCACTGACACATTATGCCACCACCAATTTAATACCCCTTTTTATCTTAGGCATTAATCACAATTTCTCAATTTCACATTTTATGAATTTACCCCACCCTTTAATCGATGTGAGATCATCAAAATACCCCTTAGTCCCATACCTAAAAGGCATCCTAAAATATACGGAGAGCAAAAATACCCAACAACCCATCGTCACAATAGGAAATTAAATAATACCAACAAGTCACATTAATAAGTACAATTAATCAAATTACCAAACTATGCATAATAGACCAATTCCATTAAATCTTAATTTCACAAAAAAATTGATCTCAATTAATTATTTTAATATAAACACTGAATTTCATCATTAATACGACATAATCCCAATTTCATTATCTCAACGTAACTCACATGAGTTATACGTCCCCAAATTCATTTAATTGAAAACTAAGGTTTTTCTACATGCAACTTACACCAATAAATCCCAAAATTCTCTCATCAATTCCACATACCCAAAGGTTATCTATATTATTCATATTAAAAGGTTTCTTAAAAACAACCCCAAGTTTTATGTGTCCACTTACTCTGATTAGATTGCTAATTGGTTTTAATAAAAATATGAGATTATGGTTTAGGCAACACTTAAAACGCAAAATACTAAAGGAAAAGAATAGAGTATTCATGCCTGAAATTAGTTTAAAGAAAATCTGAGTAAATGGTTGAACTCTTCTTAAGCAAAAACCAATTGAATCTTCAAAACTTGGGAAAAGTAGGGGCTAGGGATTGAAGATGAGAGAAATATGTTTTTGAAAGATTTCTGGAGAAAGTTTAAGAGAAGTGATTTTTGAAGTCCCAACCCCGTTTCTATTTAGTATATAAAGGGTTTAAGAGTTAAAACACAATTAGGATACCTTCATCCAATCATCGCCTATATCGTTCGAACGACGTACAATGATGTTCGAACGAGAAGCTTATTTTATTCTAACAACATACGATGTCATTTGAATGAGCCCAGTAATAAAATCCAAATCATTTAAAATCCAAGTTAATTATCTGATAAAATATACTTAAAAAACATAGCCAATTAAATGATTTAAATAAAAACTTTATAATTTTTTATAAAAGTCCCGAATTGATTCCTGATTGAAAGATTTACGAATAATACCAAGTTAAATCCTTACAGGCCATTAACTCCAAAATTTTATTTTACTCCAAATTAATTAAAGTCAATTAATTAAAACTCGAGGTGTTACACCATCTTCCAAACACTTGATTGTTGATGAGGGATGAATCCCCATAGACATCGAGGTGTCAAATTCCTTTATGGATGGGAATTTGTAGGCCTACCGTGCATGCCTCATATTCAGTCATGTTGTTGGTGGAAGGAAAATCCAACTTGATGGACATGGAAGTGTGAGAGTCATCATGGGAAATTAGGAGTATCCCAATGCCATACCCTTTCTTATTAGAGGCACCGTCAAAGAAAATTTTCCATCGAAGATCTTCTAATGAGGTACAAAGTATATTCTCATTCGAGAACTCAGAAATCGAGACATTGGCTTCTTCCATAGGGTAGTCAGTACGGTAATCAGAGATGGCTCTTCCTTTCATGGTCTTCTACGTGACATATACATTATCAAACATGGCTAAAAACATCAACTAACAAGCCATTAGGCTGGATAGGGTAGGCTTATCGAGTAGGTACTTGATTGGATCTATTCGGGATACAAGTTTGATTGGAAAGGCGGGCATGTAGTGCCGCAGCTTTTGGGGGACCCAGACAAAGGCGACACATTATTTCTTTAAGGCTGTATAGTTAACTTCATACCCGACCAACTTGCGACTGACATAGTAAATAGATCTCTCTTTACTGATTTCTTCGAGATAATGGTCTAGCAAATCCTTAGTTGTGGTATCTATCATGTTTAGGTAAAGGATTAAGGGAAGACTAGGATGCGGAGGCGTGAGTACCGAAGGTTGGGTTGGGTATTGCTTTATTTGATCAAAGGATTCTTGGCAAGCTTCGTTCCAAACCTTGATCAAATATTTTCGGAGGAGTTTGAAGATGGGTTCATAGATGGAAGTCAACTAGCTGATCAACGAGCTGATATACTGCAATTTTCTAAGGAATACCCGAATTTCCTTCTCCATTCAATGTGGTGACATTTTGAGTATGGCTTTCATCTTGGCAAGATCTACTTCTATCCCTTTCCCACTAACAATGAATCCTAAGAGTTTTCCTTTGGTAACGCCGAAGACACATTTTTGTGGGTTAAGTCGCATATGATATTATTACAATCATTCAAGGAACTTTCGAAGGGAGGGAACATGACCTTCCCTAGTCTTAGACTTGATAATCATATCATCCAAATAAACCTCGACTTACTTGTGTATCAGATCATGCAAGATGGTTGTGGCATCCCCTATATTTTTTAGATTAAATGGCATGATGGTGTAGCAAAAGGTTCCCCAAGGAGTGATGAATGCAGTTTTCTCTTGATGATCTGGGTACATCTTGATGTGATTATATCTAGCAATCCCATTGGCGAATGTCTTGAGAGCATGATTGGTCATGCTATCCAGAATCATGTTAATATTTGGTAGCGGGTAATCATCCTTTGAAGAGGCCTTGTGCAAGTATCGGTTGTCGATGAAAATGCGAACCTTCCCTCTTAATTTTGGCATGGGTATGATATTGGTTAGCCATGAAGGATATTCAATCACACGAATGAAACCCATGTTCAACTGTTTGATCACGTCTTCTTTAACTTTGAGCGACCATTCGATGTGTATCTTTCAGAGTTTCTGTTTAACTAGTTTTCATTGTGGGAGAGTTGGAATCTCATGTTGAGCTATCTCAACATCAATTTTGGGCATATAGTCCTATGACCATGCGAAGACATCCAAAAATGCCTTTAGTAATTTATTGAGTTGCGTGCACTTATACTTGTCCAGGGTGGACCCTATCCTAACTTGCACAGGTGGCTACTAGAACCGAGATTAATAACAATAGTTTCATCTTCATTAACTTGAATGTGGTTATGTTGTTTGTTATTAACCTTATTTAGATCAGTTAATAATTGCTCATTTACAAAATCATCATCAGCAAGAGTTTGATTAGAATTAAGACAATTAATGTAAAGCACAAGAAGATACTCAAAATGTTCATTTATTTTATTGATAGGAAAAAAACATTGAAAAACTCATAAAAGGTGGTTTCGATTACATCAGAGTAAGGAGGAACAACTAGGGAAGAATAAAGGTGATAGACAACAAGGTTAGGTTGAATATCAGCAGGTGGCATAAATGCAGAATGCTAGTTGACGAGAGGTGCATCAGTAGCTTTGATCAGTTAGGATGGATCCCACGATGTAGCCCCTGAGTGGATCATGTAGAGTGTTAGCCTAAATTTAATGAATCCTTAGAGTCACTTCCCTCGATATCAGTAATGGTCTCTTCAATGAGTGGTTTCACACGATGCTGGGAATCCTCGGGCCATGAGTAGATGTCTTAAAAAAATATTTCCATTCTAGGTTTCACCTTCTTGTACACGTGATCATACCATGGTTCTGGAAAGCCGCAAAAGGGGAAATCTTCACCCTCTCTGATGACTCTTCCATTCAAGGAATCTCTCGAGACACTCTTAGCCCTTTCTAACATTCTATTTAGTCGAGGCTGACATATCATTCTAAGTTCTTCTGCCGACGGCTAATAGCCTAAGCCAAAGGGAGGAAAAGCCTTCTTCAACATAATGGGTTCAAGTATCCCTTGTTGTCTTTATCCCAACCCCAGTCTAGGAGTGAAGTGCATGTTCTTGAACAACTACATTACATTGATGTTTATGAGGGTTATATTCTGGACAAACCCTATCTTCAAAATCTTATCCTAATGGGTGTACAAGTGGTTCAACCCAGAAACTTGACAGAAGCATATCATTTGTCCTGTGTTATATCTCTAGTACTGTATTACTGGTGCTTTCATTCTCGACATTATCATCGTCGCCCAATATGATAATGACCTGCACATTGGCGAAGAACTTCTATTTTTAATGAAGGGAAGAAGATACCCCCTTTATGCTATGGAGTCACGATCGTCTGAGCAGTAGAATTAAACAAGTGGAGATATTAATGACTTAGAATTCAACAACCATATTTATAGGGACAACCACCATTGCAAGCTTTGTGGATCCCATAACTTCTCGATGGGTATTATCGAATGCTCGTACTATGGTAGAGGTTAGGGCAAGGTTGCTGAATTTTAGTCCCAAATAATTGAATGTCCTTAATGAGCAGACATTTATAGCTGATCTATTATCGATAAGAGAGAGCGGGATCGTCTTTCCCATGACTTTGATAGAGATATTGAGAGCATAACTGTGGTTCGGACCAATCTTGGGGATTTCCTCTTAGGAGAAGGAAATCACTCTAGTAGAGGTTGGAGATCCAACCAGATTCACTACTTCTTCTGGCATGGTAGATGGAGGGACTGTGGGTCCTATGAATAGCTTGGTCAAGGCATTTTAGTGCAGTTTGGAAGATATAAAAAGTCCAAATAGAGTGATGTTAGATTGGATTTTCTTTAACTAATCGAGGATCTTACTCTCCTCGAGGGCCATTTCTGGCATAAGGAGATTCTCTACACCCTTTTCTTTGTTGATTTCTAATGGTAGTAGGTTTGGGACTTGGTGGAGCCTCCCTGATCTGGTCATGTTGTTCACAAAAGAGGGAAAAAATAGAAGACATGTTTCCTCATGGATCTCGCGTTGTTCACCTACCTTGTAAATCTCTTCTAGTATTTCCTCAAATGATATCATCACGCACATGTTGGCTATCAGACTACCCTTTTCTGGACTCTCCTCTGAATCATTGTATTCTTCCCCCCACCCGGTGGAAACGATATTATCTTTCCATGAAAATTTGATACATTACACAACTTCGATGGCTTCTTCATATAAATCCTTCCATTCGACGGGGGGAAGTAAAAACGAAGGGACTAGATTCTCTTATAGTTTTAAAGTATCGAGTAGCTCGAATATACATCAAATATCACATATTTGTTGGAATGAATCCACCATGATCTGGACCATATTATCTAAACTGACTTTATCATTTAGTACCACCCAATTGTCTGACTATCGGCACCATTTTCGAGCTTCTAAAAACAACATACTGAATCTTTATAATCAAAGGTCATCTGGGAGGGAAACTTCATCCCAAAATGTAGGAGTTGGTTCAATATTTCTGATAATTCCATATCTTTATCTCCATAGTATGTGCGAACAGTCATGCATGATCTGATAAGGAGTGACAGGGCCTGATCGGCAAAGCTGGTAGGGTGTAGGAGAAAGTATGGGCATATTTGGAGAGGTCTAGGAGAATATATGGGTATGATTGGTTATTTTCTTGGTATAATCTGGGTAGATGGGTCAAATTCTAGGCTTTCTTCTAGGAATACAACATTTGTTTGATTTGGGAGGGGATTGTGGGTAGTTTATGATTTAGGATTGGCTGGTGGGGCGATGACAACCCGATCAATAAGGCCTTGGATCACATTTCGGAGATAGAAACACTGCTTGGTGGTATGGATAGTAGTTTGGTGAAAGTCACAATGGGCATCTAGTTTGAAATTTTAAGCAGCGGGTTTGGTAATGGACGAGGGTCCAATGGTTTGATAAGATTTCGTCTCAAGAGGGCCTGGTAAACTTTAGAGAGGGTAGCATTAAGCTCAGTGTATTCCTTTGGGACTGTGTTAGGGTGACTTTCTGGTGCCCATGAAGCGGCAGGATAAGAGATGTTCTTGATGGTTGAAACTGCGGTAGTGACTGGCTTTTCAAACTTTATGGGAAAGGATTTTTCGGATACTTTCTTTGATTTAACTTTTGTCTTGCCAAGACCTTTTTTCATATCTTCTCCTTTTTCTCGAAGGCCTAGAAAATGAGGGTAGTACTATCCTCCCATCATCGCTTGCGTATGGGGTAAGAAGTTCTTCTTCACGATGCTGACTTGCTCCTCTTCGAAAGGATAGTTGGTCATGGTGTCTACTTTCTCTCTCCACCTTACTATGAAGTTGCTGACTGATTCCCTAGGATTCTTCTTAAGAAACTCTAAATCATGGTGGGTAACCTCAAACTCTTCGTTGTACTTGTACTGTGACATGAATTTACGGGCCACAACCTCCCAACTGCGGATTTTGGACTCCTCGAGAGATAAGAACTAACGGAGAGCACTATACTTCAAGGTCTTTTGGAACAATTGTGCCATTATTTACTCAGAGGCCCCTAGGAGACTTATGGATCTGTTATAGCTACGGAGATGAATGATCGGGGGTGCTCTACCCCCAAATTTATCGATATTGGGCATCTTGAACTTTTTTGATAACCTTGCTTTAGGATAGGGAGATATGCGGGTGTTGTCTAGGTAGTTTCTAGAGAGTCTGACTTGGTCGATTTTTTTGGTCAACATATTAAGGTCTTACTTGTCCTTATTTAACTCTTCCTCCTTTAGATCAATGGTCATGAGTAAGTTATCCCCTGGATAGGCAAGATCTGGCATAGGAAGTTGTGATGGCGATGGTCTATTAGCATGAGGAGCATCTGGAGCATGCTGGTATTCCTAGGGAACCCAAATTAGTTTGGGATCAGGCGAACCCATAGCACGAGGGAAGAGGACCATGAGATGTTCGGGAATATCGACCTAATTTCATTACGTTTCATGAACCTCGGTTTGAAGGTTGTATATATTGGCAGTAAGTTGGGCTAGGACCGTCAATAAATCCAGCTAGACATTAGGTACTAGGTCTGTGTTCTCTGTGAAAAAAAGATGAATCACGGACTTGAAGGAAGTGAGGGGACTCACAGAGCTTCGGGGTGGTCCGACTGAAGACCGAAGCCAATATGGAGCCAGGCCAAGGCTATGTGATAGACCCGAGAAGGTGAAAAAATGGGATTTATTTTTGGAAGAGGAGGAAGGAAAACTGTTATATGTGAAAAGAAAGGAAAGTGTTTTTGGTATTTTTGGAAAAGATGAGGACACAATATTTTTTGGGTACAAAGGAGGAAATATTTTTGGTGTAAGGAAGGAAAAATGTTTTTGGTACTTTTGATAAAAGAGGAAAAATGCCTTTGGACAGTTTTGGAAATGAAAGAAGAAAAACAAATGAGAGACGTGTCTCAGTATGATTATTATTATGTTTATTAGGTTCTCACTTATGAGGTTTATCAAAATGCAAAAAGAAATGTCGGACGAGACCTGAGCCTGGAAAATTGGGTTCAAAAAAATATGTAAAAACTATGGTTGGACTTGTTACCAAGCTCATGGGAAGGGTTCCATTTTAAAAATTGCGCAAAAATAGTTTGGGGTAGAAATTGGAAAACTAAATATGAGTATCCCAGGTTTGACACCTATATGTGGGTATGCAGTTGTTGGGTTAATTAGAAGGTGTTCCCCCTTTGGCATGACTTTGACGATATACGTCTTGTTTTTTGGGGCAATCGGTACGTGTGGACACGCCATTTGATATACCTGAGTATACGTGAATTTCCTCTCTATATACATCACGGGGACAGTACGTGTGAGAACAAATTCGATATACTCGACATATGTGAATGAGTTCCCTATAACATACCACCCGTCATGACTTCAGTCAAGCGGTGTGATACAGGGGGAACCGTTCAATATACATCGAACGTACTTGGCTAATGGAAGGTGAGAGTCATATTTCTTAGGCTAACTGCTCCCTACCGAACTAGCGTCCATCACGAATTGACCCCCCAATTATGGTACAAAATTTGGTCAATAGCAATGCTCTTTGGTGATCTAGTGTGCAATATGCATGATTATTGATTAGTATCTTATGGTGAGAGTATCTTTATTGATAAGCATCACGCCAAGCAGGGGGTAATGTACAAGTATAAAAAGTGAATCTATACTAAGCATGTATTATGTGAAAGTGAGTGATTTGTATATATCTACAAGTGAGTGTGTGGTAGTGAACCTAAGCATGGAGCAACTGCAAGTGGTGTGTGATAAGTGTGAGTGAGGAGGGATATATACAACTGCGACATGTGGAGGTGTGAGTTAGTGACAACATAGGGATGTAAGTGATCCTAGGTGCTTGTGGTGTGAAGTGTACATGGAGAATTTCTACAAGTGTGTGAGTGAATAATGATGCAAGAATGAGGTATATATATGTATAATAAATAATAAAGGAGAGAAAGGGTACATACAAGTAGGTGAATAAAAGAAAACAAAACACCCATGCAAATAGAGTCTAGAGCTCTTATGAAAAATTCCAGAGCGGAGTCGCCACTATGGCCATCCCGATCGAGATCACACGCAGGGTAGGGATCGAAAGGTCTCGCTCCCCTTTACTTAGTAACGCTTTGACCGTCATCGGTGTGGGGTTACTGTAAAGAGATGGAGTCACTAACCTATTTTGCACAAGACAGTCAAAAGAACATATTACCGCCTTGAGAGAGAGGCATTGAAGACAAACTGATGCATATGAAACCAATAGTTAGAAGGTTCGGGGGCTATGTTATAGAATGGGATGGTGTTAGGCATCCATCCCGTCCTTTTGGTCTCTTATGGGCTTGTGTTATTATTTTCCTTTATTTCTCCATGAAGTGTATGTGCATGTATATATAATGGAGATAGGAATCGTTCAACCCATACTATGGGAAAGATAGAGTGAAGTCCTCCATAGGAAAGTTCCTAAAATAATATATATAGAAAATATTAACTATGTGTTTATCGCGATATTCATCGTTATTATGAAATGATAATATGTAGTGGATGAAACGCTGACTGACATAATGTGCATATTAATGCAAGAATATGATTAAAGCGAGGAATTTAGGAAAATTGGAAATTTGGGAATTTGGGAAATTGGCATCGAGTCTCGGGTTTTAATCCGAAACGCCTACATAGCCTACAAAGGCATCAAAGTCCACGTAGTTCGGATGCGTTATGAGGGTGGGATTTATCCCATATATCTGAACGAGATTTTATTAGATGTTCGTGTTTAGAAAAGTAGGTTTTAGTTTTGAAAAAGTGCGATGGATAGTCCCTTTTAGAATTTATGGGTGTAACCCTCTTTTTGTTTGTTTTGTTTCTTATAGAAAATAAAGTATGTGAAATATACTAATAAAAATGTAGATATTAATGTGTATGAACTAAACAAATAACTAAATTATGAATCTAATGTAATTTATGCAAAAAATAAGGAATTTAAAGATAGAGGGAATGATTTGGACCTTCTTTGAAGCTTGATCTTTGATCTTGGATGAGCTCCCTTGAGTGTGAGATGAAGGGTGGATGAGAGAGAATGAGATTTTTCCAAATTGGGTATGAAAAGGATGGGAATGGAAGCTTGAATGGAACTTCACATGGAAGAACTTCGCTAATTTTGAGAGAATATTGCTGAGATCACTGAATTTGATGGATCTCTAGTGTTGGTTTGCTTGGTAGTGAGGTAATACCCTCCATTTATAGGGTCAGGGGGTTGCCGATCAGAATAGCCCTAGTCCTTCCTATTGCCAGATGACCCTAGACACACTACTGATAGGCAGGGAACTTGACCTGCCAATTAGCAGTCTCGTGCATATTTTTTGAGAAAAATCATCGTAGAACGTAATCTGTTGATCTAAATCCTGCATGGGGCATATCTTAAAAAGATACTTCATAGAACTTCAATAGTACTTTGGAAGTCTCCCGGGTTCGGGAGTTGACTTTGGGTCTAATGTGGCTCGAAAGCGCACGTCGATCATTTGGACGGAAGATCACTAGACAAAAACCGATCATTCGGCCTTATAGTAAGTCCGAATGATGCACGGAGCGAACCGTTGGAAAGGTTCGGAGATGTATTTTGATATTCCAAAGAGTTTTGCTTAGTTCAAAAATTTAACCTTGGTCAATCGGGTCCCGAAAGTTCCTGATGACCTCTCAAAGTAAAATGGATCGTTCGTCCGCACCGTAAGTCAGAATTGCGCACCAGACAGACCGTTAGAAAGGCTATTTAGTTCCCTTCATAGATTCATTCAGTCTCATTCGAGCTTAAGATTTTACTTTTGTCAAACAAAGCATGGGAGCACCCGGTGGCCTCCAGATCAATTTTTGAGGGAAAACTATTCATTCGTCTAAACGGTTATGCTGTTTTACGCACGGGGTGGATCATTGGAAAAGGGTTTTAATGACCTTTGAAGATTCAAAGATCTTTTTCTCTGACAATGAAGTTGTTTAGGGTTAAATTGGGGCACGAGAGTGCCTAATGGCATCTAGATCGGTACACGAAGTACGACCTAGGGCTTGTAGTGAAATGAGGAGGTGCTAGGGACCTAAGGAGAGACTTAGGGGGTCCTAGATTATGGTGTCTACGAAGGTGTTTCTTCTCCAAGAACTCTATTTTCTTACTCTCTTGTGGCCTCCTCCCTCTCAAGATTTATGTAACCCTAGACCCACACTCCCATGGGTTGATATAATCCTTGAATTTTCGGAGTTCTCTCTACCACAAACTATCGAATGATCGAAATTCCCTCTAGTGGTGCCGGTTTGGTCTAAAATCGTCCCGGGTTCCAACTACTACCCGCGGGTGCACTATTTTGACTATTTTGATCCTTTCGAAATCAATTGTGACCTTGAAATCACCATCCGAGTCACTCTAAAATAATTTTCTATCTCTACCTCATGTAGTCTACCCACGATACCTGGTTGAGATATAACCCTATTACGTCATTATCACTCGCTATGATGTAAAAATAATTATTTACTATTCATTTAGTAATTATATTCAATAAACATTAATCATTTGATCTCCACTTAATATTTTAATCCACACATAATATTTAATTCCATTAAATTACATCACACTTGTAATTTAATATTTATCGAATTAATTAAAATTAAAATACTAAAAAATACGGGGTGTTACATACTTCCCCCCTTACAAAGGAATTTTTCCCTCGGAATTAGGATGTAACTATGGTAAATATCTCTGGATACTAATCATGCATGTCATACTCCCTCTCCCATGTCGACTCATCAATATTATGGTGCCCCCACTGAACTATGACTAAGGTTACCACCTTAGATCTCAACTTACGCTCACTACGATCAAGTATCGCCATCGGTGTCTCCCTGTATGAGATATATGGCTACAATTAGATCTCTTATAATGGAACATGCCAAAAAGATCTCTCACTCCTCTGATACCTCTTCATCGATAACATGTGGAACACATCGTGAGCCTGCTATAAGTGCTTTGGTAGTCCCAACCTATATTCCACTGGTCCTACCCTCTCGATGATC
Source organism: Sambucus nigra (assembly GCA_949130495.1). Classification (NCBI taxonomy): domain Eukaryota; kingdom Viridiplantae; phylum Streptophyta; class Magnoliopsida; order Dipsacales; family Adoxaceae; genus Sambucus; species Sambucus nigra. The sequence continues at coordinate 442,810,649 of OX422218.1, read as the reverse complement.
GAAAACGGTTCCACATCTCTCAGTGCTAGTTTCCCCTTATTGAAAAACATCATCACCATCTTCATAGGGGACAAACGCACCAACACCTAGTCATCAACCTCAAGCTCTATATGCCTCCTGTCTTTATCAATGTAACTTTTCTACCTATCTTGAGCTATATGGATGCACCCCCGAATCAACTCAATCTTGGCAGTGGTGTCCTAAATCATCTCTGACCCCAATAGCTTGTTGTCTCCCACCTCTAACCAACGAGCACGTGAATGAAAAGGCTGACCATATAGTGTCTGAAATGGTGCCATGCTGATGGTGAACTAATAGGAGTTATTATACACAAACTCCACCAAAGGAAGATACTTCTCCCATCATCCCCTGAAGTTAAGTATGCACATCCTAAACATATCCTCAAGCATCTGAATAACTCTCTCTATCTACCCATCTATCTGTGGGTGATAGATTCTACCTAACCATAAATCTATGTCCATTGCCTCCTGAAAGATCTGCCAGAAATGGGACACAAATATCTTATCCCGACCAGACACAATAATAATTACAACCCCTTATAACCTCATTATCTCAGCAATGAACAACTATGCATACTGCCTCATCTTAAAATCCATACGAGCCAAAAGAAAATGTGACACCTTTATTAATCGATCCACTATAACCCATATGGAGTCATGACCCCACTGCGATGTTAGTAGCCCGGTAATGAAATCCATGGAGATACTCTCCCACTTCCACACATGAATCTCGAGTGGCTGTAACATCCACGTCAATCTCTGGTGGTCTACCTTCACTAGCTGACAGATAACACACTTAGAGATAAATTCCCCTATGTCCCACTTCATCCTCGACCACCAATACTACCTGCGCATATCCCTGTACATCTTACCCCCACCTAGATGTAATGTAAATCTGGACGCCTGAGACATTGACATCATCACATGTCTCAAATTCACATCCTCTAGAACCACAAGTCTCCCATTAAAACGCAAACCAACCTCTAAACTGATCGATGAGATAGCAACAAACAAATCCTGTCCTGGCAATACTGATTTCTCGTCTATGCTTTCACTACCCTCATAATAATCTCTAGCGTGATATCTAATACGAACATACAGGGAAATCACATCATTATTTTGAATATCTCTCCACTTTGTCTTCCAAACCTCTGTTATCTCCCCTACAGGTCGTTGACTCAACACGTCTGCCATCAGGTTAGCCTTCCCAGGATGATACTGAATATGAAACTGATAATCCTTCATAAACTCCATCCACCTCCTCTACCTCATGTTCCGATAATTCTATGTGAACATATACTTAAGGGATTTATGGTCCGTGTACAAAGTGAACTGCTCTTTCAGTAAATAGTGCCTCCAAATACTCAAGGCAAATACAACTGTGGCTAACTCCAAGTTATGTGTATAGTAATTCTTCTCATGGGGATAAATCTTGTTAGATTCATAAGATATACATGTATCCTCCTATTGTAATACACCCCCATGTCCCTGTAAGGATGCATCTGTGTAGACACAATACTCCACTCCTCCCCTAGGCAGTGCAAGTACAGTGCTGAATTCAATTTATTCTTTTGCTCGTCGAAAGCTAATTGATAATGTTCTTCCCAAACAAAACACCTCCATACAATTCAAATTCGTCAACGGACCTACAATCTTTAAGAAACCCAAAATAAAACAACTATAGTAACCGACCAACTATAGAAAATTACGAACCTCGATTAGTGTTATGGAATGTCCCCACTCATTCACTACAGATACCTTACTTGTATCAATTGTTATACCCTTTTTAGAACTAATGTTTCCTAGAAACTGCACCTCCCAAAGCCAAAACCCACATTTTTCAAATTTGGCATACGACTGGTGACCTCAAACTGTTTATAAAACCATTCGCAAATTCTCGACATGCTCATCCTCAAAGCCATATTAAAGCATAATATCATTGATGAACATAATCACAAACTAATCAAGGAACTCTATAATAACCCGGTTCATCAAATCCATATGACCCATACTATGTCAGAAAAGCATCAACCTAAACTCATACGACCCATACCATGTAAAAAAATAGTCTTAAGAATGTCCTCTTCTCTGACACACAACTGATGATAAGTAGACCTCAGGTCTATCTTAGAGAAGTAAGTGCTACCCTTAGCTAGTCGAATAGATCATCTATCCGAGGTAGCAGAAACTTATTCTGGAACCTGACCTTGTTCAACTCTCCGTAATTGATACATAATCGAAGTTATCTATCCCTATTTTTGATGAACAAGACTGGTGCACCCCATGATGAAGTACTCCGTATGATGAAACCCTACCCTAGGAGTTACGAAATCTTCTCCCTCATCTCAGATAGGGTCATGCACTCGAGATATATGCTTCGTAACTGACGTTAGGTCGATAATAAGCTCGATTTTCCATCTAGGTGACAACCCGAATATCTCCTGGAATACATCCTCAAACTCCCTCACCACTGGAAATGATCTTAACAAAACAATCACCTCCCGTGAGTTCTCCTCTTTAATGTAATACAAGTGTGTACTTGACCCTCCCTCAACTAGAGGCATCGCCACTAAGAACATCTCCTATCATGGAATTGAGAGAACAATAGTCCTCCCAAAAAAATCCACCATCGCCTGGTATCCAGCTAACCAATCCATACACAAACTAACGTCATATCCCTCGATATTTAACATAAGAAGGTCGATGGCTAAGCATAATCTACCCATATCAATATCCACACCCCTACAGATCGAGTGTATAAGCGACCCACTACCCAACGGTGACTCCACACACATAAGTATACTACTAGTTATCTCAAATACACCGTCATCTCATGAAAATATGGTCACTATAAAAGAATGTGATGCCCCCGTATAAAAGATAATCCTATACTCAAGCTCGTGAATAGGAAATGTACCCTCTACTGCCGATGGTGCATGTGGGCCTTGCTGTATGATGGGATGTCGTACGTTATAGACACGTTCTTACCGATATTGTCCCTACTATAGTGGGACGGGTGGGGTAGGTGCTGGTGCTGAAGGTGATCTCTGTACCGGCTATTCCTACGGGACACCTTGCTATAGTAGTGCTCTACCCTACTGTGGGAATTCCTTCCTCTTATGTCCAGTCTGACCACAAATAGAGAACTGTCATGGAAAATATCTTTGTCGTCGTCCCTGATGGCTCCGACAGTACTGACCCTGCTGTTGGCCTAGATGGTCTCAGCCCTACTGGCCTCCCTCATTGTTCCCCTGTCCCTTACGTCCCTAAGGAATATTCTACAACTGAGGACCCTGCTGACCCTCCCTGAAACCTCCATTAATTCGATAGCTCCCATATCTAAACCTCTTGGCCTGCTCCCTACACAAAATCCTTCCCCTGGTGTCGGCCTGACTGCTACTACTGTTGTGGTTCTCTACTAGCACCCCGCCCTCTTACCTTGCCCAACTAGCTACTCTCACCTCTTCTATTGCTTCCCTTAACACGAAAGTGATGGTCCTGGTTGTGTAAACGTGCCGCATTAGTGAAGTCTATGTGATTCACCAATGCAGGGTTGTAATCAAGTGCTACCTGATCCTCCAGGCTAATCCATCAAACTTCAACTTCTTCCTTTCTTTGCTCTTCACTTCGTACGGCACAAAATTAGTCAAGCAAGTGAACTCCTCGTCGTACTTAACTATTGAATAGTCACCCTGAGTATCCTCACTGAACATCTTCTGCATATCTGTCCCAACTATAGGAGACAAGTATTTGCGGTCAAACCACACACAAAACTCGGTAATGGACATCGTATCCCTCTCCACAATAGTGGTAACCAACTCCTACCATTATAATGATCCTCTAACAAGCCTAAGAGTGGCCAACATCTACTTCTACACATTGCTACACTCAACCATGCGCAGGTGATGCTGAATATCTTTCTTCCACTGGCACGCCCACAACTTAGCTACTTGAAACTCGGGTGGGTGGCCCTTTTAAAATTCCTCCCTAACTATCTTCCAATCCGACGGCCCTGAATGGGCCTGGACAACTGGTGCCATTAGCTGCGATGGCTGTTGGTCTTGATGAAGATGGAGAGCCAATGCAGGCATCGCTACATTAACTTCTTGTGCCATAATCACTACCACATCTACTACTGACACTAACCCCTGTGGTGGCTATGGCTGTGGTGCCTGTGCTCCTGCTGAGCCTCCCTCACATTATCTCCAGTCGCCGCTCTCGCCGCTCATCCTCTCTTAGGTGGCATTTGAAAATAGATCGAATTTTATGAGTTTAGAGTCAATACAAATATAATAGAAAAATATCGTAATATCAAATGCGTAAACATGAATGCAATTGTCTGAATAATATGGCCCTATGTTAAAGAACGTTATGCTAAAATCGTAGTAAGATGTAAAGATCTTATGGACACTAGAACCTAATGCTCTCATACCATCTGTGAAACCCCGCCTATTTTAATCATGGGTGATCAATACTTGATCAAAATAACCGAGAATCTAATTTGGTTCATTCTTAGCATCACCGTCGAAAACCCTTTTTAATTAGTAACCACCTATCTTAAATTAAGCTAGTGCTAAATTTTATCTTTGATTTATTTAACAACTTGCGAAACTAAAATAAATTAAACAAACCATCCAAACAATAATAGAGTCACAATCACACGATAGATATATAAATAAATAAGATCGAATAAACCATAAGTTCCCAAAACAAATCCAAATACAAGTCTGAAGTAATAAAACCGATTTTAAATAAAGTCTTGACAGTTAAACTGAAGTACTAAATAATTTGAAGGGGAAACACGCTTAAATGAAATACCGAAGGAACTCCTATCTAGAAGTGAATAAACAAAAGAGTCTAAAGAAACTTCTGCAAGCCTCCACAAGTGCTGCATCTACGCATCCCTGGATTTAATCATCGAGCTTGACATCCCTGTGGCTGAACACCTAAAAGGTTTTGAAAATAATTTGATACGGGTGAGAAGCGAAGAAAATAATTTAAAAATATTTTATAAGTGTTTAAATTAGTTATTAGATACACATGTTTGTTCCACGTACACTCCCATGAGATCCTCACCTCTTAAGTAATGTTCACGCTTAACGTACACTATCTAGCTATGCTACCCATACAAAGTAGGTCATGTATCTAAATAACCTCAATCGGTCTAGCTCTCTTGTATTACCCATACAATATGCTACCACAATATCAATAATATATTACATGAATATTATTATTAAGTCATTTATTTAAGTTTTCCACTTATTTTACTTTTAGATATACACAACCTATCAGTTTTAATATCACACATAAATAGATATACCACACTTGTATATATTTAACACACATATAATATATATAACTATATCATCCCCAGAACGGCCCCTCGTGATGCTGGCATACTTTGCTATCAATTCCATGTACCTCTCGTACCAAATCAAGGACTATTAGATCAAAATGTCTCCTTGAACCCAAAATCAATCAACACACACTAGAGGCGAACATAGTTCTAAGCCTTTAGGATACACATACCTAACATACCCAAATGACACATCAGTCCCACTAATACACAACATATAGTGAGCTGCCCTCTGGGGCACACATTCAGACCTCACTCGAATTGTCATGGTGGGATCGCCCTCTGTGAGAAAACATCCGTATAGTAGGTAACATAGGTATGTTCACACACATAATAAAATCATAACCATAGGTAGTCACACAATATATATATGCATATTATTTTGTCGGTATACACACAACCCATCATATAAGTCCGTACGTAGTATATATCTCTCGCATACTCAACGTACAATCAATTACAATTATAACCTCTTATTCTATATTCTCGAGTATCACTCACTACCTGAAGGGTCCTAGTTACTCCTTAATAAAATCAGCAGCTAGTACACTCATACCCTACTAGTCAAAAGCATAGGTTCGTTTATCTCTCTGTGATCCATTCTATTCTCGTGAATTTTATTAATTTCATATTATGCCCGATAGGTTCTAGCCTTAATTCTCCCATTTTGGATAAGCCTAAGATATATCATTGGCCTACTAAAATTAATCCCTATAATATGTCCATCCCTATAGTTTTAAAGGAACCCAAAAGTATCTCAATTAGTTATTCTCAAATTCGGGGCATAAATAAAAGAAACTGGGCAATTATGGGTAACCAAATTGATTCGGTGAAGAGACCGAATCGATTCGCCTACCAAATCGATTCAAAATGGTGTAGGTCATATTCTTTATTTAACTGTTACATTTTCCCACTATTTTCCACCCACTACTCATCATACAACATACCCGAACTCCAACATGATTTATCCCGACATCAAATAAGAGTATATCAATAAGTTCTACCGAATTTCTATCATTAAAACAACATCTTTAATGTATATTCCAATTACTATATGAAGTTATCCAATTATTTTATCACAAAGATACATGTTCATGCTTGATTTCATCCAATCCTACAATGGATAGTATAACTCGTTTAAAACATGCAAGATAAACACTTTCCTTATCAAATGTAGTTATGATTTCGTGTTGATTATGGTGATGATGCCTTCCCTTCCTTCTGATCTCAATTTCACCCTAGCCCCACACTCCCATTGGATGATATACTCCTTGGATTTTCGAAGTTCTCTCTACCACAAACTCTCGAATGATCAAAATGCCCTCTCGTGGTGCCGGTTTGGTCTAAAATCACCGCGAGTACAAAATACTACACTGGGTACATTATTCTGACTATTTCGACCATTTTGGAATCAATTGTGACCTCAAAATCACCATATGATTCACAGTAAACTAATTTCCTATCTCAATATCATATAATCTACCCACGACACCCGATTGAGATATAACTCTATTATGTCACTATCATTCGCTATGATGTAAAAATAATTATTTACCATTCAAATAGTAATTCTATTCAATAAACATTAATCATTTTATCTTAGATTAATATTTTAATCCACACATAATATTTAATTCCATTAAATTATGTCACGCTTGTAATTTTATATTAATAGAAATAATTCAAATTTAAATACTCAGAAATACGGGGTATTACATTAAGGTTGGGCCAAGAGACTCCCAAGTCTTGAGACCTTTATAACCAATATAAAGGACTTTAGGAAATAACCAAATGGCTTCTCTAAGAATGACAAGGTATATGTTTAGGGCTCTACAAGATATGAAAAAGATACAAGTAATGAAACATGTCAAAGTTATAAATAATAACTCTCGACAGTTGGTCGTGAGTATCAAATGGAGTAAAAACACTATTGAAATGATAGAACTCTTGTGAGTCTAATTATTTGAATCCTCTAATCCATTTGAATGATCACGATAGATCCCTATTTTATCTTTCTAAACCTTTCTGTATTATAGGATAACTCTTGGAAAGAGGACTAATGGATTGTCATAGCATGGCTTTAATAGTTCCGTGGTCTGACGGTGCTAAGAGGAAGGTCGAGTTTTGTAAAAAGTATTTGTAGGAGATGTGAGTGAGTTGTTTAGTGAATTAAATGTTGACGGGATCCTTCAAAGCAAGTGGAGTTAGGAAATGGCATTAGGTGGAATAATGTTCTACTTTCTACCTTCTCTTCCTGAGTGGCCATGGTGTTATGAACGTAGGACCTACCATAAGTTGGTCTTAGATTATTCTCGAGATGTTTTGGGATGATACAACTTAACAATAAGGGTTAAGCATCCCGAGGAGGCCATTTTCCCTTATCCGGAGGTCTGTTATAGGCATCAAACTGACGAAACTTTGGATGTGAGGTCTCTAAGACCACTTGGGGAGGTATGATAGAATGACTAGACTTTAAATAAGAGAAGAGTTATGATAGAGGTATACTATAGTATTGCATCTTATCTTTAGGAGCAATAGAATTCTTTGGAACCAAGTATCCCTCTATTTGAGGTTTGATATTAACCGAGGAGTCTATTTTCTTATCCAAGGATGCTCAAAAGGGCTTAACAGGCTTTGGATGATCAAGGGGTTACTAGGGTATCCCCAATATCTCGTTGTTTCTCCTTGCACTAATTGCAAAGGGCAACACCTATTTCTTAAACTTAAAAAAGGGGTAACACCAAAACTTGCCACTAAAATACCCATTATGAAATTATTACATCGAGAAGGAACATTTAAGTGGTTGGGATCATTTATGCGAAATTATTTCGGGGGGATGGACAGATTGAAGCGCCAGGCTATTGAGGCTATAAAGAAGCCCCTTGTGAGATCCAATGTTTTTTATTCTGAAAACCTTTACTATGCCTTTTGGATTAAAAGTTATTTCCTTTCTTATAATCTTGCTAAAGATGTATGTTACAAATGTTTTTTTCCTTCATAGATCTCTAATGAAAAGCCTCTTTCTACTATGGCCCTTAGCATTTCCATTCCATTGATTGAAGTGGAGGGTGTTGGGACCCTTGAGGAGGCATACTTGGGGGTGAATGACCTCAAATTCATCAGTGGAGCCTATTATGCTTCTTGAATTACTAATCATGACGTTTTAATCATTAGGAAGACCTACCATATACCTAATTCTATTATCTTGAGCGACACCAAGCCTGATTAAAGGTCCTGCTCCTTCGTCCCTGATCATGTATATTTCAATGAATGCTTCTCGTAGTATGGAGCTAGATTCTCCCTTTCACTACCTTGTAATTTCTCCTTCCCAAATTATGGAAAGATGCTAGAGATCACTGATGGAGATAATTTTATCTTCTGGGGAAGCTAGTGGGGGCCAACAAGATGTGATATTAGCCTAATTTTTCAGCCTTACTAATACTCTTGTTTTATTTTTAGTAGTTGTTGATTCTTATGAAAAGGATTAGAAGAAAACTTAAAAGGCCTTGAAGCTATATTCTACCCTCTTTCAGGCCTATGTCACAGTCAAGTGCCTTTTGACAATGGCCTGGGGCCTGGGCCCAAGCCTATGATATCAAGGGATACCATTACCCCCTTAACCTTATCGTTAGGGGATTTATAAGATCTGAACACTAAAAGAAAAACACTTTTTTATGACACTCGAAAATATAATTTAGAGACATTTATTATAAAAATATCATTTAAAGGTTAATGCTTTTATTACTATGACATTTCTAATATAAAATGTCATTTTATACATATCAGTATTGTTTTTTATGACATTTTAAATATAAAATTCATAATTAATTATAGATATTATGACATTTTTTAAAGATTTTTTCACTTAGATTACATATTATGACCCTTTTTTTCTCCTAGAAAGTTTAGGAGCGGAGGTTTTTTCCCACTATTTTTTTTTTATTTTCCACGAGTTCCCGCTTCCTCTAAAATTCTCCCTCTCCCTCACTCACGCTCTCCTGTATCCTCTCTCATGTTGGGATCCCCCTCCCTCCCTCACTATCTCATCTCCATTCTCTCGACAATATCCTCTCCGTTATATAAGTCTGGTACGTTTTCTCTCCTACTTTAGTTTTCGCACTGTTTAAAAATTAGAACTCTTGAAGTAGCTCCGCCTGGTCCGTAATCAGAATCAGGAGATTTGGAAATAGATATGGAATTAATAACAAACGGATCTGATATTAACAACAATTAGGTTTGAAAAATACCTGATTTGGGATATCGGTTTTGGTCCTGACGTCACGAGAGGAGACGAGAGGAGGATATAATATGTTATTCTTCCATCTTGACTCTTGAGAGAGTGGAGGTTGTAGTGTTGTTGACCAGTCACTGCCTGATTGCATAAGAATCTTTTGGTTCATTAAAACTTCTCACTCTGATTAAAGATGATGAACTATAAATAAAACTGCCTTTAATATTATTATGCCCCACCCCTACCTCCTCTACAGAGCATAACTCCCAATTAAAAACATATTCACACACACTCACACTGAAGCACAACTAAATTCATATAGAGATAAGAAATCTCTTCCTATTAAAATCACCCGACTCAAATAATGAAATTGACATCACACACCCCTACTCATAAGATGAATATTGTATGAATAAAATGTTTGAAGAAACTAGTAGTTAGAAATGTATCTATTTCAGAGAAAAATGACAATTTTGTTGCTCCGCCAGATAAAAATGCCGATGTTGTTGCTTCTTCAGTGCAAAATGATAATATTGTTGCTTCTTGAAGATTGTTAAAGATACTATGGATTATAGTGATAATCATGTGACTCCTTGAAATTAATAAAGACGTCTTTATTATAACGTATCCTTATAAGGGTGAAGCTCCTCCTGGTCCAAGCGGGGTCGTAGCCCCCCCCCCCCCCCCCCCAACTTCTTTCAAATCCTTTCAAGTATATATGCTTTTTGTTTATTTATTAAAGAAAAAAGATACTTTTAGTTGAAAAGAATGTGTTGTCATGCCATCATTATTCATCTCAGAAATGGCACTACATCTCTTCTGTTCTATCGCTTAGGTTGGCCGTTTGTTGAGCTCTTAAAATATATGGATAATTGCCTATTTGACCACCCCTACGATAAAATGGACCAATATAGAAAATACTGAATTATTGAAAACTTGATATACTTCATATGTTGAATCATATTGGAGTTTAAAATTTCAACATATATATTAAATACTTTTTAACAAAATATTGTAGTCAAATATATCTGTTCTGAAAACACAGTTTTGTCCCCAATTAAAATAATAATTTCCTTTTTATTATAAAACACAATAGAGATGATGCGGAAGCGTTGTAAAACAGGTGATGGTTCAACTTAGAAAACAACAACAACAAGTTTTAATTTCACCAAAACAAATTAAAACATAATTCAAGTCCTAGAATTAGCCTAAGTCATGATTATTCATATAAACAAAGTTAGGCAAAACCAATTTTAGCAAATGACTTGAATAAACCAAATTTTACCCAATATTAAATTAAAGTCCCAATTTAAATTAGTGTGATTGTAAAACCAAATTTTATCTTGAAATTAATCTAGCATGCGTTCTAAGTGATATAGATCAAGATAAAATCAACATTCACACTACACCGCGATATACGAGGAAAAACCCACTAACGGGAAAAAACCTCGGGACGGCCCTAGCCTCAAATCCACTAAAACGGTATTACAAAATACAAGACAAAAGACTTACTTCCTAAACTCGAACCCTCTCAAGCCGTGATGCTCCTTCTTGTATCAACCTCCAATTAGCGGATAACCAACGGAGCTCCACCGTGGTCTCGGACTCCCACCGATCGGGCAATTAGGCACACCGTCACCCTAACATGGAGCCTTTCTCCAAATGGGTAGAAATGAAACGAACTTCTCTTCAATTCGGCGTAGAGAAAAACCGGTGCCAAAACAATCTCCAAGCAATTGATATCTATATATGGAACTTGGAATAAACAACAATGGGTGTAAACTAAGTGTTTAAAGATTTTTCTTTAAGTTGAAGAACACTTAAAACATGAACATTTTCCTTTTTGGGATGATCTCTCAAACTCTCTCTAGGAGATGTATTAGGATGGAAAAGTTCTCTTGGAAAATGTGTTTCCCGCACATAATAAAGCATGAAAAAAGTTGGTTGAAAACCAAGTGGAGGAGTGGGGAAAAACTGCAAAAAACTGCCAAATAACTGTTCCCGCTGGAAGTTCGTTCGAACGAACGTGATTCTCGTTCGAACGAGACTTCTAACGAGTGACCAGCCTGGGCTCGTTAGAAGTTCGTTAGATACCTCGTTAGAACGAACATTCGTTCGAATGACATATCGAACGACATATCGAACGACTGTCCAGTTAGGGTTGTTGGCAAAACTCGTTCCAACGAACCTGGTTCGAACGACAAAACTGGTTCGAACGAAATCTGGTTCGAACGAAAAAACTCGTTCGAACGACATTTCTAACGAACATCCAAAAAGTTTATAAAATGTGATTTTGGCCCAGAAACTTTTGTAAACTTTTATATACTTATTTTTAAGTTTCTAATTGATTCTTTCTGAAAAATAAAATGCAGTTTTTATTAACCTAGCACCCAATACATATTGTTCCAAGCTCCTATATACATATAATTACATTCATACCTTGGGAGCATGGAACCTTAGTTGATGATGTAGAAACGAGGCACGCAAACCGGCATTTTGATGAAGCTTTAAATTCTTTGCCGCTACGTCTTCAACATACACTTCATAGGCTTGAGGATATTACAATAAATACTATCCTATGAATAAATGTTTTTGTCCGGAATTGAGCCAAAACTATATATGGACTCAATTGGAAATTTGTGTCCTTACAAATCTCCCCCTTTGGCTATTCCGGGACAAAAACCAAACAAAAATCCTAAAGGGCCGTCAAGCTCTACTAGACTCAAAACATAACCCGCCCAATCTTGACTCAACCCAAGGATCAAACGCTTTGCCATAGAAAGATGCCGCTTTAGAATAATTCCAGCACACTTAAGCAAACTCATCAAATGCATAGGGAATATCAAAATATTAAATGCAATTAATTAATTACTCCCCCTACATTAATTCTCCCTTTAAACACATGACCTACTTAGAAAGACGTCTCCCCCTAAGATAAATCTCCCCCAAACTAAGATATGATAATAATAGGATAAGATACCATTTCTCCCCTAATCATCATTCTCCCCCTTTTTGTTCGAGAATAGGCAAAGGATAAAGAACTAATAAACAGCATGAGAAAGTTTAAATGAAAGACATGACAGCATATGGGCAATAAAAACAAGGCAAAGACAAACAAATATCATATATATATATATACTTTAAATATACCAATAGAGCACTTGCATATATATATAGATATAAACACACACATGACACAAAATACAATAAGTTTGCACACTCGTATGGCAAAAATGTGTCATATGGAAACTGAAGTGTAGGGGTGTGAACTAGCAACAATTAAATTTAGACCCAAACACTTAAGAAACGTTCACGGAGTTCTCATTTGATTGCAAACTTCATCACAGTTAAATATAACCTCATGTGACAATATAAAGATTGAACTCAATGAACAAACATACACAATGCATACAAGCCTAGCATGATGATGATTATACAAACCAAATAGAGTCATGACATTAAAGACAACTAGGATAAACGGACATTGTGAAAACCGTTGATATACCATCCAATTCTCCCTCAATGAGCATATATATTCTTTTGTTTTTGAATGAATATATCAAACAAACATAGGCCTTGGCAATTGATTTCTTTTTAATGCCAAATATTCTGTTTTTAGGCCTTTGGATCGCGTATTTCTTTTAGATCCAATCAACGATGGCTTACTATCGCAAAGGATTTAATTCATCCTTTCGGAGCCCTTCCCCGTGCATATATTAATTTATCATGTTTTCATTTTTCGCACAAATCTCACATGCAACGGATTTTGACATGCACTAGTCCTCCTAGGTCATAGATATGTAGATGACTAGATTGATAGGAGAACACCTCAAAAAGCTCAAATATAACATGTGACATTTAAGATTTCAAAAGAGCTCATGCATGTGTGAATAGAGGCATATAGAAATAGAATCCATTTAAACAATACAAAATCCAACTACTCCATAAAATATGGTAAAGAACATAATAAGGATTGAAAATCTAAACCAAAAGTTCTAGCCACATGGGAGCGTAAACGATAGGATTCAAACACAAATATATGCCACATAAAGTGTGTCAAACAAAAATACACACCAAACAAAATCTTTTTGAGTTTTTAACATTTTTAATCAAAAATAAAGATATATACTCAAAAGACTAAACAAAAATCATTTGTATTTTTCATTAAGCATAAATGAAATAAATAAAACACAAATGATAAACAAAAATCTTTTTATATTTTGCAGTTAAATCAAACACAAAAAATAATACAAAAAGATAAACAAGTCATAATTTCTAGCATGTGATATGAAATAAGGCAATGACTAGAAAATGACTAAACGAGCATACATTTAGCATATGAATATGGCATGAAGAACAAACGCTAAAGTATGCAAAAACTAACACATTTATCCTTTAGATTTAGCAAGAGAGGAAGCATGTGAAAGTAAATGAGAATCAAAATCCCTATTTTGTAAGGCAACCAAGTCGGATTTCCTAACCCAAATTAATGAAGAATTACTATCTTGGGGTGTAGGAACGTTAGCTATCGTGGTTACTTTACTATGGGATTTTCTAGGAATTCATTTAAGATCTAAACAAAATTTCCTAAGATGACCTTTTCGACCACAATGTGTACAAGTAAGAATATGTCGAAAAGATTTATCTAAGGAGTGATCATTAAATGCATTCCTAGAAGATTCTCCTAAAACATTGGTTTTGACTTTAGGAGTAAAATCATTACAAGAATTGAAGCCTAAACCAAAAGTGTCATTTTTAATTTGGACCGTTCCTAACATTTTATCTAGTTTTTCCGAACGACACTCCAAATCAAATTTGACATTACTAGAATCTTTTAATTTATTTTCCAATTCTAAAATTTTAGATTCTAGTAAAACATTTCGCTCTTCAAAAGCAAGAAGCTCCTTTTTCAAGGATTCCATTAAACCCCTAAGGCTATCTCTCTCACCTTCTACATAGTTAAGCTTCTCTTGAAGAGTCCTCTAATGTGTCCTAAGGTCTTCTATTAAGGCACTTTCATCAATGACCTTGACACTCTCTCTTAAACTCGCTTCTAACTTCAAATTAGCTCTTTTCAATTTAATAGATTCTTTATATAATTCATGAAAAGCATTTTCAAGTTCACTCATATCAACCTCATCTTCATTTTCACTCTCTCTTTCTTCTTCACTCTCACTATCATCAAAAATAAGATAATCATGTACAATGACCTTGGAAGTGGCATGTGCTATAATTTCATCATTCGATGAGTTCTCATTATCACTCACATGTCTAGCCATAAAAGCCACAAAATTTTTCTTAGTGGGGGATTCGGGCTTCTCTTCCTTATCACTATCACTAAGGGTCGCATTATATGAAATGGGTCGTTTACCCTCTTTCCTTAGTTTAGTGGGGCACTCATAAGCCCTATGGCCATAACCTTCACAACCAAAACATTTATTAGACTCGTCCCTATCAACATTTTCATTACTAGGTTTAGGGATCTTCTCGGCTTTAGAAAACTTCTCGCTTTTATCATGTTTAGAAGTATCAAATTTCTTAAAATCATTTTTAACTTTATCTTTGTTAAATTTAAGAAATTTTCTAAATTTACGAGCAAACAAAGCCATATCTTCCGAGTCACTATCACTATCGCTCTCTACTACTTGTTTGACCTCTTTTCGGGCTTTTAAAGCAACGCCCTTTTCGATTTTCTTTTCATTTTTAGAGGGAAACATATCCAGTTCATAGGTTTGTAAATCACCTACAAGCTCTTCTAATTTCGTAGAGGCTAAAGTGGGTAAAGAATTTAAAACGGTCACCTTTGGAATAAATCTATCGGGTAGGGACCTTAAAATTTTCTTTACAACACGGTCGTCAGGTATTTTCTCTCCCAAGTTAAAGGATGAATTAACAATATCAGAAAGTCTAGCATAAAATTTATCAAAAGTTTCTTTTTCATCCATTTTGATAGTTTCAAATTGAGTGGTGAGGTTTTGGAGTTTTGAAGCTTTAACGACACTCGTTCCTTCATGAGTTAATTGTAAAATATCCCAAGCTTCTTTAGTGGTTTCACACGTCATAATACGTCGGAATTCATCCGGTGCGACAGCGCTAAACAAGGCATTTAAACCACGGGAATTAAAATTTTCAAGCTTAAACTCATTTTCGGTCCATCTATCGGCGGGTTTTAAAACACGTTCATTTTCAACTAAGTAAGTTGGTGGGGAATATCCGGTAACAACAGACATCCAAACCCTCTCGTCGATAGATTTTAGTGCCGATCTCATTCGCGCTTTCCAATACGCGTAGTTTGAACCATCGAAAATAGGAAATTTTGAAAATGGGGAAAAATCCATTTTAGCCAAGAATTAAAGGATCTTAACGAAATAATTTATCGTTTTTGGCTCTGATACCAATTTGAAAACTCAGTTTTGTCCCCAATTAAAATAATAATTTCCTTTTTATTATAAAACACAATAGAGATGATGCGGAAGCGTTGTAAAACAGGTGATGGTTCAACTTAGAAAACAACAACAACAAGTTTTAATTTCACCAAAACAAATTAAAACATAATTCAAGTCCTAGAATTAGCCTAAATCATGATTATTCACATAAACAAAGTTAGGCGAAACCAATTTTAGCAAATGACTTGAATAAACCAAATTTTACCCAATATTATATTAAAGTCCCAATTTAAATTAGTGTGATTGTAAAACCAAATTTTATCTTGAAATTAATCTAGCATGCGTTCTAAGTGATATAGATCAAGATAAAATCAACAGTCACACTACACCGCGATATACGAGGAAAAACCCACTAACGGGAAAAAACCTCGGGATGGCCCTAACCTCAAATCCACTAAAAACGGTATTACAAAATACAAGACAAAAGACTTACTTCCTAAACTCGAACCCTCTCAAGCCGTGATGCTCCTTCTTGTATCAACCTCCAATTAGCGGATAACCAACGGAGCTCCACCGTGGTCTCGGACTCCCACCGATCGGGCAATTAGGCACACCGTCACCCTAATATGGAGCCTTTCTCCAAATGGGTAGAAATGAAACGAACTTCTCTTCAATTCGGCGTAGAGAAAAACCGGTGCCAAAACAATCTCCAAGCAATTGATATCTATATATGGAACTTGGAATAAACAACAATGGGTGTAAACTAAGTGTTTAAAGATTTTTCTTTAAGTTGAAGAACACTTAAAACATGAACATTTTCCTTTTTGGAATGATCTCTCAAACTCTCTCTAGGAGATGTATTAGGATGGAAAAGTTCTCTTGGAAAATGTGTTTCCCGCACATAATAAAGCATGAAAAAAGTTGGTTGAAAACCAAGTGGAGGAGTGGGGAAAAACTGCAAAAAACTGCCAAATAACTGTTCCCGCTGGAAGTTCGTTCGAACGAACGTGATTCTCGTTCGAACGAGACTTCTAACGAGTGACCAGCCTGGGCTCGTTAGAAGTTCGTTAGATACCTCGTTAGAACGAACATTCGTTCGAACGACATATCGAACGACTGTCCAGTTAGGGTTGTTGGCAAAACTCGTTCGAACGAACCTGGTTCGAACGACAAAACTCGTTCGAACGAAATCTGGTTCGAACGAAAAAACTCGTTCGAACGACATTTCTAACGAACGTCCAGAAAGTTTATAAAATGCGATTTTGGCCCAGAAACTTTTGTAAACTTTTATATACTTATTTTTAAGTTTCTAATTGATTCTTTCTGAAAAATAAAATGCAGTTTTTATTAACCTAACACCCAATACATATTGTTCCAAGCTCCTATATACATATAATTACATTCATACCTTGGGAGCATGGAACCTTAGTTTATGACGTAGAAACGAGGCACGCAAACCGGCATTTTGATGAAGCTTTAAATTCTTTGCCGCTACGTCTTCAACATACACTTCATAGGCTTGAGAATATTACAATAAATACTATCCTATGAATAAATGTTTTTGTCCGGAATTGAGCCAAAACTATATATGGACTCAATTGGAAATTTGTGTCCTTACATGTTCACATATTATACACCCAAAAATAATATTTGCAAAGAGTGGTTTTAAGTCAAAAACCATAATTTTTAAATTGCACTTTTTTAGAATGCAATATATTCACAAATAAGTTAAAAGTGCAATATTTTGTCAAATAAGTATTGAAAATATAATTTTAAAACAAAAAACTTCGAATTTTTCTTATATTGATTACCAAGATATTTCTCTCCTCTTTTATGTTGCATCTCATATCCCACCTCAATTAGTTTTGAATATTTTATGTGAAATTTTTAAGATGAATTTATATAGTATATATTACTAATCCCCCCCCCCCCCCCCCCCCGCCAGAAAAAAAAGTGGTGGGGGGGGGGGGGAGTGAAAATCAATAACACATGTCTTATTTTCGAATTCTGATTGAATACACACCCATTATTTTTTGTACCTGGATAGCACTTCAGAATTCTCCTGCTCCTTTTTTATGGCAGGCCCCTAGTAGAGGCTTTCAATTTTGTCTACAAGACCTTGATTTCATTTTCGGGTTCCTTTTGGGATTTGATATTGTGATAGTTGATTTGGTATAAAAACTCTATAATATTCATCTTCTATGACATTGTGACAGTTGATTTTAGTTCAGTCTGAATCTGAATCAGTCTATGAAATATTAATTGACAAACATTTTATTTCTCTTTCTCTGAAGACATTTATATTTAGTAATATTTTTTTTAATTACAAACACTTTATGGTGGATTGAAGACGTCTTTTATTTCACTTATCATGGTTTGAAACTTCAATTAACTTCTTCAAGTTTCAACTCTTTTTGATTATTTATTTAAGCTAGCATTAACTTATTGTCATTCTATTTTAGTTCTTGGCGTCAATTGTTTACAAATATTCATCCACAAGAATGCTACAAGGGTTTAATTATTTTTTCATTATATTTGATTAGGGATGAAATGTGGTAGTGAACTTAGAAGTTAACAATTTTTTGTCTCTTTAACCTAAGAAATCAATACATTCCACTTTAACCCAGGATAAAATAATTGTTTCGCTGATCTTAGTATTAAAATTCATGGCAGTGATCTTAATTATCTCATATAATACGACCGTTCGACGTTATTTTATACCAAATCACATTTTTACAACTAATATTTACAATCCTAATATGGGTACAATTTGAGAAATGGGAACAGACAAGTCATGGATGTCTATGCATAAATTATCAAACGAGTACTTGCAATGAGTTGAATAGTTTCTTAAAGTCGCAGAGAGGAATGCTGTCAATAGTGAAGTTGTATGGTGCCTATGTACATTATGTGGAAATTGTTTTAAATAGAGTTTAAAAGAAATTAAAGGTCATTTATATGTGAACGGTATTGATCAAAGTTATCGTATATGGATATGTCACGGGGAAGTTGCTCCTAATTCAACAATATCACATGTCAACATGGGTGACCCCATCCATC
The DNA here is from genome assembly GCA_949130495.1 of Sambucus nigra. Lineage (NCBI taxonomy): Eukaryota > Viridiplantae > Streptophyta > Magnoliopsida > Dipsacales > Adoxaceae > Sambucus > Sambucus nigra. Next base: position 442,791,596 of record OX422218.1, on the reverse strand, counting down.
ACGATAATTTGGTTGAAATCCAAATGATGCTAATTATATGGCGGAGATGTTTGAGACAGTAAATGAAAACATTATGGGGGATCCTAAATCATTTGAGAAGTTACTTGAGGATGCCAAAAATCCCTTTTACAAAGGGTGCAAAAAATTTACGAAGATGTCTGCACTGGTGAGTCTACTCAATTTGAAAGCCAATAGTGGTTAGACTCTACTCAATTTTAAAGCAAAGAATGGTGGACTGATACGAGCTTTTCAAATATGCTTGAATTATTGGCCCAATTACTCCCAGAAGATAATGAACTGCCTTTATCTTGAAAAATGCCATACTTTGTTTATTGTAATACATGCGTCTTTTGAGCAAAACTCACATTTTATTTCACTTGGTTGGTTACAAAATAGCTCATGAAAGCTATAAAAAAACATATCTCAATTATCCACTCTATGCAGGCCAAGTTGAGACGGTCTCATTGAGTTGTGATTGAAGTATAAGAAAATGGGTTATAGTAGCGGCAGAAAACTGAGTGCGGATCGCATGCCATTTCTCTATGTAAGAGTATTAAAGGCCAAAATAGCTGAGGGAAAGGAGGATACTAGTTGGTCCATTTATGCTAAGCTTGTGATTGTGACTCACGCTATCAAATCCAAGTCCCAAACACTAGAAAAAGATTGGGACCAAGTATTTGCGTTCGATAAAGAAGGCCTCAACTCAAGTTCATTGGAGGCTTCAGTATGGGTGGAAAATGTAAAGAAATATGGGGGAATAACATTTATAGGGAAATATGTTTGGGGATCATTTCATTCGAGTTACAGGAAGTACCCAAGCGAGTTCCACTGAATAGCCCTTTGTCCCCCCAATGGTACACCCTTGAAGGCTCTCCTACAACTGATGTGATGTTGGTTGTGTGGGTAGGGACTCAGACGGATGACTCATTTCAAGAGGCCTGGAAATCCGATTCCGGTGGTCTCATAGTCAAAACCCGGGCCAAATTGACCTCTCCCCCAACCTCTAGTATTTGAGGCTAGCTGTCATCCAAATCCAGGATTTGCAGCTATCCCATTACCATCCTAATCCTAAGATCTACGTCAAGGCTCAGCTTTTCAAAGCAAGCAGAACAACAGTGGGCCTCCAACCCTATCTGTAATGAAGATCTAATTTTTATTCAGCCGAGCCCTTTTTGATAATAAATGTGGAAGATATGACCAATGGGAAATGTGTGGGGCATGCTAAGGTCCCTGTGGCTAACATTGAAAGGCATACGTATGACCATTCCGACACCAGATCAAGATGGTTCAATTTGGTTGTGGATGAGAAACGCCCCTACGTGAGGAGGATAGATATTCACCTTTGCCTTCAAGGTGGTTATCACGTGCTTGAAGACACTATTCATGTGACTAGCGATGACTGACCAACCGCAAAGCACTTGTCCAAACCACCCATTGGATTATTATAAGTGGTTATCCATTGGGTAACAAACTTGCTTCCCCTCAAAACCGCAGACGGTGCACGTGGCACCACAGAAGCGTATGTGGTGGCCAAGTATGGGCCCAAGTGGGTTTATATCAGTACAATCATTGATTGCTTTAACCCATGATGGAACGAGAATTACACATGGAACGAGCAGTACACATGAGAAGTACACATGGATGAGATTGAGATTGTTGTAAGATTTTCATGTTAAGCGTGGTTGAGTCTCATTCAGGCATACACTAGTCCCGTGTTACCTGAATTCACTATATGCGCCCATTGGACCAGCCTAATAAGCTATCCTAAGACACACTACTATGAGGATCGTCACAACTCGACTCATTCGGTCTGAACCTGCTTTAGCTCAAGAAGTGGCTTGGTTAATGTTAGACTCAGACACTCACATATGGATCATGAGGAGAAGCAAGACAAATTGGTTCCGAGTCATTAGGTGTTTGTCTAGAGCAACCACATTTTCCCGTTGGCTTGACAAAATTCAAACATGGGTTCACCCTCCCACAACTGTATTAGTACATGTGCTACTTGTACATGGGTGCACCCTCCCAGAACGAGTCATATCATCTTCTATATTTTCTAACTTTTGGTGTGTTTCATTGTCTAATTTTCCTTAAATATATTTTCTCCAGGTTTCTCAAAGTACAGATTGATAATGCACATTTGGACAGTGTTCATGGAGATCGTTTCTGTACAGGAAGGTGGAAAATATTTCCACTACTCAAATCAAACACACCCTTAGTAAGTGTTTGATAGGGGAGGGTGGAAATATCTTTACCCCTTACCCAAAGAATATTTTTCCAAGGCAAATACCAAAAATGTGTAGTGTCTAATTGTACTGTAGTGTGAGTTGGAAAAATCCAAGGCAAATACAGGCTATCAAACACCACCTAAAAGCTGGAATTACTTATTTGCACTAGATTTTTTTTTCCAATGACGCTTTCGGCATGGCATGCCGTCTGTTCCGATCAACTTTTTCGGTGACTTCCACCTCTTTCGGATAAAATTTTATGAAAACTCTCACCATTAGGAATTTACTAGAACCATTAATATCAATTTTTACTTATAAAAAAAAGTTAAGACATAATTTCGTCTATTTCTTCCATTGATAAGTACTCTTCAAACTCACGCTGAACATCTTATTGGTTGGATCAGAAGATCTGATTTGTTGTGATATCAAAGTCATCCTTTTCTAACGAATAAATAGAGATAATCATTTCATAAATAAATACCAAGTATATATTTCAAAATTCATTTTTCAGTAGTTGTCAAAATTTTATTTTGAGTAGTTGAAATTTTGTTTTGAGTAGTTGCTGAAATTCTATGTTGAAATTCGTTTTTGAGTCCATGTCAAATGCTTGAATAAATAATAGTAATGCTCCTAACCCATGACATAATATCTCACCTAAGAATATATTCGAGTAACTATGATGAAACTATTAGTAGTAGCATGCGCAAGTTAAAGAATGTTGATGAAATCCATCATGATTTGCTTTCTCTTACATATAAAAGGATTGTTGACAAATCCATTGTATATTTATTAACATCACACGCTCAAAGACACACATTGTACATTCGTATTGTTGACAAATCCAATTTTAACTTTATATTTATAGATTAATTGTTGTTATGTATATGTATCATTCTATTGTACTATTTTTATAATTTATTATAATACCTACTGGATATGGATTTGAATCTTCTAGTGTTTTTGTATTGCAAATATTTTCTTTGTAAAAGAAACGAATTATGTAATTTTTTTTGTATTGCAAATATTTTGTTTCTTTTGTATACAATTTGTTGGTGTATGCTTAGACTAAATACCTAATAAGAAATTGTAAGTACTTGCAATTTATTTATGTCAATTCATTGTTATTTGAAACTTAGTAATGTGTGTAGTTTTTACTCTTACTTGTGCATCGCATGAATTACTAGTAGTGATAGTTATTTTAAAATAAAATGGTAGTCGGATCCTCCTTGTGAATTTTTCTCCCTATTGGCCGCTGATGCTTTTATAATGCCCATTTATAAATTTAAATAATGACTGGTGCCTACTTTTATGTTGCCTCTTTGAGAAATATTTATTTGTTACATATATTTTTTGTTGAGCTTGTTGTCCGGAGGTTCGACGCTTGGCTGGTTATTATGTCGTGGGACGATAATTAAGTAGAATTTGGTTTGTTTTGTAGTACAACTACTTTCTTTGATTTTATGAAGCTATTTTGGGGTAATGTAACCCACTATTTGCTAACTAGGAGGTGCTATATGAAGAATTTATGTTCTCAATGTTATATTATACATTTTCTTATATTGCCATGTTGTTGTTTTTGTCTTAATGTGAATTATTCATTGGTGTTGGAGTTATGCTACTAGAGAAGAGAGTTTTATGGTTAAGTTTGAGAGTTTTCATTTGGTCTGCTGGTAGTTGAGCTAGCGCACTCTCTCAATCCATTTTTTTGTCATTAACTCATTCTTTCTTCTCCCCAATCAAATAATGTTGTATTAATTTTTCGGAGAAGTTCCTTAGAAGATTTATATACTGTTGATAGTACTTGGAAGTAATAATTTTATTTTCCTAGATTTCTTTTGCATTTTAAAGTAACTAATAAGTTTCTTAATTACGGGAATACATTCTAAATCTTAACTCCAGTGACCGAGTGGAACGGACAAAGGCACGACACCCCATTAGTCAAAAAAGTAACCAGTGTGAAGTGACCAAATTCTATCGGGGCTCACGGTTGCGGAAATTAACTAGTATATGATCGTTTAGGGGTTAAAAGTGAGCGTTAAGGGGAGGGAGAATTAAAAAAAATGACCAAATGGCCCGAGAGTGGCACAAACACCCCATAGGGAATAAAAGTAACCCATGGGAAGTGAGTGCATCATCTTCGGGCTTTCGATTGCTGAAATTAACTAGTATAGGCTCATTTTGTGGTTAAAAGTGGGCATTAAGGGGTAAAAACTAAAAACAACGATCGATTGACTGAAGAGTGGCACAGACACCCCATGGGGCACGAAATTAACCCATGGGGAGTGATTGTGTTCTCACTGGACTCCTTATTGCCAAAATTAACTATTATATTCTCATTTTGCAATTAAAATTGGCATTAAGTGTCACAGATACACCATGGGGTATAAAAGTAATCCGTGGGAAGTGATCGTATCTTCTCCGGGCACACAGCTATCGAAATTTACTAGTATAAGCTCATTTTGGGTTGAAAAATGGGCATTAAGGGGGGATTCAAGATAGTGATCAAATGTCCTTAGGGGAGGCACGGGCACCCCATGGGGCATAAAAGTAAGTCGTGGGAAGTGACCGCATCCTCTATGGGCTCCAGATTATCAACATTAACTAGTATACACTCGTTTTGGGGTAAAAAGTGAGCGCTAAGAGGTGAAAACTCTAAACAGCAATCGAGTGGCTCGAAAAGATGCCCCTATAGGGCATAAACATAGCCCGTGGGAAATGATCGCATCCTCACCGGACTCTCGGTTGCCGAAGTTTACTAGTATAAGCTCATTTGAGGGTTAAGTGTAGGTGTAGGAGGAATTCAAAATAGTGACCAAGTGGCCCAGGGAGAGGCACGGACACCCCATGGGGAATAAAAGTAAGCCATAGGAAGTGACCGAATCCTCTATGGGCTCCCGATTATCAACATTAACTAGTATAGGATCGTTTTGTGGTAAAACTGAGTGTTGAGAGGAAAAAACTCAAAACAGTGACCGAGTGGTCCAGAGGGAGGCATGGACACCCCATGGGGCATAAAAGTTACTAGTGGTAAGTGACTGCATTCTCATCGGCATCCTGATTGTGAAAATGAACTAGATAGACTCATTTTAAGGTTAAAAATGGGCGTTAAGGGGTGAAAACTCAAAACAAACTATAATTTTTATTTTCTAAATAGGTTGTTATAACCAACCTAAAATCTAAAGGTTGTTATGGCCTTTAACACTTAGTGAAATGCTAAGTATAAGTTCATGTGTTGTCAATTATTTAGATATCAAATGAGAAAGGTCCAAGCATTTTCTTGCCCGTGAATTTAGCCTCTCACGTGAGTATTTTTTTTCATCATCATGTTCATGTTTATTCTTATCATTAACTATCAAGTAGAGGAAGATGAATAGATGCCTTGAAGTTGTAGGTCTGAGATGAAAACTGAAATTTCTAGATAAACACATGCATGAGATTTTTTTTATATAAATTGCGTTTTCTATATGAACTCAGTTTTCAAATTTAACATTATTTGCTTATTTTACACGTATAGTTGGTTGAATTTCTCAATGTTTTGCTTAGTCTATAGGGTACTATGTCCAGTTTCCTTTTTATGTTGATGTTATAATGATATTCCTCTTTATTTACACTTTATGTTTAATGACTTTTGCCTATTAAATAATTGGCTGACGTGTATAACAATTTCTTTTGTTTTTTTATATTAAGACTTACGATATATGCTCTGTATTTGTTTGAAGTTGTGTATTTGTTTTTTATTCTAGACTTTCATTGATGGTGATCCTAAGATAATTTTTATCGTGCATCTCTTGCGAGTCTCCCTTGTACCAGTTACTCTATCTATCTCTTAGTATTATATAAATTGGCTATGAGAATAAAGTAATTGAAGAGGTGTTTAGTGTTATGGAGGTGGGGTTTGGTGTTGGTAGAAGGGAGTTGTATTAGTAATACTACATTGGGATTTTAGTTACTTTAATCACTTGGTTTGGGGGTTATATTTAGATGTACTTTCTACTGTGAGTCCATTATGCTATGTGAACTTTCTAACCTACAGGATTAGTGGAATGCTGTTCAATTTAAACATTTTATGCTAGGGTCCAAATTAAGGAAGTTAGAGGTACTTGTCTTACTTTTACAATAAAATGATATGTGAACATTAAAACTATCTATAAATTTGTTAAGTACATTGATATGAATCTTGGTTTTGACTCAAAATTCATGGATTACTAGTCAAATAACTAGTATAACATAGAAATATAAAGGAAAATTATTTGTAGAATTGTGTTGTTCTTTAACTAACACTAATCCACTTGCTTAATTCTAATATGCAGAAGTGAAGAACATGGAAACCTTGTGTCTGATTATTGAAAATATCTAATGTTATTTTTCTATTTGGATTTACCATCCTTAATAATAGTTCATTCACAATCGAAGAGAGATCAATGCAAATTATCATCCTTAATAATAGTTCATTCAAATCTTGATACACGAATCTGACAATTAGTATTAGTTTACACTTTATCACAAAACATGGGTTGCTATTGTATTACGCTACTGATAAAGGATTCATAGCCATAATTATGTTAGCTTGAGGGAGTTATAGTGGCTTTAATACCATTGTTGACATATGGGATATTGATGTAATGATTGTCCTTATTTCTTTAATTCTATTATATTTCTAGGGAACCCCTTGTTTGGCACTCTCATTGCTTTGTTGCAAAGAGGCAAACCTGTATGAAGCACCAGCCACCTAATTGTATGTTGAAATGGGTGCATATTCATTTTTCTAGTGCTTATGCAAAAGCATTATTAGAGGCGGAAATAAATCATATGAATTTTTTTAATCAAGAGATGTTGATTTCTAGCAATTTCATTTGGCTACACGATGAAGGGATAGTAGAATTGTGGGATTTTTCCAACAAATTCATTTTCTCAGAGGGAGATGTTGGTAGAACATGGCACTTGCTTTTCTTCGAAAGCTGCAAGAGCTCAATAAAGTTATGGTCATCTCTACTATAATAGAAAAACTGACGATAGAACAACTGTATGATTTCTAGGTAATTTATTCTTGTTTAAAATTTTATAAATTAACCTATTGACTTCTTGATTAATTATATAAATTTACCCATAGGCGGCTTGATTAATTTATGCATATTATTGACTTATGTACCACTACTAGTTTTGTCTATTATTTTGTTGATGCATTCAATTTGCTACATGGTTACTGGATATGTGAATCATGGAGTATTATTTTATCTTACAATGTAGTTACTTTGATGCAAGAAAAATGCAAAGTTTGGTTTTCTTATTCATAGGGTTAATTCTATTGTTGTCATTTTTTTAACATTACCTTGTTGCCTTGTGTCATGGTGCATATTCCTTTCATTATTTGTAAGGTTATTTAAACAACCAATTTCCTTATTTTTCATCATGTGGAGTTCAAAACACAATGTTACCACTTGACTAAGTTCCCATGATTTGACTTGAGTATGTATCCAAAATTAATGAATGTTGTAGTTGATGCTATTTTCTTCTAATTAATGGTTGATTTTATCTATGAAAATTATCATTCTTCCTCAAATTCTTATAAGGGGTTAGAGTCATCTAGTATTTCACAATGATTGATTGCGTCATTGAGTTAATGATATATCACATATTATGATTACTTTAGTGTGTAACTTCATAAAAAATTATTATGCAAACCATGTATCACTAATTCAATTAGTATTTCAACTTTTACAATCAAATATACATTTTTGTGGTGTTTATTAGTTTTCAGAGGTAGAAAGACATTTTTTAATCCTTAGTTTCTTTTAATAGATAGAGATAGAGATAGAGATAGAGATAGAGATAGTGATAGTGTCATTAATATTTTGTTAGTGATAATAATGATCTGCATCATTTGTGTAACAGAACCACAATACCCACAGTTTGGAAATGGATCAATGTCAAATTGTGTAATCGAGTAACAATATCAAATCATTGTTGAGGGGATCGGATGATCGAGGTCCTTTAACTTTTAGGGATACATGTTAGATTTGGTGTCCCTTATACTCTGAAATTTTATTTTACCATCAAGCAAACTTGATGCGCGAAGCCAAAATTCGGTTAGGGTGTTGGAGATTGGGGGTGGGGAGTAAAGTAACACTTAAAACTTATATTTAAAAATTTTTAAGGGTTCAAAGTCCTATATTACTAAAAATTAAAAGAAATTTTAAATATACAATTGTTAATACTGTTGTGCTATTTTCTAAACGTTAGGGGGCAAGTTCTACCCTTATATAACGATGTGGACCTACCAGTCAAGCCAATCACATCATAAGTATGCGTTCAATATACATATGTGAGATTGATGGATTCTACTACTTTATTACATTTTTGGTATTTGTCATTATGAGATTATTTTTTATTCTTCTAATTTTTTTTTGAATCATAAATTGTTTGAAAAATTGAAATTTCCTTACAAACTGCATTCAACTTCATGGCATTCGAGTTTTATAAGCTAGAGCTTAGCCTTAGGAGTTAAAGTCTCACATATTAAACCACAATCAGTCTATTTGTTAATTCACTATTGTCTCACTTATGTGATTCCATAAGAATATCAACGATTTTAGTGCATATTTGGGTATAGATAGATGAATGGATCCTATTCCCCTCTTTCTTGATTGTTAAGTTGATTATGTTGATGGAATATGTTGCAGGTATGCATAATAGAAAGGAAATGACACATTCATGAGCATTGGAGTGTCATATTTTGATGGATCTACTTCTGGTCTTACTTCTGTCTGAGATATCATTTCATGCAATTATGTTGAATAATTGTAGGTGGAGTTCTGGCCAGCTACGATTTCAAGCACAAAACTGGAATTCTGCATTGAGGTTGTTTGAATACTTCACTCACAGATTTATTACTTATAATCTGGTCTCAATAATGTGGGATTTTCACATATTTTTTGCAAAACCTCCATCTCTTAAGTAGGTCATGCACTGCATTGTATTTTGAAGGTTTGGTTTGCAAAAGAAAAAATTGGTGAAGGAATTAATAGAACCAAGAGGGAAGCAAATTTATCTTTCCATACGCTCTTAACATGATATGTTTTGGCATTTTTTTGGTATTCAAAAATTAGAATACGCATAGAAATTCCTTAAAACTTTACACTATTTTTTAGCGTTGTTGGAACTTACTATGACGTAAAGTATTCAGTAAATTGACAAATTGACCCATTTTTATAAATCTGTTTAAGTGAGACCTATGATAAGTGAGACCTATGATAAGTGAGACCTGCCTCCTTTATACACTTACAATTTGTAGAACCAAGTCAGGTATTGTATTTTTATGTACTTCTAATCTGTAGTTAATGATCATATTTATGTATTTCACCTAACAATATCTGACTCGAAATCTGTTAATAGTATACAAATTCATTTAACTTCACATGTCTAAGCTAACGTGGCTAGAGGATAGGGATCTTATTTGTGGCTTCCATAGGAACAATTTGCCTGACTCTTTTTAGGATCTGGGTGATATTTAAAAAAAAAAATTATGTGTAGATTATGAATTTGATTCCCAAGGGGTCTGACGGTGAGCTATTTTAGGACGTTCTTCCCCGGACTCACTATTGTGTTTGTGGTGGAACTGCAACAGAGAATGCTACTGTATCGAAAAATCCTAATGTTTATTTATTTAATTTTTTTTAGTGTATGTATTACTTAATGTTTTTATATATAAGCTAATTTGGCATCGCTTACAGCCAGGAGATATTTACCTGATAGATGAACTGAGTGCTTATCTCAACTCTGAGCAGTGTATTGTTACTTCAAAAGTCATAAAGAGGTTTATATTTCACGCAAAGGATACTGCGTTCGTGATGGATCACGACTTTGTAATGTCAACTTATCTGGCAGACAGAGTCATTGTATACGAGGGGAATCCGTCTATAGATTGTACTACAAATGCGCCTCAGTCATTGTTGAATGGAATGGATCTTTTCTTATCTGTAAGCCTCGCAACTATAATTTTACTTGGGGAAACCTCCGTGAACTGTGAATTTTTTAACAAAAGTACCCGTGGAACTATTTTTATTGCAAAAAATCCTCCTAGAATTATGCATTTTGGTTTAAGGAACCTCACTCCCCAAAAAGTGTCCATTATTGTAGCATTTTTAGTTGTGTTATGCTCCATCGTGACAAACATATCTTCTAGAAAAGAAGATTTTTTAATGAGATGGACCATCAGTGGTGGAGGTTAGTATAGATACTTGTTTATTGTTATCATTTAAGACAATTATGAGATTAGAGTCAAGATAACCTCCATGTATTGTTTTCAAAAAAGTTGGACACTCAGGGATAACTCACTCGCTGAGTTACTCATATAATATATATATATATATATATAGGGAGAGGTTCACAAGTGAACCTAAAATATGAACTTTTTAATGAACCTTAACAAAATAACACCTAACAACTCATTAATTTTAATTTCTATGTTGTAATTGGTCGGTGCCAGCGGCAACGAACACGCATGTCAATCGATATCCAACTCCCTGACCCCCCCCATCCCTGCCACCTGCTCCACTCCAACCACCACCATCACAATCACCATGGCAGCCCTTATAGCAGCCCTTATGGCAGCAGGGTTGCCATGTGGGTGGGTGCCGAGGGGGGGGGGATCACTCGACACACATGTCTGTTGCCGCTGGCGTGAACCAATTACAACATAGGAATTAAAATTAATTAATTGCTAAGTATTTTTTGTTAAGGTTCATTAAAAAGTTTATCTTTTAGGTTCACTTGTGAACCTCTCTCTCTCTCTCTCTCTCTCTCTCTCTCTCTCTATATATATATATATATATATATATATATATATATATATATATATATATATGTGTGTAGAACACAACTGAAAATGCTAACACAACACCTGTTATCCGACTTAGTCTAGTTCTCATACACAATTCATGTTATTTATAAATAGAATCCATTAGGCTTAGACTAGTTCTTATTGTATTCAAAATTCAAACTCTCCTTGTATTTCTTCCACTTAGTTATACTTGTGATTATAACTAATTGGGAGAAATACAAGGAGAGTTTGAATTTTGAATACAATAAGAACTAGTCTAAGCCTAATGGATTCTGTTTATAAATAACATGAATTGTGTTTGAGAACTGGACTAAGTCAGATAATAGGTGTTGTGTTCTGCATATGGGTGGTGATAGAGCCAAATCAAGCGAAAGAAGATATATGCCAATATTTTTATAAGTTTGGTTTTCAATTTACTAAATCAAATGTAAATAGAAAGATTTGGTTCTTTCCTAAAGAAGGAATAAAGTGTGAAGTGGTTTCCCATATGGAGTATTAGTAAATTACGAAAATTATTACTGGAAATCAGTATTTCCGTATTATATGAAGTTTTGTGTATGGAAAGTGTACTAAGGTGGAAATAAGATAGATATGGAATTATCTTAATGAAAATTATGTCTCTACTCCTTGGATAATTTGGGGTGATTTAAATGTGGTTTCTATGTCTTGGGAGAAGGCGGTGGAAATCCCATTGACATGGGAGAATCTCTTGAATTTATGAAATATGTGGAAAATAATGAATTATTAGATGTGGGATGTTCTGGGTTAAGATTCACTTGGTTCAACAAAAGGGAAGGGATTGCTAGACTTTGGAGTATAATTGATAGGGTGTGAAATAACCAAGAAGAATTGGATTTATGCAAGTCTTTCTAGGTTAAACATTTGAATAAATCAATGTCTACTCATTCTCCTATGCTATATATGTGAAATTTTTCATAGACTTAAAGCCAAAATAATTGAAGTTTATGAATTTCTGGATTAATAGAGAAGACTTTAAGGAGGTATTTAGTAATTCTTGGAGTTTAGTCAGTATACTAACCCCATTATATCTTTGGCTCTTAAATTGAAGAAGGTTAGAAGAGCTTTATCAGTTTGGAACAAGAATTCTTATAGGGATATATTTCAGTCTTGTAGGGATGCAGAATATCAGCTATTATCTAAACAGATGAATTTCTTAAGATTATCCCAAATTTGATTTTTAATGAGATGAATGAAGAGTTAAACAAGACTCCTGATGATGAAGAAATACAATTGGATGTTGATGTTCTTAATAAAGGGAGTTCTCCAGGTATGGATGGATTCTTTGGGATATTTTTTCCCCGTTGTAGGGAAATTATTAGGGAAGATATGTATAGCAATTAGATAATTTTTTTCTGCGATAAAGTTACCTAAAATTATTACTTCTACTCTTATTTCTTTGATCACGAAATTTATATTTATTAACAAATTGCCTCGACCCGTTTCATTATCATATAATAGTAGTTCTGGTCTTCCATAAGTAATACTCATTTAAGTACTGCATTGAGCACTGAAAGACATTGTTATTACCAAAGCCACAATTCTTCCCTTTACTTTCTTGACTTATCCAGCCCCAATCTTCTTTATAATGTCATGGATGTAGTAGAATTCATAAATCAAGCTAGGATCTTCATCCTTAACAGTGGTTGGCAGTTTTTCATAGTGGAAAAGAGAATGTCACTGCTATCATCAACCATGAGTTTGAACAAAGGGAGTCCATTATTGATTGTGAATTGCAAAAGAGCCTTAAGACTCGATGCCTCATGATTTTTTATTCTTAAACAACTCAGTGGTGTTTACTTTTAATGAATGGGAAATCTCAGTAGGATAGGCTACCTTATATTTTAATAGTGTGTCTAGTAACCTTCTTAATGGTCAGGGTGTCATGTTTATTGATGCTTCACTCACTTGGGATTTCTGCCAAAGCACAATGAACAATAGGGTCTCGCCATTTTATGAAACTGCATATGGGTGGTGTTCAGTTAATTTTTGGGTGTATATAGCTGTGGTAGAGATCGCCATGTAAAGCATTTCAATTTTTAATGTTTCATTTCTACATGAAATTATTGTTCTTTATTAGTGCGAAGTTTAGGTGACTCACCATCGATTATATTTAACTACTTGAGCTGAGTTCATTTATGAAAAGAAATGGTTGCCAATGTTTGAACAGTTCCATCAATAATTTTATTGCAACATCCTGGTTCAGTAAATACTAATCCTAGATGAGTTGTATGGATGGGGCATATGGAAGGATTAAATTTTAAACTCTAATACTATGTATGAACTTTCATCAAGGAATGGCTGCCTTTTAATATTGTAATATTCAGAATTTGAACTATAGTCATTTGAATAATGCCTATATGATATGAAATTGACATCTATAATACTATGTAACTGTCTTTTTTGTTTTTATGATTTAATTTCGTGTATGCTATGTAGGGATGGACCAAGGAATCAAAAACTCTTCAAGAATCTTATACACATGGAATTCAAGAGAAGATGGATCAAGTGAAGAAGGTGTAATTACGTGAATTAAGAATAGGTGTGCACGGTGGAAGAATAAATAACTAGAGAAAGATTATAATAGATTTGGAAGTTGATAAGCTTGATAAGAAGGTAGTTTTTTTATTCATTTTTTTATGAACACACAATTCTCTGTTTCAAAATTACCGGCTTTGAGTGATTTATAAAGTTGATAGTTTTATGAATTAGGTAGGTTTCAAATTGGAATAAGAGATTTTTAATGGGAAATTGAGAAGTTCATAGAGATAAACACACACACACACACACACACAAGTCTCTTTCAATATTGTTGTTGGAGTTTTTTTTGTTATTTCTTAAATAGTGCGGATAGTCCTCTAAAGAGGGGAAATTCTGTCCAATTTTTTAAAAATTGTTTACAATTATTTGTGTGATATAAAAAATATCTTCGACTTAAATTATACTCGTCTTAATACTTTAGAAAAACATGAATTTATATGTTGTGTTTTACATTGCACTATATATTTATATATGACGTTTTGAACTTATGCATGATCATCTACTTAGAGGCATGTGAAAGGTCTATCACCGTCAGACAACATGATAGTAAACGTAAGCGGGAAGAGGACTTCAACGTATTATTGCCTAAAATTATGAAGCAATTAATACTCTGGAGGAATACTTAATTTTGATAGACAAATTTAATTTGGTTGATGTGTTTGCTCAATTTGACTTATTATTTTTTTGTTTAGCGTGAGACCAAAAATATGTTGGTGGGAGTGTTGTTGTATTTCTTGGCAAAATGATATAATCTATAATATATCACTTGTAATAATGAATGTGGAATAAATGATTCTATGAATTTTGATTTGATTTTAGATTTATTTGTCAACTATGACATTAATATTGGCTATTAATTTTTTTGTTACATGTTTAATTTATGACCGTTTATGTTAAACCCTCATGTGATGAAATATTTTATATGACATTTTTTAATATTTGAAAATTTCCTGTTATGACGCTTTTTAAAATCAAATATGACAACTTATAGAGTATATTATGACATTTTTTCGTAGCAGGTATGAATTTTTTTTTTAAAAAAGTCATATATAATCGTTACCTAATATGACACTTTTTATGGGTATCAATTATGACACCCAAACTTATGAAGCTTTTTATTAAAAAATAAAGGGTCATAAAATGTGTTTTATGACACTTAAAAAATGTCATAAAAATACTTTTTTCTTGTAGTGTAACCCTTATCTGTGGTCCCTCACAAGAGGAACGATGTTGTAGACACCATATTATAGGACCCCCTAAGTCTATCCTTAGGTCCCTAGCACCTCCATGTGGCCATCCCGATCAAAGAGCACGCCCTTACCCATGTCCTCTGCTTGCCAAAGGGGGAATGGAGAAGTTAGGGGAATTAAAAGGTATTGCGCCCTGCTTAGGAATTCTTTGGCCGCCATCGGTTTGGAATTTATGAAAAGATATGGAGGCGCCAACCTATTTTGCAAAAAATAGGAAAAAGAACATGTCGTTTCCTCGAGAGAGCAGCATTGAAGACAAACTGATGCAGATGAAACTAATAGTTCGAAGGTTTGGGACTAAGTTACGAAATAGTAAGGTGTTAGGCACCTATTCCACCCTTTCGCTTTCTTATGGGCTTGTGTTATTTTTAATCCTTTATTTCTCTGTGAAGTGTGTGTGTGCATGTATATATAATGGAGATCTAAATCGTTCAACTAATACCATGGAAATGATAGAGTGAAGTCATCCATAGGAATGTACCCAAGATAATATATAAAAAAATATGATTTATGCGTTTAATGTGACATTGATCGTTATGATGAAACGATAATATGTGTTGGATGAAACACTAACAAATATAATATACATACTAATGCAAGAATTTGATACATGCGGAAATGGGGGATTTAGGAAAATTTGGAAAAAAAGAGTAAAAATTTGGAAAATTGGACTCGAGTATGGTGTTTTTAATCTGAAATGCCTACGTAGACTATAAATTAATCGAAGTGCACGTAGTTCTCATGCGGCATAAGGTTTGGGTTTAACCCGTAGATTCGAAGGGGATTTTATTATGGGTGTGTGTGTAGAAAAATGTGTTTTAGTTTAGGAAAAGTGTGATGGATAATCCCATCCGGAATTTATGGGTGTAACCCTATTTTTATTTGTTTTAGGTCTTTTTATAGAAAATAAGGTATGAGAAATGTACTAATAAAAATGTAGATATTAATGTGTATGAACTAAATTAAGAACGGGATTATGAATCTAATGTAATTTATGCAAATAGGAAATTTAAAGAGAGGGGGGACGGATTGAACCTTCTTTGAAGTTTGATCTTTGATCTTGGATGAACTCCCTTGAATGTGCGATGAAGATTAGATGAGAGAGAATGTGATTTTGCCAATTTTGGTATGAAAATGAGGGTAATGTAATCTTTAATGGAACTTCACATGGAGGAACTTCGTTGATTTCGAGAGAATGTTGTTGAAATCACCGATATTGATGGATCTGAGGTGTGATTTGGAAGTGAAGTCATGCCCTATATTTATAGGGTGAGGGGTGGTGCCGATCTGCATGGCCCTACCCCTTACTATCGGCAAGTGACCCCGAACACACTGCCGATAGGAAGGGAAACGGACCTACTAATTGGCAGTCTCCTGCAAATTTTCCAAAAAATAGTTGTAGAATGCAATCTCTTGATCCAAATCATGTACGGGGCATACCATTAGAAAGGTAATTCAAAGACCTTCAAGAGTCCTTTAGACTGCCCCCAGGTAAAGGAGTTGACTTTGGGTCGAATGTGTGTCCGAAGCGCATGTCATTCCTTTGGACAGGAGATCTTCCGACAAAAATGGATTGTTTGTTCGCATGGTAAGTTAGAATCGCGCACGAGGCAGACCTTTGGAAAGGTTAGGAGATTTACTATGACATTAGAAATCATATTTATCGGTTTGGTTAGTTGACCTTGGTAAATCGGGGCACAAAAGCGTCCGATGACCTCTCAGAGTAAAATGGACCGTTCATTTGTACTGTAATTGGCCATTGAAGACAAATTGATGTAGACGAAACCAATAGTTCTAAGGTTTGGGGGCTAAGTTACGGAATATGAAGGTGTTAGACACCTATACCACCCTTGAGGTTTCTCATGGGCTTGTGTTATTGTTTTCCTTTATTTCTCTGTGAAGTGTGTGTGCATGTATATATAATGGAGTTCGAAATCGTTCAACTCTGTAACACCGCGTGTTTTTATTTATTATTTTAATTAATCAATTGGAATTTTTGAGAAAAATAAATTTTTGAACTTAATAATTTTTATTGGCTAAATATGTTGGTTATGATTTTAGAAGAATAAAACTTCAAGCGGAATTAAAATCGGAGTTAAAACGGATTTTATATAGATTTTATAATATTTTGCCTTATAGGCATTTTTTGGGTAAACTGTCAGTTTTTCGGGGTGATCGATCGATCGACCCCTCGGGGTAGATCGATCGACCCTCCCAGAAAACGTGCGTTGTTAGCTGTTTTTAGAGTTTGTGTAGGATTAGGACTCCTAATCACTATATAAACTTGTTAATCCGTAGGGGGACTTCTCATAATCACATTTTCTCCAGTTTTACACCAAAGAACACTTCCAAATATTTTTCCTCTCACTCATAATCATCAACCTTCAACAAAATCAAGTTTTTGTCACAAGTTTTGGCACAAGTTTTTGAAGGCTTAATTGGGGTTCATGATCATTCAAGAACACTCTTTTGCTAATTTTTCGAGAGGAATCCATATTTCTAATCAGATTTTCAACACGGTCTTTACAGTCATGAATACTCTATTCTTTTCCTTTAGTATTATGCGTTTTGTGTCACCTAAACACTTAATTATATGTTTTCTTAAAAAAAATAATTAGTAACTTAATTAGAAAAAGTGGACACTAATTATAGGGCTATTTTTTATAAAATCTTTTAATCTGAATAATATTCATAACCCTTTAGGTACGTAGGATTCATGAGTGATTTTGGGTTTTATTGGTGTGGGTTGCATGTAGAAAAACCCTAGTTTTAAAATAAATAATTTTTGGGTGCGTATAACTCATGAAATACATGTATAGATAATACAAATTTGGCTTTTGATATATATATGATGAAAATTTGGTATATTTAATTTAAAATAATTAAATGAGATTATTCAGGTATTATTGACGTTGTGATAATTAAATTAAAGATTTAATTTATTTGGACTATCATGCGCAGTGTTATACATTAATTAATTATTCTTGTTGGTGTGACTTGTTTGTATTATTAAATATCTTTGTGACGACAACTTGTTGGGTATTATTTCTCTCCCTATATTTTAGGATGCCTTCTAGGTATGGGAGTAGTGGGTAGGCCTTTTAATGATTTACGCCTTCTAGGTATGGGATTAGTGAGGGTAGATTATCACGGTTTTATCATGTCGGGGGTGGGCTGATTTTTATTACTTTATCATCATTACGGTAGTCTAACTACGAGACTAAGTTAAGATTTATGTTAGAAAATCCTCCGATACATAGGATAGGACGTATTGATAACTTGAGGACCCTTAGTTATGGGACTAAGGGCTATTTTGAGGATATCACATCGATTAAAAGGGTGAGGTGATTATAAATTGAGAACTTGAGAATTAATGCCTAAGATAAAAACGGGTATTAAAATTTATGGCGACATAATGTGTCGGGGCCGACAGTTTAAACGGGTCAGAGGACGATTTATGTCGTGTCGAGTGTGGAACCTTGTCATGCGTCGGGGCCGACAGTAAACGGGTCAGAGGACGATTGACAAGGGGAACCTTGTCATGTGTCGGGGCCGACAATAAACGGATCAGAGGACGATTGACAAGGGGAAGTGTGACACTTTAATAAAAAGTGAGAACTATAATAAAAGTTGGTTAATTTAATTAAATTAACATCGTGGGACTTGGGAATTTAAAACCATATTGGTGTGCCTTTATAAATGGGGATTTTTACAAGTAGTTAGTAGATTATAATTATCGCGTTTAATTATCCCGTTTAATTTAAAATATTATATTGTGATATTTATTGCGTATAATGCTACTGTCTGGATTCAAGGATCCTATTTGAGAGGACTAGTGTGTATTCTTGCTCAGAGCTTTGGCTCTGACCCATGCATTGACTAATCTTTTTTAGGATTTAATTTGGAGAAGCCGCATTAGTTTACCAGAGTTATCATTGGAGGTGCAGCTGGAGTTATTTACTATATGGCATAGTTTAGTTAGACTTTCTTTTTCAGTCGTATTACGAGACTTCTTTGGAGTTTTATTGGTCCATTCGGTTCCAAAGTTGTTTAGAGCATTTCTGTTGGGATTATTCAGATTTTATTTAATCATTATTGGAGATTGGATTTTTGGAGTTAGCATGTGATGGATCTTTTATCGTTTAGTTATTTATGATCATTTGAGATTGACTCAATTGTTTATCTTATGGACTGATTTATTTATGTCTCATATCTGTCTTATGATAAGAATGATAATTTATTTACTCAAGTCCGGCTTAGTTCTGACGGCGGGCGACGCCAGAATTAGGCGGGGTGTGACAGATGGTATCAGAGCATGGTCTTAGGTCTCGTAGGTTATGAGTTCATTTAGCGTCCGCATTGCCGATCTTTGATTCCCGTTGTCGATTCATACTTCTTAAGGTAGAGGGTCTATCATACGTGTTAGATGCATTTCTTGGAGATATGAAGTTGTGATTTAAGGACGTTGTAGACATTGAGTTTAGAATTGGTAAGCTTGATGTGGGGATCCTTAGAATGGATTTTGGAGACGATAATTATTTTGGAGATTTTAGTACAGATGTTAGGCACCGTATGTATTGATTTTTGATGTTGAGATTTAATTTGAGGAAGTTAGACTTTTGATGACTTTCGGATATAGGATCGAGTGGAGGATTTGTGAGAGCGTGTGGTACGCCGTTATTTTCATAGTTATGCATATGCATATAGGAAATATATATTATTTTGTTGTTCGTGGGGTAGGTGCGCGTAGGATTGGGTGTATGGACCCCCAATTATGGCATTCTACGGGTAGGAATATATGAGCCATATTTTCTTTTTGCGAGCTTTAAGTGTTGATGTGTATGCTTCGTCTAATTTCGAGGGCGAAATTCTTTGCTAGTGGGGAAGTATGTAACACCCCGTGTTTTTATTTATTATTTTAATTAATTAATTGGAATTTTTGAGAAAAATAAAATTTTGAATTTAATAATTTTTATTGGCTATATATGTTGGTTATGATTTTAGAAGAATAAAACTTCAAGCGAAATTAAAATCGGAGTTAAAACGGATTTTATATTGATTTTATAATATTTTTCCTTATAGGCATTTTTTGGGCAAACTGTCAGTTTTTCGGGATGATCGATCGATCGACCCCTGGGGGTAGATCGATCGACCCTTCTAAAAAACGTGCGTTGTTAGCCGTTTTTAGAGTTTGTGTAGGATTAGGACTCCTAATCACTATATAACCTTGTTAATCCGTCGGGGGACTTCTCATAATCACTTTTTCTCCAGTTTTTCACCAGAGAACACTTCCAAATATTTTTCCTCTCACTCATAATCATCAATCTTCAACAAAATCAAGTTTTTGTCACAGGTTTTGCAACAAGTTTTTGAAGGCTTAATTGGGGTTTAATCAAGATTGTTCAAGAACACTCTTTTGCTAATTTTTCGAGAGGAATCCAGATTTCTAATCAGATTTTCAACACGATCTTTACATGCATGAATACTCTATTCTTTTACTTTAGTATTATGCGTTTTAAGTGTCGCCTAAACACTTAATTACATGTTTTCTTAAAAAAATAATTAGTAACTTAATTAGAAAAAGTGGACACTAATTATAGGGCTATTTTTTATAAAATCTTTTAATCTGAATAATATTCATAACCCTTTGGGTACGTAGGATTAATGAGTGATTTTGGGTTTTATTGGTGTGGGTTGCATGTAGAAAAACCCTAGTTTTAAAAAAAATAATTTTTGTGTGCGTATAACTCATAAAATACATGTATAGATAATAAAAATTTGGCTTTTGATATATATATGATGAAAACTTGGTATATTTAATTTAAAATAATTAAATGAGATTATTTGGGTGTTATTGACATTGTGATAATTAAATTAAAGATTCAATTAATTTGGACTATCATGCGCAGTGTTATACGTTGATTAATTATTCTTGTCGGTGTGACTTGTTGGTATTATTAAATATCTTTGCGACGACGGGTTGTTAGGTATTATTGCTCTCCCTATATTTTAGGATGCCTTCTAGGTATGGGACTAGTGGGTAGGCCTTTTAATGATTTACGCCTTCTAGGTATGGGATTAGTGAGGGTAGATTATCACGGTTTTATCATGTCAGGGTGGGCTGATTTTTATTACTTTATCATCGTTACGGTAGTCTAAGTACGAGACTAAGTTAAGATTTATGTTAGAAAATCCTCCTATACATAGGATAGGACGTATTGATAACTTGGGGACCCTTAGTTATGGGACTAAGGGCTATTTTGAGGATATCACATAGATTAAAAGGGTGGGGTGATTATAAATTGAGAACTTGAGAATTAATGCCTAAGATAAAAACGGGTATTAAAATTTGTGGCGACATAATGTGTCGGGGCTAACAGTTTAAACGGGTCAGAGGACGATTTATGTTGTGTCGTGTGTGGAACCTTGTCATGTGTCGGGGCCGACAGTAAACGGGTCAGAGGACGATTGACAAGGGGAAGTGTGACACTTTAATAAAAAGTAAGAACTATAATACAAGTTGGTTAATTTAATTAAATTAACATCGTGGGACTTGAGAATTTAAAACAATATTGGTGTGCCTTTATAAATGGGGATTTTTGCGGGTAGTTAGTAGATTATAATTATCGCATTTAATTATCCCGTTTAATTTAAAATAATCTATTGTGATATTTATTGCGTATAATGCTACTGTCTGAATTCAAGGAACCTGTTTGAGGGGACTGGTGTGTATTCTTGCTCAGGGCTTTGGCTCTGACCCATGCGTTGACTAATCTTTTTCAGAATTTAATTTGGAGAAGCTGCATAAGTTTACCAGAGTTATCATTGGAGGTGCAGCTGGAGTTATTTACTTTATGGCATAGTTTAGTTAAACTTTCTTTTTCAGTCGTATTATGAGACTTCTTTGGAGTTTTATTGGGCCATTCGGTTCCAAAGTTGTTTAGAGGATTTCTGTTGGGATTATTCAGATTTTATTTAATCATTATTGGAGATTGGATTTTTGGAGTTAGCATGTGATGGATCTTTTATCGCTTAGTTATTTATGATCATTTAAGATTGACTCAATTGTTTATCTTATGGACTGATTTATTTATGTCTCATATCTGTCTCATGATAAGAATGATAATTTATTTACTCACGTCCGGCTTAGTTTTGGCGGCGGCCTACGCCAGAAGTAGGCGGGGTGTGACAATCTCATACCATGGAAGCGATAAAGTGAAGTCATCCGTAGGAATGTACCCAAGATAATATATCAAAAATATGATTTATGTGTTTATCGCGACATTAATCGTTATGATGAAATGATAATATATGTTGGATGAAACACTAACAAATATAATATAGACTAATGCAAGAATGTGATAGATGCGAAAATGTGGGATTTAGGAAAATTTGGAAAAAAGAGTAAAAAATTGGAAAATTGGATTCGAGTATGATGTTTTTAATCCGAAATGCCTACGTAGCCTATAAAGGTATCAAAGTCCACATTGTTCGCATGTGGCATAAGGGTTGGGTTTAACCCATAGATTCGAATGGGATTTTATTATGGGTGTGTGTGTAGAAAAATGTGTTTTAGTTTGGGAAAAGTGTGATGGATAATCCCATCTGGAATTTATGGATGTAACCCTATTTTTTTTTGTTCTTTTTATAGAAAATAAGGTATGTGAAATGTAACAATAAAAATGTAGATATTAATGTGTATGAACTAAAGTAAGAACGAGATTATGAATCTAATGTAATTTATGAATACAAAAAATTTAAATAGAGGGGGAAGGATTTGAACCTTCTTTGAAGCTTGATCTTTGATCTTGGATGAATTACCTTGAATGCGTGATGAAGATTGGATGAGAGAGAATGTGATTTTGCTAAATTTGGTATGAAAAGGATGGTAATGTAAGATTGAATGGAACTCACATGGAGGAACTTCACTGATTTCGAGAGAATGTTGTTGAGATTACTGATGTTGATGGATCTGAGGTGTGCTTTGGAAGTGAGATAATGCCCTTTATTTATTGGGTAAGGGATGGTACTAATCGGCATGGCCCTACCCTCTTATTGAAAAGTGACCCTGGACACACTACCGATAGGCAGGGTAATGGACCTGCCAATTGGTAGTCGCGTGTAGATGTTTCTGAAAAATGGTCGTAGAATGCAATCTGTTGATCCAAATCGTGTACGGGGTATACCGTTAGAAAGGTAGTTCAGAGAACTTCAAGAGTCCTTTAGGTCGACCCTGGGTAAAGGAGTTGACTTTGCGTCAAATGTGGCTCGGAAGAGCATGTCGTTCCTTTAGATGAAAATGAATTGGTCGTCCGCATGGTAAGTTCGAATCGCGAATAAGGTAGATTTTTGGAAAGGTTGGGAGATTTACTATGACATTCGAAAGATTTTTTATCGGTTTGGATAGATGACCTTAGTCAATTGAGGCTTGAAAGTGTTCCGTGACATCTCGAAGTAAAATGGATCGTTCGTGTATACCGTAAGTTAGAATCGTGCACGGGGCAGACCATTGGAAATGGTATTGAGCGCCCTTTGGAGATTCATTCAGTCTCATTCGATTTAAATAGTTGACCTTGGTCAAACAAATCCCAGGAGCGCTCGGTGGCCTCTTGATTATTTTTGAGAGAAAATAAATCAGAGTTAACTGGAGTGCCCTTCGAATATTAAAAGATCTTTTGCTCTGACGATGAAGTTGACCGGAGTTAAACGTGGCTCGAGAGTTACCGATGTCCTCTATATTGATTTCGATAGTAAAATAGACCTTCACGCGCAGGGAGAACCGTTTGGGAAGGGGATTTATAGCCCTTTAAATATTCAAAGAGCTTTCACTCTGATGATAGAGTTGATCGGAGGTAAACTGGGCCCAAGAGATCCCAATGGACTCTAGATCGTTACTCTAAGTATGACCTAGGGTTTGTAGTTGAAGGGGGAGCTACTAGGGACATTAGGAGAGACTTACGGGGTCCTAAAATATGGTGTCTATAGATCCCCTTGACGGGTGAGCTTGGAATAAGTGAAAGACATCGAATAGACACCACATGATGTTTTGAAAATAGGTGTATTCCATGGACATAAGGGAGGAGGATGACCAATTCAAAGGGTCGAGATTCATTCTGAGGACCTAAAGGAGGTGACAGCTGAGGTCAAAGGGTAGGGAACTACCAATTCTGCGGGTCGAGTCCAATTCTGAGGACCTAAGTTGTAGCGACCAATTCTGTGGGTCGAAGCCAGTTCTAAGGGCTTAAGTAGAAGTGACCAATTCTACGAGTCAAAGAAAGTTCTGAGGTCTTAAGTAAAGATGACCAATTTTGTGGGTCAAATCCAATTCTGCGGGCTTAAGTATAAGCGACCAATTCTGAGGGTCGAAGCTAATTCTGCGGGCTTAAGTAGAGCTGACCATTTATGAAGGTCAAAGCCAATTTTGAGGGCTTAAGTAGAAGTGACCAATTCTGAGGGTCGAAGCTAATTCTTTGGTCTTAAGATAAAGATAACCAATTTTCTAGGTCAAAGACAATTCTACGGGCTTAAGATAGAGATAACCAATTTTGTGGGTCAAAGAAAATTCTGCGGGCTTAAGTAGAGATGACCAATTATACGGGTCAAAGCCAAATTTTGCGGGCTTAAGTAGAAGTGACCAATTATGAGGGTCGAAGCCAATTTTTCAGGCTTAAGTAGAGATGACCAATTCTGAGTGTCAAGGACAATTTCGAGGGCTTAAGTAGAAGCGACCAATTCTGATGGCGAAATGAATTCTGTGGGTTTAAGATAAAGATGACCAATTATGCGGGTCAAAGCCAATTCTGCGGGCTTAATATAGAGATGACAAATTCTGCGGGTCAAAGCCAATTCTCCGGGCTTAAGTTTTCTTCGGGAAATTTGGGAAGTCCACTAGGGATATGTATATTCTGGTTTCGCTGGGGATATGAGTCTAGTAAAAATATTTCTTTTGGTGAAAAAGGTTCTAAAATTCATTTGGTATTTTTAGGAATATTCCAAGGATTTTTGAGATTTTCTGGCATTTTTTGAGCATTTTTGTATAAAATTTTAAAGAGGGTGCCGATCAAAATTATTTGAAGGGTGCCAAACGGAAGTGGATTGGACTTTTGGGGTACCTCAAGAAGGTGGAGGGACAGTGCCGATCGATGGGTGGCAAGGAGATATCGATCGGCATGCCCCTTACCCTCCTATAAAAAAGGTGTGGGTTGTCTTCATTTTTCACAGTTTTCTGTCTTGCCTTGTTCTGTAATGACCTTCTGCGAAGAATTTTAACATTCGAAAATCAAGAAATGGATGATTTCTTAAGAAGCACGAAACACATGGCGTGGCTCAATGTTGATGATTGGGCCAACTTTTAATAGAGGGTTGGGCACTCTTTGCATTAGGCAACGAGAATTCCTTTGACTTATTCAAGGCTGTTGAGGATGATCGAACCCTCTTACGTGAGCTGTCGCGTCATCGTTCTTCTAGGGTGAACCCCATAGGCTATGTAAGTATTGATGACCTTTGGTATTCTTTTCTTTTTTCTTGGTGGTATTTCCTTATTTGTTGGGCTTTAATAAGTTTTTTTTTCTTTTGACAGTTTGATGTCTCTATGTCGACTCTGCGCACTAGAGGGAGGAAGGGACTTAGGGACATTTGGGATCACCTTACGTTGGTTGTGTGTTGGGTGGTGTCATCAGCCGATTTTGGGAGACTAGTGTCTTCACTAGATGAGACCCCTCATTCTATGGCCGTTATTTATGCTTTGGGGGAGAGGTGCTGGGACAATACCCACACCTTCCCTTTGAATTTGATGAGATGATGGTGACTCTGATATATATGCAATAGCTACTGGGGCTGGACTGCGATGGGGTGAAAATTGAGGTGGATAGGAAATTGATGGTGATGCCAGCAGCCGTGATGGTGGCGTTCCATGGTTGTGAAGATGAAATATAATCATCAAATTCAGGCATATATCCCTTATAATTAATTATTGTTTATCAAAGTCATCGGAAGCACCATTTCATAATCAAGTCAAAATTTACTGTTAATGTTGAATCAGAGTACAAGACAATTGTTAAAGACTTTTATAAATAATAATAAGTGAAAAATAGCATAACCAAAGATAAAAAAGATGACTATTTTACCATAGTTTCTCTTACGGCCATTTGTCAACATATTGGGAAAAGTAAGCATTGTAGTTATAGGACAGTTGTTGGTGGTGAGATGGAATTTGGGATTTTGTCCCTTAAGGGTAACCTGTCTAGGAGAGGTATTGACAGGAGGCACAAAAGAAAATACATGGAAAAAATAATATAAGCATGAAAGAAATCTATAATAAATATTAGCATTGGGTCTTAAGGCTGTGAGGAAAGAGGGGTGAGAGAGAAACCATAATTTTTTAAAATAAGAACCAGGGAGACAACCTAGAGAACCAATGGTTTCCCAGGTATGTATTACGATATTTACGGTCCTTGTTGTTAGAGTAATGGTGAGGATATTTATGAAGGTGACAAAAAAAATGTCTGAGTGTGAATCTTTCAAGGTTGATTCTAGTAGGTGATGATGAGTATTCTTTTAACTAACTGAAGGAAATATGGGGGTGTATTTATATAGTGATAATTGAAGTAATCCTAACCATTGATCTTGCGATTTAGGTGTAAAATTTTTGCATTTATTGGGTGCGAGCTATCATTAAGTTGGGTAGTGGTATATAAAGAAATAATGTGCGATGGTTTGTATGGTAAAGGAGATTTATTGGTCGGATTATATGGGTAGTTTTCATGCATATGTTATAAAAAGTATCAGTTTGTACAAAGATGTGGTAGGAATATGCTGGGTCCGAAAATGATAATAGGTGTTTGTTATGTGAGGATGGTTTTTAGGATCATTGACGCCTTTTGTTATTGTATTAGGATGGTTGGGATTTGGGATCCCAACAACCTTAATCTCTAGCCTATAAACGAGAGCCTTTAAGAATCACACATGACTATCGGTTAAATCTTTCAATTCCTATGGGTTCTTCCCAACTCAGGCACCAAACTTTAGGGATCAATGGATAAGAGAGAAGTATATTCATTGGTCTCGGGTGCCTTCTTTGAGCATAAAACTCAAACCAGGTAACATACGTTCATCGATACCCATTGTGGATTATTAATTACTTCAATTAAATTTGAATTCCAATAGTGAGGCATATGGTTGTAAATTTTTTGATTCACAATTCAGTTTATTATCAATGGTTCTTCTTCCAAAATTTACCTTTTTCTGATCGGCTTCTGTGTGTTTTTGTGTTCATCGGTGGTAGCGATGATGGAATTTGACAAGTGGACCCAGACTATTCTTTCGATTGGGAAGTATAACAAAATTTTATCTTAGGTTGGTATGTTATGTTATGTGGATAAGATGTCTAATTTTAAGATTGTGATAAGTGTGCCATCTCTTTCCACTCTGGTTTCATGTTCATCTTATGATACTCATACCTTTGTGTGTGGCTGGGGGAAATTTTTGATAACCATTCAAAATATTTGTAAATTGTTTGTCTTAGATCCTTTGGGGAAAGTTTCTTACCGTAGTTCTATAATTCGTCCTGAGAAGACCATAATGGACACTTTATAAGAACTTGTTACTAAATGTGATTCTTATAAAAGTTATTTACAGACTAAGACATCAAAGGTATCAAAATCCACTTATATCTAGTGGATAAGTATTTTTTAAGGATACCGATGTGGTAGTCCAAGGATCAAAGAAGCCTTCACCTGAGGAATTTTTACCTAATGCGTCTATCAATGATCATAGTCATCTTAATGCTTATCCTGTGGCATTTTTATTGATATTGTTATTTTAGAAAACCAAATGATTGTCTGAACAAGATGATTTTTTTTTTTTGATACTCGATTATCATTTCGACAAAAGATTCATTTGCCATAATTAATTCTTGGTAATTTTATGAATGGCTAGATCTTCTGCATTAGGGTTTGAAGAGATTATTTGGTATATATGATATTCTTAAGTTTTCTACTATTTTTGTTTTAATGGATTTTCTATTTTTGAATTTTTTTTTGTATTTTCTTATGAAATTATATATCTAGAAAGTTCCTTTAAGTTATGAATTTCTAGTCATAATTATGAGGTGGCCATCGATGGTGGCTCATGGATTTATTGATATTTTATCTATAAAGATCATTGAAGAGAAGAAATTATGGGCTCTTCCTTATTAAGATGATGTGGGATTTATAGGTTCAATATTTTTTTGTAGAGATAAGTGTTCACATTCCACCACTGAGTGATTTGTTGGATTATATTCGAGAGTCCAATGTGCATGCGTTATCGGTAATTCATCTTGGGATTTTGCCCTTTTTGACTAAATGGGGTTACGGTGTGGTATTTTATCATTCCAAATGTGTTATTTTCCAATTTGGGTGTGACCCACTTTCTCCTGCATTAGTCACAATGAAAAGGGAATCGGTGTAAATATTGTATGCTAGGGAATTAGTATTTTTAATTGTCATGGAGTTACCACTAAGTGTCATGCTTTCTGTCCTAGGACCATTCATTCCCGAGATTCTATTGGTTTTTCTACAAATTTATATACTTTCTATTGAGTGCATCAGTAGAATTCAATTAGGAATTTTATATATGGTACTGATGTTATAGGCCCGAGGCAGTGATCTTAGTTAGTAATTAAATGCTTCGGCTCCTTAAGGCGCAAACGAGATAACAAATATTTGTGTTTTCCCATCTCTATCAATAAAGAGTTTGGATTGGAAAATGATCTTGATGTTGTGTTAACAATTCTTGTTGATACTAATTCTGAACAATGAAAAAATAATGATAATTCTTTTGTAGTTGGTAGGGAAATGAGACAAAAAAAGTTAATAATCGAGTTTCATCTGAAGGGTATTAAAAGGAAGTACTGCTAAAATATTTTAATTGGTATCGACTTTGGTCGTGGTGTTGAGAATTTGAATTTTGTTAATAATTTTAATTCTAGGGATATCGACTCTCAAGCTGTAGCATATGTCCAATGGTTGTTAGGGGATGCATAGGACGATGTGGAGGGTGGAGGTAATGCCGATATCGCATATCGTGCTCTAAAAATGAAAATGTCATCTAGAGTTTCAAAGATAATCCCATGAATCTACCCATGTTTCAAGTTCAATCTCTAGTTCAGAGGGAAGTAGAAAAGTTAATGAGTAAGGTAATGAATCCAAGGGTTAAGTTGTTCTAGACACGTAACAGGTATCTGAGGTATTTATTTATTATAGTTGTTGGACTAATGGTTTTTATTCAATGGTCTTCTCCTTTAAGTCGATTTCTAGTAGGATTAGGCTATTGAGTCTAGTGAGAGTTCAAGTAGTGGTTTATTTGAAACATCTTGTACTCAAAATGTTAGTGGAAATTTTGTGCCAACTTTGATTATGACAACTTTGGTGCCCTTTTATCGATCCTTACTACTGTTAGACTAGCTTGGAGCGATTTTAGTATTTTTTTTTCTGGGCTCTCCTTTAGGTAATAATTTATTTAAAATTTTATATGTTATTAACATTGTTGAGTTTTATTGTAGTTGTAATATTTCATGTTTTTGTTGTTTATAGGTGGCGATAATATTTTAACCTTAGTGGTTCTAGTTGTTAGAACTAGTGGGTCAGTTCTAAGTCCAATTATTGGAGAGATTCTTGGGATTTTTCTCACTTCCACTGACTTGGATGTTATGTTCTTAAGTTGCCTCTTTTTCTAGTGTCAATGATTTTATTTGTGTTTTTATTTCATCTGCTACATCAAACGTTGAATGATCGATATATGGTAGTCGTAGTGATATGGTGTTTTTTTTATGGGTAATATTATTATTACTCCAATGGTGAATATGTAGGCATTTTTGGATGTTTTGACAATGAGTGGAGTAAGTGTATCGAATATTGATGTGGTGAATTATCCTAGTATGGACTCTTTGGCACTCGTGGAAGTTTCGAAGGTTCCTACTAGGAGTTCTCCCAAAATGGTAGTTTGTGAAACCAATGTCCATAGTATTGGAGAATCTAGTTTCAATGTCTGTAACTCCTCCACTACGATTTCGATTATGCCTATTTTGCTGTGGTTATTTGGAATGTACCTAGTTATGTTATAATGAGTTCAAATTCCCCCGGTCTTGATGTGGTTATTTCGAATGTCCCGAGTTCTATCATAATGAATTTTAATGTCTCTAGTTTTGACGTGGTTTCATCGGATGCCCTAAGTATTTATGAGATTAAATGTGTTTACTTTGACTCCTCATATTGGTAAAAGTTCAAGTTTGGCCATTAAGTTGTACTAAAGTGGTCTAAAGAGAGCCACCGATTTAATGATGAGCGGGTGAAGTTTTTTCTGTTCCTAGAGGGGTTTATAATTGATGTAATGGTCGCTCTTAATATGTGTTTTATGTTAGTGTGTCATCCTGATACTTTTGATCGATTAATTTTCATGCAAGCTTGACTTCAATCATTTCTTCTCTCCCAATTGGCTAATAGGTTTATAGAATTGGGTGTATTTTGAAAACCTCATTTAGATGCTAATAGTAAAAGAGTAATTGAGTTTATTGGTGACATGAAGGATGTTGGTTTGGTTGTTGAGTATATGGAGCAACATTTGGATCATGTTCTAAACTTTTACTCCACACCAGCTTTTAAAGAGTGGTTTCAAAGCTAGAGTGACACACTAGTATATGCCGATCATAAAGGTGTGTTGAGAGAGGGTATTTGTAGGTTGATGAAAAAATCATGTATGGAGAGAAGAAAAAATTTAATCAACTCTTAAGGTTGTGTAAGAGGTGGAGGATGTTACCCATGGACAACTAGAGATCAATTTCGAAAGGAATGTTTAACCTTGTGTTTAAAGATATTAGCATAGCTTTTGCTATGCGATTTATGGATGTTACCCCTTATTTTTTTGTTAGTACTTAAAGGGTCATATGTTGATGGTGTCCCCTTCATATTTCCTAGTTATTCATTGTGATGATGGCACAAAACATTGTATTTTTCTTTAGTTTGTTTTTGTAATCTGATTGTACCACTATTGTTATCGATAATGAAACACATTACTATTCATTTTTTAAAATTTTCTTTGACTTTTAATTTTGTTTGATGAACTATGTTAATGATTATTGACGCGACTCAGAAAGTGTCTCTAATGTGCGTTCACTCTAGGCTCAAGTGCAGGCATGTCACGTTAGTAATAAACCCGATAAGTCGAGATCGTATCCACAGGGAAATAGGACAACGAAGTTGTAACGACTGGAAAGACGAAGAAATCTTGACTCTGACTCTAAAAAGAAAAAGGAAAAAATGTTTTGGTTTTGAGAATGGACTACAACTAAGTGCGATTATGAAATTATGAAAAAAAATGCAATTATACTAAATTACCTAAAATACTGATGAAGAAGGATTTGAAACATTAAACTATATGATGAGAGAAACAGGACGGGAATACAATCCCCTAACCCTAGGGTATTGCAGTTATAATACTAATCGTAAATTTAACTGATTAATTTGACCCAGAATTTAGTACTCCCAAGCATTACGTATATGAGGTTCAAGCCTGCATCATACTTAATATGAGGACGAGTAAATTGGTATCGCGATAGTGACACTCAAATTGCATTCTAAAGCATCCCGGTTACCTAGAGGCAAACGAGATCTAAAGATCTATAATTTTTGTGTTCCTATGTGATACGGTCGTAATCAATCACTAAATTGAAAGGACTAATGTTATACACATGCAACTAACACATCAGGCTGGGTTCATATATCTCGGCCTTTGAAAATCTAGCCTAGCATGCTGAAACTAATGAAAACAGTTTTAAATTGCAGAAAATCATGATTAATCTAAGGAAAACTTTGTGAATTGATGTAGAACATAATCGAAGAGAGGAAATAACTCACTAATCTCACTCAAGCAGTAACAGTAGCAATTAAGAAAACTTGTAATCAAATAATTTCTAAATGAATCCTCACTATTGGAATTAAAACTGGAAATTGTATCTAAACTAGGGTTTCAGGAAAAGAATGAAAAATTAACTGAAATTATTCGTGAAAATAATGATAATAAATTGGGTTTTTATACCCTACAAGAATTCATGAATTTTTGTTGCACTAGGACTCTTTTTAGGAGAAGATAAGATTACAAAATCTCGATACCCGGATCGGTCCGGGTCTTAGGCGGATCGGTCTGCCTATTGATGCGGATCGATTCTTTAAATTTTCTGGAGGACCGGTCCATCTGTACCGGTTCTTTTATTTTTCATCCTTCTTCGGTTTGCTTTCGATCCAGGGTCTTCTGAAGTATGGCACAGCGGACCGGTTCGGGTCTTAGGCGGACCGGTCGGCCTGTTTGACTTTTTTCTCAACTTTGACTGCTCATATCTTTTGTTCTGGGACTCCAATTGAGGTGACGTTTCTTCTTATGTTCTCAATAAAGTGATATCTTCAACTTCTCTTTAGGTACCTCATCCGAATTTCGGGTAAAAATTGCACTTTTGCCCTTTGACTTTCCTTCTTGTCTTTCTCGATTCTTTCGGTTTCTTTCTTTCGTTTCTCGACATCAAATACCTGTAAAAGCAATACGAAATACCAGAAACTCGGTGCACTCATTAAGGTAAGTCAGTAGAAAGATTATGAGATAAATTCAAATCGATTACGTTGTTCGAGGTGCTAAAAGTAACTAAATTAAGGGATAAATTAGGAAGAATTTATGCCTAATCAAACCCCCCTAACATAGAACTTTGCCTGTCCCGAGAAATGTAAAAGAATCCTAGCATGACTTAACTCTTGAAAAAACTTTTTATTAGGATAGAATACCTTTTTTGAGGGCATGCGATTGCATTTAGCGTATGCAACAAGCCTTTAAACCCCTAGGTCACCCTAGTAGGATGAGTTGTGTCTCGTGAGGGTTTGCAGTGAATATACCCACAAAATTCGACTCAAAGAAGACTCAAAATATGCAAAAATTGTGTAATTCAAACTTTTCTAGAAAATAGTCATCATCAAGTCATATTTACAAGTCTCAAACCGTAGTGTGTGTGCGAAGCCGGAAATTTAACTGCCAATTTCCACCGATTGATCGTCACGTTACTTACCCGAAAATTCGTTTTGATTTCGAAATCTCACGGGATGCTTTCACAAATGAACCTCTCAGATGATGGCTATTCTCTCGGTATGCGTGATATAAAGAGTAAATATAATGGACGCAAAGTCACGCATCCAAGAAGAAAGACGGAAATTTTATGGTAATAGGATCTCATCAACGGATTACGGTTTTAAAAAATGGGAACATTGCCTCTTTTTTGCACATTTAATCTCTTATATTATCTTTTGGTGTCTTAGCTCTCCACGCGGTAGTTAATTTAGCATTCCGGACTCGATAGGACTTTTTCGGGTTTTAAGGTATATGGGGTAAAATGAAAATGGTAGGAGGGATTGGAATTGGAAAAGTCATTTATGATGTCCATTTGGGCTTTTTTCGGGCTATTGCTCCTTTTTTTTCTTCTTTTTCTCTATTTTTCTATTTTTCACTTCTTTTCTTGCTATTTTTGTTGAGCATATCAATTTTTTTTCTTGCCCCTTTATATGCATTTTTTTGGACTTAATTCTGAATTTTTCCATTTTCACAATTCCGGTCTATTTGGGTTTTTCGGGTTGTCAAACGAAAGGAAAAATCTATTTGACTCAATTTGGGTTGCAAAATGGGTGATTTTTCTCATCTTTTTCTGGCCAATATTTTTGGGTGACAAACGAGGGCCTACTTCATTGTCCAAAATACCAAATGCGTTACCATATGCGTTGCGAGATGAATTTAAGTTTAGAGATCAATTTTTGGCACGTTTTTCAAAGCAATCTAACACACGTTTTTCATAACCGATCAAAATGAAAGGATTGAGATCCTGGATGACTTTTTATGCGCTGAAAAGAACTTTGAGTTAACAATTAACTTGGATTGATTTAAAAACTCGCAAAAAGTGATAGGCTCGAATCTCACCGGGTTTGTTAATCACCACACTTATTCGTTAAGTCGTCAATTTTCTTTCAATTTCGATCTTTAGTCAACTTCGGCTTTGTGTATGTTGATTTTTTACAACTTGAGACTTTAAACCGACTTTTAATGATATTTTTGAAAATTTTGAATTCTAATTTTTATTTATTTTGAACAAAAATATTTTTGGGTTTTTCAAAATTTTATGATTTTTTAAAAATTTTTGGGCATTTTTGAAAATTTATGAAGTTTTAGAAATACGCACTTGTGACCCCCCCTAACTTAGAATTTTGCATTTGCCTCAAGAAAAAAGGACTAAAAGCTAAACAAGGCAAAATAATAAGTGCGATAAATAAAACAAACAAATGGAGAAAAATGCAGATTTTATAGCAAACAAGATTGTGGTACAAATACAAGGAAAAGCATACAAACATGTGAATAGGAAAAACAAATAAAAACTGTCATGACCACATCAAGCTTCACTGGGGCAGGGGTTGGGAGGAACCGGGAGCGTCGGGGCCATAAGGATTATAGAAATAGGATGGTAGGTGCTCATTGGGATCCCCTTGGCGTTGGTAGATGTCCGCTTGGAACCGGGGTATTAAGCTTTTGTCGTGACGGTAATCGGTCAAAAAGTTGCTGAAGTTCATCTCAAGTGCCGCCATACGGTTTGTGAGGTCACTTCTCGCCCACTCAAAATCAGGATCGTCCTCTTCATCCGCCGACTCTTCATCCAGACCGACATCCCCCATTTCGACATCCGCACCGGTGTCCTCTTCTTCCTCTTCTTCTTCGTCGCTCTCGCTCGAGGTAGCCTCTTCTTCACTATCACTACCCCGCCTTTCCCTTAGGACAGCTAGTTGTTTGGCGCTCTTAGTGCGGGTCCCCTATCCAAAAGGATAGGGGAGGCGAATTCGGTCGAGCGGCGTTGCAATGCCAGCATCCTTGAGAATGGAAGTGATCAAACGGGCATAGGGAAGTGGGGCGACACCTTTCTCATCTAGGGCCGCGACCATGATGTCGACATATAAGGTGCGGGCCAAGTGGATGGATGTGTGCTAGTCAAAGAGGTGGTAGGTCAAGCTATCTTGACGGGGCCGCATCGCTGAGTTGTTGGAATTTTACAAGATATTAGCGCACACAATCTAAAAAGTGAGGCGCGCCTTCTCATGAAGACGTCCAACGGCGACAGTTTTCCCTGTCCATGCAACACCGGGGGCAATGCGGTCCATGATCACTTCCTTGGTGACCGTGGCTATGTTCCGAGGGTAAGTGAATTCTTGGACTTCAGGAACATCGTATTCAACCAATTTGGCCGTAAGGAGTGCCAATAAAAAGGGAATGACGGTCCCATCCACGTAAACTTGGGCCTCAAATTGGCCCGTCCTAACAAGGGTGCCATAAAAGAAGCGCACCTCAGCTGCCCAAGACACTTCATATGATTTGTTGAGGAATCGGCACCAACCCCTAGCCATGAAAAGGGCGGTGACGAATTGGGGCAGCCCAATCCATTCGACAGCGCGCTCCAAATAGAGTTTGTGATTTCGGACTAAAAAACAATGGCACCACCGTTCCTCTTAGCGAGAGAGGAATTCCCCATGTCCGGAGGGGAGGACGTCGGTGGAGTCATACTTGGTGGGGGCAGCGCGTTGGGCCATGAGAACAAGAGAGATTTTTTCTTGGAAAAATTAGGGAGGGAGAAGAGAGGAGTTTGGTTGAATGTGTGGAGGGAATGGAGGGTTAGGGTGTGTATTTATAAGTGAAAGGGTGGGGGTAGGGGTCGGATTTAGAGGGAAAATGTTTGGAGGGAAAAAGGGGTGAATTTGGGATGGAAAGGTTAGGCTTGGGAGTTGGGGAGACGAATTGGAGGGAATGAAGAGGATTGGGGAGAAGGGGGTGAACCTTGGAAAAGGGGGAAAAAGATCTGCAGAAAGTGGACCAGTCCGCCAGGGGTCCAGACCGGTCCTTTATTATGTAGGCAAATTCGACTAGCGGACCGTCTACCTCAAAATTAAAGGAACCGGTCCGTGGCGGACCGATCCGTCCCTAAAATACAGGAACCAGCCCGACTCAAGTGTTTGAGCTGGATTTCTCCCCTAACTAAATTTCGATCTCTCTTATCCGAAACTTTTCACTTTCACAACATACTCCCGATCAATTTTGGATTAAACCTTCTCGATACTAATGGTCAACGCGGCTTGAGTCAATATTCTCGAAACATGCGAATGCTCTTTCCCGAATGTACCCTAATCCTATCGATGCTCACTACACACACGACTCTCACCCACATAAGCGTCGGGGGTGCGGCGACCTCGCTGTAACAGCTCACTCTACCCCGTAAATGGGGTCCGACAACCAAACGGTGTTGACTTCATCCACACACACCTCTAGATATGGATTTAGGCGTTGTCCATTCACTTTGAATGTATTTCCCTCTTTTAAATTGTCTAATTCAATAGCTCCATGAGGGAAAATATTCTTCACAACGAACGAGCCGGACCATCGTGACCGCAACTTGCCCGGAAAGAGATGAAGCCGATAGTTATAGAGAAGAACTTTTTTGCCCGGGAAGAAACTCTTTATGTCGAATGATGCAATCATGAGAGAGTGTCATCGTTTCTTTGGAAATTTTAGCATTCTTATACGCATCATTGCGTATCTCTTCTAACTCATTTTGTTGAAGCTTACGAGCTTCACCGGCCTTATCCAAGGCATAGTTTAATTCCTTGATTGCCCAATAGGCCTTGTGTTCTAACTCCAAGGGGGGAAGGTGAGGTTTTCCATACACAAAGCGGAAAGGGTAAATGCCAAGTGGATTTTTATATGTGGTGCGATAGGCCCATAGTGAATCGTTCAATCTAAGTGACCAATCTTTTCGGGTAGTATTGACAGTCTTTTCAAGAATGTTCTTAATTTCCCGATTCGCTAGTTCGGCCTGCCCATTCGTTTGTGGGTGATAAGTCGTTCCAACCTTCTGAACGACACCATACTTTCTCATTAGCTTCTCGAATGGCCTATTGCAAAAGTGCGTGCCATTATCGCTAATTATCGCTTTCGGTGCACCGAAGCGGGAAACTATGTGTTCCTGCAAAAATTTTATCACCACTTTGTTGTCATTTGTCTTGGTAGCTATAGCTTCCACCCAATTAGAAATGTAGTCAACCGCGACAAGGATGTATAGGAAACCAAAAGATGGGGGTAAAGGACCCATGACGTCAATACCCCAATAGTCCAAGATCTCAATGATGAGTATGGGGGTAAGAGGTATCATGTCTCGTCGGGTAATGGCCCCCATCCGTTGGCACATATTGCAAGATTTCCAAGCATCGTTCACATCTCGGAATATTGTGGGTCAATAGAGGCCGCATTGCAAAATTTTAGCGGCCGTATTTTTCATCAAAAAGTGGCCTCCGCAAGCTTCTGAATGACAAAACTTGATGACTTTTGGGATCTCGTCATCCGGTACACATCGTCGGATGATTTGGCCGGCGCAATATTTAAAAAGGAACGGATCATCATAGAAGAACATGTGGGACCAGTTGATAAATCTCTTCTTATCTTGTGGTGTCCAGTCGGGAGGGACGGCTCCCGTGACAAGGTAATTCACGATGTCCGCAAACCAGGGCAAAGAATAGGTAGCAAAAAGTTGCTCATCCAGAAAGTATTCGTCTATGGGTATGGGATCACTAGGTACGTCGGACAAAAGCCGCGATAAGTGGTCGGCAACGACATTTTCTACCCCTTTCTTATCTTTAATGGATAGATTAAACTCTTGTAGGAGTAGGATCCACCTTATTAGGCGTGGCTTGGCATCTTTCTTTACGAGTAGGTATTTCAAGGCCGCGTGGTCGGTGAAGCAAGTAATGGGAGAACCGATGAGATATGACCGAAATTTATCAAGGGCAAAGACTACCGCTAGCAACTCCTTCTCCGTGGTAGAGTAGTTGAGTTATGGTCCGGTAAGTGTCCTACTAGCATAGTAAATGACATGAGCCTGCTTATCTTTTCTTTGGCCCAAAACAGCCCCTATCGCATAATCGCTAGCATCACACATAAGTTCGAATGGTAAAGACCAGTCCAGAACTTGTATGATGAGAGCGGACACAAGCATGGTTTTCAGTTTTTCAAAAGAGCTTTGGCATGCTTCCGTCCACTCGAATGGGGTGTCCTTCATGAGTAGGTTGCTTAAGGGTCTAGCGATGGCGCTAAAGTCCTTAATGAACCTTCGATAAAACCCCGTGTGGCCCAAGAAAGAGCGCACATCCTTAAGAGATTTTGGTGGGGGAAGATCAGCTATGACATCTATTTTCTCCCTATCAACTTCTATTCCCTTGGATGATACTATGTGGCCAAGAACTATTCCTTCGGTGACCATGAAGTGGCATTTCTCCCAATTCAGCACTAAGTTCTTTTCCACACACCGGGCAAGTACTTTTTCCAATTTTTCTAGACAATGATCGAAAGAGTTGCAAAAAATGCTGAAATCGTCCATGAACACTTCGAGTCCTCTTTCGATCATGTCGCTAAATAGGTTCAACATACATCTTTGAAAAGTCATGGGTGCATTCCACAAGCCAAATGGCATACGTTTGTAGGCAAACGTACCAAAAGGGCAAGTGAAGGACGTTTTCTCCTGGTCAAGTACATCTACCTCAATCTGGTTATATTCGGAATAACCATCAAGGAAGCAATAGTAAGGGTTGCCCGCTACTCTCTCAAGCATTTGATCAATAAATGGTAAGGGGAAATGGTCTTTCCTAGTTCCCGCATTGAGTTTTCGGTAATCAATGCAAATGAGCCACTCGGTGGTGGTACGTTGGGGAACTAGATCTCACTTAGCATTCTCAATCACTGTCATGCCCGACTTCTTCGGGACGACTTGAATGGGTCTCACCCACTTGCTATTCGAGATTGGGTAGATAATATCGACATCCAATAACTTGATAATCACGGTTCTCATTACTTCTTTTATGTTGGGATTTAGCCTTCTTTGCATTTCTCTTGAGGGTTTGACATCCTCTTCGAGATGGATCTTGTGAGTGCAAATTAAAGGACTTATCCCTTTCAAATAAGCAATGCACCAACCAAAAGCACTTTGGTGCTTCCTCAGAATTTTTAACAGTTTACCCTCCTGCTCTTCATCCAGGCTAGAGGAGACAACAACAGGAAATGTATCATCCTCTCCTAGGTATGCATATTTAATATGGGATGGGAGTTTCTTCAATTCGAGGGTTGGAAATTTATCGCTGGAGGGAACCATGCATGTATCCCTCGATGGTAACTCCTCGAATCTCGAAAACCAATTAACATCTCTCGTATCCTCGTCTGACGCTCTCTCATCGAGTAACTCTCTCAACTCCCTAACCTCCCTCTCGAAGTTGGTGTATGTCCCCTCACTCTCGTGGCTCGACACTAGACAGGACCCTAAGGCATCGCCATAATAATTCTCCTCAAAGTACTCCTCTACTATCTCATCTATGAAGCGCACCGCGTGAAGGTCATCTTCTTCCCCCGTATGCTGGGCTATGTGGAAGATGTTGGTTTCTAAGGTCATATTCCCAAAGGTTGCATTCACCCATTTCGAGTATTGATGATTACGTTATCCGTAGATAAGAATGGGAGCCCAAGGACGATGGGAACATGGTTGCTCGAGTTAAAGGAGGGCTCCGTGTCCTAAATAACAAAGTCTACCGGGAAGTAGAAAGTGTCAACTTGGACGATCACGTCCTCGACTATGCCTCTTGGGATCTTCACGATTCGATCCTCTAATTGGAGAGTGACCTTTGTGGTCTTGAGGTCGCCCAAATCAAGTTGCCTATAAATGGAATAAGGGAGGATATTGACACTTGCTCCCAAATCAAGTAAGGCTTTTTCGATTTTGTTTTCTCCAATGATGCAGGAAATGGTGGGTGCACCGGGATCTTTAAATTTAGGCGGGAGATCGTTTAGTAGAATGGATCTCACGTTCAGTGCTAGAAAGACATTCTTCTTTACCTTTATCTTTCTTTTTACCAATCAACAAGTCTTTGATGACTTTTGCATAAGCTGGAATTTTCTTAATGGCATCGAGGAAAGGTAAGTTCAGCTTTACTTTCTTTAGTACTTATAGCACGTCATCGCGTGGGTTTCCTTTATGGGAAGGAATCAACCTTTGAGGAAACGGTGTTGCGGAGGGTCGTTTTACTACTACCTCGGGCTCACTAGTGTGTTCTTTGTCACTCTCATTCAAGGGGACATCTTCGGCCTCTTTCCTATCGGGCGAAATCTCCTTGTCTTTCATTGTGTCGAGTGGGGGAGGTGATAAACCAATGACTCTCCCACTAAGAAGAGTGGTAATAGCTTGACATTGCTCCTGATGTTCAGTAGAGGTGGAGCTAACACTAGTTTGACCTTGGGGAGGTCTTTGGCCTTGGGCAGGAAACTTTCCCTTCTCTTGAACACTCAACGAGGATTGTATCTATGACAGACTTATATTTATGTTGCTAATTAAGCGATCATATCTGCCATTGGTTACAGTCTGGCTTGTGATAAATTGATTCATGGTATCCTCGAGAGTTCTCCGCGGTGGAGGAATATATGTTCCTTGAGGTGGTGGTGCTTGCATATGCCCGTCCTTGCATGTGTGGAGCTTGTTGAAAGTGTTGTGGTGGAGGAGTGGCAACATGTTAAGTAGGGTTCATCGCAGCATGTTGTTGCCCATAGCTAAAACCAGGATGCTTTTTCCATGAAGGGTTATAAGAATTCCCATGCAGTGCACCGAAATTACCCTTAAATCCTCCTATACCACTAACTTGCTCTTGAAGCATCACATTGTAGGCGAGTATAGTTGGGCATTCCTCAGTTGAATGACCTGCCTCATAAATTGCACACACCTTTTAACGGGGTTTGGTATGGATCCAGTTGATCCTCTTCCACATATCCCACGTAGGTTTCGCACTTCTTTCTCAAGTGTATCGATCCGACTATCCGCTATAGAACTCTTTTATACATGAAATAGGTCGAACGCTGATCGAGTGGTGGTCACTTGTCGATTTCAATTTTGAGCATTAGGGTCAGATGTATCCCAGGATTGGGTACTCTCGGTGACATACCTCAGGTGAAGCTCAGCATCGTGGGCGTCTAAGTCGACAAACGGACCACTACCCATGGTTTCAACGAGTTGCTTGGAGTTAAGGTTCAGTCCATTATAGAGAAAAGAAATGATTTGCGCTTAATCAAATCCATGATGGGGTCATGAAGTAACTAACTCATTAAAACGCTCGTAACATCGATGAAATGGCTCATTTTCAGATTGTCTGAATGCTTGGATTTGAACCTTTATGGAGATTGTTCACTGTGGTGGGAAGAATTTCTTGAGAAATCTAGATTGCAACTCGTTCTAAGATGGAATCGAGCTTGGAGGTAAAGACCATAGCCAGGTCTTAGTGATGATGCTGGAAATAGCGCCACCCTTCAAGGTGTTTGTAAGCTCAATTAAATGTTAACAATGGAAGTATAAGGGTATATACACACATAGTAGATGGACGTGAGGAGAAGAGGATTTACACCGAAATATAAGTGGTTCAGCCAATCAGGCCTATGTCCACTGTGCAAGTGTGTGATTAATATCACTGTATGAGGGCTCTAATGGCCATAGATACAAGCTCTCAAACTTTCTCTCTCTACTGTGTATTTGAACAGAGTTTCAGCTAGGGTTGCTCCTTTCGGATCCTTTGCAAGGTAGAGGATGACCTCTATATATAGTACCTGGGGGTGTAATGTACCCCCCATGCATGAAATGAGCATGTGTGTGTTGATTTAGTCAATCTGAAGAAGACATCTGTCACTGTCACATGTAGAGAATGATGATAAAATATTCCCCCCATGTGTGGGGAATGATTTGTTATAACTGACTTGTGTCCACGTGTCCTTATCCACATGTCAATAGGTGCTTGACCATCGTGCTTGGTCATGACCTCGGCCTGCGAAAAGCCAAGGTTGATAAAGTCTAGCTGCTCATTCAATCCGAGATGGGCTATGAAGGTCTCGTCTTAACTGAAGCCGAGGTTAGGATTTAGGGTCGGCCTGGGACGAGGTTGAGCTGGCATGTACCTGGAACATCGACTGATTTACTAATAAGGTTAACCTTGGTAGAAGTACGGCTTCCCGTGACCTCGGCCAACCCTTGTCCGAGGTTGTCGTTCCTAGGTGAACTGAAGTGCTGCTGACCCTTATGATACGTTCAGTATCCCTTTGATGAGGTTGGTGGTAGTGTCGGTCGGGGCCGACCTTGCCATGGCCGAGGCCTGTTGTCATAGATCCAAGGTATTTCCAACCTAGGCAATGTCTTGGTCGAGGTGGTAGTTTCTGGGCCTAGGTGACACTTGGGGCATATCAATCACCCCCATCCCTTAGTTAAATGTGAGAGCAGGTGACTGGCGGATCTCTACACACCTGAGGTCTTCCTCCTATGTGCCAATGTTCATTTGACACTTGTCTATTACTAAAGTTTGGCTTACCTAGCAAGCATGTGTTGTCAGCCGTCCTTTGGGGCTCCCAAGGCAATGATGGGCCTAGGGAAACGTGCCTCCATATTCAAGGGTTTAAACCCTATTTTTCCCTCCTTCTTCCTCATTTCTCTTTCTTGGCACGATTTACTTCAGCAGCTTTATCTCTCAATAAAAGCTTTGGTTTGAGGCATTTGGTGGTGATTCCTCACGTCCTCTTCATTCTTCCTTACCATTCCATCCTCAGGTATCCTCTTCCATTCCTTTTCCTTCATTTTTCCTGCAATCTTCTTACTTTTGCATTTTTCGACAAGTTTTGGAGTTTTTCGGTGAGATCTCCATACTTTCAGGCGAACTGCATTTGCTCTAGGTTTGGTAAATTGATCCTTAAATTGCTTTATTTCATTAGCCAATCTTATTTATCGTTTAGAAACTCCATAAGTGTAGTGTCTACCTCTGATGCTCAGACCCCTCTACCAACTTCTTGAGGAGTTCCCTTCTCTCAAAGAGAAGACTTTAGAAAAAATTAGGCAAATAGAAAGAGCACAGGAGGAGGCTAGTAGGTCGCAAGAATTCCCTCTTAGACCTATCTTTCCACCACCCCTTAAGGTGATATACCCTGATCCATTGGAATTATTTATCCAAGAAGAGATCCCTGTTGAACCCATACCGATGTCTGAGTCTGAGTCTTCCACCTCAGACCCTATGTCTATGGATTCCTTCCAAGAGACCATGGACTTCACAACTCAGCAAGATCAGGCCCCTAATCAACCCGAGGTCTCTAGCCGGGCCTCGTCCCATAATAATTCAAGCACCTTGTCCTCTTCCTCAGAGGTTGAGATTGTTGAGCCGAGTGTGGCTATTCCACCCATTCTTGACTCCATTCCCCTGTCGACCGTCACCGGGGCTGAGTTCGCTCAGAGGTTCCTAAGTAATCCATGAACGTCTTCTCAGGCCGACGTTGAGTTAGACAATGACAAAGATGACGACATTGAAAGTGATGTCGACGTCTCTGAGGCGGCCGAGATCGAGAGTACCGTTACTGAAGTAGACCGTCTTTGCTTTAGATATCCGTACTCCATCAGCCCCTTCATAAAGCTTAGGAGACCTCTGAGGGAAAATAGGGCTTACCATGGATGAGATGGTGAGATCTGCTTGTACGAGGAGATGTTCAAGTTAAGGTTTCGTTTGCCCATCCATCCCATTATTAGGTCCATCCCGGCTTACATTAATTTGGCCCCTTCCCAATTATCCCCTAATGCTTGGAGGGTCATAATTGGGGCCATAGTCCTATTGAGGGTTGTTCACCACTCGGACCTTCCATTCCAGGTCTTTGTTGGTTGCTATGTCCCCTCCTCTGTCAAAAATCATCCGAGCTACTTCATTTTATAGCTCGAACGCCTGAGAAAAAGATGCTCTAGATAACTCAGACTTCCAACCACAACTGGAAGCCTCGATACCTCTTTGCTTCAGGGCCATGGGAATTTGGTCCATGCTTTCCCTCTTCCCTTCTAGAGCCAAGGATGCCCCAAAGATGGGGTAAGATGGGGTAAGGTCACAATGTCTGCGAAGGCCGACCCTGGTCTGAGCCTGCAGAACCTTCAGAAGGTGAAAGACCTTCAAGATCAGGGGATGCATGGTCTGCTCGTTAAATTTGAACACTTGATGACCCCCCACTACTTATCTGAGACTGGTCTAAGTGGAAGTCCTCTTGCAGAGCTTGGTAAACATTTTTTATTCCAAGTTGAACCTCTAAGTTTATGCATGTCTGATCCTCTAGCTCAGACCTTTCAATTTTGCAGAGCGTCCGAAGGATATCTCAGACGAGCTTTGGTAAATGGTTACATCGAGTTTAACAAAGCTTGCGAAGAAGTCAGGTCTTAATGCTCCTCCTCCAGCTCCCTCAACCTCGAAACCTCAAGCCACCAAGAAGAGAGCTTCTACCGAACATGGATCACAGGCAGAAGAAAAAGGGTGGGGATTCTGCCATCCCCATGTCCTCTGCAAACGCGTTGGCGGCTTGTATAGAGCAATTGAAGATCAACGATAGCATCATAGGCCACAGTCTGCACGCGCTGAATGCCTTCAGCTCTACCATGACCGAGGCC
Source organism: Sambucus nigra (assembly GCA_949130495.1). Lineage (NCBI taxonomy): Eukaryota > Viridiplantae > Streptophyta > Magnoliopsida > Dipsacales > Adoxaceae > Sambucus > Sambucus nigra. The sequence continues at coordinate 442,747,148 of OX422218.1, read as the reverse complement.
GATAAACATTTATGTCGGTCACTGGATACCCCCTGCTGGTTGAGTTCGATCTCCACAGGTCCATTCAGGTATGACTTCATATTTCTTTATAGTTTCCAAGTGTAACCTCTGATTTGGTCTTCAACTCATACATGATCACACAATCTGCAGGGCCTGGCCGCTATGCACCATCTCTCCAACTGGACTCTGAGAAAGTTTCCCTTTTATCCAGATGGGGAAAGAGGCCGAAAAGGTACAAAGCACACTGAACGCCGAAATAGACCGCTTGAAGTCTGAGGCTAAAGAGTCTTAGAAGAAGGTGCAGGGTTGGAGAAGAAGATCTCCAAGCTCAAGAAGGACCATGTTGTGGCTCTGAAGGCCAGGGACGATATTCTGCAGCTGAAGGTCAACTCGGAAGTGAAGGCAACCCTCGATGATGCCTCTAAGGGGATATTAGCTGAATATAAAACCTCTGATGAATTTATGAGCTTCAACTTTGAGTACTTTGAGAGAGGTATCAAAGCTACTATCAAATGGGCGGCTATCAAGGACAAGGAGGTTGGAAGTTTGAAGGCCTCTGATTTTATAGGCCTCGACTTTGCTAACCCTCATCTCGCCCAAGCCCTTCAAGAGGTTGAAGAGGAGGTTACTGCGCCTGTAGAGACTGCAACACTGGACGTCATGACGATTGAAAGGGCTGACAACAGGGAATACATTATCGAGGTGGACAAGGTCGTCCAACAGGATCAGGCCGAACACACCAGCATTCTCCCCTCTAACCCTTAGGTTTAATTGTGAAGCTGTATTTTGTAACCCCTGACTGTTTGTAATCTCTGAAGAACATATGAAACTTATCTTTGTATTTTTACGATTGGAATGGCAACCTCTGAGGACGGTTTTTCACTTCGTTTGTTTTGTTGAATGTTTGTCATGTGATGTTTTAACCCTGAAGTCTTGTCATGATGGTCTGTTTAAACTCAATTAACAGTCTTACCTCAGACCTTGTCACAACAGTGGTGTTATAAGGTCTGAGGTCATCAACTAGGAGGTCACCTTCATAATTAATCTCACCAAATTAATGAGGTTAAGGGTCTGAGGTCATCCCATTATGGTGTCTGACCTCAGACCTGGTCACCACTGGATGATGTTATAAGGGTCTGAGGTTATCCAATTATAGTGTCTGAGCTCAGACCTTGTCACCACTGAATGATGTTATAAGGGTCTGAGGTCATCACCTAAGGTGTTATCCTCATAATTAATCTCACCAAATTAATGATGTTAAGGGTCTGAGGTTATCCCATTATAGTGTCTAACCTCATACATTGTCACCACTGAATGGTGTTATAAGGGTCTAAGGTCATCACCTAAGGTGTTATCCTCATAATTAATCTCACTAAATTAATGATGTTAAGGGTCTGAGGTCGTCCCATTATGGTGTCTGACCTCAGACCTTGTCACCACTGAATGATGTTATAAGGGTCTGAGGTCATCCCATTATGGTGTCTGACCTCAGGCCTTGTCACCACTGAATGATGTTATATGGGTCTGAGGTCATCACCTAAGGTGTTATCCTCATAATTAATCTCACCAAATTAATGATGTTAAGGGTTTGAGGTCATCCCATTATGGTGTCTGACCTCAGACCTTGTCACCAATGAATGATGTTATAAGGGTCTGAGGTCATCACATAAGGGGTTATCCTCATAATTAATCTCACAAAATTAATGATGTTAAGGGTCTGAGGTCATCCCATTATGGTGTATGACCTCAGACTTTGTCACCACTGAATGATGTTATAAGGGTCTGAGGTCATCACCTAGGATGTTATCCTCATAATTTCTGACATTAGAGCACAATGAAGCAAGAACCGTCATGGAAACTAATCTTTCATTAATAACCTCTTCATAATAAGATGGTACATTTACATAAAACTTTTTGCAACATCATATGTAATACTTCTTTAGGTGATCAGCATTCCACGGGTTAGTGAAAGGTTCCCCTTCTAGGTTTTCTAGCCTATAGGTTCCAAGCACAACCTATTCTATCACTTTGTAGGGACCATGCTAGTTTGGGTGGAGTTTGTTTATTTTCTGTAAGGTCTTCTTCAACACTAGGTCTCCCACGGTGATCGGTCTTGACTTCACCCTCTGATTGTAGAATTTTGCTGCTCTCTGCTGGTAAGCTGTTTCTCTGATATCTGCGTCTTCTCTTCTCTCTTCAATCAGATCTAGGTCTAGTCTCCTCCCTTCCCCATTTTTATCAGGGTCATAGGTTGGTACCCTATGAGTTGGGAGTCCCACTTGGTATGACGGCCTCTGAGCCATGTACTAGCATGAATGGGGTTTCCCCTGTTGGTGTCCTTACCGTGGTTCTGTAGGCCCATAGCACAGCATAAACCTCTTCAGTTCATCTTCCCTTCCCTTCTTCTAACCTCTTCTTGATTCCATCGAGGATTGTTTTGTTCGTGACCACGATTTGACCTTTTGCCTGAGGTCGGCCAGGAGATGAGAATAACTTCTTTATCCCAACTCTTACGTAATATTTCTCTAAAGAGGAGTTCTTTAACTGGGTCCCATTGTCCGAGATGAGAGTGTTTGGGAGGCCGTGTCTGCATATGATGTTCCTCCAAATACATTGGAAGTTCTTTTGCTCTATGATTGTTATCATCGGCTCTGCCTCCACCCACTTTGAGAAGTAGTCAATGGCAACTATCAGGAACCGATAACTGTTGGCAGCTCTTGGTAGAGGTCCCACTAAGTCAATCCCCCATACTGCAAATGGATATGGATAGGTGATTGAAGTCATAGGTTGGTGAGGTTGATATGGAATAGTGGTGAATCTCTGACATTTATCACACCTCTTTACATAAGCTGCAGCATTTTTGGCCCATGTTGGCCACCAGTATCCCTGCATAATGATTCTCTTGGCCAGGGGTCTTCCTCCTATGTGGATGGAGCAAGAACCCTCATGAACTTCCTGTAAGACCCGAAGAACTTCGGTGGGATGCCCACATCTGAGGAGAGGCAACATAAATCCCTTCTTGTACAAGACGTCTCCTATTATCGAGAACTTGGAAGCCCTGTATCTCAATTTCCTCCTCTCTAACTTGGATTCGGGTAGCTCTCACTCTTTGATATACCTGACGAGGGGGTCCATCCATGAGTCTCCTACGTTCAAATTGAGACAAGGGTTACATACCTCTTCTTCCTCAATGGTCTCTTTTCCTAAGACCTCGACCGAAACTGTCCTTCTGATGTCTATCTTCGTCGCCGAGGCTAACCTTGCCAATCCGTCTACGTGGCTGTTACTTTGTTGAGGTACTCTCTTCAGTTTTATCTCTTTGAAATATTCTAACATCGTTCTCACCTTCTTCAGATACTTGGCCATCCTTTCATCTTTGGCCTCATAGACTCCCAATACTTGATTGACAACCATCCTTGAGTCGCTATGAAGTAGGAGTCGTTTTACACCCATAGTCTTTGCCAATGAGAGACCTGCTATCATAGCTTCATATTTCGACTCGTTGTTAGATGCCTTGAAGTTGAACCTCAATGCGTATTCGATGTTGTCATCATCTGGAGCTGAAAGTATCAACCATGCACCGCTTCCATTATCACAGGAAGAACCATCAACGAAGAGGTTCCAAATGTTTGTATCCGTTGAGAAGGCCCCTTCTGGCATGATTACTTTCTGAAAGAGGTACCGATCCTCCTCGTTATCCGCTACTTTGTTCCTGATCTTTTTAGACGTGACCTCTTCCTGATCTCGAGAGACGTTCGGTGCCATATCTTCCTGCTCTCGGAAGATGTTGGGTGTCGTCTCTTCCTAGTCCCGGAAGACACTGTTGTTTGACCCTTCAGCACCCTCTAGGTCATTCTTTGCCTCGGTCTCTTCCCAAGTGAACTCAATAACAAAGTCTGCGAGGGCCTGCCCCTTAATGGATGTCCTAGGTTAGTAGGTAAGATCATATTCCCCCAACTCAATGGCCCAAGTCATCAACCTTCCAGATTTCTCAGGTTTATGCAGGACCTGTCTTAGTTAGGAGTCAGTAAGGAAAACCATGGAGTGGGCTTGGAAGTAGGGCTTCATCTTCCTTGAAGCATGAATCAGGGCGTAGGCTAGCTTTTCCATACGAGGGTAGTTTTTCTCAGACCCTTGAAGGGATTTACTGTTGAATACACAGGCCTTTGGATTTCAACGTCTTCCCGCACTATGGCTGCACTGACAGCTAATTCAGAGACTGCTAGATACACAAATAATTTCTCTCCTACTATGGGCCGAGATAGTAGCAAGGGAGACCTAAGGTTATACTTGAGTTGGTTGAATGCTTCTTCGCACTCTTCATCCCACTGTAAGGCCTTTCTAAGAACTTTAAAGAACGGAAGACACTTATCCGTTGCCCTGGAAACAAATCTGTTAAGTGCAGCCACTCTCCTCGTGAGTCTTTGGACATCTTTGATACTCCTCGGTGTCTTCATATCAAGCAAAGCCTTAATTTTCTCAGGGTTTGCTTCAATTCCTCTTTGATTGACAATGAATCCCAGAAACTTCCCAGCTCCTACCCCGAAGACACACTTCGCTGGGTTGAGCTTTTTTTTTTTTTTTTTTAGCAAAGAGGGACGGAAACCCCACACGTTTTATAAATATAATAAGGAGAAAAAGCCTCTCCGAAGCTTACAAACCCAAGAAAAACTTTACAATCTAGATATTGGGCCCAATAATCTAGAAAGAAAGTAATAAATATGGGATTTTAGAATAACCCCATTACATAGAGAAAACTTGAAAGAAAATATGGTGATTTATCTTATCCCCATTTACATCTTAAAAATTCTATGCCTTATTTGCGGAGTATGCAGACTATCCAGCTTAAGTAAACCTTTAACCAACCTATGGAGAGAACTTTGATCCCAATACATTGAGTTCGTGTTGAAAAGAGAAGCCCGCGAGGCTAAATGATCAGCGACTGAGTTTGATTGTCTCCATATATGATTGAAAATCACTTCATGAGAGCATTGGAAATCTTGAAGAATCTTTCTAGCTTGCCAAGGAGGTTTAGTCTTTTTCAATATCACATCTATTAAGATCTTGCAATCAGATTCCACTATCACTTTTTGAATATTTAATTGAGAAACCAATTCCATTCCTTCAACCAAGGCCAAACTTTCAGCAAAAAATGAGGATTGTACTCCTATAGATTTTTCAAACCCAACAATGAAGTTCCCGTTGGAATCTCTAATCACCCCTCCAATACCACTATTTCTAGGATTTCCTTTAGAAGCTCCATCAGTATTTAATTTAAAAACACCACTTGGGGGATTAGACCAAACGCATTTTATTATCTGAACACATTTAGTACTAATGTGAACTTGAAATAGGTTTATGATTTGAAAATCTTCATAGTTAGGAGTATCATAGATTTTTAGATTTTGGAGAATGGAAGAAGCTAAAAAAATATTTTGATTAAGTATATAATTAACATAAGACTTTGAATTTTCAAAAACCAATCTATTTCTAGCCTTCCATAATTCCCAAAATATAATTTTAGGAGTTATGGCAAAAAGAATTTTAAGAAAATCTTTGTTATTTTTAATCATCCACCAAGATAAAATCATAGCCCTACAAGTAGTATTTTTAGGAGTAACTTTGAACAGATGACAAAAAAATTGCCATACTTTTTTAGCTAAATTACAATCTAGCAAAACATGTTTGTCGCTATCTTCATTAGCTAAACATTCCCTGCAAATCGGAGCAAGTCTTATACCAATTTTTTGGATTTCAGTCTCAAAAGGCACATAATTATTCAGTAATTTCCAAATGAAATTAGAAATTTTTATAGGACAATCTATAGACCAATTTATTTTCCAAGTGAGAGAAGTTGGATTATTTTTTCTACATATTTGAAATGCTTCTTTCAAAGAGAAATCGCCAGAGTAGGATGGAATCCATATTTGATTGTCAAGGTCATTATGATCATCAGCTATGCTAGATATAGATTTAATTCTTCTAATAGTAGAGGATCCAGACTTCAAAAACATTCTACTCTGATATTTAGATCTCATAAAAGAGGCCCAAATACCTTTATCAAATAAAAATTTCCAATACAATTTCATGATAGAAGCATTAATGATATCTTCCATTCTTCTAAAATTTAATCCTCCTTTTTCAAACGGAAAACAAATATCATACCACTTAGACCATTGGTAAGGTTTATCTTTATTTACACCACCCCAATAATATTTAGAAAAAATATTATGCAATCTTTTAATAATAGTTTTAGGGGGGCTAATAACAGAAATGATGTGAATAGGGATGGATAAAAGGACACTTCTAATCAGAGTGGACCTACCAGCTGGAGAAATTAACTTAGACGACCAAGAATTTAATTTCTCTCTAATAGAGTTCATAAGATCAGAAAATTGAGACAGATTATTTCTCCCTTTATTAATGTTGCAACCTAAATATTTCATGGGCAAATTTTTGATAGATAAACCAGAATTGGTTCCCATCTTAGTTCTAATAGACGGGGAGATATTTTGATCAATAAAAATAGAGCTTTTAGATATGTTTATAGACTGACCGGAGGTTTTTTCATAGGTTTTAATCAATTTAGTAATAACAAGTAAACTTTTCTTATTCCCATTAGAAGAGATTATAATATCATCAGCATAAGCCAAGTGAGAAATCAAATTACAATTCCTTGGATGGGAAAAAGGAGTAGCTTTACCATTCTTGAACAAATTATCTATATTTCTACTTAAACATTCAGCAACTATAATAAACAAGCTAGGAGACAGGGGGTCACCTTGCCTAAGCCCTCTAAAAGATTGAAAAAAACCTTTACTTTTCCCATTTATGGAAATAGAGAACCAATTATTTGAAATTAATCTCCAAATCATGTCTATGAACATTTCATTAAACCCAAATTTCCTCAAAGCTTGACATAGGAAAGGCCAATACACTTTATCATAAGCCTTTTCCATGTCTAATTTAATAATAACATTATGACCACGAACTTTTTTTCCTATAGTTTGAGTTAATTCATGAGCAAGCAGAATGTTATCGTTTATACTTCTCCCTTTGACAAAACCAGATTGATTAAGGGATATAATACTAGGGAGAACAGCGTCTAGTCTGTCATTAAGAATCTTAAATATAATTTTATTAGAGAAATTACATAAACTTATAGGTCAGAATTGCAAGCAATTTATAGGAATATCTACTTTGGGAATAAGAGCAATATTGGTAGCTGACCAACTTTTGGGAATATCAGCTCCAGCAAAGAAGGAATTAATGGCCTTTATTAAATCATGCTTGATGATGTCCCAAAACTTATAGTAGAATTCTCCCCCATAACCATCAGGGCCAGGAGCACTGGAAATATTCATATTTTTTATGGCATTAAAAATCTCTTCTTCAGATGGGAATTCATTAAGATTTTTATTGTTCTCTTCAGTAATAGCTTTATCAATAACATTTAGGAGATTATTATTAATATTGATAAGATCAGATTTCCAGATGTTTTGAAAGTGGGATACAGACAAATTATCAATGTCCTCTTGTTTATAAATCCATTTATTGTGGGAGTCTTTGATCGTGGTTATATTCAATCTTCTATGACTGATCTTAACAGAAGCATGGAAAAGTTTGGTATTCAAATCCCCTTGTTTGAGCCATTTTTTGTTACTTTTTTGGAACCAAAAGCTTTCCTCCCTTTGTAAAGCAATATTCAATTTGGCTCTATTTTCAAATAACTCAGATCTTGAAGATTCAGAAGGATTGTGCTCAAAAACCTGATCCTTAATCAAAACTTCATCTTCTAGATTACTGACAGGTTGAAAAACATTTTTAAACACTTCTTTATTCCAAATTTTATGTTTTTCTTTAAGCATTTTAAGTTTAATAGAGAAAAGTTTCATAGGAGGGGCATGAACATCACAGTTCCAAGATTGCTGAATAATATCTTTCACATTAGATTGAATAAACCACATAGATAAGAACTTGAAAGGTTTAGGCAGGTCATCAAAATTACTTTTGATAGACAGAAGAAGAGGACAATGGTCAGAGCATGCCTTATGTAAATGAGAAATGGTAGTAGATGGAAATTTATTAAGCCAATGCATATTTACCAGACCTCTGTCTAATCTATAAAATATATTTCCATGAATACGATTATTAGACCAGGTAAATCTTGATCCAGTGTATCCAAGATCAGTCAGAGAGCATGAAGTAATCATATCATTAAAATCCTCCATAGAATGAAAATCTATATCAGTTCCACTTAATTTTTCTTCCTGTTTCGAAACAACATTAAAATCTCCTATGATGAGCCAAGGCATATTAGTATGTTGTGATGTTAACTGACCAATATCAGACCATAAGCTTTTCCTTTCCAGAGCAGTGCATTTGGCATATATTAAAACAAAAAATATAGTGGAGTTCAAGTAATCAAAATTTACTTTAAGACAAAGAAGTTGATCAGTGTTATAGGTTATGCTGACTTTTAAGTCATTTTGCCAAAGGAACCAAATTTTATTAGATATATTAGATGCACTATAAGGGAGTTGCCACTTAAGTTTGTATTTAGTTATTTTTTCAATACCTGCTTTAGGTTCTAATACGGCAATAGCAGGGAATTTGTATTTTTTGATAAGATTTTTCAATCTTCTATTAGTTGCTTTATTAGCAACACCCCTAATGTTTCAACAAATGAAGTTCAGCATTTAAACAGCTTCATCCTGTATAAGTCCATAGTATCAAAGGTCTTTTCGAGTTCTTCCACATGAGTGCAAGATTTTAAGCTATTCGTTAACATATCGTCTACATACACCTCCATAGTCTTGCCTATTTGATCTTCGAACATCTTATTCACAAGATGTTGGTATATTGCCCCTGCATTTTTCAGACCGAAGGGCGTCACTTTGTAATAGTACGTCCCTTTGTCGGTAGTGAAGGTTGTCTTCTCTGAGTCTTCCACATCCATGAAGATCTGGTTATAGCCTGAATATGCGTCCATGAAGCTCATGAGCTCATGTCCTGCAGTAGCATCCACCATCTTATCTATCCGAGGTAAGGGATAGCTGTCTTTTGGGTAAGACCTGTTCATGTCAGTGAAATCAACACACATCCTCCACTTCCCATTGGCTTTGGGCACGATGACTGCATTCGATAACCACTTCGGATATATGACTTCTCTTATAAACTCAGCCTCTTCCAATTTTTTTTCCTCTTCCTGAATGACTTCGTACTTCTCCCTGCAGTAAACTCTTCATCTTTGTTTGATAGGCCTGACATCTTTGGTCACGTTGAGCTTGTGACTCATAACCTCAGGGTTGATGCCGGGCATGTTCACGTGACTCCAAGCGAAGACACTCTGCCTCTTCCTGAGGAAGTTATCAGCTCTTCCTTAATTTCTATCTTTAGGGTTTTACCGTCCTGGATGGTTTTTTTCGACTCGTCCTCATTGAGGATGATGGATTCTACCTCTTCCGTGACATCTCCCTTCTTCAACTTTGTTTCATCTCTCGGGTCCAATGTATCAATGCTATAGGTGAAGGTTTCCCTCTTATAGGCCTCTCTCTCTTCGGCCGAGTTGGAGTAACATTCTCGCGCTATGGTCTAGTTACCTTGCACTTCCCCTACCCCATAGGGGGTCGAGAATTTTAGCATCCGGTGGACCGTCGACGGCACAGCTTCAAACTCCTTAAGGTCCACTCTTCCTATGATGAGATTATAGGCCAAGAAGACATTCTCGTCCATCACGAAAAAATTTATCTTTTGGGTCAACCTCTTGGGCCACTCGTCACCCATCAGAACGTCCATCTCATACATGCCCAATGGGTGGACCTTTTTTCCACTGAAGCCCATCAAAGGATGATGATAGGGTATTATCCTAGCTCTGCTAAGACCTAGGCTCTTGAAGAAAGGCCAAAACATCACGTCTGCTGAACTCCCCCCATCCACGAGGATCCTCTGCACCTCGCACCCATGCACCCTTGTTGTTATTACCAAAAGGTCATCATGGGGGGCTAAGATACCTTTAAAGTCGAGTTGGGAGAACCCAACTTTAAGGGTGTCCATGTCCACCTTCTTTCTCTTCTGCACTACGTCGAAAGACGTTAGATTGACAACCTCATATTTGGCCGCTGACATGGCCTCTGCCACATGAGCTTTCCTATCAGCCACTTCAGAGCCACCTCCTACAAGTCCTCCGCATATGGTGTCAACACCAAAGGAGATCAAGACAACCCTCTTCACTGGGGTGTTGTCATCTTTCGGCGGGAGGTCCGGATAGTCTTCATCATCACCTTCTGAATCACTATCTCTTCTAACTGGGACATCGTCACGGCATCTATCGTTTTGCCTCTTCCTAGGGTCATTTCTTCCCCCTTTAGGTGTCTTACCATCAACATACTTCCTCAATTTTCCGAATTTTAAAATTCTTTGAATCTCATCCTTTAAGGCGAAGCATCTATCTGTGGCATGGCCATGGTCCTGGTGGAACTCACACCACAAGTTTTTGTTCCTCTTATGTGGCGGAGCTTTCAATTTTTTTGGCCACCTCAGAGTCCTGTCATTCTTGATCTCGTTGAGGATATGCTCACAGCTCACAGTTAGAGGAGTATAGTGAGCGAACTTGTCATCGCCTGACCTCTTCTTTCCATCTTTCTTTCTCTGGGACTTCCCGCTACTACCGCGGTTCTCATCCTTGTATTTGGCGGCCATTGCCTCTTCAGCATTCTTGACTTTCCCCGCAGTTTCCAGTAGCTCGGCCATGGACCTGGGAGGGTCTTCCGCAAGTTTCCACAATAACTTTCCTTTTCGAATCCCTCCTATAAGGGCGGTCATGGCTATATTCTCTTCGTAGTCTTCAACCTCAAGTTTCTCTTTATTGAACCTGGCGATGTAGTCTCTTAGGCTCTCGTCCTTGCCCTGCTTGACATACAGTAGGTGTGTGGTCTTATTTTGAGGTCTTACCCCAAAGCAGAAGTTTTGAATGAATCGTTCAGCCAAGCCTTTAAAGTTCTCAATTGAATTATTTGGAAGAGAAGTAAACCAACTATGTGCTGCTCCTGTCAAAGTACCAGAGAAGGCCCGACACTTCATCTCATCAGGTATTGAGTAGATATCTACTGTTGACTGATACATCTCAGTGTGATGTACAGGGTTGGTGCTACCATCATACTTGGGAGACACCACGGGAGGTTTGAACTTAGCAGGAGTCGGGAAGCTCACTATCCTAGCCACAAATAGAGAGCCCTCCGAGTAACCCCTTTGCAATGGGTCCATACTTTTAATGAGGTCTCCTATATTCTCCTCAAGACGTTGGATAGAGTCATTCCACGGACTCCTGCCATTGTCCTGGCTGAGGTTATTCCCAGCCACCTCTAAGGGATGGACTGAGGGTTCCACTGTCGCAGCACAACGTCGGCTGTTGACCTCTTCCTGGTCTCTGCCCCTTCTTTCACGGGGTCAGCCTTCGTCAGTCCGACCTGGTCTATCCCCTCTTTGTGAGCCGATAGCACTTCTTAACCTGGATAACCTCTGTCTTAGGTCATTCACTGAACCCAACATCTCAAAGGCTGACCCTCTGCTCAATCGATCAAAAGCTGATCCTCGTTGTTGGGCCTCTTTAGCTCTTCGACCAACACATCCCCGGCTCTACTGAAGAGGACAAACCGTATTATTCGAAACCTCATACGGCTCCCAACAATCTTCCGGAACCTCTTCCACCTCTAGATAGTCATACCTGTCCTCCGGGCAAGGGTTTCCTTGCCTCCCCAAGCGTAAGCGCCTAGGGGCAGTAACGTCCCTCCTCCGCTGGGGTGCAGGCTGGTCCTTCATTGGTTCCTGGGGTGGTCCCCTGGTGTCAGGATGAGGCTGGACAGCCGCCGGAGTGATCATATCTAGTGAGACCCCAGGTGGCCTCATCATAGTTTGGCTAAGCTGTGCAAACTGTTCCTGCATAGCTTGTTGCGTTGCAGCCAAAGACCTCAAGGCTGTAGCTACCTCCGCCATTTCGGACTGAGGCGGTGCCTGGCTGGAACTTGTCCCTCCCCCACCTGGCGGTGGAAGAGGTGGTGGTAATTTTGGTGCCATGTGTTAGTTAATAAAGAGCTTAAGTAGCAGGTGATCTTGATACCTTAAAGGACCTCTTTCAATGGTGAAACAGCTCCACGCAAGGGGTGGTGCCTGGTTCACCACCAGAGTCTCCGGTGAAGTTAAGCTGAAGAAGAGGAAGAGACAGCTTCTCTTCCCACAGACGGCGCCAAAATGATGATGCTGGAAATAGCACCACCCTTCAAGGTGTTTGTAAGCTCAATTCAATGTTAACAATGGCAGTATAAGGGTATATACACACATAGTAGAGGGAGGTGAGGAGAAGAGGATTTACACCGAAATATAAGTGGTTCAGCCAATCAGGCCTACGTCCACTGTGCAAGTGTGTGATTAATATCACTGTATGAGGGATCTAATGGCCATAGATACAAGCTCTCAAACTTTCTCTCTCTACTGTGTATTTGAACAGAGTTTCAGCTAGGGTTGCTCCTTTTGAATCCTTCGCATGGTAGAGGATGACCTCTATATATGTACATGGGGGGTGTAATGTACCCCCTATGCATGCAATGAGCATGTGTGTGTTGATCCAGCCAATCTAAAGAAGGCATCTATCACTGTCACATGTAGAGAATGATGATGAAATATTCCCCCTATGTGTGGGGAATGATTTGTTACAACTGACTTGTGTCCACGTGTCCTTATCCACATGTCAATAGGTGCTCGACCATCATGCTTGATCATGACCTTGGCCTGGGAGAAGCTGAGGTTGATAAAGTGTAGCTGCTTATTCAATTCGAGATAGGTTATGAAGGTCTCGGCTTAAGTGAAGTCGAGGTTAAGATTTAGGGTCGTCCTGGGCCAAGGTTGAGCTGGCATGTACCTGGAACATCGACTGATTTACTGATGAGGTTAACCTTGGTAGAAGTACGGCTTACCGCAACCTCGGTCAACCCCTGGCCGAGGTTGTCATTCCCAGGTGAACTGAAGTGCTGCTGACCCTTATGATATGTGTAGTGTCCCTTTGATGAAGTTGGTGGTAGTGTCAGCCGGGGCCGACCTTGCCATAGCCGAGGCCTGTTGTTATGGATCCAAGGCATTTCCAACCTCGGCAATGTCTTGGCCGAGGCGGTAGTTTATGGGCCGAGGTGACACTTGGGGCATATCTAAGGCTGTGTTTCGGCCGGATCGGATCGAATCGGATCGGAAAATGACCTTTCGAAAAAAATTCCAAATTTTTCGGAAATAAAATATTTGTTCCAATTTCCTATCCAATTTTTTCGGAAAATCAAAAAAGTTTCCAAATTCGGAAAAATCAGAAAATCGAAAAAAATCGAAAAAAATCGGAAGTTCAAAAAATATACAAAAAATTCAGAAATTTTGGAAATTCCAAAATTTTAAAAAAATTAATATAGGATTTTCGATTACTCGAAATTCTCATTTTAAAGAAATCGAAAAAAATATTTAACCCAATATGTAAATATGTAAGAATTTGACCATTTTTTTCATTGGTGTAGAGGATAGAGGGATATTATATTTTTATAGAGGACTTTTTGGGCCTCTCTTCCTCTTCTAGCCGATGAGAGACACATGAGAATGTTTTAAAAAATAGAAAAATTGGAAATCGGATCGGCGTAGTTTTGGAAAATCGGATCGGAAAAATCGAAAAATCAGAAATTCATAATTATTTTCAATTTTTTATCTGATTTTTTTCGAAAAAATCGGAAATCAGAAAATCAGAAATCGGAAACCTTATATACGTTCCAAAATCGAAAAATATCGGATCGGATATCGAAAAAATCAGAATGTTCGAAAAAAACACAGCCCTAGGCATATCACTTAGCTTTATCTTTAAGCGAGAAGGGGAAGAGTTTGAGACGGATCACCTATTGTGTGCAAGTTTGATCATTGAGAGTATCGCACACATCCTCCAATTCCCTAATGTGAAGGTATGGCTTTTTAGAATCCGTACCATGGTAATGGGGTAACATCTGGATCATCCCATTTTTAAAGAGAAATTGACTGGCATTATATGGGAGTATAATGCATCCCAGACTGATAGTGCGCTCGGGATATAAAAATTCTCTCAACGGGCGGTATGGGAACTCTTCCTCACCGGTGGCTGCACTACCGTGTTGTGACATCTCTCTCCCTCTTAACGACTCGGCGCTCTCACTTGGTGTGCTTGAAGTATGATCGGAGGTGTGTCCTAAGAAGGAAAATGGAGTGTTGTTTGAGATTGTGTGTGACGGTGTGGGAGGTGGAATCCAGAACTGTGGGGCGTTAGGAGTGTGGGGGCTATCGGGGTTGTACTCAACTATTGGATTTTCGTGAATGCTGGTTGGAGTATTATGGGGTGTGGGAGTGAATTCAGAATTTTGCATTAATAGCTTGTAAGAGATGATGGTGAATCTTTTTGTGCTTTTTGAAATTTTTATATGTTTTTGGATTTTTGGAAATTTTTGGTCAAAGCTTTAGATTGACTCGATCTAATCGTAAGTCTACCTAAATCCTCGGAAACGGCGCCAAAAACTTGGCGCGGCTCAGAAAGTGTCTCTAATGTGCATTCACTCTAGGCTCAAATGCAAGCCTGTCACGTTAGTCATAAACCCGGTAAGTCGGGATCGTATCCACAGGGAAATAGGACAACGAAGTTGTAACGACTGGAAAAACGAAGAAATCTTAACTCTGACTCTAAAAAGAAAAAGGAAAAAAAATTTGGTTTTGAGAATGGACTACAACTAAGTGCGATTATGAAATTATGAAAAAAAATGCAATTATACTTAATTACCTAAAATACTGATGAAGAATGATTTGAAACTTTAAACTATATGATGAGAGAAACAGGACGGGAATACAATCCCCCAACCCTAGTGTATTGCAGTTATAATACTAATCGTAAATTTAACTGATTAATTTGACCCCGAATTTAGTACTCCCAAGCATTACGTATATGAGGTTCAAGCTCGCATCATACTTAATCTGAGGACGAGTAAATCGGTATCGCGATAGTGACACTCGAATTACATTCTAAAGCATCCCAGTTACCAAGAAGCAAATGAGATCTAAAGATCTACAATTGTTGTGTTCCTACGTGATACGGTCGTAATCAATAACTAAATTCAGAGGACTAATGTTATACACATGCAACTAACACATCAGGTTGGGTTCATGTATCCCGGCCTTAGAAAATCTAGCCTAGCATGCTGAAACTAATGAAAACAGTTTTTGAGTTGCAGAAAATCATGATTAATCTAAGGAAAACTTTGTGAATTGATGTAGAACAGAATCAAAAAGAGGAAATAACTCACTAATCTCACTCAAGCAGTAACAGCAACAATTAAGAAAACTTGTAATCAAATAATTTCTGAATGAATCTTCACTATTGGAATTAAAACTGGAAATTCTATCTAAACTAGGGTTTCTGGAAAAGAATGAAAAATTAACTAAAATTCTCCGTGAAAACAATGATAATAAAATTCGTTTTTATACCCTACAAGAATTCATGAATTTTTGTTGCACTAGGACTCTTTTTAGGAGAAGATAAGATTACAAAATCTCGATACCCGGACCGGTCCGGGTCTTAGGCAGATCGGTCTGCCTATTGATGCGGATTGATTCTTTTAATTTTCTGGCGGACCGGTCCAAGTGTACAGGTTCTTTTATTTTTCATCCTTCTTCGGTTTGCTTTCGATCCGGGGTCTTCTGGAGTATGGCACAGCGGACCGGTCCGGGTTTTAGGCGGGTCGGTCTGCCTGTTTAACTTTTTTCTCAACTTTGACTGCTCATATCTTTTGTTCTGGGACTCCGATTGAGGTGACGTTTCTTCCTATGTGCTCAAGAAAGTGATATCTTCACCTTCTCTTTAGGTACCTCATCCGAATTCCGGGTAAAAATTGCACTTTTCCCTTTTGAATTTCCTTCTTGTCCTTCTCGATTCTTCCGGTTCTTTATTTCGTTTCTCGACATCAAATACCTGTAAAAGCAATACGAAATACCAGAAACTCGGTGCACTCGTTAGGGTAAGTCAGTAACAAGATTATGAGATAAATTCAAATCGATTACGTTGTTGGTGGAGCTAAAAGTAACTAAATTAAGGGATAAATTGGAAAGAATTTATGCCTAATCAATTATGGATTAACAATTACTTCAGTAGTGCAATTATGCATTTTTTTCCAACACTTGTTATTTATTTAGAATGATGATGTAAATAAGGATTTATCTTAAGAAAGATGTCATATATTGTGATTTTCATAAATATTTTTCAATATGGGTTGTAGGCTGTTTTTTTCTTTTGATAATTGTGAGATCATGCCAGGATAGGCTATAGGTTTTACCTTTATCGATAAACTATAAGTAATGCCTCTCATCGACAATATAGGTATTATGATACAAAACTTTAGATTATCCATTTTATTACCATAGATATTAAGCTACAGATACAATAAATTATGTCTTTCATCAATAGTGTGTAACAACCCATCCTAATTAGACTTTAGTCCCTTGAATAGATTACAAGTAAACCCTAGACTTTAACCAAATTATAAAAATTCCCTTCAAGGAAATATTTGGTTAACTTACACTTTTCTATAGCAATTAAACCCCAACTTTCACTCAAATTTTATTCCAATGACTTGTATTTTGTAAATATCAGGAATTTATCCATTATGTATGAATACTTGCACATAATCCGCTAAACATTTAAAAAATAATTTAAATGCCTTAAAACCTATACAAAACTATTCAAGGACCCAAACTAAAACCTAAACTTAGTACCCTTTTCCCCTAATGACATGGCACCAGTTGGATTGCCCACATGGGTTGTACCATGTGGGGCATCCATGGTACCAATTTAGCATACAAATAAGCCTTGGTGAAACTCGTGTCATTTCATACCCATCTCCACCTTCAAAATGACCAATCAAAATCTTCCGACGAATTTTATAAATACAATCCTCACCTCAATAAAAACTCAGCCCATTTGAAAACTTTTCCAATTGTAAAATTTTACCATTTTTTGTATTTTCATGTGTTAGTTAACGTGTGTATGCATGAAATATCTCAAAAACTAGAAAACTCCATTAAAGCTTGAGATTTGATGGTGGATTTTTCTTCCTTGACATTAGACCAGCTTCAAAGCGAGGTAAGTTGAGCTTAGGTTCTAAGGAACCTAGGTGAAAGGTTTAATTGAACCAAGAATAGGTGTTAATACCTCAAATTGAAGCAAGAATTTTTGGGCCTGGAATTTTTACAAAACAAATTAAAGAGTTTTGCTCAACCAAAATCCCTCAAACTAGGATTGTTTTTATACATTATCAACATAGAACAAAACCATTTTAATGCCAGAATAAGAATTATATCTCTCAGTCACTTATGTTTAGTAAAAAAAATCCATTTTTATAGAAAATCAATAGCTCAATTTAGCCCACCAAAATTCTTGAAACAAATATGATTGGATTCCTCTTCAAAGCTTATACAATTTTCATTTACAACCCAACTCAAATGGACTCAAAAAACATCTCAAATTTGAGGTTGAAGTTTTAAAACCCTAAAGTCAAATGGTCGAAGGTTGAAAATGAGTGGGTTACGTGCATGCAAGTGAGAGTCAAACCAGGCGCAGGAATTATTTGACTAAGCGCGTGAGGGCACGTCTCCAATCAGAAAATTTTGTTTTTTTCCAAAAATTCTATTTTTTTAATTCTAAATAAAATGGTATGTTACATCACCCTATTTGGATCCTAGAAAAGAATCTTCTCGAGAAAACTAGTTTTAAAGTTTAAAACTAAATTTTAATTTTACACACAAACCCCTAATCACTTTTCCAAGTATTCCAAAACACTCCCAAATTTTTTCTATAAATTCTTTAGTTCAAATAAAGTTCCTTTGTCTATTGTCATTAAATCCAAATTCAACTAGAAATAAAGAGAAAAAATATTCTAAAAGATTTTAAAAATTATATATTATACCATTTAAGTTATATTTGCACTGAAACTTCTTACAAGTTAGTATCCTAATACATCATATAGGCATTCTTTTAGGCCTTTATGACCTAGTTACACTCTCCATGATTTCAGACTATCCAGTCAACCCCATTGAATTAGACGCAAAAACTCAAAATTTGAAAATTCAAAGTAGGTGATTTTAATTTTGAGTATTAAACAAATTGAGCTTATGTATTTCACAATTACTGATTGTTACATCACTTCGGGATAATGTTGAACTTATATTTCAATTAGGAACTCATTTGTGCAGTTCATGTTTATTCCGTATATTAGTTCTCTCTTAATTTCAATTATCCCTAAACTCGATAAAAAATTACAACTTACGATTTCAGTAAAAACCACTGAACTCTCTTTTGTACCCTTAATTGTAGTATAACAATGTAATCTACTACACCAAACGCATATTACCCTTCAATTTATGATTATTATAAATTAAACTCCTAGTAGCTTACCTTACGATTTATGTATTAGATCCCGACATACCAAAGCTGTTATAATTGGCGTGTATGACTCAGATGTTCAGTGCCTAGTTTTTATTTTTTACATATGTATAAGTTCCATTATACATAATTATGTCAAGCCTTTATTATTATTATTATTATTATTATTATTATTATTATTATTATTATTATTATTATTATTATTATTATTATTATTATTATTATTACTATTATTATTATTATTATTATTATTATTATTATTATTATTTTCGAAATAATTTGGGATTGGCTATCAAATCTATGATATGCTTTGGATGATATTGTAATTGTATGTCTATGTAATTTAATCCCCTATTACCAATCATTTTTGGGTTATCTTATTATAGTATGAACACTTATCTTTGTGATGTGATACATAATGTATCCGACTACACTCCACCATATTATTCATTTACATATCATTAGACGCCAGTATACCCCCGACAGTTCTATTATATTTTAGTTTGTCTTTAGATTTTATCATATCAATATTAAATATATTTCCTCCCATAACTTGTATAGAAATAACAAATTTTTACTTGGCATGTTTGTTTAATTTTTTTCCTACGTGATGGATGACAAACTTGAAGAGGATGAGATACTTGCCGCATGTTTGGATTTTTATTTTATATTACCTCGAAAAATATTTTTGATTGCGTATGTATGGGTGGTAGCTGACAAGGATGGTGGTCCCTGTTGGAATATCTATGCCGCAACTTTTCAGATCTTACGATTCCTGAATGTTTTCTGCCACTTTTACCTTATATGTGGCATGTACGAATAATTATATTTCTGTTTATTTCAGACTCATCTATGTAATAAGATGCTATGCATCTCCCTAATAAAAAAAAGATTTTGAATTCCATTCCATTTAATTTATTTGTTATATTTATTTCACACTTTACTTACCATTAAAAACATAAAATTCACATATGTGACATCATGGTATGAGAGCATCACTTGTTCTTATGCCTATACGGGACCAAATACAAGAATCTTCTACCCGTGACTTATATGATTATTCCTCTAAATATTTTTTTCATCACATTTGGTGACTCATATTGTTTTGCTGCAATGAACAGTTGGGATGATATTTACCTTCATATTCGTGGTTCGAATCTTGAAAGGTCTTAACGGCATATTAAAGAAGTTGGCTATGCAAAGATTTGTCAACACATAAGGAGCATTTATCGTGACTGGGTCATTTCTACTCTTGAGGTCAAATACTGTGTTCTTATTGATCGCCTTATGGGAGAGGTTCAAGAAACTAGATAGGAAAATAGATTCTCCAAAGATCTTCAGATTCTTCAACAAGCAATCCATCTTTTACGGGATGTAAAACCACCTAATGAAGTTACAATCGCACCCCCCGGCTCGATAGTCAACTAACCTTCTTTTTCTACTACTACTGCTATCTTTACCCCCACGAAAACCCGTACTTCCCCATATGATTGAGACCCATTTGAAGATGACCCAGATCTCGAAATTGACGAAATATTTCCTCAAATCTCTTACAAACTATTTCTTAAATATGATCGTAAATAAAACAAATCTATAGGTGTGTGTGCAAGTAGATGAAACCCATATTCCCAAATGACTACAATAGTTGTTATTGTAAAAAACTAGATTTGATCTAATTAATTAATCATAGATAAATATGATTAAAGAAATAAGATAAGATATTTTTAAAGTGATTCAGCCTTAATAAAATGGCCTACGTCCACTATTTTGAATTACGGGGTGTCTTGCCTTGATCTCAATTATGTTTGCTTGGTTGGATTACCCTTCCATGAGGGTATTGAAATGTATTTATAGCCTTTGGGCTATCAATGTGAATAGATAATATGCCGTTATCGAATAGGCATATACATATGTACATGGTAAGGAATGATTGTAATACAAGAAGACTTGAATCTGTCTAGTCACTTGGTCTTCCAAATAAGTTGCTCGGTATACTGAGTAGCTTGGTATGCTAAGTAGCTCGGTAGATTAAGTATCTCGGTACCTGATCTTGTGCATGTTGGATGACGCGTGTCTCTATATAATTGGTCCATGTCAGATGACTAATTTTTGTATCAACAGAATCCCCCAATGTTTCATAGTTGAGGTTAGATGTGAGAGTGTGGAACATTTTACTCAAAAAGTTACTCTGGCATATTTTCCTTATCTTGATTAATTTCAAGCCTTCAACACTTGTAAAATTTTTCCACTTTTCATAATAGTTTTGAGCACGAAATGGCAAATTTGTAAATATTTTGAATTCTGACGATCGCTTGGGTATCTATGTCTTTCTCCTTTGATTAGCCGCTGAGAGCGCAACCGTCGCCATCTGTGATCATTACTTTTCTCATTTTCCGAGGCGGCATATATAAAGGCGGCAAAATACGATTGTCTTCCAATTTTTGCCATTTTGTTTCCAAATTCTTTGTTTTCTCATTTTTCTTCTTACGAACGTTGTTTCTATCATCTACCTTAGTTGATTCCTTAATCGTCTGTAAGAATCTCTTCCTTCTTTCTTCTATCTTTCCTTTAATCATCATGGTTTACCTTATCAAGTATTTGGATAAGTTTGGATAATATTTTGTAATGCATTATTGGGTTGATTTGGGGGAACCTACTTATCCTTATAACTTATTTCATTTAGCTGAAGGACACTGGTTTTCTTCTAATTTTGTAGCAGATTGTGGTTTTTCTTTCCTGCCTAATCCCCTGTGTTTGGAATTTTGCTAAACTTTTGATATTGTCCCTGCAAAAGTAGTTCTAAATACATGGAGGGTTGTTAATGGCATACACATAGGCTGAATCAAATTCAAGGAAGTCATCTTGGGATTCCTGAAATTATGTTTTGTCATAAATGGGTCACTAGCGACACCACCTTTTATTTAAAAACTAGGTTTGTTAACAGAACCTTAGTAGTCCATCTCCCTGATTCTAATAGGGATTATTTTGAACATGGGGTTGTGATGAAAAAATGCCAACACCCTCCATTAAATGGGAATGATGTGTACCAAGGTCCCGGATGTCCTCCTTATGGCAATGGGATAAGTTGTTCTTTTATTTTTTAAACAAGCTCTATTTTTATTTGATAAAATGTGCCACTGACTCTTGTTTTCTTCATTTTTTAATTTGCAGTTGACAGTAAAAGAAAATCCCCCAAAGTGAGTGATATTAATATAAATGATTTGACTTTTACCTGGGGTTTGCATCAATCAGTTGCTGGGAGCACGTGAGAGATGCCTCTTGTTTATTGAAATATAGGAATACCAATTCCTTTTTTATTGATCGTCCTACTTATCCTCCTTTGGTTATTGATCTTGAGCATGTTCTAGCATCTTCTTCAGCTATTGAATAATCTTGTTCAGATTTGTCTACCTCCAATGTTGATTTGATGACGAAGAAGAGGAGAATGCCTGATCTATTTACCAAGATTGTTCCTGGTGCGGATGGGGCCAAAAAGAAAAAAGAAGATGTCCCAGCCAAAGGGACTAAGAAAAATGATGTTGCTCCATCTGCTGGGGCAATTTCACCTGTTAAAGGAGATACCAAAAATCCCCCTGTTGTTCAAAAAGAGGAAGCACCTTCAATTAAAGAGGTTGTTGTTGTTCGAAAAGAGGTATCACCTTTGATTAAAGAAGATGCACCTTTCAGAAGATTGAGAAAGGGTCTTTCTAAGAAGACCGTTGATGTTACTGCTCAACCTACTGGGGTTGAAATACCTTCCTTGAAGGTTGGTCCTCTAGCATTCATTACTCCTGATTTGGCCAGGAAATTGATTTGGTCTGGAACTATTCTTAATCACAGAGCTGCTGAGACCTCTACTCCTCGAGGAAAAGTCTCTGATTTGGCAGCCCAACACCTTGCATCAGTAAGTGTCATTATACCCTGTCATTTCAATTCAGCTTTCAATTTTCATATTCTAACTTGAGTTTTTATTTGTCTTGCAGTTTTTAGTGTATTTCAATAATATCTTGGAGAACAATGAAGCTATCAATGTTGCTTCCTCTTCTAGTGAAGTAGAAGAATCCTTTGTTGGGTTATAAAAATATTTGGAAGAGTCCCGCCAGAAATACGAGGATGATAAAACCTCTTGGGAGAATAAAATCAAGGATTATAAGATAGCCCAACAAAAGGTTGTGGATGCTATAAAGAAGGTTGATCTAGCTCGGCAAAAAACCGTTGATACTTCCAAGGAGGTAAAGGGGAAATTGAAGGTTGCCATTACCAGCAAGGAGGAAGCTGAGGGAAAGCTTGAAGAGGCTGAATGGCGTAAGAAAGATCTTGAACAGAAAGTAAAATATGTTAAAGATCTTCTTAGGGAAAATACTTCCTTGGAGAGGATGAAGAACAGGTCTGCTATGAATAAGTCCTTTAGCTCTGGATGGGAGAAAGGGTGGAACAAAGTTATAACTGCTGCCTCTGCTCAAATGGAGTATGCAAGTTTGAAATTCTTCAGGGATGGATGGGTTACAGTGTTGAAAGAGTTGAACGTTGCTGAAGACTCTGAATTATTTCAGAAATATGTCCACGGACCTCCTCTTGCCATTGAAGAAGAAGAAGAAGAAGAAGAAGAAGAAGAAGAAGAAGAAGAAGAAGAAGAAGAAGAAGAAGATGATGAAGTTGGATCTGATGAATCTACTTTCATGATAGTAGAACAAACACCTGCTACCACTATCCCTCAATCTTCTGAGCAAGCTCATCAGATAACTACTTCTTCCTAGCAACATCAGATACCTTTCGAGCAACTTCAGTAACCAAATCCTTCTTCAAAATTAGCTGACGATGTAGTGGGGAATAAGGAGAAGGTGTAATATTGGTCAAAAACCTTTTGTTTTACCCTGTTTTTGTTCCTAAGGTTGTACTCTCATCCATTATGATAAAAAAAAATTGACTTGTTATTTATCTGAATTTATCCTCTATTGTTAAATATAGCTAGGTTGTTGTTGACTTGTTATTACTTTTGCTTGCAAGTTTATTGCCAAGATGGAACTATTATCAGCTCATGATACAGGGTTGATGAAGAAGTGTATAGATTACTTCAAAACTGGTCATGCAGATTTTACTGAAGCATAAATAATTGACATTCTTGGTCCTCATGCCTCTGAATGAGTAATTGAGGCTTACAAATATTTGAAATGTTTACTTGATCGTGCAGTAGAAAATAACATATCTTACTACAAAATGATTGATGATCTCCAAATAATGATGGAAGAACATCAACTGAATACAAAGAAGCCACTGCACTTCTTCATGAAGGTAATGAGAAGAAATACCAAGAGTCAAGTCCTGATCGTGGTTATGACAAATTTATCTATGCCCATAATAAAAGAGAGAGTGTGCTGAAACTTGAAATTGAGGAGCATAGAAACATTACCAAATTGTTAGAGGAAAAAAATATTGCTTTAAGAGAAGAACTGAGACAGCTAAAGTGACACACTCCAACCCATTGACTTATAATTAAGTTTGAAAGTCAAAGTGAGTCAACCCATGATTAATTTAACCAAACCATAAGCACAAATTTTAATTTTAGAGTCATCATTGTAAATCCATATAACTGAAAACCTTTTTACAACATTAGAGTAGTCAGGCCCATAAAAACTTGCTTGAAGGATAATTTAACTTAATTACATCATTTACATTAAACCAAATCTTAATTTCTCCCATTCTTGATGAACCCAACCCGACATCCAAGATTTGACAGTAACATCGCGTTATTTGAAAAAAATGTGAACATGGGAACCGTGAGTAAAATAGCCCAGCGAATGCATCACTACTATACTACTGTATGAATTTAAATGGAATAAATCATGTCCATATAATTATATATTAACTCATCCGGATCATTCATAATGAATGACCAACTTTTCCGAATCATGATTCACATATCCTATCTAAATAGACAATTCTCCCCCATTCCTGGTCGAGGAGTAACCCCTTGTCATTAATAGACAAATCTCCCCCATTTCGGGTTGGGGAGTAACCTCCCATTTCGGTAAACCAAAATGAACTTTTTATATTCATTACATTATGATCATAAATATAATTATGTAACTTTCCATGACTATACGATGACAATATAATTCCACTTAAGTCACATTCCATGAAACATGAGTGAAGACAAAACAATGGTGCACATATTGATAAAGTTATGAACATTCAACCGTAGGAAATAACTCATAAGGAATTTATAACTAAACCCAAGTAAATATGAAATCATACTTCTCAATGTATACACACATGAAATATGTACTCAAAATACTCTTTGGAAAGAGGAGATAACAATATTCCTTTATGGGTTATCCAGTATGGCCTCAATTTATTGTCCTTTATACTCAACCATCCTATATTCCAAAATTTTTAAATATAGGTGTCCAACCTTATCAATATGAAAACATATATGAATATACTTTCCAATACAAGTGACAGTGTAATATTTCAAGCTTCCAAGAGCAAGTTATGACCATTTCTGTTCAATACAAGAAATCTTCCCTACAAGCTCTTCTATTGTTCCTTCAACTTCCAAGAATTTTCATAATTTTTCTCCAACATAACTTTCCATTATTTTTAACCCATTTTCAGTAAACATATTTAATAGTACGTAATTAATGTTTCATAATTTTTTTACTTCATTTTCTATGTCTAAAGCTTGACTAAACTCAAGACATACTGAAATGAAATATACAAACATCAACTATGTACCAATTTGAAATCATCATTACGGCCTAACCACAAGCACATCAATTCTAATTTTCGAATAAAATATGAATATATGAGTCTACTTTCATATCCAATTTGAATTTCTGAATTACAGTCATCACACAAAAACATATGCAAGTTTGAATACAAGGGGTTTCAATACAAAGCAATATGCCCTATAAACACTACTTATCTCACATATGATCCAATAGATATTATCACAAAGGATAATGGAATTTTAATCAATAATTCACGATTTATATACTTTGAAATAAGTATAATACACGATTAAAACAATATTAACACATAATTTTACCTTGGAAACACCTTAAGAATTTTCTTGGAATTCTTTTCCTAGCTTTTAATGTAACCCTTTCTTCCTTAACTTCTACTTTCTCTTTCCTCAATCTAAAAACCCTTAAAATTGAACCTAGGCTTAATTTTCCTGACGAAATAGGTTATAAGAAGAGTTTTAAGTCAGCCAAGTCTTCCTCCCAATCCATCCAATCAAATTAAAACATTTGGTTTACTAAAAGACAATTTACCACTTAAAAGGAATGGAAAGATTTTCCCTTTGTTCGTAAATTCAGTATAACTCCTTACTCAGAGATCCATTTGATGATCCGTTTATTGTGTCACAAACCTAACTCATATATCTACAACTATCTAGCTTTTACCTGGAGTCAATTGTTACATTATAAGGGTCAAAACTAGTCTCTAACAGGAATATTTCTACCAAAAACAAACCAAATTTTGTGTTTGTAAATAATTCGACATTTCATGATTTATGAAAGTAGGATTAGACTAAACATAATGACTTAACATTAGGTATAATAATAACATATTATTCATATCTTATAATATAAGCATTATCTAAGTGTAATTTATAATAATTATATTCGGGTTGTCACAACTTCCCCCCCATCGAAATTTTCATCCCCGAAATTTAATATAAAGGTCACTTACCAAACAAATGGGGATACTATTGCTTCATGCTATCCTTAATTTCCCAAGTTGATTCTTTAACCCCATATATCATCCACATAACTTTAACTAAGGGAATAACTTTATTCCTCAATATTTGCTCCTTACGATCAATAATTTACATCGGTTCCTCGATGTATGACAAGTCTTCTTTCAGTTCAATAGGTTGTGTTTTCAATTGATGAGATGGATCTCCCAAATACTTATGAAGCATCGATACGTTAAACACATCATGTAAATGGGACAAGTCCAGAGGTAAGGCTAATCTATACGCCAGGGTCCCAATTCTTTCCAGCACTTCCTATGGTCCAATGCATCTTGGACTTAGTTTCCCGTTTTCCCCAAAATCTCATGACACCCTTCCATGGTGAAATACATAGGAATAAAAAATCTCCCTTCTGAAATTCCAATGGATACTTCTTTTTATCTGCATAAAATTTCTTCCTGCTTTGCGCTATCTTTATCCGTTCCCGAATCATTTTTACCTTTTCTATTGTCATATTTATCAATTCAGGACCCAAAATTTTCCTTTCACCTACTTTATCCCAACACAAAGGTGTTCTACATCTCCTCCCATATAAAGCTTCATATGGAGCCATACCAATGGTGGACTGATAACTATTATTATACGATAATTCCATCAATAGAAAATGATCATCCCAACTACCTTTGAAGTCAAATACACAAGCTCGTAGCATGTCTTCTAATATTTGAATCGTCCTTTTTGATTGCCCATCGGTTTGTGGATGAAATGCAGTGCTGAACTTCAAACTTTTGCCCATGGCATTTTGTAGACGAGGCCAAAACTTAGAAGTCAACGTTGGATCTCTATCTGATAGAATTGACACTGGTGCCCCCTGTAAATAGATAATCTCATCAACGTACATACGTGCATACTTGTCAATAGTGTAGGTGGTCTTAGCTGGAAGAAAATGGGCCGACTTCGTCAATTTATCTATAATCACCCAAATAGAATCATGCCCATTTGGTGATCAGGGTAATCCTATAACAAAATCCATCGTTATATGCTCCCACTTCCATTCTGGAATAGGCAATGACTGTAATAATCATGTCGTCTTCTGATGCTCCGCCTTTACTTACTGGAATACTAAACATTTAATTACGAATTCTGCAATCTCACATTTCATATTGTTCCACTAGTAATACTCTTTCAAATCTCTGTACATTTTGGTACCTCCCGGATGGACAGAGTAAAAAGAACTATGTGACTCTTCTAATATATCCTCCTTCAAGGGTGGATCATTCGGTACACAAATCCTATTTTTATAACACAACGATTCATCATTCTTAATCTCAAAGTCGCTCTCTTTACCATCCAGGACATCTCGTTTCCTCTTCTCAAGGAATGGATCACTGCTCTGCAAATTTCTTATGCGTTCTGCCAATATAGGTCTCACTCTGACATATGCTAATAAGCCTCCCCTTTTTGAAAACATTAATTCAATCCCCATTGATTCCAAGCCAAGAATATTTCTAACACGTGCGCATTGTATGCAACCAAGAATTCCTAATATTTTTGACTCAAAGCATCTGCTACTACATTGACCTTACCAGGATGATGATGAATGGTACAATCATAGTCTTTAATAAGCTCTATCCAACGCCTCTATCTAAAATTCAGTTCTTTTTGTGTAAACAAGTATTTTAAGTTTTGATGATCCATATATATCTCACAAGTTTCTCCATACAAGTAATGTCTCCATAACTTCAAATAAAACATAATAGCTGCTAACTCCAAATCATGTGTAGGGTAGTTTCGTTCATGTTTCTTTAATTTTCTGGAAGCATATGCTATTACCTTCCCATTTTTCATAAGAACACATCCTAATCCCTAAAATGAAGCGTCTGTATAGATCACAAAAGACTCATTCCCATATGGAATAGTAAGTGTAGGGGCTGAAACCAATCGATTCTTTAATTCTTTAAAACTCCTCTCGCATTCTTCATCCCATATAAACTTCATTCTTTACGAGTCAATTTTGTCAATGGTAATGCTAGTGCTGAGAATCCCTTAATGAATCTGCGATATTAACCTGCCAATCCTAGGAAACTCCTAATTTATGTCACATTCTTAGGATTTTCCCATTCAACGATTGCTTTCACCTTCTTTGGATCAACATATATCCCATTTCGCGAGACAACATGCCCTAAAAACACAATTTCATTCAACTAAAACTCACACTTGTTGAATTTAGCAAATAATTTCTTCTCTCTCAAAATCTTTAATACAAGTCTAAAATGTTTCTCATGTTCCTCCATGCTACGCGATTGAATCAACACATCGTCTATGAATAAAATCACAAATGAATCAATGAAAGGGTGGAATACCCGGTTCATCAAATCCATAAAAACTGCTGGAGCATTAGTTAATCTAAATGGCATCACCAAAAACTCATAGTACCCATATCGAGTCTAAAAAGCTGTTTTGGAAATATCATTATCCTTTACTTTCAATTAGTGGTAACCCGATCTCAAATAGATCTTTAAAAATATCGTGGCCCCCTGTAATTGGTCAAACAAATCATCGATACGAGGTAGAGGGTACTTGTTTCTAATGGTCACCTTATTCAATTGCCGATAATCAATACATAATCGCATTGTCCCGTCTTTCTTTTTCACAAATAACACTGGGGCTCCCCATCGAGAAACACTAGGCTGATTAAAACCTCTGCTTATGAGATCTTGTAATTTCACTTTCAATTATTTCAACTCTGTTAGTGCCATTCTATATGGAGCAAGGGAAATTGGACCAGTACTTGGAATTAATTCAATCGAAAACTCTACTTCCCTATCGGGTGGCAGTCCTGACAATTCCTCTAGGAAGACATTAGAAACTTCTCTAACTACTGGTATATCTTCAGTTTTAAGTTCTTCTTTACTAACATCAACAACATAAGCTAAATACCATGTACAACCTTTACGCAATAACTTTCTACTCTTAATTACTGAGATAAGATAATTAGGGACAACATTCTTTTCTCCTATAAACTGAAACTCAGGTTCACCAGGAAGATAAAATGTAACTTCATTTCGAAAGAAATCAATGGAAGCATGATACGATGATAACCAATCCATCCCCAATATAATATCAAGATCTTTAATGGCCAATGGTATCAAATCAACATAGAAATCTCATTCCCCCATTCGTAATACATAATCTTTATAAACATACTCAACCAGAATTACACTTTCCATTGGGGTAGAAATATATAAGGCACAATTGAGAAATGAACATAGTCTACCCAAATGTGAAATAATATGCAATGCTATGAACGAATGCGTAGATCCAGGATTAATGAGTGCATGTAAATCTTTATTTGCAATAGAAAGTTTAACTATAACCACTTTGGGTGTATCATGGTCATCTTACAGCATCATCGCAAACACTCTTCCTCATGTTCTTGATCCAGTTGCTTGTTTTGTAACTCTTCCCTGGTGGCACTTCCTGGAGAGGATACTTTATGAGGCCCCACACTACTAACTGAAACTTCTCTTGATAACATAGGATAATTCTTTCTCAGATGTCCCTTCTGATGACAGTTAAAACATTTTATAGTCAGTAACTTTGGGCAATTTCTCTTTATATGCCCTAATGTTCCACAAAAGAAACAAACATTCAGATATCCTTGTGCTAAAACTCTTAAACCTCTCCCACCAATAGGTTCACCTTTTTGCGCACTACCTCCCATACCTCTACCATGCTCGGATTTTTTCCCTCCAAGTCTCTAATCTTCTGTACCACTACCTTTTTGATAATTTAGATCAAATCTGCTTCTCTGTACACCGCATGCTCGATTCCCTCTTGATGCATTCACGTCCTTTTCTACCAGCATGGCTTTGTTCACCAATGATGAATAATTAACAGTCTCTAAAGCCGACAATCATGATTTAATGACTAACTCAAGTCCATCGAGAAATCGCCTTTGCATATCTTCCTCATTCCGTATAAACCTCAAAGCAAATTGAGATAAGGCTATAAGTTTAGCTTCATATTCTTTAACTATCTTACTCCCCTGATTCAACACAAAATATTCCTTCTCCTTTTATTTTCGATACATTGGGGGAAAATATTTGTCATACAAGGCTTTAACAAAAGCATCCCATGAGATCATATTCCCGCCTCCTGGAGTAATCAACAAATGTTTTGTGGCATCCCACCAATATTTAGCATCTCCTTTCAAAATATACGTCGCCAAGGTCACTCATTGATTTTCAGGCATTCTCATTACCCCAAAAATAAGTTCAATCTCTTTAACTCATACTTTTTCCTCTGCTGGATCAACTTCTCCTTCAAAGAGGGTGGATTCATTTTAATAAATTTCTCATGTGAGGTACTCCTTTCTTCCCGGTGTATCACCTCCTCAGCCCTAGCCAATGTTTGTGCCTCTAGTTGCATGTCTTGTTTTTCTTCCATCTGAGCCATAAACCTAGCTGGTTGCTCTGCCATCAAAGTCATAGCACGTACCATTTTTTGTATATCTTTCAGTTGTTCTGGCTCGGGTTCCACAATTATTTAAACAGGTTGCTCAACCTCCACTTCTGCTGGAATATTTGAAGCCTCATCTTACCTTCTCACATTTACATTCCCTCATTCCATTCTCTTATATCTGAAATGAATCAAAGATATAACAACATACATATATACATATTTTTCCTAACATAATCGTTAGTATCAGACAAAATATATTTCTAACATTCACTGCCAAATCTAAACTCTTCAAACTCCATAACCTCTAAAACCTAGGTTGTGATACCAAAAGCTGACACACCCCAACCTAGTGACTTATAATTAAGTTTGAAAGTGAAAGTGAGTCAAACCATGATTAATTTAACCAAACCACAAACACAAGTTTTAATTTCAGAGTCATCATTATAAATCAATATAACTGAAAACCTTTTTACAACATTAGAGTAGTTATGCCTATAAAAACTTGCTTGAAGTATAAGTT
This sequence comes from Sambucus nigra, assembly GCA_949130495.1. Classification (NCBI taxonomy): domain Eukaryota; kingdom Viridiplantae; phylum Streptophyta; class Magnoliopsida; order Dipsacales; family Adoxaceae; genus Sambucus; species Sambucus nigra. The sequence continues at coordinate 442,715,987 of OX422218.1, read as the reverse complement.
AACTTAATTACATCATTTACATTAAACCAAATCTTTGTTTCTCCCGTTCCTGGCGAACCCAACCCAACTTCCTAGATTTAGAAGTGACATCGCGTTACCTGAAAAAAATGTGAACATGGGAACCATGAGAAAAATAGCCCAGTGAATGCATCACTACTATACTACTGCATGAATTTAAATGGAATAAATCATGTCCATATAATTATGTTGTTGATGCAAAAAACTGGACCGAATCCCATTTTTATGATCACAGATAAATGGATAAAAGAAATCCAATCAAGCACATGAGAGACAAAGATTTTTAAAGTGGTTCGGCTATAAGGAAAAGCCTACGTCCACTGTTATTTTATTCCCAGGGCTTTATAATAGTACAATGTGGTGTAGAGAGAGAAAAAGGTGTGTATCTTGTGTATGGTGTCTCTCATCCTTGTCGGATCTCCTCCCCCTCTATTTGGCTAAGGGAATACATGTATTTATAGTGATGGGAGATAAAGAGATTCATTGTATGTAGACATTTATACATTATGTCTACATTCAGCGAATCTAATTGTTGAATTGCTTGGTATGCTATGTGTTGTCATCTACAGTATAAATGTACATTAATGCTCATTAAATGCATAGTCATCTTCATTAATGCACATTAAATGCATAGTTATCCCTTGATCTTCCTGGTTGGTATGCTGACCAACTTTCCTCGGGTGCCGACTAACTCTCCTCGGGGGCCGACCAACTCTCCTCGGGTGCCGACTAACACTCCTCGGGTGCCGACTAATTCTCCTCGAGTGCAGACCAACTCTCCTCGGGTGCCGACTAATTCTCCTCGGGTACTGACCAACTCTCCTCGGGTGCCGACTAACACTCCTCGGATGCCGACCAACTCTCCTGGGTGTCGAATATTGCCACGTAGGATGACATGTGTCCTTTTCTGATTGGTCCTCGTAGATGGAGAATTTTTACGTTAACAGAAGCCCCCAATGCTCCATGCTTGATGGTTTACTTGAAAGGATGGAGTATTTATTCTGCAGTGTTGGTCGGTGCTCATGAAATTCTTGATCTACCTTCTTGATTTGTTCAACATAAAGTGCATTATCTCCTGGACGACATATGATGCAGGCTGATCGATGGATGATAATCTTTCTTTTGAGGAACTCCATGTGCTATGTATCACCCCTGGGAATTCGGATGCAGCCATGCCATAGTATGCAGCTTGTAGCTTATCATAATCTTCAAGTATGTTGATTGGTTTGCTAGACGACCAGCTGCATCCTGTACCGAGCAACTGAGTGCTAACTTCACGTGCTTGATTCTTCTGATTTATGATCCTCTGAATACTTTGTTGAGTAACATACTATCTTTTGAACCCAACTCTTCAATCTGATTAGTACCAAGCTAGTGGTGGACTTCAAAACATTTTCATACAACTTCTTCTTCAATGTTAGTCGGTACAGTAGTAGTAAAGATCTCAGTGCTGTAGATGCTAAATTTGACTTCTGAACTTTAATAGTATGTGCATAATAACTCCTGAATATGCCTCCTGAACTTCTGAATGCACCTCCTGAACTTCTGAATACGCCTCCGTGTGAATTTGTGAAGTTGAATTTGGTGCTCGACTGAATGATGTTATAAGAATGTGCCACCAAATGAACAAATATATCTGTAATAGAAGCCCACAAATGAACAAATACTTTATTGAGCACCTCCTAGATCGACCATCCGTGATGAATATCAGGATGCTCAAAGATCTTAACTTCATAAATTCTCCTCTTGCTTTAAATGATCCACCTGCTGGCCAGGAACCTGTTTCAAAAGCAGAGGGGAAGAAACCAATAGAATGGGAATATTGATGTAATAAATTTGTATGTCATTCTTGATGTATTTTGTTTTTTATTTTAATGAAAGACTTTCATTTTTGTTCGCAATCTTAATTGCTATTGTCTTGTAAAATACTTTACATCTATGCATATGTATCTGTTAAAAAGATAACAATATTGTGTTGTTTGTCGATCAACTTATTGTCGACTAGTTTGAATTTGTGGTAACCATTTGATAAAAAATGATGTTTTGTTTGTCGACCAACTTAGTAAAAAAGTTACGAGTATAAAAAATGTTGCTCGATCACTTTCTCGTTTTCATAAAATGTTTCCGACCAACCAAGGTCGGTTAATTTTCCTTTTCGACCAACTACAGTTAGTGGGTTTTTATCCCCGACCAGCCATAGTTAGTGAATTTTTCCTCTACGAGCAACTTTGGCGCTTTCTGGAATAATCTTACCCCCCGATCAAAATAAGTTTGCATTTCCGAGAATATATTTACCTCCCGACCAACATAAGTTGGCATTTTTAGGAATATTTTGTTTCCTAACCAAACAGGTTGGCATTTTTAGGAATATTTTGTTTCCTAGCCAAACAGGTTGGCATTTTTAGGAATATTTTGTTTCCTAACCAAACAGGTTGGCATTTTTAGAAATATTTTGTTTCCTAGCCAAACAGGTTGGCATTTTTAGGAATATTTTGTTTCCTAGCCAAACAGGTTGGCATTTTTAGGAATATTTTGTTTCCTAGCCAAACAGGTTGGTATTTTTAGGAATATTTTGTTTCCTAACCAACCGAGGTTGGCATTTTTAGGAATATTTTGTTTCCTAACCAATCGAGGTTGGCATTTTAGGAATATTTTTGCTGAGTAGTCTGAGCTTTGCCGAGTTTTACCGAGTAGTGTGTAGCACTAGTATTCCCCAAAAAAATTTCAATAAAATGAGCAGGTATAACAGCTTCACTTCCAAATGCCAGCATATATGGTGATTCTCCAGTTGCTTCTCGGGGAGTAATACGATAAGCCCACAGTACTGACTGTAACTCGTTGATCCAGTTTCCTTTTGCGTCACTTAGTCTTTTCTTCAATCCATTTAGCAGTGTCCTGTTCATCACTTTAGTCTGTCTGTTACTTTGAGGATGTCCTGGTGCCGAGTGGATCTTTAAGATATTGGATTGATGGCAATAGGCAACGAACTCCTCGTTGTCAAATTGTGTTCCATGGTCTGTGATGAAGGCATGAGGAAGACCATATCGACAGATGATATTCTTCCAAATAAATTGGTACACCTTGTCGTACGTCATATCAATGAGAGGCTCCACTTCTACGCACTTAGTAAAATAATCCACTGTGACTACGAGGTATTTGAACCTTCCCCTGGTCATTGGTAGTGGCCCGACCAGATCTACTCCCCACATGGAAAATGGCCAAGGGGAAGTGATGGGTGTCAACAATGCTTGTGGAGTTCTTCGGATGGAGGAAAAGCGCTGGCACTTGTCACATTTCTTGGCATAGGCTATACAATCAGTTCTCATCGTTGGCCAGTAGTATCCCTGCATCATCATCCTTTGCAAAAGCGTCCGACCTGCTACATAGGCTCCACAAGACCCTTCATGGACCTCTTCAATCAAATCTTTCACCTCGGTGGGATGCACACATCTTTGCAAACCTGCCATAATTCCTCGTCTATATAGAATACCGTTAATTAGTACATATCGAGCAACTTTAAACTTCAATTTCTTGGCAGCGAGCTTGTCAATTGGTAATTCTCCCTCCTCAATATATGCCCTGATGGGATCCATCCAAGATGGTCCTAAATCAAGGGTAGTAAAATTCATCATCAGATTTTCATCTATACTCCGACCAACTAAAACTTCAATTGGTATTGTTCTTCGTAGCTCGGTACGAGTAGCGGATGCTAATCGAGCTAAGGCGTCTACTCTCGCATTCTCCATTCTTAGTATTCTGACCAGTTGAATATCAATAAATTTTGATACCAATTCCATCACCTTTACATGATACCTAATCATTGATTCTCCTTTGGCTGCATATATTCCCAACATTTGATTTACGATCAATTGAGAATCACTGAAGACAATAACCTGCTGCGCCTCCATAATTTTTGCCAAATTAAAACCTGCAATCATGGCCTCATACTCAACCTCATTATTGGAAGCTTTGAATTGGAAACGCAGGGCGTATTCCATGTCAACTTCGTCCGGAGTGCTCAAAACTATCCTCGCGCCACATCCTGCAGTGCAAGATGAGCCATCTACATATAGCCTCCATATAGGTAACTCGTCTTCAAATTTCTGATCTGACAGAGTTCCTCGATGAAATATTTATTTCTTCCTTTCATCCTCCCCTGATATTTCTTGCTCCTCATCGATCATCTTTTCTTTCCCTTTTACCAACCGGAGTTGGTCTGAGCTCGAAATTGATGATCCTGTAACATCCACTCGCCCTTTTACCAACCGTAGTTGGTCTGAGCTTGTGTCTGTTGATTCTGTAACATCCACAGGTTGATCAGCGAGCAACTTTTGCTCCTCGGGGGTATCAGGATAGGTGAACTCTGCTATAAAATCTGCTACAGCCTACCCTTTTAGCGATGATCTGGGTTCATAAACTATATCATATTCACCGAGCTCTATTTCCCGATACATCAATCTCTCTGATTTTTCTGGTTTATGAAGGGCTTGCCTCAACGGCATATCAGTATATACTACTATGGTATGAGCCTGGAAGTATGGCCTCATTCTCCTACTTGCCTCAATCAACGCCAGTGCCAATTTTTACAGCCTCGGATATCTGACTTCTGCTCCTCGAAAGGCCTTACTCATGTAATAAATTGGTTTATGCACTCCATTCTCCACTCTGATTAACGCCGAGCTAACTGCATTCTCCGATACTACTAGATACAAGTATAATTTTTTCCCATCACCGGCCTGGACAACAGTGGAGGTGCTCCTAGGTATTTCTTCAAGTCTTGAAAGGCCTTCTCACATTCATCATTCCACGCAAAAGTCTTTCGGAGTGTTGTGAAGAATGGGAGACATCTATCAAATGCTCACGATACAAATTTGTTAAGTGCTGCTACTCATCCTGTAAGACTCTGTACTTCTTTCTTCGTCGTTGGAGATCGCAGCACTAATAGGGCTTTGATCTTTTCAGGATTTGCTTCAATGCCTCGTTGATTGACAATGTACCCGAGAAACATGCCTTCTCGAACTCCAAATATGCACTTCGTTGGGTTCAGCTTCATTTTATATTTATCCAGTTGATCAAAGGTCTGGCCTAAGTCAACTAGATGATCGGCAGCTTTCTTGCTCTTTGTCAGCATATCGTCAACATAGACTTCCATATTGCAACTGATTTGTTCAGCAAAGACCTTGTTCATCAGCCGCTGATATGTCGCACGTGCATTTTTCAAACCAAAAGGCATAACATTATAACAATAAGTTCCCCTAGGGGTAATGAAAGAAGTACTCTCCCTGTCTTCAGGTTTCATTTTAATCTGGTTGTAACCAGAATAAGCATCCATGAAGCTCAGCAGCTCGTGTCCCGAGGTAGCGTCGACTAGTTGATCAATTCGGGGCAGCGGAAAGTGATCCTTTGGGCATGCTTTATTGAGGTCGGTGAAGTCTACACACATCCTCCACTTGTTATTCTTCTTTGTAAGGACACAAATTTCCAATTGAGTCCATATATAGTTTTGGCTCAATTCCGGACAAAAACATTTATTCTTAGGATAGTATTTAATTGTAATATTCTCAAGCCTATGAAGTGTTTGTTGAAGATGTAGTGGAAAAGAGTATAAAGCTTCATCAAATATGCCGGTTTGCGTGCCTCGTTTCTACGTCATCAACCATAGTTCCATGCTCCCAAGGTATGAATGCAATATTATATATATAGGAGCTTGGAACAAGTTTTTTGGGTGTTAGGTTTTATAAAAACTGCGTTTTGTTTTAAGACAGAATTAATTAAAACTTTAAATAAATGTTTATAAAGTTTTCTGGGCTTAAATAAGAATATTAAAACTTTCTGGTTTTTCGTTCGATAGAGTCGTTCGAACGAGATTGTCGTTCGAACGAACCTGCCAACGAGTTCCCATATTAGGCCACTGAAATGTCGTTCGAACGAACCTTTGTTCAAACGAGATATCCAACGAGACTTCAAACGAGTTCCCTCTTTAAACATTCTGGAACTTCGTTAGAAATCTCGTTCGAACGAGATTTCGTTCGAACGAAAATGTCGTTCGAACGAGATTTGGCGGGAACAGTTAAATGGCAGTTTTTTTGGCAGTTTTTACCCATTTACCCACTAGTTTACCCCACTATCTTTTTGCTGAATATGTATGTGCGGGAAACCATTTTTCTAATCTAACTTTTCATCTCTTAGAGAGTGTTTGAGAGCAAAATTGGTTTAAGGAAAATGTTCAAGTTTTGAGTGCTATTTTCAAGAGAAAATATTTTATCACTCTAGTTTTACACTCATATTGTTTATCCAAGTGCACATATATACATATCAATTGCTTGGAGTTTGGCACCGATTTATCTCTTCCATTTCAAAGAGAAGTTTTGGTTTGCTTCTACATCCATCAAAGAAGAAGACGTTTTGTTGCGATTCTATCCACTTGGAGAAAGGCTCCTTGCTCGGGTGACGGTGACCATATAAAGTCCTATCGGTGGATTCCGAGACCGCGGTGGTGTTCCAAGGTTATCCGCTAGGAAGAGGTGTCTACAAGAAGAAGCGTCGAGACTTGAAAGGGATCGACTCGTGTGTTGTAAGTCTTTCTGTCTTGTACTTGTAATTTTGTATCTAGTGGATTTGTGTCTAGGGCCGTCCGAGGTTGTTTCCCGTCTTGGGTTTTTCCTCGTACATCGCGGCGTAGTGTGATTGATTTATTTTATTTTGCAAAATAACGTAGAACGCATGTTTAGAATAATTCATGATAAAATTTGGTTTAAATCATCACACTCATTTAATTTGGTGCTAAATTAAATATTGGGTAAAGTTTATTTAATTCAAGTCATTTGCTAAAATTTGGTTTCGCCTAATTTGCTAATATTGATAAATATGACTTAGGCAAATTCTAGGACTTGGATTAAGTAATTGGTTTAAGTGAATATATTAATTGATTAATTTTACTTCACTTGGTGTAATTTTAATTTGTTTAAGAAAATTAATATTTGTTGTTTTAAAGTTGAACCATCACACCGCTTCCACATCGAGTTTACATAAAAAGGAAATAATAAATTAGAATTGGGGGCCTCGCGCTCCAACAAGTGGCATTAGAGCCGGAGCGCTAAGTTATCGCGTTAAAGATCCGTTTTTTGGCTTTTTGTATTTCCTTACCTTTTTAGGTGGTTCAATTTTTTATCACTCTCATATTTTTTTTCTCTCAATGGGACGTCTTAATGAAAATTTGTCCAATTTTAATGAAAATAAAATTTTTGATTTTCGAGAGGAATTAAATGGGCTTAACAAATGTAACAAAAATTTAAACGAATTAAATTTGAGATTTGTAAAAAGAATTAAATTTCTTGAAAATGAAAATTCTTGTTTTAAAGCTCACATTGAGTCTTTGCAAATCTCCTTATCTCAAAAAGATATTTTTCGTGAAAAGCTCATGGACTTACATTCAAATTTTGATGTTTTAGAAAAGTCCAAGAAAGAGAGTGAAAATCGTGAAAAGACTCTTAGTGACAAGTTTGCTCATATTGAGGGAGAGCGTTTTAACCTTCTAGGAATTATTGAAAATTTAAAGAAGGGGTCCCATAATTTTGAGGAGTCTAATTTATTACTTGAGTCCGAAATTTTAAAATTGAAAAACGATTCTCAAGTCTCTAGTAGTAGTTCTAATGGTTCTAGCACATCATGCTCGAATTCTTCCATTGCTAAAGCTAAAACCATTATTTGTTTTAGAGGGTCAACTTTGTCCAAAGACTTTAGAAAAGGTCACACCTTAGGTAACATTCCTCGTGTTTACACATGCTTGCATTGTGGTAGTAAAGGTCACCTTAGGTCATATTGTTTTGATCTTAAAAGAAGTCCAAGGAAATCTTTTTCTAGCATTTCATTATTTCCTAATCCCCATCATGTTAAATATAAATCTATATGGGTTAGGAAATCATTATTAAATGCGCTAGATACAAGATTTTTTTATTCTCCTTTACTATCACATGAAACCTCCCTTGCTAAATTTAAAGGTTGAATGTGTTAGTGTTTTATGCATACTCTAGCTTTTTGTGCTTCATATTATATATCATTGCTAGATGTATGCATGTTTAGTCATTTTCTAGTCATTGCCTTATTTCATATCACATGCTAGAAATTATGACTTATTTATCTTTTTGTATTATATTTTGTGTTTAAATTAATTGAAAAATATAAAAAGATTTTTGTTTATCATTTGTGTTTTATTTATTTCATTTAAGCTTCATGAAAAATACAAATGATTTTTGTTTATTCTTTTGAGTATATATCTTTATTTTTGGTTAAAAATGTCAAAAACTCAAAAAGATTTTATTTTGTGTGTATTTTAGTTTGACACACTTTATGTGGCATATATTTGTGTTTGAATCCCATCTTTTACGATCCCACGTGGCTAGAACTTTTGGTTTAGATTTTCAATCCTTAAAATGTTCTTTACCATGTTTTATATGGAGCAGTTGGATTTTGTATTGTTTAAATGGATTCTATTTTTATATGCCTCTTTTCACACATGCACGAGTTCTTTTGAAATCTTAATGGCACATGTTATATTTGAGCTTTTTGAGGTGTTCTCCTACCAATCTAGTCATCTACATATCTATGACCTAGGAGGACTAGTGCGTGTCACAATCCGTTGCACGTAAGCTTTGTGAGATAAAAAAAATTATATATCTAAATGTGCACGGGGAAGGGCTCCGAAAGGATGAATTAAATCCTTTGCGATAGTAAGCCACCGTTTATTGGATCTAAAAGAAATACGTGATCCAAAGGCCTAAAAACAGAATATTTGGCATTAAAAAGAAAACAATTGCCAAGGCCTATGTTTGTTTGATATATTCATTCAAAACAAAAGAATATATATGCTTATTGAGGGAGAATTGGATGGTATATCAACGGTTTGCACAATGTTCGTTTATCCTAGTTGTCTTTAATGTCATGACTCTATTTGGTTTGTAGAATCATCATCATGCTAGGCTTGTATGCATTGTGTATGTTTGTTCATTGAGTTCAATTTATATTGTCACATGAGGTTATATTTAAATGTGATTAAGTTTGCAATCAAATGAGAACTCCGTGAACGTTTATTAAGTGTTTGGGTCTAAATGTAATTGTTTCTAGTTCACACCCCAACACTTACGTTTCCATATGACACATTTTTGCCATACGAGTGTGCAAACTTATTGTATTTTGTGTTATATGTGTGTTTATATCTATATATATATGCAAGTGCTTCATTGGTATATTTCTAGTTTATATATATATGATATTTGTGTGTCTTTGCCTTGCTTTCTAGTCCTTCTATGCTTATACTTCATTTTTAGTATCTATAATGGATTAGTTATGCTTTTGTTGCTCATATGTTTTCACGTCTTATCACATTAAGCTTCACTGTGTTTATTAGTTCTATATCTTTTGCCTATTCCTGAACAAAAAGGGTGAGAATGATAGGGGGAGAAATGGTATATAATCCTATTGTAATCGTACCTTAATTTAGGAGATTTAACTTAGGGGATTCGCGACCTTCTTTGGTAGATTGTTTTGATAAAGGGGAGAATTAATTGTGGGGGAGTATTTATTTTAATTGCATTTAATACTTTGATATTCCCTATGCGTTTGATAATTTGCTTAAGTGTGCAGGAATTCTTCTAAAGCGACATCTTTCAATGGCAAAGCGTTTGATCCTTGGGTTGAGTCAAGTTTGGGTGGGTTATGTTTTGAGTCTAGTGAGCTTGATGGCCCTTTAGGATTTTTGTTAGGTTTTTGTCCCGGAATAGCCAAAGGGGGAGATTTGTAAGGACACAAATTTCCAATTGAGTCCATATATAGTTTTGGCTCAATTCCGGACAAAAACATTTATTCATAGGATAGTATTTAATTTTAATATTCTCAAGCCTATGAAGTGTTTGTTGAAGACGTAGTGGCCAAGAGTATAAAGCTTCATCAAATATGCCGGTTTGCGTGCCTCGTTTCTACGTCATCAACCATAGTTCCATGCTCCCAAGGTATGAATGCAATATTATATATATAGGAGCTTGGAACAAGTTTTTTGGGTGTTAGGTTTTATAAAAACTGCATTTTGTTTTAAGAAAGAATTAATTAAAACTTTAAATAAATGTTTATAAAGTTTTCTGGGCTTAAACAAGAATATTCAAACTTTTTGGTTTTTCATTCGATAGAGTCGTTCGAACGAGATTGTTGTTCGAACGAAAATGTCGTTCGAAAGAACCTGCCAACGAGTTCCCATATTAGGCCACTGGAATGTCGTTCGAACGAACATGTGTTCAAACGAGATATCCAACGAGACTTCTAACGAGTTCCCTCTTTAAATATTCTGGAACTTCGTTATAAATCTCGTTCGAACGAGATTTCGTTCGAACAAAAATGTCGTTCGAACGAGATTTGGCGGGAACAGTTAAATGGCAGTTTTTTTGGGCAGTTTTTTCCCATTTTCCCACTAGTTTACCCCCACTATCTTTTTGCGGAATATGTATGTGCGGGAAACCATTTTTCTAATCTAACTTTTCCATAACTTTTCATCTCTTAGAGAGTGTTTGAGAGCAAAATTGGTTTAAGGAAAATGTTCAAGTTTTGGGTCCTATTTTTCAAGAGAAAATATTTTATCACTCTAGTTTTACACCCATATTGTTTAACCAAGTTCACATATATACATATCAATTGCTTGGAGTTTGGCACCGATTTATCTCTTCCATTTCAAAGAGAAGTTTTTGTTTGCTTCTACATCCATCAAATAAGAAGACGTTTTGTTGCGATTCTACCCACTTGGAGAAAGGCTCCTTGCTCGGGTGACGGTGACCATATAAAGTCCTATCGGTGGATTCCGAGACCGCGGTGGTGTTCCAAGGATATCGGCTAGAAAGAGGTGTCTACAATAAGAAGCGTCGAGGCTTGAAAGGGATCAAGTCGTGTGTTGTAATTCTTTCTATCTTGTACTTGTAATTTCGTATCTAGTGGATTTGTGGCTAGGGTCATCCGAGGTTGTTTCACGTCTTGGATTTTTCCTCGTACATCGCGGCGTAGTGTGATTGATTTATTTTATTTTTCAAAATAACGTAGAACGCATGTTTAGAATAATTCAAGATAAAATTTGGTTTAAATCATCACACTCATTTAATTTGGTGCTAAATTAAATATTGGGTAAAGTTTATTTAATTCAAGTCATTTGCTAAAATTTGGTTTCGCCTAATTTGCTAATATTGATAAATATGACTTAGGCAAATTCTAGGACTTGGATTAATTAATTGGTTTAAGTGAATATATTAATTGATTAATTTTAATTCACTTGGTGTAATTTTAATTTGTTTAAGAAAATTAATATTTGTTGTTTTAAAGTTGAACCATCACACCGCTTCCGCATCGAGTTTACATAAAAAGGAAATAATATTTTAGAATTGGGGGCCTAGCGCACCAACATTCTTTTTTACCATCACCACATTTGCTAACCAGCCTGGATATTTAACATCTTTGATAAAGCAAGCTTTCTGGAGCTTCTCGACCTCCTCTTGTATAGCTTGATTCTTCTCGGGACTGAATACACTTCTTCTCTGGTTCACTGGTTTGATCTCCTTATTCACGTTGAGCTCGTGACATAAGAAATTTGGGTCTATTCTGGGCATATCTTCATGACTCCGTGCGAAAGTTTTCTTTCTGCTTCTTAGGAAAGTTATCAATTCTTGTTTAAATGAGGTATCCAACGACGAACCTATTTGAGTAGTTCGTTCAGGGTGCTCGTCGTCCATAATGATATTTTTAGTAGCTTCCACCACTTGACCCTTCACGAGTTACGACTCATCTCTAGGATCCAATGTTTTAATTTCTGCACCTTCATCCACTTGATAAGTAGTAGTCTTTCTCCTCGACTCCTCCAGCTCCTCTTGCTTGGAAGATGAATAATAACATTCCCGAGCTACTTCTTGATCACCTTTCACAACTCCTACTCCAAAATTTGTTAGAAATTTTAGGCACTGATGTATTGTACATGGCACTGCCTTGAACTTCTTCAATCTTACTCTTAACTCGATTAAGTCAAGTATGAAGCTTTATGCCTAAGATTGGGGCATGTATGAAATGAATCTGATGGTGCCAATTGAATTGTTGTTTGCAGTCTTGTTGTTGTGTTGTGTGCAGTCTAGCTGCGTTGTTTTTGTTCGGTATTGACCTTTTAAGGTCTTTATGTGCTGTTGATGAGCATCCAAGAATTGTACTGGGGCAGATAATTTTTCCTGAGCACCTGTTGAGGCTGAATCATATAAAAATTACGATTAGAATAATTATTCAGCCGACCAATATATAGTGTGCATTGGCTTCAATATTGGAAAATTTAAATTTCCAGATAATAATATGAGAGATAACAATCAAAATATTGTAATACCCCGTATTTTTATGCTATATTAATTTGGGGATTTATTAAATTTAATGTGAGTTAGTTATTTAATAAAAATCCAGAAATTAATTATGTTATAATTATTAACGTGACGAGAGTTAGTAATTATGGAAAACTTGTTGAATATTACTATTGAGCAAAGTAATATATTATATTGGTTATATTGAATGTCATGAGTGAATTAAATGTCGATTTCGAAAATTTAAGTCGGAACGTGCTCGTGTCACGTTGGGACTAATTTTGTTAAATAAAAAGTGAATATTTTATAAGTTGCCCGAATGGTCATTTTGAGTGCGCCAACGCGTCTGGTAGGATCGAGATAGTCAGAAAAGTGTACCCGGGGGTTTAGTTTGGGTCTCGGGGCGTTTTTAGGCCTAATTAGTACCCCGGGAGGGCATTTTAGTCATTTTACATAATTGGGTAATTAAACCCACGAATTTCAGCAACCTATATCAGCCAACTAGGTTAGTCTTTTAGGGTTAGAATATTCAGAAATCAATTGACGGCCATTGGAGAAGAGAGGAGAGAGCTCCAAGGCAATTCAAGGCCAAAAAGTCACCGGTTTGCACCGCCACCACCACCACCGCGTAGATCGCGAGACAAGGAACGCAGCCATACCAAAATAAGCCGTGAATCAGAATACCAAAAATCCCAGGCAAGTGTTTAACTTGCTATTTTCATTGGTGCAATCTTCATATTAGTTTAGGATTGATTTGTGATGAAAACTATGGAAGAAAACCCAATTTATGATAGGAGAATCCATGTAGTATTGATTTATATGTTGATTCTGGAAACCCTTGCCATGTAGAGGAAATAAACCATGAAATTTTGATGATCTTAAGAAAGAAATTCTAGAGAAAGATTTGTTAGAAAGCTGTTTAAGAAAATTCTAGGGTTCTTGATAATTGGATATAATTTTAGGTTGAAAATCCGTGTTTAAATGATGAATATGTACATGCCTTACGTTAGAATCATCCGGTATATTGTTATAATGTTAGTAGTAGAATTCTGGGACGATTGGAACTTGAAAATATGAATTTGGTGTAATTTTGGTGATGAAACCCGTAACTGCATTCTGCAGAATTTTTCGCAGACCTGCTTGATCGATCGATCGAGCCTAGAGCTTCGATCGATCGAAGGTTCGATCGATCGAGCCCCAAGATTCGATCGATCGACCCCTCCTGGAAGACTCCTAATTCCCTCTTTAAATGAGTTAAATTCAAATTGACGTGATATAATTCTTGGGCATTCTTGATAAAATGATTTGGGAGACATTGAGGACCAGTAGGGCATATGAATAAATATTGGGACCTTTAATCTTCAACGAGAAGGTATTTATGGGACATTTACTTTAGGGTTGGTGAATTTATAAATCTAAAGGGTGAGGTGCGTAAGAGAGTTACGTTGGAACCTAATAAAGACACTTACTGAATTTCAGATTTGTGAGGATATAGTCCACGAGTGTCAAGTAATGAGTGAGAAAACCCTTCGAGTTAAGGTTAGGAATGAAACTTTATATGTAATTCTATAAATGTGAATTTAAGGATAAATGGTATAATTATTGGTGACGAGAGGAACCTATATTAATATGATAAAGTGGTATATTTATATGATTGTGTGTACATATATTATATACTTGTGAAAATCATGCCCACGCTACTTTCTATCCCTGAGGTTACCGTGCTGGGACAAGTCTTATCTCGATGGGACCTTTATGGGGGATATTGACTTGTACCCTAGAAGATAGATATCCTTGGTACAGGCTATCGATGTGATAGTTCAGACGGTCCTAAGAGACGCAGGTATGTGCTATCCTCTTAGAGACTTGGAATCTATGCTTCGCCTCAATATTGTTTGTGTATTTATGTTAATACAATTCGAGAGTGATTTTGATTGTATTCCCCTTAATATGAGTGATATGGGGTTCTGGATAGTAGAGTATGCACGCACCATAGTTTTATGAGGGGTGCTGTTATTTTATATATATTATACGAGTAATAAATATATATATGAGATTATGAAATTTGAAACTTCCTACTGGGATTTGATAAGTAAGACATGGTTGTTGACTCAAATTATAAATACTTGTTTTGAGAAAGTATAATATGTCACAGTAAAACTTCATTGATTTTTATAAAGTTTAAAATAGAGGACTTTGGTTTCAAATTGGAACATCTTTTTTAAAATGGAATCATTGAATTGAAAATCTTACGAGTAATCTAAGATAAGTTAAATCATTTGGGAAGACTAGTGCGGTATATGATAAGATAAACCGTTAGGAAGGTCAGTGCGATAGGTGTGCTCATTAGAAGAGAGGTGAGTATTTCTCAAGAGAGTGACGCACTAATATGTTGTTGCATTGGCCTGTATCAATTTAAATACTTGCTAAACGTATTTTAAATCAAACAAACTTTCGGGCTCTGACCCGTTTCTTTCTCTCTCTCTTGCTTGTATATATATGTATATATTTCAAGTGCCCGGCCAGAGGGGCGTCTTGCTTAGGATCCCTTGAGAGGAACGTGCCGCAGCTTAGGTGGGAGTTGCAGGTCACTTGCGTAGACGGATTCCTTATTGAATCCATTTCTAGCATTTTCATTTATTGGGCATG
The DNA here is from genome assembly GCA_949130495.1 of Sambucus nigra. Lineage (NCBI taxonomy): Eukaryota > Viridiplantae > Streptophyta > Magnoliopsida > Dipsacales > Adoxaceae > Sambucus > Sambucus nigra. The sequence goes on along the minus strand of OX422218.1, from coordinate 442,700,955 downwards.
TGTCGCCCTTTCCATTATTTAATTATTGTTGGGATATTTGTATTTCAGTTAATTCAAGTATTGTTACTATGGGTTTTATTCAGTTTGGATTCGTGACTTTAGTTTTGGTATGCGGACAATCGATTGACGAATGTATTATATTCATTGAATTTTGTGTTACAGGTTATTGTGATGTGATTTCTCAATTGTTGGTATGCTGTTAATAAAATAAATAAATCTTTTTCTTTAAATAAAATTTGGAAAGTTATGTATGAAATGTTTTGACACTTAGCTTAATTATTTAGGGTGTTAAATTGGAAAATTTTATTTTTATCGACAGTGATGCTGAGAATGAACCAACTGTTTACCTTGATTTAATTTAATAACGGAGTGATCGCCCGGTATTTAATTAGGCGGGGTGTCACAGGTGGTATCAGAGCATCAGGTTCTAGTGTCCATAGGATCTGTACGGCTTATTTTGCTTTCAGCTTAAGGTTATTGCTATAGAGCCCTATTTTTAAGATTGTTGTATTCCTGCTTTTACGTTAAAGTCTTCAGATATTTGAGATTAGATGATAACTGTAGACTAATAAACTTGTTCACGTTTCAGATGCCTCCGAGACGTGCTCCGAAAGATAGGCATGCCCAAGTCGAGCAGCCAGCAGCTCTGGCACCAGGCACAATGAATGCAAATGAAGTAGCCTCCATTGTTGCTCAGGCGGTGAATGCCGCAATAGCGGTGATTCAGCAGGCTCCACCCCAGGTTCAGGCAGTGGCACCAGTACCAGCACAGCTTCCATCCGTATGGGAGAGGGTTCGGGATGCTTTTCAGAAAGCGCATCCCCCTGAGTTTTCTGGTAGCTCCGATATTATTACAGTTAGCCAATGGAAGAATGACATCCAGTGGCACCTCCGTATGTATGAGTGCACTGATGTGCAAAAGCAGTTATTGGCTTCCTTTAAGCTGGTGGGAGCCGCATTGCAGTGGTGGGGGTCCACTACCACTTTGGAAGAGAGGGACACGATCCCTATTCAGTTGTTCTGGGAGCGGTTTGACCGCAAGTATTTTCCACCCGCAGTGCAGACTGAAATGAGGCAGAAATTACTAAATCTGAAGCAGGAGAACCTTACTGTAGCCGAGTATGAGGAGGAGTTCACGAGACTTCTCACCATTGTGCCAGATGAGACACCTACTGAGAGCAAGAAGATTTTACTGTTTGTCGACGGGTTAGCTTGGAGGATCCATCAGCACCTTATTGGAAATTTATCCTTGAGTACTTTTACTGATGTACTCAATGCCGCATTGCTACATTGCCAGGATCACCGCTTCCATCTGCAGGGAAGCAAAAGAGCAGGAGAGTCCAGCCAGCAGGGCAGGACCGGGGGTAATAGTGCCAGTGGGGCACCATCTCATGGACAGACTCGTCAGCACGAGTAGAGTTACCATCAGGGGGACCCTGCTAAGCGATTCCGTTCAGGTGATTCTAGGCAGGAATTTGGGAGTTTCAGGCAAGGCCATCAGGGCCAGCCTAATTAGCAGGTCCATCAGGCCCAGTCTAATCAGCAGGGCCAACACCGACCCCAGGGATAGCTGCAGGGCCAGCAAGGCCAACAGCGTGCACATCAGGGCCAACAGGGCCAGTGGAGTGGAGGTAATGGCCAGCAGGGCCGTGGAAAAATAGGGTCAGAGGGGAGGTAACTTCAAAGGACGATGCTTTGGGTGCGGTAAACATGGCCATAGGCGCCAGGATTGTCCAGAGGGCGATAGGGCCCCACAGCAACAGGGAGCCCGTAATGAGCCGCAGAGACCACTTTTTCCACCTACCCTCCCAGCTCCAGCACTACCAGCAATTCCAGCAGCTTCAGTGCAGCAGGGGAAATTACAGTATGGATGTGTCTATAACGTCCACCAGGCAGTAGCTCCACAAGCACCACCCGCGATTGAGGGTATGTTTCCTATCCATAGTACTATGGGTCGGGTTTTGTTTGATACGGGGGCAACACATTGTTTTATAGCTACGCATTTTGCGAAGGCCATAGGGTTGTTAGCCACCGCAGAGAGCACCGTGACGTGTGTCGACTCACCACTGGGTACTGGGTCACTTATTTTCTTTATATGCCGGGGAGTGGGGGTAGAGATTGGTAGCTTGGTATTACCTGGAGACATGTTAGTCTTAGACATGCACGAGCATGATGTGATTATTGGTATGGATTGGCTCGCAGCTTATAGAGCCATGATTGATTGCTTCGGTGGGAGCATTGTTTTTGCCATTCCGGGGCAAGAGATGTTTGTAGTGGCTATGCCTCGCCCAGAGGGAGGTTCGACCGCTCATTTGTATTACATAGAGGAGGATACCTCTAAGGAGGTTGTGATTCCCTTAGATTCGATCCCTGTTGTCAGGGAGTATTCCGATGTGTTTCAGGAGATACCAGGCCTACCGCCCAGTCGTGAGATAGACTTTGTTATAGATTTATTGCCAGATACGAGACCTATAGCACGCGCACCGTACCGTATGGCTCCGGCAGAGATGCGAGAGCTACGAGATCAGATAGAGCAATTATTAGGTCAGGGCTTCATTCGTAGGAGTACCTCACCTTGGGGCGCTCCAGTCTTGTTTATGAAGAAGAGAGATGGTTCACTGAGATTGTGTGTGGACTACTGGGAACTGAACAAGGTCACGATACGGAATAAGTATCAGTTGCCTCGAATTGATGATCTGTTTGACCAGTTGAGGGGAGCAACTTTCTTTTAGAAGATAGATCTGAGGTCGGGGTACCATCAGTTACGTATTAGAGAGCAGGATGTTTCAAAGACTGCCTTCTTGTCGAGATATGGGTCCTATGAGTTCAGGGTGATGCCGTTCGGACCCACAAATGCCCCAGCCGTTTTCATGGACTTGATGAACCGAGTATTCAGAGAGTTCTTGGATCAGTTTTTCATCGTCTTCATAGATGACATCTTGATATATTCAAACTCCGAGGAGGAACATGCCGAGCATTTGAGGCAAGTTCTTCAGACTCTACGAGAGTATCAGTTGTATGCTAAGTACGAGAAGTGTGGATTCTGGTTGCGAGAAGTACTGTTCTTGGGCCATGTTGTATCTGAGAAGGGGATTTCAGTTGACCCAAGTAAAGTGTCAGCGGTGAGGGAGTGGGGACAACCCACGACACCGACGGAAGTGCGTAGTTTCTTGGGATTAGTCGGATACTACAGGAGATTTATTCGGGGATTCTCCAAAATAGCGGGTCCATTGACGAATCTGACTCGCAAGGGGGTACCATACGTTTTGAATGACGCTTGTCAGTTGGCTTTCGATGAGTTGAAAGACAAGCTTACTTCAGCGCCAGTCCTTGCTTTACCAAAACTGGGTGTGGAGTACCTGATTTACACCGATGCATCTTTACGGGGACTTGGAGGGGTACTCCAGTAGGAGGAGAAGGCTATAGCTTTTGCTTCCCGCAAGCTTAATCCGCATGAGAAGAATTAACCTACCCACGACCTGGAGTTAGCAGCGGTCGTCTTTGCATTGAGGATTTCGAGGCACTACTTATTGGGTGAGAAATTCCGTTTGTTCACAGACCACAAGTCACTGCAGTACCTGTTCACTCAACGAGAGCTGAATATGCGTCAGCGCAGGTGGTTAGAGTTTGTGAAAGACTATCAGTTTGAAATACAGTATCATCCGGGGAAGGCAAACGTAGTTGCTGATGCGTTGAGCCGTAGACCATTAGACGATGTAGAGGACATTTGGAAAGCAAAGTGGAAGGAGTTGGGTCACCAGGACGCAGTAGCCCATTCTTTCATATCCGTTATGTCAGTCACACCCAAGATTGTTACGAGGGTGATACAGGCACAGACCACAGACCCGTTTTTCCAGGAGAAGATTGTGCGACTTCTAGCCGAGGGTGTTGAGTCCTATTCTGTTAGTTCTGATGAAGGTTTGCGATTTAATGGGAGATTGGTGGTTCCAGAAGGAGCAGAGTTACGTCATGCAGTGATGACTCATTATTATGGGTCCCGATTTGCAGTACATCCGGGAGGCGATAAGATGTACCAGGATATGAGGCGACAATACTGGTGGAGTGGGATGAAGAAGGACATCGCCGAATTCGTGTCCAAGTGTTCTACCTGCCAGCTGGTGAAGGTGAACCATCAGAAACCGTCACGATTGCTTCAGCCATTGGAAGTACCCGCGTGGAAGTGGGAGAGTATTTCCATGGATTTGATTACAGGGTTGCCTGCATCACAGCGGGGCCACGATTCTATATGAGTGATTGTAGACCGTTTGACCAAGGTGGCTCACTTTTTGTCAGTGCGGAAAGATTATACCACGGGTCAGTATGCTCAATTATTCATCACGGAGATTGGCAGATTACATGGGGTGCCCCTGAATATTGTGTCAGATAGAGATAAGATTTTCGTGCCTCGTTTCTGGGAAAGCTTTCAGGAGGCTATGGATACTGAGTTGAGGTTGAGTTCGGCTTACCACCCACAGGCAGACGGACATACAGAGCGTACTAATCAGATGTTAGAAGATATGCTACGCATGTGTGTTCTCGATTTTGGAGGAGGTTGGGAGCCACATCTTCCACTGGTAGAGTTTGCTTATAATAACTCCTATCAGTTCACAATTGGCATGGCACCATTTGAGGCTTTGTATGGCAGGCCTTGTCATTCTCCAACTTGTTGGCTCGAGGTGGGGTACAACAAGTTGCTAGGACCAGAAGTAATTTAGGAGACCTCCGCGAGGATTGAGATGATCAGGAGTCGTATTCGGGTAGCCCAGGACAGGCAGAAGAGCTACGCCGCTGTGAAACGATTCTTCCGGGAGTTTAATGTGGGAGACCAAGTGTTATTGCTTGTATCTCCTATGAAGGGGGTGATGAGGTTTGGGAAGAAGGGAAAATTGGCTCCGAGGTACGTGGGACCATTTCCCATCATCGATAGAATTGGGTCGGTTGCATACATGTTGGGGTTGCCAGAACATTTACATCGCATCCACGATGTATTCCACATCTCGTCGTTGAGACGATATATTCGGGATGATATGGCCTATACTCACATTGCGATAGATGAGATCTACTTACAGCCTGATAGCTCTTACGAGGAGAGACCAGTGGCTATTCTAGACAATAGTGAGAGGAGATTGAGGTCGAAGATAGTTCCACTTGTGCGAGTCCAGTGGGAGCATCATAATGTGGAGGAATCCACTTGGGAGCGTGAGGCAGATATACGCGGGAGATATCCAGAGTTATTTTTACCAGGTATGCCTTATTTTCCAAATTTCGGGACGAAATTCCGTTATTAGGGGGGAAGTATGTAATACCCCGTATTTTTATGCTATATTAATTTGGAGATTTATTAAATTTAATGTGAGTTAGTTATCTAATAAAAATTCGGAAATTAATTATGTTATAATTATTAACGTGACGAGAGTTAGTAATTATGGGAAACTTGTTGAATATTACGAATGAGCAAAGTAATATATTATATTGGTTATATTGAATGTCATGAGTGAATTAAATGTCGATTTCAAAAATTTAAGTCGGAACGTGCTCGTGTCACGTCGGGACTAATTTTGTTTAATAAAAAGTGATTATTTTATAAGTTGCCCGTATGGTCGTTTTGAGTGCGCCAACGCGTCCGGTAGGGTCGAGATAGTCAGAAATGTGTACCCAGGGGTTTAGTTTGGGTCTCGGGGCGTGTTTAGGCCTAATTAGTACCCCGGGAGGGCATTTTAGTCATTTTACATAATTGGGTAATTAAACCCACGAATTTCAGCAACCTATATCAGCCAACTAGGTTAGTCTTTTAGGGTTAGAATATCCAGAAATCAATTGACGGCCATTGGAGAAGAGAGGAGAGAGCTCCAAGGCAATTCAAGGCCAAAAAGTCACCGGTTTGCACCGCCGTCACCACCACCGCGTAGATCGCGAGACAAGGAACGGAACCATACCAAAATCATCCGTGAATCAAAATACCAAAAATCCCATGCAAGTTTTTAACTTGCTATTTTCGTTGGTGCAATCTTCATATTAGTTTAGGATTGATTTGTGATGAAAACTATGGAAGAAAACCCAATTTATGATAGGAGAATCCATGTAGTATTGATTTATATGTTGAATCTGGAAACCCTTTCCATGTAGAGGAAATAAACCACGAAATTTTGATGATCTTAAGAAAGAAATTCTGGAGAAAGATCTGTTAGAAAACTGTTTAAGAAAATTCTAGGGTTCTTAATAATTGGATATAATTTTAGGTTGAAAATCCGTGTTTAAATGATGAATATGTACATGCCTTACGTTAGAATCATCTGGTATATTGTTATAATGTTAGTAGTAGAATTCTGGGACGATTGGAACTTGAAAATATGAATTTGGTTTAATTTTGGTGATGAAACCCGTAACTGCATTCTGCAGAATTTTTCGCAGACCTGCTTGATCGATCGATCGAGCCTAGAGCTTCGATCGATCGAAGGTTCGATCGATCGAGCCCCAAGATTCGATCGATCGACCCCTCCTGGAAGACTCCTAATTCCCTCTTTAAATGAGTTAAATTCAAATTGTCGTGATATAATTCTTGGGCATTCTTGATAAAATGATTTGGGAGACATTGAGGACTAGTAGGGCATATGAATAAATGTTGGGACCTTTAATATTCAACGAGAATGGTATTTATGGGACATTTACTTTAGGGTTGGTGAATTTATAAATCTAAAGGGTGAGGTGCGTAAGAGAGTTACGTTGGAACCTAATAAAGACACTTACTGAATTTCAGATTTGTGAGGATATAGTCCACGAGTGTCAGGTAATGAGTGAGAAAACCCTTCGAGTTAAGGTTAGGAATGAAACTTTATACGTAATTCTATAAATTTGAATTTAAGGATAAATGGTATAATTATGGGTGACGAGAGGAACCTATATTAATATGATAAAGTGGTATATTTATATGATTGTGTGTACATATATTATATACTTGTGAAAATCATGCCCACGCTACTTGTTATCCCTGAGGTTACCGCGCTGGGACAAGTCTTATCTCGATGGGACCTTTATGGGGGATATTGACTTGTACCCTAGAAGATTGATATCCTTGGTACAGGCTATCGATGTGATAGTTCAGACGGTTCTAAGAGACGCAGGTATGTGCCATCCTCTTAGAGACTTGAAATCTATGCTTCGCCTCAATATTGTTTGTGTATTTATGTTAATACAATTCGAGAGTGATTCCGATTGTATTCCCCTTAATATGAGTGATATGGGGTTCTGGATAGTAGAGTATGCACGCACCGTAGTTTTATGAGGGGTGCTGTTATTTTATATATATTATACGAGTAGTTAATATATATATGAGATTATGAAATTTGAAACTGCCTACTGGGATTTGATAAGTAGGACATGGTTGTTGACTGAAATTATAAATACTTGTTTTGAGAAAGTATAATATGTCACAGTAAAACTTCATTGATTTTTATATAGTTTAAAATAGAGGACTTTGGTTTCAAATTGGAACATCTTTTTTAAAATGGAATCATTGAATTGAAAATCTTACGAGTAATCTAAGATAAGTTAAATCATTTGGGAAGACTAGTGCGGTATATGATAAGATAAACCGTTAGGAAGGTTAGTGCGATAGGTGTGCACATTAGAACAGAGGTGAGTATTTCTCAATAGAGTGACCCACTAATATGTTGTTGCATTGGCCTGTATCAATTTAAATACTTGCTAAACGTATTTTAAATCAAACACACTTTCGGGCTCTAACCCGTTTCTTTTTCTCTCTCTCTCTTGTATATATATATGTATATATTTCAAGTGCCCGGCCAGAGGGGTGTCTTGCTTAGGATCCCTTGAGAATAACGTGTCGCAGCTTAGGTGGGAGTTGCAGGTCACTTGCGTAGACGGCTTCCTTATTGACTCCATTTCTAGCATTTTCATTTATTGGGCATGTGTCGCCCTTTCCATTATTTCATTATTGTTGGGATATTTGTATTTCAGTTAATTCCAGTATTGTTACTATGGGTTTTATTCATTTTGGATTCATGACTTTAGTTTTCGTATGAGGACATTCGATTGACGAATGTATTATATTCATTGAATTTTGTGTTACAGGTTATTGTGATGTGATTTCTCAATTGTTGGTATGTTGTTAATAAATTAAATAAATATTTTTCTTTAAATAAAATTTGGAAAGTTATGTATGAAATGTTTTGACACTTAGCTTAATTATTTAGGGTGTTAAATTGGAAAAATTTATTTTTATCGACAGTGATGCTGAGAATGAACCAACTGTTTACCTTGATTTAATTTAATAAAGGAGTGATCGCCCGGTATTTAATTAGGCGGGGTGTCACAAATATCTGGTGTTCTCATAAAAATGTGATGTACATAAACGTGTCTCCATAAAAATATTTAACGGACTTGTGATTATGAAATTTTCGTTTATTCATATTTGAAATAAAAACCGATCCACTAATTTAAGAAAATCGTGATTTGCAATATTTTGCAGATTTGATAAATGAAAAATTGGACCACTAATTTATGTTTATAATCATAAAAAGCATGACTGAATCAAAAGATGTATGTATGTATGTACAACATATAATTGATTATTTATATATTGATAAAATTTGATCGTATCAACACAATTACATAATATGATTATTTTTGCAGAGAACATAGTTTTCTTGAAGAGAGAGAAAATTGGTCTGATTCAATTCATGTTAATATCGGAATGGAAAATACATAATCGTTCTTAATGCTTATCCCTATCCTAACATATTTGTTCAGAAAATCTTCAAGTGGATCCATAGATACAAGGATTTGTATAATATTTATGAGTCTAAAATTCACCAGATCCCCAAATTGAAATCGATCACACAGTTAGTGCATATAAAAATTATGACTAAATTAAAAGATTTCCAAATGAATCAAATTTGTATATACTCATATAAAAGAGATTTATGAATATAGAGAAATTATTTTATCTCCTTAAAGAAGAAATAATATAATATGTACACAAATTTCTCAAACTTTGTGATTATGAAATGTACATTTATCCAGATTTGTAAAATTAGATTCAACAATTTGTGAATATAAAATCATGATTGAATTAAAAGATGTATGCACAATATATAATTGATTTTATCTCTAAGTTTATGGATATAAACATATGAGAATCATGATTTGAACAAAAATATAATGGGAATTTGAATAGTCATCAAAGATCTTTCACAAATTATTTCAAAATCAACAAAGAAAATTATCAAATCTTATCATCATCGTATATATTGGTATATTTAATCATTTAAAATATTTATTCCATGATATAAAATTGAAACTTGAGAATCAAGCAAAAAGTTGTGATTTATGAAATCCATTATTTTTCAGATTTCTAAATAAGAATTAATCTAACAGTTATGATTTTAAAATCACGATATGCAATATTTTGCAAATAAAAATTGGACAATTAATTTATGTATATAAACATAAAAATCATGATTGAATCAATAGATGTATGTATAATATATAATTTATTATACATATAGAAAATAAAAACTTAGCTTTTGATGGAGAACAATGCTTGTAACACGTTCCCACGGACGGCGCCAATCTGTTGATGCAAAAAACTGGACCGAATCCCATTTTTATGATAACAGATAAATAGATAAAATCAATCCAATCAAGCACATGAGAGACAAAGATTTTTAAAGTGGTTCGGCTATAAGAAAAAGCCTACGTCCACTGTTATTTTATTCCCAGGGGTTTACAATAGCACAATGTGGTGTAGAGAGAGAAAAAGGTGTGGATCTTGTGTATGGTGTCTCTCATCCTTGTCGGATCTCCTCCCCCTCTTCTTGGCTAAGGGAATACATGTATTTATAGTGATGGGAGATAAAGAGATTAATTGTATGTAGACATTTATACATTATGTCTACATTCAACGAATCTAATTGTTGAATTGCTTGGTATGCTATGTGTTGTCATCTACAGTATAAATGTACATTAATGCTCATTAAATGCATAGTCATCTTCATTAATGCACATTAAATGCATAGTTATCCCTTGATCTTCCTGGTTGGTATGCCGACCAACTCTCCTCGGGTGCCGACAAACTCTCCTCGGGGGCCGACCAACTCTCCTCGGGTGCCGACTAATTCTCCTCGGGTACTGACCAACTCTCCTCGGGTGCCGACTAACACTCCTTGGGTGCCGACCAACTCTCCTCGGATGCCGACCAACTCTCCTCGGGTGCCGACTAATTCTCCTCGGGTACTGACCAACTCTCCTAGGGTGCCGACTAACACTCCTCGGATGCCGACCAACTATCCTGGGTGTCGAATATTGCCAGGTAGGATGACATGTGTCCTTTTCTGATTGGTCCTCGTAGATGGAGAATTTTTACGTTAACATATGTATTAACTCATATTGCTCATTCATAATGAATGACTAACTTTTCTTAATCATTATTCACATATCTTGTCTAAATAGACAATTCTCCCCCATTCCTGGTCGAGGAGTAATCCCTTGTCATTAATAGACAAATTTCCCCCATTCCCAGTCGGGGAGTAACCTCCCATTTTGGGAAACCGAAATGAACAATTTAATATTCATAACACTATGATCATATTCATAACAGTATACAAATACATCATTCCAGTGAGTACACTCACCTTGGTTGACAACTATGTATTCACGTTTCCTTTGGGTGGAGCTGAACTGGGTTGATTAGACCTTACACTTGTCAATCCAACTGATTCAGTACTGAATCTCAATCATAAGTATCATCCTGATTTAATTATTTCACTTTCCATGACAATACGACGACAATATAATTCCACTTAAGTCACATTCCATGAAACATGAGTAAAGTCAAAACAATGGTGCACATATTGATAAAGTTATGAACATTCAATCGTAGGAAATGCCTCATAAGGAATTTATAACTAAACCAAAGTAAATATGAAAGAATACTTCTCAATGTATACACACATGAAACATGTACTCAAAATATTCTTTGGAAAGAGGAGATAACAATATTCCTTCATGGGTTATCCAGTATGGCCTCAATTTATTGTCCTCTATACTCAACCATCCTATATTCCAAAATTGTATAAATACAGGTGTCCAAACTTATCAATATGAAAACATATATGAATATAATTTCCAGTACAAGTGACGGTGTAATTTTTCAAGCTTCCAACAGCAAGTTATGATTATTTCTTTACAACATAATAAATATGCCCTAGAAGCTCCTCTATTGTTCCTTCAACTTCCAAGAATTTTCATAATTTTTCTCCAACATAACTTTCCATGATTTTCAACACATTTTCAGTAAACATATTTAATAGTACATAATTAATGTTTCATAATTTTTTGACATCATTTTCTATGTCAAAAGCGTGACTAAACTCAGGTTATACCGAAATGAAATATACAAACATCAACTATGTACCAATTTGAAATCATCATTAAGGCCTAACCACAAGCACATCAATTCTAATTTTCGGAAAAAGTATGAATATATGAGTCTATTTTCATATCCAATTGGAATTTCTCAGTTACAGTCATCACACAAAAACATATGCAAGTTTGAATACAAGGGGATTCAATACAAAGCAATATGCCCTATAAACACTACTTATCTCACATATGATCCAATACATATTATCACAAAGGATAATGGAATTTTAATCAATAATTCACGATTTATATACTTTGAAATAAGTATAATACACGATTAAAATAATTTTACCTTGGAAACACCTTAAAATAATTTTACCTTGGAAACACCTTAAGAATTTTCTTGGAATTCTTTTCCTAGCTTTTAATGTAACCCTTTCTTCCTTAACTTCTACTTTCTCTTTCCTCAAGTTAAAAACCCTTAAAACTGAACCTAGGCTCAATTTTTCTGAAGAAATAGGTTAGAAGAGGAGTTTTAAGTCGGCCAAGGCTGCCTCCCAATCCATCCAATCAAATTAAAACATTTGGTTTACTAAAAGACAATTTACCACTTAAAGGGAATGGACATATTTTCCCTTTGTTCGTAAATTCGGTATAACACCTCACTCGGATATCCGTTTGATGATCCGTTTGTTGTGTCACAGACCTAACTCATATATCTACAATTGATTTTACCTTGAGTCAATTGTTACATTATAAGGGTCAAAACTAGTCTCTGACAGGAATATTTCTACCAAAAACAACAAAATTTTGTGTTTGTAAATAATTCGACATTTCATGATTTATGAAAGTAGGATTAGACTAAACATAATCACTTAAAATTAGGTATAATAATAACAAATTATTCATCACATCATTTAAGAATGATTTAAGTGTGATTTATAATAATTATATCCGGGTTATCACATAAAGTTTGCTTCTGACTCTGGAGCGCTGGTCCCGGTTACTGATGGATGTTTTTCTTTTTTGGAGAGTGAAAATGCTTCATTAAGGGAAGATTTAGACCTGCATCCACTTCTCGGGTAGAAAAAGATCTAGTCGGAGTAGTATTGAAGACAGTATAACTCATCAAGTTTCAGAAAATCAAGCTGCTCAACTAAAAGAAAAAAATCAAGCTTTGGTAGAGATATCTCAAAAGATTCAAACTCTTACATAACAGGTATCCAATCAGAGTTCTACATTGCAGACTAAAGAAAGTGTGGTGAAAAGACTTCATCGACATGTTGAATGATTAACTTATTAGTTTCACAAGAAGACCAGAGAGTTATAGATGGAGGGATACAATGCAGCTTTATATCATCTCGATACCAGATTGAAACAATCAAATAATGATGGGTACAAACAAGGGTGGTTTAATACCTTAATTGTAATGAAAGTTGAGCAAGGAACTGAACTGTGGGATTGGTATGACCCTGGTCTACTCGATCTTCCAGTACAACCTTTTCAGCTAGATGTTAATTGGATTCCAATTAGCTCTATTTATCACAGTTTGATTTTGAAATACCTTGGTGATTACAGTATTCATAAAGAATTTGAGATATTCTAACCTCCTCATTTACAAGATCGACCAAGTTCGAGCAACACTACAATGCTACAAGACTTGAATTTTATTAATTCTCCTTATGCTTTATATGACCCTCTAGCTGGAATGGATCATGTATCAAAATCTGAAGGAAATAAACCAACATAATATACTATTTGTATATTGTTAGTAATTGTTGTTGTAAATGAAGAAAAATCGCCTTCTTGTAATTTCTCTCCCTTGGAAATAAAATGATTGCATGATGTTTATTTTCTCAATCTTTGTTCATCACATGAAATCAACAATAGTAGTATTGTACTTATAATAGTAACAGGATACTTTCAGTCATTGAGTGTATGTATTTGAATGGGCATTTTGCCTTTTTTGATATGATTTCCTAGACAATGGAACTTTTGCCCCATATGTTTGTCTAGTTGTAGTGACTTGTCACCCATAAGTGCCAAAGCAATGGAATGTTTATCCCATGTTCTTGCTTAGTTGTAACAATCATTTAAGTAAATAATTTCCATGGTGATATTTTACCCAACTTCTTACCTAGTTTAGATGCCTCCTGGGTCACTCATAATCAAGCAGAACTTGCCTTGCTCGATTGTTTTAACAACATTGTTGGTGTTTCTGTTGATGCCGACCAACATTTAGTTGGTGGTTGCTGATGCCGACCAACTTTTAGTTGGTGGTTGTTGATGCCAACCAACTCTTAGTTAAATGTGCATTTTCAAATGCTGCATGCAGGTGTAGTGTGTACCACCAGTACTCCAAAAAAATAGAACAAACGAAATGGGAAATCATAATTTTCATTCAATTTGAAACAAATGAGTACATAGGCTGTTACATTATTGGTAGTATTTTCGCAGGTGCTCTGTATTCCAGGCATTCTTGAATTATTCCCCTTCAAGAGTTTCTATTCTGTAAGTGCCAGGTCGAACACCTATTGTGATACGATAGGGACCATACCAATTGGCCTCCAACTTACTGTGCTTTTGAATTACCTTCTTAAGCACGTAATTGCCTTCCTTTAGATTACATTTCTTGACCCTTTTATTGTTGAACATGGCAGTTTGTTGGTGATAGGCAACATTGCGAATCGCTGCATCCTCTCTGACTTCTTTGAGCATGTCTAAATCTAAGTGTCGCATCAAATCTCTCACTGAGTAATTGAAGTTGAGAACCCTATGAGTAGGTAATCCTAGTTCAGTAGTTATCACTGCTTCACCCCCAAAATCCAATATGTGAGGGGATTCACCATTCGCTATTTAGGGACTTGTTAGGTAAGCCTATAACACTGAGCGCAACTCGATGATCCAATTTCCTTTAGCATCATCTAATTGCTTCTTCAACCCATTCAATAATGTTTTATTCGTGACCTCTGTTTGACTATTGCTTTGGGGATGACCTAGAACAGAATGGCCTTTTTGAATGTTGGTCTGTAGACAGTACGCTGCAAACTCCTCATTATCGAATTGGGTATCATGATCAGTGATAAAGGTATGGGGCAGACCATATCTTCAAATAATATTCTTCCAAATGAATTGATAGACTCTTTCATAGGCCATATCGATGATCGGTTCAGCTTCCACCCACTTGAAGTAATCAACAGCTACCACCAAATATTTGAACCATATTATTATAGTTTGCAGAGGCCCAACTAAGTCAATTCCCCCAAATAACGAATGGCCAAGGTGAAGTGATTGGTGTTAATAATGCTTGAGGAGTTCTTCGTATAGTAAAAAAAATGCTGACACTTGTCACATTTTTTTAGCATAAGTCGTGCAATCAGCGCGCATTTTTGGCTAGTAGTATTCTTGCGTATTCATTCTCTGTAGTAGAGTTCTTTCGGATACATGAGAACCACAAGATCCTTCATGGATTTACTTTATGAGATCCTTGAGTTCTGCTGGATGAACACACCTCTGCAAACCAGCTATCAAACCTCTCCTCTACAAAACTCCATTATTCAAAACATATTTGCAGCCTTGTACTTTAATCATTTGGCTGCAAGTAGGTCGGCTAGTAAAATACCTTCTTCAATATAGGGCCTGATGGTATCCATCCAAGATGGTCCCATATCCAAGGCGATAAAATTCACCATCACTTCATCTTTTAAGTACTTTAATAAGGATTGTTCCTCGTAGCTCGGTGCGAGTAGCTGAGGATAATCGCGCAAGTGCATTGGCCCTTGCATTCTCCAGTCTAGATATTCTGACCACCTAAACAGGTGCCACGATCTCCAGAGCCTTGGTTAAGTATCTTGACAGGAACTCTCTTTTTACTGTGTAAAGACTTAGCATCTAATTCACCACTAATTGCGAATCACTGAACACCACAACTTACTCTGCATTCAATGATTTAGCTAAGCTGAGGCCCACAATCATGGCTTCAAACTTAGCTTCATTATTGGAAGCTTTAGAATTGAAAACACAGAGCATATTCAATATCTATACCATCTGAACCGTTGAGAATAATTCCATCTCCGCAGCCTATTTCACATGAAGAGCCATAAACATATAAATTCCATATAGGAATGTCATCATCAAACCCTTGGTTTGACAGAATACCTTGATGGAATATCTTGTCCTTCTTTTCTTCATACTTTTTTTTCAACTCTTACACTTTACCAAAGGATTCTGGTTGATCGGTTGCCACCCCCTTCTGTCAATTATGCTACTGGGAGTTGATTGGAGGTATTTTCAATAGACCATTTGGCATCCTTGAGTTGCTCCATATTATCCCCTTGTTGATCGGAGATATCTGGGTACGTAAATTCAGCGATTAAATCTGCCACTGCCTGTCCTTTAAATGAGGACCGTGGTTCATACATAATGTCATATTCCCTTAACTCCATTACCCAATACATTAGTCTTCCAGACTTTTTTAGCTTATATAAAGCCTGTCTGAGTGGCATGTCAGTATATACCACTATTGTATGGGCTTAAAAATATGGTTTCATTATCATACTTGCTTCAATCAATGCCAAAGACAACTTCTCCAGTTTAAAATACCTGATTTCTTCTCCTCTGAATGCCTTGCTAGTGTAATAATTAGAATTTGTACTCCATCTTCTATTCTTATCAAAGCCAAACTAACTGCACTCTCTGAGTCAGCCAAGTATAAGTATAATTTTTCTCCTTCTACTGGTCTGGACAATAAAGGATGTGTCCCCAAATATCGCTTTAACTCTAAGAATGCCTTCTCACATTCTCTGTTCCAGTCAAATTTATTTCTGAGCACCTTGAAGAATGGAAGACATCTATCAGTTGCTCGAGAGACAAATCTATTGAGAGCTTCAACACGCCCCGTAAGGATCTTCACTTCCTTCTTGATGGTTGGAGATTGTAACTCCAGCAAGGCTTTTATCTTATCAGGATTCGCTTCAATACCTCTTTGATTCATAATGTATCTGAGGAACATGCCTTCCTGTATGCCAAAAATGCACGTGGTCGGGTTCAGCTTCATCTGGTACTTCTCTAATTGATTAAATATTTGGCTTAAATCAGTTATATGGTCCGTAACTTTCTTGCTTTTAGTCAACATGTTGTCGATGTATACCTCCATATTTTTGCCAATCTACTCCGCAAACACCTTATTCACCAGCTGCTGATATGTAGCACCTGTATTTTTAAGACCAAAATGCATAACATTATAACAATATGTTCCTCGAAGGTAATTAAAGAGGTACTTTCCCTGTCTTCTGGCTTCATTTTAATTTGATTATATCCCGAATAGGCATCCATGACGCTTAATAGATCATTCCCTAAGGTTGCATCCACTAACTGATCTATTTTGGGCATAGGAAAATGATCTTTTGGGCAAGATTTATTCATATCTATGAAGTCGACACATATTCTCCATTTATTATTCTTCTTCTTGACCATCACAACGTTAGCCAACCAATCTGGATATTTCACATCTTCGATAAAAGAATCTTTTTGCAGCTTTTCCACTTCTTTCTGAATAGCCTGGGCCTTTAACGAGTTTTGTTTCATCTTTTGGATCTAAGGTTTTAATCTCACACTCATCAAATTCATCCACTTGATAAGTGGTTGTTTTCTTCCTAGCATCCTGCAATTCCTCTTCCTCGGCAAATGAGTAGTAGCACTCTCGAGCTACCTTTTGATCTCCCTTCATAATTCCAACCCCAAAGTTAGTCGGGAACTTTAAACACTGATGTATAGTAGATGAACTGCTTCAAACCTTTTCAGGCCTACTCTCCCTATAATTATATTGTAGGTTGACTGGACGTTCTTATCCATCACGAATAAATGCACCCTCTCTATTCTGCTGGCTATCCAGGTACCAATCATCATGTCTAACTTGATCATTCCAAGTGGAAAAACTATTTCTCCATATAACCCAATGAGAGTCTCTGATACAGATTTAACTGGCTAAGTTTTAAGTTTAGACTATCGAAACAAAGGTAGAATATGATGCCGATCGAGATACCATTATCCACCACTACTCTCGAAATGATTACATCCTTTATTCTTAGTTTATCTTTGTTGACCTTTCTTAGGCGATCTTCTTCTGCTAGATTTATTCGTTGTATATAAGAAAAATCTTGAGCCTCATTGAGGTAAGCATTCCTTTCAGCGGTATGATCGTCCCCTCCTACATCTCCACCTGTAATCATCTTACAAACATATGAACCAAAACGAGTTAAAAATACCTCACGTTTGGGTTGTCTTGGCCTCTTTGGGATATCAGGATCATCTTCATGGTCTCTTTTCTTATCTTCTCTTGGTCGGCAAGTAGACCTAGACCTCTGTCGAACACTGTTGTTGGTCTTTCCACCGTTCTGACGATCAACAAACTTGTTCAGATTTCCCCGTCCAATAAGTTACTCTATCTCACTTTGGAGAGGTACAAACTTATTGGTCATATGACCATGATCTTTATGGAACTCGCAATACTTGGGTTTATCCCTCCTTTTAGGGACCCCCCTTAGCTTTTCTGGCTAATTCAGTTCCTTTGTGTTCTTGATTTCCTCTAGAACGTGGTTTATATCCACTTTTAAGGGAGTATAATTTGTATACTTCCTTAAGTGATCAAATTTTTCTTTTCCTTTGGACTGCTTGATCCCACCATTATACTTGTGATATTTCTTCTCCAACTTTCCTTTAGTTTTAGTTTCCACCTTTTCCTCAGCATTCTTTTTTATAGCCATAACTTCCTCGGCATTCATAATTTTGGCTGCTTTTGCCATCAATTCAGCCATGGATTTGGGGGGATCCTTGGCCAAGGTGTAGTACATATTATCTAGCAAAAGACCACTCACGAGAGATGTAATGGTTATTTTATCATCATAGTTTATAACCTCCAATTTCTCATTGTTAAAATGAGTGATGTAACCCCTAGTACTTTTACCTGATTTCTGCCTGACACTCAACAAATGTGCTACCCTTTTAACTGGCTTTGCACCAAAATAGAAATTTTTGATAAAGAGCCCTGCCAGTTGATGGAAGGTCACAATCTTTCCCCAAGGAAGGCTATTGTACCATATCTGAGCAGATTTGGTAATGGTTCCTGAGAATGTCCTACATCTCATTTCATTCGAGACTACATAAATATATGTTGCAGTTTGGTACTACTTTATATGAAGAATAAGATCAGTTTTTCCATTGTACTTCGGTGTGACCACAAGAGCCTTAAATTTGGTTTGTGTAGAAAAATCCACAATCACTTGTATAAATGTAGATCCTTTAATAAAGGTTCTTTGGAGAGGGTTCTTGGCCTTGGTCATTTCTCCTAACATGTCTTCTAATCTCTGAATAGATCCTTTCCATGCGTCATTGTCTTCCCGAGAAACAAATCGTGCAGAATTTTCCTCTTGGGATCTTTATCTTTGATTTGCAAGTCTTGGGTTCGGGTGTGATTGGGTTGAGCCTTCCTTTAAATCACTTGGTCATTGAGAATTTCCCGAAAGAGACCGAGGAGGATTTCTATTCCTCCTGGGACATAAACGATCGAAGGGTGAGGCTCTGCTCAACTTTTCTAGGGCACTTGGTCTTTCTGGCATTAGAGTGATGTTCTCTTATGAATTTGAGAATTCTTATAGGGGAAGTTGCACCTGGTCAATAAGATGGATCACATGAGTTTCTAGAATAATTTATTTCAGTATGTCTGGATCGTGACATAGATCATGGTTATTGTGAAGATGGAGGATGCATGCTTCTTTGAATGCTTGGTTGGCCTGACTGGGCAGATGCTCCATTTTAAACTGTCTGAATGAACTCTCGCATAGTTTCCTGTATAGCCGTTTGTCCCCTGGCTAGGCTTGCCAAAATTCCAGTGATATCATTTGTATTTGGAGGTACGAAAAGGTTAGGAAGATTCCCTTCATTATTCCTATTACTAAATTTTGGGATATCAGCCATTTATGATAAGTTTTTGGTGAAAAATGCTATGTATAGCTATTTCTCACATACGGTACCAATCTATTGATGTAAAAAACTAGATTTGATTGAATTAATTAATCATAGATAAATACGAGCAAAGAAATAAGACGAGATTTTTAAAGTGGTTCAGCCTTAATAAAATGGCCTACAACCACTGTTTTGTATTACGGGGTGTCTTACCTTGATCTCAATTATGTTTGTCTGGTTGGCTTACCCTGTCATGAGGGTATTACAATGTATTTATAGCCTTTGGGCTGTCAATGTGAATAGATAATATGACGTTATCGAATAGGCATATACATCTACACATGATAAGGAATGATTGTAATACAAGAAACCTTAAATCTGTCTGGTCGTTTGGTCTTCCCAATAAGTTTCTCGGTATGCTGAGTAGCTTGGTACGTGTAAGAGGGTAGTTTAGATAAGATGGAGGCGTAACCCCTTTTAAGTATGGTTATGGCAAGGTTAATTAGAGAAACACTAGTGATTTAGCCGCAAGACACAAAGAGCAGTTTGGAAGGTATGGAACCCATCTTATACTCACAAATCTTGTGTATAACCCTCAATATAATAAAGAACTTTAGAAATAACTTAGCTAGAGGGAGAGAGAAGCAAGCACCCTAGATACACCTTGGTAGGCAGACAAAACATACCAAAAACCACTCTCAAGAGTCTCTGTTTGCGTATTAAAAGCTTCGTAATAAATGACAATGGTGAGTGGATAAGCCCTCTAATTTGCAATAATTCTCTCTCTGATGTATCTCTAGCAATAACTTTTTTGAACTCTCAAAGGATCATTTTCTTCTCTCCCCCTTTTTCTCAAAGGTGGTTGGGGTCCTTAAATAGCCCCCCACACCACCCCCGAGGCAACTCAGTCATTAAAGACTATGAAAGACATCCCTCATACTTTATGTCACAACATTAAATGCCTGATGCACTAGTTGTTTCCTATGTCATAAACATTAAATGTCAAGACATGCCTTTTGCCTAACCACTGTATGTCAGGGGGTTATTGTCGCAGAGGTGGCTCACCTACTATCTGACAGCCTCAAATACCACGGTGGTTTACTCAAGTGCATGTCTGACATTGTTTAGAAGGCTAGTGACATCACCCACAGTAGATGTGATATTTAAGTAGAGGGTTGTTTGGTTCATAACTCAATGCCCGATGGAACTCCAAGCTGCTCCGCTTGAGGTTCCACGGTCAGGGTCCTTCGGTGTTTTACCAGGTGTATCTAAGATGGTCAGGACAAGCCCCAACGGTGCCCCACTTCTCAATCCTCCAAACCAAATCCCTCTAAAGTTCCCACGGTGAGGTTTGTTCGATAGAGCATGAAAACTCTCCCAGGCCCTGCCAAGCCTGGTCTCTCGCGAGTACCGTTCGACCTCACGCCCATTCATTATTCTCGTTACAACATTACAGTCATTATAACTCGCAGTAAATATAAACAAAGCTATAATATGGCAAAGTAACAATAAGCTAAAGTACGAGTTGCCACGCTGAGCTGCCTCACCAAGATGCCACGCTTGAGTTGCCACGCTGAGCTGCCTCGCCAAGATGCCACGCTTGAGTTGCCACGCTGAGCTGCCTCGCCAAGATGCCACGCTTGAGTTGCCACGCTGAGCTGCCTCGCCAAGATGCCACGCTTGAGTTGCCACGCTGAGCTACCTCACCAAGATGCCACGCTTGAGTTGCCACGCTGAGCTGCCTCGCCAAGATGCCACGCTTGAGTTGCCACGCTGAGCTGCCTCGCCAAGATGCCACGCTTGAGTTTCCACGCTGAGCTGCCACGCTGAGCTGCCTCACCAAGATGCCACGCTTGAGTTGCCACGCTGAGCTACCTCACCAAGATGCCACGCTTGAGTTGCCACGCTGAGCTGCCACGCTGAGCTGCCTCACCAAGATGCCACGCTTGAGTTGCCATCCTCAGAACACTGTTGCTAATTAGTGGATTATCCCTAATCCCAGGATTACCTTCAGGCCCCCTCTACATTTGCCCCTTCGTGGAGGGATTTGTTGTGGGAACAAGAAGTGCCTCCACGAAAACTTTTTAATTCGATAAACCTTCTCTGTCTGGCCTGCAGCTTTTTCTAATGCGGAGCCTCAACCGTTCCATCTTGAATATCTGAAATTCTCCCGAAGGACCTGCTAATATTCTCGCAGTAATGTTCGAAAAAAGCGAAAAAATTCTCCCCGATGTAACTGAGTCATAACTAAACAACGTTTGAGCTTCTGTCGAGGGGACATCGTGTCTTTTTTGAACCGTTGGGACACCTTCTTCGTTGGGGGGTTTATTGGATATGTCAGAGAAAATCTTGGCGCCCAAAACTGAATCTTGCTTAGGAAGGTAACGGTGGCTGTTCCCTAGGTGTCACTTCATTAATTGATGGCAGTTTCCCAGGTGTCACGTCATTGAATGACGTAGCGTTGTCTTTTCCATGTCAGAACACTTCCCGAAGTGCCACATGTACATTTAAAATGATTGCAGGCGGCCACACACGTGCAATGGTGGGAAACTTAAACGACGAACTTTAAAAATTAAACGGCCAAATCACTTAAAGCCATTCTTTTTCTTTCTTTCCCACTACTTGTCTCAAATTTCCTTTGTTTTTTAGAGAGAGAGAGAAAAAAGCTTCCATTGTTGATTGTCTGAAACCTGCTGTTCGACCTTGTGTCGTCCTGTTCTTGCTCGCATCATCTTCACCACCTCATGTGGTTGTTCTTCCGCCATTGTCGTGCTCAGGCTTTTCTGACTCAAGGTTGGTTTTTTTGTTTGCACTAACACTCTGTCATGGCCTCTCAAAGTTATCCCACCATATCTTCAACCAGTGCGCCGCCTGCTACTGCTGTTGCCACCACTACTGGTGCCTCTGCCTTGGACGCTGTCCGTCGTGATCAGTTAAGGTTTTATCGTCGCTCTCCCATTTTTGGCGAAGATGATTGCTTTGCTGCTGCTTGCAAGACTATCAACTTTGAATGCAAGTTTGAGTCCTTAGTGCTGGGTGACGAGGACGAAGAACCCTCGAAGTGGGGCTTTCTTCCTCCAGAGGGGACTCTCCAGTTTCGTCTAGAGCGAGGGGACTTCCAATGGTCCCAAATTGACTTCGAAGCACCAGGTGGTTCTCCTGCCCATTTTGCTGCTTGGAACTCTCACATGGTGAGTTCCTATGGTGATATTTTGAGTAAGATTGGCCTTCAACGGGCCAAATGGTTTGGTGAGTTTACTCTCTCCAAAAATAATGCTTCTCTCCCCATTCTTGTTTCTCGTTGGAACGTGACGACTCACACATTTATTGCTGCATGGGGCGAGTTCACGATAACCCTAGAAGATGTCTGCGAGCTTCTGGGGCTCGAAGCAATAGGTCATGAGCCTTATACCGATGAGCCTCTTGACGCCGAAGAGACTGCTGACCGTTTGGCGTTGGACCGAATATGCCGAAGTTGCATCGGTTCTTCAAACAAAGCTACCTTCACTCCGCTGATTAATTATTTCTTCAAGGGTTCTAGTGAAGGTAGTTCTTCAATTTCAACGGATGCCCCTGGCCAAGGTACTTCGTTAGAGCTCCCTGCTTACATCCTTGTGATTCTGTCCCGTTTTCTTTTGACGGGAAAACCAAACGATCAGCCCCGAAGGGACCTTATCAACATATCCCTTCGTTTGGCCCGGGGCATCAAACTTCCTTTGGCTGCAATTGCCCTAGGGTCCCTCTACACCTGGCTTGACAGAACGTTGTTCGATATGGAACGATCCCTTGGCCGCTATAACCTGGCCAATTTTGCTAACAGCATCCTTCTAACCAGCTTTCTTTACGTGCGCTTTCCTGTTGTGGCGGCCAAGGCCAACCGTCCTCCTTCTGGGGAAACCATTTTGCCCCCCCGCTCTTATATTTATCACAAGAGGCAGAGCCAAAAAGAGCTGATCGCCTCAATTGATCGTTTCGAGGACTTTGTTATGAGGCCTTACGGAGAGGACGCCTTTGTTCACACTTGTGATTTCTTTCAGGACGAATCCAGGGTGGTACAGGTGGGGGTAGACATTGAAGATCCTCAGTTAGCCGTGGTGCTTCTCCTTTCTCCGGGGTATCTGCCTTCCTACACCGAGTGGGGATATTCCAGCGAACATTACAACCCCAATCGGTGTAGTCATCAATTTGGGTTTGATCAGGGGGCTCCTCGCTCAGTTTTCCAATCCTCAAACCCGAAGGTTAGCTTTAGTGAGGCATGTTCCTTATTTTCCTCCACTGCTGCGTGGGGGATAAGTGAATCAATGGCTGGGAGAGTCACCATTCCCTCCAACAAGAGGCAAGGGAATGTGACCAGTCTATTTGCCACGAAGTTCTGGCCGAGACAACTGGCTAATATTGCTGAATTCATAGATGGCGAGCCGGTGTACCCTCCAGTTCTTTCATTTGCTGCGATGGAGCTGGGACTCAAAGGTAACTCCATTCTGGGGATTGAGTTCCCTCTAAGCAAAACCCCTAAGGGGCCTTCCGAAGAGCTACCTCCGTTATGCCCCATGACTCCCACTGCCATATCCAAAGCGAAAGGTGCTGGGGTATCCAGGAAGACTGCTCCTTCGACTGGAGCTACTAGTGATGAAGGGTCTTCGCAGCCGTCGACCAAGAAGGCCAAGAGTGGGGTGGCTTCCACGAAAAAGGCAAAGTCCAAATCCCAGATTCCTGTGGCAGCCCTACCCATAGCCTCCGTTCCTCCTCCCATATCTCCTGAAAGAGCCGAGAGGTTAAGGAGGGAGGCGCAGGCTGAGGTAGATCGGGTGAATGCAGAGTTTCAACGGCGCGCTGTCGTCGTTCCTCCCTCGGTTGTCTTCCCCACGATCGTCGTCGATCCCATTGAGCCAGCTGCAAAGAGGAGAAAAGGTTCGAAGGTTCCTCAAGCCACTGGTAGTGCCATGACAAGGCTGAGGAGGAAGACTTTAGGCACCAAGTCCCAGCGGAAGCAAGTTTCCTCGGTGCAAGCTTCTCATTCTTCTTCCCGATCTGAGGTATGTACACTTATCTTGTTCTCTTTTCTTCTTTGGTTAGAGCAAGCCGGATTTACTTATATATATTGTTCTTAACTACTTTGGTGCAGGGACTTAAAGAAACGGGGCCTCGTTCTCCTAGCCCCCCAAGTCCCCCCATTAGCCGTTTCGTGGGCGGTCGCTGTGGGGCCATCTCATCCGTTACGCCCCCACCCCGTTCGCCAATGACCGGGCTTACTTACGCCCGTCGTTCAATCTCAAGACGGGCGGGGGAGGCAGTTGGGGAGGGCGAGGTTATAGAGCCCGTGGGTGTCTCTTCGCCACCAGAGACAACACAATCTGAGATGCCTACTCCAGTCTCCTCTGGCTCACTGGCTTCCTCTGAGACTGTTCTCCCCCTCGTTCTGGTTGCTGCAGGTGATCCTGAGGTAATTATTTCATAATTAAATTTGTCTGATCTGGCATTCCTTCTCTTTCACCCCGTTCTGTGTGATGAATTTAGGATGTTGGTTGCCCTAGGTCGAAGTATCCTCGCTGCTAGCAAACATTCTCCGTCCAACGGTGCTGGCGAGACCTCTTTCCACGGTGCCCCTTTTCAACGTTCTGACTGAGGTAAGTTATTCTTGGATACATTTCGCCCTTTTTTCTGTATTTGTTCCTCTTTACTAACATTGGCTTTTATATTGCAGCTTTCTCTTGATCTTTCACCACCCTCATCTATTCCCGATGAACCCCTTGCTCTTGCTTTGGTACCTTACGTGGGCGAGGGAACTATGCCGATGGTTGAGGTTTCTGGGGCCAGAGACCCCGTTGAGGCCGATGAGGTAACAAGTCCCCTCCCAACGATTCCTGCCACTTTAACCTTCGTGATAGCTCCCACTCCTGCCCCTGTTATGATTCAGGTACTTTCTTAATTCTCTGCTTAAACTCCTTCTTATAATAGTGACTTAACAACGAAAACGTTTGTTAAGATTTTTATATATAATCTCCACCTTATAACGGTGACTTAACAATGAAAACACTTGTTAAGATTTTTATATAATCTCCACCTTATAACGGTGACTTAACAACGAAAACGCTTGTTAAGATTTTTATATAATCTCCACCTTATAACGGTGACTTAACAACGAAAACACTTGTTAAGATTTTTATACAATCTCCACCTTATAACGGTGACTTAACAACGAAAACGCTTGTTAAGATTTTTTATATAATCTCCACCTTATAACGGTGACTTAACAACGAAAACGCTTGTTAAGATTTTTTATATAATCTCCACCTTATAACGCTGACTTAACAACGAAAACACTTGTTAAGATTTTTATACAATCTCCACCTTATAACGGTGACTTAACAACGAAAACGCTTGTTAAGATTTTTATATAATCTCCACCTTATAACGGTGACTTAACAACGAAAACGCTTGTTAAGATTTTTTATATAATCTCCACCTTATAACGGTGACTTAACAACGAAAACGCTTGTTAAGATTTTTCATATCCTTATTTGGGCTTTTCTTTTCAGGTTGCTCGGGAAGATTCGCCCCCAGTCCTCTCACCTGTAGGCTCGCCCTTTCGAGAACCTGACGCTTCAGAAAATTCAATTCATGATGATCAAGGTTCTACGACTGGTGCTGCAGTCGAGAGCGAATCTGGGTGTGAGGTCCCTCTTCCCGACCTAGCTCCTCACTCGTTCTGCCTCATGGTGCTTCGGCAATCTCCTCAAATACCCGTCAACCACCGGCTGGTGATTGAACAATTGGTGGATCACCATCCTGAGACCTTCACACCGGATTGCCTGCGCTCAAATATTCATGTGATGAGTCACAGGCTGCAAGGCATGGCGATCGTTGTTGCTGAAATTGCTAGTACCCCCACTGCCAGTGTTACCAGATCCCTTCTCAACCAATTTCTAGGTTTTCTGAAGGAGTTGGGGTGTGATGGTTTCCGTTTTGACTGGCTTATAACGCATCTGAAGACTTTGAAGAACCAGCAACTAATCGGCCAGAGGGAAGTGCTGATAAAGCACCAGGAGGACCAACGGGCTGAGGAGGTTAAGTTAGCTGAGCTGGCACCTCTTTTGGAATCGGCGGATGAAGAAGTAACGAATGCCGAAGAAGCTCTGCGTTTGGCCAAGCTAAAACGAGAAAGGTTCCTTATTGAACGCGCCCAGGTGCAAACCAGGCTAGAGGTTGCTGTCAACGCTCAAAATTCTTTTGCATCAGCTTCTTCGGGCCTTCCCGGGGATTTTTTCTCTTCCCCGGATCTGTGGTTTCTCTTAGGGTAGTAAAACTCCTGTACATATTTTCTTTCTTTCATTCATGTAATTCTTGGGCAATAGTTCCCCATTTTGCTTGTAATGCTCTTTTCTTTAATGAATGAAAGAATGTACATTTTTCAATTTATCTCTGAGTTATGCCTGCTTTCATATATCAATGTCTATACTTCACATCATCAGTAAAACTTGTATATTCATAATAAAAAAGGACCCAATACATCGATGGTACAACCTAACTGTCTACACATGATATACTTTCAGCCATTTATTGTTAATTTTGAATGGCCTATCTTCCTCCAACTTAGAAATTAGGCAATAACCTGAATCATGAGCTTCGTTCACGATGAAAGGTCCCTCCCAATTGGCTGCGAAGTTTGGCAGAGGAAGTCCCCTAATGTGTTTCACTGCTGCCTTCAAAACGAGATCTCCCTCCACGAACCTCCTTGGTCTTACCATGTTGTCATATGCCCTAGAGAGCTGCTTTGTATACATTTAAAAATGTTGCATCGCGTTGTCTCTGTGTTCATCCAATGCCTCCAACTGCACATGCCTGCTCTGAGGGAGCATGCTACTTCGCAAGGCGTATTGAGCCGAGGGAACTTCCAACTCTACTGGAAGAATTGCCTCAGCCCCATAGACAAGGGAGAACGGAGTGTACCCTGTGGGCTTCCTCTTCGTCGTTCGATAGGCCCACAACACTGTTGGTATCTTGTCATCCCGCGATCCTGGAAAGTCCTCCATCGTTTTAGCCAAGATATTAACCAGAGTTTTGTTAGTTGCTTCAGCCTGACCATTCCCCTTCGGGTATGCCACCGTTGAAGTGTGATGAACAATGGAGTACTTGTCTGTGAGCATCGTTACTTCTGAGTTGACGAAGGGAGTCCCATTATCTGAGAGAATAACCTTTGGGATCCCAAAATGGCAAATGATATACTCTCTGATGAAGCTACTCACTACCCCAGCCGTTGCCCTTCTAAGTGGTATTGCTTCAGCCCATTTTGTAAAGCACTCCGTTGCTACCAGTATCCATATCTTACCCCTCGACGAAGGATGTATCACCCCCACGAGGTCGAACGCCCAAGTGTGGAAAGGATAAGGTGTTGCCAGAGAGTGTAAGTCCACCGATGGGGCATGGATCATATTTCCATGAAGCTGGCAAGCCTTGCATTTTCGGGCAAATTCGGCGGAGTCTTTTTCCATCGTTGGCCAATAATACCCCAACGTCATCAGCTGATCATATAACTTGGCCCCTCCCATGTGAGCTGGGTCATGGGCTTGTTTGAGGACCTCAGTTGCTTCTTCTTTTGTAATGCAATGCAATGGCCTGTTGAAGTACCCCCTTCGATAAAGCTGCCCCTCTTGGATATAGAACCTCGGGGCCCTTCGCTTTAGTCCCATCGCATCCATCTTCTCTGTTGGGACAATTCCATCCTGAATAAAGTTGATATAGGGCTGCCTCCAGTCTGTTTGGGCTTCAATGAAATGGCACTCAGCTGCTTCGAAAAATAGCTGACACTTATCACAATTCTGCTGTAGTTCTGCCGCATCCTGTTTCATTTTAGGCCAAAAATATCCCCCTCTTTGAATTCTCCTATAAAGAGGTATCTCAGTTGTTTCGCAGTGCTCCTCATGTGTTTTCTTCAACCTCCGCTCTGCCTCCTCTGGCCCAACGCATCTTGATAACCATCCCCCTGCATTTCTGTAGTAAAGATTTCCCTGGTTTGTAAAGTATTGGGCTAACTCTCGTAGTCCCATAGCTCCTTCGCCAGACTCCAGTTGCTTCCTGATCTCTCCTCTCCAATCCGCGTCTCCCTCCATCGGTAGTATTGACTGCACCACCGAAGGAGCTGTTCTTCGTTGGATCGTAACAATAGTCGTATCGCTCCTCATGACCATCTTTTGAGCAATAGTGGCATAAGCGTCTGGATGACGGTTCATCGTTCTGGGATGTCTTCTAATTATGGTCCGATGGAACTGGCTGAGGAGCCTTTGAATGATCGTCCTGTATGGCGTCAAACTCATGTGCTTCAACGCATATTCTCCGTTAACTTGCTGAATTACTAAATTCGAGTCACCCTTGATGCAGAGTGAACGAATTCCCCTTCGAAGAGCCTCCAGCAACCCTAGTACCAACGCTTCGTATTCTGCTTCGTTATTGGAGCAAGGGAAATCCAGTTTGTAGGAAAGACAAATCTCCTCCGTTCCTTTTGAAAGGATGACCCCTGCCCCTCCTTTTTTCTCTGCCGAAGACCCATCGAATTGCATCGTCCATTCCTCATCGGTTGCATCGAGATAGTTGGCCTGTAAGTCATCTCCCGGAATGTCTTCTTTAGGTGGTTCAAACGTTCCTGATGGAAAGATTGCCAACAGATCAGCATACGCCTGGCTCTTGATAGCACGAGGAACCACACACTTTAAATCATATTCGGAGAGAATAAGGAACCACCTAGCTGCCCTGCCAATCAAGATAGTTCTAGCCAACAAATACTTAATAGGATCATATCTAGTTACAATATGAATTGTAAAAGACAGCATATAATGTCTAAGTTTTTGTGCTACAAAGACTAAGGCCAAACAATGCCTTTCTAGGCTGCTATATCTAATCTCCGGCCCATGTATGATCCTACTGAGGTAATATACTGTCCGTTCTTGCCCGTCGATCTCCTGTGCCAGCAAAACTCCAACGGACCTTGTAGTGGAGGTGAGGTATAGCTGCAACGGTGCTCCTGCCTGTGGAGGAACCATGATTTGCGGTGAAACGAGCAGTTTCTTCAACTCATCGAGGGACTCCTGGTGATCCTTTTCCCACCTGAACTTTGTGTTCTTTCGCAGCAGTTGCATCAACGGGTGTGTTACCTCGGCCAATCCTGGTACAAATCTTCTGAGGTAGGAGACCTTTCCGAGGAAGCTTTTTAGCTCCTTCGCCGTTCTTGGGCACGGCATTTCTAAGATCGCGCGTTGTTTATCCTGGTCCATCTGCACCCCTTGTCGATCAACCACAAAGCCTAGAAACTTCCCGCGTGTTACTCTGAAGACGCACTTCAATGGGTTCATCTTTAATTTATACTTCCTACATCGAGTAAACACCCTCTTTAAGTCGTTTAGGTGGGACTCCTCCTTCTTCGATTTGATGACCAAATCGTCCACATAGAATTCTACAAATTTGTGGAAGAAATCGTGAAAAATGGCCATCATTGTTCTTTGGTAAGTAGCTCCCGCGTTCTTAAGTCCAAACGGCATTACTTTCTACATGAAATTGCCCAACGGGGTTCTGAACGCCGTTTTATCTGCGTCCGCGGGGTCCATCTTGATTTGGTTGTACCCTACGTACCCATCCATGAAGCTATACATCTCATGCCCAGCCGTGGCATCTATCAGGCTATCAATGGAGGGTAGAGGGAACTCATCTTTGGGGCAAGCCCTGTTCAGATCTCTAAAATCCACACAGAACCTTATTTGGCTCTTGTCCTTCTTCCCTACTGGCACAATGCTAGATAGCCACAGGGGATGATGTATTGGTTTGATGAATCCTGCTGCCAATAAACGCTGAACCTCTTCCTTGATCTTCAAGTCCAACTCAGGTTTATAAGTTCTTGTTGCCTGTTTTACCGGGATGGCTGAAGGTGTCACGTTTAGCTTGTGGCAGCTCACTTCCTCATCTAGCCCTTCCATTTCGGTATACTTCCACGCAAAGACATCTATGAACTCCCGGATTAGCCCAACCAGGGCTTCTCGCTTCGCCTTACCGAGATCCTTCGCGATGAAGATGGGCCTTGGGTCTTTCCCTTCTCCTGCCAGGTTCAACTGCTCCAACTCTTGTGCCTGGGGCTTCGGTTGATTTGCCATGTAGTCTGGTTCTTCGGCGACCTCCTCCACGAACTCCTGTATGTTGGAGTTGTCTATCACCATACACTGTCCCTGTTGATCTATCAAGAAACATTCATATAACGGGTCAGCCCCCTCCTCGGTCTCTTCGGCCGCCCGCTCACATCGTTATAAACGGTATACTACCTTCCCCTCCTCAGTGACCACCTTCTTGCATTGCCTGTTGGTAGCTGTTGCCAAGGCCTTCCTCTTCCTTTCTCTCGAAGCCTCAGCGATCCTTCCCCCCGAAAAGCGACTCAGCACGCTTTGCCGTTGGACCTCATGCTCTATAGGGTCCACTCTAAGCCTTGCTTTGTTTTTGAGCTGCCTTGTGGTATTTTGAGGTCGAGGGATCACCTGAAGGGTTTCTTCGGTCCCTACCCCTTCGTTACTCGTGGCTTCTTTACTTTGCTCGTTCAGAGGCCCCATTCTATCTTTGATCGAAGGAACCCATGCCCCCTCCATTCTTCTCATTAGGACTCGAGCGTCCTCTTCCTACTCCGTATAAAAGGCCGCATCTACAAAGTGAGCTTCCTCGATAGCAAAAGGCCTTTTTGTAGCCCTAATGGTCACTTCTGTTCCTTTGACATTCGCCTTGGCGCATTGATGATATGTTGAAGGAACTAACCCTTGATTGTGCATCCATACTCTTCCTATTAGTAAATGATAGGAAGTTGCACTTTCTATTACATGGAACTTGATGTGGGAACTCAGATTTCCCATTATAATTCCCACATTCACATACCCAATGGATTTGGAAGATTGGTTATCATATCCTGAGATCACCAGAGGCATGGGGACCAACCTTTCTTCTGGGATATTAGCCGCGTGGAAGGAGTTGATCGGCATAATGTTGATAGACGCACCCCCATCCATAAGCGTCCTCGCAAAACTAACCCCGTTGACACTGGCCGTCACATACAAGGGCCTGTTATGAGGGAACCTTACAGCTCTATCTGCATCGCTGAAGGTCACCTCTGATAGGAACTTTTTCACCAGCCTCGCCATGGGTCCTCGCCATTTCAGCGAGGGAACCGCGTCCTTCCTCGCGATGTCTAGAATCGCCTGAGTTATTTCCAGTCTGCTCTCCTTTGGTATCCCCACTTGATCGAAGAACCAAGCGAATTTTGGGGATTTTGAAACTGCGCTGTATTCAACGACTGCCTCCATTTCCTCGCCTTCAACGCTGTATACGTCTTCCGCGTCTTTAGTGCTTGCTTCATCGTAGGCTAAAATTACGTTAGCCATTCCTGTGGTGCAATATTCCAGAGTTTCTTCGAATTCTCTTTGCCTCATTGTTGACCTTCCTTCCCCTCTTTCCGCCTCACCGTCGTAGGCCGTCACCAAGTTGGCCCCATGCGCTGGAAGCGGGTTGTTGTTAACGTTCTGTGGGGGGATCTGCAGCGTCCCTGCCTTCATGTACTTGTCAATGATTCTTCTCAGTGTGAAATAGCTCTCTGTCGGGTGCTGGATCTTTCGATGAACCTGACAATACCTAGGATCTGCTTTTGTTGCGTCATCGGGTTCTTCTGAAGGAACGCCTTTTGGTAGGTAGACCGTTCCACCCTGGACCATGGCATTGTAAAAACTCACCGCCTCTTCTATCGTGCATGGTAACGGTGGTGGGTCTTCCCTATCCCTTCCGAACTTCCTTTTGTTGTCCTTCTTCGCCGCCTTACCCCCATCTGTTCCTTCAGTGTATCCCACTCGTGGGGGTTGATGCCTTCCTCCCCCAGGTTGTATCGGTTGCCTGAATATCATAGGCACCGCCACCGGGTTTGGTCGTACGACCAATGAGATGTTCCTTGCAGATTTTAGGAACGCCGAAAAAGTTCCCTCGCGCGTCTCATTGATAAGATGGCAGATGTACTCCGGGAGTAGTCCTTCGGCACAGATTTGTAATAGTTTGGACTCCTTGGCCTCTTCTCTCACATCCAGAGACCTTTCCCTGAACCTCCGAACGTATTCCACCACGTCTTCTCCTGGTCGTTGCTTCTCTCTCCCTAGTTGGGTCAGAGTGAATTCATCCTCTGCTAGAAAGAACTTTTGGACAAACAGCACGTGCATCTCTTCCCACGTGGAAACACTTTTAGGGGCCAAATGAGAATACCACGTGTATGCTTTATCGGTTAGGGATTTGGAAAACTCCCTCAACCTGAGCTTCTTGTTGTTGCAATGCGCCCCCAGGTGCTCAACAAAACGTTTAATGTGCTCTTTCGGATTCCCACCCTTCCCTGTGTATTTTTCAAAGACGGGGGGAATATAATCCCTCGGGTAAGGCTCATCGTTGTATTCCTGAGGATAAGGTGTCCTAAAGTCGTCATAGACTGAAGCTACCTCGCCTATAGACTGTGAGGAAGCCTGCACAAATTTTAACATCTCCTTTTGTATTTCTCTCCTCATTTCCTCCATGGGCGATGGGGCAACGACCAATGGGGGTGTTGGCTGAATGACCGTTATAGTTGGAGCCATCGTTACAGCTGGCGCCGTTGATACTCCGGAGATTCCCACCGCCGGATTCACGACGGAGGGTATGCTTGCCGGGGCTTCTCCCGTTGTACCTGCGCCTGGTGGAACCGTTGGAGCTGCCCCTGGTGTTATGAAGGAATTGGCTTCGAGTCCTCCCAGCACCGTTGAAGCTGCAGGAGTTTGCAAGAACTCATAGAACTTACTCATAAGGAGGGTCATTTGGGCAGATCCTAGCCCAGCGCTCGTGGAAGCCTGCGTCACTCCCGGAACGCCTGTTGTTGCCTGAACAGGGGGCACTTCTATTCGAGGAGCTCCGCCCCTTAAAGCCTCCAATTCTACCGCTGCTTGCTCTTCACTGTGTTGGATATCATCAAAGTTGAGCCTTCGATTAACGTTATCTTGTGACATACTTCTTCCTTAGAAGAATGCCTCCCCAGCAGAGTCGCCAAATGTAAGAGGGTAGTTTAGATAAGATGGAGGCGTAACCCCTTTTAAGTATGGTTATGGCAAGGTTAATTAGAGAAACACTAGTGATTTAGCCGCAAGACACAAAGAGCAGTTTGGAAGGTATGGAACCCATCTTATACTCACAAATCTCGTGTATAACCCTCAATATAATAAAGAACTTTAGAAATAACTTAGCTAGAGGGAGAGAGAAGCAAGCACCCTAGATACACCTTGGTAGGCAGACAAAACATACCAAAAACCACTCTCAAGAGTCTCTGTTTGCATATTAAAAGCTTCGTAATAAATGACAATGGTGAGTGGATAAGCCCTCTAATTTGCAATAATTCTCTCTCTGATGTATCTCTAGCAATAACTTTTTTGAACTCTCAAAGGATCATTTTCTTCTCTCCCCCTTTTTCTCAAAGGTGGTTGGGGTCCTTAAATAACCCCCCACACCACCCCCGAGGCAACTCAGTCATTAAAGACTATGAAAGACATCCCTCATACTTTATGTCACAACATTAAATGCTTGATGCACTAGTTGTTTCCTATGTCATAAACATTAAATGCCAAGACATGCCTTTTGCCTAACCACTGTATGTCAGGGGGTTATTGTCGCAGAGGTGGATCACCTACTATCTGACAGCCCCAAATACCACGGTGGTTTACTCAAGTGCATGTCTGACATTGTTTAGAAGGCTAGTGACATCACCCACAGTAGATGTGATATTTAAGTAGAGGGTTGTTTGGTTCATAACTCAATGCCCGATGGAACTCCAAGCTGCTCCGCTTGAGGTTCCACGGTCAGGGTCCTTCGGTGTTTTACCAGGTGTATCTAAGATGGTCAGGACAAGCCCCAACGGTGCCCCACTTCTCAATCCTCCAAACCAAATCCCTCTAAAGTTCCCACGGTGAGGTTTGTTCGATAGAGCATGAAAACTCTCCCAGGCCCTGCCAAGCCTGGTCTCTCGCGAGTACCGTTCGACCTCACACCCATTCATTATTCTCGTTACAACATTACAGTCATTATAACTCGCAGTAAATATAAACAAAGTTATAATATGGCAAAGTAACAATAAGCTAAAGTACGAGTTGCCACGCTGAGCTGCCTCACCAAGATGCCACGCTTGAGTTGCCACGTTGAGCTGCCTCACCAAGATGCCACGCTTGAGTTGCCACGCTGAGCTGCCTCGCCAAGATGCCACGCTTGAGTTGCCACGCTGAGCTGCCTCACCAAGATGCCACGCTTGAGTTGCCACGCTGAGCTGCCTCGCCAAGATGCCACGCTTGAGTTGCCACGCTGAGCTGCCTCACCAAGATGCCACGCTTGAGTTGCCACGCTGAGCTACCTCACCAAGATGCCACGCTTGAGTTGCCACGCTGAGCTGCCACGCTGAGCTGCCTCACCAAGATGCCACGCTTGAGTTGCCACGCTGAGCTACCTCACCAAGATGCCACGCTTGAGTTGCCACGCTGAGCTGCCACGCTGAGCTGCCTCACCAAGATGCCACGCTTGAGTTGCCATCCTCAGAACATTGTTGCTAATTAGTGGATTATCCCTAATCCCAGGATTACCTTCAGGCCCCCTCTACAGTACGCTAAGTAGCTCGGTATCTGATCTTGTGCCATGTTGGATAACGCATGTCTCCATATAATTAGTCCATATCAGCTCACTAATTTTTATATCAATAGTAGTTGAAACTAATAGTTCTTTTATATTAGCAAGCATTCTTTTGTTATCAAATAGTTTAACGAATAGGTAAATATTCTTTATATTTTTCTGGTGTACTAATCTATAACCCAATGTGATATGACATAACAAGTATGTTGTTATATCTATACTTTTACTTTATCTTTTGATACATTGATTATATATGATGGTTAATACTCGAGAAACTACTAGTGGAACTCAGGAGGAACGATTTATTCCACAAAAGACTAATCCAACTACAAAAAATGAAAGAATTTTATGCTATCTACAAGATTTAACCATACTAACCCAACGACAACAAAATATGCCTCCACCTCTTCTTAATAATGATTTATTAGAAGAAACTAGAAGAATGAACACCCTTAAGTAATTCTTGAGACAAACACCCCAAACACTATTTGGGATGCCCGACGTGGGTGAAGCAAAAGGATGGATTCGTCAAACACTAAAAGTACTTAACAGGGTAGGCTTTAACCCTAAATGTAGGGTAATATTATCTTCGTACCTATGCTCCACATATTTCTTGTGGTAGTGTATTTTACATTCCCAAGTTTTGAATGAACTAATTTGGGAGCAGTTTGAAGAAATAATTTTAATGAGTATATTTCTTAATCCTCAAGTGATCAAATGACCATATATTTCCGAATCTTATAATAACAAAGAATGACTGTAGCCCAGTATGAGGATAAGTTAACTGAATTATCCCGATATGCTAAATAATACGTGGATACCAAACCAATAAAGTGCAAGCATTTTTAATGAGGTTTACGATAGAATATCAAATCCTCTATTACTACACCAAATTAGGTGAATGGCCATGGACTTTATCCCTAACTAGAACTGTGGTTGCATCCAAAGCCCATGGACGTCTCCGGTGTGACCATTTTTGTGTGTCACGGAAAAATCCCTAACCAGTCGAGGGGTCATGAACCTAAGAGTCACGGTGGATGGTCGCGAACATAGGCTGTGACCTATACACAATATAGTTTATGGCTTTGGGCCACAACCAATTTAGGTGAGGATAATCGTTGGTCATAGCTCTAGGTTGGTCAAGGCTCTAGTCCATTACCCACACTTTGGTACAAAAAATATGGTCATGCTTTTAGGCCATGACCCCTTATCGCGGAGAAAAAATGTTCACGGCTTTAGGCTGTGACCCAAGCCATTAAATTAGGGAAATGGTCGCGACTTTAGGTCGTGACCCTATTTATGCATGACGAAAAAAATAAAGATGCTCATGGACTTTGTTTATGACCACTTTTAAATATAGTATAAAAATGGGCATAATTTCATCCATTTTTTAGACATTCTAAACCATTTTAATATAAAACTTGCGTAGTGTAAATCCCACATGGCCATAAAATTTAACAATAAAATTAAAACTAAATTATAAAATTATAAAAGCCCGCATGGCCATAAAACTAAATAATAAAATTACAAAAGTCCGCATGGACATAACACATAAAAGACACAATCCTAAATGTCAACAACATTATAAAAACAATCTTCCTGTTGTAAACTATTGCATTCTTCATGTGTTCCATATTGATAAAAGCAATCGATATAACGTTATCCTGCAAAAAATAGGATACAAAAGGAGATGATATTAGTAACCAAGTAATTTTTAAAAAATTGTATTTATGTTGAAAATTTTGCGTATATAAGTTATTATTATCATCATATTTTTAAAACGGACTCTCGTGACCACGCGATCAGTTTTTATGAGTTACACTAGTTCCGTGCGAAATATTTATGCCTCTCATGGGGCCATTTGGAGGGTATTTTGGGTTTTCACCCTCTAACGGCATGTTTTTAAGCCTAAGTCTAGATATTTTCAAATTATCGTTATATTATCAAACTGGGAGTCCCTGACCACACAGTCAGTTCCTGCCAGTTACATTAGTCCCGTCCGAGGAGTTCGTGCCTCTCACAAGGCCGTTTAGGGGGCGTTATTTATTTTCGCCCTTTAACGGCATGTTTTTAAGCCTAAGTCCAGATATTTTCAAATAATCATCATATTCTCAAACTGAGAGTCCCCTGACTATGGGGTCAATTCCTACTAATTACATTGGTCCCGTGCGAGGTGTTCGTGCCTCTCACGGGGTTATTTGGGGGCGGGGGGGTGAGTTTTCACCTTCTAACAACATGTTTTGAAGACCGAGTCTAGATATTTTCAAATTATCATAATATTCTCAAAATAGGGGTCCCATGACCATGCTATCAGTTCCTGCTAGTTACATTGGTCCCGTACGAGGTTTTCATGCCTCTTACGGGGCTGTTTAGAGGTGTTTTGGGCTTTTGCCCTCAAACGCCATGTTTTTAATCCCAATTCTGGATATTTTAAAATTATCATCATATTCTGAAACTGAGGACTTCGTGACCATGCGAGTTACATTGGTCCCATGCATGATGTTTGTGCCTCTCACGGGGCCATTTGGAGGAGTATTTTAGGTTTTTATCCTCTAACGGTGAGATTTTAACCCTAAGTCCAAATATTTTCAAATTATCATCATATTCTCAAACCCCAAGGTCCTGTGACCACACAATCAGTTCCTACAAGTTGCACAGGTCTTATGCGAGGTGTTCGTGCCTCTCATGGGCCCATTTTGGGATTTTTTTGGGGTTTTCACCCTCTAACGGCATGTTTTGAAGCCTAAGTCTAAATATTTTCAAATAATTATTATATTCTCAAACTAAGAGTCCCGTGACCCCGCGATCAGTTCTCTCTAGTTACATTGGACCCGAGCAAGGTGTTTCTGCCTCTCAAATGGTCGTTTGGGGGGTGTTACTTGTTTTCACCCTCTAATGGCATGTTTTTAATCCTAAGTCTGGATATTTTCAAATTATCATCATATTCTCAAACCGGGAGTCCCGTGACCATGGGGCAAGTTTCTACTAGTTACATTGGTCCCATGTGAGGTGTTCGTGCCACTCAAGGGGCCATTTGGGGGTGTATTTTGGGTTTTCTCCCTCTAACGCCATGTTTTTAAGCCTAAGTCAAGATTTTTTAAAAATATCATCACATTATCAAATCGGGAGTCCCGTGACCACGCGACCAGTTCCTGCGAGTTACATTATTTTCGTGCAAGGTGTTCGTGCCTTTCATGGGGCTAGTTGGGCGTTGTTTTGAGTTGTCTCCATCTAACAACATGTGTTTAAGCCTAAGTCTATATATTTTCAAATTATCATCATATTCTGAAATCGGGGGGGCCATGACCGCGCGGTCAGTTCCTATGAGTTACATTGGTCCCGTGCGAGGTGTTCTTGCCACTCACATGGCCATTTTGGGGATGTTTTGGGTTTTCTCACTTTAACGGCTTATTTTTAAGCCATGAAAATTGGACAATAACTCTTAGTAGTACTTAAATTACCGAAAGGGTTAAACCCGTCGGTTGAGATTATAAGATGAACATTGCGCAGTTTCTTTGAAAATTTATGATGTTGTGCATTTGAAATTTACCCGATGGGTGAATCAACCGGATGACGCATCAGACTCCCACCCACCTCGCATCGAGTTTGCCATGTCATTGCCTCCTCTATCCACAATACAGTAAAAAATCATTTTAATCTTGGGCCACGTGGAAAATACTTCAAAACCTTTTTTGGGACTTGCGAGCACTTACAAATTTTTGAAGGTTTGTCCTTTTCATTCTCACAAATCACATATCTAGACTCACTGCATACAGGACATTAATCCTTCTCTTCGTGTTCATTGTGGTACAATATTCAATCATACTTGCATGCATGAATAGTTTTGTATTTCAAACACAAACCCTTAAAGCTCTTCTTTATAGTAGGATTATTGTCTGGTAACATGTTCTCTTTTGAGAGAATTTCTTTAACCCACTTAAGAATTCTAGTTTTGCTGTTCCCAGACAAAACAAATTGACTCTTCAAATTATTCAAACCATTCGTTGCATATAATACCGAGTGATCTTCATCAAAATTTATATAATGGTCGAGTCATATCGGCTTTCAACCATATCTATTCCCTATCTCCTTGTAGTTAAGAATAAAAAATTTCATTTACTTGGTCATATTATGCATTATCCATATCCATAAGTTGGTGGAGTCTATAAGCATCATCAATTACGTAGGTTAATAGACGATGTGTTGGTTAATCATTTACCATTTTCACTCGTTAAGGTTACATTACGCGGTCGAGTACTGGGAATTCTTCTGGAACATAAGGTATATTTTCCTCACCATGGTATGTCCATACTTATAGTCTTGACGGATTCCCCAATTTATTAAATGTAACTCAACGTCTTCCAATGACTTATATTTATTGTTCATACAATGGGTGCACATACGCAGAATCATGTCACGTTGAAGATTTTTAAAAGCATATTTAATAAAAATTTGAATGCCCTTTAGATGATTATTTATTATTCAGTTAGTCTATACCATCCACTCTTTGTATTGTGGGAATTCCGTGTAATAATCTTGAAATTTCAGTCCTGTAGTAATAGGTTAAAAATTATTATTATGACTGAAACAAAAACAATATTATTATAACTGAAAAAAATATTATTAAAACTGAAACAAAATCAATATTCTTATAACTAAAAAAAATTACTAATCTTGAAATAGAAAAAATGTTATTACCACTGAAATAGAAAAAATGTTATTACAACTGAAATCAAAGAAAATATTATTAGAACTTAGCCAACATATAAACTGGCCAAACAATAAAAGAGTTTGCATAATTCCTTAATTCCCTCCTTTTCCCCGTTGTTAACGTGCACAGGCACATATTTGCAGTTATTGTATATTTAATCGACCATTATTTGTGCCTCACCCTTCTCAAAAGCTCAACTGTGTACTAGATTTCTTACAACTATGGACATGATCATGCTCACCCTAACAATCTTCTTATTGCCCAGGTCCTGAAATAGTATTATTGGCCACAGTCACCGTTATTTGTTGACGACGATCCATGTCATGTGACAAGTAGAGGCACGGGGAAGGGGAATGTTGAAGAAGTCAACATTTGGAAGGGGAATGTTGGAGGAGTTAGCATTTGTGAGGGGAATGTTGGATGAGGCGGCATTTAGGAGGGGAATGTTGAAGGAGGCAATGTTTGGTAAGGGAAACTTGAAGGGAAAGGATAATATAAACTTTGAGGAGGAGGGTAATGGTAACCTTGAGGAGGCATTGGGGGGATATCATTGAAAAAGGATCGCAAGTTACCCAATTTGATTCGATAAGAATCCCAAGTTATTTTTAATCTCCTAGACATCCCCAACAATCTTGAACTATTTTTTCTCAGTGGACGAGACACGATCCATGACTAAAGAAAGCTCGTCTACGAGAAGTGAGGTATGTTGAAGTTATGTTTTTAGCATGTGTGAGCCAACACCTATCATCTTCCCACTTTTGTCATTTCTAAAGGTCTTTGTCAGGGCATCATTTTCTAGGTCAAAGTCATCATTAGGGCTCGAACTAGACTAACTTCTCATGGCTTGTATTGATTTAAGCATCTTAGCCAAGTGCAATTGGAGTTTATTATCTTTGTCCTATCGATCATGAATGAATACGTATGTTCAATTTTTTATTTATCGGCATTTGGAACATCCTTTGTCCTACTCCCCCATTCATTCTTCAAATCCTCTTATGATTTGGATACCAACCTGTGGATATCAGGTTTTTTGCCCTATTTTTTTTCTCCCTTTAGACAAACTTTTTCTCCTTCACCTCATTCTCTAAAAAATTATTCCACTCTTCCACCGACATTTCAACATTGGGAGGAACTCTATCTTTCAAAGCCAAAATATCGGAGCTCGTTGCCTCCTTCGGGAAATGCTTCTTCCAAAGGTTTCTCTTGTATGTCCTCAAATCTTTAGCAACCCGAGATAGAACCTTATTGCTATAAAAGTCAGTAAATGAGAAGTGATTGCAAAGTTGATCATATATTTCATTTTTTACGACTTGATTAATAAGCTTCCATTTGTTTGGTCCACCAACTCCCATGTTCATTTTTCCCAGCGAAAAACATCGGGCTTTAAAGTTCAGTACGCCATTACTGATAAGAACCCAAAAGTGTATAATTTATGCCCCAAATAGATGCATTTTAGTCGCTCATTTTTTTTAAAATTGGCCTTATGTTCGTATTTTATCATTTCGCAGGTCAGTACTTAGTCGTTATGTTAAATGATGCTAAATCTAGTCAATTATGATGCAATAGCGATCAAAAGACTGCATTGAAGAAATCAAAGAGATCGTAAAGTTAGAAGTCCCATTTGAGCATGCCCGATGATCCTAACACCCTGAACCCTAGCCCCAAACCAAACCTAAGCCTATACCGAGCCCAGTCCATCACCCGAGCCCTGTGTGTATTTAGTTTGTATTTTTGTATTTTATTATTTTTATTTGAGCCATTTTTTAATTTTTAGAATTTATGTTATATTTTATTTTGAGTCGTATTGTTTTTTTAGGATTTATTTTAGATTTATTTAGAATTTTCTAGAATTTATTTTCTATTTAAAAAAAATAATAATAATTAGTGTATTTTATTTTGATTTTGATTTTTATTTTTATTAGTTTTTGATTTTTAATTTAATTTTAATTTAATTTTGTTTTATTTTATTAGGATTAGTTTTTTGGAAGTTATTTTTAGTTTTTAGCTTATTTTAATAGGATAAGTTTTTTTAAGAATTTATTTTTCTAGTTTTATTAGACTTTATATTCTTAGGACTTTAGTTTTATTTTTATTAGATTTTTAGTTTTTATCTCTTTTATTTTATTATTTGAGTTTTTTTTTAGGATTTTATGTTTTTTAGTTTAGTTAATTTTAATTTTTTAGTTAGATTGTTTAATTTTTTTAGGTGTACAAATTAAACACACATATAACCTACATACACCAAACATACATACAAATACCTCCCTAACCCACACCATTCCTCCATACACCCTCACCACACACAACCATACCCACACCATCTTCTTCCCCAACACCTCACTCTCTCTCCTAATCTCCATTAACCAAATACACCACCACCATGCACACACTCACACACACCCATTAATACCACACTCCCCGTACCCTTAACCTCTAAACCACCAGCTCTGACCCCTTTAACACCCCTCTTTTCCGAGCAGCTTCGACCGACAGAACTCTATAAACCCGATCCGACCTCCAACCCCAAATCAACCCACTACCCAGTAGCAGCACCTGCGAACCAAACCTCAACCCGAAATCCACCATGGCCACCTGTCATAACCGCAACCTGATTTTAACCTTTGGAACCAACTTACAAACCCGAAACTCCATGGATTTTGGCTAACCAAGGTCCCAAATCCGACCCACCATCACCTGACCTCGGCAGCCAAACACTGACCCCTAACCCGATGTAACCCCACGAACTCCTAACAGCCAGAAACCAATTGATCCAGACTAGCTTTTATCCAACTCCACCCGCCATTATCTCCACTAAAACAAGAATGAAGTCAAGCCAACAAAACCCACATGAGGAAAAATAAAATCCATCCAAATATCTACTTTGACTTAGCCTAAATGAGATCCCACCAATATCTGATCTCCAAATCAAATTCGTGGGTTAGCTCATAAAAGGGGACTCTCAAAGAAGATTTAGAGAGACTGCAGAGAGAAAAGAAACAGTTTATATTATGTACACTTTAGATTATTAAAAAAATCAGAAAAATAAAAAAAAAACAGTTTAGCATTAGAATAGAATTTTAGGTTCAGTTTTTATTTTTATTTGTGTGGTCAAGTGCTGAAAAATTGTGGAAGAGTTGGAACACACTTTCATGAACACAGTTCGATAAGGAAACTTTGCGTATTGTATTTCTTTTCCCTTCCTTTTCATTCTTGCTATATTATTGAACGCTATTTATTTAAACACGAGGCTAAACACCTCGTTTAAGGGGTGAGATACACAGTGTAGATTATTAATTTAACTAATTGGTTTCATTAATTTTATATTTCTAGGAAAATTATTTTGTAATTGTCACAAATTAAGTTATATATCTAGAGATAGTAAATTAATTTTACAAATTAATGTTTGATTTTGAGAGTCAAACTAGAGATGGGTTTCTCCTAAAATTAAATATTAATTTGGTGTTGACATTTGAGGATTCATACATTTTTTTTATTAAATTGATCCTAGCAGGTAATTTCTTGAAAATAGCATGATTCTTAATTTTATCATCGTGTGACACTTTCTAATTAATTTTCTAAAAAATATTTTATTAAATTTATAATTGTAACGAGAGTTAGATTATCGATTTAATATTATCTCAAAACATTTCAAATTAATAAATTGAGAAATTAAAATAATTGATAATGTTGTGTAATCCCATCTCTTGACATTCTCACATTTTTCACACTCGATTGCACATTATTTTTCGTTATTTAGTCATTTCATAATTTTAATTTTAGCATTTTGTAGTTAATTTTCCCTTGAAGTTATTTTTAAAAAAAGAAAAAAATATTTTAATAAAAAATTTGAATTGCAAGTTTTCATAATAATAGTTTCACATTGGAATTTGGATTGACAACCGTACTTACTGCTATACAAGTTGTTTTAAGAAAGGTGTTTAGGTAATTCAACGAAATTTTGAGATTTTCTTTTGAAGACAACGACCATATGCTAAATGTCAGTTATCAATTACTATCACCCGTCGAGTTATTCTCTAGAAGGGAGAACCCGATGGGATTATTCTGGATTGAGCGGGAGGCATCGCGAGCATTGGATGGGGGTGTTGGAGCAACGAG
This sequence comes from Sambucus nigra, assembly GCA_949130495.1. NCBI lineage: Eukaryota > Viridiplantae > Streptophyta > Magnoliopsida > Dipsacales > Adoxaceae > Sambucus > Sambucus nigra. The sequence goes on along the minus strand of OX422218.1, from coordinate 442,657,091 downwards.
AGCACTAGATGAGGGCAGTGGATCACTTGGAGTTGTGATTGGTGAGGAGTGAACCATTGGTGGATTTTTGAATTGCTCAGTCATTGATTTTGAGAATTTAGGTTGTGCACGAGATTGTGAACCTCATTGCGATGTCACCTCGTCACTTGTACCATTGGATTGTCTCCTCTCGACATTATCTACACAGATGAAAAACTATAAGTGACTAAATAATTATAATAATATGAAATTATAACTAATTAGTCAAGATTATGACTATATATATATAGACCTTTTCAGTGTAAGACATTGAAATATCTTCAATGTGCTTGATATCCATCCATTCAGTATTACTTTTTAAGAACCTATGATTTTTTCACTTGGCCAACTTGTGTCCCCGATCCTCGCCGTGCGAGCGGGCGCGCGGAGGAAAAGGATCCTCGGGTCCCGTGCATCCCTCTCGGGAGCGCTTCGGCTTGCGTCGTTTGAGATGAGGTCTAAAAATGTAGAGAGATTCAGAGTCGCCAGTCTATTTTACTCAAAACAGACAAAAGAAAAAGGGGAACCCATCCCGAAAATGGCATCCAAAGACATACTGGTGCAAGCAAAACCAAAATGATTCGAGAAGGATTCGTAGGCTTAGTTACGAAATGGGAAGGTGTTAGGCACCCATTCCGCCCTTTCGGTCTCTCATGGATATTTTTTATTTTCCTTTATTTTTCCCCGTGATATGTGTGCATGTGTATATATATAATGGAGATAGGAATCCCCGACTTGTATCATGGAAGAGATAAAGCGAGTCATCCGTAGGAAGATATAAGAATAATATTAGAAAGTAAAATTTACACGATTACCCCTACGTTGATCGTTATAATGGAACGATAATGCTTATGGAGTAATACGTCACTAAGACCAAGTATGTAGAATATAAGAAGATTAGATTTAGAGAAAATAAAAAATAAGAGAAAAAGGACTCGAGTCTCGGGTTTTACCCCGAGACGCCTGCGTAGCTGATAAAGGCATCAAAGTCCACGTAGTTCGCATACAAAACGAGGGGTGGGGTTTATCCCATAAATCCAAATGGGGGATCTCTTATTTGTGAGTGTGTGTGTGTGTGTAGAAAAAGTATTTTTAGTTGTGACGAAAGTGTGAGAAAAGTATGAGAATCCCTATTTGGAATTTATGAGAAAACCCTCTTTTTCTTGTTTTTTGGGTTTTATTTATATGAAAATAAGAGATGTGCAATAATACTAAATAAAAAGTATATTAGGATGTGTGAGGTGAGATAATAAAAGTGCTAAGTAATAAAACAAGTTATTGCAAATTTAAGAGAATTTGAAGATAAAGTTGAGAAAGATGGACCTTCTTGGAGACCTTAAGCTTGATCTTGAATGTGGGAGAGAAGCCCTCCACTTGGATGATGATGGAGGGTGGCTAATTCACCAAGTTTGATGAAAAGGATGATGAAAAGTGGAAATAAAAAAGTGATTTGGAGGTTGAAATCACGCTGCCTTCGAGAGAGGTTTCTGGGATTCGCTAAGAGTGAATTTTATCAGATTTGGGCTCTCCTTGAAAATGAGGTGAAGGCCTCCTTTTATAGGCTCAGTTCACTGCCGATCGGCATAGACCTGATCCTACCTATCGGCACCTACTGATAGGCAGGGTCTAGAACCTGCCAATTGGCACTGTGTTTCAGGCCTTTTCGGGAAATCGACTGCTGAGGGCAAACCGTTGGTCAGAATCATGCACGGGGTAGACCGTTAGAAAGGTAATTTAGAGACCTTCTAAAGTCCTTTGGACCGCTCCCGGGTTCGGGAGTTGACTTTGGGTCAAATATTGCTCGGAAGCGTTTGTCAGTCCATTGGATGGGGAATCGCTCGGACGCAAATGGATCGTTCATCCGCATGGTAAGTCCAAATTGTGCATGGGGTAGACCGTTGGAAATTTTAGGAGATGTACTTCAACATTCCAAAGAGTTTGACCAGATTTGGGGAGTTGATTTCGGTCAACCGGGCCCTGGAAGCATTCGGTGACCTCTTAGAGTTAAACGGATCGTTCGTCCGCATGGTAAGTCAGAATCGCGCACGGGATGGACTGTTGGAAAGGTTTTTCAGTGCCCTTCAAATATTCCTTCAGCCTCGATTGAGCTGAAGAGTTGACTTAGGTCAAACAGAGACCGAGAGCGCTCGGTGGCCTCTAGGTCAAGTTCCGGATGCAAACGGATCCTTCGTCCGCATGGTAAGTTGAAATTTTGCACGGGATGGACCGTTGGAAAGTATGTTCAGTGACCTTCGAAGATTCATTCAGTCTCAGTCGAGATGAAAATTTTGACTTTTTTGTTAAACTAAGTCGGGGAGTGCCCGATGGCTTCCAAGTCAGTACTCGGGGTATAACCTAAGTTTGTAGTGATGAAGGGAGGTACTAGGGACCTAAGGAGAGTTAGGGGTAATGGGATGGGGTGTCTACAGAGCCCCTCGATGGTTGCGTTTGGAACAAATGATCACTGTAGAATAAACACCACATGATGCATTAGAGGGAGTACGACCGATTCAGAGGGTCGAGGCCGATTCAGAGGACCTAAGGAGTGTGCTAGGGATGGAATGATGATCAAAGGTTTAGGTCGATTCTAAGGAGCTAAAGTGGCACTGGGGGATGACCAATTCTATGGGCCAAAGCCAATTCTACGGGCTTAGGGTGAAGATCTAATAAACGAGATTAATTCTGAGCTAAGAGTGCTGACGATCGAAGACCGGGGTCAATTCGGACCCAACTTAGGTGACGATCCAAGACCGAGGTCAATTCTGACCTAAGATTGGTGATGACCAAGGACCAAAGTCAATTATGACCCAACTCAGGTGACGATCCAAGACCGATGTCAATTCTGACCTAAGAGTGGTAACGATCGAGGATCGGGGTCAATTCTGACCCAACTCAGGTGACGATCCAAGAACGAGGTCAATTCTGACCTAAGAGTGGTGACGAATGAGGACTGAGGTTAATTCTGACCAAACTCAATTGACGATCCAAGACCGGGGTCAATTCTAACCTAAGAGTGGTGACGACCGAGGACCGATGTCAATTATGACCTAAGAGTGGTGACAACCGAGGAACGAGGTCAATTCTGACCTAACTCAGGTGACGATCCAAGATCGAGGTCAATTCTGACCTAAGAGTGGTGACGACCAAGGACCGGGGTCAATTCTGACCCAACTCAGGTGACGATCCAAGACCGAGGTCAATTCTGACCTAACTCAGGTGACGATCCAAGACCGAGGTCAATTCTGACCTAAGAGTGGTAACGATCGAGGACCGAGGTCAATTCTAACCTAACTCAGGTGACGGTTCAAGACCGAGGTCAATTATTACCTAAGAGTGGTGATGATCGAGGACCGAGGTCAATTCTGACCTAACTCAGGTGACGATCTAAGACCGAGGTCAATTCTGACCAAAGAGTTATGATGATCGAGGACTGGGGTCAATTCTGACGCAATTCAGGTGACGATCGAAGACCGAGGTCAATCCTGACCTAAGAGTGAATTTTGATTCTACTGGAGAAAGTGCCTTGTTATTTTGATTTGAGCTGGGGAGCTGATAGCTGGGGAAGCTTTGTTTCTCTAGGAGACCTCGCAGGGGGGAACAACCTATTTTGGTGTTGTAAAAAATTCCACTAGGGAAGTGATCAGGCGATCCTTAGAGATCCTCCGGAGTTTTATCGGTAGGAGATTCACTTGGTTTTTGAGGATTTCTCTGGGAAATAGGGGTTTCGCTTGAGGGAATGGGAAATTTTCTTGGTGGAAAGGTTATGAATCCATCCTGGGATTTTTAGGAATTTTTCGAGGATTTTTTTAGGCTTTCTCGTATTTTTTGAGAATTTCTGTATGAAGTTTAAGGGGGTGCCGGTCGGCATGGTATGAGGGGTGCCATTCGGCAGCGGCACAGGCTTTTAGGCTACCTCGGGAAGGTAAGGAGTCTGTGCTGATCGGTATGTTTAGGGGAAGTGCCAATCGGCATAGCGCTTGGCATCCTATATAAAGGGGGCGAATCCCTTCATTTTTTCACAGCTTCTTTGCTTTATCTCTTTCTGTGATTCCTCTGCAAATCGTTCTAGCATTCCGATCTTCAAGAAATGGCTACTTTTGTGAGCACTGCAATCCACCAGGAGTGATAGACCATTGATGACTGGGCGAATGTGGAGTGGAGGGACAGGGAACCTCTTTCTTTGGGGAGTGAGAACTCTTTTGATGCGTTTGAGCCTGTTGTGGATGAGTGGACCTTACTGCGGGAGCCATCGCGTCATCACTCTTCGAGAGTCAGTCCTGAAGGTTATATAAGTAACCCTACCTTTGGCATTCCTTTCTCCTTTTGGTGATTTTTCTTTCTTTCTTGACTTTTGATAAGACTTTTCCTTTTTACCTGCCTGATATTTCTTTGAAGAACATGTGCACCCGCGGGACGATGGGGCTCAGGGATGTCTGGGAGCATCTTCCACCTATGGTGTGCTGGGTGGTATCATCAGCAGGTTTTGGGAGGTTGGCATCGGTGCTGGATGAGACGCCTCGTTCGACAGCGATCCTGTGCACTTTGGGAGAGAGGTGGTGGGATACTACCCACACCTTCCATTTTGGCTTCGGGGAGATGATTGTGACTCCCATAGACGTACAGCATCTGTTGGGTCTGGATTGTGATGGAGAGCAGATAGAGGTGGATCACTCTTTACGGGTGAGACCGGAGGCAGTGCGTGCGGCACTTGGTGATGTAGGGAGGATAGTTTCTGGGGATTCTATCCGGCTATTCCTGCTGAAGGATGTTCTACTGAGCAGGTTGATTGATGTGGAGGATGGGCTGTAAGTGAGGCAGATGGCCCAGTTATTCATTTTGTTGGTGTTGGGTGGTTTCATGGTGGCGTCGAGCAGCGATGTCGTCCATTTATGGTTCCTGCCGTACCTGAGGATGTTTTCGAACATCCCTTTCCATGATTGGGGGAGTCTGACTTTGGCGACCCTTTACTCTTCTCTGGATGCATTCAGTCGGTGCTTCCGACAGACCTTTATGGGGGCCACGTACCTTCTTGAGGTATTCTTTGGTTAGCGCATTTCATTTCATGCATCCGCATTTTCCTTTCATGCATTCTCATTTTCCTTATGTGTCACTTTTTGCTTTGTGAGTTCAAAGTGGTTCTACGAGGTGATTGGGTGCAATACCCCACTGATCGCTTTTAAGGACGACACTGTTTGGGACTTTTGCCGATTGTATCGATGGCGTAAGGCCAATCGGTAGTCGAAGGGATCTCTCTCTCTGGAGGCGGTGCGTCAGGTCTTGAATGACCTAACCAATGGCAGGGTAAGGCTCTTTCCATTTATTTTTCGTTTTTGCACCTTCTGATCTTGTATTGATTTATGCTTTCTTGGAGATTTTCAGGTGACCTTTTATCCCTGGGGGACAGCCATTCAGGATGCGGGGGCGACTGGGGTGAACGCGCGGATGAGGCATTTATTGGCACATGAGTTTGGTCATTCTTGGTATCTCAGGGAGCGGGTGGTTCGTCTGATTACTGAGGAGCACCGGTGGTACCACCTGTGCAGCCTCCTACGTCTATGAGGCAGGAGTGACTGCTGTCGGAGGATGAGAGGATCGCGGCGATGATCAGCGAGTTCTACTTATTGTACACCGATACTGCTGCGTCGTATGACTATATGGACTTTGTGGCGAGCTGGTTGATGGCGCCCAACATATATGAGTCCTTGTCTTTCCCTCCTGCGGGTTCGAGTCGGGCGGTGGGATCTTCCCACAGCGGAGGTGGTCCATCAGCGTCTGCGACGGCGGCGACTTCAGAGGTTCCTTTTGTGCGGTTGCATACCCCCTCGTACAACATTCGACTAGATGATGGAGGGATGGTGCCTATGTTGCACCGTCCTCATTCGATGGATCTGGAGGAGTTGGGTTTGACAGAGGAGGTTCTCTGACCTTTGGTATACCTTTATGTTCCTCTCTTTCATTCTTTTCTGTTTTGGTCATCTCAGTTTTGATACTGATTTTTCCTTTCCTTGCAGCAAGTTCGAGTGTCGACCACTTGGCTAAGGGACATCAGAGACTGGATATCTTCGGCGACTGCCCATATTCGGGACACGGTTCATGTTCCTTCTTGCTTGGTGCCATCTGCTTCGTTCGGAGAGGACTCAAGCTCAGGTAGTTGTGGCGCGTCGTCTTGTCGTAGGGGAAAGAGAGAACGTGAAAGGGGTGGAAGCTCTTAGTGAGAGAGAGAGAGAATGTGGGTTCGGCTGCGTCCCGTTGTTTTAGCTTTTTTCTTTTTATTTCCTGCAAAAATGATGTAACACAGAAAATAGATATATGCAATGCAATGGAGTTCTTTGATTATCTTTTATTAATGATGAATGAATGCATGCACATGCGCTTTTTACTTTGCTGCTGAGACCGTAAAAAGGAATATTTTTGGATTCTTTTGAAGGAAAGTTTTTTTAATTAAAAAGGAAAATTATATAAGGAGAAAAGGGATTTTGAAATCCTATTAAGAATATCAATTTATTTTTATTGAGTTTCCTGATTTGACAAAAGAGGAAAAAGGGAAATTTCCAAAAATGGAGGGGTTACTGATCGGCAAACAACCTGACCTGCCTATCGACAGTTCAGTCCAGTCCCATCACTTCAAAGCTTTGAATGGTACCCTCTTCAGCCTTTGGTACCTTGTGGGGTAGGATTCCCTCCGACTTCTGTAGGGATTATGTCTCTTGTGAGGGTTTTCAAGTATAAAAAGAGGTAAGGGTGGAGTGTTTTCATCACACCTTTGCATTTTCACCTACTTGCCCATTATTTCTTAGCCTTGCAAGATGGCTCTTCCCGGTAGCATTGAGTTTGCAAATTACCTCGAAGCCTTGGAAGCAATGTTCTCTTATAATGTCGACTATGATGATTTCAATATGTGCCGAGTCTCCCTGTGGCGCAATCGGCCTCTTGAGTGGAACGTGTTGATGGCGACGGTACAATTCTGGTACCCCGAAGACCATGTATTTCGCTTTGGGTTGGATGAAGTTTGTCCTACCTACGAGGAATTTTCTTCCATGTTGGGTGTAAATCCTAGTGTTGCCACGGTTTTCCTGAATTTTCCCGTTCTCCCCTCGGCGGCCAGATCATTTGTTTCTGGAGGAATGATCTCCCTCCTGGCGATGCTGTAGTCCGTGCATTTACAGGAAGTAGGTGATGCTGGCTATGCTGGAGTCGTTGCTCTAGGCCTGGTTTCAAAATTGCTACTGATGACTGGGGAATTGCAGGTGGACGCGCAACTTGTAGCCATTACTTCATGGATGTCATACCGTCGCAATCCTGCGACGTTGATAGTGGCGGAGACCTTGAATGGTCTGGATGCTTGGAGAGAAGGTCGTTCTGACTTTCTGAGGGGTAGCCCTGTGATCATGTTCATGTGGTTGTCTGAAAGACTCCGCTTGGTGACTCCTCTAGAATATCCTTTATCGGTTGTTCCCAACTTCTTTTCGCGTTACTTCATCAGTGTTGGCTTGGATATTGAGAGCTGGGAGAATTGGTTTGTGGAGCATGGGGTTCGGAATTTGTACTAGTCAGTGCCTTGGTGGGGACAGTTGCATCCTGTTCTGGAGCTAGGAGAGTATTCATATGTGCGGCTGGTTGGTCTCACGCAGACCTCCTTTTATTTCCCTTGGTGTCTTCTGCGCCAATTTGGTTGGGCACAGGTCGTGCCACCTCAGACCTCAAATTTATTTCCGATAGAAGATTTGACTGAACGCCTGCGTCTGTTGCTTGGATCTCTGTGGGAAAATTGGCGTCCGGCGACCCGTCCCTCCTAGTCTATCGGGAAAGTTTGGCATGTCCCCAAAGATTATATGAAGTGTTTGTGGAGGAAAGTAGTCAACAAGATGTTGGCAGTGGAGACTATACAAAGATGGTTTGTTTTATCTAACACCATGGAAGGGGGCGTTGTGGTCTTTTCGAAGATGCTTCGGGATCATATGTCCATGGAGTGTTTACGGCACTCTATTCAGGCATGGGAAACTTGGGGACCTCAGGATATAGATGATGAGGATGCAGGCTCCTCTGGCAGCAGTGGGTAGGACTCTTGGAGAGTTTATTTGTGTAATAGATGCGGGGATTTTATTTGTCTTTTTATGGTCGTAGGGGAAGGCAGTTATCCGTTCCTTTTCTTATGTAATCCATATTGTATTTCTTATTAATGAAATAAACAAGTTTTTGATCATCCAACTGTGCCTTTCGATGAGTATTGAATTTTGAATTATCTATACCGATCGCTAAGGCATAAATAATCCTTTTGTTCAAGTATTCTTTAGAATGAACCGCCGTTCTCGGAGGTAGGAAAAGAATATTATTTCGTGAAAAAGAAAGGGTCGCACTCATGTGAGGTGTATGAGCTTCCTACGTACCTCTGGGGTTTCTGATTTTTTTTTTAAATAGTTTTTGCAGAGGATCAGACCCACATAGTTCTGGGTAGAGGGAAATGAAGAGATTTTTTTAAAATAGAAGGGGGATGAGAAGAGTCGTAGCGCGCTGAGATTTCGGACTAGGGGTAGAATTTCTTGAGACGGTCCAGGTTGACTGGACGAGACATCTCTTCCCCATCTAGGTCTGTGAGCATGGCGGCACCGCCGGATAAGATTGTCTTCACAATGTAGGGGCCGCTCCAATTGGGCTTGAATTTCCCTCTGGGGTCCCAGATGGGTTCTATTATCTCTTTGAGGGCTAAGTCCCCCTCCCGGACACCGCGGTCCTTGACTCTCTTATTGAATGATCGCACTATTCTTCGATGGTACCCCTGTATGTGGTAAAGATCTTTCAATCTTCTTTCTTCTAGGAGGGCTAGCTCATCAAGACGTCTTTGGCACTAGTCTTCTTCGCTAACTTTTCTTTCGAGCATGATGCATAGTGAGGGTATTTCCATCTCCACAGGTAGGACTGCTTCCATACCATAGACCAGGGAGTAAGGGGTAGCCCCAGTAGAGGTTCGGATTGAGGTTCGATAGCCCCACAGGGCGAACGGGATTCGATAGGCCCAATCCTTACAATTTTTGGTCATCTTGTTGATGATAGCTTTGAGGTTCTTAGTAGCGGCTTTAACTGCACCATTGGTCTGAGGTCAGTAGGGAGAAGATTTTTTTCTCTGAATCCCATACTCGTTGACTACTTCTGTGACTTCTGCTTCGAAATGCAACCCGTTATATGATACTAACTCGTGCAGGACCCCATATCGGAAGATGATATTTTTCTTGAGGAATTTGGCCACTTTCTTGGCGTTCCATACTGCGTATGACTCAGCTTCGACCCATTTGGTGAAGTAATCAATGGCTACTAGGATGAACTCATGTTCGTTTGAAGCCTTTGGCGTAACCTTCCCTATGAGGTCGATACCCCAGGTGGAGAACGCCCAGGGAGAGGTCATGTTGTATAATTCTCGCGGAGGTAGATGTTGAAGATTGAAGAATTATTGGCATTTCAGGCATCTCCGGACATAGGCGGTGTAGTCATGGGTCATGGTGGTCCAGTAGTAACCCTGTTGGATGATCTTCTTGGCAAGCATGTAACCATTCATATGGGGTCCGCATTCCCCGCTGTGGATTTTCTGCATTATCTTCTCAATCTCAGCCCCTGCGATATAGTGTAGATGAGTTCCATCGAAGTTCCTCTTGAGTAGAGCTTTATGACAAATGATGTACTGGGCGTCTATTCTTCGAAGGGTCATTTTATCTTTCTTGTTGGAACCCTCGGGATACCTACCATATTTAAGGGGCCACCATATATCATAGTACCAGCAATCGGCTAGTTCGGGATCTTCGGTGGAGACAAGCTCAATATGGTAGCAGTGGGTTAGTTTGTCTTGCTTTGGAGTCATTGTTATTCCTTTGGGCATGTCGACCATAGAGGCCAAGGTAGCGAGATCATCGGCTAGGTTATTCTTTGCTCGGAGTAGGTAATGGAAGGTGATATCTCAGAATCGGGAGGCTCACTCTTTTAATTGGGTATGAAAGGGTTGGAGCTTTTCGTCCTTAACTTTCCACTTTCTGAGCACTTGACCAATGATAAGGGTAGAATCCCCATAGACATCAAGGTATTGAATATCTTTCTTGAGAGCAACTTTGAGGCCAACAGTGCATGCCTCGTATTCCGTCATGTTGTTGGTGCAAGGGAAATCCAATTTAATGGCGATGGGAGTGTGGGGGTCATCTGGGGCGATCAGAAGTATCCCAATGCCATATCCCTTTTTGTTGGCAGCGCCGTTAAAGAACATTTTCCATCAAAGGAGGTCTTGAGCGGTGCAGAGGATATTTTCATCTGGGAATTCGGAGATCCAGACATCTGCTTCTTCTATAGGGTAATCAACGAGGTAGTCAGAGATGGATCTTCCTTTAACAACTTTATGTGTGATGTACACGATATCGAACTCGGTTAGGAGCATCAACTATCGAGCCATCCGACTGGATAAGGCAGGTTTCTTAAGCAGGTATTTGATGGGGTCCATTTGGGATACAAGTTTAATGGGGAAGGCGATCATGTAGTGTCGCAACTTTTGGGTGACCCAGACAAGTGCGACACGCGCCTTTTCCAAAGTAGTGTAGTTGACCTCGTACCCAACCAATTTTCGACTAGCGTAATAGATGGCTCTTTCTTTACGAGAGTCCTCAAGGTATTGGGCCAGCAAAGCCCCAGCTGTAGTGTCAGTTATGGTTAGGTATAGGAGCAAAGGGAGACCATGCTGTGGTGGCATGAGCACTGAAGGTTGGGTCAGATATTGTTTGATTTTATCAAAAGCTTCTTGGCATGCCTCATTCCAAACCTTAGTTGAATCCTTTCAGAGGATCTTGAAGATCGGTTTGTAGATGGAGGTTAGCTAGCTGATGAATTGGATGATATATTATAATTTCCCAAGAAAACCTCGGACTTCTTTCTCTGTTCGAGGTAGTACTGGCATCTCAAGTATGGCCTTCAGCTTTACAAGATCTGCTTCAATCCCCTTTTCACTGACCATGAATCCCAAGAGTTTTCCCTTTGTAACGCCGAAGACACACTTCTGTGGATTAAGTCGCATCTGATATAGTCGCAGTCGTTCAAATAACTTTCGGAGAGCAGGAATATGACCTTCTCTAGTTTTGGACTTGATAATCATATCATCCACATAAACCTCGACTTTTTTGTGAATCAGATCGTGTAGGATGGTTGTGGCAGCCCTTTGGTAGGTAGCCCCAGCATTCTTGAGACCAAATAGCATAACGGTGTAGCAAAAGGTTCCCCATGGGGTGATGAATGCGGTTTTTTCTTAGTGGTTTGGGTCCATCTTGATTTGGTTGTATTCGGCAAAACCGTCGACGAATGACTTGAGAGCATGACTGGCTGTGTTATCCACGATCATGTCGATATTGGGTAGCGGATAATCATCCTTTGGAGAAGCTTTGTTTAAATCTCGGTAGTCTACACACATTCGAACCTTCCCTCCAGATTTTAACACAAGTACTATGTTGGCTAGCTATGTGGGATATTCGATCACCCGAATAATGCCCACATTTAACTATTTGACCATATCTTCATTGACCTTGAGTGACCATTCGGTGAGGAGTTTTCTCAATTTTTGTTTATCCAGCTTGTAATCTGGGAGAGTGGGGATCTTGTGCTGATCTATTTGAGGATCAATGCCAAGCATATCATCATAGGACCATGCGAATACATCCACGAACTCCTTCAGTAATTCTTCGAGTTGTGCACGCTCATGCTCGTCAAGGGTGACCCCTATACTAATCTCACACAGTTGGCTACTAGAACCGAGATTAATAACAACAGTCTCTTCTTTATTAACTTGAACGCGGTTATGTTATTTATTATTAACCTTATTTAGATCAGTTAAGAATTGTTCATTTGTAAAATCATCATCATCAAAAGTTTGATTAGAATCCAAGCAGTTAATGTTAGTCACAAAAAGATACTCAAAATCTTCGTTTATTTCATTGATAGGAAAAATAGCATTGAGAATCTTATAAAAAGAGGTCTTGATTACATTTGAACAAGGATAGACAGTAAAAGAAGAAATAGGGTAAACATTGGGGTTAGGGGAGATTTCAAGAGGTAGAACTGGCACAGCATGCCAGTTGAGGAGGGGTGTATTAGCAACTTTAATCAGATGGGATGGATCTATTGATGTAGTGCCCGAATGAGCCATGAAAAGTGCCAGCCCCAGTGTCTATAAGTAGAAGGAATCTTCGGAATCACTTTCCTCAGTCTCTTCGGTATCTTCGATGAGAGGTTGTGCTTGGTGTTGGAAACTCTCGGCCCATGAGTAGCTATTTTGGAAAAAGATCTCCATTCCAGGCTTCATCTTCTTGTCTATGTGGTCGTACCATGGTTCTGGAAAATTGCAAAAGGGTAAATCCTCACCTTTTTTGATGAATCGTCCATTCAAGGAGTCTCTTGGGATAGTTCGGGTGTAGTTTATTCTTCTCTTTAGTCAAGACTGGTGGATCATTCTGAGCTCTTTTTCTGATGGTTGATACCCCAAGCCAAAAGGAAGGAAAGCTTTCTTTAGTTCGATGGGCTCAAGTATCCCTTGCTGCCTTTGTCCTAGCCCCAGTCCGGGCATAAAGTGCATGTTTCTGAACATCTGAATCACATTGACATTGCCATGAGGGTCATATTCTGGTACACTAGCTAAAAATCATAGTCTTGTACACTAGCTAGAAATCATAGTCTTTTATCAACTCCATCTACCTCATTTTCCTGAAATTAAGGTCTCGCTACGTGAATATGTACTAGGGGCTCTTGTGATCAGAAAACACTTCAAATCTTTACCCGTAAAAATAGTACCTCCTACTTTTTAGTGCAAATACAACGACATCTAACCCTAAATCATGAGTGGGGTAGTTCTTCTCATGCACCTTTAACTAGAGAGATGCATAGGCTACCAACCAACTGTCCAGCATCAATACCTCTTAGACTCCTGAACTTGAAGAGTCGCAATACACTATGTAACCCTTGCCTCATTTCAAAAGAATAAGAATGGGAGCGGAGGTGAACCTGACTTTTAACTCCTGGAAGGCTAGATCACAGTCTGTGAACCACTCTAAATGTTCATCCTTCCTAGTCAGCAAGGTGAGAAACATTATCACACTCTAGATGTCCTGTATAAATATATGGTAGTACCCATCCAGACCCAAGAAACTTCGCACCTCAATGACTCTCCTCAGTTGAATCCAACTCAACATGTCCCGTACCTATGATGGATCAATAGATGTACCCTCATCAGAACCTATATGCCCAAGGAACATCACCTCATCCATCCAGTATTCGTATTTACTTAACTTGGCATATAACTGATTCTCCCAAAGCACCTTTAATGTTGCTCGAAAATGCTCCTTATGATATGTATCTAGCGCTGAGTACACTAAGATGTTATCACCAAAAACCACAATGAATGGATATAAATAAGGGAGATAGATATGGTTCATCAAGTCCATGAATGTTTCCAGAGCATTTTTCAACCCAAAGGGCATTACACAGAAACTCATAGTGCTCGTATTCTATTCAAAATGAAGTTTTAGGAATATCTTGCTCTCTAACACACAATTGATGATACTAGAATTGAAGGTTAATTTTTGAGAACCTATCTGACCAACACCACTAGTCAAATATATCATCAATATAGGGTACTTATTCTTCATAGTCACCCTATTCGACTCTGGTAATCAATACAAAGCCATAGAGTGCTATCCTTTTTCTTCACGAATAGGATCGAGGATCCCTAAGACACACAGGACCGGATGAAGTCCTTGTTTGTTAATCATTCCAATTGAACCTTCAGTTCTTGTAATTCTACCAATCCATCTTATGGAGTGGAATAGAGATGGGTGATACATCCTGATGCACCTATATAGCGAAGTCCACCTCTCATCATGAAGGTAACTTGAGGAGGTTATCTGGAAACACATTGAGAACTTATATACCATATCATAGTCTAAAAGCATACCCTCTAGCTCATTGTGATTCACCAAGCTACTCAACCAACCAAAATAAGCCTTCTTCTCATGGACTCTGTAGACTTTGTAACGACAATCGATACCCTACTCACTACTGAAACGATGGCGAGACTCGTTCAAAATAGACACTAGGACATTGTGTCGATGGCATTCAATAGTGGATTTACAACTCGAAAACTAATCCATACTAAGGACGAACTTGAACCCATCCATGTCCATTAGGATCAAGTCATACTCTACGACAAAATCTCCATCCATGATCATATTTATGGCAAACCCTATCTAGGAGTATGCCACCTATCACTAGAAGTCGAATGAAGATAGGTGGTTGAAATTGGTCTACCATTAATACCAAACTAAAGGTGAAGGAACTAGATTAAGGAATGTGATGACCTAAAGTCAAATAATTACTTCACCTAAGTACTGTACAGGAGAATTATACCTCCATCATTAAGGGAACACTAGAAGGTGCAGCCTGTTGGGAATTGGCACAAGATTGCTCGGGATTGAACCTGTTGGTCTAACCGCTGGGCACATCACCCTGTCCATGGATATCTTGACCTAAGGTTGGATGTGAATCATCCACATTGTGCCTTTATCGATATTGGTACCCTAAAGTAAACTTCTACTACTTCTACTAAGTGGGGCCTTTATAACTAGAACTTCAGCCTGACACAAAGTTACCAGTCTACTGGATACCCTGCTCACTACCCTAAAATACCTGGGGAAACTACCTTTTCATGTGATCTGGGAGCCCACATTAATAACAAGTTGTCTATTTTTCATGAGGCTCTTATCACTAGTTCAATGTGCTAAGGGAGGGTGGACCCCCATATCCTCCTTAAGCTTCACGAAAAAGCCTTGTGCCGTACTTTAGGAATTATTGTGGCCACTTAAAGGAGACACACTGGATCCCTCTACTTATCCCATATATCCTTATTATCCCACGCATCAAGCTCTATCCGTATGGACTTGTTCATTGAAGCTCTGAATTAAGACATATCTAAACTTACTATGATCCGCCCGATACCCAAATTCGAGACGTTGGTAAATAGCCTCATTTTCTCAATCTCGTCTTTTTGTACGGCCTCAGTGTACTTACACAAAATCTCAAACTTTACTATTTACTCATTTATTGATGTCTTACCTTTAATCAACCCAAAAAACTTATCCTTTTGGGCATCCTTGAATGCCCATAAAAATTATCTATCGAGAAATTCCACCCAGAAGTTGTTCCATTCAATTTTCATAGTGGTGCTGGCAGAAAAGGTCCTTCACTAGTGTTGTGCTTGTTCCGTTAGTTGGAACATGGAAATTTTGACCTTTTTCTCCGTTGGCACATCCAAAATCTCCATTGTCCTGGTGACTTCATAAATCCACTCCTCTGATGCTTATGGTTGCCCCATTAAAAGTAGGCAAGTGCAACCTCCTAAATTCTTTGAGGATATAAGCATAGGTGGTTCTCTCCACTGTCCCACTGTAGTTTTTCTGCTCCTACTGCGTAAGGGAGTCGATTAACCGACATATGTCATGTTCTATGTGTCAAAGCCTATTGGTGCCCAACCCGCTAGCAATGTCATGACATAGAAGCATCTACACAAGAATGGAGAGCTTGATACAAAATGATACGTATGAAAATGATAGCGAAAGCGATTTGCTAAATAGTATTATGCATTACCCAAATTTGGGTCACCGTTGGGGCAACCTGCACCGAGTCAAGGAGTTAAAGGGGGGAGGGGGAAAGTTAAGTTAATATATTTAAGAAAAATCCCTTAATATTCCTTATTTATTTATTTATTTACTAAATAAAATTCCAATTTTAATTTTAAAAAAGGGAGACCAGTTTATATAATTAACCAATTTTCACGATCTATTTATAAAAATTCAAGTTAATCTACAACACTAATTAAAACAGAAAATAAATCACGACCACCCTGTATTATTACAAATTATGGCCGAAGGCTTGAATAATTCCAAATACCAAATGTTCATTGTTTGAAAACAAGTACAGAATAGAGCATTCTAATGACCTTGATCACCCCCTCGGCCCTTACTCGAATTATTCCCAACATTTCTACTCGATGTACCTAGGGTGGGAGTTGTGTTTTCAACATAAAAAATAGGGGGTGAGCGAATGCTCAACATGTTGGGTAATACTAAGCTATACGTTTTCTACAAAAAAATACTAGGCATATAATGTGTATTTTTAATTAATAGAGAAAACGTTAACAACTTTGCAACAACATGCAACGCACCCGAGCGATGAGCTCAAACTCACAATTTGACCAATTTTACCACCTTTTGCCAGGCCTAGAGGCTAATTATTCTCATTTTATTCATTAGTCTCATTATCAAATTTCCATTAGGTTTCTTTCTTCAATTATAAATACAACCAATTTAATTCCTTTTTCATTATCTTTGTCAGAATCTTCCTAAATACAACATACTTTAACGGGCTTCACACTGCCAACGACTCCACCACATGCGCTAGCCAGTGGTTTTTGGTCTTTCACCCGATGGCTCTAAGCTCTCCTTAATTTTTTTGGGTGTCATCCGAGTGTGATTTTAATTTGTTTTAACATTTTATCGAATGTCCACATTATTTCATCCCTTTTTACCATATTTTTCATTCTAGGGTTTTGAAGCATTTTCTACATTATCAACGTGCCAAAACTTACTTTATCCAATTTTTACCAAAAATTGACCGATGGGGTCTCAAGAGGGAACTTAACCCTCAGGATCCCCAAGTTTATCAAAATCCCCTCTTTACCCCTTTTTGTTATAATTTTGTGAAAAACATTATTTTGCTTTCATTTTGTACACGAAACAAACCGCTTTCCTTTCCACACTATATTAATCATTTTATGTTCAAAACCATACTTAACTATTTTATGTTGTACCACATAAAATATTGTTCAACATCTAATACTATTTTAGCTAAAATTCATAACCTTGTGTTATGATAACATGTAAATCACAACATTAATTTCATTCATCATGATAATCATATTTAGCATAATTTGGGTCTATTTTCCCAAACATATTAATTTTATCACAAAACCCATTTTAACATATTTATTCAAGTCTACAATATCACCATTTAACATATTACAAGCTCCCACATGTTTAATAGAGGATTTCAACATAGAAATACCTCAAATATGCATTTAAATCAAGACTTATCATGGGTTTATGTAAATTCACATGTTTTCTTCCAAATATAAAGGTAAAATGTCATTTTTGTAAAAACACCCATTTATGGTTTGTCTTGAAGAAAATTTCATTTTTGCAAGACTAATTATTTTTTGAATATAACTACATTTGTAAGCATTAAAATTCATCTAGCAAGATTCTTCATAAATTCCATAGCTAGAAGAACCTTGGAAAGCATGAAAAGAAGACCCCTACCTTAGGTTTAGAAGAGGAAAAACCATAAATGGATGACATGAAAGATCCCAAAACTCCTAAGCTCCAAGACTCCTATCTTCTTCAAAGCTCCACAAAAACCTCCCTATAATGTTACTCCACGATTTTCATCTTAGGAGATAGCTTAAAAATGGTAGAATGGGTGTATAAATGTACTATTTTATGGTATAGGAGTGGTTGGAAACACTCAATAATGGAGGACTAAGGGCTTTTGGCGTGGAAGATGGGTGTAGGATCTTGAAAGAGAAAGAAGCATCTGAAAATTATGGGGAATTCTCTCCCTCTTTGCCTTCTTATAACCCATTAATACCCACACAAAATATATAAAAACCACCAAACAACCATCTAATTTATCTGGTCCCATGAGCTGGATAATACAAAAAAAATTATGGGCAAAATAGTGATAAAACATAAGTCATATATGATTCCTAACAATTTCGTTCGAACGAGGTCTGATCTCATTTAAATGAGAACGACCTTTGGTTCGAACTTCCCTTCGAATGAACTTCAAATAAGGGTCGATTGTAATGCAGAAAGGAGTCGTTTTATGCTCATTCAAAGCCTGTTAGAATGAGTTTTCTTTTTCGATCTAATCACATGATCTCGTTCAAGTGAGATAAGGATCCTATTCGAAGGACCATAGGTTCATTCGAAAAACCCATTTCAAAATCTTTCTAATGTTAACCCAACAACTTTTATTAATTATAAAAGATCCACCAAGACAATTAGATGAAGGGATAAAATCTTATAAAATGATAATTTTATTCTATTAACTTCACATGGTTACAATTTACACAAAAATGAATAAAATATTGGGCCTGGGTGTGACACTAACAAAAAAATGATTGAAGATTTGAAAATAGACTTAACGATGCATAAGTCAACTAGATTAATGAACTACACAGTGTTCTCTGGGCATACAGAACCATGTCGAGGACATCTATTGGTGAAAGTCCCTATATTCTAGCATTTGGTATAAAAAGAGTGGTTCTGATAAGAATAGGACTACCAAGTCCCTATATTCTATCATTTTGATTCATCGAAAGGTGATCTCTTGAGGAGATTAACCTGGGCATGATTTAATAGTTAAGGGAAGATGTATTTCTTTGAATGGCTTCCTGTTTGTAGCTTACTGGTTGATTTTACAACAGGAGAGAGAAGTCGAGCAACTTGAAAGAAGGATTTTATGTTATTAAAAATATACTCCGCAAAGTCAACAAATTGGAATCTAATTGGCATAGCCCTTATCGCATCTCGACATTTGTCTGACCTGGAACTTACTGTTTACAAACACTTGAAGGGGAATAATTCAAGAACCCCTGGAATGCTGAGCACCTCGAAAATTATTACAAGTAACTATGAAGTGATACTTTATGTAACAATTATGATCAATTCAATAAGAAAATGTGTTGCTTGTTAGCATTTAAACTTTCATTTTTTAATGTTCTTTTGGGATGGGAGGTGATAATCATCTCAAACAACCAAGAGTAAGCATAATCACAAAGTAAAAACTTCATGTATGGCTTTGTCTATGACAAGTCACGAATAAGAAGTTCATAAAAAAATTCTTATATGGCCTACAGTCAAGAACAATACATTTTTCCACACCAAAACTTTATGTATAACCTATAGTCAAGAAAAAGAAGTTTTACCAGACCAAATTAAGAAAAAAGTCCTCAAACATATGGTCGCTAATTATAACTAATGCAAACACTTAGTTTAAAATGACAAAGATCTATTTTGACAAACTTGAATGCATTAGTTAAAACTAAGGGTGGACAACTCAGGATCGTCCCAAATCATAAACTAAGGCTGGATAACTCAGGGAATTTCCCTTGAGCATTATCCATTCCGGCATGAGGAATATTGATAGTAGAACGTAAAATGGTTGAAGTCAAGTCTCTAAGACTATCACGACTACTCGAACTTAGTCTATTAAAAAACTGGAATCTAGCACGGTTTTAAACTATGTAAGACCCAATATGGCATGATTTTAAACTGTTCCAGAATCAGGGGTGCCAGATTTTCTAGCACGATTTAAAATCGTACCAGATTTCTCAATCTGACATGCTTTTGGCACGCTTTTAAACTGTGCTAGATATTGAATCAACCACGCTTTTGGCATGGGGTAAAACCCTGCCAAGTTTTCTATTTTCTGCCGTGGTTTTGGCACGGTTTTAAACCGTGCCATATTTTTCAATTAATAAAAAAATATTTGTAAACAAATCTAAAAAATCTGGAAATTACAAATTTGGTAGGAAAAATATTTATTATTTGCAAAAGAAAATCAAGAAAATTCACAAATTATGAATATCGCAAGTTGTTGATAAACTAATGTACATACAAATTTCAAAATATTACAAGAGTTAATAGTTCCCATATAAAAAAAACTGGGCAGAGTTTCCTTTATTTTCTGAGCATTCTAAAACCTGCTAATACAAAACTTGCTAATATAAAGCCCGCATGGCCATAAAAGTTGACAAAAAAACTACTAAAGCCTACAAGGCCATAAAAGTAACTAATAAAACTACTAACGCCTGCCTGGACATAACATAAAAGGAGAATCCTGAATATTAACATCACTAAGTAAATAATCCCCTTGTTATAAACCATTGACTTCTTCATTTGTTCCGCATAAATAAAAGCTAGCGATTGAATGTTATCCTGCAAAAAAATAGGACACAAAAAAAATATGAAATTAGTAACAAAGTAATCTTTTTTTTAAATCGTATTCAAGCTGAAAAATTGGATATACGAGTTACAATTATTATTATATTATCAAACTAGAAGTCTCGTGACTACGTGGTCAATTTATACGAGTTACATTAGCCTCATACGAGGTGTTAGTGCCTCTTACAAAGCCGTTTGGGAATATTTTCAAATTATCGTCATATTTTCAAATCAGGAGACCCGTGACTACGCGATTATTTCCTACGAGTTACATTGGTCCCGTGCGATGTGTCCATGCCACTTACGGGTCGGTTTGGGGGTTGGTTTGGGTTTTCACCCTTTAACGGCTTGCTTTTAAGTGTAATCTAGATATTTTCAAATTATTGGCATATTCTCAAATCGGGAGACCCATGACTACACGCTCAGTTTCTACGAGTTACATTGGTCTCATATGATGTGTTGGTTCCTCTTACGGGGTCGTTTGGAGGTTGATTTAGGTTTTCACCCTTTAACGGCTTGATTTTAAGTCCAATCTAGTTATTTTCAAATTATCATCATATTCTCAAACCAGGAGACCCGCGACTATGCGATTATTTCCTAAGAGTTACATTGGTCCCATGTGATGTGTTCATGCCTCTTACGGTGTCGTTTGGGGGCTGGTTTGGGTTTTCACCCTTTAATGGCTTATTTTTAAGTGCAATCTAGATATTTTCAAATTATTTCCATATTCTCACATCGGGAGACTCATGACTACACGGTCAGTTTCAACGAGTTACATTGGTCTGGTGCATTGTGTTAGTTCCTCCTACGGGGTCGTTTGGAGGATTTAAGTTTTCACCCTTTAACGACTTGTTTTTAAGTCCAATCTAGATATTTTCAAATTATTGTCATATTTTCAAACCGAGAGACCCATTACTACGCGGTTATTTCCTACCAGTTACATTGGTCCCGTGCGATGTGTTCATGCCCCTTACGGGGCCGTTTGGGGACTGGTTTGGGTTTTCACCTTTTCACGGCTTGCTTTTAAATCCAATATAGATATTTCCAAATTATCATCATATTCTCAAAACGGGAGACCTGTGACGACGCGGTTATTTCTTGCATGTTACATTAGTCGCGTGCGATGTGTTACTGCCTCTTACGGGGTGGTCTGGGGGCTGGTTTGGAATTTCACCATTTAATGGCTTATTTTTAAGGGTAATTTAGATATTTTCAAATTATTGGCATATCCTCAAATCGGGAGACATGTGACTACACGGTCAGTTTTCTACGAGTTACATTGGTCCCGTGCGATGTGTTAGTGCCTCTTGCGGGGTCGTTTGGAGGTTGATTTAGGTTTTCACCCGTTAACATCTTATTTTTAAGTCTAATCTAGATATTTTCAAATTATCGTCATATTCTCAAATCGGGAGACCCGTGACTACACGGTTATTTCCTAAAAGTTACATAGGTCGCGTGCGATGTGTTAATGCCGCTTACGGGAACGTTTGGGGCCTAATTTGGGTTTTCACCATTTAACCACTTGTTTTTAAGTGTAATATAGATATTTTCAAATTATTGGCATATTCTCAAATCGGGAGACCCATGACTACACAGGAAGTTTCTACGAGTTACATTGATCCCGTGCGATGTGTTAGTGCCTCTTATGGGGTCGTTTGGAGGTTGATTTCGATTTTCACCCTTCAACATCTTGTTTTTAAGTCCAATCTAAATATTTTCAAATTATCATCATATTCTCAAACTGGAAGACTCGTGCCTACGCGATTATTTCCTATGAGTTACGTTAGTCTCGTGTGATGTGTTCATGCCTCTTACGAGTCCATTTGCGGGCTGGTTTGGGTTTTCACCCTTTAACGTCTTGTTTTGAAGTGTAATCTAGATATTTTTAAATTATTGTCATATTATCTAATTAGGATACTCGTGAGAACATGGTCAGTTTCTACGAGTTACCTTGGTATCATGTGATGTGTTAGTGCCTCTTACGGGGTCGTTTGGAGGAGGATTTAGGTTTTCACCCTTTAACGGATTTTTTTTAAGTCCAATCCAGATATTATCAAATTATCATCATATTCTCAAATCGGCAGACCCTTTACTATGCGGTTATTTCCTATGAGTTACATTGGTCCCGTGTGACGTGTTCATGCTTCTTACGGGGCCGTTTGGGAGCTAATTTCAGTTTTCACACTTTAACGACTTGTTTTTAAGTGTAATCTAGATATTTTCAAATTATTGCCATATTCTCAAATCGAGAGGCTCGTGACTACATGGTCAGTTTCTACGAGTTACACTAGTGTCATGCGATGTGTTAATGCCTTTTGCGGGGTCGTTTCGAAGAGGATTTAGGTTTTCACCCTTTAACTTCTTATTTTTAAGTCCAATCTAGATATTATCAAATTATCATCATATTCTCGAACCGGGAGACTCGTGACTATGTAGTTATCTCCTGCGAGTTACATTGGCCTCATACGATGTGTTCGTGCCTTTTACGGGACTGTTTGGAGGCTGGTTTGGATTTTCACCTTTTAACGGCTTGCTTTTAAGTCCAATCTAGATATTTTCAAATTATCGTCATATTCTCAAATCGGGAGACCCATGACTATGCGATTATTTCCTACAAGTTACATTGGTCCCGTGCGATGTGTTCATGATTCTTAAGGGGCCGTTTGGGGGTTGGTTTGGGTTTTCACCCTTTAACGACTTATTTTTTAAGAGTAATCTAGATATTTTAAAATTATTCCCATATTCTAAAATTAGGAGACTCGTGACTACACGGTCAGTTTTTACGAGTTACATTGGTCTTGTGCGATGTGGTAATGCCTCTTATGGGGTCGTTTGGTGGCTAATTTAGGTTTTCACCCTCTAATGGCTTGCTTTTAAGTCTAATATAGATACTTTACAATTATCATCATATTCTCAAACCGGGAGATCGTGACT
This sequence comes from Sambucus nigra, assembly GCA_949130495.1. Classification (NCBI taxonomy): domain Eukaryota; kingdom Viridiplantae; phylum Streptophyta; class Magnoliopsida; order Dipsacales; family Adoxaceae; genus Sambucus; species Sambucus nigra. The sequence goes on along the minus strand of OX422218.1, from coordinate 442,634,067 downwards.
ATGCTGTTATTTCCTACGAGTCATATTGGTCTTGTGAGATGTGTTCATGCTTCTTACGAGGCCGTTTGGAGGCTAGTTTGGATTTTCACCTTTTAATGGCTTGCTTTTAAGTCCAATCTAGATATTTTCTAAGTATCATTATATTTTCAAATCGGGAGACCCATAACTACGCGGTTATTCCTTACGAGTTACATTGGTCCCGTACGATGTGTTCATGCCTCTTACGAGGCCGTTTGAGGGTTGGCTTAGGTTTTCACCCATTAACGACTTCTTTTTAAGTGTAATCTATATATTTTCAAATTATTTGCGTATTCTAAAATCGGGAGACCCGTGACTACACGATTAGTTTCTACGAGTTACATTGGTCCCGTGCGATGTGATAGTGACTCTTACAGGGTCATTTGGAGGGTCGATTTAGGTTATCGCCCTTTAACGACTTATTTTTAAGTCCAATCTACATATTTTTAAATTAATCTCATATTCTCAAATCGGGAGACCCGTGACTACGCAATTATTTCCTACGAGTTACATTAGTCCCGTGCGATGTGTTTATGCCTCTTACGGGACCGTTTGGGGGCTGATTTGGGTTTTCACCCTTTAACGGCTTATTTTTTAAGAGTTATTTGGATATTTTCAAATTATTGTCATATTTTTAAATTGGGAGACTCGTGACTACACTGTTAGTTTCTATGAGTTACATTGGTCTCGTGCGATGTATTAGTGCCTCTTACGGGGTCGTTTCGAGGCTGATTTAGGTTATCATCCTTTAACGACTTATTTTTAAGACCAATGTAGATATTTTAAAATTATCATCTTATTCTCAAACCGAGAGACTCGTGACTGCGCGATTATTTCCTACCAGTTACATTGGTCCCGTGCGATGTGTTCATGCCTCTTACGAGGCCGTTTGGGGGTTGGTTTGGGTTTTCACCCTTTAACGGCTTGTTTTTATGTATAATCTAGGTATTTTCAAATTATTTCCATATTCTCAAATTGGGAGACTCATGACTACGAGGTCAGTTTCTACGAGTTACATTGATCTCGTGCGATATGTTAGTGCCTCTTAAGGGGTCGTTTGGGGGCTGGTTGGGTTTTTCACCTTTTAATGGCTTGCTTTTAAGTCCAATCTAGATAATTTCAAATTATCATCATATTCTCAAATAGGGACACTCGTGACTACACGGTTATTTCCTACAAGTTGCATTGGTCCCGTAAGATGTGTTCAAGCCTCTTACGGGGCCAGTTTGGGTTTTCACCCTCTAACGGCTTATTTTTAAGTGTAATCTAGATATTTTCAAATTATTGTTGTATTCTTAAATCGGGAGACCCATGACTATACAGTCGGTTTTACGAGTTACATTGGTCCCGTGCGATGTGTTAGTGCCTCTTACGGGGTCGTTTGGAGGATGATTTAGGCTTCTACCCTTTAACGGCTTATTTTTAAGTCCAATCTAGATTTGTTTAAATTATCGTCATATTCTCAAATCGGGAGACCCCTGACTACGCAGTTACTTTTTACGAGTTACATTGGTCCCATGCGATGTGTTCATGCCTCTTACAGGGCCGTTTGGGGGCTAGTTTTGATTTTCACCCTTTAACGGCTTCTTTTTTTACGAGTAATTTAGATATTTTCAAATTATTTCCATATTCTAAAATCGGGAGACTCGTGACTACACGATCATTTTTTACGAGTTACATTGGTCTCGTGTGATGTGTTAGTGCCTCTTACGCGGTCATTTGGAGGCTGAGTTAGGTTTTCACACTTTTAACTTCTTGATTTTAAGTCCAGTCTAGATATTTTCAAATTACCATTATATTCTCAAAGCAGGAGAATGGTGACTACGCAATTATTTCCTACTATTTACATTGGTTTCGTGCAATGTGTTCATGCCTCTTATGGGGCCGTTTGTGGAATGATTTGGGTTTTCACCTTTTAACGGCTTGATTTTTAGTCTAATCTAGATATTTTGAAATGATCATCATATTCTGAAATTGGGAGACATGTGACTACCTGGTTATTTCTACGAGTTACATTACTGTCGTGCGATGTGTTCGTGCCTCTTACGGGGCCATTTGGGGGTTGATTTTGGTTTTCACCTTTTAATGGCTTGCTTTTAAGTCCAATCTAGATATTTTCAAATTATCATCATATTCTCAAACTAGGAGATCAGTGACTACATGGTTATTTCCTACGAGTTACATTGGTCCCGTGCGATGTGTTGACCTATTTTATCCCCGTTTTGACCTATTTTTATTGTTGTTTGGGGGCAACACTATTCCCCTTTTATGTCAGCAATATGCCCCTGTTTTAGGGAGAAATAATCCTATTGGGGGGCAGCAATATTCCCCTAATTTGGGCAAAATTTAGCTGCTTTTTTGGGTAGAAATTAAACTGCTTGCTACCCATGTGTTGGCCTATTTATGTGGCTATTTTTTTCCTATTCTTTATGTTTATGTTTTCGTTGTTTTGCCCTATTTATTCTAGGCATATGGTGGGAAAATTATAGAGAAGAGCAAGACAGCTTTAACAATAGGGAACTAAAACGTATTTTATGCATCAAATAAAGAAGAAACTAAAATAAATATTTTCAAGACTCGCTAGCTTTTTTCATAAACATGCTTTTTTGATTTTATTTCACGTCGGGAAAATATTTCTACAATATATAAAAGAAACAAAATTTATCATTATGTAATTAAATTTAGTCACTATTACAATTGTAGCTAAAGAGAAAAAACAGTATACCTTGAACATTGTCCCAATTTGATTCTTATATCGCGCGTCTATATGTCTCCATGTTGTATAAGAAGCCGGTACATGCGTCCTTGTGAGGTCTCCCAATCTTGTATAGCGTGTAATTTAATTATCCCCCACCGGACGGCCATGCTCATAAAATTTTAATCTCTTTGTAGAAAGTGCATCACCCATTGTCGAAGAACTCGAAGAGACCTTCGAACGGGAGTTTGATCCTGGTGTCGCATCACTTGGGGACGGATTTGAAGTATCACCCACCTGAGACATTATTTATCTAATAAAAGAGATTGTTTTGCACAAAAAATAGTCAAAATAAACAAAATATTATATCACCAGAACAATTATTTATCACCAAACATTTTAGTCGTAGTATATAGCAATCGAAACATGTGCTTGGAATGTGCAAAAGAATACACTTTTATTTGCGTGTGAGCAGTTAAAGTTACTTTATGTACAACTGCTATTTGCAGTCACTAAAGTTGGTAAACATGCTTCCATTAGATTAAGATAAAAGTCCATTATCGATTGCGACATTTGTTCGCATTACCGACGATGTAATTTATATCCATACCATAGTCCATCAAATGGATAAAGATTTCATCTAATAATCGAATTAAATATTAGAATAGACATGCAATATAATTAAATATTAGAATAGACATGCTATACTATCGAATTCAACATACGAATAAACATTAAGCGAATTAAAACATCAATTTCTCTGGCATTGTGTACTCTCATTGCAAATCATGGACATAAACTAGTCTCTCCAGATAAATGTACGACATAAGGTACATTATAACCGACATCGGCACTAGTCGCAATTTATCCATCGCTCTAAATGTTTTTATTTCGAGATTATAGACCATAAAGCTCCTTATATTTACCCTTATGACAACAATACCCCCATTATCATTCTCAAAATTATTCCCTCCACAATATGGAACTAGGAGTACTTCACAATCACGACAAGGATCACCCTGCACGTGTTTTTTTAGATTGAAAAACACCAATTTCCCTATGTTTAAATCCATGACCACAACATCCCCATTGTTCAATAAAAAATCACACTTAAAATAAAACTATACCTTAAAGATTTGTGGATTCAATAAAATCAAAAGCAAACATATAAAGAGGTGTATATAACACACCATTTATCATGTTTGACAATTAGACTTCCACATCAAGTATATTGTGTGAAAAATCTCCATAACTGTTGATTTTATTTTTATAAAGTTGGATGTGTTGCAATGAAGTACTAGATAAAAAATTCGAAAGACAAAACTAATATATATGATTATATATGTCCTAAAATATCTAAAAAAAAATAGGGAAAACTACTCTTAGGTCCCTCACGAACAAATTTTAAACACTAAAGGAATTTTGACAAATTTCAAACACTTAGGTACACTAATTCTCTTCTTATAAAAGTCCACGCTAGTGGCATAACAAGTGTACCTAATTATAAATTGATTTTAACCTATTATATTAACTTAACCTCATCAAGCTAAACGGATATGTACAAAATCTCTCCTGATTAACTATAAAAACTTCGTATATACAAAATCGGTTTGTGTTAATTAAATTTGTTCAGGTAATAAGTTTTTTGTTTCTTTTGGACATTGCTATTAAAATAGTGATTCCATTATTAAATAGAGCAAATGATGTATTCTGAAATTAGTTACATATGTATGATGAAAATATATGAAAAAATTTGCTAATGCGTTAAATTGACCACCAAAAAGTAAATAATAAATGATATAATATGTTTTATACCGAACAAAATTGTTAATTTCATTAACTTTTCGTTTCCAAAAGATAAAAAAAGGTAGCTTGCACAGGGGTGGTGACATAGATATGCACACATGATAAAATACTTATAAACGGCTATTAAAATACTTGTGTGTAGTTCAATTTCGTGATAAAATGCTAGAGGCGTGGATAGTTTGGATTATGGAAGTGTGGAAGTGCCAGGCAGCAGCGATGAGGCGCCGTACAATGATGAGTGAGATAGAGAGAGAGAATGAGGAACCGGGTATCTACAACGATGAATCTTTGGGAAGCGATGAGGGGGAGAGAGATAATGAGGCGTCGGGTAGTGTAGAGACTTAAGTTAGAATGATTTGGGTTTTCTTGAAATTTCGATCCCGCTTGAAATTTTGGGGTGGGATTTTTTTAACAAAGCGTACCCATATTTGGCATGGTTTTAACCCGTGCCAGAATTTGGCACCATTTTAAACCATGTCATCTTATGCTGAAACCGCGCCAGTTTTTGGCACGATATAAAACCGTGCCAGAATTCCCTTGCAAAGCGTGCCAGATTAGCATTTTTGGTATGGTGGTTGGGGATGAACATAGGTGTCTTCATTATATAGACCAAAATAACCAAAACACTTCCTAACCAAGATCTAGGTAAAGGCATCAGTATGAATCCAATCAGCATCAATCTTGAAGGGAGGATTTGGATAATCCAATATACATGGGTCATGATAATACCACAAGGGATATTTTGTTAAAACCTTCAAAATTAATAACACACTTAGCCAACTCCACTTATAACCTTCACGATGAGATTGTTATAATTCATCCTCTAGGTGACTCAAGGTTTCAATATACCCATCCATCCAAACAACCATGAGTTTCTTATGAAAATGGAAAGTTAGCAGATTAACCTTATAAGTTATCTTCTTAATGGCCACATCATTATTTTCATTCAAGCCTGCCTTGTTGGATAAGGTCTTCTTTGTACTTTCCTAAATAATATTTGGTCGAGCAACTACTACTTTTCTAGATGATTAGATGAATGTGGTCTTATTTCATTTCTCAAGTACCTCCATCAACCTTGCATTCTCCTGCTCCAAGAAGGATGCAACTTCATCCTGCATGATCCCAGATGATTTTTTCAAACTCTTAAGTTCATTCCTAAGGGCATTGTTCTCAAGTTCTAACAAGCTCGCTACTTCCCGAGCATTGTCCACTTCTAGGTTTAGTAAGAATCCATTCTTGAGGTAGGCTAAGGAAATATCTTGAAGATTTTTATTAAAACCATGCCTAGTGCTAAACGAGTTCAATTTTTCTTCATAATCAGCATGAAGGCTAGCAAGAGAAGCCTTGTGATCCTCTTGCATTTTCTCAATGATTTCATAATAAGCAACATTATTTGACATTGCCTAGTCTAAGACTCTATGAAGATGATGATAGGCTTCCTTTACATGGTTTGAAACATTCGAGACGAGCAATGCTTCTAGCTCGGCTTCATCCAAATCTGCATATCCAATGCCAAATAGACGAACACTTATCTTACACAAATCAATCTCAGAAGCTACAATAGAACCTCTCCTCGATTTGAATTAGAAAATAAAGACTATGAGCTCAAGTGTTTATCAACAGGTTCTAAAGAAATAATATAAAAGTCCAACACCGGGTTTAATTATTAATGAAAAATGGTTACATTGCAAAAGGAACTTTTTCAAATTACAACATTGGAGTTAAGCATGAAAAATGGAAATTAAAAACTTCCAAATGGCCAAAGAAGCTACACCTTCTCCTTATTTTACACATCTTCCTCAGTTGAGTGAGCAGCTACCATGAAAGCCTTTAGCACCATTTAATACTTACCCGTGCCTTCCTCATCCTCCATCTCTTCATCTGTGTTTAGAGGAGTGTCAAGATTGTACTGCTGGAAGAGGTGTGAGTCGGAGCAGTGTCGACTTGATTCAAAGTCATGGTTCACCCTTCTTTGAAGGAAACTTTCTTTATATACTCAATTTAAAGAGAAACAATGATGAATTCCTTGTCCCATACCCTAGTTAAGTAATATTCATTTCCCTTCTTCACCGTGTCTTTTAGCTCGTAGAGCTTCCTCTTATGTTTATCGATCTCCAAGTCAAAATTAACAGCAGCCTTCTCGGCACCATTATTTTACTTCTTGACCTCATTCAAGAGACCTTGTAATATTTCGTGGTCCTTTCTATGGTCCTCCTTAGTGGAATCCAGAGAACTCTTCAAGATTTTTAAAGCCTCTTCAACCTTAGTGGATGATGTCCTCAACTATATCCCTTACCAATGGTTGTTCATAGTCGACCAAAAAATGCAAATAGTACAAACATAAGGCAATTATAAAAAAAATTATTATGGAGGGAAGAAATTAAAGAAGTCAATTTTATGTAAATAATTACCAAGGCCAAGTTTTGTCTTTCTATCTCTACTTGTCTTGCCCTGGAAATGGGAGTAGCTATTGACCTATCTACGGGCAATACTCCACAGTGAATCAAACCCCTAGATATACGAGGGCTCACTACCACGGGCGTAGATGCTACAGAGGGGTGGACAACATGTCCACTTTCAATCTCTTAAACTGAGATTCAGTGTTCTTGATTTCTTCAGTCGTAAAAATCACATACCTTTTTGAGCCTTCCCTAGTGGTTTTTTGTTTTCGATTAGAGGGTGAGACAATTATCCAAATATCAAGTTGGGGATATTTCTCTTCACCATCTTTCTTCGAGATGAGGAAGTGGTCAGGATAGCAGTCAGATAAAGTGATTCAAACGAGGAAAAATTTCCTCACAGAACATCGTCTCCTTCTTCAACAGAGGATTTAAATGAAGCAACTAAGAGATAGAATTCTCAAAATATATGGGGGTTGAGGTAACAAACTTCGTAGACTGAGATATAAATAAAGTCATAGAGCTTTTGTACTCTACAAAAATTGGCCGACCTGGGGTGATATTCTTTAATTCTTTACTGAATGGACCAAATGAATTTCAGATCTGTAAAGTTTACCTTAGAATCAGGGTGATAATCTTTCTTCACTCTCTCAGTAAAAAGGAACATTATATTAGTCGGCATATCAACAATTAGAAAGTATGAATAAATAAAACACAAGTAACATAACTCGTCGACCTATACCACACCCTTCCAAGGGCCATCTGGGGCCATTATACATTAACCCCTCAAGAAGGGGGGGGCACGTTTCCCGTTCTTTATAATAACTCCATAATCCCAATAATCCTTATTAGAATTAGGAAAGTTAACAACTAAATCCATGTTGTCTTAATGCATCTTGAAGTAATAAGTATCATCTCCAATGGTTTCCAACTTATGATAATAAACTAACTCCTCCAGTCCTATAAGGGTTCCGTATGGTTTGTTAAGGCAGTTAACCCCATTTACTACCCTCCAACTGTTTGGGGCTATTTTTTCGATAACCACACCAAAGTATTGGTAAAAGTCCAAAAATAGGTTTTGGGGAGGAAAAGTGATTCCACATTCACTTATAAATATTGTGGGAAACCAGTGACCCTCATATAATGCACACAAATCACTGGGACCAAACATTATTTCTATTGTTACCCATTTTGAAATTTTACTCCTTTCCTTAAACTACTTTAAAGACCATTCATCAATAACATAAACCATCTTAACAAACCCAAAAAGAAAAGGATGGAGGATATAAAAGTTATAAAAGTCTTACAATTGTTACTATGGGGATGGAAAACTCTTAATCAGTAAAAATAAAATGCAACAATAGAAGAAAAGGAATTCGAGAATGTTGAGGTGAAGGAAGTGGATCAAAACTTAACCTTATATAGTGTAGCAACCCTCGCTTTTAGGAGGCTAATTTTATATTAATTTACCGCATAAGGTAATTATATAAAATGTTGGGACTGGAGTAAATATTAATTTAAGGAGTTGGAAGTTAATATTTACTAGATTGATGCATATTTACTGTATGTGAAAGTAAATATCGTTATGTTGTATGTTTTATAGTGTCATGTATTTTAAATGACATTATGGTTTAAATGAAATTGGAACTCGAAATAAATTATAAAATTTCTGAATGCCAGTTTAGAGGGTGTAGTTAGTCCCGAAAGGTGCGAGACAGTCAAAATAAGTGTCATATTGTATTTTTGGGTTTCGGGCACTTTTACCTAGTTTTAACTTAAGTGCGTTGTTGATGCAAAAAACTGGACCGAATCCCATTTTTATGATCACAGATAAATAGATAAAAACAATCCAATCAAGCACATGAGAGACAAAGATTTTTAAAGTGGTTCGGCTATGAATAAAGCCTACGTCCACTGTTATTTTATTCCCAGGGGTTTACAATAGCACCATAGGGTGTAGAGAGAGAAGGGATGTGTATCGTATGTATGGTGTTTCTTAGTTATCTCGGATCTCCTCCCTTTTGGCTAAGGGGATACATGTATTTGTAGTTATGGGAGATAAAGAGATTCATTGTATGTAGACATTTATGTCTACATTCAACGAATCTAATTGTTGAATTGCTTGGTATGCTATGTGTTGTCATCTATTAATACAGTATAAATGTACATTAAGGCTCATTAAATGCGCTGTCATCTTCATTAATGCACATTAAATGCATAGTTATCCTTTGATCTTCCTGGTTGGTATGCCGACCAACTCTCCTCGGGTGCCGACTAACTCTCCTCGAGTGCCGACCAACTCTCCTCGGGTGCCGACTAACTCTCCTCGAGTGCCGACCAACTCTCCTCGGGTGCCGACTAATTCTCCTCGGGTACTGACCAACTCTCCTCGAGTACCGACTAACACTTCTCGAGTGCCGACCAACTATCCTCGGATGCCGACCAACTCTCCTCGGGTGTCAAATATTACCACGTAGGATGACATGTGTCCTTTTCTGATTGGTCCTCGTAGGTGGAGAATTTTTGCGTTAACAGAAGCCCCCAATGCTCCATGCTTGATGGTTTACTTTAAAGGATGGAGTATTTATTCTGCAGTATTGCTCGGTGCTCGTGAAATTCTTGATCTACGTTCTTGATTTGTTCAACATAAAGTGCATTATCTCCTGGACGACATATGATGCAGGCTGATCGATGGTTGCTAATCTTTCTTTAGAGGAACTCCGTGTGCTATGTATCACCCCTGGGAATTTGGATGCAACCATGCCATAGTATGCAGCTTGTATCTTGTCATAATCTTCAAGTATGTTGATTGGTTTGCTAGCCGACCAACTGCCTCCTGTGTCGAGTAACTGAGTGCTAACTTCACGTGCTTGATTCGTCTCATTTATGATCCTCTGAATACTTTGTCGAGTAACATACTAGCTTTTGAACCCAACCTTCAATCTGATTAGTACAAGATTATGGTGGACTTCGAAACATTTTTATACAACTTCTTCTTCAATGTTGGTCGGGATAGTAGTAGAAAAGATCTGAGTGCTGTAGATGATAAATTTGACTTCTGAACTTCATAGTATGTGCATAATAACTCCTGAATATGCCTCCTGAACTTTTGAATGCACCTCCTGAACATCTGAATATGCCTCCTGAACTTCAATATACCTCCTGAACTTCAATATCAAAAATAATTCCTGAGCAAGAAAAATAACTCCTGAATGATGATTGGTCGGGGCCCCGACCGTGTGAGTTTGTGGAGTTGAATTTGATGCTCGACTACATGATGTTATAAGAATGTGCCACCGAATGAACAAATATATCTGTAATAGAATCCCCCAAGTGTGGAATGTGAACTTTGAATGCTTTTTGCTTGATCTCTTTCACATACTCATACTTTGTTTAAATAAAATGTTTCCGACCAACTGTAGTTGACAGCTTCTTATTTTCGACCAACCTGAGTTGGTGGATTTTTTCTTCCCAACCAACCTTAGTTGGCATTTTTGGGAATAGATTTACTTCCCAACCAACCTTAGTTAGCATTTTTGGGAATATATTTACTTCCTAACCAACCTTAGTTGGCATTTTTAGGAATAGATTTACTTCCCAACCAACATTAGTTGGCATTTTTTGGAATAGATTTACTTCCTAACCAACCTTAGTTATTTTCTAATCCACAGAAACTTTATGTGAAAAATATTCCAAGACCAAAAAATTATATTTGAGCATTTATTCAATTTCAAATAATTCCTAAAGTGATAAATAATTTCTAAAAAACCAATTTATATTTGGTCTTTTACTTAAAATTAAAATGCCTAGCATTTTTATAAAAATTTTCTCATGAAATACACGTGTGGCACAAAAATATTATTTCATATTTTGAAATTTTTATTATTTTATGCTGATACACCTCACATATTGTTTGGCTGAATAATTATTCTCATGATAATAATTATTTTCTCTAGTCTCGACAGGTGCTCGGGCAGCTTATTAAAATTTCATAGGGACGATATTCAATCCCGATGAAAGCTCTCGCAAACCTCTGGAAACTAGTATTGCTCGACATCAGGCAATTTTGCCTCGACATATCAGCCAACATATATTATTTCATTTTTTGAAATTAATATTTTTATTTCTCAAACATATACCTATCATATATTTATTGGATGATTAAATTATTCTGATGACTAATCAATTCAACCTACACATATGGTAGAGCAAGATATTAATTTTTACAGGTACAAGACTCAACGCCGACGAATGCTCGGAAATAATCTGGAAACTATTATCATTTCACCTCAGCGAGGCATTATATATTTTATTATTACTCGGAGATATCGGCTCAAGCACAAATTATTCTATATATCCCTTGGGATTCATATTGTATATTCATCTCAACACGGAACTCGACGAGATATTCATATTCAGCTCCAAGGAAGAACTATAACATTTATTATATTTCACCCCCAACGAATAGTTGGTCGGGGTAATTCTTATTTATATTCAGCATGGAGCTCAAAAAATTTCTTCTCTATATATATATTCAGCTTCAAGGATGTCTCCAGCCATTATTATATCTTATTCCCAACAATCCGTTGGTCAGCTCCGAGGAAGTCTCCATCATTTATTATAAAAAAATCCACCAACTCCGGTTGGTCGGGAATGAAAATCCACCAACTTCGGTTGGTCGGGAATAAAGATCCACCAACTCCGGTTGGTCGGGAATGAAGATCCACCAACTCCGGTTGGTCGGGAATAAAGATCCACCAACTCCGGTTGGTCGGGAATGAAAATCCACCAACTCCGGTTGGTCGGGAATAAAGATCCACCAACTCCGGTTGGTTGGGAATAAAAATATTTCCCAGAAACACCAACTACGGTTGGTTGGGAATAAAATCCACCAACTCCGGTTGGTCGGGATTAAAGATCCACCAACTCCGGTTGGTCGGGAACAAAAAATATTTCCCAAAAATATTAACTACGGTTGCTTGGGAAGAAAAATATTTCCCAGAAATACCAACTACGGTTGGTTGGGAAGAAAAATATTTCCTAGAAATACCAACTATGGTTGGTTGGGAAGAAAAAATATTTCCCAGAAATACCAACTCCGGTTGGTTGGGAAGAAAATCCACCAACTCAGGTTGGTCGGGAATCAATCTCCATCAACTCCGGCTAGTCGAACAGCAGACAGCAGGTGGAGCAAATCTTATTGTCTATGCAAAATAAGAAAATTTGTCAAATAACATACTTCAAGGCCGAGAAAGCATTCAAAATTCATATTCCACACTTCGGGGCTTCTATTACAAATTCAGTTGTTCATTCGGTGGCACATTCTCATAACATCATGTAGTCGAGCATCAAATTCAACTCCAAAAACTTACATAGTCGGGGCCCCGACTAATTATCATTCAGAAGTTTTTTTTCTTGCTCCAGAATTAGTTTTGATATTGAAGTTCAGGAGGCTATTGAAGTTCAGGAGGTATATTGAAGTTCAGGAGGCGTATTCAGAAGTTCAGGAGGTGCATTCAGAAGTTCAGGAAGCATATTCAGGAGTTATTATGCACATGCTATTGAAGTTCAGAAGTCAAATTCATCATCTATAGCACTGAGATCTTTACTACTACTGTCCCGACCAACATTGAAGAAGAAGTTGTATGAAAATGTTTCCAAGTCCACCAGTAGCTTAGTACTAATCAGATTGAAGAGTTGGGTTCAAAAGATAGTATGTTACTCGATAAAGTATTCAGGGGATCATAAATCAGAAAAATCAAGCACGTGAAGTTATCATTCAGTTGCTCGGCACAATTAGCAGTTGGTCGGCTAGCAAACCAATCAACATACTTGAAGATTATGACAAGCTACAAGCTGCATATTTTTGCATGGCTGCATCCAAATTCCCAGCGGTGATACATAGCACACGTTCGGTTGACAACTAGAGTTCCTCAAAAGAGATATTACCAACCATCGATCTGCCTGCATCATATATCGTCCAGGAGTTAATGCATTTTATGTTGAAAAAATCAAGAAGGTTGATCAATACTTTCACAAGCACCGAGCAACACTGCAGAATAAATACTCCATCCTTTCAGTAAACCATCGAGCATGGAGCATTGGGGGCTTCTGTTGACATAAAAAATTCTCCATCTACGAGGACCAATCAGAAAAGGACACATGTCATCCTATGTGGCAATATTCGGCACCCGAGGAGAGTTGCTCGGTACCCGAGGAAAGTTAGTCATCACCCGAGGAGAGTTGCTCGGCACCCGAGGAGAGTTAGTCGGCACCCAAGGAGAGTTGGTCGGCATACCAATCAGGAAGATCAAAGGATAACTATGCATTTTATGCGCATTAATGAAGATGACAACGCATTTAATGAGCCTTAATGTACATTTATACTGTATTAATAGATGACAACACATAGCATACCAAGCAATTTAAGGAAGACCAACAATCATCGAAGGCCAACAATTAGATTCATTATATGTACACATAATGTCTGAATGTATATAGACATTGTATCTCTTTATCTCCCATTACTATAAATACATGTATTCCCTTAGCCAAAAGGGAGGAGAGAATTGAGAGACACCATTCACAAGATACGCAACCTTGCTCTCTCTACACCATATTGTGCTATTGAAAACCCCTGGGAATAAAATAACAATGGACGTAGGCTTTATTCATAGCCTAACCACTTTAAAAAACCTTTGTCCCTTATGTGTTTGATGTGATCACCATTTCATCTTCAATCATCATCTTCATACCTTCATTTTTATATGTTGTTGATGCTGATAAGATAACATGGATGCTATTTCTAGTCATCCACAGATTGGCGCCGTCGAGCATTAAATTTAACTCCACAAACTCACACGGTCGGGGCCCCGACCAATCATCATTCAGGAGTTGTTTTTCTTGCTCGGGAATTATTTTTGATATTGAAGTTCAGGAGGTAAATTGAAGTTCAAGAGGCGTATTCAGAAGTTTAGGAGGTGCACTCAGAAGTTCAGGAGGCATATTCAGGAGTTATTATGCACATACTATGAAGTTCAGAAGTCAAATTTAGCATCTACAGCACTCAGATCTTTACTACTACTATCCCGACCAACATTGAAGAAGAAGTTGTATGAAAATGTTTCGAAGTCCACCATAAACTTGTACTAATCATATTTAAGGTTGGGTTCAAAAGCTAGTATGTTACTCGACAAAGTATTCAGAGGATCATAAATCAGAAGAATCAAGCACGTGAAGTTAGCACTCAGTTTCTCGGCACAGGAGGCAGTTGGTCGGCTAGCAAACCAATCAACATACTTGAAGATTATGACAAGCTACAAGCTACAAACTATGGCATGGCTGCATCCGAATTCCCAGGGGTGATACATAGCACACGGAGTTCCTCTAAAGAAAGATTAGCAACCATCGTCCAGGAGATAATGCACTTTATGTTGAACAAATCAAGAACGTAGATCAAGAATTTCATGAGCACCGAGCAATACTGCAGAATTAATACTCCATCCTTTCAAGTAAACCATCAAGCATGGAGCATTGGGGGCTTTTGTTAAAGAAAAAATTCTCCATCTACGAGGACCAATCAGAAAAGGACACATGTCATCCTACGTGGTAATATTCGACACCCGAGGAGAGTTGGTCGGCACCCGAGGAGTGTTAGTCGGCACCCGAGAAGAGTTGGTCAATACCCGAGCATCAAAGAATAACTATTCATTTAATGCGTATTAATGAAGATGACAGCGCATTTAATGAGCCTTAATGTACATTTATACTGTATTAATAGATGACAACACATAGCATACCAAGCAATTCAACAATTAGATTCGTTGAATGTAGACATTAATGTCTACATACAATGAATCTCTTTATCTCCCATCACTATAAATACATGTATCCCCTTAGCCAAAAGGGAGGAGATCCGAGATAACTAATAAACACCATACATAAGATACATGTCCCTTCTCTCTCTACACCCTATGGTGCTATTGTAAACCCCTGGGAATAAAATAACAGTGGACGTAGGCTTTATTCATAGCCGAACCACCTTAAAAATCTTTGTCTCTCATGTGCTTGATTGGATTGTTTTTATCTAATTATCTGTGATCATAAAAATGGGATTCGGTCCAGTTTTTTGCATCAACATGTGTATTTGCGAGTCATTTTAATGTGGTATTAACCACTTAAGTTGGGAGACTTGTGTTAAGCCCCGATTTTAGTCTTCTAAATCCCCTAATTTCCCTATTACATGTCTTAAAACATAGAGAGAAAGGAGAGAAAGAGAGAGGAAGAGAAAAGAGGAAAAAGAAGAGAAGATTGCAGATTGAAGAATGGGGATTTCTCTTACCTCAAAGAAATCTGAGGTTCCAAGCTTAAGGTAAGTTTTCTACTAGCTAATATGTGATTTAAGTTGAATAATTTGTGTGATTGTTGTGTATTTGTAATTTTGGGATAAATATGAAATTTATGATGTTTAAACCCTAAATTTTGTTTTGGGTTGAAGAAATTGTGGGTTTTAGTAGTGAATATTCATGTAGGTTGATTTGGGGTAGATTTATGATGTTGGTTGTGGGTAAAAATGGAAGAGATTTGAGGTTTGGAGAAAATCTAGGGTTTACAACCCGTAAGCAATTCTTAGCAATTGATCCAGGCCAAATCGATTCGGCTCCCTGGGCGTATCGATTCGCTAAGGGTCAGTTCCCAAGTCTGGGTACCTGAATCGATTCGGGTTAAGTCCGAATCGATTCGGGAGTTTGTAGAATCCCAGGTCTTTATGTCCGAACTGATTCGCTTTTTGGGCGAATTGATTCGGCCCTTGGGCGAGTCGATTCATTTTCCTGTTGTTTTTGAGTTAATTTTATAACTCAATTACAATTCATTTTATTTAAGTTTAGGTCCTAGGAACCGTCTTGTATGAAGTAAACTTAGAGTCCTAGAGTTCTAGATGAGTTGGGGAACTACCCTAGATTAGTAATGGTTTATATGGGGTTTTTCGGCGTTGTGCCTATTGATGATAGGGCATTCTTTTCTTCAAGTTGATTACTATAAGACTAAGAGTTGTAGTATTATGTTTGGGAGACTTTAGAAGCTCAATTAAGCTATGTTAATCTTGATGGTTCATAATAACACCACAAACGAATGTTGGGAGAATAAATTGAAACTTTATTCATTACTTTGAGGTATGATAGTATTGAGGTTTTAAAGTAATACCCTAAAATGTTTGGAGAAAATTAAGAGTTTATTCACTCTTTTGAGGTTATAATGACGATATAATTTATCGTATAGCTCCGGATAATAAGGTGAATTATTTACAATAATGTAAATGAGTATGGTTTCGGATAAAAAGAAACATACAGCGTAATTTGAAATTGAAAATGAAATGGAAATGGTAATGATGATGGTAAATGATAATTTACTTAATCATAAATATTGTAAATGCTAATTTACTTAAACACACCTCTCTAAATGCCATCATAAGGGAAGTTTCGTGCGTGTGGTGATGCCCTATGGCTAGTGAATGCAGGGTGGATATAGTCCCAGTCCATATGAGCGTTGTTGTATATTTTCTACCCTGGTGAGGTAATTTCGGGTGTGGTTATGGCTCTCCCGCAGGCATATGGCCGCTTCCTGACGTTGCGATAGGTGCCCAGGCTGCCTTGTTTGATAGGCCCCTGGAAGATGATGGTTATTTAGGGGCGCGCCCAGTTGGGAAACTCGGAGGGGCGGTCTTAGAATCGTTATATGTATATAAATATAACTATTCATAATCAAGTGGGACATGATGTATTGAGATATGCCATAAAGAGCATGATGAAGTGCCACAAAGAGCACAAGGAAATGCCACAAAGAGCATTTGATGATGATTATATTCCAGATAAGGAATGAAATGCCAGGAAGGGCATGAAATTGAGATAAAAGTCATAAAGAGCTTAATTGTAATTATATATTCCTAATAAGGAATGGAAATATATGATGCAAGCTTTTAATTAAATGTTAATTATTCTTATTCTCTTGCATAAGTAAATTAGATTCATGATTAATTAAATTGTCTTAGCTTATGTTTTAAATTGTGTAGGTAGATTCTTATTTATTTTTCATCATAATTTACCATTCATAACTGCCATACTCTTTATTCATCTGGTAATCATATAGAACCGGGCCCTGACCCTTTCATATTTCTTTTTGTGCATGCATCTTGTATCCGCTCAGGTACTCCACCGTATGGATGCCTGATCTGACTTCCTATCCCGGTGTTTTTGGCGAGCTGTGATGCTTTGCTGGTATTACGGGACATATTGCAATAGACGCTGTCATTCTTACACTCTAGTTAAGATCGGGTCTTTTAATCGGGCGCGTGGTCCAAACGGTTGTAATTGTCTAATGTAATGTATTATGTAATTTATTGAACTCGTTTAATATTCATTGTATGAGACTGTTGACCGACAGCAGATTCGGTCCCTTATTGCACATTTATGTGTATGTAATATAATTTCGTTTGGATTTCCACTTTCTTTTTATTGGGTTGTTAAATTATTTTCTTTTATAAACTTTAAATTCAAAAAAATTTGGCAACCCGTTTTCTGAGAGAAGGAGTGGTTATCCCGTATACTTCTTATTTTGTTGTGATGCTGAGAACGATTCCATCCATGATTCTGTTATTTTGGAGTATCGGGCTGGCCACCCCCTATTTCGGATGGCGGGGTGTCACAGATGGTATCAGAGCATCAGGTTCTAGAGTCCTTAGGAAATATGTGTGAACGCTTTACGCTTTTAGCATTGCTTTTGATTGGACAAAGAGCCTTAGGATTAAGATTGTTGATTTCTCTTGTGAGATCTCGTTCTTCTGCTATGAGGTAGAACCTATAGAATCTTTTGGGTATTTGTTTGAGAGCAGTAGGTCGATTGAAGAAGGACGCCAGAGAAGGTCGTCGCGAAGGCGTCATGAGAAGGATTTCTAAGAACTGTAATTTACTGTCGGGGATGAGGACTGCTTTGGAGGTCGCTCCCTTTTTGTAGAACTTCCTTGTCTTGCTACTGCGACTACTAATTGTAGTAGACATAGTTTTCTGTGTACCGCTAGAAGTAAAGAGTGGTAATAAGCTTGGGATTCCAAGCAACGTTAAAATTGAAGCAGAAAAGAGCCCACAATAAGGGCCACTCGTTGAAGTAGGATGGAGGAGAATCCTTCACCCGTAGGAGTAGTGTTGAGATGGTGAGAACGTGGTCACCATATTCGTCGGTTCAGGAAGTTTTGCCCATGGAGAAACTCGATGGACATTTTCAACAGTAAGTTTCTCTGGGATAACTGGAAGGAGGATAAGGTAGATCCTCAAATTCTCACGCGAGGTTCAGACGGAGGCCAGTGGTGAGTAAAGAGTTGTACGGTTAGGGAGGCCATGCACCAAAATAAGGTTTGTGTAAGGAAGGGGAGGCCGGTAGCGTGTTCCCTTTTGTTGAGATGGTGAAAGGGAGTCGCGTGGATAATTGTTTGGAAGTTAGGTGCAGAATAATGGTTATGACGTGGAAGAACAACGCATTTTCATTATGCTAATTCGAGAACAAGGGCGAGGATAAAGTGCCTAGCTAGGGAGTTGACGAAAGAAATGTTGGTTCGTATAAGAATCAAATACCGTGGCTGAGAAGCATTAGTAATAACCCGGAGTGATTGGCAAAAAAGTTGGCAGGAATTCCACCTTATTAGTGGGTGGTGTATTCCTTAGGATAAGATTTAGTAGTATGTTAATTACTATAAATTAGGGTGTGCATATTGAGTTTATAGTAGTATCGATGCTACTATAAATAGGGTTATTATATGACTTTCGTGGTAGGGAAGTTTTATATTTTCCTTCACTTGTTATAAAGCGAGCGGTGATATAGTTTCTTTTAAGTATTATGTACGTTATGTACTACTTGTATGATGTGTACTATACAAGTAATGATATTTTTGTTCGATTAGGGTGATAGCAAGCAAATAAATTGCGAGGCTATCCTATTTCTAGTTTCAGGATGGAACTAGTTGTCCTATAATATCTCTCCTTGATACAGGTTGAGACTTTATAGGAGTGGTTGAGGTATGTAGGAGGTTTTTACTACCAGTTGTGTTACCTTGCGTGTGTGTTTGATTTGCTTGCTTGCATTGTATGTGATTGGTATGCCTTATCTCCACGACCAACATGGTTGAGTAGTAATGCATATGAGGGGTTCCTTGTTTGGATTTCTCTTTTGCGGGACGCTCCACGTGTGAACCTCAACGACGTTGGGAGTGGAGAGATGCTGTTCTTTCTTCTTTTAGTTCATTCGATTTTATTTTATTTTATTTTATTTTGTTATTAGAAGTTGGGTTAAAAGGTTTAGCCGAGAATCGCGTAGAAGAGTGATTAAGGGTTATTAAAGTGCGAGATAGAAGCACTGTATATGATGTGAGGGAGACTGAGATACGAAGTTGAATTGAAACTTAGGGTTATGCCTTGATAATAAGGCTATTTGAAAAGATGTATATATGTTATAAGATAAAAATTTGTAAGACTTCGCAGAAAGTGAATGCCGATTAGTTGAAATCCTTTAATTATTTGTCATGGTAATACATAGAAGTAGAATCTTGCTAATAGGGTTGCGAGTTAGACCTTTACCGGTCCCGATCAAGTGTCTTAGACCGTCATATCTTAATGATCGACGATGGAAGGTAGTAGTGTAATGGGAGGGTTCCTTGTTTGAATTTTGCTTCGGCGAGACGTCCCACACATGAAATCGAGCGAATGTCGGAAGTTGAGATTGGTCTTGGGCACTAGGGATATACTTAGTATTATATGTATACGACTTAGATAGGATATATATAGATCGACCTTAGATTTATTAGGACTTAAGTCCATTAGGGCATGTGATGTTGATTTAGGATGGCTATAGGGAGTTGACCACAAATAGGTTGTGGGTTAACCCTTAGGGGTAGTAGGTCCCTAGAAATGAGGAGTGTGGAATCTCAAGAGATTTTGAAGGTTAGATCGAAGGAGATGAGACATCTCCTAGTTAAAGTGTTACCTTGGTAACCTAACTTTTGGGGAATTAAAATGGATGAATTGACTTCTACTCCCGAGTCCATGTGGTTAAGTTCGGGGGTGAATTTAAGGAACAAGTCTCTTCCAGGAATGGGGAGTAATAATACTGGAGCATGGACCCGTTGTTTATGCGTCTCACAAACTTAAACTTTGTGGGAAGTATTATCCCACGCTTGATTTAGAATTCATTACGGTGGAAATTGCCTTAAAGAAATGGAGGCACTACTTCCTAGGTAGGGAAATTTAGTATTTCTCGCAAGCAACAAGTTGTTGCAGTATGTCGGGGGAGAAATCGAGTTAGTGTATGAAGTTCATAACGGACTATTGATTGAATTTTCTCATTCGCTAAGGGAATGCGATTGGGGTAGTAGATGCGTCAAGTAAAAAACCCATCGGAGATATTTCTGATGGCATGGAAAGCCAAACGAAACGAACATCACTAGGAAGACTTTGTAGCAAGAGCAGTCATGTTTGTGATTGACCATTCCACCTACTAGTGTGAGGAGACTAGTGGTGGAATGAGGAAGGGAGTATCCGTGGGCATTTTCATTTAATTGCCAGCACCGTTGTGGTCATGATCCTATTTGAGAAAATTGTTGATCGTATGACCAAACCGTTGCTTTTTTGGACATTATGGGAGGACTATATGTAGAGGAGTACGCCCTGCATTTTATAGAGGGGTGGTAAAATCGTATGTAGTGCCTAACAATAGTGGTGGATCGAGACTAGATATTCATATCGAAGGTTTGGTAAAGTTTCCATCAAGTGATGGGAACCGTATGGAAATAGGGTAAATCTTACCACCCTAAAGTGGATGGGTGAATGGAGGAAGTTAACGTATGGCCAAAAGGCATACCTTAAATGGACACCTTAGTCTAACTAAATGGATGGTGGCAGTAGCTTGTATGGAATGAAAATTTCCCGTACAATAATTAGGCTTTTTTAGTGCCCTTGTGAATCATTTCCTAAGCTATGGCACCGTGAGTGGCCTTGTGTAGCCGGGTGAGTAATTTTCATACTCGTTGGATGAGGCCAGCGAGTAATTGGTTCCTTAAACTTGGAGCGGTCCCGGAACATTTCTTTAAGGATTGGGCTTTTGAGCCATATGCCTCGAAAGGCTACGCATATGCGAGGAGAAGTTGAGTAGTGTTGGGGTTAAGCCATTTAGTGTTGGTGTGAGTACCCCTGAGGTGTGATGTAACGCAATTCAAGATGTAAGACTTTTTACAACGAGTCACGTGGTTATCATCTTCCATTGTAGGAAGTTAGAATTTATAGTTAGTGAGGAACACTTTGTGCTATGCCAGAGCACAAAGATTGTAGACTAAGATCGATAGTGACGACCTTCGTCCAAGTCCATTTTGGGACGCCGTAATAACGAGGGTTTGTTAAGGATGATAGAATGACAGTTTAAGATAATATGCCCTTTATGCGTATAGGGTATGCCCGAATTTTGAGGGAAAAATTCCCTCATAAGGGGGGGAGTATGTAACAACCCTCGCTCTTAGGAGGCTAATTTTATATTAATTTACCGCATAAGGTAATTATATAAAATGTTGGGACTGGAGTAAATATTAATTTAAGGAGTTGAAAGTTAATATTTACTCGATTGATGCATATTTACTGTATATGAAAGTAAATATCGTCATGTTGTATGTTTTATAGTGTCATGTATTTTAAATGACATTATGGTTTAAATGAAATTGGAACTCGAAATAAATTATAAAATTTCTGGATGCCAGTTTAGAGGGTGTAGTTAGTCCCGGAAGGTGCGAGACAGTCAAAATAAGTGTCATGTTGTATTTTTGGGTTTCGGGCACTTTTACCTGGTGTTAACTTAAATGCATATTTGCGAGTCATTTTAATGTGGTATTAACCACTTAAGTTGGGAGACTTCTGTTAAACCACGATTTTAGTCTTCTAAATCCCCTAATTTCCATATTACATGTCTTAAAACATAGAGATAAAGGAGAGGAAGAGAAAAGAGGAAAAAGAAGAGAAGATTAGAGATTGAAGAATGGGGATTGCTTCTACCTCAAAGAAATCTGAAGTTGCAAGCTTAAGGAAAGTTTTCTACTTGCTAATATGTGATTTAAGTTGAATAATTTGTGTGATAGTTGTGTATTTGTAATTTTTGGATAAATATGAAATTTATGATGTTTAAACCCTAAATTTTGTTTTGGGTTAAAAAAATTGTGGGTTTTAGTAGTGAATATTCATGTAGGTTGATTTGGGGTAGATTTATGATGTTGGTTGTGGGTAAAAATGGAAGAGATTTGAGGTTTGGAGAAAATCTAGGGTTTACAACCCGTAAGCCATTCTTGGCAATTTCTCCAGGCCGAATTGATTCGTCCCCCTAGGCGAATCAATTCGCTAAGGGTCAGTTCCCAGGTCTGGGTACTCGAATCGATTGGGGTTAAGGCCGAATCTGTTCGGCAGTTTGTATAATCCCAGGTCTTTATGTCCGAACCGATTCACTTTTTGGGCTAATCAATTCGTTTTCCTGCTATTTTTGAGTTAATTTTATAACTCAATTACAATTCATTTTCTTTAAGTTTAGGGCCTAGGAACCTTCTTGTATGAAGTAAACTTAGAGTCCTAGAGTTCTAGATGAGTTGGGGAACTACCCTAGATTAGTAATGGTTTATATGGGTTTTTTCGGCGTTGTGCCTATTGATGATAGGGAATTCTTTTCTTCTAGTTGATTACTATAAAACTAAGAGTTATAATATTATGTTTGGGAGACTTTGTTAATCTCGATGGTTCAAAATAACACCACAAATGAATGTGGGGAGAATAAATTGAAAGTTTATTCATTCCATTGATGTATGATAGTATTGAGGTTTTAAAGTAATACCCTAAAATGTTTGGAGAAAATTTAGAGTTTATTCACTCTTTTGAGGTTGTAATGACGATATAATTTATCGTATGGCTCCGGATAATAAGGTGAATTATTTACAATAATGTAAATGAGTATGGTTTCGGATAAAAAGAAACATACAACGTAATTTGGAATTGAAAATGATATGGAAATGGTAATGATGATGGTAAATGATAATTTACTTAATCATAAATATGGTAAATGCTAATTTACTTAAACACACCTCTCTAAATGCCATCACAAGGGAAGTTTCGTGCGTGTGGTGATGCCCCCTGGCTAGTGAATGCAGGGTGGATATAGTCCCAGGCCATATGAGCGTTGTTGTAAATTTTCAACATTGGTGAGGTAATTCTGGGTGTGGTTATGACTCTCCCGCAGGCATATGGCCGCTTCCCGACGTTGCAATAGGTGCCCAGGCTGCCTTATTTGATAGGCCCCTGGAAGATGATGGTTATTTAGGGGCGCGCCCAGTGGGGAAACTCGGAGGGGCGGTCTTAGAATCGTTATATGTATATAAATATAACTATTCATAATCATGTGGGACTTGATGTATTGAGATATGACATAACGAGCATGATGAAGTTCCACAAAGAGCACAATGAAATGCTACAAAGAGAATTTGATGATGATTATATTCCTGATAAGGAATGAAATGCCAGGAAGGGCATGATATTGAGATAAAAGCCATAAAGAGCTTAATTATAATTATATATTCCTAATAAGGAATGGAAATATATGATGTAAGCTTTTAATTAAATGTTAATTATTCTTATTCTCTTACATAAGTAAATTAGATTCATGATTAATTAAATTGTCTTAGCTTATGTTTTAAATTGTGTAGGTAGATTCTTATTTCTTTTTCATCATGATTTACCATTCATAACTGTCATACTCTTTATTCATCTGGTAATCATATAGAACCGGGCCCTGACCCATTCATATTTCTTTTTGTGCATGCATCTTGTTTCCGCTCAGGTACTCCGCCGCATGGATGCCTGATCCAACTTCCTATCCCGGTGTTTTTGGCGAGCCGTGATGCTTTGCGGGTATTACGGGACATATTGCAATAGACGCTGTCATTCTTGCACTCTAGTTAAGATCGTGTCTTTTACTCGGGCGCGTGGTCCAAACAGTTATAATTGTCTAATGTAATGTATTATGTAATTTATTGAACTCGTTTAATATTCATTGTATGAGACTGTTGACCGACAACATATTCGGTCCCTTATTACACATTTATGTGTATGTAATATAATTTCGTTTGGATTTCCACTTTCTTTTTATTGGGTTGTTAAATTGTTTTCTTTTATAAACTTTAAATTCAAAAAATTTTGGCAACCCGTTTTCTGAGAGAAGGAGTGGTTATCCCGTATACTTATTATTTTGTTGTGATATTGAGAACGATTCCATCCATGATTCCGTT
Source organism: Sambucus nigra (assembly GCA_949130495.1). Classification (NCBI taxonomy): domain Eukaryota; kingdom Viridiplantae; phylum Streptophyta; class Magnoliopsida; order Dipsacales; family Adoxaceae; genus Sambucus; species Sambucus nigra. Next base: position 442,609,799 of record OX422218.1, on the reverse strand, counting down.
ATTTTGGAGTATCGGGCTGGCCACCCCCTATTTCGGATGGTGGGTTGTCACATATAGATAAAATGATTGAACTTTTAATGGTTTGTCAAATAGCAGGAAAGCAAAAAGACTAGGGTAACCTCCAACGGTTTACCATTTTTTAGGTCATTTACAGAAGTGCCATCGCTTTAGTACAACAATGAAATAACCTTCTTGAGCGTTGAGCATCTTCTTGAAGAAAATACTCCATTCCTTTGATAAATCCTCAAGTATGGAGAATTAGGGGATTCTATTGTAGGTTAAAATTATTTAACCATGTGGATCAATAATAAGGTGACACCTATCATCATTACCATAAAGCTTGCCATGCTAGATCGAACCTGGTCGGCACAAGTACCTATTGGTCGGCTACCCAGCCAACCACCTCTAAGAAGTTGAACTATCAGTCATATGAAAAGCCATGTGGGGATATTCCACAGTCAATATGTACATGCACATGAAGAGACGCCCATTTGTATATTGTTATATTTAGGAGTAAACGCTTGAATATATAAAGGTATTTTACCTCTCAGCTTTATACTTACTATAAACACAACATTTCCCCCAACTGAGGGGGTCGAGCTTTGACATCATAGTTACACCTTGTAATTGTATCCCAAAGATTGAAATAAACCTTACCAATTCTTACCTATAGAGTAGACTCATTTCCTAAGCTAAACCACATAAGAATTCTCTATTGTCTCTATATTCTATTTTTTAGTGGTATAAGTTTGGTGATTGTCATCTAAAATCAATATCCAAATTTAGGCATCAATAATGACTATCTAAAATACTGAGATGGAGTATTTTGGTTTATATGGTGATGGTTATGGAAGACTCATCATTGGGGAATTCGATTTGGGTTACCAAGTTTTTCGGGGCAACGGGATACTTATTGAAATCTCTAGGGTGTTGAATAATGTTAACTTATATAAATTTATCTAGCATGTATTGGACAATTGTTTAATGATGGGATAATGATATGTGTCTTAGGGAAAATTCACCAGCTACCTTCCTTATCCTTATATTTGAGTCAGTTTTGATTGTGATCACATTAATTCCTTTTTATAATTCTTATGTGGGGGCGAAAGTAAGAGCCTCGTATTTAGATTCATGGGAATCCCAGATGAAAAGGGATATGGGTCCTCTCTTCACCTCTAGTGAGGAAAATTCTAACTCCACCACCTGTTGTTATTGATAAACCATGAAATTCCATCTCCATTCAACTAATGCCTCGGTATATATTAGGCATTGGATATTATCTCCTGGGATTTAATCACTCGATGGTTCACCACTTGGAAAATATGCCAATATATCGGTGAGAGGTTGACTTTTAATTGAATTGGGAGTGATACAGCTGGTATCATACCTGGGAAACTATTGCAACATATCAGGATAATCATCCCATTAAGACAATTCTTGAGAGAAAGAATTTAATGGGATCACAATGAGAAACTAATTATGTAGAAAATGCAAGATAGTAACGTTTTAATTTTAGGGCTATAAATAAAAGTCCTGGAAAATGTCTTTACACCATTGTGTATTGGGTTTCTATATAGAATAGAATTCATCTAAGGTAGTATACATGATTTTAATTTCCATCCCCTGAGCTAATAATGCCCCAAACGATTTGGTCGTGGATGTAAGGTACATAAGTAGTGGTTGACCCTTTGTTAGTGGCATCATTGTCAATACGATGTTGAGTGATTACTTGATCCTTTTGAATTACCAATGACATTTTCACCCCATTCACTACAAGAAAAATGGGTATTAGGGACGGGAGTATTAGGGACAACCATGTCATTTTGTCCCTTATACTATACCAAAAGGGATAATTTTAATTACCGTCCTTTTTTATAGTAACAAAAGGGACGGTTTTTTAAAAACCGTCCCTTTTGGTATTTCTCAAAAAGGACGGTAATTAAAACCGTCCCTTAAAGCATATATGAATTTTTAGCGCTGATTTTTCCCGGGTTAATTTAAGGGACAAAATATAAAACAGTCCCTTTTGCAATATCAAAAGGGAAGGATTTGACAATCCGTCCCTTTTGAAATAGCAAAAGGGACGGTTTTAAATTCCGTCCCATTTAGTATAAATTGATTTTTTATTTTTTCCAAATGAGTATTTGGGACGGATTGTTTTAACCGTCCCTTTTAATATACCAAAAAAGACGGTTTTAAAATCCGTCCCATTTAGTATAAATTATTTTTTTATTTTTTCCAAATGAGCATTTGGGACGGATTTATGAAACCGTCCCTTTTAGTATACCAAATAACACGGTTTCAAAAGTGTTGGGATAAACCTCCAAATGTAAGATACTTTGCACAAGAAGTTTTTAAATCCCTTCTGACTTTTAAGGGTGGCATTACAATGATCGCTTTATGCTTTGATTAAACTTCTTGTGTGTCATGGTCTTTCATAAAGGAATCCCAGAAATTTTCTTTTTGTTACTCTAAATGCGAATTTGAGAGGAGTCATTTTCATGTTAAATTTTTTGCAATGTTCCTATAACATCTAAGTGTAAAAAATGAATGAATTTCCTTTTCATTTAACAACTAAGTCATCCATGTAAAATTACACCAGGTTGTGCATCATATTGTGAAAAATGGAAACCATGGTTTGTTGGTACATCTCTCCTACATTTGTCAAGCCAAATGGCACAACCGTGTAATAAAAGTTGGCAAGTGGGATTCGAAAGGCCATTTTTTAGCATCATATTTCCTCATTTTCATATAATTGTATCTGCAATAACCATCCATGACGGTCTAACTATCGTTCCTGACATTGCCATCCACTAGAATGTCAATACTAGGCAAAGCAAATTCATTTTAGGGAAACCTTAGTTGAGATTCTCATAGCCAACAAAAACATTATTTTTTCCATTATGCTACTTGATAGGTTTGATGTTTTAGAGCCATATAATGTGTGAAATGGATTTGATAAACCCAACCGGTAATAATGTTTCTACCTCAACTTTGATTTCGAGTTACAGCTCCTATTTAAAACATCTTGTTGCCTGTCACAATATGCATGCATTCGGGAAGATATTCAATCGATGGGACATCATGTTTCCTTCCTGTAAGGACACAAATTTACAATTGAGTCCTTTGTTGTTTTTACTCAATTTCGGACAAAAATATTTGAGTCATAGGAAAAAGTTATTGACCATCCTTCAAGCCTATGACATACTAAAGTTGAAGACGTAGCGGCCAAGTTCATAAAGCGTCATCAAATGCCGAGTTTGTTGTGCCTCGTTTCTACATCATCAACATAGTTTCAATTTCTCCTAAGGTATGAATGAAATTACATATATATATATATATATATATATATATATATATATATATATATATATATATATATATTGGAGCATGGAACAATTTGTATTTGGTGTAATTTTCTTTCAAAGTAATGTTTATTTTCAGAAAGTTTCTTTAAAACTTTAAAATAAAGTTTCTGAGCTAAAATTGAATTTTTATACATTCTAGAAAGTCGTTCGATATTGAAGTTCGAATGAGTTTTTCATTCGAATGAGAATATCGTTCGAATGAGGATTGCCAACGACCTGCCACTGGAACTTCGTTAGAAGTATCGTTCGAACAAGACTTCGTTCGAACGAAAATCTCGTTTGAACGAGATTTTAGGCGGGAAATTTTTCTAGCAGTTTTTCCCATGTTTCCACTTACCTTTACCCACTAACTTTTGACAGAAGTTATATGTGCGGGAACCAAGTTTGAAAAACCATATTTTGACATTTTCTAAACACCTTTTAGAGAGAACATTTTTTAGACAAAAAATCCTAAGTTTAAAAGTTCATGTTTAAGTGTTTGTAGTTTAAGAACATTATTTGAAAAAATCTTTCTTACACCCATAGTTTGTTTATTCCAAGTTACCATATATATATATATATCTTGCTTGGAGTGTTTGGCACCGGGTTTACTCTACCGAGTTGAAGAGTTCATTTGGGTTTGGTTCTATATCCCTCAAAGAAGAAGTTCCTTATTTTGCTGCGGCATTCTCACATTGTGAAAGGCACCATGTGTGGTTGACGGTGTTCCTAAAGCATCATTGGTGAATTCCAAGGTTCTGATGGAGTTTCGAAATTTTTGGCTGGGCAGAGGTAGTTACAAGAAGACGCGTCGGGGCTTGAAGGAGTCGAGTTGAGTGTTATAAGTCATCTTGCTTGTAATTGTAAATCCCGTACTTAGTGGACTTAAGGCTAGGGTCGTCCAAGGTTTTTTCCCGTTGTGTGTTTTTCCTCGTACATCGCGGCGTAGTGATTTATTTGTTTATTTTATCTTTTGCAAAATTCACATTAGATGCATGCTTAGGTAAAAAGATAAAATTGATTTAAATCACTACTTGTTTCATTTGGTTCTACTTTTATTCGGGTATATTTTAATTTAATTCAATTTATTAATTTTGTTGGATAAAATTTGGTTTAGCCTAATTTGGTAATAAAATATGACTTAGGCAAATTTCTAGGACTTGAGTTAAATTGGTTTTAAGTGAAAAAATTTATTTGTTGTCTAATTTAATTTCACTTTGAACTTGTTTATTTTAATTTGAAAGATATTAAAATTTGGTGTTTATGTGTGTTTAATTGAACCATCTCTCTTCCACATCTCTTAAAGGAAAATACTTTATGTATCATATTGGTATCAGAGCGGGATCACTAAATTATTGCGTTTAAGATCTTTTTAAATATTTTTTGCTAAAATAAAATTTTCCCCATTTTCAAAATTTTCTATTTTCGATTGTTCTAACTACGCATAATGGAAAGCGCGGATGAAATTGGCACTAAAATCTATCGATGAGAGGGTTTGGTTGTCTGTTGTTAATGGGTGGTCCCCACCTACTCATTTAGTAGATAATGAGCATGTTCCCAAACCCACCGATAGATGGAGTGAGAATGTATTTAAATGATCTAATTTTAATTTCCGAGGTTAAAATGCCTTGTTTAGCGTAGTCACACTAGATGAATTCCATCGCATTATGACATGTGAAACCGCTAAAGAAGCTTGGGATATTTTACAACTCACTCATGAAGGAACTAGTGTCGTAAAAGCTTCTAAACTCCAAAACCACATCACTCAATTTGAAACCATCAAAATGAATGAAAAAGAAACTTTTGATGAATTTTATGCTAGACTTTCTCATATTGCTAATTCATCTTTTAATTTGGGAGAGAAAATACTCGACAACCGTGTAGCAAAGAAAATTTTAAGGTCCATACCCGATAGATTTATTCCAAAGGTGACCGTATTAAATTCTTTACCCACTTTATCCTCTACGAAATTAGAAGAGCTCGTAGGTGATTTAAAAACCTACGAACTAGAAATTTTTCCCTCCAAAACCGAAAAGAAAATTGAAAAGGGCGTTGCTTTGAAATCCCGAAAGGAGGAAAACAAGTAGTAGAGAGTGAAAGTGATAGTGACTCGAAAAATATGGTTATGTTTTCTAGAAAGTTTTGAAAATTTCTTAAATTTAACAAAGATAAATTTAAAAATGATTTTAACAAATTTGAAAAATCTAAGGATGACAAAGCCGAAAAGATCCTTAAAATTATTAATGAAAATTTAAATAGGGACGAGTCAAATAGGTGTTATGGTTGTGAAGGGTATGGCCATAGGGAAAAAGAGTGGCCCACTAAACTAAGGAGAGAGGGTAAGAAACCAATTTCTTTTAATGCAACCCTTAGTGATAGTGATAATGAAGAGGGACCCAATTCCCCCACTGAGCCCAACTTTGTGGCTTTTATGGCTAGTCATGTGAGTGATAGTGAACACTCTTCTATTGATGAAATTTTAACATATTACACTTCCAAGGTAAAAGTTTATGATTCCATTGTTTTTTATGGTAGTGAGAGTGGAGAAGAAAGAGAGAGTGAAAGTGAAAATGAGGTTGATGTGAGTGAACTTCAAAATGCTTTTCAAGAACTTTATGAAGAATCTATTAAATTAAAAAGAGAAAATTTGAAGTTAGAAGCGAGTTTAAGAGAGCGTGTTAAGGTCATTGATGAGTGTGCGTTAGTGTAAGACCTTAGAACACGTGAGAGAGCTCTTCGTCAGAAGATCGAATATGTAGAAGGTGAGAGAGGTAACCTTAAAGGTTTAATGGAATCCTTGAAAAAGGAGCTTCTCGCATTTGAAGGGCGCAATATTTTATTAGAGTTTAACATTTTAGAATTACAAAATAAATTAAAAGACTCTATTAAAGTCAAATTTGATTTGGAGTGTCGTTCGGAGAAATTAGATAAAATATTAGGAACGAACCAAATCAAAAATGACACTTGTGGTTTAGGCTTCGATACTTGTAATGAATCTACTAATAAATCCAAAACTAATCTTTTAGGAGAATCCTCTAGAGACAATGTCATAGATCATTCCTTAGGTAAGTCTTTTCGTCGATTCTTTAGGCGCTCTCATTCTGGTCGAAAAGGTCATCTTAGAAAATTTTGTTTTCACCTTAAACGAGGTTCTAGAAAATCCTTATGTAAGGCTACCGAGGTAGCCAAGATTCTTACTCCTCGAGATCATCATTCTTCATTAGTTTGTGTTAGGAGATCCGACTTGGTAGCTTTACAAGATAGGGTATTTGATTCTCATTTACTTTCACATGCTTCCTCCCTTGCAAAAACTAAAGGTTGAATGTGTTATTTTTATTTGCATACTTTAGCTTTTGTGCTTCATGCTATATTATCATGCTAATTGTATTCTTCTTAATCATTTTCTAGTCTATGTTGCATGCTTAATCACATGCAAGAATAATGATTTTTGTGTATCTTTTGCATTATACTTCTTTCATTTTAGTTTGCATTAAATGAAAAATACAAAAAGATTTTCGTTTATCATTTATGTTTCATTTTTTTTTGTAATTTAGGCTTAATGAAAAATACAAATGATTTTTGTTTGTCTTTTGAGTACATATTTTTATTTTTTGGTTAAAAATTGTCAAAAACTCAAAAATATTTTTTTGTGTGTGTGTATTTTAGTTTGACACACTCTATGTGGCATATACTTGTGTTTGAATCTCTTCTTTTTCGCTTCCATGTGGCTAGAACGTTTGGTTTCTAATTGTCAATCCTTATTTTGTTCTTTACCATGCTTACATGGAGTAGTTGGATTTTGTGTTGTTTTAATGGATTCTATTTTTATAAGCCTCATTTCACACATGCACGAGCTTACTTGAAATTTTAACTTCATATGTATATTTGATCTTTGTGAGGTGTTTTCCTATCAATCTAGTCATCTACATATTATATCTAGGAGGACTAGTGCATGTTAAAATCCGTTGCACGTGAGATTTGTGTGAGATATAAAAATTGATGTATATAAATGTGCACGAGGAAGGGCTCCGAAAGAATTAATCATCCTTTGTGAGTAAGCCACCATTTGTTTGGACCTAAAAGAAATACGTGGTCCAAAGGCCTTAAAATAAAATATGGCATTAAAAAGAAAAATAATTGCCAAGGCCTATGTTTAGTTTGATATTGTCATTCAAAAATTTAATATGCTTAAATTGAGGGAGATTGGATGGTGTATCAACGGTTTGCGCAATGTACATTTATCCTTGTTGTACTTTCAATGTCATGACTCTATTAGTTTGTAGAATCATCAAAAGTCTAGGCTTGTATGCATTCTGTATGTTTGTTCGTTGAGTTTAATTTATATTGTCACATGAGGTTATATTCAAATGTGATGAATCTTGCAATCAAATGAGAACTCCGTGAACATGTTTTAAGTGATTGAGTCTAAATTTAATTGTTGCTAGTTCACACCCCAACACTTTCGTTTCCATATGACACGTTTTTTCCATACGAGTGTGAGAAACTTATGTTATTTAGTTTTGTGTCATTTTGGTGTTTATATCTATATGTGTGTACTTATGCTTAGTTTGAATCTAGTGCGTATACATATATATGATATTTTGATGTTTTTGAGTCTTTACAATGATTCGTTAGTTCATTTATGCTTTTAATTCATTTTTGGTATCTATCTTGTTGCGAATTTTGTTTCGATATCACATGCTTAGATTACTACAATCAATTGATATCTTTTGTTATCGCATCATAGCTGATATTCATATCTTTATGTGGATTATTTGAATTTGAGTTTCCCATGTTCTTTAATGTTCTCATCACTTTTTGTACTATTACATGTTTAACGTGTTATCCCATTCTAGTTATCCCTTGTTTAGTTTAAAGGGTGTATAAACTTTAATTGGGGGATATATGTTAATTTATGATTCTTTAGCCTTTGTCTATTCCGAACAAAGAAGGGGAGAATGATAGGGGGATAAAGGGTATCTAATCCTATTGTAATCGTATCTTAGTTTGGGAGATTTAACTTAGCATAAGACGTCTTTTTAAGTAGGTCATTTGATAAAGGGGGAGAATTAATTAAGGGGGAGTCTTTATTTAAATTGCATTTATTATGTCAATATTCCCTATGCGTTTAATGTGTTACTTAAGTGTGCAGGTATTGTAAAGCGGCATCTATTTAAAGTGGAAAAGCCTTTAATTCTAAAGTGATATTCGCGTCAAGCATTGTACTCTTTATTTTTGGTTGGGGTGTTTTTTAGTCTAGTGAGCTTGATGGCCCTTTAGGATTTTATTTTGGTTTTTGTTCCGAAATAGCCAAAGGGGGAGATTTGTAAGGACATAAATTTTCAATTGAGTCCTTTGTTGTTTTGACTCAATTTAGAACAAGAACATTTGAGTCATAGGATAGAGTTCTTGACCATCCTTCAAGCCTATGACATACTAAAGTTGAAGACATAGCGGCCAAGTTCATAAAGCGTCATCAAATGCCGAGTTTGTTGTGCCTCGTTTCTACGCCATCAACATAGTTCCAATTACGTCTAAGGTATGAATGCAATTACATATATATAGGAGCTTGAAACAATTTGTATTGGGTGTAATTTTATTTTAAACTGAATTTTTATTTTCAAAATGTTTCTTTAAAACTTTAAAATAAAGTTTATGGGCTAAAATTGAATTTTTGAACATTCTGGAAAGTCGTTTGATATTGTCGTTCGAACGAGTTTTTAGTTCGAAGGAGAATATCGTTTGAACGAGGTTTTCCAATGACCTGCCACTAGAACTTCGTTATAAGTATCATTCGAACAAGACTTCGTTCAAACGAAAATCTCGTTCGAACGAGACTTCGTTCGATCAAAAATCTCGTTCAAACGAGATTTCAGGCGGGAAATTTTTCTGGCAGTTTTGAGCAATTTTTCCCATGTTTCCACTAACCTTTACCCACTAACTTTTAACATAAGTTATATGTGCGGGAACAAAGTTTGAAAAACCAAAATTTGACATTTTCTAAACACCTTTTAGAGAGAACATTTTTTAGAGAAAAATTCCTAAGTTCAAAAGTTCATGTTTAAGTGTTTGTAGTTTAAGAACATTATTTGAAAAACACTTTCTTACACCCATAGTTTGTTTATTCCAAGTTGACATATATATATATATATATATATATATATATATATATATATATATATATCTTGCTTGGAGTGTTTGTCACCGAGTTTACTCTAGCGAGTTGAAGATTTTGTTTGGATTTGCTTCTACATACCTCAAAGAAGAAGTTCGTTGTTTTTTGCTGCGGTATTCTCACATGGTGAAAGACAACATGTGTGGTTGACGGTGTTCATAAAGTCTCATTGGTGAATTTCAAGGTTCCGATGGAGTTCTGAGATTGTCGGCAAGGTAGAGGTAGTTACAAGAAGACGCGTCGGGGCTTGAAGGAGTCGAGTCGAGTGTTGTAGGTCATCTTGCTTGTAATTGTAAATTTCATACTTGGTTAACTTAAGGCTAGGGCCGTCTCAAGTTTTTTCCCGTTGTGTATTTTTCCTCGTTCATCGCGGCGTAGTGATTTATTTGTTTATTTTATCTTCTGCAAAATCCACATTAGATGCATGCTTAGGTAAAAATATATAATTGGTTTAAATCACTACTTGTTTAATTTGGTGCTACTTTAATTCGGGTATATTTTAATTTAATTCAAGGGGTTAATTTTATTGGATTAAATTTGGTTTAGCCTAATTTGGTAATATTGAAAATATGACTTAGGCATATTTATAGGACTTGGGTTAAATTAGTTTAAGTGAAAAAATGTATTTGTTATCTAATTTAATTTCACTTTGAACTTGTTTATTTTAATTTGAAAGAAATTAAAATTTGGTGTTGACATTCCAACTTTTTGGAGATGAATTTTCGTTGGGGGTGTTGCCATTCTACGATAATATCTACTTCTTCCAATTCCTCCAATTGTGATTTTTCCCCATCTTTAATGAATTTGGGTGCTTCTTTTGGCTCATCCACATAATCATTATCCTCAGAGTATTCCATTATACAACATTGATCAATTAGATCAGTGTCCTTTTTCCAGAATGCTGTCAGGAAACCCATCATAATTGGAACCTTACTTTTCCATTAAAATTTATGTACTTATTCATTTTTTGACTTGGAATCTGAGATTTCACTTGCGATATTAATTTAAGTTTCCAGCACACACAAGTCCAAATTTTATCTTATTACCCCAAGTAATCAACTTGGTGATATTGCAGATAAAATAAAGCATGCAACAAGACAAGGAAATATGAGGAAAAAATTCCTTGTGGGTAAAACCTTTTTTCAATCATCACTATACAGTTTACAAGACATAACTTAGAAAATCTCTAAATAATACGTCTCTCTCATGAGTCTTCCATAGATGGCGGTCCACCTTAGGTATCCACCAATCGCTCTTTGTCTTCCTTCAGAAGTTATCCCCTCGAGAACCACAATGGTAAGTAGTGAAGAGACTCTCTCCATAAGAGAAACTTAGATATAAAACTATCTAGGATTTTAAATGGATTCACATAAATAGTTGGGAGTGATGAATTGTGAATCAAAAGGGGTTTTTGACATTAACAAATTGGGAACTTTTGCAGCAGGTTTTCTGAAATCATTTTTGTAAAAGTCTCATTAAAATTCTGTACAAAATAGGTATTTATAAGTCGACACAAACTTTGAGACAATGACATTCGTTCGAATTAAATCTAAATAAGGGACCCTCCCGATACACTATCGCCTAGCTCAATTGGTTATCGAGATTCGTTGTCCTAAGACATAGTAATGGGGCACCCAAAGGTAATTTTTCTTACGGATAAAACCCTACATAAAAAGTTGTTGAATTTGATCTCTTAACTATCTCATGTCTAAAAGAGTCATATAATAATGTGCACGTGCTATTGACCTAGTACCCATCTCCAATTCGATCACAAACTAAATCTCCCACAATAACCCTGGTATCTCATAAATACATTAGTATAGTCCCTAAGCACAGGTATCAAATATAATGAGACAACTATACCCTCCGAACTATTCTCCTCGATTAATATAAATGTGTTCTTGACCCTTCCTCTCGACGAGGCATCTCTACGAGAAACATATCATTCCATAAAATAGAAAACATGATATTCCTACTTTAAATGTCCACCATCGCTCTATACATCGTAAATTAGTTCACACCCAAGATAAGATCATACTCATACATGTCTAAAATGAGAAGATCATGTACCAAGCATAACCTCCTAATGTCCACACCCGCTCCTCTGCAGATGGAACGAATGAGAGCCCTGCTACCTAACGGTGAATCTACGGTGAAAATAATATTTTATGTTATGTCCATTAAAACCATCTCACTCGCATATCTATTGCTAAAAAAAGAATGTGATAGACCTGTGTCAAATAATACTTACCCCATGTGCCCATGGATAGGAAACATAACTTCAATCTCTAGCTACGCTAGTAGCAAACTGGTCCACGAACATTATACACACGCCCCAAATTCAACTTCCCCTATGAAGGAGGTAATGGTAGAACTGCTAGTGGCTCTGGAAGTTGTGGTTACTATTGTTCCAACTGGGTATCTTGTTGCTGACCCCTAGACCTAGTCGATCATTCATACTGCATGTGGCCCTGGCTCCCACATATGAATAATATCCCTGTAAAATCTTTCTTCCTCTATCCCTACAGGCCTTACCAAGGCTGCCCCTATCCATGGCCCTGATAATTGCTGACCTACTGGCCTCCAGTCTAGTTTCTCTGGCCCTACTGGCCCTAAAGAGCATGTTATTGGTCCTGATGGCCCTGCCTAAAACTGCCATTACATGTAATGCCCCAGCCCAAATTTAAGGTTTAACAAAGGATTAACCCGATCCGTATCGCGCCTTAATTGTGAAGTGCAATGGAACACCCTAAATAATGTTCTTAATACACTTTTATTATTATTTAACATTACACTTATTATCATGTGATTCCATCTTTCATAAGACTATATGATGTGACGCAAGGGGATACCCCCACGGCCAATTAAATAGACCTACTAACATAATGGAAAGTAAGTACTTACATTTACAACGCTTTCAAAATACAGGACAACACCAAACCTTTCGTAACTAAAGGATGGATTGAGCCGAAGGCTCAGAGGGACCTTATACAAATGTAGTATAGAAACGAAAGGCATTAAGAATACTCACATGCTGCAACGACATGTAGGTGAAAATACTTATATATCCACATATATACCTTTTAAAATACACGTCCCAATGTATTAAACCATTTTATTCCAAAAACGTTATTTGATACCGTTTATTCTCCTTATCTGTAGAAAATAGTCATTTCGTATCATTATGGTTAAAACTATCATACTCTTCCCATTAGCTCACACGGTTAAACAATTTACCATTGTTGGGAAAACCTTTCATTTATTTTCAAAATGTTTAATACTTAATGTTCATTAACTCACAACAGAGTTGTTAATCATTACCTAAGGCTTCCTTTCAACACACATGCACATCGTGTTAGAAAATAATCTCTAATAATGAAATCCTTATACAACATGCATACCTGTTTTATTATGAGTTTAAACCTCCTTAGGTAGCTTAACCATCCATTAAGTCACCTTTCTTAGCCATTTAGTTACTTTACCATATTCTTTACTTTATGGGCATTAATCATTACTCAATTGACAAATCCCGATTATACACCAAACGAAACATTTATCATTTCAAATAACTTAGGTTATTTCCATAAAAAAAAATCAGTTACCATGTGCTAATTAATTCCATATCTTTTCTTCAAATCCACAAATATTCCTGAACTTCATGGGCTCCACACTGTCGATTCCAGTCACCATTATCTTTTCCATTATCTTTTTTTTCTTTTGCCGTTGCTTGAAAAGTCCTTCTAATCAAAACCTCACACCATTCCCAAGTCACCATTAAATTTAATGATGGAGAGGGTAGCACACAAATGGTAAGCGAGTGAGTCGGGTGATGAAATCCCTTCTCATGATTGACCGGGTGTACATCTTAGTCAATTAATTCATCACACCATTCGAAAATTAATGCGAGAATATAATCACATAAGAGCACACAAAGCACACACAATAATGAACTCGCTAATAGGAGAGGCGCGAGTGTTTAAGAAATGTACCTCCCACGGTTTTTACGCTGTGAGGTGCCAAAAAATTTGAGTCGATCGGGGGGAGAATACGCCTATCTCAGTCGTCCCCGGGAGTCCTACCGACCCAAGGTAGAGAGGCTTCTAAATTCTCACCTTTGGACGCCCTCTCTCTACCTTGTTCGGTTTCCCAATCAAGCTTGTCATCTTTTTATTACAAATTTTAAATGAAAAATAAATGGTGTCCTATGCACCGCAATACAAGCCAAGGATAAAATAATCCTAATACAAGCCTTCTAAAATAAAGAAAAAAATGGTTCTAAAAATGAAAAAAAAATGCAATACAAGTGAATCACAAAATTGAATCCGCTCCGAGCTTCACAATCCCAAGAATGGCAACGACGCCATTTGATAGAAAGAACTTTTGCGTATGTATTTTTGTCGTTATTGAAAGCCAAGTTAGTCAAACCCTCAATTACCTACAAATATAGCAAACTCAAGTGTAGCGGTAAGTAAGGGTATCAATCCACTTTCAAGGTCTCTTTTTTCAGTATCTTTTTTTCTTTTGTCGTTGCTTGAAAAGTCCTTCTAATCAAAACCTCAAATACCTAAAAAATATAATAAACTCAAGTGTAGAGGTAAGTAAGGGTATCAATCCACTTCCTAGGGAGTAAGCTAGAGACAAATTCAATTGTAATTCACTTTTTATTTTCTTTTTGGACTTTTTCACTTTTCTAATATTTTTAGCTTTTTCAATATTAAAACAATAAGGTGAGGTGAGGTTTAAACTAAACTAAACTAAAGTGTGAGATGAAAACATCTGACTAGAAATTTACTAAAATGAAAATTAAATTCTAAACTAAAAATAAGAGATAAGTGAGGTAAATAATTGTGAGAACAATCAAGGAGTAGGATTACACCACAAATCTTAGCTATTCTAATTAATTAATTTAATTATTTGAATTCTCCCAAATTAATATCAAAATTACAAATCAACTCTCGTTGCAAGTGTAATTATAATAGTAATCTTTTAGAAAATTAGGTTTAACACCCCACAACTCTAGGAAAATTGATCTACACTCTTTTTTAATTAAATCACCCGCTAGGATCGATCAATTAGAATTTATGTAAATCTTAGAAAATAAATTTAGAGTTGAAATTCAAGTTATAATACCCCACTTAAGAAACCCGTATCTCTAGTTCGAATCTAAAATGGGTATTATCACTAGAATTTCGATTTTCTCTCTAAAATCATTTACCCTCTCTCGAGGCATAAATATCATGGTGAGGGATCAAAATTAACATTCAAAGGGATTTTTCAAGTAATTAAACTAATTAAAATAAAACAACCTCAAATAAGGGTTTTACCCCCACCCCTTAAAAGGGGTTTTAGCGTAACATGGTATAAAATTTGACAAATTAATAATCAAAGGCATATATAATAAAAGAGTAGAGAAAGAGAACAAATCTTCAACAAATCTCCTTGAAATTGGCAATTTGAACTCTATCATCTTCCATTCAATTCAATTACTCACAATTAATTCTCAACAAATATCTAAAAAAATAAAAGGAAAAACTATTTACAAATTGGTGTTTATCTCTCTACAATTCTCTCTCTAAAATTCCTATCTAAAAGCTCTCTTTTATGATTATTCTCCAAATGGTGTCTTGAGTCTTCTTTTATAGTAGATGCATGGAGCATGGCGGGTTAATTTGGGTAATTGGTTTAAGTGTGCATGTGGTTTGGGTGAGCCATGTGGATGAGGTGTGAGGGAATAAAAAATTTGATTTGGGTGAGGGGTAATTTTGGGTATTGAGTTAGAAGAGGTTAGTTGGGGGTATATTGGGTAAAAAGGGTAAAATGGGTTTAAATGGGAATAAACATGTGGCTATTTGTTTTATTTGGTTTTGTTGGTTTGCATTTGGCAGGTATAAGTCGTGGGTTTGGAGACAAATGGGTCTTTGGCTATGGAAGATGGGGGTTCTCGGGTCGCACAGGCTATGATCGTGTAAGCGGGTTGGAGGTCAAGGCTTGGATCTGGAAGGGATAGCAGCGGATTGGAGGGGTAACGAGGGCTGGATCGGGGTGTATGGGGTTCGGGTGAGTGGAATCGCCGACTTTAAGGGGTTGCCAGCGACAGTTTCAGGGGAGAGGGTGCCGATAGAAGGTGAGAGAGTGGGGAGCCGGAGTGGAGGTGCAAGGGGTCGGGTTTGGGGTAACGCCGACGGCGACGGGTAGGGGTCGAGCTTGCCGGCGCCGGGTTTTAAGGTGGATTTGGAGGTTCCAAAAATCGGGATGGTGCACCGGAGGTCGTGGGTTCCGGTGATGAGCAGGTGGTGGGGCTGTTGGGTGAGATGAGAGTTGGGTGTTGGGTAGGTGTATGTTAATGGAGGTTAGATTGGCTATAGTGGTTGTGGATGAGAGAGAAGATGGGTGTAGGGAAGATGAAGTGGAAAGGATTGGGTGTGTGAGGGAGTATTGTTGTAAGGTGAGGGTAATGGTTTTGTTAGGTGTGTGTGTGGTGTTAGGGTGTGTTTGGTAGTGTGTAGGTTTTAGGGGGTGTGTGTTTAAGTTGGACCCATAAAAGTAACACTAATAAAATAAAATTAATAAAATAAAATAAAAACCTAATAAAATCTAATTCTAAAATAAAACAAAGACTTAAATAAAATTGAAACTAAAAAGAGAAATAAAATAAAAATAAAATCTAATAAAACTTAAAATTAAAATCCTAAAAAGAAAATGCAAAATCTAATAAAACTAAAAAAAAAACATAAAATCCTAAAAATGCTAATCCTAATAAAATAAAATAAAATAAAACAAAAACAAAAACAAAAACTAATAAAAATCAAAATAAATTAAAAGTATACTAATACAAATAAAATAGAAAAATAAACCTAGAAAATATTAAATAAATATAAAGCAAATCCTAGAAATAAAAATGACTCGAACTAAAAAAATAAAAAAATATTAAAAAGGGACAAACAAAACACACACATGGTTTGGGATAGGTTTAGGGACATGTTTAGACTCGGATGAGGTTACGGGGTTGGTAATTTAGGTTCATTTTATAAGCAATTGCTCCAAAATATAGATTTTGATACCGCAACTGCAATTAAGCTTGCATAATTAACATTTAAGCGCATAAGACCCATATTGTCGAGAATTATAAACTAAAATACATCTATTCGGGGTATAAATTGTACATTTTTTGGTGCTTATCACTTTATTTATTGGATTTCGCATCTTAACACCCACTTTGCTACTATTTACACATTTGAAACATTTTTCTTCCATTACTAACTTTTAACCCACAACTTATAGAAAATCCTTACTTTTCACATGTTTACACATTAAACCTGTTTTACCTTCTACATGAGTTTAACACCTTAAAATACATCTAAGGACAAATTTTTAATCGAGTCAATTTGTAGTATTGGCTTAATTTTGGACAAAACGATTTGAGTCGTATGATAGAATGCCTTGTGTATCCATCCAAGCCTATAACGTATTAGTTGAAGACGTAGCCACCAGTTTTGAAAAGCTTCATCATTGTTGGGTTTCTAGTGCCTCGTTTAATGTCAACAACAATTGGATTCCAATGTCTCCAAAGGTATGAATGACGTTTGTACATGTAGGAGACTTGGAATATTTTACGGGTGTAATTTTAATTTAAAAAAACTTTTATTTTTCCGAAATTATTTTTAGAACTTGGTATAAAAGTTTTGGACTTAATCTTGAAAATCTGGAATTTTTGTTTTTTCGTTCGAAATGTCGTTCAAACGAGATTTCGGACGAGTTTGCCAACGAGATTGCCATTTGTTCCATGTTTTATCGTTCAACATTTCGTTCTAACGAACTCATTCGA
The DNA here is from genome assembly GCA_949130495.1 of Sambucus nigra. NCBI lineage: Eukaryota > Viridiplantae > Streptophyta > Magnoliopsida > Dipsacales > Adoxaceae > Sambucus > Sambucus nigra. Next base: position 442,592,452 of record OX422218.1, on the reverse strand, counting down.
ACGAGTTTTTCCAATGAGACTTTGGTTTATTTTTCCTTCGAAATCTTGTTTGAACAATGTCGTTCGAACGACCTGGGAAAGTCGTTCGAACGACTTTCGCGGGAAAGCTAAATGTTTGGCAGTTTTCATTTTTAATCACCCATGTTTCCCACTTGTCCCACTAACTTTTACTAACCATATTATGTGTGGGAACAAGACTTTTCCAAGTAACTTTCTGAGACTTTCCCTTCTCTAGATAGCATAATGTTCACCCAAAAAGTTCATGTTTGAGTGTTTGATTTCTATGGCTTAATATATTCCAAAAACACATACACCCAATGAGTTTTGTTTAAATTCCAAGTTCCCATATATATATATACATCTTTCTTGGAGTTTGTGTTTGGCACCAAAGGTTCATCTTTACCATAAAAAGGAGAAGTTTGGGTTTTATTCTCTACCCACAAAGGAGAGTAATTGTTTGTTGCGGTGAACTCACTCGAAAAAAGGCTTCGCGTGAGAGTGATGTTGATCAAGAGCCCCATCAGTTGATTCCGGGACCGTGGAGGAGTCCATGGTTATCTACTAGGAGGAGGTGTTTACAAGAAGGGGCATTAAGGCTTGGACAGAGTCAAGTTGTTGGAGTAAGTCTACTATCTTGTAATTGTAATTCCATACTTAGTAGATTTGTTAGGCCAGGGTCATCCAAGGTTTTTCCCATTTGGATTTTCCTCGTACATCGACGTGTAGTGTGATGTAATTTATTTTTATCTTAAAAATCACCATAGAATGCATGCTTAGGTTTTAAGTAATATAAAATTGGGTTCAATCGCACATTGTCTTAATTTGATGCTAAATTATGTTTGGGTGAATTTTAAATTAATTTAATTCAAGTCAAGATTATTTGATTTGATAAAATTTGGTTTGACCTAAATAGAAAAATGAACTAATCTTGTTAGGCAAATTTTAGGACTTGGGTAAAATTAAATATGTTTAAGTTAAAATGTATGTCGGGTTAATTTAATGTAACTTTTAGTCTAGTTTTATTTTAATTTGAAATAAATTAAAATCTGGAGGTTGTGTGTGGTGTGTTGAACCATCCTATTCCGCATTTAAGGAAATTAATATTTAATTGAAAATATATTTTTAAAAATTAAATTTGGGGGCTTCAAATAGGTATTAGAGTCGGGGCGCTAATTTATTGTGTGAATGTCCTTTATTGCGTTGCTAAAAATGGATTTTCCCCATTTTTAATTTTTTTTGTTTTCGATGTCTCCAATTACGCATATTGGAAAGCACGTATGAAACCAGCACTTAATTCCAAAGACGAGAGGGTTTGGTTGTCAGTTGTTAACGGGTGGTCCCCACCCACATGTTTGGTATAAAATGAGGGTGTCCCCAAACCCGCTGAGTGTTGGAGTGAAAACGAACTAAAGTTAGCCAATTTTAATTCCTGAGGATTCAACGCTTTATTTAGTGCGGTTATACGGGATGAATTCCGTCGTATCATGACTTTTGAAACAACTAAAGAAGCTTGGGATATATTACAACTCACTCATGAAGGAACTAGTTTAATTAAGGCTTCAAAACTTCAAAACCTTACCACTCAATTTGAAACGATCAAAATGCTTCAAAATGAAACCTTTGATGAATTTTATGATAGAATTTCCGATATAGTTAATTCATCTTTTAATTTGGGAGAGAAAATATCCGCCAATCGTGTAGTAAAGAAAATTTTAAGGTCCCTACCCAATAGATTTATCCCTAAAGTGACAGTTTCAAACTCTTTACCTACCTTTAACTCTACCAAACTTGAGGAATTAGTAGGTGATTTGAAAACCTATGAACTAGATATGTTCCCCTCCAAAAATGAAAAGAAAATAGATAAGGGCATCGCTTTGAAAGCCCGAAAGGAGGAAAAACAAGTTGTGGCTGCTGAGAGTGATAGTGACTCGGAGGACATGGATATGTTTGCTAGGAAGTTTCAAAAATTTCTTAAATTTAATAAAGATAATCTTAAAAATGATTATAAGAAATTTGAAAAATCTAAGAATGACAAAGCCGAAAAGATCCCTAAATCTTATAATGAAAATCTAAATAGGGACGAGTCAAATAGATGTTATTGTTTTGAGTGTTATGACCATAGGGCGAGAGAGTGCTCCACTAAACTAAGGAGATAAGGCAAACAACCAAATTCTATAATGCCACCCTTAGTGATGATAGTGAAAAGGAAGGAGGTCTGATTCCCCCATTGAGCGCAACTTTATCGCATTCATGGCACGTCATGTGTGCACCGATAATGAATCTTCCCATGAAGATATATATTTCCATGATTATTCCGAGGCCTTTATTTGTGAATCCCAAAAAGATGATAGTAGTGAGAGTGGAGAAGAGAGAGAAAGTGAAAGTGATGAAGAGGTTGATGAAAGTGAACTTTAAATTGCATTTAGAGAATTATATGAAGAATATATAAAATTAAAAAGAGAAAATTTGAAATTAAAAGCAAGTTTAAGAGAGCATGCCTAGGTCATTTATGAGAGTACCTTAGTGGAATACCTTAGGATGCGTGAGAGTGCTCTTCCAGAGAAGCTTGAATATGTAGAAGGCGAGATAGATAAACTTAGAGGGTTGATGGAATCAATGAAAAATGAGTTTCTTATGTTTGAAGAGAGAAATGTTTTGCTAGAGTCTAGGATTTTAGAATTGGAAGAAAAATTGAGAGACACTAGTGAGGTCAAATTTGATTTGGAACGTAGGTCTGCTAAATTAGACAAAATATTAAGAACCGTCCAAGTAAAAAATGACACTTGTGGTCTAGGCTTCGATTCTTGTAATGATTCCACTAATAAAGCCAAAACCAATGTTTTAAGAGAATCACCTAGGAATGCTTCTAAAGGTCAATCCTTAGGTACCACTTTTCGATGTGTCTTTACTTGCTCACATTGTGGTCGAAAAGGTCATCTAAGGAATTTTTGTTCTGATCTTAAAAGAATTTCTAGGAAATCCAAGAGTAAGAAAACCGAGGTAGCCAAGATCCCCAAATCCCGAGATTATTTCTCTTCACTAGTTTGGGTTAGGAGATCCGACTTCATAGCTTTACAAAATAGGATTTATGATTCTCATATGCTTTCACATGCTTCCTCCCTTACAAAATCTAAAGGTTAAATGTGTTAGCTTTGTTTTGCATACTCTAGTTTTATTTTTCATGATAGATGTTCATGCTAGTTGTATGCTTATTTGTCTTTTTCTAGTCTATGCTCCATGATTAATCACCTGCTATAATTATGATTTGTGTATATCTTTTGTATTATATTCTTTTTATTTTAGTATGCATTAAAGGAAAAATACAAAAAGATTTTGTTTATCATTTTTGTTTTACCTTATGAGTAATTTAGGCTTAATGAAAAATACAAAATGATTTTTGTTTGTCTTTTGAGTAAAAAAATTTGTATGTTTGGTTTAAAAATTTCAAAAACTCAGAAAGATTTTCTTTGTGTGTATTTTAGTTTGACACACGTTTTGTGGCATATGTTTGTGTTGAATCCTTTCATTCCACTTCCATGTGGCTAGAACTTTTGGTTAAAATTTTCAATCCTTAAAATGTTCTTTGTCATGGTTACATGGAGTAGTTTAAGTTTGACTTGCTTAATGGATTCTCTTTTATATGCCTTTTCACACACATGCATGAGCTATTTTGAAATTTTATCTTCACATGTATATTTGAGCTTTGTGAGGTGTTCTCCTACTAATCTAGTCATCTACATATCTTATGACCTAGGAGGATTTGTGCATGTCAAATTCATTGCATGTGAGACTTATGTGATAGAAAATAATATATGAATGTACACGGGGAAGGATCCTGGAAGGAAAAATTATCCTTTGCGAGTAAGCCACCATTTGGAAAGGACCTAAAAGAAATATGTTGTCTAAAGGCCTAAAAGAAAAAATATGTCATTGAAAGAAAAATATTTTCCAAGGCCTATTTTGTTTGTTTTGATATATTCATTCAAAAGAAAAGAATAATGCATATGTTGAGGGAGTTTGGATGGTATATTAACGGTTTTGCACAAGGTTCTTTTATCCTAATTGAGATTTTATTGTCATGACCCTATTGGTTTGTAGAAATCATCAATATGTTATGCTTGTGTGTTCAAAGAGATCATTTGTTTCTTGTCACATACGGCTAAATCTTAAGTTCATAAAGTTTTGCAATCAAATGAGAACTCTGTGAACATGCTTAAGTGATTGGGTCTTAATTTATTGGTATCTAGTTCACAACCCTTCACTTTCGTTTCCTTATGACACATTTATGCCCTAAGAGTGTGAAAAACTTATGTTATTTTATTTTTTGCCATTTTTGTGTTTATATCTATATATGTGTGCTTATACTTATTTGGTATATATATATATATATATATATATATATATATATATATATATATATATATATATATATATATGATATTTTATTTGTATTGAGTATTTTCCATGCTAGTTAGTCCATTTAGCTTTCAATTCATAATTGGTATCTATCTTGTTGCGAACTTTGGTTGATATCCCATGCTTATGTTGAATACATTTTAGTTCGTATCATTTTGTGGCATCATAATTGATATCATTTCAGTTATCTTTTATTGTTGCCTATATGCTTTAATTTATTTCACTTTATGAACCATCATGTTTTACTTGTTTTCTCATATTTTATATCCCTTGTGTAGTTTTAAGGGAGAGAAAGAGTATATGCTTTAATTGGGGAGAAATATGTAATTTTTTAATTCTTTATCCTTTCTCTATTCTTGAACAAAAAGGCGTAGAAATGGTATCTAAACCTTTAGTTTAGGAGATTTAACTTAGGGGGAGTCGCAACTTTCTTAGGTAGATCATATTTGATAAAGGGGGAGAATTAAGTTAGGGGGAGTACTTATTTAAATTTCATTTACTATTTTGATATTCCCTATGCGTTTAATGGTTTGATTAAGTGTGCAAAATATATCCTTTTAGCGGGCAATTTTCAAACGACAAAGTACATCCTTGGGTCGTGTCAATAGCGTTTGTATTTTTTATTTTTGGGGGTGGGATGTTTGAGTCTAGACGGGCTTGACGGCCTATTAGGATTTTTGGTTTGGTTTTGTCCCGGAATATCCAAGGGGGAGATTTGTAAGGACAAATTTCCAATCGAGTCAATTTGTAGTTGTAATACCCCTTACTTTTGAGTAATTATTTTTATATTAATTTCCCTTGGGGGTTAATTATATAAAATAAAGAAAGTTGAAGTGAATATTATTTTAAGTGATTTAAGAGATAATATTTACTGAGTTTTGCATATTTACGGTTATGTGAATGTAAATAGCACCGTATTGTGTTTTATTGTGTCGTTGTGCTTTAAGCGACAGTTATGACTTATATTCCAATTGGATCATTATTAATGATTTAATATGATGTTGGAACATAAAATATCGTACAATATTCTGGATGTCAATTTAGAGGGTGCGATTAGTCCAAAAATGGTTGAGATAGTCAAAATAAGTGCCAAGTTGTATTTTTTGAATCAGGGTACTTTTGACCGGTTATAACTTATTTATGTTGTAACGAGTCATTTTAATGGTGTAGCATCATTTAAATGCTAGAATTAATGTATTTGGGGTATTTAGTCTTCCAAGAGCATTTTATTTCTCATTTTATGTTTCTAATCTTAAAGAGGGTTAGAGAGAGAGAGAGATAGAGAGAGAGCTTAGGAGAAAGAGAAGAGAGAATTGGAGATTTGGAGCTTGAAATCGTTGCTACGGGAACATGATCCGAGACTACAACCTTAAGGCATGTTTTTAACTTGCAAATGTATGAATTAGTGTGGATAATTTGTATATATATTTGTGCTTTTGGATATTTAACCATTTATGGGTTTTGATGATTTTTTGTGTTTAAACAACCCTTAATATATGATTAAAATTTGATTTAAGTTGGAGATATTAGTTAGTTATTGTGTAGAAATGATTTGGTTCAATTTTTAGATGATGATGTTGAGATTAGAGGGAAGAATTGAAATTGGAGGATTTCCCTAACTGGGAAATCTGACCAGGGCGAATAGATTCGCCCTCCTGAACAAATCGATTCTCTAATAATGGGGGCTACAAGTCTGAGGAACCGAATCGATTCGGGATGAGACAGGAAGTTAGTTTTTTTCATCCGAATCGATTCGCTTTTCGGTTGAATTGATTCGCTATCAGAGGCGAATCGATTCGGCCCTAGACGAATCGATTCGGAAACCCTGTTGTTTTATAGGGGTTTTCCAACCTGGTTTCTAGTTCTTATCTTTTAGGTTTAAGGCTTAGGAACATTCCCTTGGGAAGTAATAAAGAGTATTAGGAGTCTATATTAGGGGGATTAATGCCTTAGAGTCGTATGGGGGTAATTGGGCTTATTTCGGGGGGTTATTCAATAGAGATTAGAGTCATTTTAACCTAGGAAGCTAGCTTGGGACTAAGGGAAAGTTGAATGGCATTGGTAAGGCCTTTTTGAGACTAGTATGAGGAAAATATCATTTGGTAGTCTATAGTGTTGTTGTGAACTTTTGGAGACTAGTGTGGGGGTAATTAAAACTCGTAGCTTATACCGTTATGCGCATTCAGTTCCGAAAAAAAGTAATGTATGTATACATTAAATTGGTACACATTACTAAGATCTTATGATTTTGAAAATTTAAAAAGTGGATATTTTAAATTGGCATATCTTGTGACTATGGCATGCATATACATAACTCTCTAAATGCTATCATAAGGGAAGTTACACGCTTGAGGTGATTTTCCCTGGTTAGTGAATGCAGGGAGAATATAGTCCTCGACCATAGGACCAGTGGTTACATTATGTGGTTGTTTTTATTTTAGGTGAGGTAATTTCGGGTATGGTTATGACTCACCGTCGAAGGTATATGGCCACTTACCATGTGACGTGTTTTAGGATGCCCAGGTTGTCTTAGTGATAGGCCCTGAAAGATGATAGCTATTTAGGGGCGCACCCAGTGGGGTGACTCCCAGAATGATGGTCTTAGAATCGTTATATTGTGACTATAACTATTCTCATGAAAGTGGTATTTTATAAATGGCTAAAGAATTTTATAATTTAAACTTTGTGGCATAAGTTTCCCATATGGTAAATGGCTTTTGAAGCAATATTTTTTGAATTTGTAATTTAAGCATGATTAATGGAATTTAGCTATTTCTCTTAATTAAACAGGTAGTTTAACTTATAATGATCTAGTGTGACGCTAGGATGTTCTTTTAGATGAGAGGTGAGGATGGTTATTATTAAGGAGAGAATCCAACCTGTTTTTAATGTTTAGTGCTCATAACTATTATACATTTTATTCACACATGTATCATATCAAACCGGGCCCTCTCCCGTTTATATTTCTCTTTCTTGTGTGGTTCTCTTCTATGCTCAGGTGCTCTGTCGCAAGGGTGACCATTATGATCTTTCCTTATCAGTGTGAGAGAGCTACAACATTTTTGTGGATGTTGTAGGATTCTTGTTATAGACGCATCCATCTTTTCTATATTCTAGTTATGATCAGTCTGGACATTCGGGCGTGTTGCCCAAGTTTTGTACTTGATTATGTATATCGTGATATTCATTTGTAATACCTGGTGTAACCAATTTATTGGTCTATTAACCGATAGCTTATTCGGTTATTATTTCGTTGTATGTTGATTTACACTATTGTATGCCTTATTTTATTGCCACCTTCTTTTATAAATTGAATTGTCTAAATGGTTTTATTCAAACTTAAAAATTAAATTGACATCTGTTTTCTAAAATAATTGGTTGTTATCTCGTATTATTATTTTCACGATAGTGATGCTAAGAATGGGCCATCTATGATTTCTATAATTATTGGAGTATTTTGATGGCCACCTCTTATTTAATAAGCGGGGTGTCATAGATGGTATCAGAGAATCAGGTTCTAGTGTCCTTAGGAATCTGTGCAGATGTACTACGCTTTCAACATTACTTTTGATTTGACATAGAGCCTTAGGATTAGGATTGTTGATTCCTCTTGTGAGATTTCATTCTCCTGCCCTATCGTAAGATTTTAGTAAATCTTTTACGCGTTCGTCCGAGGTTCATATGCGGATTGATGAAGGGCGACTAGGGAAGGCTGTTATGAGGGCAGTAGGAGACGGGGCTTAGTTAGAACTGTAAGTTGAAATCGAGGATGAGGACCGCTCTAGGGGTCACTCCCATCATGGCATCTTCTTGGATTGCTACAACGACTACAAAAGTACAATGGCTATAATTTCCTAAGTACCGCTACAAGTAGAGAGTGGTGCTAAGCCTGAATTACCCAGTGAAGTTAGATTGGGAAAAAAAGTTTTAGAGGTCCTTTATAAGGACCATACATTGAAGTTCAGTCATGTGGAGGCAGGGTATCTTCATTTAGTGGGAGTATAGGGCTCAGAAGCCTTGGCTTAAAGTAGGGTATAGGAATGCCCAGATGTGAAAATTTAAGGAAACTTTTTCACTCGTTGGAGTAATGACTAAATGGTGGGAACGGAAGCAACCATCATTGTGGGAGCAGGATGTTTTTCTTGTAAAGGAACTTTAAGGATGGTTTTAGCAGCGAGTTGCTTTATTATATCATAAATGAAGTGAATGCAACTTTCCAAGTATTCACATGAGGATCGGTCAGAGGCCGACAGTTAATAAAGAGTTATATGGTTAAGGAAACCAGGCACTGAAGTAAGGCAGGTACAAGGAAGAAAGAGTCCTTCAGTGGAATGATAGGCTCACTGGTAAGTGTTGCTAACACTTATGGAGAAGTCGTGCTCATGAAACCTCATTGGTGGAATTCCACCTGGGGAATTCATTGACATAAGGAAGTTGAGGCCGGTAGCATGTTTTCTTTTACTGGGGTAGTTAAGGAAACTATGAGGGTGATTGTCAGGATCGAGGCTCTAGAGTCCGAGATGTTGAAAACTTTAGCATGGTCAAGGTGGCCAGAGATGGGGAATGAATGTGATGTAGAATGTAGAACGATACGCTTTGATTTTGTCTGGTAGGAGTTGAAGGATGAGAATAGGGTGCCTAGATGGGGCATCGATTAAAGTAGTTTTTGGTATAGATATGCCACGGGTACTATATCTGGGAAATTTTTAGAGCAGCCAGGATAATTGGCAATAATGTTGTTGTGAGTTCCACCTCGGATGAGGGAGGTGTATTCTGTGTGATAAGACGGAGTCTCAGTATCTTATTAACCCTAGATTCGGGTGCGAAATTCGAACTTTGTGGTAGTATCGGAGATATTATAGGGGGTATATCTATATATTTTCCGCAGTAGCGAGGTTCTATTTTCCTTCATTCGCTGTAAAAGAGGGTGTTGATATTTTAATATTATATCTGGTTTGTACTACTCGTTTAGTATGAGCTATACGAGTATAAAATAATTTTTGATTGATCGGAGCGATAGCAGTCTAATGATTGCAAGGCTACCGTATCCGCGGTTCCAATGTGGAACTAGTTCTTCTGTAATATCTCACATGGATACGGATTGAGACTTTATAGAGATGGTCTAAGATATGCAGGAATTATTACTTTGCATGTTTCTTATTGACATATCTCCACGACCGACAAAGTTAAGTAGTAGTGTATGGGAGGGGTTCCTTATTTGGATTTCACTTGCGAGACACTCCACGCATAAACCTTAACAACGTTGGGAGTGAAGAGATGTTATTTTATCTTAGGATGTTGGTTTTGTTGGAATTAGCCGAGAGTAGGGTGATTAATTAAGGGCTAATAAAACGTTGACGTGAGGTGCAAAGGCACTGGAAATGTTTCTCTCGTCGCATATATGTGGGTGAGATAAGGAAATATATTTTTGGTACGAGGTTTGTAACACTTTGTAGAGAGTAGACGCCCCGATTAGTTAGACTTTACGGTTTGTCGAAATGAGAGGACATAGAGGTAGAAGCACATTAGTAGGGTTACGATATAGGATTTTTAGCAGTCCCGATTATGTGCCTTAGGCCATTATATCTTGATGGTCGACGATGCTAGGTAGTAGTGTAACGGGAGGGTTCCTTATTTGGATTTTGCTTTTGCGAGATGTCCCATCCATTAAACCGAGCGAATGTCAGAAATAGAGAGAGGTCTTGGGCACTAGGGATATAGTCAATATAGTACTCATTCTATGTGTGTAGGAAACACATAGACCTTAGGGTTATTTGGAAGTAAGGCAGTGGGGAACGTGGCGCTATTTTAGGAAGGCTGTAGTGAGCTAACCACGAGAAAATTGGTGGGTTAACTTTAAGAAGAATAGGGTTTCCAATAATAAGGAGTATGGAATCTCGAGCAACTCGGGGCACCAGGTCGACAAGAATGTGAGGCTCATTTTTAGAGAGAATGTTACGTCTGTGACCTAGCTTTCGATGAGCTGATGGACAAGTTAACTTCTTCTCCGGTACTCGCATTGTCAAGATTGGGAGTGGACTATTTGGTCTTTATGGATGCTCCTTCATAAGAATTGGGAGGTGTGTTACTACAGGAGCATGGGGCCATTGCATATTCGTCTCGCAAGCTTAAGCCCCATGAGAAGAACTATCCCATGCATGACTTAGAGCTCTCCGCGGTAGTTTTTGCCTTAAAAATATGGAGACACTACCTACTGGGAAAAATTCAGTGTTTTCAAGGACCACGAGTCGTTACAATATTTGTTCTCTCGAAAAGATCTAAATATGCGACAATGTCGGGGGTTGGAGTTCGTAAATGACTAGCGATTCAATATTCATTATAACTAAGGAAAGCCAAATGTGGTAGCAGATACGCTCAGTAGAAAACCCATGGGGAACTAATGAAGGCATGGAAAGCCAAGTGGAAAGAGCTTATCTAGGAGAATTTTTTAGTAAGAGCATTTTTATCAGTGTGGACCATTACACCTGCTAGTGTGATGAGAGTCGTGGAAGAGCAAGTAAGGGACAAAGACTGTGAAGACCGGGTATGCCAGTTGTTGACCGAGGGAGTGAGGTCCTACTATATTAGTTCAGAGGGTAGGTTACGTTTCCCCGAAAGAATTATAATCCCAAATGAGGGAGACTTGAGACGTGCTTCCATAAAAAAATCTCGTGATTCTGAAATTGCAGTACATCAGGTGGGGATAAAGTGTACCAAGATATGCGTCATCAATAGTGTTGGGCAACTATAAAAGGAACATTTATGAGTTTGTCTCCCGATGCGCCACTTACCAATTGGTTAATGTGGACCACCAGCGACGGACTGGATAGTTGCAACCATTTGAAATATCGGTGTGGTAATAGGAGAGTACATCAATGGATTTTATCATTGGATGGCCGACGTCGAAAAAGAGGTTATGATTCCATTTGGTTAATTATCGATCATTTGACCATATTGCCACACTTCCTACCCACAGGGACGGATTATTATACAGCATGTTACGCCGTGCTCTTTATTGCGAATGTTTATGAAACCTTATGAGGTGCCTATCAATATAGTGTCAAACCGAAATAATATTTTCGTATCCCATTTCTGTACAAGTTACAGGAAGTGATGGAAACCGAATTGAAGTCGAGTACATCCTACCACTCGCGAACGGATGGACAAATGGAGAGAGTCAACAAAATGTTGGAGGACATGATTCGGATATGCATACTTGATTTAAAGAAGGATGGGAGCAGTGCCTTCCATTGGTCTAATTAGCATATAAAAATTCATACCGATTCACGATAAGTATGACGCCGTATATGGCATTATATGGCCAACCGCGTAGATCACTTTCTTGTTGGTTCGAAGTAGGAGACAATAATCTTCTTGGAACTGAAATGATCCAAGATATCTCTTCGAAGATTGATTTCATTCTAAATCATATGCAAATTCTACAAGATTTTCAGGAGGGCTATGCCGACGCGAATAGAAGTCATGTAGAATTGGAGGTAGAGGACCAAGTTTTAGTGCGGGTATTCCCAATGAAGGGTATAAAGAGATTCCGGATGAAAGGCAAACTTGCTCCATGTTAGGTATACCTTTTTACCCATTATTGTAAAGGTAGGCCCGATATTTGACACGAGGAACAACCGTTTGCTATCTTAAATCACGGAGAGTGTAGACTAAGATTGAAAGTGGTAACCTTGGTCTGGGGACAGTGGGGACACCACAATGCCGAGGAATTTAATTGGGACGAGAGAACCATATGTGAGAGAAGTACCCCTAGTCTTTTTATAAAGTACGCCTGAATTTTGAGGGCAAAATTCCCTTGTAAGGGGGGGAGTGTGTAATACCCCTTACTTTTCAGTAATTATTTTTATATTAATTTGGCTTGGGGGTTAATTATATAAAATAAATAAAGTTGAAGTGAATATTATTTTAAGTGATTCAAGAGATAATATTTACCGAGTTTTGCATATTTACAGTTATGTGAATGTAAATAGCATCGTATTGTGTTTTATTGCGACGTTGTGCTTTAAGCGACGGTTATGACTTATATTCCAATTGGATCATTATTAATGATTTAATATGACATTGGAACATAAAATATTGTACGATAATCCGGATGCAAATTTAGAGGGTACGATTAGTCCGAAAATGGTTGAGATAGTCAAAATAAGTGTCAAGTTGTATTTTGGTTTCGGGTACTTTTGACCGGTTATAACTTGTTTATGTTGTTACCATTCATTTTAATGGTGTAACAGCATTTAAATGCTAGAATTAATGTATTTGGGGTATTTAGTCTTCTAAGAGAATTTTATTTCTCATTTTATGTTTCTAATCTTAGATAGGGGTAGAGAGAGAGAGATAGAGAGAGAGAGAGAAGAGAGAATTAGAAATTTGGAGCTTGAAATTGTTGCTACGGGAAGAGGATCCGAGACTGCAACCTTGAGGTAAGTTTTTAACTTGCAAATTTATGAATTAGTGTTGATAATTTGTATATATATTTGTGCTTTTGGAGATTTAACCATATATGGGTTTTGATGATTTTTGGTGTTTAAACTCTTAATCTGTGATTAAAATTTGATTTAATTTGGAGATATTAGTTAGTTATTGTGTAGAAATGATTTGGTTGAATTTTTAGATGATGATGTTGAGATTAGAGGGAAGAATTTAAATTGGGGGATTTAGGGTTTTTGTCAACTCGGCCCTAACTTGGCAATCTTACCAGGGCGAATCAATTCACCCTCCTCAGCAAATCGATTCGCTAATAATGGGGGCTACAGGTCTGAGGAACCGAATCGATTCGGGATAAGATAGGAAGTTGGCTTTTCTCAGCCGAATCGATTCTCTTTTCGGGCGAATCGATTCGCTATCAGGGGCGAATCGATTCGTCCCTAGGAGAATCGATTCGAAAACCCTACTGTTTTATAGGGTTTTTCCAACTTGATTTCTAGTCCTTTTCTTTTAGGTTTAAGGCTTAGGAACCTTCCCTTGGGAAGTAATAAAGAGTGTTAGGAGTCTTTATTAGGGGTATTAATACCTTAGAGTGGTATGGGGTAATTGGGCTTATTTCGGGGGGTTATTCAACAGAAGTTAGAGTCATTTTCACCTAGGAAGCTAGCCTGGGACTAAGGGAAATTTGAATGGCATTGGTTAGGCCTTTTAGAGACTAGTATGAGGAAAACCTCATTTGGTAGTCTATAGTTTTGTTGTGAACTTTTGGATACTAGTGTGGGGGTAATTAAACCTCGTAGCTTATACCGTTATTCGCATTCGGTTTTGAAAATAAGTAATGTATGTATATATTAAATTGGTACACATTATTAAGCTCTTATGATTTCAAAAATTTAAAAAGTGGATATTTTAAATTGGCATATCTTGTGACTATGGCTTGCATATACATACCTCTCTAAATGCTATCATTAGGGAAGTTACGCACATGAGGTGATGTCCCTTGGCTAGTTAATGCAGGGAGAATATAGTCCTCGAACATAGGACCGGTGGTTACATTATGTGGTTGTTTTTATTTGAGGTGAGGTAATATCGGTTATGGTTATGACTCACCGTCGAAGGTATATGGCCTCTTCCCACGCGACGTGATTTAGGATGCCCAGGTTGTCTTGGTGATAGGCCCTGGAAGATGATATCTATTTTGGGGCTAATCCAGTGGGGTGACTCCCGGAAGGATGGTCTTAGAATCGTTATATTGTGACTATAACTATTATCATGAAAGTGATATTTTATAAATGGCTAAAGCATTTTATAATTTAAACTTTGTGGCATAATTTTCCCATATGGTAAATGGACTTTTGAAGCAATATTTTATGATTTTGTAATTTAAGCATGATTCAAGGAATTTAGCTATTTCTCTTAATTAAACAGGTAGTTTAACTTATAATGATCTAGTGTGACGCTAGGATGTGATTTTAAATGAGAGGTGAGGATGATTCTTATTGAAGAGAGAACCCAACCTGTTTTTAATGTTTAGTGATCATAACTGTTATACATTTTGTTCAAACATGTATCATATCAAACCGGGCCCTGACCCGTTTATGTTTCTCTTTCTTGTGTGGTTCTCTTCTATGCTCAGGTGATCCGCCTTAAGGTCACCCGTTATGATCTTTCCTTCTCAGTGTGAGGGAGCTACAACATTTTTGCGGATGTTGTAGGATTCTTGTTATAGACGCATCCATCTTTTCTATATTCTAGTTATGATTAGTCTGAAAATTCGGGAGTGTTGCCCAAGTTTTGTACTTGCTTATATATATTGTGATATTCATTTGTAATACTTGGTGTAACCGTTGTATTGGTCTATTAACTGACAGCTTATTCGGTTATTATTTTGTTGTATGTTGATTTACACTATTGTATGCCTTCTTTTATAGCCACCTTCTTTTATAAATTGGATTGTCTAAATGGTTTTATTTAAACTTACAAATTAAATTGACATCCATTTTCTAAAATAATTGGTTGTTATCTCGTATTCTTATTTTCACGACAGTGATGCTAAGAATGGACCATCTATGATTCTTGTAATTATTGGAGTATCGGGCTAGCCACCTCTTATTTTAATAAGCTGGGTGTCACAGTAGTATTGGATTAATTCCTAACAAATCGTTTTAAGTAATAGGAAAGAATGTCTTGTGTAGCCATCTAAGCCTATGACGTATTTGTTGAAGACATAGCGGCTAGTTTAGAAAAGCTTCATCATTGTCAAGTTTCTAGTGCCTCATTTCACGTCAACAACAATTGGATCCAATGTCTCCAAAGGTATGAATGCAATTTTATATATGTAAGAGACTTGGAATATTTTATGGGTGTAATTTTAATTTAAAATGACTTTTATTTTTCTGAAATTATTTTTAGAACTTGGTATAAAAGTTTTGGACTTAATATTGAAAATCTAGAATTTCTGTTTTTTTCGTTCGACATGTCATTCGAACGAGATTTCGAACGAGATTGCCATTTGTCCCCTGTTTTATCGTTTAAAGCTTCATTCTAACGAACTCGTTCGAACGAGTTTTTCCAACGATATTTTGGCCTATTTTTCCTTTGGATTATCGTTCGAACGATGTCATTCGAACAATCTGGAAAATTCGTTTCAAAGACTTTGGTGGGAAAGCTAAATTTTTGGCATTTTTCATTTTTAACCACCCATGTTTTCCACTTGTCCCACTAACTTTTTCTAGCCGTATTATGTCCGGGAACAAGACTTTTCTAAGTAACTTTTTGATAGTTTTCCTCCTCTAGATGGCAAAATGTTTACCAAAAAAGTTCATGTTTGAGTGTTTAATTTTTTATGGCTTAATATCCTTCAAAAACAAATACAACCATTGAGTTTTGTTTAAATTCCAAGTTACCATATATATATATATATATATATATTTCTTAGAGTTTGTGTTTGGCACCATTGGTTCATCTCTATCAAAAAAAGGAGAATTTTGAGTTTTATTCTCTACCCACAGAGAGTAATTGTTTACTACGGTGTACTCACTTGAAGAAAGTTTTCGTGTGAGGGTGACGGTGACCAAGAGCCCTATCGGTTGATTCCGAGGCTGTGAAGGAGTCTGTGGTTATCTACTATGCGGAGTTGTTTATAAGAAGGAGGTCAAGTCTTGGACGAAGTCAAGTTGTTGGAGTAAGTCTACTATCTTGTAATTGTAATTCCATACTTAGTGGATTTGTCAGGCCAGGGCCATCTGAGGTTTTTCCCATTTGGGTTTTCCTCGTACATCGGCTTGTAATGTGATGTGATTTATTTTTATCTTGTAAATCGCTTTAAAATGCATGCTTAGGTTTACGTAAGATAAAATTGGGCTTAATCACACATTTGCTTAATTTGATGGTAAAATATGTTTGGGTGAATTTTAAATTAATTTAATTCAAGTCGAGATGATTTAATTTGAAAAAAATTGGTTTGACCTAAATAGAAAAATGAATTAATCTTGTCAGAAAAATTTTAGGACTTAGGTTAAATTAAATATATTTAAGTGAAAATTTATGTCGGATTAATTTAATGTCACTTTTAGTTTCGTTTTATTTTAATTTTAAATAAATTAAAATTTGAAGGTTGTGTGTGTTGTGTTGAACCATCCTATTCCGCATTTAAGTAAATGAATATTTAATTGAAAAGAGATTTCTTTAAATTAAAATTTGGGGGCTCCAATGCCCATTAAAGTGAAAGCTCATTTCCCCTCATGGGCTCCACACCGTTGGTTCCCAATATCCCTAGACTTCAAGGGCTCCACATCGTCGATTCGAGTCACTATATGCTAACTGTGCAGTGGGTTTGGGCTCTTTCACCACTAGATATGTCATGACATTCTTAATTATTTTTCGCCACCATCCGAGTGTCAATTTATCCTTTCAATTTGTTCAAAAATATTACAATGTTCAAATTAATCCACATTTACGAGCCAAAGCCAAAAGTATGGACTTAACCATCCATTCTTCCATCAAGACTTAGAAAAATATTTATTTCTCCTTCAAGTCATTTATTCACACACGTGTTGATTTTATACCAAAAATCATTTAGGCTTAGGGACTTAATTCATTTTCACCCACGCTAGTGTAAAAACATTTTTATGACATAAAAATGTTCCACTTTAAGTAAATTACCAATTTACCCTTTATTTACCAAAACTTGCAACTTGGTCCTTTAACGAGTGCTATCTCCCAAAAATGGTTATTAAGTTTTCAACGTAGCATTTAAAACACTTTTACTCATTTTCAACACTGGTTCGATAACATATTTTACTAAACTTTCACATTTGTCATTGTAACATCTTTAATATACAAAACAACAACTTTTCATATATTAAAGCCCCATTTTCTATATATTTAAAATACATCATTTATTTATGAGACGTTGTATCTTAACACCCACTATTTACACATTTGAGGCCTTTAGCTTTCATTATTAACTCTTAACCCACAACTTACAAAAATCCTTACCTTTTCACATATTTACACATTAAACCCATTTTACTTTCTACATGAGTTTAACACCTTAAAATACCCATTAAAGTGAAAGATAATTTCTCCTCATTTAACTCCATTATCTCAGATAGAAAAACATGCTTTATTGTCATAAAATGGCTTAATCAAGACCAATACATTCCTTCTCAGAAAATCATTTTATCTTCAATCAGGAACATTATTTAACACATTTTATTTCATGAAATGTTTAAAGAATACATTATGAAATTTCTATACTTTTAAAACCCATTTGAAATCACTTCTTTGAAACCCATTTTCATACAAAATGATAGGGATGAAAATAATTAACCCACTGATGCAAATTAACTCATATTATACACATGTTAAGCATAATATATGTAAATAAGCACACTCAAATTTACACAAAATAAACCTATGTCAAGGTCAATGTTTCCACCTCTGAAGACTCCAAATGGTGGTAGAAAAGTTGGTGTAGGAGGAGAAACCCCCACCTCTAAAGGTGGCCTCAAGTGGTTACCAAAATCTTCCTCTATATTGCACCAATGGTGCTCCAATAATACTCCACAAAATCCTTCTTCAACCTCAAGAAAAACTCTTCAAAAAATTATTAACACACTAAGAACCTCAACTTCTTCATCAACCCAAGCTGCCTTAGGGTTTCTTTGTGGATTTGGAAGCTTTCTTATGGATTTTAATGATGTTTGTAGGTAGATTATGGTGGTGTATGGGGGTGGGATGGCCAGGAGCAAAATTTTCCCGATGGGAGCCTAAGCTAGAGAGATAATGGCTTAGAAAATTGGAGGGGTTTGGTGTGAATGGCCCCCTATGGTTTCTCTCTCTCTAATAACCAAACTATTAGCCTCTTAGGCATAAATAGGAATATTCTTATCTCCAAATGTTTCCATATTAGGTCTTAGATTGTCCATAAATCAACACGTCATTAAATCCTAAGGTGGGTATTGTGACAGCATAAAAGAACTCTGCACATTCGAGTTCTAGCATCGATCAATCGATCGATCAATTTTTTCACTTGATCGACACTGTTCACAAAAGTGTCCTATTTTCCATTTTGACCCCATGGTTTTATATGTATTTTAGGGTATCATGTATATGGTAATTTTATTTTTATCCCTTTCCAATTGTCCGACAAAAATCTTGCTAGTTTGGGTACTGCACAACTCGTGCTGATAAAAATTTTGTTATATTAACCATGATTGTGTCCCAATCGTTTATTAGTATTTTTGCATCAAATTTAACCCATATGCGTACTAGGACTATTAAAACTTAAAAACATATCCATGAAAACCATGCGACGTGGGGACTTTTCTGTGACACCCCGACTAATTAAATACCGGGTAGCTACTCCTTTATTAAAATTAATACAAAATGCCAAGTTGGTTCAGTTAATAGCATCACTGTCGAAAACATTTTACTGATTACTAACCACCTAGTATTTAAAAAGAGAGTTGCCAATTTTAAATTAAATCTGATTAACATGAACTAAGTGAAGAATAAAAGAACAACATAACCATACACAATAAAGTCCCAATAGTGTAATCAACAAGCAATAAAGAGTCTGGAGGAAATACTCCTCACAAAAATCCCACAACTGAAATAATAAAACAAGTCTGAATCCTGAATTAATTACAATCCATAATCTGAATAACTGAAATATAAAGAGTCTCTAATAGGAATGTCCGACATGCCCTACAAATAATGAAACTGAATAAGGAGTCAAGACTGGAAAATGAGGCGTCTAATATCAAGGCCATGTAACTTCCACAACAGCTACAGCTCGTCACCTGAACGAAAATACTATGCATGGTGTCCTTGTGGATGGGCACCTAAAAGGTTTTACAAAAAAAAATAGATTTGAAAGCAAACGGGTCAGAGCCCGAAAGTGGAGAGTATTTTAAAAACAGCAAGTGCTTTAATAACATTTAAAACAATGAATGCAAAATACATGTTAGGACATGCTCTCACATGAAATACTCACCTCTCGTCTAACTATGCACTCCTAACGTTCCTGTACCCATTCATGTGTTATTTATATCTAACTAAACCATCATAAGTTCTAACCCAACTACTCGATTCACAATATGAATTCCCAATGTTATCACTTAAATAGATAGCTTTACTTAAACTTGGATTCTCAATTATTAGCATTACCGTCTACTAGAGGTTATCCCCTTATTTATCTTCTCAAGGAGTTACTATAAAGTATTCTCATAATTAAACATAACAATTCCTTTTCATTTAACCGTATATTATTCACATCATAAATATACAATATAAGCACCCCGAGGCTAAGCTGCGGTGCACACTTACTCTGCTATCCATCCCGGTACATCACGTACATAAGGATTACAAATTCCGAATCTCTCAGGAATTGTTAGAATAAGCACAACACACAAAAATGGAGGCGAACATAATTCATCATATCCATGGGTCACGTACATACCTACGCTCCATAGTCAGCTGACTTATTAACTCACAAATAAGTCATTCTAGCATTATGTTCTTAAGGTACCAATCTAAATCCGGGCACACAAAGATTAGATGGCCCTAAGCGAACGTAAACCTCCCGTGATAGCAAGTATGGTAGGTATGTCATACACATAAAATCATATACTAAGCATTCACACATCTTAGATGTCTCAATATTAATAAAGGTACATTCTATATCCTTATACCATTATTCCAATTTTATACATTTTAAGTCTTCCGATAATATAAAATGAGACTGTCGACACATCTCACGTCATAGTTTCTTGTACTTAAAACCTATCTCAAAGGGATTATTAAGCTTCCTATTATTCCCACATATAACATCATTATTCTTAAGGTCCTTACTTCTGCCCCAAACCTCATTTCATCAATTTATTCAAATTTACTCTTTTAACCCTAATATTATCTCACTCATCGAGTTTCATTAGCTTTTAGAATAATTCCTCAAATTGAATTCTAATTAAGGTCCAAATTTTATAACCATACCTATTGGTCTTCCTTAAGTCTAAGGATATTCATAAAGTCTCCAATGACAATTTTTCTAAGGGTTAACATCATTAAAATTTAACTAGGGAAAATTTTACTCATTCTGGGAAGGTCGATCGATCGACCTTGAACCTCGATCGATTGATGGTGGTCGATCGATCGACTGATGAATGTCGATCGATCGATCGCACCAGGTAGGCTACGGACTGCTTCGTTTTGCAGTCCTCAAATCGTCCCAAAACTCCATTATAATGCATGAAACTCTAATTTAACGTTATAATATCATCATACAACCATCCTACAACATTGTTAACGTTCTAAAACCAATAAATCATCAACCAAGGGCTTTATTTGGATCAAAACTTCATCAGTTTTCTATTTCTTTCGAGAACAATAATAAATCTCTTCTTAAATCCGTTTTTAGATCATCAAGGGTTATAATTTGAATTCATAATTCGTCCAGAATATGTCTACATGTAATTCCTAACATGGTTCATAATTTTAATCCTCAAATTCATGGGTCTATATCAATCTTCCAAGACAAAATTCGATAATTACCTAAACATGGAAGAACACATTCATGGAATTAATTGTAACTAAATCACTTTCCTTATGTTCTTCAGATTTGTTGTTGGTTGGAGATGGTTGAATTCCTCTCTCTCTCTCTATAGAATTCTCCTCTCTCTCTCTTACAATTTCTTCTCCAAAGATGACAATGGAGGTGGAGGTTTATTTTTGGACTTTTAAGTTCTTTTCTAAACTTCTCCCGTAGCCCACTACTTAGTTTAGTGCTGATAATGGGTTGGTGGGTTAAATGATAAATCATAAATAAACTCTAAATTTCATGGGTTTTAATTACCAAAATCCTGAAATTACCAAATTACCCTTTTGGGTTGCCGGTATGGCCTAAAAATGCCCCGGGACCCAAACTAAACCCCCGGCTAGTGTTTTCTGACTATTTCGACCCTTCCGGACACGTTGGCGCACTCAAAATGACTATTTGATCAAAAGAAAAATAATTTATTTTTAAATCTCATAAATTCATTCTCGACGCGACTGACATGCGCGTTCCAATTAAATTTTCCAAATTGTCGTATTTCAGCCTCGCGACAATTTCAATATTTTCAATATTCATATATTGCCATATATACACATTATAATCAAATACCAACTCACATCTCGTTAGTATTTTATCCGAATTAATTCTCAATTAATTCACATTTAATTTAATTAATCCCATAAATAAATATCGATAAAAATGCGTGGTATTACATTTTCCTTCTTAATTACTTTTCGTAATGCGTCACCTTTGGTGCCATTTGGAGTAACTTCTATATATATTTATTCCTCAAATTTTCCTTGAACAAAATACTTCGATTATCATAAAATACTTATTTTTTTAATGTAGGGTATTAAATTCTTCCCTCCTTAGAAAATTTTCCCCTCAAAATTTGCGGTCATCAACCTTAGAATCCAGTTACTTGCAACTAGTTTCCAATACTAGGGCATCCTCAAGACAATGGTCTAAAATCAAAGATTTTTATTTTATCAATAACATTGCTAACCCAATCATGGAGAGACCTACGGTCTTATGTTGATTATGAAGCATGCCTAACATGTCCATCTAAAGAGAAACTCTTGATGATCGATACTCACCAAATATGATACTATCACTAATTAACTCATCATCATGAATCCTTCCTACGTTAGGATTTACAGGCCTACGTTTCTTCAACAATTTTAGATTGTAACTAGCCTAGGGTGATATATCCTAAACATTTATAATCATACACATCAATGTCGTAAGACAGTCACCTTATCACATTTGTCTACCCGATCAATATCTCCTATGAGATCCTTACTCTAACATAGAGTCATCCTAGATATCATAACACGAATATACACAAGTGATCACATCCTCCATCTGTACAATTCCAAGCAATGTGTAGCACTAACATGTAATGTTTTATCAGCGTTGAATGCTCACAATATCCTTGAGTCACAATCTTGAAACCTACGACTAGATATCAACTAATTATACTGGTTAACTAACGAAATAGGTTAACCTAAAGAAAATAAGGAACATATGCAAACTATATGCGACAAACACGAAATCATGCGTGCACACAAACTAGTGTAGAATATGGATGCTTTGAAAAAAGAGCGCACTCATATACCGTGATGCATTAGCCATAACCGGCTTAACCTGCATCACTACTGAGCTTATATGGAGCTACACCCAAATAAAAATTCATTAATAACTTCCCATTTTTTGGATCAAAGAAATCACAAAAGATGAAATGAAATAGGCGACCACCATGCACAAAAGAAAACAATTGAATTTTGATAACGAAGCATGCCACAATAAGTACGAACCCACAATATATACTTGAAATTTATAACTCTTACTCATATCTGCTAGCATATTATCCTTACCACATACCCTTGATTGGCCCATTAAACCCTGATAGGTAATAACCATGAGTAATCCATTCTTGCTGAATGAACGGAATACAAAACCAATTTCTTCAGAAAACTGAAATGCTAGGCTTCCCTCCTTATGTCTAATGTTACATGTTCCATTATTGGTAAGCATAACTATCCCAAATCAAGTAGAAGTTACATCTCTTGACACTTATCATTAGTCATCAACCCATCATACCTAGGCCTACACATTTTTAATATGAGATAGCCAACCTCAGTTTTCAAGATCACTCTTATCAAGTGAAACACAATGCTCACATAGGTTCAAACATTAAATTAACGGGCTACTGCTATGACTCTTAGCAACTTCCTTCATGAACCCAAATCATAACTATCCTAAATGGCATCTCAAACTTTGAAGCATTACCCATGACTAAGACTTAATGATGTCCTCAAAAGAGTCATACCAAAACATGCAGGTAGCACACGCATTTGCTATAATCAATCCTAACACTCTATTCCAAGTTTTATCTCTAAAACCATGATGAACATCATTATGTTCTAATTCTCCCGGTTGCATAACCTTTCATTTATCAACCTATTTTTGACATTATCCTCAGAGGTATTATCATGGCACATTCTCACAAATGGGCATACACATCCGAGTGTAAGAGTCATTGTGACAGAATCCTTAAATGTATGACAACCGATCATGGCCACCAACTCGTAACCTCAAGGTACCAATCCTAGTCAGCACGTGTTATACCAACTGTAAGCTTATATCCCTAACATCCTAAGGAATCCCAAACGTTTAAAGAAATACATCATTTTCATCGTAATATAAGGTACACAACCTTAAGTTCACTATGACTAAGGGATGTATACCACTCGCATTAACATCTCATTATCTAACCCTTAGTGTACACCTCCAAGGAATTATCAATACGGATTCACTTGTCTGTATATATTACTAACTCGAAATCAATTTCATCGAACAACATTATTAAGCCTCAATGAGTGTTCAACCATGATGACAAAAGCTTCCCGCTATGTAACCATCATACTATGTGTTAATCTAAAGGCTAACACAACTGTATATTTTGGTAGGATACAAGACGTTAGGTATTGCCTATAAATACTAAGTCCCGCGCCATGGACGCTATGAGGGATCCTATTCTTAGATAGAACATTATTATCTATAAGATTATAAATCAATAAGATCAGAGTTTTGGTAAGACACGGGACGTCGTATTTCCTAAAGGACGCACACCTTAGTGACGTCACAAAAGGTCCTATACTAGAACATCACAATGCTAGTACTTAACACCAAATCACCAATATTTTCTAGGTTCACTCCTAGGTTAATTGAAATCATTACGAGTATTTAGACCCACGTTATAATCAATATACATTAAATCTAAACCCTCAACTAAGGGACCCAATATGTTCTCTACACATAATCAATACTTATGAATGCCATTCAGTCACTTAACATCCATAGTTGAAATATATAACCTTTACAGCTAGGTTGCAACGAACACTACTCAATGTATCTACTACTACTAAGGCTACTCGCATCATGAAACTTTCCACATAATACATCTCACGCAAATGATTATGGTGATACCTCTATCATCCTATACTAATAGCGTAACTTAGCAACGCATCTACATCATCAATGTCACGAAACATGAAAGGCTACTAATTTAGCAGTTTACCGTCTTATAAGAGTTTCACATCATGTTAATGTCCTTGTCTTCACCATCCAGGATATGAATCAAAACCGTCACTAAAATAGTGTGATCATCCCAAACCGATATCGACGTCGAGAGGATCCACTACCACCTTACCACGTCGCACTCGAAAGGAACCTTGAACTTAAAGCTCTGATAACAAGTTGTAACGCCCCGACCCAAATATAAGGATTAATAAAGGATCAACCCGATCCATCTTGCGCACTAATTATGAAGTTCAATGGAACAACCAAAATAATGTTTCTATTCCAGTTTTATTGTTATTTAACTTTACACTTACTAGCATGTGATTCCATCTTACATTAGACTACGTGGTGTGAAACAGGGGTGATCGCGAGGCCAAGTAAACAAAGTTTTTAACATAAATTCAAATTATGTACTTACCTCTACAACATTCTCAAAATAGGAGACATCATACAACCTACCATAACAGAAGGAGGGAGTGAGCTGAATTCTCAGTTGGAACTTATACAAATGCAATATAAAAATAAATAGTATAAAGAATACTCACATGATAGAACCACGTGCATATGAAAATACATATAGATCCACTTATATACCATTTAAAATACATGTCCCAATCCGTTTTATTCCAAAAATATTATTTGTTACCATTTATTCTCCTTATCATAAGCAACTAGTCATTTTGTATCATTCTGTTTAAAACTAACATATTTTTCCCATTAACTCACATGGTTAAACAATTTACAATTATTGGAAAAACCTTTCATTTACTTTCAAAACGTTTATTACTCAATGCTCATTAATTTACAAAGGAGTTGTTAATCATTACTTAAGACTTTCTTTTAACACACATACACATCATGATAGAAAATAGTCATTAACATTGAAAGACTTATACAACATGCATACTTATTTTATTATGGGTTTAAACCTCCTTAGTTATCTTAATCATCCATTAAGTAACCTTGCTTAACCATTTAGTCATCTTACTTTACCATATACTTTACTTTATGAACATTAATCATTACATAATTTACTTGTCCATGTTATACACCAAACAGAACATTTAACATTTCATATAAGTTAGGTTATTTCCATAAAAAACATTAGTTATCATGTTCTAATTAATACCATTATCTTTTCTTAAAATCCACAAATATCCCTGGACTTCATGGGCTCCACACTGTCGGTTCCAGTCACCGTATGCTAAATACAGAGTGGGTTTGGGATCTTTCACCACCAGGGAAGTCATTCCCTTCGCAATTATTTCTCGACACAGTCGAAGTGTTACTTTATCCTTTCAATTTGTTCAAAATTATTCCAATGTTCAAATTAAACCACATTTACGGGCCAAAGTCAAAATTCTGGACTGAACCGTCCGTTTTTCCATCAACACTTAGAAAATTATTTATTTCTCCTTTAAGTCATGTATTCACATACGTGTTGATTTTATAAAAAAAATCATTCAGGCTTAGTGACTTAATACATTTTCATCCACACTAGTGTAAAAACATTTGTCAACATTTTTATGCCATAAAATGTTCCACTTTAAGTAAATTACCAATTTTCCCTTTATTTACCAAAACTAGAAATTTGGTCCTTTAACGAGTGTTATCTCCCAAAAAGTGTTACTAAGTTTTCAACTTAACATTTAAAACACTTTTAGTCATTTTCAACACTTGTTCAATACCACATTTTACTAAACTTTTACATTTTTCACTTTAACACCTTTAATAAATAAACAACAACTTTTCATATATTAAAGCCCCATTTTCTAAATATTTGAAATAGACCATTTATTTGTGGGACTTTGAATGCTAACACCTACTTTGATATTATTTACACATTTAAGACCTTTAGCTTCCATTATTAACTTTAAACCCACAACTTAAGAAAAATCCTTAATTTTCACATATTTACACATTAAACTCATTTTACTTTCTACATGACTTTAACACCTTAAAATACCAATTAAAGTGAAAGCTCATTTACCCTCATTTAACTCTATTATCTCACATAGGAAAACATACTTTATTGTCATAAAATGGCTTAATCAAGCCTAATACATTCATTTTCACAAAATCATTGTAATGTCCATCAAGAACATCATTTAACACATTTTATTTCATGAAATGTTTAAAGAATACATTCTAAAATTTATACACTTCTAAAACCCATTTGAAATAACTTCTTTGAAACCCATTTTTATACAAAATGATAGGGATGAAACGAATTAACCCATAGATGAAAATTAACTCATATTCTATACATATTAAGTCTAATATATGTAAATAAGCACACTAAAAGTTACATAAAATAAACCTCTGTCAACGTTAGCTTTCCCACCTCAGAAAACTCTAAGGGGTGGTAGTGAAAAACGTCGCTAATGTCGTTTAATACAAGATTAAACTGTATAAGCAACTCCGAGATGTTTGTTGGAGCAACTCTTTTCTTTTGAAAATAAAAATTATAAACAACAAGATGTGTTTACAAAAAAAACTTATGTACGAGAGTAATTAAGACTTTGTAATCAGTTTTTAAAACTAAGACAGTTTCAAAAATTCAGCACACTTATAGAATGAGATGAGTAGATGAAGATAATCAAACACACAGTTTTTAACGTGGTAAAACCTCTCCCAACAGAGGAAACATCCACGGTGACTTCTAAGTCACAAAAACAAAAATCCACTAATAACAAATAATAGTTACAAACAATACAACATACATGCACACAAATCAACCTATTCTAAGTTTAGGAATATACCCCACTTGGTGTCCTTCTAACTTCTCATAGATCTGATTGTTGATGATGTTCTTCCAGTTTGATAACTTCCTTTGCTTTAGCTTTCTTATGTCGACTCAATGATCTTTGATCTTATACGCAACACTTCCAGTGTAGTAGTGTGTTAAGTGTTTGTGAAGTGATTCCTATTCACATGCATGAACTCACACACACATAGATTTACAGACAGTCCTATAAAAATTACATATAAAGTCTATATGATGTGATTTTGTTTTCTTTCTCTCTTACAGAACTCAAAACCTTTTTGACCTTTAATATAACCCAGATTCCACTGATATCTCGCTTCAAAATCGGTCAAGATCTTAATCAATCTCGGTTTTAAAAATATTTTTGAGATTGAAAATCTCCAAGTGTGAATCCAACTAGGTCAAGGTTAAGTTTCGTAAGAACATAAACCATAAAACATTTTCAAAACCAAATCAGTAAAGATTTTCTTAAATCAAGTAATAAATATGCAGATCTAGTGAAAATGTAACATGCAGAATGTAGATCTAAAGTTTCTATGAAAAAGAAACACAGATCTTCACACGAATGTTTAAGTTGTAAACAAGATCAAGGACAAAGAGGTTACAGCTTCAAATGAACAAACCACTCTCTCTCAAACACTCAAGGTTGTGTTTGTGGTTAGGTGTATACGAAGGTTTGATTCAGAAAATGAAGTGTTTAGGGTTAGGGTTTGGTTTTTGGCTAACAGTTTTCCCTTTCTCTCTCTTCTCTATTTTCTTTTCTCTCTTCTCTCTCACTTCTCTCTTCTCTCTATTTTTTCTCTCAGAAATGACGAATGCCCAAAAGTCTTGAAAGTCTGAGAAGTGGAGGGTTTATATAGGGGTGAGGGAAGATTATGGAATGACGAAGGAAATCAAGGGCTGAGATCAAGTCTTTCAAACATTGACTTGATCCAAGGGTTATGAAATAGCGGTGGTTAAGATGGTTGTGATTGGTTCATAGATATAGCACCAGGATTAACTAAAAACCCATGCAGGCCATCGATTAGGAATGATCCAACGCTCAGCAATGCACCAGGCAATCCTCTCACATAAGAAACACAAATTGAAGCATCAGGAGGATGAAAAGTGTAGGCGTGTTATAGGTGTTCAAACGCGCGTAAAACTTAATTACAAGCATCACCCTGAAGTCTCTAGCGCTTTTATATTCTACCCAACCAAACAATTCAATGAAAACTAAAGTTTCCAAAATAGAATATTAACCCCACAAATTTTATAACCACATTTTATTAATGAAAACATTATTTAAAAAATGTTTAAAAAATTCCCAAAAAATAATTAAAACCACATTTTAATGGGAATTAATCACACAATCAATTTTAAGCAATATATATACATGAATGCACTTCTAATTGTGTGTAGTGTGATTCAATTTTTACCTTCATGGATCATTGAAGAGAATTAGAGAGATAAGTTCTGAGGCTTTTTGGATTCTAGGATAGACAACCAATTTTGTCACTATTTCCAAACTAGATGAACACTTATACAGTATAGACTTAAGCAAGTCAAAGGTATAAGGTGCTTCAATCTCCCCCTTTGGAAATATGAGACAAAATCTCCTTTGAGTTAGTTTGAAACTCGCAGGGAACCAAAAAAAATAAAACCTAGTTCTATACAAAAGATACTATCTACCCATTTCCTAGAAAGTCAAAAATTACATAGCTCAACTATTTACAAAATTTTACACTAGAAAAGGTAGACAATCAGTAGAAGAGATTCCTACAAATATGCACACTAAGATCAAGCAGTTTAGATGAAATGTGAACAAAACATTGAACCCGTAAGACTCAAATTTCTCCCCCATTTTGTCTCAAATGGACAAAGGGTAAAACTTAAAGTCTTAAGAGTTTAATCGGTGCATACCATACCTATAGAATTTCACAAATACATAAATATATTATAGTCTAGAGGTTTAGTGAACATGTCTGCAAGTTGCAGATCAGTAGGCATGTAATGAATTTCTAATTCCTTAGTTTCAACAAGTTCGCGAATAAAATGATGCCTTATTTTAATATGCTTGGTTCGCGAGTGTTGAACCGGGTTTTTAGATATGTTAATGGCGCTTTGATTGTCACAATACAATTTTAACTGATCTTCTTTGATCCCATAATCGCTTAACATTTGTTTTATCCATAACAACTGAGCACAGCAACTTCCTGCTGCTATATATTCGGACTCATCCGTAGATAAAGATGTGCAATTCTATTTTTTACTACTCCAACCAACTAAATTATTGCCGACATAATAACAGGCACCTGATGTACTTTTACTATCATCAGTACAACCGGCCCAATTAGCATCAGTATACCCTATGATGGTGCTACAGGTATCCTTAGTGTACCTAAGTCCAAGATTAAGAGTGCCTTTTATGTACTTTATTATACGTTTTACACTCAATAAATGGCTCTCTTTAGGGTTATTCTGGTAACGAGCACACAGACATACAGCATACATTATGTCTGGTGGTGAGGCAGTTAGATAGAGTAGGCTACCAATCATACTACGATACAGTGTGGAATCAACTGACTTTCCAGTTTTATCTTTACATAATTTAACAGTAGTACTCATAGGCGTTTTGGCAACTTTAGCATTATCTAAACCAAATTTCTTAACAAGATCTAAGGCATACTTAGTTTGAGAGACAAATAGTCCATCAGAATTCTGTTTCACTTGAAATCCTAAGAAAAGTTGTAGCTCCCCCATAAGGGACATGTGAAATTCCTCATGCATAATAGCAGAAAAAGATTTAACTTCAGAGTTTGAAGTTGACCCAAAAATGATGTCGTCTACATAGACTTGGGCTATAATAATGTTTTTGTCAAAATGTTTGACAAAGAGAGTCTGGTCATTTCCTCCTCTCTTAAAACCCTTATCCAACAAAAAGTTGGAAAGGCGTTCATATCAAGCTCTAGGATCTTGTTTTAAGCCATACAAAGCCTTTTTTAGACGAAAGACATGGTTAGTGTATTTAGGGTCAATGAACCCTTTGGGTTGTTCTACATATGTTTCTTCGGACAGAATTCCATTGAGAAAAGCAGATTTGTTCTTAAAAATCCAACGTGTCCCAATAACATTTTTATTTTGAGGTCGTGGTACAAGATACTATACATCGTGAATGACAAATTGTAAAAGTTCTTCCTGCATAGCAGAAATCCAGTGTGTCATTCAATGCTTCATTAACATTTTTCGGTTCCACAAGGGAGATGAAACATGCATAATTAGCATAATTTCTTAACTGGGATCTAGTACGAACTGGCTCATTAGGATTACCGACCACGTTGTCAATGGGATGATCTTTAGAGACCCAGCCAGGTACTTCTGGACTCTCACTAGGTAATGAGTCATCTATTTCTGGTGAATCAGTTTTGAAATCATTTTCAGATTCAACCACAATAGGTGATTCAGATATCTTATTTTCGACAATAGTGTGGCTTACAATTACATTTTTCGATTCCATAAGGGCCTTAGTACGCAGATTGTATATACGATAAGCATGACTGTTTGGGGAGTATCCTAAGAAGATGGCTTTATCACCACGTGTCTCGAATTTAGACAGATGTTATCTGTCCTTACAGACATAACACTGACTTCCGAAGGTTCTTATATATTTCAGATTAGGCTTCTTACCGTACCATAACTCATAAGGAGTTTGTTTAGAGTTTTTCCTAAGGTAAACCCTATTTATGATATGACATGCAGTTCTAATAGATTCTACCTAGATGTATTTAGGTAGACATTTGGCATGCAACATGACACGTGCCATCTCTTGAAGAGTTCGGTTTTTCCTTTCAGCAATACCATTCTGCTGAGGAGTCTTAGGGGCACTAAATTCATGTTTGTAACCTTTGTAGTCACAATATTCAACTATTCCTGTGTCTATGAACTCTCCCCCTCTATCACTACGAATACAATTGACTTGAGTGTCCTTCTCATTTTCAATTCTTAGTAAAATTTTCAAAAAATTCTGAAACGTGTCAGATTTTTGTTCCAAGAAGGCAACCCAAGTGAATCGTGTGAAATCATCAACCATGACAAGGATATAACTGTGTCCACATAGGCTAACAGTTCTAGAGGGACCAATAAGGTCCATATGGATGAGATCTAGAGGTCTAGAGGTGAGAATGTCTTTAACCTTTTTATGCGAAGTCTTAACTATTTTTCCTTCCTGGCAATGACCACAGACAACACTTGAAATAGGTTTAATTTTAGGAATTCCTCTAACAATCTCTTGACTAGACAATCTACCAAGGATATCATAACTTAGGTGACCCATACGATTATGCCAGATTTCATTGTCATCCATTCTAACAATGTTACAGGTTTCAGAACTAGTCTTGACAGTATAACAATTGTCAGGTGTTCTAAATCCGGTAATAATGCATTTACCTTTATCACTTAGAATTTTATAATTGTTCTTTGAAAAGGTAACAGTATGGTCAGAGTCACAAAATTGTGATATACTTAGGAGGTTGGCTTTAAGTCCTTTAACTAATAGAACATTTTCGAGAACAGGCATTCCTTCTTCTTTTAGGGTTCCTTTACCTATGATCTGAGATGAAACTCCATCACCAAAAACTACTTTCCCACCAGCAAATCTGGTTTTGTTTAAAAGTTTGGTTTCATCTCCTGTCATATGTTTGGAGCATCCTGAATCTAAATACCAACCAGATGAAGTGTGTTCATCTTTTAAGGCAGTGATAACAATGTTACACTTCATTTGGGGTAAAAGATCATCTTTTCTAACCCAAATAGCTCTAGTTTTAATTTTGCGCAAGTTTGCCCTCATTTGATAAAATTTTCGTGAAACAGTTTTTTGTCGAAAAACATTTGAAGCAGCAAACTAATTATTGTGGAAAATTTGAGCTTTTGGTTTAGGAAAGTTTCTGGGAGCCTTTCTCTTAAATGAACTCTTAGTTTTGGTCTTTCTATTCCTGTAGTTAGAGTTCTTATCAGGTTGTCTTGGAAGGACATAATGGTTACGATTTTGCCTAGAATAGTTAAAGTTCTTGTAGACAGAAGAGTTGTACACATGGGTGTTTAGACTCTTAGCATAACAACCTTCAAAGGAATGACCATAAATGTCACAGTACGAGCAATATTGATTGCTTGAGGGATGAATTTCCTTAGGAAAATTTCTAAAAATGGGTTTAATAGCATTCTGTTCAGTAGTGCTATTCCTAGGAGGGATGGTTTTAAAGGTAGATTCAGCCTTTCTGATCAAAGGACAGACATATTTAGTCTTAAGTGTAGTGTCAGCCTTAGAATTACTAGACTCTCCAATGTCTTTCTGTTGTTGCTTTTGATCAAATTCCTTTTTAATAAAATGAAAGTCTGGACATGTTTCAATTGGTCTTTTTCCCCCAGACACAAACTTAATAGGTTCAAGATTTGTAGTTTGTGGTTTATTCTTAGGGCAAAATCCAATACCGGTTCTATCATCAGAATTGGTCTTGGAGTCAACAACAAAGTCAGTAAAACAATTTGAATTGCTTTCAAACTTAGAAATTTTTTTGAAAACAGTAGCTGTCTTTGTTTTTGCTTCCTCCAGTTCTAATAATGTTCCCTTGTATTTCATTTGCAGGGTTTCATTAGTTTTAGTCAACTCTTTTAATTTTTGATCAAAAGTTTCAATTTCAGATTGATGAGTCAGACACTGGTTAGTGTACTCTTCAGCATTCAACTTCACAATAAGACTTAGATCATCTAATTTCTTCGTCAGGTCTCTAACAGTCTTCTCCAATCTAGTGCCTTTTTTAAGAGGTTTAGCATACAAAGTATGGATATCAGGGAGGTCATCTGTGTCTGAGTCGCTAAGTGAAGTGTGTGTAGTGACCCCTAACGATTCAGTTTTAGTACTCATGCACCCATTTACATCGTCGTTATCGAGATAACTTTGACTCACACACACGAAATTAGAACTAGCAACATTTTCAGATAATAAAGCATCTAGGCCAGTCAAAGTAGTATTCACACAAGCAGAAGTAGGAGCATCATTATCACACAAAGATATATCATCATTGTAAATGATCTTAGCATAAAAGGACATGCAAGGGTCAAGTACATTTGATGACTCAAGTTCCTCTTCATCAGAGTCACTTGAATCATTCCAAGTTTTACAGACATTGGCTCTATTGTGTGTGTTGGCTTTATTCAGATTAAGTCTGCAATCGTGAGCAATGTGACCTAGTTTCCCACATCTAAAACATTCAATCTTTTTAAGGTCTCTAGTGGGTCTTAAATTATTGTCCTTAGGATGTTTGTCAATACCTCTCTCATGAGGTTTGGGATTAGACAGAGTAGGATAATTAGGCTTGCCTTGTTTAGTTGCCTGTTTGTTTCGAAATTTGACAATTTTCTTAAATTGTTTAGACATTAAGGCAATCTGATTATCTAGTTTGTCTATATCACACTCCTCATCAGAATCAGAGTTGGTCAAATTAGTCTCAAGTTTAGATATCTTAGAGGCAAGACTCAAGTTAGAGTTGGGCTGTTTTCTTTGAGAATGATTTAATTGTTTCTTAAAGTCTAATTCCATTTCCACAGTCCTAAGTTTGCTACTGAGTAACTCAGGGGTAAGGTTTTGATCACTCATTTCCTCAATAGCATACCTCTTACTGTCAAACTTTTGTGGTAATGATCTTAGGATTTTAGAGACAATTTCATTCCTATAATATGTTATACCATTAGCATGCAACTTAGTAACTATATCATTTAAGTTCATGTAAAAATCATCAAAAGACTCAGAGTCAGACATAATCAAAGAGTTGTACTGCTGGGTAAGCATTTGAGTTTTAGCAGCTTTAACTCTTGAGTCTCCTTCATGGGCAGTGATTAATGTGTCCCAAGCTTCCTTAGAAGTGGCACAAGATGAGATTCTCTTGAACTCATACTCATTAATAGACATAAAAATGGCATTCTTGCCTTTATTGTTATTTCGAGAAATAGTTTTCTCTTCTTGGGTAAATTCACTTAAGATTTTCTTTACCCTCTCATCACTTCCTTCAGTGGCTGGTTTAGTAGGATAAGTGTATCCATTTTCAATAATGTCCCAGACATCATCTCCTAAAGTCCCTTGGATGAAGGCAACCATTCTTACTTTCCAGTAAGCAAAGTTGTTTCCATCAAAGAGTGGAGGTCTGGAAAGATTACCAAACCTTTCATTCTTCTCGTCCATAGTTAGGTTTTTCAGAAAACAATTTCAGAAACACAAGATCTTTTTGAAATAAAAGTTAACAGGGCTCTGATACCAATTGAAAAACGTCGCTAATGCCGTTTAATACAAGATTAAACTGTATAAGCAACTCCGATATGTTTGTTGGAGAAACCCTTTTCTTTTGAAAATAAAAATTATAAACAACAAGATGTGTTTACAAAAAAACTTATGTACGAGAGTAATTAAGACTTTGTAATCAGTTTTTAAAACTAAGACAGTTTCAAAAATTCAGCACACTTATAGAATGAGATGAGTAGATGAAGATAATCAAACACACAATTTTTAATGTGGTAAAACCTCTCCCAATAGAGGAAACATCCACGGTGACTTCTAAGTCACAAAAACAAAAATCCACTAATAACAAATAATAGTTACAAATAATACAACATACATGCACACAAATCAACCTATTCTAAGTTTAGGAATATACCCCACTTGGTGTCCTTCTAACTTCTCATAGATCTGATTGTTGATGATGTTCTTCCAGTTTGATAACTTCCTTTGCTTTAGCTTCCTTATGTTGACTCAATGATCTTTGATCTTATACACAACACTTCCAGTGTAGTAGTGGGTTAAGTGTTTGTGAAATGATTCCTATTCACATGCATGAACTCACACACACTTAGATTTACAGACAGTCCTATAAAAATTACATATAAAGTCTATATGTTGTGATTTTGTTTTCTTTCTTTCTTACAGAACTAAAAACCTTTTTGACCTTTAATATAACCCAGATTCCACGGATATCTCGCTTCAAAATCGGTCAAGATCTTAATCAATCTCGGTTTTAAAAATATTTTTGAGATTGAAAATCTCCAAGTGTGAATCCAACTAGGTCAAGGTTAAGTTTCGTAAGAATAGAAACCGTAAAACATTTTCAAAACCAAATCAGTAAAGATTTTCTTAAATCAAGTAAGAAATATGCAGATCTAGTGAAAATGTAACATGCAGAATGTAGATCTAAAGTTTCTATGAAAAAGAAACACAGATCTTCACACGGATGTTTAAGTTGTAAACAAGATCAAGGACAAAGAGGTTACAGCTTCAAATGAACAAACCACTCTCTCTCAAACACTCAAGGTTGTGTTTGGGGTTAGGTGTATACGAAGGTTTGATTCAGAAAATGAAGTGTTTAGGGTTAGGGTTTGGTTTTTGGCTAACAGTTTTCCCTTTCTCTCTCTTCTCTCTTTTCTTTTCTCTCTTCTCTCTCACTTCTCTCTTCTCTCTATTTTTTCTCTCAGAAATGATGAATGCCCAAAAGTCTTGAAAGTCTGAGAAGTGGAGGGTTTATATAGGGGTGAGGGAAGATTCTGGAACGACGAAGGCAATCAAGGGCTGAGATCAAGTCTTTCAAACATTGACTTGATCCAAGGGTTATGAAATAGCGGTGGTTAAGATGGTTGTGATTGGTTCATAGATATAGCACCAGGATTAACTAAAAACACATGCAGGCCATCGATTAGGAATGATCCAACGTTCAGCAATGCACCAGGCAATCCTCTCACATAAGAAA
This sequence comes from Sambucus nigra, assembly GCA_949130495.1. Lineage (NCBI taxonomy): Eukaryota > Viridiplantae > Streptophyta > Magnoliopsida > Dipsacales > Adoxaceae > Sambucus > Sambucus nigra. The sequence continues at coordinate 442,556,415 of OX422218.1, read as the reverse complement.
CACAAATTGAACCATCGGGAGGATGACAAGTGTAGGCGTGTGATAGGTGTTCAAACGCGCGTCAAACTTAATTACAAGCATCACCCTGAAGTCTCTAGTGCTTTTATATTCTACCCAACCAAACAATTCAATGAAAACTGAAGTTTTCAAAATAGAATATTAACCCCACAAATTTAATAACCACATTTTATTAATGAAAACATTATTTAAAAAATGTTTAAAAAATTCCCAAAAAATAATTAAAACCACATTTTAATGGGAATTAATCACAAAATCAATTTTAAGCAATATATATACATGAATGCACTTCTAATTGTGTGTAGTGTGATTCAATTTTTACCTTCATGGATCATTGAAGAGAATTAGAGAGATAAGTTCTGAGGCTTTTTGGATTCTAGGATAGACAACCAATTTTGTCACTATTTCCAAACTAGATGAACACTTATACAGTATAGACTTAAGCAAGTCAAAGGTATAAGGTGCTTCAGGTAGAAAAGTTGGTGTGCCTCAAGTGGTTACCAAAAGCTTCATATAGCTTGATCCAATGGTGCTTCAAGAATACTCCATGAAATCCTTATTCAACCTCAAGACAACCCTCTTCAAATACTATTAACTTTCCAAGAATATCAACTTCTTCACCCACCCAAGTTTCCCTTAAGTTTCTTCATATATTTGGAAGGTTTATTTTGGCTCTTAATGGTGTTTGTAGGTAGTGTGTGATGGTGTATGAGAGTGGCATGTCCTGTGGAAGAATTTTTTCCCCCATGGGAGCCCAAGCTAGAGAGAGAATGGCTTAGAAAATTTGATGGATCTGGTGTGAATGGTCGCCCTATGGTCTCTCTCTCTCTCTCTCTCTCTCTCTCTCTCTCTTATAACCAAACTATTAGCCTCTTATGACTAAATGGGAAGATTCTTATCTCAAATTTTTTTTATATCAGGTCATAGATTGTCCACAAATCGACACTTCATTAAATCCTAAGTTGGAAATTTTGACACCACAAAAAACTCTGCAGATTCGAGTTTGAACATCGACAGATCGATCGATCAATTTTTTCGATCGATCAAAACATTTCACAAAAGTATCCTATTTCCCATTTTTTAACCCCGTGGTATTTTTCTATGTATATTTAGGGTCTCATATACATGGCCAGTTTATTTTATCCCTTTCCAACTGCCCTACCAAAATTGTGCAAGTTCGCGTAGTGCATGATGTGTTTGGACAGAAATCACATTATATTGACCATGGCCATGTCCCAATCGTTTGTTGGAATTTTTTATGAAACTTAACCCACGTACACATAGGAATATTAGAACTTAAATATGCATCCAATTGAACCATACAACGTGGGGATTTTTTCTCCATAATCACCTTTTGTAATTCCTCACTTTTCATTCCATTTGGCGTAACTTTTGTATATACTTATTCCTAAAATTTTCCTTTGAATAGAGTACTTTGATTATCATTAAATACTTTTTTTCTAGGGAGGGATATTACATTACCTGTCCTGAATCTCTTTGCTGACTTCCCCTGATGGGAACCCTGTTCTTGCTGCCTACCTTCCTGCTGCGGTACCCCACTGGAATCGTTGCCTTAGTCTTACCCTATTGACTCGACTCTCCTATCCGCTTTAATCCCCTTATATGCAAGTGATGGTTTAGGAGTGATGAAATGCTGCGTTAATGACATCATTGTAAGTCCTTAATGTTGAGTTCCTTACTACATGCTGACAAGTCATCCAAGTAAACTCGTCCATAAACTTGAGAATCTTCTTCTCATGAGTGTCACCTCTTGTGGCACAAAGTTTTCAAGACGAATGAACTCTTCCTCATACTCGGAAAATATCTTCCCCTCATTTTAGAGATCCATAAATATCTTCCTCACCTCTATGTGAATTGATGATGAGAAGAAATTTCGATCAAAGTGCACCAGAAATCCTGATTAGCCATCGTGTCTTTCCTCTCCGATGTGGTAACTGACTCCCACCATTAAATATTTTCCTCGACTAGCTTAAACGTAGTTAGTACCTAGTTTTGAGTTTCAATGCACTCAACTATATATAAATGACTCTAGATGTCCTTATTCCATTGGCTAGGTGCTACTACATCCGCACTACCTTTAAACTCGGACGGATGGATCTTTTGAAAGGATTCCCTAATTCAAACCCATACTCACCGATGATACGAGAAATCGTCCACTAGTCATTCTCACACCACCAAATCAATTATAAAGTTCATAATAAGCAAATAGAACAAGTAAAGAGAGATAAAAGACCAGATATAGAGTGGTTCGGCTATAAAAATGAGTCTACATCCACTTTGGTGCCACACTCTCATTATATATGTTGTTTGGTACATAGTTATTAGGCCTAAAAAGGCATAGAAGCATGAGAATATAAGAGAATACATGAATATGATGATTTTGGTGTCTCCGAGGTGTCGGATGTGATGCTAGAGAGAAGCCCCCAAGCTATGCTGAGCTATATTGATAGAATAGTCGGCTCTGAGCTAGGTGTTAGTGTAAGAAATGAACTCGGATCCCTTAAGTCGAGGCGTTGGCCTCTATTTATAGGTGATGTTGTATTGCTATTGGATGAAATGGGGTGCATCCAGTTAATATGATAAGATTGGGGCCGTACCCTATAGCAAGTAGGGGTCGTACCCTGGAGCGAGCAGGGCCACGCCCTGTAACAAGTATGGTCACGCCCCGTAGCATGTAATGGTTCGTATCCTGTATACATGAGGGGTTGCGGCAGTAGGCCAGTGAGGCATATAATTAGTAAGTCCAATGCCTGTGAGTGGTAGGCCAAGGTGTAAAGGCTTCGGCACATTCCCTTTTTACTTCATCCACGACTGGGTACTATATTTGTCATATCAATAAGCCCCCAATCCGTAGTGCCAAGAGATTGCGATTGGATCTGCGACTGAGTAATCAAGTCTTCTTGAGATTCGGCGGCATATCAAAGGTGACGCTTCATCTTCTCGTGGATTCTTATATAAATGGCAACTAGTCGTGGCCTTCATTATGTTTTCCAACTCTTAAGAGCAAATCAAAAGAAAAGCTCTTTTCATTTCTCCTCTTGATTTTTTCAGCAACCTTCCAAGGCAGTGTGTGGTGGATCTGAGGCTGAGTAATGAAGTTTGGGGCTGAGCAACCAATTTTCATCCTTTTCTAGGGAATTTTTTCAATCAAAAACCTCTTTAATGCCTTTTTCAATTCACAATTCATCCTTATGAATTTCTGAATTTCTGCCTTTTTGAATCCCCTAATCTTGAATTATAATTTTTCATATTTGTTGAAATCACCATGAATTGCACTTACTTGAATGTGTTTTATTGAATTGCAATCAACAACTGATATTATAATCGTGTTTACAGCTTTCTAAACTTGTATTTCTACGACGTTCATATTGTAATTGAATGATTCTTCGTATGAATTTGTTTCTGCCAATTTCCCAACTAATCGAACCATTTGAATTCATGTAGTTTTTTGTATTTGAACTAGGTAACCGACCTTGTACTGAATCAATATTCAATGTTAACCCAATAAATGAATTTTGTTGGTTTGGGTTAGACTTTAGGGTTTATGAACTCCCATTATGTTCTTGACGTTCTTGAGAAAACTCTTCAAATTCTAGGGCTTCAATCACCAAATTTAATCGATATTAAATACTAATGTTTGATTATATGGTCACGACTTGATGGATATCTGGCTGCGGCATAATCCCTTGGAAAATTTTAGGGTGGTCTTAGGTAAATGTCTGCAGCCCTTAAATATTGGACTGTTTAAATAATTGGTTGCGGCATGTACATATATAGATGCAGCAAAATATATAGATGCGACATGTAAGTATTCCCTTAACTTTTAAGGTTATTAGGTTGGTGTCCGTAGAATTTAACCCATAGTCCAATGACTATGGCATGTACGAATATACCACCTCCTTCCCCAAAATAATAATCCGGACGGAAGTTAACCTTTAGGACTTGAGCCCAACACTTGGTGTAGTTGGCCAATTTATGCTTAACATTTCAACTTTAGCCTTCAAATTTTAAATATCATTATTCTTGCCACGGCCTCTAAGAGTCCTGTATTACCATATTGGCTTCGACCTCTAACTGCGGACCCTTTCTTGTTTAAGGTATTACGGCAGTCATATGAGTTTTTATCCTGACGAATTTATTAAAACTTTTGAAACACACACTTTGGAGTTTCTCCTCCTGAGCTTCCTTAAGTGCATCCTTTGAGGACTATAGGGATGTGCCAATTGAGAAATTGCCCAAATTGTGTAGTTCGATATTCAGACTTAGATTTCACGATCGGGGAGGAAGAGGCTAATTCAAGTAATCAACCAATGGATATAGATGTCGCGGTAGAGGGCACATATGAGGTTAGGGACGCACCTGCTGGCACATCTAGGAGGACTAAGAGACCACTTACTGCACTTAGTTTTCGCAACACTATGATCCAAAAGTGGGTTGATCAGGTGTCTCAAGCCTTTCAATTTCCTGAGAATTTGATGTGCTCAGCACCCACCGCAGAACAAAGGCCATGCACGGCACTTACTGAAAATGGGGTCTGCTTCCCCCTCCACGCTTTCATTTATGGGCTGCGACTACCTGTCCCTGTTCCAAGTAGAAGAATTTTCAAAACAATGAGGTTAGCCCCATCCCAATTGTATCCCAATGAGTGGAAGGCAATTCTTGCAGCTATTGTACTGTGGAAGAAGAAATTCAAGAGAGCCATTACTCCTGCGGAGTTTTTCTACTTCTACCGCCCAAAGAAAAATCCGTAAAAATTACGGGGTACTATTACTTTTCTGTCCGTGACAGAGACGAAACCCTTTATTCTGGGAGGCCTACCAGTGTAAAGAACTAGAAGGGAAAATATTTTTTCATTTTTATAGAAGGGTGGGACATCCACCCGCAAGAGACTGAGAGAGAGAGAGAGAGCCTTTAGGATGTCGCGGCAGTGGGGATGTCCCTTTAAGGTTGGTAAATATTTTTGAATTATATCCACATCCTCTCCTTACAGTTGCATTTCATTCTCCATATTTTTATTTTGTAATAACCTTTGCATTTTTCTGCAGTTCTTGACAATTTGCAGCTGAGTGGGCGACAAGAGAAGAGGGTTAGTGAGGCCGCGATAGTTCCTGGTGATAAGAAGAAGTTTATCACTCTTGTAACCTATGCTTCAATCTACAAGGGAGGCTTCTTTCCCAACAAATCTATTCCCAAAGAGATGGGTGCTGAAGGTAATACTATTTTCTTTGGTTTTTGATTTCGCGACAATTGCTTCAAACTTAGATATTAACCTTGCTTTATTTCTTCTCAGGTGAGGAGATTGATAGATATCTCTTAGTAGCTCAGCTTGCTGAGATGGATAAAGTTGTTGTGAATAACATGGCCAGGAAAAGAAAAAGGAAAAGGACAAAGTCCAAAGCTCCAGCCACAGTCACTTCTAGTGACCAAGTTGAGCCTGCCGCACCCACTATGTAGTCTGCAGATCAAAATAATCCTACCGTTCCCTCTGACAAGCTCGAGGGTCAAATAACTCATGTCGCACCTATCACTCAGGTTGAGGAAGTAGCTCCTCATGAGAGGCCTGAGGGTAATTTTGACGATGAAATTGGAGCTCACTTAGACGCGGTAGGGTTAATGCCATCTCTCTCTGACCAAGGTGGCCACGAAAATTCACCTGTTCATGTGACAAATTCTCCTATCCCTCCATCAATAATTGCTATCAATGAAAATCTGGCACCTCCACAAGGCAGCCGTATGTGTCCACAACTGCGCAAGCCAGATCCTCAGTCTTCTTGGGACCCAACCGCCCGTGCTATCCACATAATAAAAAAGTCGATTGATGGAGCCAACCTATATCAGTTGGTGGATGAAGACCATGATAACGTGAAGTCTTATGCCCTCTATAGTCTTCTGAGAGTGAGTAATTCCATCTTTCCAATAATTTTTCTTTATGGCTTCAGTTTTATTATCTAATATTCGATACATTTATAGGCTGCAGAAGATGTGATGACTCAGAAACTCAAGTATGAGGATCTATATAGGCCTAAGGAGGCCACGGACAAAGTTCACAATGATGATTTAGTGAAGTCAAGGGATGACTCCTTTGAAGATGGAAATAAGTCTTTTGTTGCGGCCCTTGAGTTATGTAAGATAAATGAAGATGCCACTATTAAGGCTACGAAGCAATCGAAGCGGGATGTTGAGGAGAATTTTAAGCAAGCCGCGAACTCTCTCAAGGCCTCCCAAGCTCAGGTTATTGAGGTTGTCCATGCTGCAGAACTTTCAAGAAGCAAGTTTGACCTTCTTTAAACGAAGTTTGAAGAATTAGAGACTAAGGTTGCTAATGATGCTGAGGCCCATTCCGCGACCATTAAGAAAATGGAGGAATACCATGCCACAGCTATTAAGAAAAATGATGAAGTCCATGCTGAGGCTATCCAATTGGCCATTGGCCATACAGTGGAATCCTTTAAAGGCTCCAAAGATTTCTTCATTATAAACAATAAAACCTACCTCCACGGCTTCCAGGAACTGAGACATAGGGTCATCAAAAATTCGTCGGAGTCCAAAGAGCAGATCATGTCTTGGGAATTGGGTGATGCTGAGCATGACCAATGTGTGGCTGAGATTAGGGTTGCCGCAGAAGAAAGAGCCAGAAAGATGGCTGAACAGGATGCGAAAGGTGACCTTATTGAGACCACGGTGGCTAATGATGAAGTTAAGGAAGAGGATGAAATGACATCCTAAGTCATATTTTCTCTTCTTTTTCTTGTGTTGTGATGTATTTCTTATGAACACTTTTACTCTCTAAACTGTTGATTCATTTGGGTTGCGACCCTCTTAACTTGTAAACTTGATTTTGAATGGTTGCGGCCTTTGTCTGTAAATAATATTTTTCCAATAATCCTCCTTTAGTAATCCTCAGAGCACATCGCTAAAAATTCATGAGGATACAATAATCCTCAAAGCACATCTCTAAAAATTCATATGATCAGTTCACCTTTAGTAACCTTACGGGGTTGAGTGTTTTCTGATGCTGCTGTGTTAACATTGTTGTGTATGATGCAAGCTCTTATATCATTGAGTTATGATTTCCTTTTGATTGGTTCATCACCTCTACCCGCATCTCCACCTGCGATGAAGTTGCATTCGAAAGAGATCATATTAAGTTCTTTTATAATCTCTTCAGGTCATTATGGGTGATTGGGATCCTCCTTATTCTTATTTTCTCAAGCTCTTTTTTGGTCTTTGTTCCTAGCACAAGGTGATCTTGATATTCTCCTATTCTTCTAGTCTTCATGGACTTGTGTTTCTCTTCCATTCTTCTCCACATATTGATTGAGTTTCCATCTTCTGATAAGGGCCTCAATTTTATTTTTCAAGGATAAGTAACATGGTCTCATGCCCCTGATCTTTTTTGAATTTACAAAAATTTGTTCTTATCTCTTCTTCCCCCAGGAAATCTCAATTTTTATTGCCACTTTAGCTCATCGTCCCCGTGTAAACTGTTGTCAAACACTTTCTTCCTTAGCCTAAAACAGTTCTCTGATCTAAAATTCAAGGCATTCAACCATACTCGATTTTTTTACATATGGACTCTATTTTTACGGGCATTCCTGCAATAATGGATTAATAGCCAAAAAGTAGTAGGGAGAAGGAATATGCAACACCTCCCACCCCTATTAGAAAAGGGGATCTAGCTTGATTCGCGCGTAACTTGGTTAAAATCCTAGAAGATATACAAAAAAATATAGCGCATCTCACTTAAAGTATACTAACCTCCCAAAGACGACCGGAGTAATTTTTAATTACTCCATCCTTATAAAAAGGTTTAGGTAAATGAAGGGAATAACCTCTATTTTTGTCTACCGAGATAGGAGGCAAGAGAGATGAGGCAAAGCTTTAGAAAATCAAAAGGCTAAATCTGGGAGTTGAGATGAGCAGTTCTATTCGGTCGAGTTGGTCTGAATATGAAGAATCCTTTTACGAGCCAAGTAAAACCTCCACTATGAAGACTATTGATAACGATGATGTGTGCCTGTAAAAATTATACTTTTAATTTTTATGAAACTTTACGGTTTCTTCACACCAACATTCTATTTTTTTTATAAATTTCAATTATTCTTTTTTAGATTTGCTTTATTTTTAGCTTAAGATTGATTGTTATGTTTTTCTGTAATAATGTTACAATTAGGGATGTTAGGAGTATATTAACATGTAAAAAAATGATGTTCTTTAATTTTTAGTGGTTGGTTGGATTAATTTTGTTGTGACAATTGTAATTAATTTATGTATGTTGTGACTAGTTTTAGTGAATTTTAATGTGAATGTACTATAATATTATAGTGAAAAATTGTGTCTTACGTATTAATTTTATTCTATTATATTATGTTATTCACATAAATCTAGGTTATCCTTTAAAATGAGAATGCTTAATTAATTTATTTTAAACATTCATATGTCAAAAGAATATGCCATCTCACTTTGTTGGACATTACAATAGGGAAATTCTATGTAATTATCTAGTTAATGTTAGTTTTAGTGATCTTGGTTGAAAACATGATTCATCTATCGAGTTCATTTAATTTATTTTATATTACTAATTATTATGTATTGTGTGGTTCGATGATTATGAATTTTGTTAATTGGCATGGTAATCACATTTTACTACGAATAATTATACCCTTAATAGTACACTTCAATAAATGGGAATAAACAAGCCATGGATGTATATGCATTGAATATCCCATGACCATTCATAAGGGGTATGTATTTCTCTCCGGGCATTGAATGTATCTAAATAGCATGCTAAAACTCTAAATGTTGGAAAAAATATATATCCTTAAGAGGATAATGTACTTGATTTGTGTTAAGTTCTTACCTCATTTTGGTCATGTCCTTGATGCCCATGTTATTTTAATGGATATTTGAAAAGTAAGCTATTGTTTCCATAATAATTTTTATTTTTCTTGATGTTTAAGTTACAACAACACTGAATTGGTATGAATAAGAGGTATTATTATTATTATTATTATTATTATTATTATTATTATTATTATTATTATTATTATTATTATTATTATTATTATTATTATTATTATTATTATTATTATTTTTGCATTTGATTTGTAGTGGTGATAGGAGTTTAACGGTGAGCCAATTGAAAATTCGGATTGATTTGTAGTGGTGATAAGAGTTTGAGGGGAGCCAACTGAAAATTCGGATTTTCAGAAGTGACCATGCCCTCATCGAACAACCAGTTGCCTAAATCAACCTATATTCATTTGTTTTTGGGGTGAAAATGAGATTATGGGGCGGATAACATAATATTGAAAACAAAAGACTTTGATAGTTACACAAGCACCTTATGAGGTAGTAAACTAATTTGTGTGAATTGATCGGGTTTTATTCGGACACCCGTTTTAGTAAATTGAATACTATATGCTCATGTTAGGATTATAAATAGTCTTTAAGGGCAAATATTGAGTGTCCTATACAAAGAGACATAGACACCCTAAAAGATACAAAATAAACTTTTAAGAGGTGACCGTGTCCTCATCGAAAACTTGATTTTATATATTCACCACTACACTCATGCTTTAAGGTTGAAATGGGATAATGAGACGAAAAACTGAAAACAAAAGTAATGAGTCCTAGAAAGCCGCAAGAGTATACTAGTGATATTGGTGATTATAAAGTGTAAGGACAAATTTCCAATCGAGTCATTTATAATATTGGCCACATTCCATTGGACAAATCTCGTTTGGGTCTTTTCGTATCAAGCTGCATAATCAAGCTTCATACAACCTACGAAAATCGGCTTTCAAAGTTCAAGCTACATAAATTTGCATCTCTATTCCATTCTACTAAAAAGGTATATGACAAAAATCATTTTTATGTGTTGGAGTAATTTTCATAAGAATTAATTTTCATAAAAACAATTTTAAAAATTAATTTTAACCCTTTTTAAAGGAAAAAGGAAATCTTGTTCGAAGTTTCTCTAGGTCGTTCGAACGACCTGGATGTAACGACCTAGCCCAACCTGCACTGGTATATCGTTAGAAGTTCATTAGAAATGTCGTTCGAATGAGATTTCTAATGACTTATCTAACTTATATACTGGACTATCGTTAGATAACTCGTTCGAACGAAAGGTCGTTCGAACGAGAACCGTCAGTTTTTAAATTTTCTTAAACTGTTTTCCTGCAGTTATTTTAAAGAACTGTTATGGTCCACTACTTTCCAGTTTTAATATATAGAAGAAAATCAGTTCTTTACGACAAGGAAGTTTTACATATTCTTGAGAGCAAAATTTCACATCTTCCCTTTTTTGATAAAAACAAATTTCTCCAACACAATTCAATTTTTGAACCAAAACCCCATGCCATCAACCTGAAATTCAACAAGCACACTTGCAATGGATTTCTACATTCAAGATTATTAGAGACGGTAGTTCGGGCTTCGATGGATACCACGACACGTGGAGTGGCGAGCAACGCGTTGGAGCTTCGCGTACTACAAATTCGGAGGTAGAAGAAAGCATCAGCATGTCTTGATTGAGTCAAAGTCTGTAAGTCTTTTGAGTCCTTTGTAAAACCTATTTGTAGGGGATTTGTCTAGGCCCAGTCGACCGAGGTTTTTCCCATTTAGGTTTTCCTCGTATATTAGTGTGTTGTGGTTGTGATTTTCGCACTTTACTTTATTAAATCACCTAGATGTATTCATAGGATAAAAAGGATAAAATTGGCTAATTTTATTTCTCTTAATCAAGTTATCAATCCCATCACTTCAATTGTTAATTGCTCATGCAAACCTTCAAATTTGCTAAGGAATTAAAATTGGACTATTTCTCTAATTAGCAAATTTTTAATAGTGTTGTGTGTGTGTGTGTATTCTACGAAATAACCTCAGTTCATATAACCGTACAACTTCATAAAGTATACTAGTGATGTTGGTGATTGGAAAGAGGAAAGAGTATACTAGTGATCTTGGAAAACTGAATTAATGTTGATAATTATAAAGTCCATTAGTTTATCGTGTTGTTTCCTAAACTTGACCACACATTTCACCAGAGATGATCTCACCTTCATTTCCTTGTGGGTTAAAGGGATCTTTGTTCCCTAAAGAGAAAAATTAAATTTAGTTATCCGATGATGAAATGATTATCTTATCAGTTGTTACTAAATATCTCAAATTGAAATAGCATTTGGAATCGTATGGAGCTATGGAATTGGTGCCATGTATTGTTCCTAGTACAGAAGTTTAACGCTTAATCATTTCAGATATCATGCTCATAAAGTTGGTTACAGGAGCATTATGCCCTTAATACATTCTCATAAAATTATAAACAAGAGCGGTAAGCCCTTGGACAATTGCAATCCAATCGTATATTTGCTTTACTTTTCCTATAGTTGCAAGCTCAATGTCTATGTAGGTAGCTTTGAATTCATATATTCTAGAAATTTTTAGTCTAGGTAGGTTTCTTCACAGTTCTTTGCCTTGGTGATATACCTCATTCGACTTTAACTGAGGGAATTTATATTTTGGATGAAAAATTTCAAGTCCAGTAATTTTACATAAGCTCTCCAATTTCTACTTCTACTTTTTACATAAACTTTCCAATTTATGGTGCAATAATTTTCACCATTGTAAAAATTGTGACTTGTTATCTTTATTTCTCTCTATAAAGTAAGTATGACACCATGAATTGAAATTGGAAAACACATTACTGTATGGTATCCTATCTCCTCGGATGAAGATTCATGATTTTAGGTATTCGAAGGTAGAGAGAGAGTTTATTGTTCTTAGTTTTACTTCCTTATAATTTCATTCTTTTGCTCTTATATGGTAATGCATATTTTTTATGCAGTTCTAACACCCCCGTAGGTTTTTTTTCTGAAATTAATTTACACATTCAATAGCCATTTTTCTAGGATCCCTCCCTAGCGAGCGGGATGTCATTCCTTTAGAGAGAATGCGATCGGGATATTTCAGTGCTTTTAATTTTAAATTTTTGAAGAGACTTTCTTAAAGAGAAACTTCTTTTCGTAACTGCTTTAGAAGATATATCAAATTTAGTGGCATACGACTGAGTGAATAGGTGGTGGTTGAGAGAATTTATATTCTACATTGAATGATCTAATTATGGTTTGAAGAAACCATAGTGATATCCTTAATAATACAAAACTTCTCATCACATGAAAGTTCTTATGTACATTTTAATTTGTTATGAAATATGTTTAGTGGCATATAGGTACAAGCAGATGGAGGCACGTTTCACTCCTCATCTAGAGACTAGAAGTCCAGATGAAGTTGTGGGCGGAGAATTGAAGCCATTTCTAAATATATTCAGCGATGTTCCTTCAAGAATAACTACTGAATCCGTTTCTAGTGTCTTTGTTGAGTCATACCAGGAGGGCGTTAAATTATGGCAGAATCATTTAAAAGCTTATAAGATGGTCAACAAGATCATTGATTCTGGTAGATATCGCAATATCATGGATATGAATGTTGGCGTAGGAAGTTTTATTGTAGTGCTCGAGTCTCCCAAGTCATGGATTATGAATGTGATTCTAGCTATTGCTGAGAAAGACACTTTAGATGTTATCTACGAGAGATGCTTGATAGGAATATATCATGATTGGTAACTTTCTATAACATTTTTAGTATGCTTGGTCATTGATATATTTGGATCGTCTTTTATCTATTCCTGGAGCATCAATTACTCAAAATGGATTTGCTTTCATTTTCACATGCACATGCACATGCACATGCACATGCACATACACAAGCACACGCACACGCACACGCGCGCGCATGTGTGTGTGTGTGTGTGTGTGTGTGTGTGTGTTTTAGGGATTGGAGATTAGGGATATAAATTACATTATAACTATTATTTTGTATTATTTTGGGGAATTACATCAATCTTCTATTTAGGGTAGGAGTTACCCTTAGAGAAGGTAGGTGATGCTCTCTTACTCTTTTGACCCTTAATTATAGAAACATGATTCAAGACATAACCTTGTACATATATGTAAATGGTTAATACTTCGTAATGTACCTGTGTTCAGTCGGTGGTGCTTTTTAATGCGTCAGTGCAAAAGTCGAAGTTAGAGTTGTAGATTATAGGATGATAACATATTTTACTGAAGTTTATCATTCTCAATCTTGGTTCTTCTTCACCGTACAGTAGTGTATCGAGAGGGTTACTTGTTTGGATTTTGATTGCGAGACATCCCACGCACAAAATTGGCAAAAATCGGGAGTTGAGGGAAGTCGAATACTGAGAACTTTATTTCTTTGCATGTACGTATATGGTGGTATATTTGGTGTATGGATATGCTTGGTATGAATGGTTCAAATTAGATGTATATGTGCCATCCATCTTTGTTAATATTACGTGTGTGTACATAAAGTGTGAAATATATGCACACCCCAGTAATTTTATGATAGGCATGGGTGGGCCTTTTCTATTATCTTGGGACATGGGTATGGAATAATTGGGTGTAAAACTTGATTTAATAACGTAGATAAAGACATAAGGTTGGGCTTTAGCGAAATCCGAGGAAGGAATTCTGTTATAAGGGGAGGAGAATGTAATATCCCATTTTAGTAAATTGAATACTATATTCTCGTGTTAGGATTAGAAATGGTCTTCAGGGGCAAAGATTGAAAACAACAATGGAGTGTCCTATACAAAGACACATAGGCACCCTAAAAGATACAAAATAAAATTTTAGGAGGTGACCATGTCCTCATCGGAAACGTGATTTTATATATTCACTAGTACACTCATGCTTTAAGGTTGAAATGGGATAATGAGACAAAAAACATAAAACAAAAGTAATGAGCATTGGAAAGTCGTAAGAGTATACTAGTGATATTGGTGATTATAAAGTGTAAGGACAAATTTCCAATCGAGTCATTTATAGTATTGGCTACATTCCTTTGGACAAAACTCGTTTGGATCTTTTCTTATCAAGCTGCATAATCAAGCTTCATACAACATTAGAAAATCGGGCTTTCAAAGTTCAAGCTACATCAATTTGCATCTCGATTCCATTCTACTAAAAAGGTATATGACAAAAATCATTTTTATGTGTTGGAGTAATTTTCATAAGAATTAATTTTCATAAAAACAATTTTAGAAATTAATTTTAACCCTTTTTAAAGGAAAAAAAAAATCTTGTTCGAAGTTTATCTAGGTCGTTCGAACGACCTGGATATAACGCCCTAGCCCAGCCTGCACTTGTATATCGTTAGAAGTTCATTAGAAATGTCGTTCGAATGATATTTCTAATGACTTGTCTAACATATATACTGGACTGTCGTTAGATAACTCGTTCGAATGAAAGGTCGTTCGAATGAGATCTGTTAGTTTTGAAATTTTCTTAAACTATTTTCCTGTTGTTATTTTAAATAACTGTTATGGTCCACTACTTTCCAGTTTTAATATATGGACGAAAATCAGTTCTTTACGACAAGGAAGTTTTACATATTCTTGAGAGTAAAAATTTCACATCTTCCCTTTTTTGATAAAAACAAATTTCTCCAACACAATTCAATTTTTGAACCAAAACTCCATGCCATCAACCTGAAATTCAACAAGAACACTTGCGGTGGATTTATGCATTCAAGCTTATTAGAGATGGTAGTTTGGGCTTCGGTGGATACTGCAACACGAGGAGTGTCGAGCAACGCGTTCGAGCTTCGCGTACTACAAATTCGGAGGTAGAGGACAACATCAGCATGTCTTGATTGAGTCAAAGTCTGTAAGTCTTTTGAGTCCTTTGTAAAACCTATTTGTAGTGGATTTGTCTAGGCCCAGCCGTTCGAGGTTTTTCCCATTTGGGTTTTCCTCATACATCGATGTGTTATGGCTGTGATTTTTGCACTTTACTTTATTAAATCACCTAGATGTATGCATAGGATAAAAAGGATAAAATTGCCTAATTTTATATCTATTAATCAAGTTATCAATCCCATCACTTTAATTGTTAATTCCTTATGCTAACCTTCAAATTTGCTAAGGAATTAAAATTGGACTATTTCTCTACTTGGAAAATTTTTAATAGTGTTGTGTGTGTGTGCATTCTACGAAATAACCTAAGTTCATATAATTGTACAACTTCAAATTGGTATCAGAGCAAGTCTCTAAAAGTTATTTAGATGAAACCTCGAGGTTATATGGAAAGTTTTTCATCGAATAGACCACCTATGTTTTATGGAACTAATTACACCTATTGGAAAGCACATATGAAATCTGCCCTTAAATCAATTAATGAACGTGTTTGGGTTGCTGTTGAAAGAGGATGGTCCCCTCCTACTATGATTGTTGATGATGAAACTATTTAAACACCTGTAGAATATTGGAGTGAGGAAGAATTGAAATGGTGCAACTTTAACTCTAAAGGTTTAAATGCCTTATTTAGTGTGGTGACTCCCGATGAATTTCGTCGTATAATGATGTGTGAGACATCAAAGAAAGCTTGGAATATTCTCCAACTTACTCATGAGGGAACAAGTGTAGTTAAAGATTTAAAATTTCAAAACTTAATAACTCAATTTGAAACCATCACCATGAAAGAAATTGAAACGTTTGATGAGTTTTATGATCTTATATCTGATATTGTTAATTTTTTCTTTAACTTAGGTGATAAAATACCTGAAGATCGTGTTGTTAAGAAAATTATTACATGTCTTCCTAAGTGATTCATTCCAAAAGTCACAGTTCTTAATTCATTAGGAAATCTAAATACTTTAAAACTTGAATAGCTTGTTGGTGATCTTCAAACATATGAATTAGATATGTTTCCTAAAGATAACAAAAGAAAAGATAAAGGTGTTGCCTTGAAAGTAAAGAAAGTAGAAGTGTCTGAATCTGATGAGTCTGGTATAGATCCTGATGATATAGCTCTATTTGCTAAAAAATTTAAAAAGTTTCTCAAGTTCAAAAAGCAAAACTCAAAATTTGAAAAACCAAAATTTGAGAACAACAAAACAAAGGTAATAGAAAATTCAATAATCAGGATCCTAAGAAGTTCAACAGAGACAAATTTAAAAAGGATTATTCGGAGAGATGCTTTGAGTGTGAGGGACGTGGTCATAGAGCATTTGAGTGACCTACTAAACTTAAGAGACAAGGTAAAGAAAAGGCAGTTTACAATGTTACTCTAAGCGACAGTGATAATGAGTTTGAAGACTCTAATGAATCTACCCCGTCTAAAAATAATTTCACTTCTTTTATAGAAAGTCATGCTAGTAATTCAAGTGAGTCACATCCTAATGTTGACAATTTTGAGCAAAATCTTGAGGTTTCTTCCACTCACTCTACTAATAGTTATGAAAAAGGAAGTGAAAGTGAAATAGATGAGAGTGAATTGCAGTCCTCCTATTATGAACTATACACTGAGTCTCTTCGCATTCAAAAAGTAAACAAAAGATTAGCCTTTAAAGTTTTGACTTTAGAAAAAGAGTTGAAAGGCCTGAAGGATAAGGAGGCTTTAGTTAGTCAACTCGAGGCAATTAAGATATCTCTTTCTGAAAATCTTATCTTGGTAGGTAAAGAAAATTGTGACTTAATTATCACCTTGGAAGGTGTCAACAAAGATCTTCATGAGTCTTTAAAGATTATAAAATCTCTTGAAGATAAAATTGTCCAACTTGAAAAAGATCTCGAGTCCTCTCGTGAAGTCAAAGTCACACTCGAAGATAATTTAGGAAGGATGGGAAAATTATTTCTAGGTCATGTTTTAGGATATAAGGAGAAAGGTTATCAAGAGAGAAAGGGTATAGGTTATGAAGAAGGAGAGTCATCTAAAGTCAAACTCGAACCCGTAGCTAAGTTTGTTACCAAATCAAATTCACTTAAACCTTATCTACCTAAAATAAGTACTCCTAAGCGATCTTCAAAAGCGAGCCCAAGACAACCCTATGTGTGCATTTATTGTCACAAATGGCGTCATCTTAAATATTTTTGTTACAAGCTTGGGAAGAACTCTTATTTCACAACTCCTAAGAAACATTATAGCTCCTTAGCTAGTCTTAAGAGATAAGTTGAGTATCTAGTTAATACTTCTAAAGGTCTAATGGAAGAATTTCTAAGGTTTTCTAAAGTCCAAGGAAATAATTCCAATCATAACACTAGAGCCAATAAAAGAAAGAATACAACTCAAGCTTGGGTTAAGAAAGATCATACCAATAAAACTTTTGTTGCTCATATTGCATTTAAGGCTCAAAATACCTCCCAATGGTACTTTGATAGTGGTTATTTGAGACATATGACCAGTGATAAATATTTATTTACCACTCTTGAAAACTATAAAGATGGTAAGGTCACCTTTGGGGATGGAAGCAAATATAGAATCATGGGTAGAGGATCTATTGAAATTTCCAAGTTTCCTAAACTTGAAAATGTCCTTTATATTGATGGTCTCAAGGGTAATTTGATAAATATTAGCCAATTATGTGATGAAAATCTTGATGTTAAGTTTAGTCAATCAAAGTGCACCGTATATGATCAATCGAGTGAGTATATCTTACAAGGTGTGAGAACTAGTGACAATTGCTATGGAATAGTTCCTAAATCCTCTTTGGTTTGTAATAGTGCAAAAGCATCGTCTGTCGATATTTGGCATCAAAGGTTATGTCATGTTAACTTAGAGATCTTGATCGATTAGTTAGAAAAGAGCTAGTTCGAGGTTTACCATCTCTAGGAAAACCAACCTCCACTATTTGCGGGCCTTCTCAATTAGGAAAGAAAACTAAGAATCCGCATAAAAGGTTAAACTCAATAACTACCTCTCGTGTCTTTGAATTGATACACATGGACCTTATGGGTCCCACTCGTACCGAGAGCATAGGAGGAAAGAGATATATATTAGTAATGGGGGATGATTTTTCTAGATACTCCATAGTAGGTTTTCAAAGAGAAAAATATGAGACCGTTGATTTTCTCACTCTTAAGTGTATAATTATTCAAAATCAACACGGTGTTACCATAAATTGTTTTAGGAGTGATAATGTAACCGAATTCAAGGAATCCGGTGTAAATGCCTTTTGTGATAAAATAGGAATTAAGCATGAATTCTCGGTCGTTCGAACTCCCCAACAAAATGGTATAGTTGAAAGAAAAAATCAAACAATCCAAGAAATGGAAAGATCTATGCTCCTAGGAAGAAATATGCCTTTTAGGTTTTGGGCCGAAGCGGTTAACATCGCATGTCACACCGTAAATAGGGTTTATTTACATCCTAATACTAACAAAACTCCATATGAATTGTGGACGGGCATAAAGCTTAATTTTGCCTGTTTTAGAGTTTTTAGTAGTCCTTATTATATACTTCGAGATAGAGAAGTTCTAGGTAAATTTGACTCAAGGAGTGATGAAGGTATTTTCCTAGGATATTCTCAAAACAATAGAGCTTTTAGAGTTTTCAAATTAAGTAGCTCTAAAGTCATGGAATCAATAAATGTTGTAATAAAAGACGATGCTCCGACTATATCTATTGAAAATGAGGAAGATTTGTCATGTGAGTGTGATGTTGTTTTCAATGTTGAAAATATTGAGTCTCACAATGACTTGGTTGTTCCCACTACTGAGAAAAAGGATCCTTCTCATTAGGTTCGTAAAAGTCATGACCCTTCAAAAATTATAGGATATCCCGAGGTAGGTGTCAACACTAGGGCTCAATTAGAAAAAATATTTACCTATTTGTGCTATACTTCTAAAATTGAACCGAAAAACTCTAAAGAAGCATTAAAAGATGAACATTGGATTAATTCCATGCAAGAAGAATTATTTCAATTTAAGAAAAATGATGTTTGGGAATTAGTCCCTAGGCCTTGTAATACTAATGTCATTGGTACCAAATGGATTTTTAAGAATAAAAAGGATGAAAATGGTGTCATTGTTTGTAACAAAGTTAGGTTGGTTTCCCAAGGATACACCCAAATAGAAGGTGTTAACTTTGAAGAGACTTTTGCTCCAGTTGTTAGGTTAGAATCGGTTCTCCTTTTACTAGCCATAGGATGTCACCTTAAATTTAAATTGTATCAAATGGATGTCAAAGTACCTTTTTAAATGGTATTCTTCAAAAAGAAGCATATGTTGAACAACCTAAAGGGTTTGAGGACCCGAAGCATCCTAATCATGTCTTCTTTATAAAGAAAGCGCTATATGGCTTGAAACAAGCACCCCGTGCTTGGTATGAAAGGCTCACTTCTTATCTCCTTTCTCGTGTCTTTTTGAGAGGGGGAGAAGATATGACTCTATTTATCCATCGTGATGAGAAATCTATTCTAGTTGCACAAGTGTATGTCGACGACATAGTGTTTGGTTCTACGTGCGATAAACATACAAAAAAATTCAAAAGAAATGCAAGATGAATTTGAGATGAGTATAGTAGGTTAACTTACTTTCTACGTAGGTCTTCAAGTTCGTCAACTCGAAAGTGGGATATTTTTGTCCCAAACTAAGTATGCTAAAGACCTTGCTAAGAAATTTAAACTAGAATCCACCAAGAATGCTCTTACTCCTATGTTATTCGATTAAACTTAGTAAGGACACCGAAGGAAATTATGTAGAGCACACTCTCTTTAGGAGTATGATAAGTAGTCTACTTTACCTAAACACTAGTCATTCGGATATTTCCTTTAGTGTATGAGTTTTTGCACGCTATTAAGCCGCCCCAAAAGAGTCTCATTTACTATCCATTAAACGTATTATCAAATATGTTAGTGGGACCCTACCTTTTGGGATTTGTTATTATTTCGACACAAATGATTGTCTATCGACATATTCGGACGCCGATTGGGCAGGAGATGTTGATGGATGCAAAAGTACATATGGCGGTTGTTCCTATTTTGGAAGTACACTTGTCTCATGGATGAGCAAGAAACAAAATTCAATTTCTTTTTCCACAGCGGAGGCCGAATACATAGCCGCCAGGAGTTGTTGCACTCAACTCATTTGGATGAAACAAATGTTGGAAGATTACGACATTTTTCAAGGCACTATAACTATCTATTGTAACAATACTAGTGCAATTCAAATTTCCCGCAATCCCGTTCAACATTTTAGAACCAAGAACATTAGGATCCATGAATATTTTTTTCGTGACTTGGTTGAAGAGAAAATCGTTTCTCTAAGATTCGTAAGTACTGATCAACAATTGTCTGATATCTTTACCAAACCTCTAGATGCCCTTAAGTTTGAAAACCTTAGGAAATCAATTGGGGTTTGCTCCATTTATTGAGATCGAAGCCGTCTATCTAGTTTAGGTTGTTTTTCATGTATATTTTTATACCTATGAACTGATTATTTTTGTAAATATTTTATTCAAAATTTCAAAAATATTTTTCTTTCTTATTTTCAAGGAAAACGGGAAAGGTTAGAACATATTTCACAAATTTTTGTCCATATGGTTTTGTGTTCGATGTGTTCGGATCACTATTTTATTTCATGTCCACGTGGCTTTCGATGAGTAGTTAAGTCGGACTTCGTTTCTCTTGTGCACAAAAAATGTTGGTTTATGATATGTATTTCTGTGATTGCCTCATATATTTGCCTTCTTGCACACGCTTTTCACGAAATATTGTGGATACCTTTTTCATATTGTACTCGTATGGTGAGATTTGTTATTGTGTTCTCAATCTTAGTCACATCTCTTATAAGCAATCAAAATTGTGCATGATCATCCATTGCCCAGATTTACACATAAAGTTATTATATTCATCCGGCTGTTTATTGTTTCTAGCAATGGACTTGGGCTATGAAAAATAAAAAAGTTTTTGTGTGAATAGCCTCCATTTGCATAACAGAATAAGTGCCTAAATTTTAAGCATTGAAAAATGATATATAATGCCAAGGCCAAAATTATTTAGCTTGATTGATTCTTCAAAAGAAATGTCTCAATCTGAAGTTGCTAATGGGAGATATAAGTTGAAAATTAATGGGGATGCACATTTATTCGATACATTGCTTTCTAATTGTGACAACATTGGCGAGAGAATAATCTATCTTGTATACGTGTTGCTTTAGTTTTTTAGTGTCCTGTGGTATTTATTTATTGTCACAAGGCTTATGTGAGTGCATATTGCGTCTATATATTGTTTGGCATTTCGCACTTGTGCGTTGTCTTGGGTAAAAGATCTCACTCGCATTATTTACACCCCTACATTCCCGCTCCCACGATTTGGATATGTCTTCACAACCTAGGACAATTAAAACTTTCATTTTGGCAACTTTCTGGCCTTCCCAATTCCCTCTTATATGTTATTTTCGTGCTTATTTTATTTTTCTTATATTTTTTAACTGTTGAATTTTGTCAGTAAAACTCGTTCAAATGATTTTTTGAACGAAAATTCCAATTTCCATTCTGGGACATCATTCGAATTGTCGTTCGAATGAAACTTTCGTTCGAACGAACTTCTAACGAGTTTTCTAACGAGGTTCATTAAATGTCTCTAGGACCTCGTTCGAAATAAGTCGTTCAAATGATTTTTCTCATTCGAACGACCTGGGTTTATTTTGGGCGGTTTCTCTTTCCAAAATTCTGCCGCTTCATTTTTTTCCCTCTCTCTCTCCTCGTTTCCCACGATTTCACCATTTCCCCACTTTTTGCAAATCTCTCCATCTCTCTTCTCCCATTTCCTCTTACTCTCTTCCCTCTACTCCCTTTCACCCACTTTCCCACTCCTCCCATACTCCATTTTTTTCCCTACGAATCTTCCCATCACCTCCATTAAACTTCATTCTTCCTCTTCCATCTCATCATTCTCAGGCTAGGGTTCTGAGTTTTGAGTTCTACCTCTTACATCTTCTAGGTATTTTTTTTTCTCTTCTCTTCTTTATTAGTGTGTGTAAATATATATATATATATATATATATATATATATATATATATA
This sequence comes from Sambucus nigra, assembly GCA_949130495.1. Lineage (NCBI taxonomy): Eukaryota > Viridiplantae > Streptophyta > Magnoliopsida > Dipsacales > Adoxaceae > Sambucus > Sambucus nigra. Next base: position 442,534,491 of record OX422218.1, on the reverse strand, counting down.
TATATATATATATATATATATATATGTGTGTGTGTGTGTGTGTGTGTATAATTTGGGGGGGGGGGGGGATATATAATATATCATATTTTTGTTTGTGTTGCCCTATTTAAGTTGAATTCCATGAACATTATCATTTTTCTTTAAATTAAAAAAAAATCTGATAATTTTGTGGAACTTCTCTTAATTTTTTATTTTTTTTGTTTTTGTTTTATATCTGAAAGAGGATGGGATTGTTACTGTTTGGTTTGTTGGTGTTATTTGGCGGTTTGGACGAATTTTGTTTGGGTAGGTCCTAGTTTAGCCCTTTTAGAATGGCACCTCGTAATCGTCGCACATGTCGCATTAGCGAATCTCCTGAGGAACGGTGTTCCTCCTCTTCTTCATCCTCATACGATGAAGGCAACAGTGTCAATGCGTCCATCCCTGATCATAAACTGCACTGGACGACTCTCCCAAGTCATACCCAATTCCATACACATGGATTTTCAACTAGGGCCATTGTCCGCAAAAAACTTGTTCATCTCACATCTCTAGCAGGCACCACCGTTCACTCCTGGATATCTAAATTAGGGTGGGACCCCTTGTTCTCCCTCACTGACACAATTTTTCCCGATCTTATTCGGAAATTTTATTTTTGGATGTCTATTCGGGAGGATCATATTTTCTCTCAAGTAAGAGGTCGGGAGATCATTGTCAGTCCTAACTCCATAGCTCGTCTCATCTCTTTACCCCGTGTCAATAATCCCTCCTACCCTTGGGCTCCCGCTTCTCATCCTGAGCCCACTCTGATTATGAGCACCGTGTGTAGGATTCTCCAACCTGGCACTATTATAATTTTCCATAAAAATTTACATCCTAATTTTATGGTTCTAAATTGGATTGTATGTGTTTGTCTCATTCCACGTACAAATTCCACTCAAATCACTAAAATGCACGTGGACCTCATGTTTTCCATTAGCATTAGGGCTGCCATCGACCTCCCTTCCTTCATTTATCTTGTGATTAAGTTTGTTAGAATCCTCCCCTCCGATCCCACTAGACAAGCACTCCCCTTTGCCGTTTTCATTACCCGCCATTGTCTTGCTGCCGGCTTCCCTCATCTTCCTACCGATGTCTCTGTGACCCGCTACCAATCCATTGATATGTCCTCTATTAGTAGATCCCATGGTCATTTAGCCCCCAATACCCCTCAACTCACTCCCTCTCAATCTGCATCTTCTCAATCCACCACTTCCTCCACTACTGCTCCTACTAGACCGGCACCCTCTCGTGCGACCCCTAGACCCACATCTTCTCATGCTCCCGCACCCCTTGAATCGGAGGATCTTAGGTTTTGGCGTTCACAGGTGGAGAAAATTCAAGAACACAAGCGCCAGGACAGGGCAATTTTGCAGGAGCTATTGATTTATATGCAGTAGGATAGGGAGGCTCAGGCTCTTCGAGAGGAATCTCAAGCACATCGGGATGAATCTCAAGCGCGTCGTGATTCTATGCTACTTGAGATCCTTGAGGAGATTCATCGCATTGAGATACGCTGTGGTTCTAGCTCATCCGGTACTGGGTCCTTTCCAGATGACTCACCTGATGACGCTCTAGATCCTTGATTTCATTATGTTTTAGTCCATTTCATCTTTGTACTTATGAGGAAGAGAGGAATGATCAAGGGTGAAAAGCAGCGTCGCGTCAATACGCTAATCGTTGTTTTGGTTTCACTGCCTCAATAAAAACAAACCTAAGTTACAACTACACTTGCGATACAAGTATAACGGTAAGTCGAGTATCGAATCCACAAAGAATGTTTGATAGATCGTAACGAATTATTAATTCAAGAATACAAGTGTAAAAGGGTGATGTGTAAATGTAAATAAAAGAAAAGAAAAGTTAAGTCTAAATAAAGTAAAAGAGAGGATCGGGATATCATCCAACCATACGGATCGAAATAACTACTAATCAAGATTTCGGCTCGAAAGAAATTTAATCGAGCATTAACAATTAATCATAAACTTCACACAATAAGGAATTTAAGCCAAAGTTGCGTGAATAAATAATTAACAGAAAATGGTCGCACGCGGATTAAATTCGGATTATCGCTATAAACACTAACTTTTCATGACAAAGAAAGTTAAACACGTAATAATCCAACTTTAATTATCGCGGGTTCAATTAAATGCAATTTTGCACAAAACCTCATTCTCAAAGCTCGGAGCCCGAAAATGGCGGAACGAAATCCCGACCCTATTATCTAGGCGCAATACATGAATTAAACTAAATTATATTAATTAAACTAGGAAAGCAAGAATTAAAGCAAGCAAACTAATTAACAAAGCATGAAACTAATTTACAAAGCAAAGAAAAATGAAGAAGAAAGTTATATTAATGGTAAATGAGATGGAAAGTTCAATCTTACAAAACCAATTGGTTGTCACCCTAAGAAGAAAAGAAAATTAGCTCTCCAAACCAAACCCTAACCTAAAATGTATTCTAAAACTAAGTATCTTTGATATTATAACAAAATTAGCTTATATAGTAAGTTGGAATAAAAGAAAAGAAGGCAAAATATCTGCGGAAAATAAGGGATCGATCGATCGACCCCTTTGGTCGATCGACCGATCATTGAAATCATGGAAAATATCTAAAGGATCAATCGATCGATCCTTTTGATCGATCGATCGATCAAGTAGGGGTCAGCCAAGCATCACACTGCATTGCAGTTTCTTCTTCTTTTCTCCTTCTTTTGGTTTCAATGTCATTCCTTCCACCAAAAATGTCGTAACTTCTTCGTTATGAATCAGATTCGTACACCGTTCACGGCCACACAAAGATAGCAAGGAGGGATACAACTTTTATGAGATGTCAGGCCAGGTGCCCAAACTGTGAAATGAGTAAATTGCCCTTGAACGTGCGAATGTGTACGGAACTTGAGTGGAATACGTCCGAACTCCATTCTTAGTACCTAAATACCTACAAAAGCCCAATTATACCTCATATAGCATGTTAACAATATAAATCGAGGTTGTCTGGTTAACGGGCTTAAATATAGAGATTAAGGCACCCGAGGGGGCTAAAATGCGTAAGTTCGAGAGATGAAATACGTAATATTTGCGTATTATCAAGGAACACCTTTATTTACTTTTGCTCACTTGTAACTATTTCTATGGTTTGTCTACATTCTCCTTGTTGATGTATGGATATTTTTTTATTAATGTTATTTCTCTCCTGTTTATTCTATTGTTGAATCTATGGATCTTGGATTGTGTTTCATATTATTACTTTTATTCCTCGTATCCTTTTCTCTAACCATGCAGGCTATGTATATCCCTTTGTATTTTTCAAAAAAAAATGAGCGAAACATTGATAGGGGCAGTTCATAATTTAGGGGGAGTTAATTATCATTTAACATATGTCATACTCTCGATTAATTAACTTGATTTATATTCTCTATTAATTAACATTTAAATTATATTCTCTATTTCCCCATGCGTTTTATGTATTTGATGTTTCATGTGTGTAGGATATATCGCCTACTTTTCTGTAATACACCGTCAGTCGAGTTATTTAGTCTGTCTTTTTATTTGGGATTTGGGGACGGGCTTTAGAATCGGCTCGACGGATGGCTTAGAAAATTCAGTCTTTTTGTTTATTTTTCTAAATTTTGTTTTATCCCGGAATAGCCAAAGGGGGAGATTAGTAAGGAAAAATTTCCAATCGAGTCATTTATAGTATTGGCTACATTCCGTTGGACAAAACTCGTTTGGGTCTTTTCTTATCAAGCTGCATAATCAAGATTCATACAACCTTGGAGAATCGGGCTTTCAAAGTTCAAGCTAAATCAATTTGCATCTCAATTCCATTCTACTAAAAAGGTATATGACCAAAATCATTTTTATGTGTAGGAGTAATTTTCATAAGAATTAATTTTCATAAAAACAATTTTAGAAATTAATTTCAACCATTTTTAAAGGAAAAAGGAAATCTAGTTCGAAGTTTCTCCAGGTCATTCGAACGACCTGGATGTAATGACCTAGCCTATCTTGCACTGGTATATCGTCATAAGTTCATTAGAAATGTCATTCGAACGAACTCGTTCGAACGATATTTCTAACGACTAATCTAACTTTTATACTGGACTATCGTTAGATAACTCGTTCGAACGACCTCGTTCGAACAAGATCTGTCAGTTTTGAAATTTTTTTAAACTATTTTCCTACAATTATTTTAAATAACTGTTATGGTCCACTACTTTTTCAGTTTTAATACATGGACGGAAATCAGTTCTTTGCGACAAGGAAGTTTTATATATTCAAAGAAAAAAATTCACATCTTCCCTTTTTTGATAAAAATAAATTTCTCCAACACAATTCAATTTTTGAACTAGAACCCTATGCCATCAACCTGCAATTAAACAAGCACACTTTCGGTGGATTTCTGCATTCAAGCTAATTAGAGACGGTAGTTTGGGCTTCGATGGATACCACGACACGAGGAGTGTCGAGCAACGCGTTGAAGCTTTGCGTACTACAAATTCAGAGGTAGAGAACAGCATCAGCATGTCTTGATTGAGTCAAAGTTTGTAAGTCTTTTGAGTCCTTTGTAAAACCTATTTGTAGTGGATTTGTCTAGGCCCAGTCGTCCGAGGTTTTTCCCATTTAGGTTTTCCTCGTATATTAGTGTGTTGTGGTTGTGCTTTTCGTACTTTACTTTATTAAATCACCTAGATGTATTCATAGGATAAAAAGGATAAAATTGGCTAATTTTATATCTCTTAATCAAGTCTCTACTTAGCAAATTTTTAATAGTGTTGTGTGTGTGTGTATTCTAAGAAATAACCTCAGTTCATATAACCGTACAACTTCATAAAGTATACTAGTGATGTTGGTGATTGGAAATAGGAAAGAGTATACTAGTGATCTTGGAAAACCGAATTAATGTTGATAATTATAAACTCCATTAGTTTATCGTGTTGTTACCTAAACTTGACTACACATTTCACCAGAGATGATCTCACCTGCATTTCCTTGTGGGTTAAAGTGATCTTTCTTCCCTAAAGAGAAAAATTAAATTTAGTTATCCGATGATGAAATGATTATCTTATCAGTTGTTACTAAATATTCAAATTGAAATAGTGTTTGAAATCGTATGGAGTTATGGAATTGGTGCCCTGTATTGATCTTAGTACATAAGTTTAACACTTAATCATTTTAGATATCATGCTCATACAGTTGGTTACAGGAGCATTATGCCCTTAATACATTCTCACAAAATTATAAACAAGAGTAGTAAGCCCTCGGTCAATTTCAATCCAATCGTATATTTGCTTTACTTTTCCTATAGTTGCAAGCTCAATGTCTATGTAGGTAGCTTTGAATTCATATATTCTAGAAATTTTTAGTCTAGGTAGGTTTCTTCACAGTTCTTTGTCTTGGTGATCTACCTTATTCGACTTTAACTGAGGGAATTTATATTTTGGATGAAAGATTTCATGTCCAGTAATTTTACATAAGCTCTCCAATTTCTACTACTAATTTTTACATAAACTTTCTAATTTATGGTGCAATAATTTTCACCATTCTAAAAATTGTGACTTGTTATATTTATTTCTCTCTATAAAGTAAGTATGACACCATGACTTGAAATTGGAAAACACATTATTGTATGGTATCCTAGCTCCTCGGATGAAGATTCATGATTTTGGGTATTCGAACGTAGAGAGAGAGTTTATAGATCTTAATTTTACTTCCTTGTGATTTCATTATTTTGCTCTTATACGGTAATGCATATTTTTTGTGCAGTTCTAAGACGCCCATAGGTTATTTTTGTGAAATTAATGTACACATTCAATATCCTTTTTTTAGGATCCCTCCCTAGCGAGCGATGTGATTCCTTTAGAGAGAATGCGATCGGGATATTTCAGTTCATTTAATTTTAAATTTTTGAAGAGACTTTCTTAAAGAGAAACTTCTTTTCGTAACTGCTTCAGAAGATATATCAAATTTAGTGGCATACGGCTGAGTGAATAGGTGGTGGTTGAGAGCATTTATATTCTACATTGAATGATCTCATTACGGTTTGAAGAAACCATAGTGAAATCCTTAATAATACAAAACTTTTCATCTCCTGAAAGTTCTTATGTAAATTTTAATTTGTTATGAAATATGTTTAGTGGCATATATGTACAAGCCGATGGAGGCATATTTAACTCCTCATCTAGAGATTAGAAGTCCAGATGAAGTTGTGGGCGGGGAATTGAAGCCATTTCTAAATAGATTCAGCGATGTTCCTTCAAGAATAACTAGTGAATCCGTTTCTAGCGTCTTTGTTGAGTCAAACCAGGAGGGCATTAAATTATGGCAGAATCATTTGAAAGCTTATAAGATGGTCAACAAGATCATTGATTCTGGTAGGTATCGCAATATCATGGATATGAATGTTGGCGTAGGAAGTTTTATTGTAGTGATCGAGTCTCCCAAGTCGTGGGTTATGATTGTGATTCTAGCTATAGCTGAGAAAGACAATTTAGATGTTATCTACTAGAGATGCTTGATAGGAATATATCATGATTGGTAACTTTCTATAACATTTTTTGTATGCTTGATCATTGATCTATTTGGATCGTCTTTTATCTACTCCTGGAACATCAATTACTCAAAATGGATTTGCTTTCATTTTTACATGCACATGCAGATGCACATACACATGCACATGCACACGCGCGCGCGCGCACACACACACACATTCACACACACGCGCGCGCGCGCGTATGCATGTGTGTGTGTATTTTAGGGATTGGAGATTAAGGATATAAATTACATTATAACTATTGTTTTGTATTATTTTGGCGAATTACATCAATCTTCTATTTAGGGGAGGAGTTACCCTTAGAGAATGTAGGTGATGCTCTCTTACTCTTTTGAGCCTTAATTATAGAAACATGATTCAAGGCATAACCTTGTACATATATGTAAATGGTTAATACTTCATAATGTACATTTGTTCAGCCGGTGGCGCTTTTTAATGCGTCAGTGCAGTACTAGAAGTTAGAGTTTTAGATTATACGATGATAACATATTTTGCTGAAGTTTATCATTCTCAATCTTGGTTCTTCCTCACCGTACAGTAGTGTATCGAGAGGGTTCCTTGTTTGGATTTTGATTGCGAGACATCCCACGCACAATATTAGTAAAAATCGAGAGTTGAGGGAAGTCGAATACTGAGAACTTTATTTCTTTGCATGTACATATATGGTGGTATATTTGGTGTATGGATATGCTTGGTATGAATGGTACAAATTAGATGTATATGTGCCATCCACCTTTATTAATATTACGTGTGTGTACATAAAGTGTGAAATATATGCACACCCCAGTAATTTTATGATAGGCATGGGTGGGTCTTTTCTATTATCTTGGAATATGGGTATGGAATAATTGGGTGTAAAACTTGATTTAATAATGTAGATAAAGACATAAGGTTGGGCCTTAGCGTTTTCTGAGGACGGAATTCTATTATAAGGGGAGGAGAATGTAATACCTCGTAAATTTTTAGAATAAAATATTTTGATTAGATGGATTTAATGATTTCGGACTTTAATTTTGAGGATAAATTAGATTGGGAAGATTTAAAATTAAGCGAATAATTTTTTTAAAAATTTAAGTAAGCCCTTATGATTTTATAAAACTAAAACTCAACTGGACTTAATGGGTTCGCGAGTGAGAAATAATTAATTTATAAATAAATTATCGAGCGCGCGTCGTTGGAACATATTAAAAATGTCTAAGTAAATTAGAAATGTTTGGGATGCGTTTTGAAGAGCTTTAGAAACTCGGTTTAGTATTTTAAATATTTAAAAGTGGTCCCGGGTCATAGGTATATGAGTTAGGAAACTTTTGGACTAGTTGGGTTATGGTTTCAGGCTTATTTGGAGGTCCAAAAGTTAGGCTTTTGACCCAACTCGGGATTTTCATTAATTGAGTGGTTAAGTGGGTGTAAACCACTCCCTCACTAACACAAAGTGAAACCTAAAATAGCAGCCACGGGAGAGATATCAAGAGAAGGAAAAAGGGGTTGGAACTGAAGAGTAATCAAAAAGGAACACCAAAGGGGATCTCCTCTACACTTACAAGGCAAGAATTTCTTGCATAATTTATGTCTATAATTTATTTCTCAATGCAGAATTTTATTCCCTTAGATTTATGGAAAATAGTATTTATTAGATTTGATCTTATGTTGAATACCCACATATAGAGGAATGATAAATTGAATTTGATGAGATATGCATGTAGAGGAATGAGTCACATGTAGAATTTATTTCTAGAAATGAGGAATCAATAAATCTGAATATTTGTGGGTTAGATTCCTTTAAACCAAACTGAACCCATAGAGAAGAAAAGGAACCGATCCGGTGTGGGTCAAATTTAAACATTGAACCGAACCGATGGAAATGAAAAACGAACCGATCCGGTAGAGTAAAAACTTTTTGTAAAGGGCTAAGCGATCCGATGTATCTGGACCGGATCGATTAAACTGAGTAGAAATTTGGGGATGAAAGTATGGCTATTGTGGAGGTTGTCAACGATGAAAACTGAACTGAAAGTTATATAAGCTTCTTGATAAATACAAATCTGGTTTATGATGATTACCTTATGGGTGTCATTGTGCAAGTTTTGAAATTAATTTGGGACTTAAAAATGCTATGGTTGGGTATAAATTATGGAACAAAATTTTACTCGTATCTAAGTTAATAATAATTACCTATAAATAGATGGCTAAGTAATTAATTAATGGATATAATTATTAATTTATTAGACGATAAATTATTAATGGGTGATTGAGTGTATGGAATTTTGATTGGAACTTTATGGTGATTTAGGAACAATTACCTTTACATATCATAGGAAAAATAATATGTATTATATTATAGTTTTGTGTGGACATACTAGTGGACTTTCCTATCGGCTCGGGGGTTCGTACGTTCGGGCCAGTGACCACGCATCGTCACAGGTGGACTTGACGTTGTGTAGGCATATAGGTACTACATAGAGGCTCCACCCTCGAGAGGTAGGTGTGGCGCTGACTGTTCCTGTATTACCACGGGGTATGGGCCATATACATCTATCATGCGTAGGGACCGCCCCCAACTTGTGTGTGTTTTGTGGTGTTCGCTTAGGATGTCAGGATTCCTTTGGACTGTCCAATTTGGATGTTAGGATTCCTTCTCAGTTGCCGATAGAGCACAAATTTGACACCAATGGTAGATGCTCTTATGTGTCACATATATGGAAGGACATATATTATTATTTACCCGAATTTTATGGATATTAAATTTAAATTGCCTAAGGATATGGGCACTGAATAATATGTAGATCCTATAATGCATATTAGATGTTGATGCCTTATCCTTGATGTTGATACCAAAATTAGTATGCTGATGTGGGCGAATAATAAGAAGACAAGTGTCAATCTACGTGGCACAATAGCAACGAGGAAAATTATTCCCCCGACCAACATACTCACTCCGAGCAACAGGTATACTCCGAGGAACGCCAGTCTTCCGAGGAACACCAACCCTCCGAGGAACTCTTATCCTCCGAGGAACTCCAATGCTCTGAGGAACTCTTGGACGACGAGCAACTAAGGCGGTTCGAGCTGCATCTCGACCACATCATTAATTGCCAGATAATCAACAGTTTAACTATTCATTGAATGCTTATCATCTTGACGCACACGTTTGAAGAGCATTAAATGAATTACCCTTTCATATGTGTATCATTTAATGTAACACCCTTTCATGTACAGCCTAAGGGCTATAAATACCTTGTATCACCCTCATTCAAGGGGACCGGAATTTCTTAATAACACTTGTAATCGAGAATTCCCAAACACTCAGCAATAACATAACAGTGGACGTAGGCCATTCATATAAGGCTGAACCACTTTAAAATCTTTTGTCTCATTTATTTATCAGTGATTAAATAATTAGAGTAATCTAGTTTTTTACATCAACATATTGGTGCCGTCTGTGGGAACGATTGTTATTATCGTTTTTCACCAAAAAATCATTCATCATCAATGGCGGATAATCCAGAATCTAGCAATCGAAATGCTGGAAATGCTGAAAATCCTCCAAATCCCTCTGCATCTCCAGATCTGGTCGGGATTATGACAAATCTGGCTCAAGGACAAACTGCCATGCAAGAAACAATGAGGCAACTCATACAAACCCTTCATGGCGGTGCACCTGCACGTTCAGGACAGCGAAGTGGTCAGAGGCAAACTTATTTACTTTCTTCACGATCCAGACGTACTGAGTCATATCGTAATGAGGAGTCTGATGATTTCTCTTATCAACCTAGGCGAACTTCGTCAATAAGGACTACAGACACTGATCAACGTATCAATCTCTCTCCAGAAAGACCCAGTGCCTTAGAAAGACTGAGAAGGGTGTCTCCTTTCAGTCGATTAGGCCCTAGGAGGAATAGGAGTCCACCTAAGACCATGTCGAGGAGTTTTCGACAACCATCAGATCTAAGAGAAGGATCAGCACAATCACGACCAGTTGCTCGTCAAGATAGATCTCAGGAGGCTACTTCAGAACGATCTATTGCTCGAACCAATAGGCCTGAGGAAGGAAATGAAGCGTGGAAAGGATCCCTTCAGCGGTTGGAGGATAGATTGGGAGAAATGGCTAAGGCGAAGAATCCCCTACAACGAACTTTTGTTCAAGGGACACCTTTTGTCCAGGCCATTGTGAATTTTCCTACACCGTCAAAGTTTAAAGCACCAGTAGTGACCCCCAAATATGATGGAAAGACATATCCTGTTCTTCATATAGAGCAATATCAAGCTGCCGCCGATATATATGCTGTCCCCGACGAGATGAGATGCAGATCTTTCTCAGGAACTCTTACTGGAGCTACCCAGATATGGTACAATAATCTTCCTCGGGGTAAGATTTCAACTTTCTTTCAGTTAGCCGAGTTGTTCATCGGAAATTTATATTTTGGAGCAAAGCCAGTAAAATGAGTAGCACACTTGTTAAGTGTTAGACAAAAATCTGGTGAGAGTACTAGAGATTACATAACTCATTTCAATAACGAGAAGCTGGAAGTCATAGATTACGAGGAGAAGACAGCAATCACCGCCTTGATGAGTGGGTTATTGCCTAACAAGTTGTATTACACCTTGGCGAAAGATCCACCTAAAACTATGTCAGAGTTGATGGCAAAAGCAGCCAAAATCATGAATGCCGAGGAAGCTATGGCTGCAAAGAAGAATATGGATAAAGACACCAAGGTGGACGTCGACAAGTCTAAAAATAAAGAGCATAAGGGCAATGGCGGTGACAAGCGTTCCAGAAATAATAAGTCATCATGGGAAGTCCTGAAGAAATTCGATAATTATACTCCCTTGAAAATGGGTATTAATCATGTCTTGGAAGAAATCAAGAATAGCGAGGAGGTAAAGTGGCCAAAGAAACTGAGGTCAGATCCTGATGCGAGGAACAGGGATAAATATTGCGAGTTCCACAAAGATCATGGCCATATGACTAAAAATTGCATAGCTCTTCAGAACGAGATTGAAACACTCATCCGAAGAGGAAAGCTAGCAAAGTATGTTGATCAGGGAGGTGAAAGAAGAAATAATGATCGAACTAGAGAAAGATCTAGATCTCCTCGTCGAGCAGAGGAGAAAAAGAAGAGAGGCCATAAAGATGATGCCGAGGATAACCCCGATCTTCCCAAGAAACCAAGGTAGCCAGAACGAGAGGTATTTTCCATACGTTTTGGGTCATTTGATTGTAATGTTATTACAGGAGGAGATGCAGGAGGAGGAGATCTTACTGCAGAAAGAAAAGCTTACCTCGGAGAGGCACAAGCTTGCTCGTACATTCAGCAAATAAATTTGGCCGAGGAGGATCGTCCGAGGAAGGTAAACAAAGAGAAGCTCGTTATTAGCTTTTCAAAAAATGACCTGGCAGGTGTTCTTTACCCTCACGACGACCCTTTGGTGATCAAAATGAGGATGAAAGAAGTAGTGATTTCAAGGGTGCTGGTAGACAATGGCAGTTCGGCAGACATCATGTACTATTCATGCTTTGACAGTTTAAATTTGAAATTATCTCAATTGGAGCCTTATCACAGACCTCTTCTGGGTTTCGCTGGCGAGAAATTTTTTCCACTTGGTACGATCAAGTTGGATATATTCATTAGAACTTGGCCTGCTTGTCGAACAGAGAGAATACGCTTCTTTGTGATGGATAAGAATGTGCAGTCAGCCTACAACATCATCATGGGAAGAGTTGGTTTGAAGAAGTTCGAAGCAGTCCCATCTACAGTACATCAATGTTTAAAATTCCCAACAAATTTCGGAGTGGGAGTGGTGAAAGTTGATCAAAAAGTAGCTCGAGAATGCTATTATTCATCTGCCGAGCAAGAGGAGCTTGAAGAGTCAAGAAAAAAGACTACTACTTACCAGGTGGATGAAAGTACAGAAATTGAAACACTTGATCCGAGAGATGAATCCCAACTTGTAAAAGGACAGGTGGTAGAATCTACAGAAAATGTTATTCTGGACGACGAACACCCTGAACGAGTAACCCAGATAGGTTTGTCGTTGGATGCTTCAATAAAACAGGAGTTGATAACTTTCTTGAGAAACAGAAAGAAAACTTTTGCGTGGAGTCATGAAGACATGCCAGGAATAGATCCAAACTTCTTATGTCATGAGCTCAATGTGAATAAGGAGATCAAGCCTGTAAAGCAGAGAAGAAGGGTATTTAGCCCCGAGAAGAATCAAGATATTCAAGAGGAGGTCGACAAGTTCCAGAAAGACCAATTCATTGAAGATGTGAAGTATCCGGACTGGTTGGCAAATGTGGTGATGGTAAAGAAGAAAAACAATAAATGGAGAATGTGTGTAGATTTCACTGATCTCAACAAGGCCTGCCCAAAGGATCACTTCACATTGCCCAGAATTGACCAACTAGTGGATGCTACCTCGGGGCACGAGCTGCTCAGCTTCATGGATGCTTACTCTGGTTACAACCAGATCAAAATGAAACCTGAAGATAGGGAAAGCACTTCTTTTATTACCCCTAGGGGAACTCATTGTTATAATGTTATGCCTTTTGGTTTGAAAAATGCAGGAGCGATATATCAACGGCTGATGAATAAGGTTTTTACTGAACAAATCAGTTGCAACATGGAAGTCTATGTCGACGATATGCTGACAAAGAGCAAGAAAGCTGTTGAGCATCTAGTTGACTTAGGTCAGACCTTTGATCAACTGGATAAATACCAGATGAAGCTCAACCCGACGAAGTGCACCTTTGGAGTACGAGAAGGAATGCTCCTCGGGTACATCGTCAACCAGCGAGGCATTGAGGCAAATCCAGCAAAGATCAAAGCTCTTTTAGGGTTGCGATCTCCAACGATGAAGAAATAAGTGCAGAGTCTTACAGGACGAGTTGCAGTGCTCAATAGATTTGTATCTCGAGCAACTGGTAGGTGCCTTCCATTCTTCAAAACACTCCGAAAAACTTTCGAGTGGAATGATGAATGTGAAAAAGCCTTTCAAGACTTGAAGAAATATCTGGGAACACCTCCATTGCTATCCAGACCAGTGATGGGAGAAAAGTTGTACTTATACCTGGCAGTATCAGAAAATGCAGTCAACTCAGCATTGATCAGATTGGAGAATGGAGTTCAGAAGCCAATTTATTGCATAAGTAAGGCTTTCCGAGGTGCAGAGATCAGGTACCCAAAGTTGGAAAAATTAGCATTGGCATTAATTTAAGCAAGTAGAAGAATGAGGACTTATTTCCAGGCCCATACCATCATCGTATACACCGACATGCCATTGAGACAAGCTCTTCATAAGCCAGAAAAATCAGGGAGACTGATGTATTGGGCAATAGAGCTCGGTGAATACGACATTGTGTATGAACCCAGATCATCACTAAAAGGGCAAGCTGTAGCAGACTTTATAGAAGAATTTACATATCCTGATACCCCCGAGGAACAAAATTTGCTCGCTGATCAACCTGTGGATGTTACAGGATCAACAGACATAAGTCCAGATTAACTCCGGTTGGTAAAAGGGCTTGTGGATGTAGAAAGATCATCAAATTCAAACCCAGACCAACTCCGGTTGGTAAAAGGGCGAGAAGAGATGGTCGACGAAGAGCAAAAAATACCAGGGGAGGATGAAAGGAAACAACAGATATTTCACCGAGGAACTCTGTCAGAAAAGAAATTTGAAGACGAGTTACCTATATGGAAATTATATGTAGATGGGTCATCTTGCACAACAGGTTATGGGGCAGGGATTGTTTTGAACACCCCAGACGAGATTGACATGGAATATGCCTCGCGATTCCAATTCAAAGCCTCCAATAATGAGGCTGAGTATGAAGCCTTGATAGCAGGTCTTAATTTAGCAAAGATTATGGAAGCGCAACAAGTGATGGTATTCAGTGATTCTCAATTAATTGTGAATCAGATGATGGGAACGTATGCAGTTAAAGGAGTATTAATGGTCAAGTATCATGCAAAGGCGATGGAGTTGTTGGCAGAATTTGATGCCATTCAGTTGATCAGAATACCAAGAATGGAGAATGCACAAGCAGATGCACTGGCCCGATTAGCATCAGCTACTCGTACCGAGTTGCGAAGAACGATACCAATTGAGGTGTTAGAAAGTCGAAGCATAGATGAAGGCCTGACAATGAATGTTATTTCCCTTGATTTAGGACCATCTTGGATGGATCCCATCAGGGCATATGTCGAGGAAGGAGAATTACCGGAGGATAAGATCGCTGCCAAGAAACTGAAGTTTAAAGTTGCTCGGTATGTACTAACTAATGGTGTTTTGTATAGACGAGGAATTATGGCAGGTTTGCAAAGATGTGTACATCCCTCCGAGGTGAAAGAATTGATTGAAGAGATCCATGAAGGGTCTTGTGGAGCCCATGTAGCCAGGCGGACACTGTTGCAAAGGGTGATGGCGCAGGGATACTACTGGCCAACGATGAGGGTTGATTGTATAGCCTATGCTAAGAGATGTGATAAATGCCAACGTTTTTCTTCCGTCCGACGAACTCCACAAGCATTGTTGACACCCATAACTTCCCCTTGGCCCTTTTCCATGTGGGAAATTGATTTGGTTGGACCACTACCAACGACCCGAGGAAGATTCAAGTACCTCGTCATCGCAGTGGATTATTTTACTAAGTGGGTAGAAGCTGAGCCTCTGATTGATATGACATACGAGAAGGTGTACCAATTCGTTTGGAAGAATATCATCTGCCGATATGGTCTCCCTCATGCCTTCATCACAGACCATGGAACACAGTTTGATAACGAGGAATTTCCCGCCTATTGTCATCAGTCAAACATTTTAAAGGTTCATTCAGCACCAGGCCATCCTCAAAGCAATGGACAGACTGAAGTAACGAACAGAACATTATTAAATGGTTTGAAGAAGAGGTTAAGTGAGGCTAAAGCTAATTGGATTAATGAGCTACAATCAGTATTGTGGTCTTACCGAACAACTCCCCGAGCAGCAACTAGAGAATCACCATATATGTTGGCGTTTGGAAGTGAGGCTATAATACCTGCTGAGTTGGGTCTCCCAACACACAGAGTGCTGAATTTCAATTCCCCAGTCAGTGACTTGATGAGAAGATTAGATTTGGACATGCTCGAGGAGGTTAGAGAAGAAGCAGCCATTAGAAATGCTGCATATCAACAACGAACATCTTTGTTCTACAACAAGAGGGTGAAGAAATGAGATTTGAAAGAAGGAGATTACGTGCTAAAGAAGGTCATTCAGAAGCACAATAAATTGGAAGCAAATTGGCATGGACCTTACCGAGTTACAGAAGTTGTTCGACCAGGAACTTACCAAATAGCAACTCTAGAAGGAGAGGAATTCAAGAATGCATGGAATGCTGAACACCTACGCAAGTATTATCAGTAATGTAAAATGTAAAGCAGTTCTATCAATATGAATAAAACGATGATGTTTCACCATCTTCTCTCCTTTTATTGAAAGTTTTTTGGGGAATACTAGTGTACAACACTACGCTGCTCGATAGCAAAAAGAAGACGATAGTTCAGACCCACGACCAACTCCGGCTGGTAAAAGGGCGAGAACAAACTATACTCCTTTGGTTAGGAGGCATACACTAGCGTGATCAACTCCGGTTGGTAAAATAACTAGTGGACATAATAGTTTGAGTGTGATCAACTTCGGTTGGTAAAATAGCGAGAACAAACTATACTCCTTTGGATAGGAGGCGTACACTAATGTGATCAACTTCGGTTGGTAAAAGAGTTAGTGGACATGATAGTTCAAACCCATGACCAACTCCGGTTGGTAAAAGGGCAAGAACAACATTCTTAAAAATGCCAATCTCGGTTGGCTTGAAAACAAAATATGCTCTCAAATTCCAACTTATGTTGGTCGGGAGGTAAGATTATTACAGAAAATATAAAAGTTCCTCGAAGAATAAAATATTCCAAACTGAACCAAGTATGGTTGGTCGGGGATAAAAATCCACTAACTGTAGTTGGTCGACGAGGATAAAATTATCGACCTTGGTTGGTCGGACAAATTTTATGAAAAAAATTACCAAGTATGGTTAGTCGGGGATAAAAACTCTCATTAATTATAATTGGTCGACGAGCACAATTTAATAACCTTGGTTGGTTGGAAAAATTTTAAACATTTTTATACTCATTACTTTATTATTAAGTGATCGAACAACATTTTTGATACTTGTAACCTTTTATTACTAGATTGGTCGATGAACCACAAAGTATTGTTATGCAATCACAAATATAAAAGTGTTAGACAAGTACAAAACAATAGCAATACAGATTTGCAAACAGAAAATGAAAGACTTTCATTAAAATTCAAAACGAATTACAAATTACATGTATACTAACTATTACATTGAGATCCCTACTCTATTGGTCTCTTTCCCTCAGCTTTTGAAATAGGTTCCTCGCCAGTAGGAGGATCATTTAAGGTCTGAGGAGAATTAATAAAATTCAAGTCCTTCAGCATTCTGACATTCATTACTGAAGGTGTGTCCAAAAGATGCTCGGGACGAGATACCTCGATCTGAGAATGAAGATTGTAATCACCGAGGTATTGTGCAATTAAGCTCCGAGGAATGGCACGAGTTGGGATCCATTCCTTGTCCAAATTGAACGGTGTCACAGGCAAGTCAAGCACCCCGGGGTCATAATAGTCCCACAAGTAATTTCCCTGTTCAAGTTTCAACACGCATAAGGCATTCAACCAGCCTTGTTTATAGCCCTCATTAGTGGCATTCTAGATACGAGCATCTAAATGGAATAATGCCTCGTTGTACCCAGCCATCCAAAATTCCCTGGGCTGCTTATGGAATTGGAAGGTCAGTCTCTCCAACTGCTCGTGAAGGCTTTTTGCAAAAATGTCCTTATTCTCTAAAGCAGACTTCGTCGCAGTAAGTTGATCCTCCAAAGTTAGGATTTTCTTGGACATTTCAGACAAAGCCCGATCTTTTGCATTCAGTTGGTACGCTTGGGTTTCCAATGTTGACAGAGTACGAGATTCTTCAATACTATGAGGAGTTCTTGATCGACCCCGAGCAGGTGGAGTACTTCGTTCCTCGACAACATCCTAGGCAACTCTTCCTCGCCCACGAGAACCTCTTCCTCGTCCCTGAGTAGAAGTAGAAGTACCAGATCTTCGCAGGATATCCAACTCTTGCCTTAATTTGGCATTCTCAACCTCTAAGAAGGAAAATCCCTCATCGGTCACTGGGATTACCGCTGTTGAAGAAGAGGCTGCAGACTTATATTGTGCTAGTTCTTTCTGCAAATTATTATTCTCTTGCTCCAGCAGTTCAGCAATTTGTCTACAAGCTTCAACTTCTCCCTTTAGGGTCCTCTCCTGACATCATACCCAGCAAGGAGTTTGTCGTAGCCCTTCTCGGCAGAAAGCTGTTGATATTTCTTTTCATACCCCTCATGTAACAAGGCATTTGACTCCTTGTACTGAGTTTGAAGATCTTCTAGAGTATATTGGAGCTCCTCGGTCATATCATAGTAAGCCACGTTATTGGCCACAGCTCGATCAAGTAAGCCCTTCAGATATTTATAAGCTTCTACTGCCTGCTCTGAAGCACCATGGCCAAGGATGTCGGCAACTTCTGATGCACTGAGGTCTGTGCGACCAGCTTTATAATATTCATGGCATTGTTGCATCAACTTTGTGTCATTAGCAGACAAAAGATCCATCCTGGCCAGAAACTAATAGAGAAAGAAAAAGAAGATCAAGACAGAGTGCAGATAAAGAAGAGACAATCATATGGAAGAAAAGAACTCAAATTTTATTAGATCATAAGGAAAAGTTACAAAGATCTGGGATAAAAGTACAAGTAAAAGAAAAACAGAAAGAGAATACCGAACAACTTCACACCTTTTCCTTGTCTCCCAAGACTTTCTCGGGAGGCTGGGACGAGGAGCTTGGTTGCTCGGTGGAAATAATGAGTTGGTCGGCGGGAGCTGGAACTTGTTCTGGAGGAGCTGGCAGAGATGAAAGCTCCTCGTCAGCAGGCTGGTTAAGGATGATATCACCCACTACCAATGAAGATTCTTCTGAGGAAGCTTCGTCCTCTTCTTCATCCTCGATGGCTGGGGGAGGACCAGGGAGATGCTGTTGAAATAGCTCAGAGTCCTCGCTCATTTTCAATTCTTGCAAAGCTGCAACCCAGTCATCTCGGAAGTATTTCAAACTTCCATATTGCACCTGAGTCATCATAGCAGCTACTCCCTTATTCCACCCTTTGTCCCAACCTGTGCTGAAAGACTTCTTTATTGCCTTCTTTCTTTTCATTTTCTCCGAGGAGAGCTTCTCGGATAGAAGGTCCTCGGAGGCTTTCAGCTTGGCCTCCAACTCCTCCTTCTGACGATTTGCTTCGCGCAGAAGGGTCAGCTCTTCCTCAGCTGATTTCAGCTGATTTTCAAGCTCCCCGAAGGTAGTGAGCTTCTCGGAGTATTTCTTATTCTCCCTCTCCAAGTCCTTCACTTTATTTCCCAACTACACCTTCTCTGCTTCAGATGCAGCCAGTTTCTTCTCCCATTCACCTTTATCCTCATCGTACTTCTGACGGGATTCCTTCAGAGATTGGGCCAAACCCTGGAATGCATCCTCTACTCCAGACGAGGAGCTTGAAGCCTTGAGCGCTTCATCTTTCTTCACAATGGTGTTAAAGCAACTCACCAGCTGAAAAAAGAAGGTAGTGATGAGTTAGTGCCGATATACATATATTGATAGAAGGAAATAAGAATTCAGGATAAGAAGAAACTTACTAAAGCAATGTGACGAGTAGCTAGGGATGTCAGCATATCCCTAGGCATGTTTTTCTCGATTCCTTGGACATCAGGAATAATCTAAGTCTTTACCGAGCTCATTGTAGAGCTCGGGGGAATAATGGTTGGAACACCACCTCCACTAGTTTGGAGCTGGGAATGACTTCAGAAAAACTAACCGAGGAAGACTTCTTCAATCTCCTCGGTGTCTTCTCAACAACCTCAAGCAAAGAAGAATTTTTGGTTGGAGAGATAGTGATTACTTCCACAGGCGCATCCTTTTGTACAGGAGCCACTGGGGGCTTCTCGGCGACCTTCTGAGGAGCAGCAGAAGGGGCAACATCCATTTTCTTTGTCCCCTTTGGGACATCAACTTTATTTCTCTTTCCATCTCCAGCAGAGGAGGTCTCTTCAAAGAGAGCAAGAACTCTTCTCTTACCCATCTTCTGACTCAAAGGAATGTGAGAGTCTGGTGAAGAGTCTTCAGAAGCTGGCAATGGTTCGCTAATGCTAGCCACAGGACGAGCAGTATAAGAGGATGTATAGCTCCTGTACTGCACCAAGTATGAAGAAGACCTAATGTGCTCGTCTGCAACCTTCTGATGCAAACTCCAGATATGTTTTAAATGCTTGATATTAACTTCTGTTTCTTTTAGAGTTTTTCTCTTGCTGTCAACTGCAAATAAAAACATAGTGAAATATCAGTCATACATTTTGTCAAACACAATGAAATTATAATTTCAAAAAATAAAATAAGATGAAAATAACCTATCCCATTGCCATATGGAGGGCATTTGGGACCCTCATATACTTCGTCTCCAACCAAAGGGGCCTGTTGCCAATTTTTTACAACTACTCCATGTTCAAAATAATCCCTGTTGGCATCAGGAGGTTGACTACTAGAGCCCTATTCAAAAATCTAGTTTTTAAATAATAAACATTGTCTAAAACAGCCCATCTATAACAGTACATAATCTCAGGAATTCCTATACGAGTTCCATGAGTTTGATTTAACCTATACACCCCATTAACTATTCTCCATGTGTTGGGGGCTATTTTTGCAGGGACAACGTCGAAATACTGACAGAACTCTAAGCATAAAGGGTTTGGTGGAAAAGAAAATCCACATTCAGCAATAAAAAGGCTAGGGAACCAATGTCCCTCAGCCAAATCAAAATAACTTGAAGGCTCAGAAAGAACCTCCAAAATTACCCAAGATGGAATAGAGAAATCAGAACGGAATTTCTCAAGATACTCAATAATGTAAACCATGATGAATAAAAGAAGAAGGAAGAAGAGCTTACAGGGGAAAAGGAGATTTGTTGACAAACAAACGAAGAAAGGGATGGACGCACATGAGAGAGAAAAGCTATAGAAAACTCGAAAGCAGAAATTGAAAAGGTAGAAGACGATGGGATTGCCTCTGAAGCTTAAATACTTTGCTTTGGGAAACGGCGAAAGAAATGATTACAAAAAGGAAACTATTACGCTACCGGCGGCTAAAAGGACAAAAAGGGCACGAAGATCGAAGCGCCTATAAAAATGCAAAAAGACGGATTTTGCGAACTTGGAAGGAAATTCAAATATGAAGAAAAGTCTCCTAAAACCTAGGAAGGTCATTTAATATCGCCATATACAAAGAAAGAATGTTCCATACTCCTCAAAGTTTGAAATATGAAACATTGGGGGCTTCTGTTGATACCAAAATTAGTATGCTAATGTGGACGAATAATAAGAAGACAAGTGTCAATCTACGTGGCACAATAGCAACGAGGAAAATTATTCCTCCGACCAACATACTCACTCTGAGCAACAGGTATACTCCGAGGAACACCAACCCTCTGAGGAACTCTTATCCTCCGAGGAACTCCAATGCTCCGAGGAACTCTTGGACGACAGGCAACTAAGGCGGTTCGAGCTGCATCTCGACCACATCATTAATTGCCAGATAATCAACAGTTCAACTATTAATTGAATTCTTATCATCTTGACGCACACGTTTGAAGAGGATTAAATGAATTACCCTTTCATATGTGTATCATTTAATGTAACACCCTTTCATGTACAGCCTAAGGACTATAAATACCTTGTATCACCCTCATTCAAGGGAACCGGAATTTCTTGATAACACTTGTAATCGAGAATTCCCAAACACTCAGCAATAACATAACAGTGGACGTAGGCCATTCATATAAGGCTGAACCACTTTAAAATCTTTTGTCTCATTTATTTATCTGTGATAAAATAATTAGAGTAATCTAGTTTTTTACATCAACACTTGATATTTAGGAGTCTAGAATTAATGTAAGTAAATAATTTAAATATAGGTATTGCACTTAATTAAAATTAATTAGGAATGAATTTCCTTCTAGAATTGAGATGATGGCATAAATCATTATTTGGGACCTATTAGGGTGCTATTATTATCACACTTAGATGAGAGGTAAGGTGTTATACGCATGTGAGTGACGAAAAAGGGGGTACTTATTGTGCATTGACTGTATTATTGTGATTTTAAATTATTCAAGTTCATTCTTACACATCCAAATTATAAATGTTTTCCCGGTACTTATTGTGCATTGACTGTATTATTGTGATTTTAAATTATTCAAGTTCATTCTTACACATCCAAATTATAAATGTTTTCCCCCATGTTATTTTCTAGATAGGGATAGCAAGACTGTTGTTGTACCAGCCTTGTGATCTCTCGGTGCCTAGCAGTGTTCCAGACCATTGACTCTAGCCTAGGTGTTTTTCTGCCAGAGTTTAGTTATTAGACTTGAGAATAATTGTAAGGGCTAAGATAGAGATTTATTTTATCCACTTACTTCATGTTGGAGTGTGACATTTACTTGATGCTTTAAATAATTATTTAAGTTGGTGTTGGATGAGTTTATTCACTATTAGGAAAATATTCATAAAATGTTAAATTATCGGCCTTTTTGAATAACCATATTTATATAACGTTGTTCTGAGAATTGTATAAATTTTTTATAAGCCCTATCTTCGACGTATCGAGCCTGGCCATCCTTTACATGAGAAAATGAGGGTTGTTACACTAGGTGTCCCGAATACATTGTCATACAACAAGTTGTAACTCTTGGCTGTTCATATACTTGGTAAATATAACTAAATGATCCCAACTCCTTACCATTCCTCATTGGAACTCCTGCACCCTGATGAAACTCAATTGCTCTACTATTTCACTTCTACATTCGAATATAAAAGACTTTAACCCTTTGAATATCTTTGTTGCTCTACCTTTTCTACTTAAAGGAGTCCCTTATCGATAAAAAAATATACCCATAAGTTCTTCATCTCATTAATCCTATGAATTCCTCCAATTACTATACACCCCCTTGCTTTTAGAATGTAAATTAATCCATGAAACGTTATACTTGTCCATAACAACCATTCCTAGCTTGGGACCTTATGACATAACAAATTCTCTTGGAGATGTAACCTTCTATATTCATTAACCTAGAGAGGAACTCTTCCAACTACAACTTCCACTACTTCCCTTGTTAAAGTTCCCCACTTGATCCATAACCTATCTTAACCCCAAATTCGGGTGTAATAGTCACCACATCTATAAATTCTCCCACTTCATCAAGAGGTCATTATTAAAACCAATGACAAAATCATTAAAAATCTTCTAATAATTGAGCAAGTCATTGACAAGCGATAATAAGAACTTATTTGACATCACTACCTTGCCAACTATCTTTGAGGTTAAGTACTCATGCCCTAAGAATATCATGTAGAAGGACAAATATTACCGCTGCTAACACTGATAATTGTTCTCATGAGGCTTAAGCTTTCGTAAAGTACAAATTATATACCTCTCCTCCAGAATTAACACATCTCCTAGTTTATGGAGTATATCTTTGTATATATACTAGGTACTCCATATCGCCTCATGGTAACACAAGGATGAGTGCTCCAAAAATCTTCAAGAGACCCTAAATGAACCTCATTTATTACTCCGCCAAAACCAAGAAATACCTACTTTTGTAGGTGTCATGGGCTGTCCCCAGCCAAAAATTATGAAAACTTGGATTAGATCTAAGAAAATGCAATATGTTGATACAACATGACATAAGAATTGTACCATTGAAGAACAAAAACTATAATTAGAGAACTTAATGTGCAAGTTATGTTCACGTATTATTTGTAAACCAAATCGTAAATGTTTGACATGTTGCTCCTTCGACCGAGAAAACACTAGAATGTTATCGATTAATATTATGATGAACCTATCTAGGAATGGTAAAAAAACATTCATTATTCCCATGAGCATTGTGGGATTGTTGGTCAGCCTAACCGTAATGACCCTGAACTCACATGATCCATACCACGTTAAAAATCGGTCTTCGGAATGTCTTCCTCCTAATTACATAACTAGTGATACCCTAAGTTCAAGTAAATCTTGGAGAACAATGACACATTCCCCAGCTGATCTAATAGGCCGGCGACATGGGGGAAATAACTAATTTTTCAATATTATGACCTTGTTCAGCTCCTGATAGTCCACACATTATTTGAGAGAACTGACCATATTCTTCCCAAATAAAATTGGAGCTCACCAAGAAGACGTGCTTCTCTGTATGGATCACTAGCTCAGCAAATGCTAAGCTTGCTCACTCGACTCCCGTAATATTAACGAACACATCCGGTATAATGCCTAGTAACAGATGCCAAATGTATATAAGATCCTATCTCTGTAACAAGTAATTACGTATCAAGTATTATGATACAATGACCTTCATCAAACGAAGTTGAGTCAATGTAATACAAGTACGTGATAAATCCTACCTTAGCATGTGCATAAATATAAGAAATATCGTTGCCCAAAAATGGCAATATAAACATAACCCTGGTAATCAATAAAAGATTAATACATATAACTACTACTCAAAGCTAAATAATATGAATCGTAAAAACATATGACAAAATAAGTAAAACAACTGAACACCCAAGACGGCACAATAAACTATCGTGTTCCATAGTCACGTTGTAGCGTATCCTTTACCCGTTGGCTATCCACATAGAAATAAGTCATAGTAATAAAATCTAAATATCTCATAATCGTGTGTTTAACACTACTAGAAACGAATGTTAACTCCTCGTTGTCTATGTCATGCTTATGAGCGTGAGCCATACATATAATCCTTGTTGATACCAAAATTAGTCTGCTGACTTAGACAATTTAAAGGAAGACACGTGTTATCCTAAATGAAACGAATATAATTACCGAGCTACTCAGCGTACTGACCTACTCAGCGTACTGAGCATCTAGTCAGGAAGATCAAACAGCGAGCACAGATTCAATGAACATTCTTACCATGTACAGATGTATATGTCTACTAAATAACTGCGTTTTGTCTATTCATACTGACAGTCTAAGGGCTATAAATATGTTGTAAACACCCCCACAAGAGGGCAAGCTTTTAATTAGCGAAAATAACGCCAGATACCGAATAATACAAGATAGTGGACGTAGGCCATTTTCATCATGGCTGAAACACTTTAAAAATCCTTTGTCTTATTTCTTTATTCATATTTATCTGTGATTAATTAATTAGATTGAATCTAGTTTTTTACATCAACAGATTGGCGTCGTCTATACGTAGTGTTTTTCACCAAAAACTTATCACATATGGTTAATATCCCAGAATCTAGCAACAGGAACAATTATGGGAATCCTCCTAACCCTTCTGCCCCTCCAAATCCGAATGATATCACATGAATCTTGGTCAGCTTAGCCAAGGGACAAACAGTAATACAGGAGACTATGCGACAGTTCATTCGGAGTGTTCAAAATGGAGCGTCCACTCAATCAGGTCAACGAGGTGTTCAGATAAGCATGCATCCACCGTCTTCACGATCTAGAAGTACTGCACCCCATCATACTTCACGATCTAAATGAATTAAACTCCATTATACTGGAACATCAATGGATCCATCCTATCAGCCTAGTCTGATATCTCCCATAAGGGTTATGGACTCTCAAGAAAATATCACCCTAACTCCAGAATGTAAAAGCGCTCTAGAAAGGTTGAGCAGAGTCTCTCCCTTTGACCATTTGGGCCCCAGGAGGAATAGAAATCCTCCTCGAATTGCGTTGAGAAATTCTCAACGACTAAATGATTTAAGGAAAGGTTCTGCCCAATCACGTCCTGCTACTCGCCTAGAAAGATCCCAAGAGGAGAACTCAGTGCGATCTGTTGCTCGTATATGAAAATTAGAGGCTGGGAATGATGCATGGAAGGGCTCCATTCAAAGATTAGAGGACAGGTTAGGGTAGGTGTACAAGGCCATAAATCCTCTCCAAAGAACCTTTATCAAAGGATCTCCTTTTGTACAAGCAATTGTGGATTTTCCCACACCCTCAAATTTTAAGGCTCTTGTAGTCACACCGAAGTATGATGGAAAAACTGATCATATTCTTCATATGGAGAAGTACCAAGCTGCTGAAGATATTTATGTAGTCCCGGATGAGATGAGGTGCAGGGCATTCCCAGGAACCATCACTGGATCTTCTCAAATATGGTACAAAAATCTTCCTTGGGAGAAGATTGTGACCTTCCATCAACTGACAAAGCTTTTTATAGGAAAATTCTATTTTGGTGCAAAGCCAGTCAAGAGGGTAGCACATCTGTTGAGTGTAAGACAGAAGGCAGGAGAAAGCATGAGGGACTACATCACTCGTTTTAATAACGAGAAACTGGAGGTCATCAATTATGAAGAGAAAACATCTATCACAACTCTCATGAGCGGTCTTTTACCAGACAAGCTTTACTACACTTTGGCAAAGGATCCCCCCAAATCCATGGCAGAGTTGATGGCCAAAGCAACCAAGATTATGAATATTGAAGAAGCTATGGTTGCGAAGAAGAATGTTGAAGCAAAATCAGAGACTAAAGTTGAAGGCAGGTCAGAGAGGAAAGATCACAGGCATTATGGTGGGATAAAGAAGTCGAAAGGCAAGGAAACACTAGACCACATGAGGAGGTTTGGAAATTACACTCCCTTCAAAGTAAATATAAACCATGTTCTGGAAGAGATCAAGAACAGCGAGGAGCTAAATTGGCAAAAAAAGCTAAAAACAGCCCCTAAAAATAAAGACAAGTCCAAGTACTGTGAATTCCATAAAGATCATGGTCATATGACCAAATAGTGTATATCTCTCCATAATGAGATAGAAGCACTCATCAGACAAGGGAAGTTAAACAGGTTCGTTGATCGTCAGAATGGTGGAAGACTAACAATAGAGCGCGGCAAAGTTCAAAATCTCCTCGCCAACCAAGAGATGATAAGAAAAGGGACCATAAAGATGACCCCGATCTCCCAAAAAAGCCAAGAAAGCCAGAGCGTAGGTATTTTCAATTCGTTTTGGTTCATTCGATTGTAATATAATTACAGGAGGAGATGCAGGAGGGTGTGATCATACCGCTGAAAGGAAAGCTTACCTCAATGAGGCCCAAGCCTGTTCCTACATACAGTGGATAAATCTGGCAGACGAATATCACTCGAGGAACGTTAAGAAAGATAAACTGGTCACTGGTTTTTCAAGGAATGACGTAGCAGGCGTTTTGTATCCTCATGATGATCCTCTAGTGATGAAAATGAGGATGAAGGATATAATCATCTCAAGAGTATTGGTGGGCAATGGTAGCTTGGCAGACATCTTATTTTATCCTTTCTTTGATAGTTTGAATATGAAACTTGCCCAATTAGATGCATATTATAATCCACTCATTAGTTTCTCTGGCGAAAAAGTTTTTTCGCTTGGGACGATCAAGATGGATATGCTGATTGGAACATGGCATGCTTGCAGATAAGAAAAAGTATGCTTTTTTATGATGGATAAAAATATCCAATCAGCCTATAATATAATTATAGGAAGAGATGGTCTGAGAAAGTTTGAAGCAGTTCTATCCAATGTACATCAGTGTCTGAAGTTCTCTACCAACATTGGGATTGGAATTATGAAGGGTGATCAGAAAGTAGCTCGGGAGTGTTACTACTCGTCTACCGAGCAAGAAGAATTAGAAGATGAAAGGAAGAAAACAATCACTTATCAAGTGGATAAAATTGATGAGTCTGAAATTAAAACTTTAGACCCAAAAGATGAGATGGATCTCGTTAAAGGCCAAGTCATGGAGGCTACGAAAACTATTGTTCTAGATGACGAGCAACTAGAAAGAACAACCCAGATTGGTGCTTCTCTTAATTTGATGTTAAAGAAAGAACTGATAGAATTTTTAAGGCACGGAAAACAAGCATTCGCATGGAGTTATGAAGATATTCCGGGGGTTGACCCAGCCTTCCTATGTCATGATCTTAATGTCAATAAAGAGATCAATCTAGTAAAGTAGCGAAGAAGAGTATTTAGTCCAGAAAAGAATCAAGATATTCAGGAGGAAGTAGAAAAGCTGCAAAAGGCTTCATTTATTGAAGACGTCAAATATCCTGATTGGTTAGCTAACGTTGTGATGGTAAAGAAGAGAAACAATAAATAGAGAATGTGTGTGGATTTCACAGATCTGAATAAAGCTTTCCCTAAAGAACATTTCCCTCTGCCCAGGATAGATCAGCTGGTAGATGCTACTTCGGGGCATGAATTTTTTAGCTTTATAGATGCCTACTCCGGATACAATCAAATTAAAATGACGCCTGAAGACAGGGAGAGTACCTCTTTTATTATCCCACGAGGGACATATTGTTATAATGTTATGCCTTTTGGTCTTAAAAATATAGGTGCTACATATCAACGGATGATGAACAAGGTGTTCGCAGAGCAGATTGGCAAAAAGCAAGAGTTGTTGACCATATAGCTGATCTGAGCCAAACATTTGACCAGCTGGAGAAGTACCAGATGAAACTGAACCCGACCAAGTGTGTTTTTGGCGTACAGGAAGGCATGTTCCTTGGGTATATCGTGAATCAGTGAGGTATTAAAGCAAATCCTTACAAGATAAAAGCCTTGCTGGAATTACGATCTCCAACCACCAAGAAGGAAGTAAAAAGCCTTACGGGGAGTATCACAACTCTCAACAGATTCGTCTCACGAGCTACTGACAGATGCCTTCCATTATTTAAGGAGCTCAGAGTGGAACAATGAATGTGAGAAGGCATTCCAAGAGTTTAAGAGATATTTAGGGACACCTCCTTTGCTGTCCAGGTCAGTATTGGAGGAAATATTATACTTATATTTGGTTGTCTCACAAAGTGCAGTCAGTTTAACTCTGATAAGAATAGAAAGTGGAGTGCAAAAACTAGTGTATTACACAAGCAAGGCATTCAGGGGAGCAAAGATCAAATATCCAAAATTGGAGAAATTGGTGTTGGCATTAATTGAGGCGAGCAGGAGGATGAAACCATATTTCCAATCCCATACAATAGTGATGTACACTGACATGCCACTTCGACAGGCTTTACATAAGCCAGAAAAATCTGGAAGACTGATGTATTGGGCAGTGGAATTAGGGGAGTATGATCTTATCTACGAGCCGAGATCTTCTCTCAAAGGGCGGGTAGTGGCAGATTTCATTACTGAATTTACATATCCAGATACCTCCGAGCAATAGGGGTTAACGCAGAGCAACTCAAGGATGCTGGAGGATCACCAGAAACTGGCCCCGATCAACTGTCACTTCCGGCATCAGACCAAATAGAATTGCCGGAGTTGGTGGGTGGTGAAACGAAGCACAAAATATTCCATAAGGGGATTCTGTCCGATCAAGGGTTTGACAATAATATCCCAATATGGAGTTTGTATGTTGATGGTTCCTAATGTACAATAGGCTGCGGAGCTGGAATAATTCTCAATAGTCCAGATGGATTAGACATTGAGTATGCTCTTTGTTTCCAATTTAAAGCTTCCAATAATGAAGCTGAATATGAAGCTGTAATTGTAGGCCTCAGTTTCGCTAAATCATTGAACACGGAACAAGTTATGGTGTTCAGCGATTCACAACTAGTGGTGAATCAGACGGTCGATCTTTAAG
The DNA here is from genome assembly GCA_949130495.1 of Sambucus nigra. Lineage (NCBI taxonomy): Eukaryota > Viridiplantae > Streptophyta > Magnoliopsida > Dipsacales > Adoxaceae > Sambucus > Sambucus nigra. The sequence goes on along the minus strand of OX422218.1, from coordinate 442,505,117 downwards.
GGATAAAAGGGTAATTCAAGTCGAGGTATTTAACTAAAGCTGTGAAAGTTATAGCCAATTTAGCAGTTATTCAAATGATTAGAATACCAAGATCGCAGAAAGCGCGAGCTGATGCACTTGATCGGTTAGCCTCAGCCACTAGTACCAAGTTATGAAGAATAATTACTATTAAGATACTTGCAGACCGAATCATTGAGGAAGACTTAATGGTGAAGTTCATCACCTTGTATATGGGACCATCTTGGATGGATCCCATCAGGGCGTATATCGAAGAAGACATTTTACCAACCGATCAACTTGCAGCCAAGAGGCTGAAGTTTAAAGTTGCCAGATATGTCTTAAACAATGGAGTTCTATAAAGAATAGGAATGATAGAAGGTCTGCAAAGATGTGTTCATCCATCAGAAGTTAAAGATCTGGTAGAAGAAGTTCACGAAGGTTCTTGTGGAGATCATGTAGCAGGTCGGACTCTCTTGTAGAGAATTACTACACAGGGGTACTATTGACCGATAATGCGCACAAATTATACAGATTATGCCAAGAAATGTGACAAGTGTCAGCAATTTTCTACCATACGAAGAACTCCCCAGGCATTATTAACACCAATCACTTCACCCTGGCCATTTTTTATGTGTGGAATAGACTTGGTCGGGCCTCTGCTAACTACAAGAGGACGATTCAAATACTGAATGGTCACTATTGATTATTTTACTAAATGGGTGGAAATTGAACCTCTCATTGATATTTCCTATAAAAAAGTCTATCAGTTCATCTGGAAGAGTATTATTTGCAGATATGGTCTACCACATGCCTTCATCACTGATCATGGTACCCAATTTGACAATGAGGAGTTCATTGTGTACTGTCAATAGTCTAACGTTTAAAAAATTCATTTTGTTGCAAGACATCCATAAAGTAACAGGCAAACAGAGGTGACGAACAAAACTCTATTGAATGGGTTGAAGAAAAGGTTGGATGCTGCCAAGGTAAATTGGATCAATGAGTTACATTCTGTGTTGTGGACTTACCGAACAACGCCCCGAACAGAAACTGGGGAATCTCCCTACATGTTGGATTTTAGGAGTGAAGCAGTCATACCTACTAAGTTAGAATTACCTACTCATAGGATTCTTAATTTCAGTTCCTCGGTAAGTGATCTGATGAGACACCTGGACCTGTACATGTTCGAAGAAGTTAAAGAAGATGCAACAACCCGAAATGCAGCTTACCAGCAAATAACCGCCATGTTTTATAATAAAAGGGTCAAGAAGTGTGATCTCAAGGAAGGAGATTATGTGCCCAAGAAAGTAATTCAAAAACACAACAAGTTGGAAGCTAATTGGCATGGGCCATATCGTGTCACTGTTGTTATTCAACCTGGCACTTACAGAATAGAAACTCTGGAAGGGGAAGAATTTAAAAACGCTTGGAATGCAGAGCACCTGCGAAAGTACTATCAGTAATGTAACTACACATACACATGTACTCTATTGCTTCAGTATGAATGAAAACGATAATTTTCCAATATTCTTTTGAGTCAAATTTTTTTCGGAGTATTAGTGCTACACACCACACTTGGACTTTCCAGTAATAAAAACCACCAACTAAGGTTGGTCGTCACCAAGAAACCACCAACTAAGGTTAGTCGTCATCAGCAACCACCAACTACGGTTGGTCGGCATCAAGCAACCACCAACTAAGGTTGGTCGGCGTCAACAAACCTAACCAACAATTATTGGCATAACAATCACACAAGGCAAAGCCTGTTTGATAATGGATGACCTCAAGGGGCATCCAAAACTAAGCAAGAAGATGGATAAAATATCCACTGCCTAGGCACCAAGGCAATCTAGATAATATTGTTACAACTAAGCAGGAACATGGGATAAAAATCATTCCATTGCTTAGGCACTTATGGGTGATAAGTCACTACAAACACATGGGGAAAAGCTCCATTGTCTAGGCAATCAAATTAAACAAAGGACAAACTGTCTATGTATATAAACATTCAGCGAAGAACAACATTGTTATAGTTAATCTCATAAAGACTGACATAATAAATCAATTAATTTATTTCCAGGGGAATAAAATTACAAAAAGATGATTTTTCTCTACTAACAAAATACAAATTCCCTATTCTATTAGTTTCTTTCCTTCGGATTTTGATACAGGGTCCATTCTAGCTGGAGGATGATCTAAAGCAAAAGAAGATTTGATGAAGTTTAAATCTCGCAGCATCCTGGTATTGCTCGAACTTGGACTCTCAAGTAGATGAGGAGGTCAGGATATTTCAAAATCTTTATGAAGATTGTAATCACCGAGGTACTTGGAGATCAAACACTAAGGAATGGAGCGAACTGGAATCCAGCTAACATTTAATTTGAAAGGAGGTACTGGTAGATTAAGAAATCTAGGTTCATACCAATCCCACGAGGAATTTCCTTTCTCAAGATGCATCACAGTCAGAGCATTCAGCTACCCCTGTTTATACTCCTCATTATTTGACTACTTCAACTTGGCGTCAAGATGGCATAAATCTTCATTATATCCCTCCATTCAAAACTCTCGAGGCTGCTTATGGAATTGATATGTCAATCTCTCAACATTTTAATGAAGCCTCTTCACTAGGTTTTCTTTATTCTCCAACGGAGAACTTTAATTAGATAGCGGCTTGATAAGACTTTGAATTTTCTGGGACATCTCAACTGAGGCTTGATTTTTTACCTTTAGTTGAACAACTTGATTTGCTAAGGCCTATTGAGTCCTAGTCTCTTCAATGCTACTCCGACCAGCTCTTGCTCTGCCCTACGAGGAACAGGTGGGTCTGGCTCTTTTCGAAGCTTCTAACTCTTCCCTCAATAAGGCATTCTCAGTATCCAAAAATGAGAAACCTTCATCGTTAACTGGGACCAGAGATCTAGAAGAAGTAGTAGATTTTAGTTGCCTTAACTCTTCTCGTAAGGCAATGTTTTCCTCCTCCAACAGCTTAGCAATGTTCCTGTGTTCTTCAACTTCAAGTTTTAACACACTTTCCCTTCTCTTATGGGCTGAGATAAATTTTTCACAACCCCGATCAACACTCAACGATTGGTATTTTTCTTATACCCTTCATGCAGAAGAGCAATGGTTTCTTTGTGTTGAAGTTTAAGTTCTTTGATTACTCCTTGGCGATCTTCCATTATTTCATAGTACGCCACATTGTTCGCCACACCTCAGTCAAGTAGAAATTTTAAATATTGATAAGCATCAATTTCTCACTCTGAGGCATCAAACTTGAGAATATCAACTATTTGTGCTTCAATAAAGTCTGCAGGACTAGATTTGAAGTAATCATTACACTTCTTTATCAACTATGTATCATGGGCTGACAAGAGTTCCATCCTAGCAGTAAACTAACAAGGATAAGTAAAAATAAATCAATAATAGTACAATTATGTTGAATAGGTAAAGGAGAAAGCTCAAAATAAATAACAAAGTCCATTTCATTAACCACAAGAGAAGAGGGTACAGCCAAAGGTATAAGATGAAAGGGAAAAACAGAGAAAGACAACAAACTACAGAATAACTTTACACCTTCTCCTTATTCCCTACGACATCTTCAACTGATTTTAAAGAAGGAATTGGTTGCTCAGAAGGCAGCTGGAGTTGGTCGGAAGAAGTTGTCGTCTACTGAACTTTCTCGGAGGACTGAGGGATAATAGCAACAGGATTATGTTCTACCATCAGCATTGAAGATTCATCAGATCCAACTTCATCCTCTTCTTCTTCAATAACAGGAGGAGGGCCACGAATGTATTTTTGAAATAGTTTTGAATCATCAGCAACATTCAACTCCTTCAACGCTGCAACCCATCCATCCCTGAAGCACTTCAAACTCTCATAATCCATTTGGGTAGAGATAGAAGCTAAAGCTTTGTTCCATCCTTTGTCCCAACCAGAGCTAAAAGATTTCTTCACAGTAACTTTTCTCTTCACCCTCTCCAAGGAAGTAGTCTCCCTTAAAAGCTCCTCAACTCACATTCTCCTCAAGGTCTTTCTTACGTCGTTCAGCCTCTTCAAGTTTGCCATCAACCTCCACCTTACTGGAAATGGCAACCTTCAATTTCTCTTTTGCCTCCTTGGAAGCATTTACATCTTATTGCAGAGCCGTAACAATCTCTTGTCGAGCTGTATCAGCCTCCTGCTGAGCTGTAATAGCCTCTTGTCGAGTTGTATCAACCTCCTTGGCTGTTTTAACAGCTTTTTATCGAGCTATCTCAGCAGATTGGATTTTATTCTCCCAGGAAGCTTCATCTTCCTCGTACTTTTGTCGGGATTCCTTCAAAGACTGTAATAACCCAACAAGGGCTTCTTCCACTCCACTGGAAGAAGTTAAAGCTTGATAACCTCATCCTTCTCCACAATATTATTAAAATACATCAAAAACTGCAAGATGAAGAAAAGTTCAAATCAGGATATAAACACTATACGAAGAATAAAAAAGATGAACATAATAACACTTACTGATATAAGGTGTAGGGCTGCCAAATCAGTGAATTTCTCCCGAGGAGTAGAAGTTTCAGTAGCTCAACAATTCGGGAGAGTTCCAGAGCAGATCAATTTCTTGGACAAGCTAGGAGTAATGATGGTTGGGGGATTAGCTCTTAGAGAAGGAATCCCAACCCCAAAAGGTTGGGCAACAGCATCCATAGGTTTCTCAGCAAGACCCCTTCTCAATCTTTTCAAAGGAACACCTTCAATCAAAGATGCTACCTCTCCTTGAGTAGCGGCAACCCCTTCAATCAATAGTGCTTCCCCTTTTTGAATAATAACAACTCCTTCAATCAAAGGTGCTGATTATTTTAGAGCAACAGGGGGCTTCTTACTAACCTCCTTGATAGTTGTAACTGCTCTCCCAAATAGAGAAACATCCTTTTTTTTAGTCCCTTCAGCTGGTACATCCTCTTTGCTTTTTGTTTTCCCCATCAGCACCATGAGAAGTTTTGGCAAAAGAGGTTGGGCACTTTCCTCTTCCTTGTCATCGGGTCAGCAATAGAAGTACCCAAATCAGTAGAAGATTCTTCAACAGTTGCTAAAGATGCTGGTGTCCGGTCAAGGTCAATCACCAAGCGAGGAACAAGAGGACGAGCAACAAAAGATGAAGTGGTGTTGTTATATCTCAATAAATAAGAAGCAGCTCTCACGTGCTCCCCAGTAACTGATTGATGCAAACCCCAGATGATTTTCAAATCCTTTATATTAATATCACTCTTTTTTGGAGGTTTCCTCTTGTTATCAACTGCAAAACAGAAAATAGATGTCAGTGACGCATTTTACCAAACAAAAGCAGCGTTAATTTGAAAAACAAAACAACCTATCCCATGGCCATAAAGTGGACATCTGGGACCTTGGTACACGTCTTTCTCTTTTAGCGGGGGGTGTTGCCAATTTTTCATCACAACCCCATGCTCAAAATAATCCCTATTAGCATCAGGGATATTGACCACCAAAGCTCTATTTGAAAACCTAGTTTTTAAATAAAAATTGGTGTCGCTGGTAACTCATTTATAACAATACATAATTTCAGCAATCCCTAGACGAGTTCCATGAATTTGATTCAATTTATGTACGCCATTAACTACCCTCCATGCATTTGGAACTATTCTTGCAGGAACAGTATCGAAATATTGGTAAAATTCCAAACACAGAGGATTAGGCGAAAAAGAAAAACCCCATTCCGCTAAGAAAATGGATAGAAACTAGTGCCCCTCAGCTAGAGAAAATAAATTAGAAGGGTAAGGAGGATCTTCCAAAATAACCCAAGAGGGAATCCCAAAATCATCCCTAAACTTATCCAATGATTCGATAAGATAAACCACGATGGCTAAAAAAGAAGAAGGAAGAAAGAAATTCTTACAGAAGATCAAGAATTCAGCTAAGGCGGATGACATAAAGAATGATCGTAAGAAGAGAAAGTGAGAAGATGAAGAGTTAAGAAATCTAGAGGTAAAAAGTATAAGACAATTGGATTCTATCCTCTTTATATTCGTTACTTTGGGAAACGGGAAAAGTGATGATTACAAATAACGACGATTGCGTTACCGACGGCTAAAAAGTACGAGTTCCCAAGCGTTCACAAAAATTTGAATATTTACAAGTTTACCACTTCGCGCTCAAAATTAGTATGCCGAGAAGAAAATTTCACAAGTGTCGACGATCTGTAGTCTAATAAGACTGGGTAAACATGCCCGAGCAACTTTTTGGGCATAATATTCCACACTCTCATATCCAAGTTCAACTGTGAAACATTGGGGGCTTCTGTTGATACCAAAATTAGTCTACTGACTTGGACAAATTATAAGAAGACACGTGTTATCCTACATGGCATGAATATAATTACCGAGTAACTTAAAGCACCGAGCTACTCAGTGTGCTGAGCATCTAGTTAGGAAGATCAAATGGCGAGCACAGATTCAATGAACATTCTTACCATGTACAGATGTATATGTCTATTAAATAACGACGTATTGTCTATTCGTACTGACAGCCTAAGGGCTATAAATACATTGTAAACACCCCCACAACGGGGCAAGATTTTGATTAGCGAACATAAGGCAAGATACCCAGTAATACAAGATAGTAGACGTAAGCCATTTTCATCAAGTCTGGACCACTTTACACATCCTTTGTCTTATTTCTTCATTCATATTTATCTATGATTAATTAATTAGATCGAATCTAGTTTTTTACATCAATAGATTAGCGCCATCTGTGGGAAATGACTATACGTAGTGTTTTTCACCAAAAACTTATCACAACTGGATGATATCCCAGAATCTAGCAACATGAACAATGACCAGAATCCTCTGAACCCTCCTGCCCCTCCAAATCCGAACAATATCATAGGAATCTTGGCCATCTTAGCCAGGTATCCTACGTAGGGACCACCCCCAACTTGTGTGTGTTTTGTGGTGTCCTCTTAGGATGTCAGGATTCCTTTGGACTGTCCGATTGGATGTTAGGATTCCTTCGCACTTGCCGATAGAGCACAAATTTGACACCAACGGTAGACGCCCTTGTGTGTCACATATATGGAAGGACATATATTATTATTTACCCGAATTTTATGGAAATTAAATTTAAATTGCCTAAGGATATGGGCACTGAATAATATTTAAATCATAAAATGCATATTAGATGTTTATGCTATATCCTTGATATTTAGGAGTCTAGAATTAATGTAAGTTGATAATTTAAATGTAGGTATTTCATTTAATTAAAATTAATTAGGAATGAATTTCCTTCTAGAATTGAGATGATGTCATAAATCATTATTTGGGACATATTGGGGTGCAATTATTATCACACTTAGATGAGAGCTAAGGTGTTATATGCATGTGAGAGACGAAAAAGGGGGTACTTATTGTGCATTGACTGTATTATTGTGATTTTAAATTATTCAAGTTCATTCTTGCACATCCAAATTATAAATGTTTTCCCCCATGTTATTTTCTAGATAGGGATAGCAAGACTGTTGTTGTACCAGCCTTGTGATCTTTCGGTGCCTAGCAGTGTTCCAGACCATTGACTCTAGCCTAGGTGTTTTTTCTGCCAGAGTTTAGTTATTTCACTTGAGAACAATTGTAAGGGCTAAGACCGAGATTTATTTTATCCACTTACTTCATGTTGGAGTGTGACATGTACTTGATGCTTTAAATAATTATTTAAGTTGGTGTTGGATGAGTTTATTCACTCTTAGGAAAATATTCATAAAATTTTAAAGTATCGGCCTTTTTGAATAACCATATTTATATAACGTTGTTCTGAGAATGGTATAAATTGTTGATAAGCCCTATCTTCGGCGTATCGAGCCTGGTCATCCTTTACATAAGAAAATGGGGGTTGTTACACGAGGTGTCCCGAATACATTGTCATACAACAAGTTGTTAACTCTTGGCTCTTCATCTACTTGGTAAATATAACTAAATGATCCCAACTTCTTACCAGTCCTCATTGGAACCCCTGCACCCTAATGAAACTCAATTGATCTACTATTCCACTTCTACATTCGGATATCAAAAACTTTAACTCTTTGAATATCTTTGTTGCTCTACCTTTTCTACTGAAAGGAGTTCCTTGCCGATAAAAACTATACCCACAAGTTCTTCATCGCATCAATCCTACGAATTCCTCCAATTACTATACACCCCCTTGCTTTTAGAATGTAAATTACTCCATGAAACGTTGCACTTGTCCATAACTACCATTCGTAGCTTGGGACCTTATGACATAACAGATTCTCTTGGAGATGTAACCTTCTGTAATACCCCGTATTTTTATGCTTTCTAAATTTGGGGATTTATTAAATTTGATGTGAATTATTAATTTAATTTAAATAAAAAATTAATTATTTTAATTACTAACATGGCGAGAGTTAGTAATTATTGGAAACTTGTTGAATATTACTAATGAGCAAAGTAATATATAAAATTGGTTCTATTAAATGTCACGAGTGAATAAAATGACAATTTTGGAAATTTAAGTCGGAACGCGCCTGTGCGTGTCAGGACTAAATTTTGATTAATAAAAGTGAATAAATTATAAGTCACCCGTATGGTCATTTAGAGAGCGCCAAAGTGTTCGGAAGGTTCAAGATTGTCAAAATAATGTACCCGGGGGTTTAGTTTGAGTCTCAGGGCGTTTTTAGGCTTAGCGTTTTAGGCATTTTGTATTTTTGGGCTTGGAAACCTACGAATTTTTTAGGTTATATCAGATGCTTATGGTTGTCTTCTAGGGTTAACATAACCAAAAAATAAAAGAAGTCCATTGGATAAGGAAAGGAAGAGCTTACCAAGGATTTCTAAGCCAAGAACCCCTCCATTTGCACCGCTGTCACTGCCAAACGTTAGATCGCGCAACAAGGATCACCACCACACTGATTTCATCCACAAATCAGAAACAAAAATTCCCAGGCAAGTATTTATCTTGCTTAATTTAGTTAATGCTTCATTCATATTAGTTTAGGGTTGATTAGGATGAGTTTTTATGAAAGAAACCCTATGTTGGAGGTTAGAAATCGCATGTTGTAGAGATATAAACATCAATCTGGAAATTCCCTTCACATAGAGGTTGAACCACGAATTTACATTGGGTTAGAAGTAGAAATTCTGGAAAAAGAATGAGAAGAATTAAGTTAAAGAAATTTTTAGGGTTCATGAGAATTATATAAATTTTGGCCCTTTTAATCCGTGATACTGGATGAAAACTCGCATGCCTTATGTAGAATATTGTTCATTTGGGTTTATAATCATTCTGGTATAAATTTCTGGGAGTTTGGGAGTTAAAAACTTGGATTTGGATGGTTTTGGATGATAATCCCCGTAACTGGTATTCTGCAATTTTCGCCATACCTGTTTGATCGATCGATCGAGCCAAGAGCTTCGATCGATCGACTGTTCGATCGATTGACCCCTTTCGATCGATCGATCGACCCCTCCAGGGAAAAACTAGGTTTTTCCTTACGTTGACTTAATCCGATTAAATGCGTAATAAATTTTGACTAATGTTATTAGGACATAATGAAACATAAAAAGGACCAGTAGGGTCAAGGTAAAGCCCGTTTAGTGGAACTTTAATGAAATGGGAAAATGAAGAGTAAACGGGAAAGATTCATACCTAAGAAATTTAACGTGTGTAGACTTAATAATCGAAATGTCTAGGAGTTGGATTAGAAGTTAAGCGAGGGCCTACTGAATTTGTACTTAGGTAAAGAGAATACTTCGAGAGATGAGAAGTGAGTTGGAATAAATTAAATTTCGAAAATAAAAATCAATAAGTCCGTTGTAAGAAATAATCGAATAAAAATGTACTAAGAATGGAATAATATAATGTTGGGTCGTGGGCGTACCTAACATATGAATGTGAATAGTTATATATCTATATGATTCTGTGATTGTTCATATAATTTTATATATGTGCAAAAATCATGCCCGCGCTACTTGCTATCCCTGAGGTTACCACGCTGGGAAAGTCTTATCTCGATGGGACCTTTATGGGGGATATTGACTCGTACCCTAGAAGATAGAAATCCTTGGTACAGGCTATCGGATCGATAGTCAGACGGTCCTAAGAGACGTGAGGGTATGTGCTGACCTCTTAGAGACTTGGAAACTATGCTTCGCATCAATATTGTATGTGTTTTATGTTAATACAGTTCGAGAGTGATTCCGAACTTGTATTTCCCTTAGTACGAGTGATACGGGGACTGGATAGTAGAGTATGCCCGCACCATAATTGTTATGTGGGGGGCCGTTAGAATATATATATTATATGATTATTTAATATATATATTTAAATATGGAATTTGGGAACTACCTACTGTGTCTATGGTAAGTAAGAAATGATTAATTATTTCAACTTGGGTAAAAGTGTTTGAAAAGCATGATTTATTTCTGAGAAGCGTTATCATTAAATAAGGTTCAATTGAGAACTTTGCTTTTAAATAAAATGAATCTCTTAAAAATTTGAATTTGTTGGTTTGGAACTTCACGAGCAACTTAAGATAAGATAAATTAAACTAGTGGGAAGATTAGTGCGATAGATATGCACACTAGAAGAGAGGTGAGACGTTATCAAGAGAGTGTCGTTACTAATATGTTGTTGCATTAGCCAGTAAACATTTTAAATACTTGCTAAATTAAATTTTTAAACTGTTTTACCATCAGGCTCTGACCCATTTACTGTTATCTCTCCTCTCTTGTATATATATGTATATATTACAGGTGCCCAGCCAAAAGGGCGTCTTGCATAGGGTCCTTTGGAAGGAACGCGCTGCAGCTTAGGTGGGAGTTGCAGGCCTCTTGCTTAGACGATCTCATTTTTTATTCCACTCCTAGCATTGTTTTATCCAGTTGGGCATGTGTCGCCCTTTTCCATTATTCAGTTGTTTTATTGGACCTTGTGATTCGTTTATTTCCAGTATTTACACTATGGGATTTATTATTGTCAGGATGTTTTTCCTTAAATTTTAAATTTTGGAATCAATCAGTTGGATGTGAAATTGTTTGGATTATATGTTCCAGAATAGTTGTTGTGTGATTCTATAACTATGAATTATGTAAAGTTTTAAATGTTGGTTTTAAAAATAAAATTTGGAAAGTAATGTCTAAAATGGTTTTGACACTTAGTTTAATTATTTAGGGGGTTTAATTGGAAAAGTTATTTTTAAGACAGTGATGCTAAGAATGAACCAATCGTTCACCTTGATTATAATTTAATAAATGACTGATCACTCGGTGTTTAATTAGGCGGGGTGTCACAGGTGGTATCCGAGGATCTGGTTCTAGTGTCCCTAGGATCTGTACGGCTTACTTCACTTTCAGCTTAGCGTTCTTGTTATAGAGCCCTATTTTAGGATTGTTGTACTCTTGATTTTATGTTTACGTCTTCAGCTATTTGAGATTTGATAACAACTGTAGACTAATAAAAAATTTCATATTTCAGATGACTCCAAGACGTGCACCAAAGGATAGGCGTGCCCAAGCCGAGCAACCAGTGGCTCCGTCTCAGGGAACGATGAACGCAAATGAGATAGCAACTATAGTTGATCAGGTGGTGAATGTCGCGCTAGCGATAGTACAGCAGGATCCACCCCCAGTTCAGGCAGTTGCTCCAGTACCGACACAGCTTCCTTCTATATGGGAGCGAGTTAGGGATGTCTTTCAGAAGGCGATCCCCCAGAGTTTGCGGGTGGTTCATTTATTATTGTAGCCAGCCAATTGAAGAAAGATATCCAGAGGCATCTGCGTATGTACGAGTGCACGGACGTGCAGAAACAGCTGTTGGCTTCTTTTAATCTTGTGGGGGCCGCTTTACATTGGTGGGAATCCACTACCACCTTGGAGGAGAGGGAGGTTATTACTATTTAGTTGTTTTGGGTACGATTTGACAGCAAACACTTCCCATCTGTCGTGCAGACTATGATGAGGAGGAAATTACTGAGTTTGAAGCAGGAAAATTCGACCATTGCTGAGTATGAAGAGGAGTTCACAAGACTTCTCACTATAGTGCCAGATGAGGCACCCACTGAGGGTAAGAAGATACTATTATTTATAGACGGGTTAGCTTGGAGGATCCGTCAGCACCTTAAAGGAAATCTGTCTCTGAGTACCTACACAGACGTACTCAATGCTACTTTTCTACACTGCCAGGATCACCGCTTCCATCTACAGGGAAGCAAGCGAGCAGGAGAGTCCAGCCAGCAGGGCAGGACAGGAGGTAGTGGTGCTAGTGGAGCACCAACATCTCAGGGGTAAACTCGTCAGCATGAGCAGAGTTCCCATCAGGGGGATCCTGCAAAGCGGTTCTGATCAGGTGATTCCAGGAAGGGATTTGGGGGATTTAGGCAGGGTCAGCAGGGCCAGCCTAATCAGCAGGGCCAGCATCGTCAGTCGTAGGGGTAGCATCAGGGCCAATAACAATTTCAGCAGGGCCAATGGCGGGGTGGTAATGGACAGCCGAGTCGTAATCAGCAGGGACAGAGGGGAGGAAATTTCAGGGGCCGATGCTTCAAGTGTGGTAAAAATGGCCACAAGTGCCAGGATTGTTCAGAAGGTGATAGGGCCCCACAGCAGCAGGGTTCCCGTAATGAGCCACATAGGCCACTTTTTCCAGCCTCCCTCCCAGCACCAGCTCAGGTACCATCCCTACCAGCTATTCCAGCCGTTCAAGTACAGTAGGGGCAGTTACAGTACGGATGTGTCTATAACGTCCACCAGGCAGCAGCCCCACAGGCGCCACCCGTGATTGAGGGTATATTTCCTATCCATGGCACTATAGGTCGGGTTTTATTTGATACTGGGGCGACACTGTTTTATAGCTACCCATTTTTCAAAGGCCTTAGGGTTATTAGCCACAACAGAGAGCACTGTAACATGTGTAGACTCCCCACTGGGAAATGGATCGTTAATTTTCTTTATATGTCGGGGTGTGGGAGTAGAGATTGGTAGCTTGGTATTACCAGCAGACATGTTAGTCTTAGATATGCATGAGCACGGCGTTATTATTGGTATGGATTGGCTCGCAGCTTACAGAGCCATGATAGATTATTTCGGTGGGAGTATTGTCTTTTCCATTCCGGGGTAAGAGATGTTTGTAGTGGCGATGCCTCGCCCAGAGGGAGGCTCGACTGCTCATTTATATTACATAGAAGAGGATACCTCTAAGGAGGTCGTGATTCCCTTAGACTCAATCCCAGTTGTTCGTGAGTATTCTGATGTATTTCAGGAAATACCAGGCCTACCCCCCAATCGAGAGATAGACTTTGTCATAGATTTATTATCGGATACTCGACCTATAGCACGCGCTCCATACCATATAGCTCCGGTGGAGATGCGAGAGTTACGAGATCAGATAGAGCAGCTGTTAGGTCAGGGCTTCATACGCAGGAGTACCTCACCTTGGGGCACTCCAGTTTTGTTTGTGAAAAAGAGAGATGGTTCACTGAGGCTATGTGTGGACTACCGGGAACTGAACAAGGTCACGATACGGAACAAGTATCCGTTGCCTCGAATCGATGATCTATTCGACCAGTTGAGGGGAGCAACTTTGTTTTTGAAGATAGATCTGAGGTCAGGGTACCATCAGCTACGTATTAGGGAGCAGGATGTTTCAAAGACTGCTTTTTTGACGAGATATGGGTCCTATGAGTTTAGAGTGATTCCATTTGGACTCACAAAGGCTCCAGACGTATTCATGGACTTGATGAACCGAGTGTTCAGAGAGTTCTTGGATCATTTTGTCATCGTCTTCATAGATGACATCTTGATATATTCACACACCGAGGAAGAGCATGCCGAGCACTTGAGGAAAGTTCTCCAGACTCTACGAGAGCATCAGTTATATGCTAAGTACGAGAAGTGCGGGTTCTGGTTACGAGAAGTGAAGTTCTTGGGGCATGTTGTTTCTGAATAGGGGATAGCAGTTGACCCGAGTAAAGTGTCAGCGGTGAGGGAGTGGGGACAGCCCACGACACCAACGGAAGTACGTAGTTTCTTGGGATTAGCTGGATACTACAGGAGATTCATTCGGGGGTTCTCCAAAATAACGGGTCCATTGACGAACCTGACTCGCAAGGGGGTACCATACGTTTGGGACAATGCTTGTCAATTGGCTTTCGACGAGCTGAAAGACAAGCTTACTTCAGCATCGGTCCTTGCTTTACCTAAGCTGGGAGTGGAGTATGTGGTTTACACCGACACCTCTTTACGGGGACTCGAGGGAGTACTTCAGCAGGAGGAGAAGACTATAGCTTTTGCCTCCCATAAGCTTAAGCCGCACAAGAAGAATTACCCCACACACGACCTAGAGTTAGCAGCGGTCGTTTTTGCATTGAGGATATGGAGACACTATTTATTGGGGAAGAAATTTCATTTGTTCACGAATCACAAGTCACTGCAATACCTGTTCACTCAGCGAGAGTTGAATATGCGTCAGCGCAGGTGGTTAGAGTTTATGAAGGACTATCAGTTCGACATACAGTACCATCTGGGGAAGTCCAACGTAGTTGCTGATGCGTTGAGCCGTAGATCGGTAGACGATGTAGCGGACGTATGGAAAACAAAATGGAAGGAGTTGGGTCACCAGGACGCAGTAGCCCGTTCCTTCATATCTGTTATGACAGTGACACCCGAGATTGTTACGAGGGTAATACAGGCACAGACCGCAGACCCATTTTGCCAGGAGCAGATTGTACGACTTTTAACTGAGGGTGCTGAGCCCTATTCTATTAGTTCTATTGGAGGTTTAACGTTTAATGGGAGATTGGTGGTCCCAGAAGGAGCAGACTTACGTCATGCAGTGATGACCCAGTCTCACGGGTCCCGATTTGCGGTGCATCCTGGGGGAGATAAGATGTACCAGGATATAAGGTGACAATACTGGTGGAGTGGGATGAAAAAGGATATTGCTGAGTTCATGTCCAAGTGTTCTACCTGCCAGCTGGTAAAGGTGGACCATCAGAAATCGTCGAGGTTGCTTCAGCCATTGGAAATACCCGCGTGGAAGTGGGAGAGTATTTCTATGGATTTTATTACTGGGTTGCCTACATCACAACGGGGCCATGACTCCATCTGGGTGATTGTGGACCGTTTGACTAAGGTGGTTCATTTTCTTCCAGTACGGACAAACTATACCACAGGCCAGTATGCTCAGTTGTTCATTGCTGAGATTGTTCGATTACATGGGGTGCCCCTGAATATTGTGTCAGATAGAGACAAGATTTTCGTATCGCATTTCTGGGAGAGCTTTCAGGAGGCTATGGGTACAGAGTTGAGGTTGAGTTCATCTTATCACCCACAGACAGATGGACAAACAGAGCGTACTAATCAGATGTTGGAGGATATGATACGCATGTGTGTCCTTGATTTTGGAGGAGGTTGGGAGCTTCACCTTCCACTAGTAGAGTTCGCTTATAATAACTCTTATCAGTTCACGATTGGCATGGTTCCATTTGAGGCTTTGTATGGAAGACCTTGTCGTTCCCCAACTTATTGGCTAAAGGTGGGGGATAACAAGTTGATCGGACCATAGGTGATTCAGGAAACCTTCACGAGGATTGAGATTATCATTAGTCGCATTCGGGTAGCCCAGGACAGGAAGAAAAGCTACACCGATGCAAAACGGTTCTTCCGAGAGTTTAACGTGGGGGACCAAGTATTACTACGTGTATCTCCTATGAAAGGAGTGATGAGATTCGGGAAGAAAGGGAAATTATCCCCGAGGTACGTGGGACCATTTCCCATCATCGAGAGGATTGGGCCGGTAGCATACAGATTGGGACTGCCAGAGCATTTACATCGCATTAACGATTTATTCCAAATCTCGTCGTTGAGACGATACCTTCGGGATAACATATCCCATACCCATATCGCGATTAAGGAGATTGACTTACAGCCCGACAGCTCTTACGAGGAAAGACCAGTGGCTATCCTAGACTATAGCGAAAGGAGATTGAGGTCAAAGGTAGTTCCACTTGTACGGGTCCAGTGGGAGCATCATAATGTGGAGGAATCCACCTGGGAGAATGAGGCCGATATGCGCGAGAAATATCCAGATTTATTCTTATCAGGTATGCCTTATTTTCTGAATTTCGGGACGAAATTACGTTATTAGGGGGAAGTATGTAATACCCTGTATCTTTATGCATTCTATATTTAGGGATTTATTAAATTTGATGTGAATTATTAATTTAATATAAATCCGGAAATTAATTATTTTTAATTACTAACGTGGCGAGAGTTAGTAATTATTGGAAACTTGTTGAATATTACTAATGAGCAAATTAATATATAAAATTGGTTCTATTAAATGTCACGAGTGAATAAAATGACAATTTTGGAAATTTAAGTCGAGACGCGCCCGTGCGTGTCAAGACTAAATTTTGATTAATAAAAGTGAATAAATTATAAGTCACCCGTAATGTCATTTCGAGTGCGCCAAAGTGTCCGGAAGGGTCGAGATAGTCAAAATAATGTACTCGGGGGTTTAGTTTGAGTCTCGGGGTGTTTTTAGGCTTAATTAACACCCCGGGAGGGCGTTTTAGGCATTTTGTATTTTTGGGCTTGGAAACCTACGAATTTTATAAGTTATATCAGATGCTTAGGGTTGTCTTCTAGGGTTAACACAACCAAAAAACAAAAGACGATATTGGAGAAGTAAAGGAAGAGCTTACCAAGGAGTTTTAGGCCAAGAACCCCTCCGTTTGCACCGCTGCCACCGCCAAACGTTAGATCGCGCAACAAGGATCACCACCACACTGATTTCATCCACAAATCAGAAACAAAAATTCCCAGGCAAGTATTTATCTTGCTTAATTTAGTTAATGCTTCATTCATATTAGTTTAGGGTTGATTAGGATGAGTTTTTATGAAAGAAAACCTATGTTGGAGGTTAGAAATCGCATGTTGTAGAGATATAAACATCAATCTGGAAATTCCCTTCACATGTAGAGGTTGAACCACGAATTTACATTGGGTTAGAAGTAGAAATTCTGTAAAAAGAATGAGAAGAATTAAGTTAAAGAAATTTTTAGGGTTCATGAGAATTATATAAATTTTGGCCCTTTTAATCCATGATACTTAATGAAAACTCGCATGCCTTACGTAAAATATTGTTCATTTGGGTTTATAATGATTGTGGTATAAATTTCTGGGAGTTCAGGAGTTAAAAACTTGGATTTGGATGATTTTGGATGATAATCCCCGTAACTGGTATTCTGCAGTTTTTGCCATACCTGCTTGATCGATCGATCGAGCCAAGAGCTTAGATCGATCGACTGTTCGATCGATTGACCCCTCCTGGGAAAAACTAGGTTTTTCCTTACGTTGACTTAATCCGATTAAATGCGTAATAAATATTGACTAATGTTATTAGGACGTAATGAAATATAAAAAGGACCAGTAGGGTCAAGGTAAAGCCCGTTTAGTGGAACTTTAATGAAATGGGAAAATGAAGAGTAAACGGGAAAGATTCATACCTAAGAAATTTAACGTGTGTAGACTTAATAATCGAAATGTCTAGGAGTTGGATTAGAAGTTAAGTGAGGGCCTACTGAATTTGTACTTAGGTAAAGAGAATACTTCGAGAGATGAGAAGTGAGTTGGAATAAATTAAATTTCGAAAATAAAAATGAATAAGTCCGTTATAAGAAATAATCGAATAAAAATGTACTAAGAATGGAATAATATGATGTTGGGCCGTGGGTGTACCTAACTTATGAATGTGAATAGTTATATATCTATATGATTCTGTGATTGTTCATATATTTTATATATGTGTAAAAATCATGCCCACGTTACTTGTTATCCCTGAGGTTACCGCGCTGGGACAGTCTTATCTCGATGGGACCTTTATGGGGGATATTGACTCGTACCCTAGAAGATAGAAATCCTTGGTACAGGCTATCGAATCGATAGTCAGACGATCCTAAGAGACGTGAGGGTATTTGCTAACCTCTTAGAGACTTGGAAACTATGTTTCACCTCAATATTGTATGTGTTTTATGTTAATACAGTTCGAGAGTGATTCCGAACTTGTATTTCCCTTAGTACGAGTGATACGGGGACTGGATAGCAGAGTATGGCCGCACCATAATTGTTATGTGGGGTGCCGTTAGAATATATATATTATATGATTATTTAATATATATATTTAAATATGGAATTTGGGAACTACCTACTGTGTCTATGGTAAGTAAGAAATGATTAATTATTTCAACTTGGGTATAAGTGTTTGAAAAGCATGATTTATTTCTGAGAAGCGTTATCATTAAATAAGGTTCAATTGAGAACTTTGCTTTTAAATAAAATGAATCTCTTAAACATTTGAATTTGTCGGTTTGGAACTTCACGAGCAACTTAAGATAAGATAAATTAAACTAGTGGGAAGATTAGTGCGATAGGTATGCACACTAGAGGAGAGGTGAGACGTTCTCAAGAGAGTGTCTCTACTAATATGTTGTTGCATTAGCCAGTAAACATTTTAAATACTTGCTAAATTAAATTTTTAAACTTTTTTACCATCGGGCTCTGACCCGTTTACTGTTATCTCTCCTCTCTTGTATATCTATATATATATATTATAGGTGCCCAGCCACAAGGGCGTCTTGCATAGGGTCCTTTGGAAGGAACGCGCTGCAGCTTAGGTGGAAGTTGCAGGCCTCTTGCTTAGACGATCTCATTTTTTATTTCACTCCTAGCATTATTTTATCCAGTTGGGCAGGTGTCACCCTTTTCCATTATTCAGTTGTTTTAGTGGACATTGTGATTCGTTTATTTCCAGTATTTACACTTTGGGATTTATTATTGTCAGGATGTTTTTCCTTAAATTTTAAATGTTGGAATCAATGAGTTGGATGTGAAATTGTTTGGATTATATGTTCTAGAATAGTTGTTGTGTGATTATTTAACTATGAATTATGTAAAGTTTTAAATGTTGGTTTTAAAAAAAACAAAATTGGAAAGTAATGTCTAAAATGGTTTTGACACTTAGCTTAATTATTTAGGGTGTTTAATTGAAAAAGTTATTTTTATGACAGTGATGCTAAGAATGAACCAACCGTTCACCTTGATTATAATTTAATAAAGGACTGGTCACCCGGTGTTTAATTAGGCGGGGTGTCACACCTTTTACATTCATTAACCTAGAGAGGAACTCTTCTAGCTACAACTTCCATTACTTCCCTTATTAAAGTTGCCCACTTGATCCATAACCTATCTTAACCCCAAATTCGGGTGTAATACTCACCACACCTATAAATTCTTCCACTTCATCAAGAGGTCATTATTAAAACCAATGACAAACTCATTAAAACTCTTCTAATAATTGAGCAAATCATTGACAAGAGATAATAAGAACTTATTCCACATCACTACCTTGCTAACTCTCTTTGAGGTTAAGTACACATGCCCTAAGCATATCTTGTAGAAGGACAAATATTACCGCTGCTAACTCTGATAATTGTTCTCATGAGGCTTAAGCTTTCGTAAAGTATAAATTATATACTTCTCCTCCTGCATCAACACATCTCCTAGTCTATGGAGTAATATATCTGTATATACTAAGTACTCCATATCGCCTCATGGTAACGCAAGGACGATTGCCCCAACCATCTTCAAGAGCCCCTAAATGAACCTCATGTATTACTCCGCCAAAACCAAGAAATACCTAACTTTTGTAGGTGTCATGGGTTGTCCCCAGCCTGAAATTACGAAAACTTGGATTAGATCTAAGAAAATGCAATATGTTGATACAATATGACACAAGAACTGTACCATTGAAGCACAAAAACTATAATTAGAGAACATATTGTGCAAGTTATGTTCATGTATTGTTTGTAAACCTAATCGTAAATGTTTAACATGTTCCTCTTTCGACCGAGAATACACTAGAATGTTGTCAATTAATATTATGATGAACCAATCTTGGAATGGTAAAAAAAACATTCATTATTCCCATGAGCATTGCGGGCTTGTTGGTCAGCCTAACCGTAATGACCCTGAACTCACATGATCCATATCGCATTAAAAAATCGGTCTTCGGAATGTATTCCTCCCAATTGCATAACTAGTGATACCCTAAGTTCAAGTAAATCTTGGAGAACAATGACGCATTCCCCAGCTGGTCTAATAGGCCGTAGGCATGGGGGAAATAACTAATTTTTCAGTATCATAACCTTGTTCAGCTCCTGATAGTCCACTCATTATTTGAGAGAACCATCCATATTCTTCCCAAATAAATTTAGAGCTCAACAAGGAGACATGCTTCTCTGTATGGATCACTAGCTCAACAAATGCTAAGCTTGCTCATTCGGCTCCCGTAATCTTAACGAAGTCATCCGGTACAGTGCCCTTGCAATGAGCCTAGTAACAAATGCCAAATATATGTAAGAGTCTATTTCTGTAACAAGTAATTATGTATCGAGTATTATGATGCAATGACCTCCCTCAAACGAAGTCGAGTCAATGTAATACAAGTACGTGCTAAACCCTACCATGGCATGTGCATAAATATACGAAATATCGTTGCCCAAAAATGGCAATATAAACATAACCCTGGTAATCAATAAAAGATTAATACATATAACTACTACTCAGAGCTAAATAATATGAATCGTAAAAACACATGACAAAATAAGTAAAGCAGCTGAACACCCTAGACGGCACAATAAACTATCGTGTTCTATAGTCACGTTGTAACGTAGCCTTTACCCGTTGGCTATCCACATAGAAATAAGTCATGGTAATAAAATCCAAATATCTCATAATCGTGTGTTTAACACTACTGGAAACGAATGCCAACTCCTCGTTGTCTATGTCATGCTCATGAGCGTAAGCCATAAATATAATCGTACTCTTCATCTAGTGGTATTCTCAATAACAAAGGTCATTATACATCCTCTACTAACTAACTGGTGACACTCGCTTTTCTTTTACATCAAAACGATTATTTTTTCTCCATTGGTTTTTATTTATGTTGAATTCTTTAAAATCAATATTTTATTTATATTTTTTATTCCCTTCATTTAAAAATATCCGCATCGCGCGGAGCTGAATATTAGTGTAAATCAACAATTAATATTTGATCTTAGTATAAATCAGCAATTAATATTTGATCTCAATATAATACAGCTATAAAACAGATATAGAAACATGTAATTAAACGGTCGTTACACAATATATAATCTTACAGATCCTATAAACATGTATAATCTTATAGAAACAAAAAAACCATGTATAAACAGATCCTATAACAATCCTATAGAAACAAAAAACATGTATAATCTTACAGATCCTATAAACCGCTCGTTACACAATATAAAGTTTATCCCATAACGAGGATATGAAAGCTTACTGATCAAAAATTTATATTATAAACAGATCAGATCCTATAACAATCCTATCGTTACATATCCCATCCTATAACAATATAAACAGATCAGATCGTTACAGATCCGAACGTTACAGATAAAGGAAACAGATAAAAGGGCTTCTGATCCTTCGTTCGACTTGGATATGAAGAGATGCATTATAATCGTTACAGATCCGTATCTGAGAAGCGTAGAAACCAGAGAGCGAGGTGAGTAGATGGACGAGAGTTGAAAGAGAGAGAGGGGACGAGATGGTATGCGCCGTATTGAGAGAGAGAGAGAGAGAGAGAGAGAGAGAGGATATGTCTAACCCTAAAACTAACAACATATATATATTGGTAAGGTAAAAAATAAGGGAAATATAAATGTAAACATTCTTATTATTAGACAATGAAAATCCAAGGTAAAAAATATATATAAAATATTGGGAATATTAATCGAAAAAAATATTCGGAAAATTAATCGGAAATTATATCGGAAAATCGGATCGGCTAAAATGTCGGAAAATCGGATCGGAAAAATCGGAAAATCGGAATTTAAAACATAGTTCCAATTTCCTATCCAATTTAATTCGGAAAAATCGGAAATCGGAAAATCGGAAATCGGAAACCTTATATATGTTCCAAAATCGGAAAATATCGGATCGGACATCGAAAAAATCGGAATGTTCGGAAAAAAAGCACAGCCCTAGTTTGGATAATATAACATTGAAATCTACGAAGCAGGCAAGGCATATCTCATCCATCTCGTGGATCTGGAAAGACGGATAGATATTCTCTTCAATTATTTCAAGTTCAAAATATGCGGCGGGATCAAAGCCCTCTTACAAACGTATATACAATATTTCCAACCTCCACTCCGACTTCAAAACATATTGAACAAAAAGCTTTTTAGCTATACACTCGATGAGAATACTCTCAATTTGCTTTTTAGTTATCTAAACTTTTAGAATCTTGTTTTTTTAGACTGATACTTCTGAACAGTGATGATGGAAATATAAAAAAACAAGATGTATAATGAATGTGAAAGTATGCCTATAAACAATGAATCTGCACATTCTGTTGTTTTCGGGATTGCCAATGGGATAAACGAACAAGTAATTAATTTATTATTCAATTTATAAAATCAGAGTTTTTTTATTATATATGAGCATTTTATAAAACTTGTATCTTTGAAAAGCGCATGTCAAAATTACTCAAGCCAAAAACTATAATACTTGGTTAAAAATGGCCAAATTGAAAGAATTCGGGGTTGCTAAAAATATATAAATTTCTCTATTTTGTATAACTAAAAATATATAAATATGCTCTACGCATTGACTCCATCAATGTATAGAGCAAATTTGGATGGAGCTCCAGCAAGAAAATATTCAAACTTATATTTGGAAGAGGATCGGGCGATTTTTTTTTGGATTATTTTTAATTTTAAACAAATTATAGCTTTATAATGCTCAAATAATTACTCTCAATCATTATTAACAATATCTAATTAATTTCTCCAGGACTTCCTATATAAAAAATACCACATATTTCAGACTAAATATACCACCATATATTTAAATGGATCAAATACTAAAAAGTCCTTTAAACAATTTTCAATACATATTTAGTCAAAGCCTTTTATTTTGTATCAAAGAGTACCTTATTCTCTTATCTTTAAAGGTGTGTGTCAGTGGCATGATAAAGTCTGCGCGTCAGTGGCATGATAAAGTCTGTTTGGCATGGTGAAGGACTTTTTGGTGCAAAATATACAGGTTTGGACTAAACGTCTATTAAAAAAAGTTCGAGGGTTATTTGGTATATGCTCCTATTTAAATTGAACATTGAACAACTTCAAATTAAACTACACATACATACAAAAAAGTAAATTTAACACCTCTACATATAAAAAACTAAATTACACAACTTCACATACATAAAATTTCTACCACATACAAAAAATATATAAATACACAAAAATAATACCTGACCCCCCACCTCCTTTTTTTTTTTGAAAAATTCAATCGGAGCCACAGCCTCCCTTGGGTATTATGTGGCTCCGCGACTGGATCCTCTGTTGTGTTATAGAATACAGAAAAATATTCTCACTGATTTTATCCCTTGCTTTGCAATCAGAATCTTGTTTTTGTTTTTTGTTTATTATTTTTCATTTTATAAATTTTAAGAAATTCCCCCAATCTCTTGAATCTTTTTGCGTTTGCCAAACTTATATGCAAATCTGTATCAGTTAAAATTGTATTTATAAGAACCCATATTTTTAATTTATTTAATTGAAACAGAGCTCAAATATTAGGTGGAAGTGAATGTAGTTAATAGTTTGACTAGTATTTTTCTAACTCTTCCTTGAGAGTAACGAGTTGTCTTCGGAAGCTATTCGAAGGGATTGATCTGGAACTGACCTGGCCTACTTTCTTCCAAAAAAAAAAAGGGGAGTAATAGTAAAAAAAAAAAAAAAACATTATCAATTAGTTTTTATTACTAAGTTTGTAATTCACTAAGTCTTAACATCTTTTATTTTGATCTATCATGTCTCATAATTTCTATTTTTATTCCAATAAGTACTATTTGTAAATATACAGTGAATATTCACAATATGTACAAATATGATCTATTGAGAAAAAAATATTATGATAGAACCTATTAGAAAATGTTTCACGTAAACGGGACTTATTTGTCAAACTCCAAAAAAAATCATAACTTTAAATCTACAAACTTAAATTCACAAAATTTATATATTTTGAATTTATTCGTCAATATCTATCAAACAACAACTGTTGGTACACTTTATATATTGTGATTAAAAATCACATCAAAGAGTTTTATGGAGAAATCGAAAATAAAATCAAAAATTAATTTTAAGCCTACTGCTCAAAATTAAATTATTACCTCATATGATTATCGCAAAATATGAATCGCAAGCGTTGAATCCAAATATTTACTGCACAATAAAAAATAAACAATATTACCTCAATCGTTTATAAATACGTCGTAGACGATTCTTGGGTTGAGTCGCGGACTAGGTCGCTCTCTTTAAGACGTTTCGCGGCTCTACCCTCTTTGTGCGGGTAGTATTCAGTCACGCCGTGCTCAGGATAAAACAAATCCAAAATCACATCTGTATCATATAACCATACACCGTAGTTATATGTCTTTTAACACCCATTCCAAATTAATTGCTCAAAATTCGAAATTTCAATTTGGGGGAACAAAATATTCTAAAAATATTTTGAAAAATAAATATTTTCATGAAGAAAATATTTTCTAGTGAATAAAGATTTGCAGAGAGAGAGAACCATTTTTGTGTCTATTATGGTTTCTCTAATCCTTTTTATTTTCAAAACCAAACTCTGAAAATCTCTCCTTTTTTTTCCTCTCACAAAACCCTTTTCCTTACTTATCCTTTTTTCTCAAAACCAAAGCCTTAACTTTGTAAATATAGCCGTTCAACCACAAAAAAAGCAAGTAGGAAATCATTGTTTTCATTATAGATAAACTAATGGGGATTGTGGGTACAAAAGTAGATATAGTGGGTAAACAAGTGGGGTAGTGGGTGTCACCTGTTTTTTTCTTTTTGGCCGAAAGTTTAGGACAAGTGAGTATAGTTGGTCTCCCACTTGTATTTTAAAATACAAACATACAACAATCCCCCACTTGGATTTTAAAAACACAATCATCGGTAATAATCCTGTAACACCCCGTATTTTTGGTACATTTAAAATTTAATTAATTCGGAAATTCTAAATTACTAGTGCGTTGTAATTTAATGAAGTAATTATGATAGAATAATATATAAATATTAATCTGGGATTTAATGGTTAATATTTAGGGAAAATTATTTACTAAGCGTATAGTAATAATGTAATTTCGTCGTTTCGAGTATTAATGACGAGATATGTACTTATCACATCCGGAAGTCGGTATAGACTATATTGGGTGGGGGATAAATATTTTTATAAATTAATTCGGATGCAAATTCTGAGTGTACAGTTGAGTCCGGATGGGCCGAGATAGTCGGAAAAGTGTACCCAGGGGTAGTAAACGGGTCACGGGACGTTTTTAGACATAGTCGGGCCCACTCGGGGGCATTTTGGTCACTTGGGCTTGGCCCATTAGTCAAAAAACGGGAATGGATTAATTAACTTAATAAAAAGAAAATAAGGGCTGGCTAAGCTTAAGCAGAGAAAGGAATTAAAGGGTTAGGAAACCCTAGCAGCAGCCAAAGCCAATTTGGGGATCTCAAAGAACCAACTAGGTCATCTTCAACCTTAGAATCCATTGAAGATTCAGACACTACGAAACCTAAGGCAAGTGAATAACTTGCAATTGCATAAAATCTGTCTTTCAAATTCATATTTGTGTGCTGTTATGAATTAAAAATTCGTTTTGGTGTTCATGGTATAAACATGGGGTTTTGATAATTCAAAAGAAAACATGAATCTGATTGGCCCGAAATTATGAGGAGTTATGTAAAATCTGATATTGGAATATTGATGTGTATCTGTTAGGATGATATTCAGATAAATTAAAAACGAATTTAATAAAGAAATTTGGAGTAAAAATGGGTTTAAGGAAAAAGATAGGTTTTCCCCAAAATTTATAAATCAGTAGTTTATGGACTAATTGATGAATGTTGTAAGCTTTCTGGGTAATCCTAATAAGGTTTCTAGTATGCTCTGGTGATAAGATGGCTTAAAACTCATGTTAGAAGAGATTAGGGTTTATGAAAATCCGTCCATGGCTGCCCTGTCTTCGCGAAGAAGACGAAGACATGTTCGATCGATCGATCGACGGTCTGGGTCGATCGATCGACGGTCGCCAGAATCTGGCAGTTTCGCCAGTTGGGTATATAAGAGGGAAAATTTATATGAAAATCATATGTAATTAATTATTGAGAAATTAAATACATGGGTTTAAATCTAATTAATTGTAGATAAATTAATTAGGGTTTGAGGCTAATAAAATTAGAGTCGGGAATGGTGACTCGGGTAAATTTATTTTGGGCTACGGGAGTAAGTCCAACTTTATGGTGGGGGCGACACCAACAATAACTAAATTAATTAAAGTGCAATTTAATTAATAGTTAGAGTTGGACCATAAACTCTTAATAATTTTAATAGGCTTCTGTTACGGATTTTAGTGAACGGTATAGCCGGGACTTTTATATTTATATATACGGAGGCATTAGTATATATATATATATGGTGTGCTCAATTAATATCAGTGATTAGATATTTGTTACTATAGTGCTATAAGGGGAGGTTGCGCGTAGTGGATGAATCCCCTAGCTTGAGGAGTAGGGTGAGTATATTCCCGAGGTCATAGCGTCCGTTATATGGGTGAGGGACAACTCACTTTCAGGGAAGGAATATGACCGCCTCCAATTATTTATTTTTATCAAGTTGGTGTGAAAATTCTGACTTGGGATAACTAGGCTATGTGAGTATACCTAGTGGGATAGAACTTTACAGAATTTACTTTCCGGGAGTATTTTTACTCGGGAGGTTGCAAGTTATTATATATATTACAGTATGATTGTGAATGCTGGAATATGATTATAAGTATATAATTTTATAATTAATTATATACGGAATATTAATAAAAAGTGGGTGATTTCACAGGTATAACGAATGTAGAAGTTATATGAATAATAAAAGGGAAATGATTTAGTTAAGTTGATGTTACCAATAACTTATATATCAAAATCACTACATACTCAGTTAGAGTAGGGTGGGTATAAAGGAACCTTGTTAATTATCTAGCCATGAGATGAGTAACTAGGTAATTAAATTAAAGCGTTCGTAGGGTATAATAGAGGAAGGGTAAGGAAGTCCTCAAGAGAGTGCGATATTAACTAAAAATATGAAGAGAATGCATATTTATTTATTACTGCAAGTTAATCATTTGTTAAATGTTTTTCAAATGTTTTGGGTACTAACCCTTGCTATAAAAACTTTTAAAAACCTTTTAGGTGTCCAACCACAGGGACGCCAGCCTTGACTATATTCCAGGGATCCGTTGCTGCAGCATATGTGGATGTTGCGGGATTTTGATAGACGCCTCATTATTCATTCTTAAATGTAGAAGTTCATAATTAGTATTCGAGCATGTTGCTCACTTTCCATTTATTTGTATTAGACTTGTTGAGAGTTTATTCTTATCTTTATGGGATTTATTATTTGGACCGTTGGTTTATTCGGTCAATCATTTTTACTTGTGAATGATTAATTCAGTTATCTGTGATTGTTATATAGTTTTATTTCCGCATGGGTGTTTGTTAATTAATGAAAGATAAAAATTGGCACCAGTCTATTTTTCTCACTTAGGTGGTTAGTAAATAATAAGAAGACAGTGATGCTAAGAATGGACCAAATGAGAAACCAGTTCAAACTTGATTTAGGACTGATCACCCGGGATTAATTAGGTGGGGTGTCACAGATGGTATCAGAGCATCAGGTTCTAGAGTCCTTAGGATCTGTGCGGCTTTCTACGTTTCAGCGTAGCGTTCGGTTGTTATAGAGCCCTATTATTAGGACTGTTGATTATATTTTCCGCTTGTGAGATATCGTATTCCTGCTATTAGTTTTTGTATAAATTGTGTACTTATACAATTCAATCTATTTAAGATGCCGCCAAAGATACAGAGAGCGGAAAGGGCTGAGGCTAGAGATGAGGTGAGGGAGGCTCGCCAGGAGCCACAGGTACCGCCACCCCCACCCCCACCCGAGTTGATTTCTACCACTCAGGTGGCAGTGATAGTGGCCCGAGCGGTCGAGACAGCGATGCGAGCTATGGCAGCTCATTTTCCACAGCCTCAGGCACCGCCTCCATTGGCTCCAGCAGTTCAGGCTCCAGTAGGGCCACCATCTTGGCAGCGAGTGAGGGAGACCTTTCAGAAGGGTCACCCACCTGAGTTTCGAGGTAGCACCAATGTGGTCGAGGCTTGTGACTGGAAGAAGAACATTCAGCGCCATCTGCGCATGTTAGAGGGTACAGAGGTGCAGAAATAGATGCTGGCTACCTTTCGTCTGTCGGGGGCAGCCTTACAGTGGTGGGAGTCCGTAACCACCGCTGAGGAGCGGGATTTGATGCCGATTTCTGAATTCTGGGTGCGGTTTGACCGCAAGTACTTCCCTCCAGCAGTAGAGTCTGAGATGAGAAAGAAATTCAGCGAGTTGGTACAGGGTGACAGGTCAGTAGCAGAATATGAGGAAGAGTTCACCCGTTTGGCAAACTTTGTGCCAAATGAGGTGAGCGATGAGGAGCGGAAGAAGTCAAAGTTCATGGATGGCCTAGCCTGGAGAATCGGGCAACACTTGATTGGGAATCCGGCGTTAGTGACTTATACAGATGTCGTTAATGCCGCACTTGTACATTGCCAGGATCATCGTTTCCATGCTAAGGGGAACAAGAAGGCAGGTGAGCCGAGCCAGCAGGGCAAGGCGGTCACTAGTAGTGAGACGAGTGGCACACAGCAGCAGGTTATCATTCAGCAAGGGAATCAGGCTAAGAAGTTTAAGCCTGGTGGGTTCCGACCGGGAGGACAGGGGTTCAGGCAGGGGCAACCAGGCTCTAATCAGCAACAGCAGGTTCCTCAGGGCCGTCAGGGTCAAGGGAACAACGGGGGAGGCCAACCGGGCCAGCAACGTCAGGGCCAGCAGGGCCAACGGCAGGGTGACGATCAGAAACGTTGTTTCTCCTGTGGCCAACCAGGACACTTCAAGAGGGAGTGCCCGCAGAGGGGCAGAGGCCAGCAGCAGGGTGCCCAGCAGGGGCAACAGGGTCAGATGCCGCCAGCAGCACCCGCCCCACCCGCCCCACAGCAGCAGGGGCAAATGCACTACGGACGTGTGTATAACGTTCGGGATGTTCCTAATCCCCCAGCACAGCAGGCGCCGCCCGCGATCGAGGGTACGTTTTCTATCCATGGCACTATGGGTCGGGTATTGTTTGATACGGGGGCTACACATTGCTTTATAACTACACATTTCGCGAAGGCTTTAGGGTTGTTAGCCACCGCGGAGAGCACTGTTACGTGTGTCGACTCACCATTGGGGAATGGGTCGCTTATATTCTTTATATGTCGGGGAGTGGGGGTGGAGATTGGTGGTTTGACATTACATGCGGACATGTTGGTATTAGATATGCATGTCCACGATGTGATTATCGGTATGGATTGGCTCGCTGACTATAGAGCCATGATTGATTGCTTCGGAGGGAGCATTATTTTTGCCATTCCGGGACAAGAGATGTTTGTTGTGGCGATGCCTCGCCCAGAGGGAGGCTCGACCGCTCATTTATATTACATTGAGGAGGAAACCTCACAGGAAGTGGTAGTTCCTTTAGACTCTATTCCGGTAGTGAGGGACTTTGAGGATGTATTCCAGGAAATACCAGGATTACCACCCAGCAGAGAAATCGAATTTGTTATCGATTTGGCTCCGGGGACGAGACCGATTGCTCGGGCACCTTACCGAATGGCCCCTTCAGAGATGCGGGAATTGAGGGAACAGATTCAGCAACTACTGGGTCAGGGTTTTATTCGGCGGAGTACATCGCCGTGGGGTGCGCCGGTATTGTTTGTAAAGAAGCGAGATGGTTCACTCCGCTTGTGCGTGGATTATAGGGAGCTGAACAAGGTGATGGTACGGAATAAATATCCGTTGCCTCGGATCGATGATTTATTTGACCAATTGAGAGGGGCGTCTTACTTCTCCAAGGTCGACTTGAGGTCAGGGTATCATCAACTGCGCATCCGAGAGGGGGATGTTCCTAAGACCGCTTTCTTGTCGCGGTATGGATCATATGAGTTCAGGGTGATGCCCTTCGGGCTCACCAATGCACCAGCAGTGTTCATGGACCTCATGAACAGGGTTTTCAGAGAGTACTTAGATCAGTTTGTCATCGTGTTCATTGATGACATCCTAATCTACTCGCGCACTGAGGAGGAGCACGCAGAGCATTTGCGCATGGTTTTGCAGACACTGAGGGATCATTAGCTCTATGCCAAATTAGGGAAGTGTGGATTCTGGCTTCGGGAGGTACAGTTCCTTGGTCACGTCGTGTCAGATCAGGGTATTGCAGTGGATCCGAATAAGGTGTCGGCGGTGAGGGAGTGGGGACAGCCCACGACACCGACCGAGGTGCGCAGTTTTCTGGGTTTGGTCGGT
Source organism: Sambucus nigra (assembly GCA_949130495.1). Taxonomy (NCBI): domain Eukaryota; kingdom Viridiplantae; phylum Streptophyta; class Magnoliopsida; order Dipsacales; family Adoxaceae; genus Sambucus; species Sambucus nigra. The sequence continues at coordinate 442,474,548 of OX422218.1, read as the reverse complement.
TACTACAGGCGATTCATTAAAGGATTCTCTAAGATTGCAGGACCTTTGACGAATCTGACTCGGAAAGGAGTACCTTTCAAGTGGGATGATAGTTGTCAATTAGCATTAGACGAGCTAAAGGACAAGTTGACATCTGCCCCCGTGCTTGCATTGCCAAAGGGAGGGCTAGAGTATCGGGTTTACATAGACGCATCCTTACGGGGTCTTGGGGGTGTACTCCAGCAGGAGGAAAGGGCTATAGCTTATGCTTCCAGGAAGCTGAAGCCCCACGAGAGGAATTACCCCACTCACGACCTAGAGTTAGCAGCGGTCGTTTTTGCTTTGAGGATATGGAGGCATTATCTTCTAGGAGAGCAGTTTACTTTATTCACGGATCACAAGTCTCTTCAGTATCTCTTCACACAGAAGGATCTGAATATGAGGCAGAGGCGGTGGCTAGAATTCGTGAAGGACTACCAATTTGATATTCAGTATCATCCTGGTAAGGCCAATGTGGTAGCAGACGCATTGAGCCGAAGGCCGACTGGGGAGATAGCAGAGGTATGGAAAGCGAAGTGGAGAGAGCTTCGATATGAGGATGACGTAGCCAGGGCTTGCATGTCAGCTTTATCCATCACACCCGAGATCATTATGCGAGTTGTGAAGGCTCAGGCTGAGGATCAAGTTTGCCGGGATAGGGTGGGCCAGTTGTTAGCTGAGGGAGCAGAGGGTTACTCGATTAGCTCAGAAGGAGGCCTACGCTTTAATGGGAGGTTAATGGTGCCAGAGGATGAGGATTTGAAGCACGCTGTTATGACAGAATCCCATGGTTCGAAATTTGCGGTACATTCCGGTGGGGATAAAATGTACCAAGATATGAGGAGGCAGTATTGGTGGGCAGGAATGAAACGGGACATAACGGAGTTTGTTTCGAAATGTGCCACGTGTCAGCTTGTGAAAGTTGACCATCAGAGACCATCAGGGATGCTACAGCCGTTAGAAATTCCCGTGTGGAAGTGGGAGAGCATCTTCATGGACTTCATCACAGGGTTACCTGTATCGCCGAGGGGTCACGACTCCATATGGGTTATTGTGGATCGGTTGACTAAGGTGGCCCACTTTTTACCAGTACGCACAGACTTCGAGACGATGCGTTATGCACAGCTATTCATAGCAGAGATTATTAAGCTGCATGGAGTGCCTATAAATATTGTATCCGACCGAGACAAAATCTTTGTCGCCCACTTTTGGCAGAGCTTTCAGGAGGCAATGGGCACGGAGTTGCGCTTGAGTACAGCGTATCACCCACAGACGGACGGACAGACTGAGAGAGTTAACCAGATGCTGGAAGACATGCTCAGAATGTGCATTTTGGACTTCGGGGGAGGATGGGAGAAATATCTTCCTTTGGTAGAGTTTGCGTATAACAACTCTTACCAATTCACGATTGGCATGGCACCGTTTGAGGCACTGTACGGGAGACCTTGTCGTTCACCCGTTTGTTGGTTAGAGGTGGGGGACAACAAACTCTTGGGGCCGGATATTTTTCAAGAGACATCTTCCAAGATAGAGCTGATTCGAGGAAGAATTCGGATAGCTCAGGACAGGCAAAAGAGTTATGCTGACGCTTCTCGACGACATGTGGAGCTAGAAGTTGGGGACCAGGTTTTAGTCCGGGTATCCCCAATGAAGGGGGTGATGAGGTTCGGTAAGAAGGGTAAGTTAGCACCGCGATACGTAGGACCTTTCCCTATTATTGAGAGGGTGGGACCGGTGGCGTATAAGCTTGGGTTACCAGAACATCTTCAGCGGATACACGATGTATTCCATGTGGCATCGCTGAAGAAATATCGAAGGAGCGAGAGAGCCTTTTGGCACATTCCACTCGAGGAGATCGACTTACAGCCAGACATCTCGTATGAGGAAAGGCCGGTAGCTATTCTGGATCATAGTGAGCGGAAATTACGATCCAAGGTTGTTCCATTGGTTAGAGTACAGTGGGGTCATCACAATGTTGACGAGTCTACCTGGGAGCGAGAGGAGGATATGCGGGAACAATATCCAGATCTTTTCAACGCAGGTACAATCTAATTTCGGGGATGAAATTCCTTTATAAGGGGGGGAGTATGTAACACCCCGTATTTTTGGTACATTTAAAATTTAATTAATTCGAAAATTCTAAATTACTAGTCTGTTGTAATTTAATGAAGTAATTATGATAGAATAATATATAAATATTAATCTGGGATTTAATGGTTAATATTTAGGGAAAATTATTTACTAAGCATATAGTAATAATGTAATTTCGTCGTTTCGAGTATTAATGACGAGATATGTACTTATCACATCCGGAAGTCGGTATAGACTATATTGGGTGGGGGATAAATATTTTTATAAATTAATTCGGATGCAAATTCTGAGTGTACAGTTGAGTCCGGATGGGCCGAGATAGTCGGAAAAGTGTACCCAGGGATAGTAAACGGGTCACGGGACGTTTTTAGACATAGTCGGGCCCACTCGGGGGCATTTTGGTCACTTGGGCTTGGCCCATTAGTCAAAAAACGGGAATGGATTAATTAACTTAATAAAAAGAAAATAAGGGCTGGCTAAGCTTAAGCAGAGAAAGGAATTAAAGGGTTAGGAAACCCTAGCAGTAGCCAAAGCCAATTTGGGGATCTCAAAGAACCAACTAGGTCATCTTCAACCTTAGAATCCATTGAAGATTCAGACACTACGAAACCTAAGGCAAGTGAATAACTTGCAATTGCATAAAATCTGTCTTTCAAATTCATATTTGTGTGCTGTTATGAATTAAAAATTCGTTTTGGTGTTCATGGTATAAACATGGGGTTTTGATAATTCAAAAGAAAACATGAATCTGATTGGCCCGAAATTATGAGGAGTTATGTAAAATCTGATATTGGAATATTGATGTGTATCTGTTAGGATGATATTCAGATAAATTAAAAACGAATTTAATGAAGAAATTTGGAGTAAAAATGGGTTTAAGGAAAAAGATAGGTTTTCCCCAAAATTTATAAATCAGTAGTTTATGGACGAATTGATGAATGTTGTAAGCTTTCTGGGTAATCCTAATAAGGTTTCTAGTATGCTCTGGTGATAAGATGGCTTAAAACTCATGTTAGAAGAGATTAGGGTTTATGAAAATCCATCCATGGCTGCCCTGTCTTCGCGAAGAAGACGAAGACCTGTTCGATCGATCGATCGACGGTCTGGGTCGATCGATCGAAGGTCGCCAGAATCTGGCAGTTTCGCCAGTTGGGTATATAAGAGGGAAAATTTATATGAAAATCATATGTAATTAATTATTGAGAAATTAAATACATGGGTTTAAATCTAATTAATTATAGATAAATTAATTAGGGTTTGAGGCTAATAAAATTAGAGTCGGGAATGGTGACTCGGGTAAATTTATTTTGGGCTACGGGAGTAAGTCCAACTTTATGGTGGGGGCAACACCAACAATAACTAAATTAATTAAAGTGCAATTTAATTAATACTTAGAGTTGGACCATAAACTCTTAATAATTTTAATAGGCTTCTGTTACGGATTTTAGTGAACGGTATGGCCGGGACTTTTATATTTATATATACGGAGGCATTAGTATATATATATATGGTGTGCTCAATTAATATCAGTGATTAGATATTTGTTACTATAGTGCTATAGGGGGAGGTTGCGCGTAGTGGATGAATCCCCTAGCTTGAGGAGTAGGGTGAGTATATTCCCGAGGTCATAGCGTCCGTTATATGGGTGAGGGACAACTCACTTTCAGGGAAGGAATATGACCGCCTCCAATTATTTATTTTTATCAAGTTGGTGTGAAAATTCTGACTTGGGATAACTAGGCTATGTGAGTATACCTAGTGGGATAGCACTTTATAGAATTTACTTTCCGGGAGTATTTTTACTCGGGAGGTTGCAAGTTATTATATATATTACAGTATGATTGTGAATGCTGGAATATGATTATAAGTATATAATTTTATAATTAATTATATACGGAATATTAATGAAAAGTGGGTGATTTCACAGGTATAACGAATGTAGAAGTTATATGAATAATAAAAGGGAAATGATTTAGTTAAGTTGATGTTACCAATAACTTATATATCAAAATCACTACATACTCAGTTAAAGTAGGGTGCGTATAAAGGAACCTTGTTAATTATCTAGCCATGAGATGAGTAACTAGGTAATTAAATTAAAGCGTTCGTAGGGTATAATAGAGGAAGGGTAAGGAAGTCCTCAAAAGAGTGCGATATTAACTAAAAATATGAAGAGCATGCATATTTATTTATTACTGCAAGTTAATCATTTGTTAAATATTTTTCAAATGTTTTGGGTACTAACCCTTGCTATAAAAACTTTTAAAAACCTTTTAGGTGTCCAACCACAGGGACGCCAACCTTGACTATATTCCAGGGATCCGTTGCTGCAGCATATGTGGATGTTGCGGGATTTTGATAGACGCCTCATTCTTCATTCTTAAATGTAGAAGTTCATAATTAGTATTCGAGCATGTTGCTCACTTTCCATTTATTTGTATTAGACTTGTTGAGAGTTTATTCTTATCTTTATGGGATTTATTATTTGGACCGTTGGTTTATTCGGTCAATCATTTTTACTTGTGAATGATTAATTGAGTTATCTGTGATTGTTATATAGTTTTATTTCCGCATGGGTGTTTGTTAATTAATGAAAGATAAAAATTGGCACCAGTCTATTTTTCTCACTTAGGTGGTTAGTAAATAATAAGACGACAGTGATGCTAAGAATGGACCAAATGAGAAACCTGTTCTAACTTGATTTAGGACTGATCACCCGGGATTAATTAGGCGGGGTGTCACATATCCCTTGCTGGTAAATTTTGAAAACTTATTGAGCAATAATAATTAATAGAATTGTGCATAAGTAAAGGTGTCTTTCGACTTGAACCTTTACGTAGTAAAGATGATTCAGATTATACTAGAGTAACTCATAGTTTTGAACTCTATCTTTGACAACATCCCACACACAACCCTACTTGGGTGTAGTCCTCAAGCCAGCACGTTACGGCCATGTGCTTATATCCCAGTATGTGAAAGCGCTAGGAAATTTGCCCAAAATTACCATAGGAAGCGGCCACACTTCCACATTCACATAGTGAGTCTATCATGGATACTCTTGTAGCTAGGCACCTCACTCAAAATAGAGCTATAGATCATCATTAAGAGTTATAATTAACACAACCTTAACTCGCTTCAGGATATCATGTGCCATAGGGATGGACTCGGAGTAAAACTCCGTAAACAATAATTACCATGATTCAACCCATATCACTTGTGACTTGTTATTACCCTTTGAACCTATTTCTTGGGATTTCCAGTCTATAGGTTGGGTTACCACCACAAATGATTCAATATCAACGGGCTTTAGTCCGATTCCTTTCTAGGTGTTAAAACACCTTCTCATATACTAGTCCTTTCGTCAAAGGATAAGTCAGGTTCTGTTCTCACTAGTCCGAATATAATCCACACACACAACTCATTAGTTTTAAATTCTAAAACTATGTAGTCATTATGGCATATTTGTTGTTCTTGCCGTTACGATAACGGTTATAAAATTTTACAATAGCTATGGTTCTATTGTTGTGGATAAAATGACTGTGTCAATCTCTACCATAAATGATATCTTATAATAGGTCTTTTAACCTTTCATTTACTCACTATCCATAGCTAACGGTATCACCATATACTCCATCATCAATTATGCCAATAATTAATATTTCTGGGAGTTCCAAAAAATAGCATCATAATAAGTGTTAAACACATATCCATTATTGATTCAGAATCAATTCTAGGTTCGTGATTTTATCAAAACACATAACCTTTCGCAATAGCATAAGATTGCACCTTTTTTTTTAAAATATATATATATATATATATATATATATATATATATATATATAAACCTTCATAGTACTCCTACAAAAAATAATTTCATGTCAACCGTATTTAGTAGCTCAGTTGAGACTACTTAAGATGTTCGCATATTCATCTTTTCTTATCACTATATATAGTGTTCTTATACTTGGATCATGTGGAGTACAAGATGTTTCATAATAAGCATATAACTAATAAATAGATATTCTTGTATTTCAATGTACTCGATCAATTAATTGATCCATATAGCCTTGTAATATTAACAAGTAATATTCTTGTTTCATTGAAACTCTTTATGCCAACACTTTGACATAGCATGAGTTTGGTTTTCTAGGCAACAAAATATTGTAACCAAATATTAGCTAATCATTCTTGCATAAATAATTAATAGTGCATTCATATTTCAACATGCTCAGTGATAAACACGATTCATATTATCCTCAATTCATTCTCATTTGATGATTTATCAAAATATCATGTCATTTATTGGTGCCTTCCATATTAATTTTCCAACTTCAAGTTGGTCCATGTAAGTTGCCTTACATAGGTCATCATTCGAAAAACAATATTATATATATTTAGTTTTTAACTCAACATCATACATAATATCAACGGCATTCAAATTAAATGAATCTTCTTCATTTTCATGACAATAATATACCTTGCAACATGTATAACTAAGTTATATCGATGAATTTCGGCTATTAAACAAAGCTTATATTCATAAATGATAATGGTCTCAATATTCCTTCAAATGGTGTGTATACACCTTATTATCTTAAAGTTATAAGATAAGTCAATTATAAACTAATTTCTAGTTCTTTCCAAGGAATTCAATCAATAATTTATGATATAACTTCTCTAAGGAATTTTTGAATCATTTTCAATAACATAAGCAAGCTTTTATTTTTAACTCACAACTCAAAAAATAACCAAAGTTTCAGATTCTATTAAATGTTCTTCAAATATAGTTGAGAGGTACTCGATTGAGTGCCCCCACTATTCTCTAGGTATAGCAATTAGAAGCAATATATAATGTGCCCCCACTATATCTTGAATTCATAAAATAGAATCTAAACTTATAGAGTTTCAACATTAAATAAGAATTATTCTTATTTCTTAAATAAATACATACTTAATGCTTTCAGGTATAGCCAAATCAAAAAATACAAGTTCATTCTTTCTAGTCATAATTTCAGATTTTTAATGGTCTGAAAGTCACATATAGAGTATACAATCTATTTCATAAAAAATTATAATATACAATTTTTCGCAATGTATACAATAATACTCCGTATTAGAGGTTTAACCTCTATTCTAAATCAAAACATACGGTCAAAATAATTTTACTCAACTAAATTATTTCTACACGCGTATGAAGCACACCAAATTGATTCCAACATAATAGAATACGATTTTATTATTTACCTTTTTCAACTCATATAAATGAATAGTAGAAAAAATTATTCAAATCAAATTCTAGCGGTTGCACTCCAAACTCAAATATTGTATAATTCATTATACAATTTCTATGAAATTCATCTTCCATAAATTTGAGTCCAAATTTTTCTAAGTACTTCGTAAATCCATAGATAAAAAATTTATAAAGGCTTCAAAATATTTTGAATCCGTTGGGAACACGATATGATACATTTTTTTTCTAAGAAAATGTTGTCCAAAATATTTGTTCAAACGAAAAAACCTAAAGTTTGAAATTTCACCACGAACAACTCGCTTATTGAAAATTTATGAAATTTTTCAGAATTCATCCTTTATGAGTCTAGTCTTATCCAAAATTAGAATCACTCAAAAATATTAAGTACAAGTGAAGATAAACTTATTTTACTACAAGCTGTCCAAAAAATTCAGCATTGCGCATCCCATTTGTAAAAATCATAATAAAAGATATACAACTCTTTTTTCAGAAATTCCAAAGCCCAATATTTATAATCTTAACATTGTGACACCCCGCCTAATTAAATACCGGGCGATCACTCCTTTATTAAATTAAATCAAGGTTAACAGTTGGTTCATTCTCAGCATCACTGTCGATAAAAATAAATTTTCCAATTTAACACCCTAAATAATTAAGCTAAGTGTCAAAAACATTTTTCATACAAACTTTCCAAAATTTTAATTAAAGAAAAAGATTTATTTAATTAAAACAACATTTCTACGATTAAGAATCACACCACGATAAGCCAAATAATACAATACATTCGTCAATCGAATGTCAACATATTAAAACTAAAATCACAAGTCCATACTGAATAAATCCCATAGAACAATACTGAAAATGACTGAAATATAAATGTCCCAACAACAAATGAAATGATGAAAAGGGGCGACACGTGCCCAATAAATGAGAGTAATAGGAGTGGAGTCAATAACAGAAGCCGTCTACTCAAGTGACCTGCAACTCCCACCTAAGCTGCAGCTCGTTCTTCTCAAGGGATCCTAAGCAAGACGCCCCTATGGCTGGGCACCTGAAAATATACATATATATATACAAGAGAGAGAGAGAAGAAGAAACGGGTCAGAGCCCGAAAGTGTGTTTGATTTTAGAATACATTTAGCAAGTATTTAATTTGATACAAGCCAATGCAATAACATATTAGTGCGTCGCTCTCTTGAGAAATACTCACATCTCTTCTAATGTGCACACCTATCGCACTAACCTTCCCATTGGTTTGTTCTTATCAATATATCGCCCTTGACTTTCTAAAAGATTTAATCTATCTAAGATTACTCGCAAGATTTACAATTCACGATTTCATTTTAAAAGAATGTTCCAAACAGTAATCAAAGTCCTCCATTTTAACTTTATAAAATCCATAAAGCTTTACAGTGACATATTATACTTTTTCAAAACAAGTATTTAATAATATGAGTAAATAACTAGGTTCTACTTATCAAATCTCAGTAGACAGTTTTAAATATCATAATCTCATATATATATTAACTACTCGTATAATATATATATATATATAACAGCACCCCGAATAAAACTATGGTGCGTGCATACTTCCACTATCCAAAGCCCCATATCACTCATTTTAAGGGGAATACATTCGGAATCACTCTCGAATTGTATTAACATAAATACACAAACAATATTGAGGCGAAGCATAGATTCCAAGTCTCTAAGAGGGTGGCACATACCGGCGTCTCTTAGGACCGTCTGAACTATCACATCGATAGCCTGTACCAAGGACATCTATCTTCTAGGGTACAAGTCAATATCCCCCATAAAGGTCCCATCGAGATAAGACTTGTCCCAACGCGGAAACCTCAGGGATAGCAAGTAGCGTGGGTATGATTTTCACATGTATATAATATATGTACGCACAATCATATAAATATACCAATTTCATATTAATATAGGTTCTTCTCCTCACCCGTAATTATACCGTTTATTCTTAATTTCACATTTAAAGAATTACGCATAAGGTTTCATTCCTAACCTTATCTCGAAGGGTTTTCTCACTTATTACCTAACACTCATGGATTATATCTTCCCAATTTCTGAAATTCAGTAAGTGACTTTATTAGATTCCAACGTAACTCTCTTACGTACCTCCCCCTTTAAATTCATAAATTTACCAACCTAAAGTAAATATCCCAAAAATACCATTTTCGATGAATCTTAAAGGTTCCAACATTTATTCATATACCCCACTGGTCCTCAATGTCTCCCAAATCGATTTATCACGATTGCCCAAGAATTATTTCACGATAAACTTAATTTAACTAATTAAACAAGGAAAATAAGAGTCTGCCAGGAGGGGTCGATCGATCGAAGCTTGGGGCTCGATCGATCGAACCTTCGATCGATCGATGCTCTATGTTCGATCGATCGATCAAGCAGGTCTGGGTAAAATTCTGCAGAATTGCAGTTACGGGTTCTACCACTATTCTTCATCAAATTCCATATTTTTCAACACTAATCGACCCACAAATTCTACTACTAACATAATAACATAATTCTAGATGTTTTTAACGTTCAGCATGCGTGTATTCATCATTAAACATGGTTAAACAACCCAAAATCTCATCTAATCATCAAGAACCCTAAAGTTTTCATAACTATGATTCAATTCAGTTTTTCTCCATAATTTCTTCCTAATATAACATCAAAAGTTCGTGGGTAATACATCTATATCATCAAAAGTTTCCAGCATAAGGTTTTAATCTTCTCTACATGCAATTTCCTATCAAAATTTGGGGTTTTATTACATGGATTACATTCCTAATTAATCCTAAACTAATATGAACATTGCACTAACGAAATACGCAAGTTAAACATTTGCCTGGGATTTTTAGAAGTCTAATTTCCTGTTGATTATGGTGTGGTTGCATTCTCCTCCTCGCGATCTACGCGTTGGTGGTGACGGCGGTGCAAACGGTGGTGTTTCGGCCTTGAATCTCCTTGAAAGGTCTCTCCTCTCCTCTCCAATGGCCGTTCTAGGGTTCTGAATGTTCTAACCCTAAATGGCTAACCTAACCAGCTGATAAACGCTGCTAAAATTCGTGGGTTTAATTACCCTATTTTGTAAAATGACCAAAATGCCCTCCCGGTTCACTAATTAGGCCTAAAAACGCCCCGAGGCCCAAACTAACCCCTCGGGTATACTTTTCTGACTATCTCGACCCTTCCGGACGCGTTGGCGCACTCAAAACGACCATACGGACAACTTAAAAATATTCACTTTTTATTTAACAAGATTAGTCCCGACGTGACACGGGCACGTCCCGACTTAAATTTCCGAAATAGTCATTTAATTCACTTATGACTTTCAATATGACCAATATAATATATTACTATGCTCATCAGTAATATCCAACAAGTTTTCCATAATTACTAACTCTCGTCACGTTAATAATTATAACATAATTAATTTCCGAATTTTTTATTAAATAAACCATTACATTAAATTTAATAAATCCCCAAATTAAATATAGCATAAAAATACGGGGTATTACATACTTCCCCCCTAATAACGGAATTTCATCCCGAAATTCGGAAAATAAGGCATACCTGGTAAAAACAACTGTGGATATCTCTCGCGCATATCTGCCTCACGCTCCCAAGTGGATTCCTCCACATTATGATGCTCCCACTGAACTCGCACAAGTGGAACTATTTTCGACCTCAATCTCCTCTCACTATAGTCTAGAATAGCCACTGGTCTCTCCTCGTAAGAGCTATCAGACTGTAAGTCAATCTCATCTATCGCAATGTGAGTATGGGACATATCATCCCGAAGATATCGTCTCAACCACGAGATGTGGAATACATCGTGGATGCGATGTAAATGTTCTGGCAATCCCAACCTGTATGCTACCGGACCAATCCTCTCGATGATGGGAAATGGTCCTACGTACCTCGGAGCCAACTTCCCCTTCTTCCCGAACCTCATCACTCCCTTCATAGGAGATACACGCAACAACACTTGATCCCCCACATTAAACTCCCGGAAGAACCGTTTCGCATCGGCGTAGCTCTTCTGCCTGTCTTGGGCTACCCGAATACGACTCCTGATTATCTCAATCCTCGCGGAGGTCTCCTGAATCACTTCTGGTCCTAGCAACTTGTTGTCCCCCACCTCGAGCCAACAAGTTGGAGAACGACAAGGCCTGCCATACAAAGCCTCAAATGGAGCCATGCCAATCGTAAACTGATAGGAGTTATTATAGGCAAACTCTACCAGTGGAAGGTGTGGCTCCTAATCTCCTCCGAAATCGAGAACACACATGCGTAGCATATCTTCCAACATCTGATTAGTACGCTCTGTCTGTCCATCTGTCTGTGGGTGGTAAGCTGAACTCAGTCTCAACTCTGTACCCATAGCCTCCTGAAAGCTTTCCCAGAAATGTTACACAAAAATCTTGTCTCTATCTGACACAATATTCAGGGGCACCCCATGTAATCTGATAATCTCAGCGATGAATAACTGGGCATACTGTCCCGTGGTATAATCTGTCCTCACTGGCAGAAAATGAGCCACCTTGGTCAAACGGTCTACAATCACCCAGATAGAATCGTGGCCCCGCTGTGATGTAGGAAACCCTGTAATGAAATCCATGGAAATACTTTCCCACTTCCACGCGGGTACTTCCAACGGCTGAAGTAATCCTGACGGTTTCTGGTGGTCCACCTTCACCAGCTGGCAAGTAGCACACTTGGACACAAACTCATCGATGTCCTTCTTCATCCCACTCCACCAGTACTGTCGTCTCATGTCCTGGTACATCTTATCGCCTCCCGGATGTACTGCAAATCGGGACCCATGAGAATGAGTCATCACTTCATGACGTAGCTCCGCTCCTTCTGGAACCACTAATCTCCCATTAAACCGTAACCCTCCATCAGAACTAACAGAATAGGACTCAGCACCCTCGGCTAGAAGTCGCACAATCTGCTCCTGACAAAACGGGTCTGTGGTCTGTACCTGTATCACCCTCGTAACAATCTTGGGTGTGACTGTCATCACGGATATGAAAGAACGTGCTACTGCGTTCTGGTGACCCAACTCCTTCCACTTTGCTTTCCAGATGTCCGCTACATAGTCTACCGGTCTACGGCTCAACGCATCAGCAATTACGTTGGCCTTCCCCGGATGATACTGTATATCGAACTGGTAATCTTTCACAAACTCTAACCACCTGCGCTGACGCATATTCAGCTCTCGCTGAGTGAACAGGTACTGCAGTGACTTATGGTCTGTGAACAAACGAAATTTCTCGCCCAATAAGTAGTGCCTCCAAATTCTCAATGCAAAGACGATCGCTGCTAACTCCAGGTCGTGGGTGGGGTAATTCTTCTCATGCGGCTTAAGCTTGCGGGAAGCAAAAGCTATAGCCTTCTCTTCCTGCTGAAGTACTCCCCCAAGTCCCCGTAAGGACGCATCGGTGTAAACCAGGTACTCTACACCCGACTTCGGTAAAGCAAGGACTGGTGCTGAAGTAAGCTTGTCCTTCAGCTCGTCGAAAGCCAACTGACAAGCGTCATCCCAAACATATGGTACCCCCGTGCGAGTCAGATTCGTCAATGGACCCGCTATTTTGGAGAATCCCCGAATGAATCTCCTGTAGTATCCGGCTAACCCCAAGAAACTACGCACTTCCGTCGGTGTCGTGGGCTGTCCCCACTCCCTCACCGCTGACACTTTGCTCGGGTCAACTGCTATCCCCTGCTCAGAAACAACATGGCCCAAGAATTGTACCTCTCGCAACCAGAATCCACACTTCTCGTACTTAGCATACAACTGATGCTCTCGTAGAGTCTGAAGAACCTGCCTCAAGTGCTCGGCATGCTCCTCCTCGGAGTGTGAATATATCAAGATATCATCTATGAAGACGATGACAAACTGATCCAAGAACTCTCTGAATACTCGGTTCATCAAGTCCATGAAAACGGCTGGGGCATTTGTGAGTCCGAACGGCATCACCCTGAACTCATAGGACCCATATCTCGACAAGAAGGCAGTCTTTGAAACATCCTGCTCTCTAATTCGTAACTGATGGTACCCCGACCTCAGATCTATCTTCGAAAAGAAAGTTGCTCCCCTCAACTGGTCGAATAGATCATCGATTCGATGCAACAGATACTTATTCCGTATCGTGACCTTGTTCAACTCCCGGTAGTCCACACACAATCTCAGTGAACCATCTCTCTTCTTTACAAATAAGACTGGAGCGCCCCAAGGTGAGGTACTCCTCCGAATGAAGCCCTGACCTAATAGCTGCTCTATCTGATCTCGTAGCTCTCGCATCTCTGCCGGATCCATACGGTACGGTGAGCGTGCTATAGGTCTCGTATCCGGCAATAAATCTATAACGAAATCTATCTCACGACTGGGCGGTAGGCCTGGTATCTCCTGAAACACATCGGAATACTTCTTAACAACTGGGATCGAATCCAAAGGAATCACAACCTCCTTAGAGGTATCCTCCTCAATGTAATATAAATGAGCGGTCGAACCTCCCTCTGGGCGAGGCATCGCCACTACAAACATCTCTTGCCCCGGAATGGCAAAAACAATGCTCCCACCGAAGCAATCAATCATGGCTCTATAAGCTGCGAGCCAATCCATACCAATAATTACATCATGCTCGTTCATGTCTAAGACTAACATGTCTGCAGGTAATACCAAGCTACCAATCTCTACCCCTACTCCCCGGCATATAAAGAATATAAGTGACCCACTCCCCAGTGGTGAGTCGACACACGTCACGGTGCTCTCTGCTGTGGCTAGAAACCCTAAGGACTTTGCAAAATGTGTAGCTATAAAATAATGCGTTGACCCCGTATCAAACAAAACTTGACCCATAGTACCATGGATAGAAAACATACCCTCAATCGCGGGTGGTGCCTGTGGAGCTGCTGCCTGGTGGACGTTATAGACACGTCCATACTGCAATTGCCCCTGCTACACTGGAGCTGCTGGAATGGCTAGTAGGGCTGGCACCTGGGCTGGAGCTGGGAGGGCAGGTGGGAAAAGTGGTCTCTGCGGCTCATTACGAGCTCCCTGCTGCTGTGGGGCCCTATCGCCCTCTGGGCAATCCTGGCGCCTATTGCCATGTTTGCCGCACCCAAAGCATCTGCCTTTGAAGTTATCGCCCCTCTGACCCTGCTATCCACGGCCCTGCTGGCCGTTACCTCCACGCCACTGGCCCTGTTGGCCCTGATGTGCACGCTGTTGGCCTTGCTGGACCTGCTGCTGTCCCTGTGGTCGGTGTTGGCCCTGCTGGCCCTGCTGATTAGGCTGGCCCTGATGGCCCTGCCTGAAACCCCCGAATCCCTGCCTAGAATCACTTCAACGGAATCGCTTAGCAGGGTCCCCCTGATGGGAACTCTGCTCGTGCTGACGAGTCTGTCCATGAGTTGGTGCCCCACCGGCACTATTACCCCCGGTCCTGCCCTGCTGGCTGGACTCTCCTGCTCTCTTGCTTCCCTGAAGATGGAAGCGGTGATCCTGGCAATGTAGTAACGCTGCATTGAGTACGTCAGTGAAAGTACTCAAGGATAGATTTCCAATAAGGTGCTGACGGATCCTCCAAGCTAATCCGTCGACAGACAGCAAAATCTTCTTGCCCTCAGTGGGTGCCTCATCCGGCACAATAGTGAGAAGTCTCGTGAACTCCTCCTCATACTCAGCTACAGTAAGGTTCTCCTGCTTTAGATTTAGTAATTTCCGCCTCATCTCAGTCTGCACTACGGGTGGAAAATACTTGCGGTCAAACCGCTCCCAGAACAACTGAATAGGAATCGTGTCCCTCTCCTCCAAAGTAGTAGTGGACTCCCACCACTGTAATGCGGCTCCCACCAGCTTAAAAGAAGCCAATAACTGCTTCTGCACGTCAGTGCACTCATACATACGGAGGTGCCGCTGGATGTCTTTCTTCCATTGGCTGACTGTAACAATATCGGAGCTACCAGAAAACTCAGGGGGATGCGCTTTCTGAAAAGCATCCCGAACCCTCTCCCATGCGGATGGAAGTTGTGCTGGTACTGGTGCCACCGCCTGAATCTGGGGTGGAGCCTGCTGAATCACCGCTATTGCGGCATTCACCGTCTGAGCAACAATGGCGGCTACTTCATTCGCATTCATTGTGCCTGGTGCCTGATTTGCTGGCTGCTCGTCTTGGGCACGCCTATCTTTCGGAGCACGTCTCGGAGGCATCTGAAACGTGAACAAGTTTATTAGTCTACAGTTATCAACAAATCTCGAATAGCTGAAGACTTAAACGTAAAAGCAAGAATACAACAATCCTAAAAATAGGGCTCTATAGCAATAACGTTAAGCTGAAAGTGAAATACGTCGTACAGATCCAATGGACACTAGAACCTGATGCTCTGATACCACCTGTGACACCCCGCCTAATTAAATACCGGGCGATCACTCCTTTATTAAATTAAATCAAGGTTAACAGTTGGTTCATTCTCAGCATCACTATCGATAAAAATAAATTTTCCAATTTAACACCCTAAATAATTAAGCTAAGTGTCAAAAACATTTTTCATACAAACTTTCCAAAATTTTAATTAAAGAAAAAGATTTATTTAATTAAAACAACATTTCTACGATTAAGAATCACACCACGATAAGCCAAATAATGCAATACATTCTTCAATCGAATGTCAACATATTAAAACTAAAATCACAAGTCCATACTGAATAAATCCCAAAGAACAATACTGGAAATGACTGAAATATAAATGTCCCAACAACAAATGAAATGATGAAAAGGGGCGACACGTGCCCAATAAATGAGAGTAATAGGAGTGGAGTCAATAACAGAAGCCGTCTACTCAAGTGACCTGCAACTCCCACCTAAGCTGCAACTCGTTCTTCTCAAAGGATCCTAAGCAAGACGCCCCTGTGGCTGGGCACCTGAAAATATACATATATATATACAAGAGAGAGAGAGAAGAAGAAACGGGTCAGAGCCCGAAAGTGTGTTTGATTTTAGAATACATTTAGCAAGTATTTAATTTGATACAGGCCAATGCAATAACATATTAGTGCGTTGCTCTCTTGAGAAATACTCACCTCTCTTCTAATGTGCACACCTATCACACTAACCTTCCCATTGGTTTGTTCTTATCAATATATCGCCCTTGATTTTCTAAAAGATTTAATCTATCTAAGATTACTCGCAAGATTTACAATTCACGATTTCATTTTAAAAGAATGTTCCAAACAGTAATCAAAGTCCTCCATTTTAACTTTATAAAATCCATAAAGTTTTACAGTGACATATTATACTTTTTCAAAACAAGTATTTAATAATATGAGTAAATAACTAGGTTCTACTTATCAAATCTCAGTAGACAATTTTAAATATCATAATCTCATATATATATTAACTACTCGTATAATATATATATATAACAGCACCCCGAATAAAACTATGGTGCGTGCATACTTCCACTATCCAAAGCCCCATATCACTCATTTTAAGGGGAATACATTCGGAATCACTCTCGAATTCTATTAACATAAATACACAAACAATATTGAGGCGAAGCATAGATTCCAAGTCTCTAAGAGGGTGGCACATACCGGCGTCTCTTAGGACCGTCTGAACTATCACATCGATAGCCTGTACCAAGGACATCTATCTTCTAGGGTACAAGTCAATATCCCCCATAAAGGTCCCATCGAGATAAGACTTGTCCCAGCGCGGAAACCTCAGGGATAGCAAGTAGCGTGGGTATGATTTTCACATGTATATAATATATGTACACACAATCATATAAATATACCAATTTCATATTAATATAGGTTCTTCTCCTCACCCGTAATTATACCGTTTATTCTTAATTTCACATTTAAAGAATTACGCATAAGGTTTCATTCCTAACCTTATCTCGAAGGGTTTTCTCACTTATTACCTAACACTCATGGATTATATCTTCCCAATTTCTGAAATTCAGTAAGTGACTTTATTAGATTCCAATGTAACTCTCTTACGCACCTCCCCCTTTAAATTCATAAATTTACCAACCTAAAGTAAATATCCCAAAAATACCATTTTCGATGAATCTTAAAGGTTCCAACATTTATTCATATACCCTGCTGGTCCTCAATGTCTCCCAAATCGATTTATCACGAATGCCCAAGAATTATTTCACGATAAACTTAATTTAACTAATTAAACAAGGAAAATAAGAGTCTGCCAGGAGGGGTCGATCGATCGAAGCTTGGGGCTCGATCGATCGAACCTTCGATTGATCGATGCTCTATGTTCGATCGATCGATCAAGCAGGTCTGGGTAAAATTCTGCAGAATTGCAGTTACGGGTTCTACCACTATTCTTCATCAAATTCCATATTTTTCAATACTAATCGACCCACAAATTCTACTACTAACATAATAACATAATTCCAGATGTTTTTAACGTTCAGCATGCGTGTATTCATCATTAAACATGGTTAAACAACCCAAAATCTCATCTAATCATCAAGAACCCTAAAGTTTTCATAACTATGATTCAATTCAGTTTTTCTCCAGAATTTCTTCCTAATATAACATCAAAAGTTCGTGGGTAATACATCTATATCATCAAAAGTTTCCAGCATAAGGTTTTAATCTTCTCTACATGCAATTTCCTATCAAAATTTGGGGTTTTCTTACATGGATTACATTCCTAATTAATCCTAAACTAATATGAACATTGCACTAACGAAATACGCAAGTTAAACACTTGCCTGGGATTTTCAGAAGTCTGATTTCCTATTGATTATGGTGTGGTTGCGTTCTCCTCCTCGCGATCTACGCGTTGGTGGTGACGGCGGTGCAAACGGTGGTGTTTCGGCCTTGAATCTCCTTGAAAGGTCTCTCCTCTCCTCTCCAATGGCCGTTCTAGGGTTCTGAATGTTCTAACCCTATATGGCTAACCTAACCAGCTGATAAAGGCTGCTAAAATTCGTGGGTTTAATTACCCTATTTTGTAAAATGACCAAAATGCCCTCCCGGTTCACTAATTAGGCCTAAAAACGCCCCGAGGCCCAAACTAACCCCTCGGGTATACTTTTCTGACTATCTCGACCCTTCCGGACGCGTTGGCGCACTCAAAACGACCATACGGACAACTTAAAAATATTCACTTTTTATTTAACAAGATTAGTCCCGACGTGACACGGGCACGTCCCGACTTAAATTTCTGAAATAGTCATTTAATTCACTTATGACTTTCAATATGACCAATATAATATATTACTATGCTCATCAGTAATATTCAACAAGTTTCCCATAATTACTAACTCTCGTCACGTTAATAATTATAACATAATTAATTTTCGGATTTTTTATTAAATAAATCATTACATTAAATTTAATAGATCCCCAAATTAAATATAGCATAAAAATACGGGGTATTACAAACATACTACATGCATGCTAAAATTCACGAAATTTCAGTCTATATATCATCAAAAACTGAGATGATATTCCAACAAAATTCATAACATGAATTTCTGATTTTTTTTTCATCATCGATCACTTTAATGTGGTTGAAAAATATCAACTACACTTTCACATAAACACTTCAAAAACTATTTGAACAAATTTCTTTTGTAGTAAACATAGCGCAAGGTGCAAATGTTTATAACTTACTCTTCGAATCCATATAACAAATGTTCATTTGTTTTCATATAACAAATTTTCATTTGTTTCCAAATATCAAATTTTAATTTGATTCTATATGATAATTTTCATTTATTTTCATATAACAAATTTTTATTTGTTATCAAATATCAAATTCTTACTTCGATTCCATATAACAAATTTTAATTTGTTTTCTCAACCACAAGTGGCTCAAAATGAATTGTCCAAAAACAATAAAAATTCAATTTCCAACAATAGCATCTTATGTGAAATAATATTTCACATTCATAACTAAAAAATAGGATTGACCTATTTAAAAGTTTTCCATAAAGGTGTTCATTATTGTTCAATTTCTAATTTCTTACGAATTTATTGATCAATTCCGAATTGACCAAAAATACTGAAATCTATATATCTACTTCACAAAATATAATATTTAGGAAGTTCGGGGGCTAAAAGGTAATTTCTAGAGATAAAAGGTCAAAACAATAATTTCTAAACATAGAAACTTAGTTGGCCTTTTTTCATTTCGACATCATAAAAATAATCATATATGCCCATAATTTTTATTTTTCGGTCTCAATTGGTAGACATGAAATGTCTTAAAATTGTTGGTACACTTTATATATTGTGATTAAAAATCACATCAAAGAGTTTTATGGAGAAATCGGGAAATAAAATCATAAATTAATTTTAAGTCTACTGCTCAAAATTAAATTATTACCTCATATGATTATCGCAAAATATGAACCGCAACCGTTGAATCCAAATATTTACTGTACAATAAAAAATAAAAAAATATTACCTCAATCGTTTATAAATACGTCGTAGACGATTCTTGGGTTGAGTCGCGGACTAGGTCGCTCTCTTTAAGACGTTTCGCGGCTCTACCCTCTTTGTGTGGGTAGTATTCAGTCACGCCGTCCATAGGATAAAACAAGCCAGAATCACATTTGTATCATATAATCAGGCACCGCGGTTATATGTCTTCTAGCACCCATTCCAAATTAATTGCTCAATATTCGAAATTTCAGTTTGGGGGAACAAAATGTTCTAAAAATATTTTGGGAAATAAATATTTTCATGAAGAAAATATTTTCTAGTGAATAAAGATTTGCAGAGAGAGGGAACCATTTTTGTGTCTATTATGGTTTCTCTACTCTTTTTTTTTTTCAAAACCAAACTCTGAAAATCTCTTTTTTTGTTTCCTCTCACAAAACCCTTTTCCTTACTTATCCTTTTTTTCAAAACCAAAGCCTTAGCTTTGTAAATATAGCCGTTCAACCACAAAAAAAGCAAGTAGGAAATCATTGTTTTCATTATAGATAAACTAGTGGGGATTGTGGGTTCAAAAGTAGATATAGTGGGTAAACAAGTGGGGTAGTGGGTGTCACCTGTTTTTTTTCTTTTTGGCCAAAAGTTTAGGAAAAATGGGTATAGTTGGTCTCCCACTTGTATTTTAAAATACAAACATACAACAACAACTATATTCGATATTTTTTGATGAAAAATCGAAACGAATAAATTTACGGTTTCTATAAAACTTCTATTTTTTCAGTAAAAACTCTTCTTTTTCAGCTCAGACGATAGTGTCGCTAGCGCGAACCAAGAAAAACAAAGAAATAAACGAAGAGAGAGAGAGAGAGAGAGAGAGAGAGAGAGAGAGAGAGAGGCGATGAGAAAGAAATACTAGGACGAGAATTTTGATAAGATGTTGGCCTCTGACGTAATTTTTTTGATAAGATGTTTTCGGTGAGTCTTGGGAAAAAAAATAATGTCCACAACATGTTGAAGGTAAGTTTACCTTCGTTTTGAATTGATAGGGTGTAGAGGAGAACGAAAGAACTTATCAATTTGGGAAGGAAAGGATGAGGTCGATGTTGTAAATTTTTTGTTAGTGTTTGTAAAATTAAAAGAAGGAGAAATGTTAGATTAAAAATTATTATATGAGAAAGCAAAGAAAAAAATTAAACAAAAGTACATATGATATTTTACTTTTTGATATAAGAAACCATAAATATTTGCTGTTTCTTTCTTTGATTATATATATATATATATACAGAACTAACAAAAGTTTTTTTAATGTTGTTTATGCTTTGTTTTGTTGTAAGACAATGTTATTCTTTTCTGAATTTTTTCCTTCCTCCGAGAACAAATATTAGAAATTGTGTTCATCATTGCCACCACCACCTTCACTCCTACCACTGTTGCCATCACCCCATCACCACATCAAACTTACCATCAACATCACTACGCATTTAAATGGGTTGGATTTGAGTAGGGTTCAACAGATTCATTTATTGAGCAATTAATTGGATTTGGAGTCGAATACAAATCACTAAAGGATATATCATGCAAATTCGGATATATATTTTATGTATAGTGATAACATGTGCCCGCACATGTTTATCATCCAATATTAGCAAGCTTAGATAACAACAAAACTCAAATGCTGAATTCACAACCTACTGTCTCCGTTCCAATCCAATATTTGTAGGTGGTTCAACTTTTGTCTCTCTCCATTATTAACATCTATGCGCATTAACTATATTTTAATAATTAAAGAATTCAACCGTTCATAAATGGTCGAACTACTCGACTATACATAACGCTGACGCAGACCATTTTTTTTAAATAGTAAAAATATTATTTTTAAAATAGTAAAAAATGGTACGTGCCAGCGGTATGAAAAAAATTACGACTCCATGTCACGTCATGTTTTATTTGGATCATGATCGTGTTACTTAAATCATCTTTTGTGGAAAATAATTTTTAACGATTTTTTGTGGAAAAGTATTTTAAAACTGATTTAAAACATTTTTGTGGAAATGTTACAAATTTTTCGCGTGAAATATATATATGGCGTGAAATTATTTTATTTTATATAAAACAATTTTATTTAATAGTTAAATAAAAAACTGCTTATAAAACGTTTTTTTAATAGTGATGGCATAGTAATGGTGTGGTGAGGATGGTAGCATTTATGTGTGAGGAAATTATTAAATTAACCTTTGGTTTATTTACTTCCCCGAAATGTGGTCTTTATTAATCCGTTTTTAATAAAGAATAAATGTTATATACTGTATAAATGACTCGTATTCCACACGAAATAAAGAATAAAAATGAGTTAAAATTTCACTTAATCTCTACCTTGATGGCGGTTTTGATTAATTGACCTTTGGAATTTTGGCCCTCTCTCCACCTATAAATAGATGCCTTTCCTCCATCAAAAGAGCATCCAAGAGTTCAATGAAAAACATATACCTAAAGGTTTATAGGCAAGGAGAGAGAAGCCAAATTCTCCCTTAAAGGATTGCTAAGGCAATCACACCGACGACACTCAATGGAGACACTCAACAACGGGACTGGATATATGATGTCGAAAGGTGTCTATTGACGTGATTATCATATTGTTCAAAGATCTTAGGAGTCATGCATAAAATATAACTTACATGTGGTATTAGAGTTGATGTTAAGAACATATAATATTCCATTAAAATAGATAATGATGTTGTTGCTGTCGAAATGTGAAAGGTCAAAGCTTAATCGAAATTTTTTGAAACTGACATGGTCGGCTAGAAACGTCTATATAAACAAAACTCATTGTTTACAATGGGCCCCACCCCAGTTTTGCATTTTGACGTCATTTAGACCTTCAAAAATGTGTTTTTGTCATTTTTGGTAATAATGTCAATACTTATAACTTTCGTTTAAAATTTGATTTTATAATTTCACAAATTGGAGAGTGATTCTTAAAAGATTATTTATGTTATTGTAGTGATAACTAAAAAAAAATTCATTTTGGAAAAAATAAACCATTTTTCCATATTTTATGGTATAAATCACTACATATATAATGAAAATTATGGCTTGACCACTTTATGAAAATTATGACTATTCGTATTCATGACTCTTAGAATTCTTATTCATGTCTCTTAGAATTCTTATGACTTTAAGCATTCATGTCTCTTAGAATTCTTATGACTTTTAGTATTCATATCTCTTAGAATTCTTATGTCTTTTAGAATTCGTGTCTATTAGAATTATGTCTATTAGAATTCATGCTATTATGTCTATTAGAATTCCAGTTATTATGACTATTAGAATTCATGTCTAATGGAATTATGTTTATTAGAATTATATCTAATAGAATTATGTCTATTAGAATTCCTACTATTATATCTTTTAGAATTATGTCTATTAGAATTTTTGCTATTATGACTATTAGAATTCATACTACCATGACTTTTGGAATTCATGCTACCATGCCTTTTAGAATTCTTTAAATTATGTATTTTTTTTGCAATTTCAAAATTTTATAACCTTTTGGAATTCTAGAAATTATGTCTTTTCAAATTCTCAAAATTTGAATTTGCTTATTTAACATATATCAATTAGTTGCCCACGGATATACTATAATCATGTGTTAAATCAACAAATGAATTTCAAAATTCTAAGCTTTTGGGATTCTAGACTTATGAAATTCTAGAATGTACACCTTTTGCTTTTTAAGAATTTTACAATTATGTAATTTTATGGCTTTTGGAATTTTATGATAAATATGCATAAGTATTCATATTAATTTATTAAACGAATACAGCTGCATTATTAAAGTTATGTATCAGCACATTGATACTTATTATTACACATTCTAAATTAGCCATTTATTACCGTTATAATGTTTAAATATGTTTATTTAACATATATCAATTAGTTACCAACATGTATACTGTAATCACATGTTGAATAAACAATTAAGGAATGCTTACAAGTTCCAAATTAGCCATTTATTGCCATTATAATGTTTAAATCTGCTTATTTAACATATATCAATTAGTTGCCCACGGATATATTATAATCATATGTTGAATACACAATTAAGGAGTGTTTGTACATGTTTGAACCAAGGATATCCACAAATACCTAATTCAATAACATCACTCAATTATGTCTGTTGAATATAACGACCATTAATGGTATTAAGTAAAAAATGTGATGACTACCCACAGGAGCATCTTATTTTAATGTCGTAAAATATTCAAATCTTACTATGTGTTAATTAAAGTTTTAAAGCATTTCTTAATGGAGACTTACAAGAGAAAGTCTATATGCATCAACTTGAAGACTTCATAATCGAAGGTCAATATATGGACTGAAACCAGATTCAAGGTAATGGTATCTAAAGTTTGATGAAATCATTACGAACTTCGATTTCAAACAAAACATTGTTGATCCATGTATATACCTCAAGATCAGTGGGAGTAAGTTCATATTTTTGGTACTGTATGTTGATGAGATATTAATATTTTTCTCCAAGCATGATAGGATATCTAAGGGATCCAAAGACATGGATCTTAAATATCTCTCACTGAAGCAAGATGTTAGAAGAGGAAATGTTGTCATTGAACACACATGCACACATCTCATGGTTGCATATATTTTTACAAAAGGACTACCTCCAAAGACATTTCAGAGACATACTGAAAGCATGGGTCTTGAAGATAGTTCCTAGTTATTTCTTTTCTGCAAATTATTATGCCTATATTTGACATTTATTGAGCTCTTAATAAGACTTCTACATCCATTATATTATGTTTTCCATTGTGTACACATTATTATTGGATGAATTATAACAGAAAATATTGTCTTCTTCAAGATATTATGGAACCATTAAGTAAACTCCTAATTATGGCCTAGTTAAGAAGGTTGCCAATAATGTAGTACATGGAAGGAATCATGTTACATAATGATATGCGACCTCCATGACTCTCATTGACTGTTGGACTAACCAAGGTTCTTATGAAAACCAATGATTGAAGGATATAGTATATCATACGCGCCTTATGAATCTAAATTAAAAACATTTATGGATTAAACTAACGACCAAGTGGGAGACTGTAAGGAAATTATTAAATTAACCTTTGGTATATTTCCTTCCCCGAAATGTCGTCTTTATTAATCCGCTTAAATAAAGAATACATGTTATATCCTGTATAAATGGCTCGTATTCCACACAAAATAAAGAATAAAAATGAGTTAAAATTTCATTTAATCTCTACATTGATGGACGATTTAGATCAATTGACCTTAGCAATTCTGACCCTCTCTCCACCTATAAATAGATGCCTTTCCTCCATCAAAAGAGCATCCAAGAAATCAATGAAAAACACATACCTAAAAGTTTATAGGCAAGGAGATAGAAGCCAAATTCTCCCTTAAAATATTGTTAAGGCAATGATACCGGTGACACTCAACGTACACGTTCAATAGCGGGACTGAATCCCTGACGTCGAAAGGAGGTAAATAAAGATTACTCTTTTCACATGTCTATTGACGTGATTATCATATTGTTCAAAGATCTTGGGAATCATGCATAAAATATAACTTACATTATGGTCTAGTGTGGCGGTAAAAGTGGTCGAATAGTGTGGTGATATGGCGGTAACATGGGTTATTGTCCTACAACAACGCTTAAAAGTGTTAGGGGTTGTGACCTAATGGTGGTAGTGGTCAGGGACGGAGCCAAGTGAGGCCTAGTGGGGGCTTGTGCCCCCACGGTTTTAAAAAAAAAATAGAAAAGTAGGTATAGAAAAATATTTGAGATAAAACTTAAAGTATCAAAGTTTTGGGGTCATTTTTATAAATAGAAAAAGTAAACTAAGTCTTTAATACCTAACAAACTAAGCGGCAGCAGCAATGGAAACAAATCTCCATTCCATTCCTTTCCAAAATCAGCGATATGACAGCCCTTCACTTTTCTTTCTTTTTAGGAGCAAAATCAGCGGTATCAACCAACAGCAGCCCTTCCGTTTCGTTTGTTGTGCTCTTGCGGCAGCATCAATCCCCTTCGACAGGTAATTTTTTTTTCGTTGCTTTGTTGTGTTACTGTCTAGGTTTATTTTTATAAAATATTAAATTTGTGTTTGGTTGGTTATGTTTATTTAGTATATATGTTACATTTGTTTGATTGGTTGTGTTTGTATTGATGCTATCCTTTCAATTTTATTTAGGGGTATTAATGAATCTAATTTTTAGGAGATATTAATGAACCTAATTTTATGCTATCAATTTTAGGAGATATTGATGTTATGTAATGCTATTACTTTTTTGGGGGATATTAATGAACCTAATTTTTTTTGTCAAATGAGTCAACTTATGGAGAGGCTTTTTAAAAAAAAATATTTTGTAATTATTTTAGAAAATAAATAAATATTTTAGTAAAAAAATGAGTCAACTTAGATTAAATAAATATTTTAGTAATTATTTGGTAAATACTAAAAAACAACCTTAAAAAAAATCGGCTCAGGGGCTTCCGCCCCCGAACCCCGGAAATTACCATTAGATTAGCCCCCATTCTCGACAAATCCTAGCTATGTCCCTGGTAGTGGTAGTGGTGGTCGTGTTGTGTGGTAGTTGGACAAATGAGGTTTTATTTTGTGAAGAAACAGTATGTGAACAGTTTTTAATTTTTATATATTTCATATGAGAAATCTTTAAAATGTGATAAAAAAATTGAAGATGAAAAGTATAAATGTAATTGAATTTTTCCTCAGTCATTTTCCTTAAACTTGTCAATCGAACAGTTAATTTTTCCTGTATCCTTGTATATTATTTCCCTTGCATTCCTTCAATCCTCACCGAGTCATTTGGTGGGTAGCCTCAGATTGGTTGCAATTAATTAG
Source organism: Sambucus nigra (assembly GCA_949130495.1). Classification (NCBI taxonomy): domain Eukaryota; kingdom Viridiplantae; phylum Streptophyta; class Magnoliopsida; order Dipsacales; family Adoxaceae; genus Sambucus; species Sambucus nigra. Next base: position 442,447,826 of record OX422218.1, on the reverse strand, counting down.
TGCTATCTTGGTTAATAAGAAACAAAAGGAAAGCAAATTAGGTCGAAAGAGTAGGTCTACACAACTTAATAGCAAATGGTAGTTGGTGAGTCTAGTTTCGGTGGAAAAGCCGCATACCAATTAAAATAGCAACATGCCATATAATATCTTACAGAAAAATGTGGATCACTTTTTGTTGTTTTAATTTATAAAAGAAAAAGTAAATACATCTGATGCATTAATTTTGAGAAGAGAACTAACAAAGGGCAGATGCATCGACAAACAAGAATAGAAAGGGATGTGTTTATTTAAGAGATTAATTTAAATAAACTTCCTTGCATCTTTCTATGGGATGTTGAACTGACAACGACCAACTATCACCAGATGACAAAAATCTATTATATGACGGGTGGCCCTTATCTTCTTTGTCATAATAACCTTATTTCAAGATACGATTTAGCTTAATTTTGGTGTTTTTATGATTAAAATTAAGTTCTACTTGTTTCAACAAAGAAACTAGATTCAAAGCTTTGAACTTAATAGTGAGGGTTATTAATTAAAGAAAACAATGCTTGGCCTTCCTTCTATGCACCCAATGACCCAAAGACTAATTCCAGTAATGTTGATGGAAAATCGCAATTCGTGCGAGTAATAAAAATAATAATTATGTTCCATGTATGTAGCGAAAGTCACGAATTGCGAATGTGAATTAGTCGAGGTGCGCTTAACGCTGGCCTGAACACCACGTGATATGATACAAAAAAAAAAAGAATTAAAGAAAATGACTCATTCTCATATGGAATGTTGAGGCTGTAGGACCCACACATTTTTTAGGGTGAATCCATATACCAAGACGATTCTCTCATAAAGAAGCTTAAAAATATAATTTTACATATTAAAAAGCACTAAAAGTACATTTGATTGACATGAAAAAAAATTCATGAAAAATAGTTATTTCAACTCATGTTTTGTCTTTGTAATACTTTAATTGTAAATACTTTATATAAGAACAACACTCATCCACATTACAACTGCTTCATATCAAACCTTATTTTTAGTGAAAAATATTTTTTATCCACGTACCAAATAATTGATTTCTATGAAAAATAGAAAAAGTAAAACAAAAAACTCATACGTTTTTCCACTCATTTTTCAACTTTTCATTCTAATGAACTATTTTTCACGCATTTTCCATATTTATAATCAAACTCACCCTATGAGGTGAATGAAAAATAGACTTCAAAGTACCTCATTTGTAATAGGTGAACTAGTGTTTAGTTGGATGAAATGAGTTAGTTTCACATAGAAAAATTAGAAGAAAACTGGGTACTATATCAACTCTTGATATGGCTTAAAGGCATGGATATCCTCAACCCAAAAGCCTATACACCTGACTCCCCCCTCCCAAAAGTCTGTGGGCTGGGACCTTGTCCCTTTTTTATGCCACATTTTATTTAATTTTCCTTTGACTTATTGTAATAAATTGGGCATGTCTGTTATGAAATTTCATAACTAACTGAACATTAATTTTGCTACCCGATGCACTGTTTCGATCCGACCTATTTGCAAATTTCACACAATTATTTTAAGGCACTTATGTGTCTGAATTGTTGCCTTTTAAAAGGCTCTGTCATTTTGTATTGAAAGGGTGTCTCTTGAGTTGAGGCTTTTCTAAATAGACTTGTATCTGTTTCGAAAAGACGAAATATCTCATATATATATATTTTTTTGATGAAATGTGAAATAATTAAAAGAGGCAAGCCCCAAGATACAAAACACAAGCCCAAAGGCCACCACAACCAACAAGGCAACAAAATGAAGCCAAAATGGCATGCAGGCCCTAAGGATAAACCACAACTAACACACCTCGCCTCACCATCTACCCTTAAAAGACCAAACAACAAAGCCCAGACCCAAACAACGACCCACAAGCATTCAAAAGCCTTCAAACACAGCCCACACCTGGAAAATTCTAGATGTTCCTAGACAAAGGACACGTGCATCCACCTCCAGAAAATATCTCATATATATATATATATATATATATATAAAATAATGCTCTTGTGCGGACTAGTCCGCATTTTAAGAATGCGGACCGGACATGTGTCACCTAACGGTGCGCCTAAAAATTATCGCCTATATTATAGGTACACTCTCTCTCTTTTCTGGGCTCACCGCCAGGTGACACATGTCCGATTCGCATTCTTAAAATACGGACTAGTCCACACAAGAGTAGAACTGTATATATATATATATATATATATATATATATATATATATATATATATATATATATATATCCTCCCTACATTTTTTATATCAAAAAATTCCTCATGCACTGAGCCTTTCAACACCATTGAAATTTATTATGTGTATTAAAATAGAGAATTCTTCACAGAAAAATTTGTTCGCAAGCAATGTTAATTGTGGAATAATGACACTGAATGACTAAATTATAAAGCTAAACTTTTGCCTTAACAATTATTCATATACATCTTATCACTATATACGATTTTATTCTAAATACAAAGAACATTTTATTAATTTCCTAATATTAATACACTCATTAATTTTCAAATTAATTTAACCATTGTTAATTAGTTTCTATGCAATAAAACATAATTAAATTTTGTTAGGGATTTTATAATAAATTTTAAGTTTATATATTCAAATATATTTAAAATGGTACAAAATTATTCTTAATACTAACACCCCCTGCACAAAAAGTATAAATTGAATAATTAAATTCCAAAAACACACTAAGCGAGACAACGCATTGAAAGTAGGTTGGGCTCGATATGGGTGGAGAGGGTTCAAGGCCGGTTGATACAGATATTTTTTATGACTTTGAATAACAAGTCGATCAATATATTTTGTTCTTATAAAAATAGAGTTATTTGGGGTTTAGCATTATGAATAGTCAACGAAACTCCCTATAATTTTCATTTTGGGGGGTTTCCCCATTTTAACTGATTCTGTTAGTTGACCATTATCTAACACTTTTTTAAGACCGTATTGTCCAATATATCCTCCATTTATTACCTTTTAATCACGTTTCACAATAAACACCCCAAACCATTGTATTATTTTCTTACATTATTCTTCCGTATATTATATTAACTTATATGCACACACATATTTATAAGATAAATATTACCACATATACTATATTTAAAATACATATTAACATAAATATTTACATATCGAGTTTAGTTCATTGCATTTACTTAGTCATAAAGGTATACTAACATATAAATTAATATATATATATATATATATATATATATATTAGAAATCACTCCTACTCATAAAAAAATAGTTTTTTTCCAAATGTTTTTTTAAAATAAAATGTGTTTTCGAAGAAAGTCTTTTGAATTTTTTATAACAACTTGTTCACAACTTTTTTAATTGTTCTAAAATTTTAAAAAATGCTTTTATTATTAAATAAAAGAATTTTTTTAATCATTTATTGAAAACAATTTATAGTGTTTTAAAAAAAATAAAATGATCCTTTTTATATTATTTTTAATTTACAAAACTCTTCTTGTTTTAACTATTTTCACAGTTTTTATTCATATAAAGAGTGTAAAAAGTTTTTTTTAATAAACGTGACACATTTATTCGAGATAAATAGCGTGTAATTTTTTAATAAAAAAATAATTAAACATATGTACAATTTTTCTTTCAAAATTGAAAATAGTTAAAATTCACACATGTTTTTATTTAAGAAAAAAAATAAAGAAGAGGAATTTGTAACGACCATAGAACCAAAGAAGGTCATAGCTATAGGGGAAGCCCCGACCTCATACTGACTATCGCATAGTGCGTACTAAGTCCATGATTAATGATTGAGGGCCACGTCTAAAAGCTTAAAATATGGCTTAGCATTAAGGGCCACAAAATTTACTCCTTGGAGGTTTGAGAAAGGCTCAACATGTGGATTAACAACGTGGCCCAATTCATTTCTTTCAATCCAAGTTTTAAGTTCTTACAGGGGTAATTGTGAAAAAAGTGATGATAATAGTGGAAATCCTAGGTTCCTTAACACTTCTTATAAATACTAACCTTTGGCTGACTTCTCATATCTACTAAACCATAATCCATACTTCAGAGAAAGAAAATGAGATTTTTATAATAAAAGGAGCTGCTGCCGAAAAAATGTCAAGGAGACGTACTGCTCACCAATGATAAAAGGGGTGTAAGGCGTGTCGAAGGCATACTTTTCATCGGAATAAGCCTATTGGTAAGGGATCCGTCATCTTTCTCTTTTCCTTGAATAAACCCTAGTTTCCATGTTTTACTTGAATTATATAAGACCTTTTGTGATTTATGAGTTTTATGGGTTTAAAGTCCCTGTAGTTTTACTCTTCATTTCCATTTGAGTTTACTTGGTATAGAGGTCATGAACTTTTATCGTTCATCATGATTTGTGAGTATCTTGTATTTAAGGTCATGGACTTTCACTATTTATCCCATATCTTCACTATTGAGACTTATTATATAGATTTTATTTTGGGGTTAGGGGCCTTGAGGTTGAATGCCTTTGAAGTTATGAATATTTTTCTTATGAGGTTTTATTTGGCTTTTTTTCTCTGATATTTAAAAATCTAGGTTATGAGTTATGTTGGGTGTAAAATCTTTATTTTGATAAGTTACCCTAGTTGTTTGAAGATCAGGAGTTATCACTCAGTTATTAAGGTTGTGAACTTAGGCACTACAAGATTGTGCCTAACTTGTGTGTGATCCTTTTGGGTTTTGGTGTTAAAGTCGTGGTATTGTTATGTCAGGTTGAGTCATCATGTTTGGAGATGGCCTCCTTCTTAGTGCTTGAGGTCAAAATTACTAGGTCCATGGATATTGAGTCTACACTAGTTATGTGACTTTCACATTGATAGACTCGACAAAATGTTATGGAGTTAACAAAAGATCGCGGATCTCTCATCTTGAAATTGGGAATAAGAGGAGGCTGATTGATTACCAAAACCTAGAATAAGGCTTTAGAGATTAAGAATCTTAAGGGTATTATTGATGTCAAAAAATGGACTTGGTCCAATTTTAGAATCACAGATAAATTATAGAATTGTAAATAAAAAGTTAAAAGAATGACACAAAGTTTTAAAATGGTTCAGTTATGTAAGAAAGGCTACGTCCACTGTTATGGTATTGATTTCAGAGATTAATATTCTAAGATATGTTCTCTCTTGCCCTTAATGAAAGGGATACAATGTATTTATAGTGACCTGAAGGTTAAAGGTTGGAATATCAAGGGATGGAATTCCTTTATACATTTAAGAATTTACACCCGTGCATAATGAATGTTGTAAGAAAATTATTTTACAATGTCCGTTACATTTAGAGTATGTTGTATAACTCTATAAACGTCGAAGAATATTCAAGAACATTCATACATCATGATGGATCCGAATATTAAGTTCTTCAACAAGAAAATCCTCTACGAGACAGATTTTGGTAAGGTTGTGTTTAAGTCCCTTAACGGTTCATACAAATGTGTTGGGATATTTTTACAAAATATTAAGTGTAGGAGCGGAGTGTTTTGTCAATTTTTTTGTTCCAGACCTGTAGAATAATTTTTGGGAATAAAAAAATATTTTCTTGTCAGGTTGTTCGAGCAACCAGCACTGTCGTTCAAATGACATTGTGCTATAGCGCGAAGTCGCTCGATGCCATTCTAACGACATCAGCATCACGTTCGAGTGAGATCCTATTTCGTTCGAGGCTTGACTTTTTTTATAAATAGAGTTCACCAACTCCGTTTGTCACAAAAAGACCTGCATTTTGAACAGTTACGAAACTGCTTTGACAGAATACTTTGTCTTCTCAATTTTAGGGTTGTAATCCTTTTTTTTTTAATTTACAAGATCCCAATTATTTATGTGAATTTTGATTGGAACCCAAGAACACACTTTATTGAAGTTTCTCTTGTAGAGAAGATCTCTACTGCTGGTGACGACTGCGTGTCGATAGGGAGTGCTCGTGGCTATTCCTGGGCTGAATTGGAGCTACGGTTCTTGCTGACTCTAGGTTGCGGTCTATGTGGGTTCTCTGCGGTTAACTCATTGCAAATTTCATTGTAATCATTGTAAGTATTATAGTGAAATAAAGGTTTTACTCGAAAGTTTTTTTTTCCTGAAATCTGTGAGTGCAATTTTATTTGTGATAGTTTGACACACACACACACACACACACACACGTAGTTGCATGTTTGGGGGCTGATTTTATTTGGTTTAAAATTTACTCCAGTTAAATAAGTTTAAAATACGAATTTGAGAATTTATTTGAATCGCTATTATGCATGATACTCTTCAAATGTGATAATTAGTTGTATGAACAACGTGTGGTAAGACCCTTGGTATGGTGACGCTTCATTCATCTTGATGGTCAACATTCTTTATATTGGTCGGCATTCCTGCCGAGATACTATCTGCTGATTGAAATTTTGTCCACATAGGAGGACAAGTGTTCACTTATGATTAGTCCATGTAGGTGGATACTTTTTGGTATGAACAGAAGCCCCCAATGCTCTATGCTTGATGCTTTTATGACAGTATGGAACATTCGATCCTGGAAGTAGATCGAAGTATTTTTATAGTGCCTGGTCGGTAACCGACCTCCCACACTTGTAAAATTTTGCTAGTACCGTTTGAAGATGATATTTTTGTAAATAATTTGAATTTGAAAGGGCCGACCAAAGGGAAAATCTGTATTTTTTATTTTTAAAATAGTTTGCCTTAAGAATGTCAATCGTTTGTACATTTAATCATTACTTTCGCTATTTTTGAGACAATCTATAAAAGGCCAGAGGCTTTTCCATATTTTACCTTACCCCAAATCTTCGAACTATAGCAACTATTTTTGAGGTTTTACGCGATTGTTTACTGTCATTCGTCCTATCCTTCTATAGTTTTTACTGAATCATTAATCTTCTGTAAGAATTCTTTCTTTTTATCTGTTTTTCTTCATTTCCTTTCTTTCTGAGCCATGGTTCACACAGTTGATGATGATTCTCTAGGACCTCGTTTGGGAGTTTTGGAGAGAAAATAAAGAAAATGAAAGTTTTATTAGGAGAGAAGAGAAAAGAAAGGAAAGGAGAATGACTTTCTTTCCTCTGTTTGTGAGTTTACGAAAGAAAAGAAAGTTGTTTTCTTTCCTCCTTGTTTGTGAGTTGAGAAGAAAGGAAAGGGGAAAAAAGAAAAAATACATTTATACCCTTATAACTAACAAAGCATGTTATAATATTTTAAAGTAAATAATAACATATTTAACCATAATAATAAGTCTTAAACAAGTAAAAATTATATGAAGAATGAAAGACAGACTCCATGAATAAATGTAAAGAATGGCCACATTTAAATTATATTAATAACAAATATAACACTTTGCAAATGATAATATATTTATGGATCAAATACAAAAAAGTCCCTCAAACATTTTTTAATGCACATTTAGTCCAAGCGTTTTATTTTGTACCAAAAAGTCCCTTATTTTCTTATCTTTAAAGGTCCGCGCTAGCGACATGGTAAAACCTTTTTGACATGGTGAAGGACTTTTTAGTGAAAAATAAAAAGGCTTGGACGGTACATGTATTAAAAAAACTTCAAGAAACTATTTGGTATATGCCCCTATATTTATACCTTAGTTACTTAATAACATATTTTTCGTACTAAAATGTATTATTTTAATATATACTTACCTTGTACGTTAACTCAAATTTGAAACTAACAAATAGTATTGAGTATAGTTGAATGTTATTTTTAAATATCTTCATCATTATCTACCCTTTTTTTTATCATGATGTAAAAATGGTAATGTGTATATACAATATATCATGTCATCAAAACTATTCTTACATATGAAATGTGCCAACATCACTTGGAATAAAAGTTTCCAAAGAAAAATGTGGTGCTTTTCCCAGTAAACTAATACCTCATCATTGCATTTTACAAATATTTTGTTAATAAACCCACAACTTGTAAACCACTTACAAAATCAAGCAAACCAAAACCTCCTGTCAAAATTGACGGTTGGAGAAACAATTTATACGGAAGAAAAAATTATACAAATCAGTTCTACAAATACAAAACCAAACAAACCAAGGCATCCGGTCAAAACCTCGACATTAGTAGGACACTACAAACCAAGAGGGGTAAAATAGGAAGTGAAATAATAATATCCAAAGTTGGCTTCCTCTTCTCTCCATTTCCTCCCATTTTGGATGGAAAATTTTGGAGAGAAAATTTTGATTAAATTTAAAAAAACTTTCTCTCCCTTTCCCTCCGAACCAAACTCCCAAATGATGGAAATACGAAACTTTCTCTCCCTTTCATTTATTTTCTCTCCATTTTAGGACTCCCAAACAAGCTCTAGAGGAATTTAGGGAAGAAAGGAAAATCCCATCTTGGGTTAATTTAGAAATACCCCATGACCCTATACATGTATATGCTTTGGTTGAGGGTTATTGGATCCTAACCTTGTTTATAGGTGAGTATGGTTTCACATTTCAACCAAATCCTTTTCTTCTTAGTTTTTGTCAATATTTTGACATCATTCTAGCAAGAGTAGCCCCCAACACATGGAGGGTCGTCAATGGTGTGAATAGATTGAATGAAATCTATGGAACCCATATTAGGATTCCAGAGATCATTTTTTGCTATAAAATGGTCTATTGCAGGGGAGAGCACATATTACTTGAAAACCAGACAAGCCAATAGGGCTTTAGTATTGAATTTTCCTGATTTCAATAATGATTATTATGATCTTTAATAGTTAAGAATTGGAAACATGCTCCACTTGGGAATGCAGTGGCCTACTATGGTTCAGATGTCCTCATTGAGGGAATGGGATAGGTTATTATTTCAATTTTCGCCATTTTTTTTTACTGATTTCTTTTCTGATGTATGCTAACTACTACTACTTATTTCTTTGTTGCAGAAGAACGTAAGAGAAAGTGACCTAAATCGGGTGAAGTAAATTTGTAAGAACTCAAATTCTTGTGGGGTCTTAATCAAAGGATAGGAGAAGATCATCCACGATCAGCTTCTGTATTTCTTGAGTATAAAAGTTCCATAACCTCTTTTGTAGCTCGGCCAACAACTGTTGTGCCTTAAATTACAATTGATTTGGAGAGGGATCCAGTGTCTACTGTAATACCCCGTATTTTTGTGATATTTATTTTATGGGATTAATTAAATTAAATGCGTATTAATTGGAAATTAATCCGGATTAAAAATACTAGCGAGATGCGAGTTGGTATTTGATTATATGTGCATATATGATTATATATGAATTTTGAATTATGAAATTTGTCGTGAGATTGAAATACGACAATTTGGAAATTTTGTCGAGACGCGTGTGACAGTCGCGTCATGGTATATAATTATGATAATTAAAAAGTGAATTTTATTTTTATTATCCGTATGGTCGTTTTGAGTGCGCCAACGCGTCCGAAAGGGTCGAAATAGTCAGAAAACACTAGCCGGGGGTTTGGTTTGGGTCCCGGGGCATTTTTAGGCCATACCGGCAATGTATAAGGGTAGTTTGGTAATTTTGAATTTTGGGGAATTATAACCTACAAAAATTGGGAATTAATATCTGATTTGTCAATAACCCACTAAGCCCACTAATAACCATATAGGCTACGGAGGTTATTGATAGTTATTCCAAAGAGTTCCTAAACCACAAACCCTAGCCACCATTGATTTTGGAGAAGAAAGCTTGTAGGGAGAGAGATTGAAGGAGAACTCTGCAGAGAGAGAGAACCATCCATCAATTCGTCATCAAAATCAGAGATTTTAATAAGGTAAGTGGTTTAATTTCGTTTATTTCAAAGAATGCTTCTTCCATGTGTAGGAATTTATTAAAATCAGATTGTTTTTGGGAGTTAATGAAAAACCCATGTAAATTGGAAATAGAAAGTACATTTTGATGAGGAAATCGCATGTAGATTGGTGTGTAATGATTATTCTGATGATATTACAATTAGTAGGAAACCAAAAACGGATTTAATTAAGTTCTTTGATGATTCATAAATTCTTGGGTTCTTAGTTTTAAAATTGGGGAAAAATATGTAGAGATTTGATATTTGAATGATGTTAGGATGAATTAATACCCCCAAACATGTCCATATGTGAACTAAGTATGTTTAGGGACGATTAGGGACCTTAAACAATTGTTAGATTGAGGTTTGGATGAGACTTGGGGAGTAGAGAAGTTGGAAAAATGAAAATAAGAAATCTGGGCTCGAATCTGGTCGCTCGTTAGAAGACCTTCCCAGGTCGTTTGAACGACCTCGTTTGAACGAGCTTCTAACGAGTTGATCATTGACTTCTAACGAGGGCGAAGTTCGTTCGATGATATCGTTCGAACGAGATCTCGTTAGAAAGCCCACATCGTTCGAACGAGATCTCGTTAGAAGACTCAGTTCGTTCGAACGAAGTCTCGTTCGAACAGCCTCGTTCGAACGAGACTTCGAACGAGTTGACAGTTTAGGATTTTTAGCCTGTTTTGATCCCGAGTACCCCGTAACCTTGTGTATAGGTAGAGATAGCCTTTCCTTGATGAGTAATTGATATATTTGGGATGTTTGGGATATAATGAGGAGTCAAACCTAGAAGTGTAGTTTGAACCTAAAGGAAAATATGAAGTAGGACGTGAGTGTCTATTACGATGTGAGCTATTGACGGCCTAATTAATTATATTAACCGGGAACATATAAATGGTGTAGTATTATATGTCAGTACGAGAAGAGATATGTACCAATATATTATGGTGATTACTAAGACGTGTGCATACTTAGTATATGTATTGATTTTATGTGTATGACATACCTACCATACTTGCTATCACGGGAGGTTTGCGTTCGCTTAGGGCCCTCTAATCCTTGTGTTGCCCGGATTTAGACTGGTTACCTCGATGAACATAGGTCAGAGAAGGACTTATTGGGATGTTAATAAGTCTGCTGATCGTGGGAGCGCAGGTATGTGCGTGACCCACGTGATGTGACTGTGTTCGCCTCCATTATTTGTGATGTTGTTATCTGTGAACTATTCCTGAGAGATTCGGAATATGTGATCCTTATGTACATGATGTACCGGGATGGATAGCAGAGTATGTGTGCACCGCAGCTAGTCTCTGGGTGTTTGTATTGTATATATTTATGACGTGAATAATATACACTTAATTAATGGGAACTTTCATGTTGTTATTGTGAACATAATTATGGTAATGTAGTGAGAGAACATAACGGGTTAACTGATAGTGAATTATGTTACTAATTGAGAATCTGAGGTTAAGTGAAGCCCTCTACTTATTTGATAACGCTAGAATGTATTATGGGAATCGAGTAGTAAGGGGTAGAACTTATTACGGTTTGGTTAGATATGGATGTCTTATAGATGGGAACGGTACGTTAGGAGTGCACATGTAGTCGAGAGGTGAGAATTTCATGTGAGTGCACGTCCTAACATGTATTTTGCATTTAATGTTTTAATGTTATTAGAACACTTGCTGTTTTCAAAATGTTTTCCACTTTCGGGCTCTGACCCATTTGCTTTCAAATCTATTTTTGTAAAAACCATTTTAGGTGCCCAGCCACAAGGACACCATGCATAGGATTCTCATTCAGGTGACAAGCTGTAGCTGTTTGTGGAAGTTACAGGACTTTGCTTGTAGACGCTTCATCTATCTTGACTCGATATTCATCAGTTATCAGTTCTAGGGCATGTCTCCCATTTCTTTTAAAGACATTTCATTTATTTCAGTTATTCAGACCTTTGGCATGTATTTATTCAGGATTCAGACTCGTAGTATTATTTTTCAGTTGTGGGATTGTTGTGAGGAGTTTTCCTCCGGATTATATTTATGTTGTTGGTTATTCATTACTTGATTATAGTGAATGGTTATTATTCTTTCATTATTCTTTTACTTCATGTTAATCAGACTTAACTTAAAATTTGGCACTTACTTTTAAATACTAGGTGGTTAGTAATTATTAAAATGTTTTCGACAGTGATGCTATTAACTGAACCAACTTGGCATTTTGAATTAATTTAATAAAGGAGTAGCTACCCGGTATTTAATTAGTCGGGGTGTCACAGGTGGTATCAGAGCATCAGGTTCTAGTGTCCTTTAGGATCTGAACGGCTTATTATGTTTCCGCTGAGCTTTCTTTGATATAGAGCCCTATATTTTAGGACTGTTGTATTCTTTTGTATATGCTACGTTCTTCAGCTATTTTAAGTTTATAACTGGGAACTTATAAACTCCATTCTTATTTCAGATGCCTCCACGACGTGCACAAAGGGTTCCCAGGGATGCGACGCCAGAACCACAGCCCGCACCAGTTCAGGGCACGATGAATGCCGCCGAGGTTGCAGCCATTGTGGCTCAGGCGGTAAATGCCGCACTAGCTATAGTTCAGCAGGCACCACCTCAGGCGCCGATAGCCGCGCCAGTTCAGGCTCACGCATTCCGGTCTGCTTGGGAACGTGTACGTGATGCTTTTCAGAAAGCGCACCCTCCAGAGTTCGCAGGTAGCTCCGATGTGGTAGTTTCGAGTCAGTGGAGGAAGGATATACAGCGGCACTTGAGGATGTATGAGTGCACAGATGTCCAGAAGTAGATACTAGCTACCTTTAAGCTAGTAGGGTCTACACTGCAGTGGTGGGAGTCTATTACCACCGTAGAGGAGAGGGATACTCTCACTATTCAGGAGTTCTGGGTGCGGTTCGACCGCAAGTACTTTCTGTCAGCTGTTCACACGGAAATGAGGAGGAAGTTGATGAGCCTTCGACAGGAGGGTAAGACTGTGGCCGAGTATGAGGCCGAATTCACTGATCTTCTGAACATTGTTCCGGATGAGATACCGACGGAGGAAAAGAAGATACAGAAATTTACTGACGGGTTAACCTGGAGGATTCGTCAGCACTTGTTAGGGAACCTCTCGTTAGCCACTTATTCTGATGTGGTTAACGCTGCATTGCTCCATTGTCAGGATCACCGCTTTCACATGGCTGAGGGCAAGCGATCGGGAGAGTCTAGCCATCAGGGCAGGACTGGAGGAAATGGTGCCAGTGGGGCACAATCTGTTCAGGGGCAGAGGCAGGGTGATCAGGGTACCCAACAGGGGGATCACAAGAGGTTCAGGTCAGGAAATTTCAGGCACGGACAGGGAGGTTTTCGGCAGGGCCATCAGGGTCCGAACGGCCATCAGCACCAGCAGGGTTAGAATGGTCAACAGCATTTTCAGCAGGGCCAGCAGAGGAATGGTAACGGCCACCAGGGCCGAGGGCAGCAGGGACAGAGAGGGGGAAATTTCCCGGGGAAGTGTTTTGTTTGTGGCAAGACTGGCCATAAACGCCAGGACTGTCCTGATAGGGACAGGGCCCCGCAGCAGCAGCAGGGTTCTCGATATGAGCCACAGAGGCCACTTTTTTCGCCAGCCCTCCCAGCTCCAGCCCAGGTGCCAGCTCTTCCAGCCATTCCAGCAGTTCCTGTGCAGCAGGGACAGTTACAGTATAGACGTGTCTATAACGTCCACCAGGCAGCAGCTCTGCAGGCATCACCCGCGATTGAGGGTATGTTTCCTATCCATGGTACTATGGGTCGGGTTTTGTTTGATACGGGGGCAACACATTGCTTTATAGCTACACATTTTGCGAAAGCCTTAGGGTTGTTAGCTACGGCAGAGAGCACAGTGACGTGTGTAGACTCACCATTGGGGAGTGGGTCACTTATTTTCTTTATATGCCGGGGAGTGGGGGTAGAGATTGGTAGTCTGGTATTACCTGCAGATATGTTGGTATTAGATATGCATGTTCACGATGTGATTATCGGTATGGATTGGCTCGCTGATTATGGAGCCATGATTGATTGCTTCGGTGGGAGCATTATTTTTTCCATTCTGGGGCAAGAGATGTTTGTAGTGGCGATGCCTCATCCAGAGGGAGGCTCGACCGCTCATTTGTATTACCTAGAGGAGGATACCTCTAAGGAGGTTGTGATTTCTTTAGATTCGATCCCAGTTGTCAGGGAGTATTCTGATGTGTTTCAGGAGATACCAGGCCTACCCCCAGTCAATAGATAGACTTTGTTATAGACTCATTACCAGGTATGAGACCTATAGCACGCGCACCGTACCGTATGGCTCCAGCTGAGATGAGGGAGTTGCGGGATCAGATTGAGCAGTTGTTGGGTCAGGGGTTTATACGGAGGAGTACTTCACCGTGGGGTGCCCCTGTGTTGTTCGTGAAGAAGAGAGATGGTTCACTGAGATTGTGTGTGGACTACCGAGAGTTGAATAAGGTCACGATACGGAATAAATATCCATTGCCTCGAATCGATGACTTATTCGACCAATTGAGAGGAGCTTCTTTCTTTTCAAAGATTGATTTGAGATTGGGATACCATCAGTTGCGTATCAGGGAAGAGGATGTCTCGAAGACTGCGTTCTTATCGAGATATGGTTCTTACGAGTTTCGGGTTATGCCTTTTGGTTTGACCAACGCTCCAGCAGTGTTTATGGACTTGATTAACAGAGTGTTCATGGATTTCCTATATCAGTTTGTCATTGTCTTCATCGATGTTATTCTGGTTTACTCCCAGACAGAGGAGGAGCACGCCGAGCATTTGAGGCAAGTTTTGCAGACACTACGTCAGAACGAACTGTATGCAAAGTATGAGAAATGCGGGTTTTGGCTGAAGGAGGTCCAGTTTTTGGGACATATTATTTCCGACCGGGGAATATCTGTTGATCCGGGGAAAGTATCCGCGGTGAGGGAGTGGGGACAGCCCATGACACCAACGGAGACCCGTAGTTTCTTGGGTTTAGCAGGATACTACAGGAGGTTCATTCGGGGATTTTCGAAGATAGCAGGTCCTTTGACACATCTGACTCGAAAAGGTGTGCCGTTCATCTGGAGTGATGCCTGTCAGTTGGCATTTGATGAGTTGAAGGATAAGCTGACCTCAGCACCTGTGTTAGCATTACCGAGACCGGGAGCTGAGTATTTAGTTTACACCGATGCGTCCTTGCAAGGACTTGGAGGTGTATTGCAGCAGGAGAGTCAGGCCATTGCTTATGCATCCCGTAAGCTAAAGCCTCACGAGAAGAATTACCCCACTCATGACTTGGAGTTGGCGGCAGTTGTATTTACCCTTCGTATTTGGAGACATTACCTTTTGGGGGAAAAGTTTCGATTGTTCACCGACCACAAGTCCCTACAGTACCTATTCACGCAGAAGGAGTTGAATATGCGACAGTGAAGGTGGCTTGAATTTGTGAAGGACTATCAGTTTGATATCCAGTATCACCCGGGAAAGGCTAACGTGGTGGCAGACGCGTTGAGCCGTAGGCCAGCAGATGAAGTGGCAGAGGTGTGGAAGGCCAAGTGGAAAGAATTGGGACACCAGGATGCAGTGGCCCGATCGTTCATGTCTGTAATGACCGTTACACCACAGATTGTCACGAGAGTGGTAAAGGCACAAGCAGATGACTCGTTCTTTCAGGAGCAGATAGTTCGATTGTTAGCAGAGGGAGCCGAATTCTATACCGTTAGCTCAGACGGGGGATTACGCTTCAATGGGAGATTGGTAGTTCCAGAAGGGGAGGAATTGCGGCACGAGGTGATGGCAGAGTCGCATGGCTCACGGTTCGCGGTACATCCCGGAGGGGACAAAATGTACCAAGACATGAGACGACAGTATTGGTGGAGCGGGATGAAGAGAGATATTGCCGAGTTTGTTTCTAAATGCGCCACTTGTCAGCTAGTAAAAGTGGATCATCAGAGACCGGCAGGACTGCTACAGCCATTGGAGGTCCCGATGTGGATGTGGGAGAGCATATCCATGGATTTTATCACGGGGTTGCCTACGTCACAGAGAGGTCACGACTCCATTTGGGTAATTGTGGACAGGTTGACCAAAGTCGCTCATTTTCTACCCGTAAGGACAGACTACACTGCGGGACAGTATGCCCAGCTCTTTATTGCAGAGATAGTGAGACTTCACGGTGTGCCCCTAAATATCGTGTCTGACCGGGACAAGATATTTGTTTCACAATTTTGGGAGAGTTTTCAGGAGGCCATGGGCACGGAACTGCAGTTGAGTACGGCGTATCACCCGCAGACTGATGGGCAAACGGAGCGATATATATAATGGTGGTGGATATATATGTATACTTGTGTTATACTTACAATGTGATAATTGTAGGCTATTAAGATTGTGTTAATACATATATATTCTCAGGGGTTCATTCTTAGCATCACTGTCGAAAACTTTTTAAAACTTTACTAACCACCTAGTATTCAAAAAGACTGATGTCAAATTTTATCTTTTTATTAAACAATTAAATATGCATGCTGAATAACAAATAAACCATACATCCAAACCATGAGTCTAAAACTGTACTAAATGACTAAATGACCTGCCGAATAAACAATCGGCTCAAAATCCCAATAATAATAATTCAATAAATGAATACATAAACCAAATACCGAGTCTAAAAGTAAAAGGGGAAACATGACCTGAATGAATCTACAACTGAGATAAGAATCCTACTCTAGGAATAAAGAAATGATACGTCTAAATCAAATCCTGCAACCATCCACAATGTTGCAGCTGCGTAACCCTAGAATAGATAAGTCAACTATGGCATCCCTGTGGCTGGACACCTGTTAATATACATATACATAGACAAGAGAGAAGAAGTACAAGAAACGGTTCAGAACCCGATTTATAAAAATGTTTAGCAAGCATTTTATTGCAATAAATGAAATGCGCTCGAAAATTGAGGAAAATAAAGTTTTTGATAAAATTATTTTTATTGCTCAAATATGTTGGTTATTATTTTTAAAGGCAAGAATTTCAAACGGTTTAGAAATCGGAGTTATAATGGATTTTAAAATGATTTTTAAATGTTTTTAACTCTTGGAATTCTAAGTCGACGAACATTAAGTAATTTTCAAGAGTTGTTTTGACTTCCAACTCTTCATTTCTTTGCCTTATTTAAAGGAGTCTTTTGGATTCCAACTCTTCATTTCTTTGCATTATAAAAGGAAGTAGTGGTCAACCTTTTTAACCTACTTTTGGCAGCAAATATATTTTATATTCCTCTCCTTTTTAATTATACTTTGGCCCTTGAGATTTGTGAGTTCCAACCTTAGATTAGAGGTGTTCTTGGGGCTATTTTGTTGGAGGTTCTTGGAGGTGCTTTTGTAGATCTTTTGTGTTGATCTTGAGGATGTGATCATTGGTTTGTCATCATGATTTGAGGTATGGGGTTTTACACAATATGCTCCTTAAATCTCGCGAGTGTCATTCTCTTTGAATTCTTGTTTAATTGAACTCATATTTGAATTGATAAATTCATTGAAATCTGGAAAATAATTGTTGAAATTATTTGATTCATGTGGTATCATTATATTGTTGATGAGCACGTTATCATGAGATTTTAATATGGCACGGATGTTGGGCACGTTATCATGAGATTTTAATATGGCACGTTATCAGAAGAGCTATGCTGATGCGAAGAGGTTCTTCAGGGAGTTCCAAGTGGGGGACCAAGTTTTGCTCAGAGTATCTCCTATGAAGGGGATTATGTGTTTCGGGAAGAAAGGTAAGTTGGCACCGAGATATGTGGGACCATTTCCTATTATTGAGCGGATTGGACCGGTTGCGTATAGGCTTGGGTTACAGGAGCATTTGCATCGGATCCATGATGTGTTTCATATTTCCTCGCTAAGGAAATATCTTAGAGACGATTTGGCTCATTCTCACATTTCTTTGGAGGACATCGATCTCCAGCCTGATAGCTCCTACGAAGAGGGGCCGATTGCTATTTTGGACCGAAGTGAGCGGAAACTGCGGTCAAAGATCGTTCCGTTAGTGTGTGTTCAGTGGCGACATCATAATGTCGAGGAGTCCACATGGGAGCGCGAGGATGAGATGCGCGAACGTTATCCAGAGTTTTTCTTACCAGGTACATTCTAGTTCCGAATTTCGGGACGAAATTCAGTTATTAGGGGGGAAGTATGTAATACCCCGTATTTTTGTGATATTTATTTTATGGGATTAATTAAATTAAATGCGTATTAATTGGAAATTAATCCGGATTAAAAATACTAGCGAGATGCGAGTTGGTATTTGATTATATGTGCATATATGATTATATATTAATTTTGAATTATGAAATTTGTCGTGAGATTGAAATACGACAATTTGGAAATTTTGTTGAGACGCGTGTGACAGTCGCATCATGGTATATAATTATGATAATTAAAAAGTGAATTTTATTTCTATTATCGGTATGGTCATTTTGAGTGTGCCAACGCATTCGGAAGGGTCGAAATAGTCAGAAAACACTAGCCGGGGGGTTGGTTTGGGTCCCGGGCCATTTTTAGGCCATACCGGCAACGTATAAGGGTAGTTTGGTAATTTTGAATTTTGGGGAATTATAACCTACGAAAATTGGGAATTAATATCTGATTTGTCAATAACCCACTAAGCCCACTAATAACCATATAGGCTACGGAGGTTATTGATAGTTATTCCAAAGAGTTCCTAAACCACAAACCCTAGCCACCATTGATTTTGGAGAAGAAAGCTTGTAGGGAGAGAGATTGAAGGAGAACTCTGCAGAGAGAGAGAACCATCCATCAATTCGTCATCAAAATCAGAGATTTTAATAAGGCAAGTGGTTTAATTTCGTTTATTTCAAAGAATGCTTCTTCCATGTGTAGGAATTTATTAAAATCAGATTGTTCTTGGGAGTTAATGAAAAACCCATGTAAATTGGAAATATTTTTTTTTTTTTTTTTTTTTTTTTTTTTTTTTTTTTTTTTTTTTTTTTTTTAAAAAAAGTAAATACCTTTTGTTTATATTAAATCAAACTGGAGAAAAAGCCTCCCCAGAGTGGCTCTTACAAAATAAAAGCAACTTAACAATCATTAATAATGAAGCTTTTCAAGACCCGATGCGAATCTAAGAATCCAAAATTCTAACATAATGGCATCCAATAGCATCCAATTTGCAGGCACCCCTGACCATTCTTGGTAATTCTGGAAGAGTTTTGAATACTTTTCCTTCTTGAAGACGAATCCCCTCATTTGCCAATTTGTCAGCCACCATATTTGATTCTCTATAACAATACTTTAAAGAAAATTGCATTTGAGATAGCATAGCTCTTATATCCTTAATAATATTGAAGAATTTCCAATGTGGTTTCCAGGAGTTACCTATGACTTTCACCACCATCAAAGAGTCGGATTCTATGAGGACATTAATAATCTTGAACTGTAAACACAATCGAATCCCCTTTTGTAGAGCAAGAAGCTCCACCTCTGAATTTGTTGCAAAATGACCTGGGAAAGCATAAGCAAATATCATCTGAGACTTCTCATTCCTTACAATACCACCATACCCACTAATACCTGGGTTACCCTTTGAAGCACCATCAACATTAAGCTTATACAAATTTGCAGAAGGAGGAAACCATTTAATAAAGGAATGTAATCTAGAACACTTCTTAAATGAGAGATTAAACATATCCTTAATACTGAAATTCTGAAGAAGACACTCATTTGAGAATACCATACCACTGCATAAATAAGAAATCAACCTAATAGAGTTTGTAATGATGTTTTGGTGCCTAAATTTGGAGCCCTCAAACAAACAAAAGTTCCTGGCTTTCCAGATTTCCCAACATATGACAATGGGGATCACTTTGCAAAGGAACCTTTGATAATCTCTTTTTCCTGATCTAAACCACCAACTCAGAATAACAGTAGACATTTGATTCATATCACATTTAATTCCCATATGATTTGAAAAAAAATCCCATACCATTTTTACCTCTGGACATTGAAGGAATAAGTGATTACCTGATTCTGAGTTCTTTAGACATGCCTGGCATCGCGAAACCATTCTAATTCCAACCTTTTGGATGTTATCGTCAAGAGGCAGGGAGTTATTAAGGATTTTCCACATGTTTATAGAGAGCTTAATAGGAATATGAGGATCCCAGATTCTTTTGTAAGTAATAGAATTTGGGTAACAGCTCTCCAAAGCCTTGCAAGCTGAAGAGAAAGAGAATTCTCCCTTGTTAGAAGCCTTCCATATCCATTTTCCATCCAAAAACTCCATATACTCTAACGCCACATCTTTATATTTCTTCATGTTTCTCCAAGCTTGGGAACCCCCTTGTCTGTAATGCGACCATGACTTATATTTAGCTTTCATAAAAGTAGTCCAAAGAGACTCCTCGGCATAGAATTTCCAAATCAGTCTAATGCTAGAGGCTTTGGCAAGACATTGGAAATCTTTGAAGCCCAGGCCCCCTGACTCTTTTGGCTTACTCATCGCCTGCCATTTTTTCCAGTGGTGCTTCCAACCGTGAGATTCATTACCGCCCCAAAAAAAACTGCTGAACATCTTATGGATCCTATTAATGACAGCTTTAGGCGGGTGTTGTGATGCAAGGAGGTATGTGGGAATAGAGGAGAGGACATGCTGAATAAGAATGAACTTTCCACCACTTGATAAAAGCTTTCCTTTCCAACCTTCAATTTTTGACCTGATAGACTCTATAAGAGGGGCATATAAGCAGACCTTGTTTTTCCCCTTGAAAAGAGAAGAACCCAGGTATTTTATAGGTAAGTTTTTGATAGTTAAATCAGTGCAATTTCCTATTGTAATCCTCCTCTGAGTAGGCATTTTCTTATCCACAATGACACAACTTTTACTCATATTAATTTTTTGCCCAGAGACACCTGAGTAATCTGCCAAAAAATTCATCAAATTGGACAAACTTTTCTTATCACCTCTAGAGAACACAATCACATCATCTGCAAAAGATAGATTAGATATAAGAGGGCAACCACTAGGCAAATAGAAATTTTTAATAAGACCATTCCTCAATAGCGTGTCTAAACCTCTACTAAGCACTTCTGCTGCCAGGATAAATAGACTTGGGGAAAGGGGATCCCCTTGCCTCAGACCTCTGGAAGATTTGAAGAATCCCTTCGGAGAACCATTAATAGTGATTGAAAACCAACTATTTGAAATGCACCTCCAGATCATGTCAATCCACCTTTCACCAAATCCAAAGGATCTAAGCACGTTGATTAAAAACATCCAGTGAACTCTATCGTAAGCTTTTTCCATGTCCAATTTCACTATAGCATTTCCTCCATGTATTTTCCTGCCAATGTTTAAAGCCATCTCTTTTGCTAACAGAACATTGTCTTGAATATATCTACCTTTCACAAAGCCGCTTTGATTTGGAGAAATTAGCTTTGGAAGAAGCTGACCGAGTCTATTATTCAGAATCTTAGATATGATTTTGTAACAGAAGTTGCATAAGCTAATTGGCCTGAAGTCTGAACAGCTCTTAGGATGCTTCTTCTTTGGAATGAGCACAATGTTGTTACTGGACCAGCTTTGAGGAATCTCGTGACCTGTAAAAAAACAATTTATAGCAAGAAGGAGGTCTTCTTTAATTGTTAGCCAACACGATTTATAAAAAACACCATCGAATCCATCAGGACCTGGGGCTGCATCAGAGCTCAGCTCGGATATAGCTGAGTAGATTTCATTTTCAGTAGCATCAGCTTCTAAAATTTCATTTTGATCCTCTTCAACCAGTCTTGGAATGACCTCATTGATGGGAAGATTCTTAACTTGTGGATCAACTTTCAAGAGAGTTTGATAATAATCTAGAATAGTGGCTGTGATTCCATCCTCATCCTCTACAACATTGCCATTAGCATCTTGAATGTGCTTGATTCCCATTCTTCTATGTTTGTGCTTGACACATGCATGAAAAAACTTCGTATTAGAATCTCCACAAAGCAACCATCTAGCAGAAGCTTTTTGCCTCCAATACATCTCCTCAATCTTCAAAGACTCAAGAAGTTTAGCTCTGCTCAGATTAAGGTTCACCCGATTCTCCTCATTTCTGTCATTTTCATACCTTATTTCAAGCTGATACACCTCATCTTCTAGATCTTTAACTCCCTGAAACACATCCTTGAAATGGGCTTTATTCCAAACTCTTAAAATACCTTTTAGTCTCTTTAATTTAGCACTGAACACATTCATCCCATATGCCTGAACAGGAACCTGCCAAGAATCACTAACGACCTGCTGAAACTGCAAGTGCGTGATCCACATGGATTGAAACTTAAAAGATTTTGGTTTTGAATCCCCAAAATTGGAAATAGAAAGTACATTTTGATGAGGAAATCGCATGTAGATTGGTGTGTAATGATTATTCTAATGATATTACAATTAGTAGGAAACCAAAAACGGATTTAATTCAGTTCTTTGATGATTCATAAATTCTAGGGTTCTTAGTTTTAAAATTGGGGAAAAATCTGTAGAGATTTGATATTTGAATGATGTTAGGATGAGTTAATACCCCCAAACATGTCCATATGTGAACTAAGTATGTTTAGGGACGATTAGGGACCTTAAACAATTGTTAGATTGAGGTTTGGATGAGACTTGGGGAGTAGAGAAGTTGGAAAAACGAAAATAAGAAATCTGGTCGCTCGTTAGAAGACCTGCCCATGTCGTTCGAACGACCTCGTTCGAATGAGCTTCTAACGAGTTGACCATTGACTTCTAACGAGGGTGAAGTTAGTTCGATGATATCGTTCGAACGAGATCTCGTTAGAAAGCCCACATCGTTCGAACGAGATCTCGTTAGAAGACTCAGTTCGTTCGAACGAAGTCTCGTTCGAACAGCCTCGTTCGAACGAGACTTCGAACGAGTTGACAGTTTAGGATTTTTAGCCTGTTTTGATCCCGAGTACCCCGTAACCTTGTGTATAGGTAGAGATAGCCTTTCCTTGATGAGTAATTGATATATTTGGGATGTTTGGGATATAATGAGGAGTCAAACCTAGAAGTGTAGTTTGAACCTAAAGGAAAATATGAAGTAGGACGTGAGTGTCTATTACGATGTGAGCTATTGACGGCCTAATTAATTATATTAACCGGGAACATATAAATGGTGTAGTATTATATGTCAGTACGAGAAGAGATATGTACCAATATATTATGGTGATTACTAAGACGTGTGCATACTTAGTATATGTATTAATTTTATGTGTATGACATACCTACCATACTTGCTATCACGGGAGGTTTGCGTTCGCTTAGGGCCCTCTAATCCTTGTGTTGCCCGGATTTAGACTGGTTACCTCGATGAACATAGGTCAGAGAAGGACTTATTGGGATGTTAATAAGTCTGCTGATCGTGGGAGCGCAGGTGTGTGCGTGACCCATGTGATGTGACTGTGTTCGCCTCCATTATTTGTGATGTTGTTATCTGTGAACTATTCCTGAGAGATTCGGAATATGTGATCCTTATGTACGTGATGTACCGGGATGGATAGTAGAGTATGTGTGCACCGCAGCTAGTCTCTGGGTGTTTGTATTGTATATTTATGACGTGAATAATATACACTTAATTAATGGGAACTTTCATGTTGTTATTGTGAACATAATTATGGTAATGTAGTGAGAGAACATAACGGGTTAACTGATAGTGAATTATGTTACTAATTGAGAATCTGAGGTTAAGTGAAGCCCTCTACTTATTTGATAACGCTAGAATGTATTATGGGAATCGAGTAGTAAGGGGTAGAACTTATTACGGTTTGGTTAGAGATGGATGTCTTATAGATGGGTACGGTACGTTAGGAGTGCACATGTAGTCGAGAGGTGAGAATTTCATGTGAGTGCACGTCCTAACATGTATTTTTCATTTAATGTTTTAATGTTATTAGAACACTTGCTGTTTTCAAAATGTTTTCCACTTTTGGGCTCTGACCCATTTGCTTTCAAATCTATTTTTGTAAAAACCATTTTAGGTGCCCAGCCACAAGGACACCATGCATAGGATTCTCATTCAGGTGACGAGCTGTAGCTGTTTGTGGAAGTTACAGGACTTTGCTTGTAGACGCTTCATCTATCTTGACTCGATATTCATCAGTTATCAGTTGTAGGGCATGTCGCCCATTTCTTTTAAAGACATTTCATTTATTTCAGTTATTCAGACCTTTGGCATGCATTTATTCAGTATTAAGACTTGTAGTATTATTTTTCAGTTGTGGGATTGTTGTGAGGAGTTTTCCTCCGGATTATATTTATGTTGTTGGTTATTCATTACTTGATTATAGTGAATGGTTATTATTCTTTCATTATTCTTTTACTGCATGTTAATCAGACTTAACTTAAAATTTGGCACTTAGTTTTAAATACTAGGTGGTTAGTAATTATTAAAATGTTTTCGACAGTGATGCTATTAACTGAACCAACTTGGCATTTTGAATTAATTTAATAAAGGAGTAGCTACCCGTTATTTAATTAGTCGGGGTGTCACATCTACTTCCTCTGCTAATGAGTCTATTAGTGCTGGTGTTGAAGTTGCTACTAGTGGCACTTCTTCTTCTTTTGACTCTGATCTTCCTATTTCTGTCATCATGGGAAAAAGGAAAATTCCTAATCTTTTGGAGGAGGATTCCACTCTAGTGCTAAGAAACCAATTAATTCTAATACCCAACAGAAGAAGGTTGAGACTAGCAAGAAACCCCCAACCAACAATGGTGGTGATTCTCCTCTTAAGAGACTAAGGAGAGGTTCTGCTGATAAGCAGGTTGAGAAGGTAATCGATGACAATCAACATGGATTGGCTTGTAAGGTCCCATATGTTAGTGGCTCATATGTGGCCTTTACTCCTAGCTTGACTAGGATGTTGATCAAGACTGGTACGCTCCTAGACCATAGAGATGTTTCTACTTCCAATTCCTGATTAAAACTATTGGAGAGGGCTATGCAAAGTTTAGCCTTGGTAGGTTATCATATTTAAAGTTGGTCGAATATTATTTATGTATTCCTTGATTTGTATTGAGTTGATTCTTATTTGTAGTTCCTGGTTGATTACAACTAAATATTATAGAAGGACGGTCATCTACGTTCTTCTTCAGAGGAAGTATAAAAGGCCTTTGAATGTCTTAAGAATATTTAGAGGAGTACAGACAAGCTTTGGAGACAAAGAAGAAGACTGGGGAGGAAAAGATCAAGGATGCCGAAGAAGCGTGACATAAAGCTGATGAAACTCTAACTGTGGCTACCTTGGCCTCTACTCAAGCTGAGTGCAGGCAAACGTTGTTGAAGAGAAGGTAGTCAAAATGTTTGTTGAACTTTTTGTTGAGAAGTCTAAAAGAAATAAAACCAAAGAATCATCCTTTAATAAGGGATGGGATAAGGCCATCTATCATACTTCTTCCCAAATAGCATATGCCAAGAGGAAATTCTTCAAGGATGGTTAGTCGGCAACTTTGAGGGAAGTTAGAACTATTGAAGATTCAGATCTATTTCTAAGGCATGATCCATACTCCCCCAACCTTCATGATGAAATTGATGATGATGCTGGTTCGAGGTAATCCTCTTTAAAAATTGATTCAATTATTCCTCCAACTGATCAAGGCAATGCTCCTGTTGACTCGACTGCCCTTCTTGCCGACCAGGAGATAAACCCTGAGGTAAAGAAGGATAAGAAAAAGGTTTAGACTTGTTTAGCTTATTATTTTTATATTCTGCATCATTCTTTTGTCTTTTTTTGTCTTGTTCTGATGTACTTTTTTATAATGTTGCCATCTATCAATGAAAGAAATTTTTCTTCAATTAAGTTATCACTTTTTGTTGCTTAATTGTTTCTCTGTCTCCTTTTATTATTGATAAATTATTGATTTATATTTCTAGTTTATTTATAAGATGGAACAAACTTATTCCATTGGTTCTGACCTACTGAAACACTGTAACAATCTGTTTAAAACTGGTCACTTGGACATGACAGATGAAGAATAACAAACTTGATCGATGGTAGACTCTTGTGATTAAGCAAGGGATGCATATACTTATCTCAAATTCCTTCTTGATCAGAATGTGGCCAATAATGTTGCATACTTTGAGATAATTGAAGACTTATAAGCATACCATAATGAAACCAAAGCTTTACTACATGCCGACTATGAAGCCAAGTACAAAGCATTGAGTGAAGGATGGAGTTTTGAGAAAATACTGGAAAAATATGCTTCTTCATACAGGAAAAAAAGAGTTCTTGCTAAACCGTGAGGTTAATAAATCTAGAAAGATCGTCGATATTTTACAGGAGGAGAAAAATAAACTCCGGAATGAGTTGGAGACTTTGAAACAGTCTTTTGTTATTGGTATTGATAAAGGTGCCTCCTTTTTAAAGGATGAGAATGCCAGGCTGATGGAAAAACCCAAAACTTTGAAAAAATCCAAATTTGTGCAATCTTATATATAATAAAGAAGGAGCCGACCAAGTGTTAAAGAAACGAGGAACAAACAAACCTTAGTTGACGAGGCTACCCAGCTGAAATAAAGAATCAAGCTATCGTCGACTTGTCTACAAAGCTGTTAGCTAAGGAAAAAGACATTACCGACCAGTCTGTATATTTGAAGGTGAAGGATCATGTTTTGAAGAACTTTAACATCAAGTTGAAAGGTTAACCTTTCAATTTCACAAACAACCCAGAGAGGTGTGGATGGAAGGCTACAATGAGGCTTTAGGCCATGTAGATGATCACCTTGCTCAGACCCATCATGAAGGCTATAAATAGGACTGGACTAATTGCGTGACTTTGCTAAAGCATGATCATAATAGTGAGTTATGGTATTAGAACGAGCCTGGTCTGTTAGATTGTGATAATACCCCCTCAAGTTAGATACTTCATGGATCCCTGTTAATGCTATACCCTAATTCATGATCACTAAATACTTAGGGGACTATGGTTTACATGATGTTCATGAGATAATCCATCCTCCCCACCTAATCAATGTGTCGGTCAGCAATAATAAAAGAATGCTAAGGGATTTTAACATTATTAATTCTCCCTATACTTTGGATGATCCTCCTACGGGAATGGAAAGAGTGCAGCCAACTCAGTCGACTTCCAAAGCTCAAGGAAAACGTCCTGTTGAATAATTCTTATGTATTTTGCTATTCATTTGAATATAATACTATTTATATGAATGAAAATCCATATGTTTGTACTGTTAACTTATGATTATCTTAATTAATCAGTCAACTTGTGATTGTAATGCCATAGATTTTACTAATGCACTTAGGTACATTAATTTAAATTTAGCATTAGTTATCAGTGCTGGCCAAGTGTATGAGGAATATATGTTTGTATCCCAGTATTTAGGAATGTTTACATGCCTTCTTGTATTTATTGACTTGTCAATGATGAAGTCATACATGAAGTAAGTTGTTCTTAAAAGTATGTTCTGTTGATCGACAACTAATCGGTAACAGCTGAAGACCAAGTGACATTCTTATTTGTTGTTTTCGTGTGTTTTTGTGAGATGTATATCGCCATACTCTAAAAAAAATCAAAAAAATTGAAGGGAGAAAAATAAATATTTTATTGAAACTTGACTCATAGTCATGTAAAATATAGAATCAAAAGAAATACAATAGTAACAATCCCTTGAATCATTCATAATACTTTCGAAGGTGCTCGGTATTCCAGGAGTTATTGAATTCATCCCCTTCCAAAGTCTCAAGTCGATAGGTTCCTATTCGGATGATAGAAAAAATACGATATGGTCCATGCCAATTAGCCTCAAGCTCATTGTTCTTCTGAATAACCTTCTTAAGAACAGGGTCACCTTCTTTAAGGTTGATCGGCTTGACCTTTTTATTATAAAAGCAAGTATTTATGTGTTGGTATGCAACGTTTCTTAAGGCAACATCTTCTCGAACTTCCTCCAACATGTCTAGATCTAGTCTCCGCATCAAGTCACTAGTTGGAGAATCAAAATTTAGTACCCTGTAGGTTGGTAGGCCTATCTCGGCTGGTAACATAGCTTCAGTCCCAAAAGCATTTAAGGTGTCTTTCCAGTTTATGTTCTTGGCATTATTATGTAAGACCAAATAACAGAGTGTAACTCATTAATCCAGTTGCCATTTGCAACATCAAGCCTCTTCTTCAGTCCATTGAGCAAAGTCCTATTTATTACTTATGTTTGACAATTACTTTGAGGATGACCTGTTGAAGAATGGAGTTTCTAGATTTTAGACTAAACAAAATATGTTTCAAACTCATCATTATCAAATTGAGTGTCGTGGTCCGTAATGAAAGCATACGGTAACCCATATCTGTGTAAAATATTCTTTTAAATGAATTAATACACATTCTCATAGGGCATGTCTACCAATGGTCCTGCCTCCACCCATTTAGTGAAGTAATCAACAACAACGACCAACTATTTGAACCTGCCTCTAATATTCGACAGTGGGCCGACTAGATCAATTCCCCCAATAGAGCATGGCCAAAGTGAAGTTATGGATGCTAGAGAAGCTTTAGGCATTTTATAAATTGTATAGAACTTCTGGCATTTGCCACACTTTCTTGCAAAGGCTGTACAATCTGCCCTGAAAGTCGACCAGCAGTATTCCTGAGTGTTGATTCATTGGAGCAATGATCGACGAGTATAATAAGCTCTATAAGAACCTTCGTACACTTCTTTGATCAAATCTTCCACCGCTATTAGATGAACACAGCGCAATAAGGAGATCATCAATCCCCTTCTGCATAAAACTCCTTTGTCTAACACACATCTCGCTTCTTTATAACGGAGCTTTTTTGCCTCTTTAGGATCAAGTGGAAAGATGCCATCCTCAATATAGGATTTAATTGGGTCTATCCAGGAAGGTCTTAAATCTATGGCAATGAAATTGACCATTTAGTCCTCATTAATGCTCCGATTAGCTAGTATCTCTATTAGGATGGTGCGCCTGAGTTCAATTTTGATTACTGAAGCCAGCCGACAAGTGCATCTGCTCGGGCGTTGGCTATTCTGTGGATCCTATTTATTTTTACGGATGGAAACATGGAAATGACTTCCATGGTTTTGGCAAAGTATTTGGTCATCAAGTCTCCCTTGACTCTATATAAATAAAGCACTTGGTTAACCACTATCTGTAAATCATTGTGCGCCATTACTTGCTCGGTGCCTAATGAAAGAGCCAAATCTAGTCCAACTTTTAAAGCTTCGTATTCTGCTTCGTCGTTAAATGATTTAAATTGAAACCTAAGTGCATATTCAACATCAATATCATTAGGAGTATTGAGTATTATACCTGCTCCGCTTCCAGTTGCACATGAAGAACAATCGATATATAAATTCCACAATGGGATATCATTGTTGAAGTTTTCTTCAGACATAACTCCATGATGGAATATTTTGTTGCTCTCTTCTCCATATTTCTAGACCAGTACCTGAGTTTTGGATGACTCAGGTTAATCGATAATAATTTCATCTTGCTTTATGATCTCTCTTCTGTAGCAGTGTGCTCGGCAGGAAAGTTTTATTGGTCGGGAACCTCTGGATAGGTTAATTCAGCAATAAAATTTGCCAAAACTTGTCCTTTTAATAAAGACTATGGTTCGTAGACAATGTCATATTCTCCCAGCTCTACTACCTAGTACATCAATCTTCCTGACTTTTCAGGCTTGTGGAGTGCTTGTCGAAGAGGCAGATCAGTATACACAACTATGGTATGTGCTTAAAAGTTGGGTTTCAAGCGCCCAGAATCTTCAATAAGTGCTAAAGATAACTTTTCCAAGCATGGATACCTGATCTTGACTCCTCTGAACGCCTTACTGGTGTAATAAACTAGTCTTTAGATCTCATTATCTAATCTAACCAAAGCCGAGCTCACAGCAAATTCAGAAACATCTAGGTATAAGTATAGTCTCTCTCCCAAGACTGGTCGGGATAACAAAAGAGGTGATCCTAGGTACTTCTTTAATTATTGAAAAGCTTCTTCGCATTCTTCATTCCACTCGAACGTCTTTCTCAACACCTTAAAATATGGGAAACACCTGTCTGTTGCCCTAGACACAAATCCATTTAAAGCTTCCACTCTTCTAGTGAGGCTTTCTACATCTTTATTGCAAGATGGCGACTACATTTTGATCAAAGCTTTGATCTTTGCTAGATTAGCTTCAATCCCCTTTTAATTGACTATGAAGTCGAGGAAAATTCCTTCCTAGACCCCAAACAAACACTTGGTTGGATTCAGCTTCAACTGATATTTTTCCAGTTTGTTGAACATCTGGCTAAGATCGCTGATATGATTTAAATCTTTCTTGCTTTTTGTTAACATATCATTCACATAAACCTCCATGTTCTTGACTATCTGTTCTTCAAAGACCTTGTTCACCAACCTTTTATACGTCACTCCAACATTTTTTAGCCTAAAGGGCATTATGTTGTAGCAATAAGTTCCTCTGTTAGTGATAAAATTTGTAGATTCCCTATCTTTTGGTTTCAGCTTAATCTAGTTATACCCAGAATAGCCATCCATGAAGCTTAAAATTTCATGTACCGATGTAGCGTTCACCAACTATTCAATTCTAAGCAAGGGAAAGTGGTCTTTTGGGAAGGCTTGATTTAAATTAATAAAATTCACGCACATCCTTCATTTAACATTCTTCTTCTTGACCATCACAATGTTGGCCAACCAGGCTGGATACTTCACATCGTCAATAAACTAGGCTTTTATAATTTTCTCAATTTTTTCCTAGATAGCTTGATTCTTCTCTGAACTAAAAACCCTTCGTCTTTATTTCATCGGCTTGGCATCCTTACTGATATTGAGCTCATGATACATAAAATTGGGATTCATACTAGGCATATCCTCATGGATCCAATAAAATACCTTTCTCCATTGCCTCATGAACATAATCAATTCTTGTTTAAGGACTGGATCCAATGTTGAACCGATCTGCGTAGTTCTCTCTAGTTTGTCATCGTCTAGGATAACGTTTTCAGTAGCTTTCAAAATCCGTCCCTTGACTAATTCTGTCTCATCTCGCGGATCTAATGTTTCAAATTTAGATTCACTATTAGGCTCAGTGGTATCCATCTGATAGGTTATAGTTTTATTTTTTAATTTAATCAAATCCTCTTGCTCGGCTGAGGAGTAGTAACACTCTTTTGCCACCTTTTGGGTACCTTTCTCAACACTTACACCAAAATAAGTTAGAAACTTCAAGCATTGATGAGCTGTTGATGGTACAACTTTAAACTTCTTTAACCCAACCCTATCGATGATCACATTGTAGGCAGATTGAATGTTTTTATCCATTACAAAGAAACGTATTTTCTCAGTGCGGCTTGTCGATCAAGTGATGAAAACACTTTTAGCTAGATAGTCCCAAGAGGGTAAACTTTTTCACCAGAAAATCGGATTAATGGCCTGTGGTAGGGTTCCAGTTGGTTGAGTTTCAAATTAAGAATCTGAAAAAAAGGATAAAACATAATATCTATTGAGCTCCCATTGTCAATAAAAACTCTAGAGATGACTGTATCCTGGATCCTGAATTTGACTTCCAATGGATCGTCATGGGGATAAAGTACCGCAGAGAGATCATTCTTTGAAAAATTGATCACCAGTTTGTCTTTGTTGACCTTCTTAGGCTGATCATCTTTGTTTAGATTAATTCACTAGATATAAGATCAAGCCTGTGCCTCATTCAAGTAAGTTTTTCTTTCAGTGTGATCGCCTCCTCCTGTATCACCACCTGTAATTACATGACAACCAAGTGAACCAAAACCAATCATAGCTACCTCATGTTATGGCTTCTTAGGCTTCTTTGTTAGGCTGGGATCATCGTCATAATCATATTTATGGTTTATCTTCCTGTCATCATTGGGCTTTCATGGAGAATTTGATCATCCTCTAGCATCTCTAGTTTCAGCCGATCAACAAATTTATTGAGTTTTCCTCGATGGATGAGAGATTCTACCTCATTTTTCAAAGCGATGAAGTTATCTGTTGTGAGGCCATTATCCTTGTGGAATTCATAATATTTAGATTTGTTCTTCTTATTAGGGAGTGCTTTCAACCTTTCAAGCCATAAAAATCCTTATTGTTTTTAATTTCCTCAAGGATATGGTGAATGCTAATACTCAATGGAGTGTAGGTTCCATATTGTTTGAGCTTGTCTATTTTTGGCTTCTTCTCCTTATGATCTTTCTTCTCGGTCTTTGTGGCAGGACTCTACTGTGCAGCCATTGCTTCTTCGGCATTCATTATTTTTCTTGCCTTAGTCATGAGCTCAGTCATTATTTTCAGAGGGTCTTTGGCCAGAGTGTATTATAACTTTTCTGAAAGCAATTTACTCATTAAAGCAGTGATGGATGTTTTTTCCTCATAATCTACCACTTCTAAATTCTCGTTATTGAAATGAGTGATGTAGTCCCTGGTTATCTCCCCTACTTACTGCCTTACGCTCAAGAGATGGGTTAATCTCTTTACCGGCTTGGCCCCAAAATAAAAATTGTTAATAAATAATTGGGCAAGCTAGTTGAAGTTGGTAATTTGTCCTCGGGGTAAGTTATTGTACCATATCTGAGCAGAACTCAGAATAGTACTTGAGAATGCTCTACGTTTTATCTCACCGGGGACCGAATAAATGTCATTAGTAGATTGATATTTCTTAATATGTAGAACTGGATCAGTTTTTCCATCATATTTGGGGGTAACCACGTGAGATTTAAACTTAGATGGAGTAGGAAAATCCATAATTTCTTGAATAAAAGGGGATCCTTTAATGAAGCTGCATTGTAAAGGATTCTTTGCTTTCCCAATCTCTCCTAACCCATTTTCCAACCGATGGATTGATTCTTTCCACGAAGAATTACCTACATCATATTTATGCAAAAGAGCTTGGCTGCCCCGACTATGTGTATGCCCTGAAGTCTCTTCCTGAGAAGTCTGCTCGCCATGTACAGATCGTTGAACGCTTGATCTTAATTTGATCGTGTCTTCACGATGGTCGACTGGATATTGAGTGAACCTTGATAACGCTCTATGAGGGTTTCTATTTACTCGGGATCCTAATCAGTCGAAAGATGAAGCTCGTCTCAATCTTTCTAGGATGCTTGGCCTTTCAAGAGAGAAAAAATGGTCATCATAAGACTCTAAGGCTCTGATTGAGGAACTGATTCCTGTGTGATAAGTCCTATCATGAGACGATCTGGAATACCAAAGTTTGTTGTGCCTAGGAGGTAGAGGCGACATTTCTCTTCGTGGTGTTAAAGATGTTCGTTGTCTGGATACGTTTGCTTGTAGTGATTGAGCCAACTGTCTCATGGATTCTTGCATTGAGTCTTGACCCCTAGCAATACTGGATAAAATTCCATTTAAATCGGCTGTTGTAGGCGGAGTAGATGTAACTGTTGGGTTTCTTTCGTTCTCGGCACTAGGCTCTGGATCATTCATTTTTCCTTATTCAAGGATGTACAAAATTGAGGATGAGAATGAGAAGCACGTTCCCACTGACGATGCCAATCTGTTGATGTCAAAAAATGGACTTGGTCCAATTTTAAAATCACAAATAAAATATAGAATTTCAATGTAATAGTTAAAAGAATGGCACAAAGTTTTAACATGGTTCGGCTATATAAGAAAACCTACGTCCACTGTTATGGTATTGATTTCAGAGATTAGAAAAATTTACGTATTCTTATAAATAAGAATATTCTAGGATATGTTCTCCCTTGCCCTTAATGAAAGGGATACAATGTATTTATAGTGACCCGAAGGTTAAGGGTTGGAATATCAAGGGATGAAATGCCTTTATACATTTAAGTATTTACACCCGTACATAATGAATGTGATGGTTGATTGTATGAACCATGTGTGGTAAGACCTTTGGTATGGTGATGCTTCATTGTCCTTAATGGTCGTCATTCTTTATGGTGGTCGGTATTCATGCCGACCTACTATCTACTAATTAGAATTTTGTCCACGTAAGAGAACAATTGTTCACTTCTAATTGGTCCACGCAGGTGGATATTTTTTGGTATTAATTAATCTTGTGGACTACTAGGTGAGCACAGGGAGATTGAGCCTTGTGGGAAGCCAAGGAGTGGTGGACCAGGGGAGATTGAGCCTTGGAACATCAGAGTACTCAGTGGGGTTAGAAATAAAAGATTTAATTTCCTGTATATTTATTCTTGTTCTACGTTATCTTAATTCACACTTGTTTTTATATCTTTGTTAGTATATATAGATATTTGAATAATATCCATGATAGATGGGATGCGAACATTTTATTTAAATATTATTAGGCTATTAAATCTCATCCCTTTTATTCATTTAATTCCTTGCGATAGGACTCCATCGATGGTTTAAAGGCTACGACTAGGACTCGAGGACACAGAAGTATAGAGGATGTAACTGAAGAAAAATTTATGCTTAGACTACTTTTTTTAGAAATTATTTGTATAGTGTTTGTTAAATACCTAGTTAGATTTGAGATTATTGTAAGTACGAATTGTATGGAATCAAGAGTTCTATATAAGCATGTAATAATGAATATTTTTGATTAAAATATTTTCTTTTATTTTTTGCCTTACTATTTGTGATAAATGGATATGTTACCAACTCTGATAGTGAGATCGAGGTATCTTAGAGACCGCGACCTAATAACTTTGGCCTAACTACGAATTTTTAAATTCCTAATAAAAGATCATGTGAAATAACCCCTCAGTCATTACAAGAAAAAAGTCTTTTTGTGACCTTTTTTAAGTGTCATAAAATGCATTTTATGACACTTTATTTTTCAATAAAAAGCATCCTAAGTTTGGGTGTCATAATTGATACCTATAAAAGTGTCATATTAGGTAATGGTTATATATGACTTTTTTTTCAAAACTGTCATATCTGCTACAAAAAAGGGTCATAATATACTCTATAAGATGTCATATTTGATTTAAAAAGCATCATGATAAATAGTTTTCAAAATTTAAAAAAGGCCATAAAAATTTGATCACATGAGGGTTTAATATAAACGGTCATAAATAAAACATATAATAAAAAAAATTATAACCAATATTAATGTCATAGTTGACAAATAAATCTAAAACACAAACCAAAATTTACAATAACATAAAAACTGTGTTGAAATTTTTTGTATTTGAAGTCACGTACACCTAAAATGCACCAAACCAAGTCATTTGTCCATGTAAAAAAAAATCGCGGGACACAAATAGATATACCCACCATCTACATGTATCATAGTAGATATAATGACCTATTACATGTATCATAGTAGATATACCCACTATGTATATCATTCAAAAAAATGTCTCCAAAAAATTGTACATCCAAAAATCACGCATATATGTGTCGGTCTTCCTTTGACTTTCGTGAAATTGCGTCGATGACTCAAAAGCTCCAACCACCAACCTACTACACCTACCACATCCCTGATTTTTTAGACGGCAATTGGGACTTGGGTTGGTATAGTCCTCTATCGCTTTGCACCACTGCTAAGTCAACGAGCTATTTCCCATCCACATCAACCACCAACCCCAATGACAACAAAACATTGTTGATGAGTGTTCCAGTAATTACCAACCCCAGTGACAACGAAATAGCGTGGTCAGTAACATCATCAACAATGTTCTTGACATATATGTTTAAGGCCTACACTCAAAGTTAAATAAGGAATCATCATTTTCTGAAATAAGGAAAATGAAATATAAGTAGAATTTAAAAAGATATGAGGAGGAAAATGGGTAAATATAATACCTCGTATTTCAAGATCTACTCATTTCTTCGGTCCTCAAAACAGCGAACGCAAAATTTGTTCACGCTCTAATTTATTTTATGCCCTGGCTACATACAACAACTTTGAGCCTATTCAATATTAAAATCTCCCTGTAAAAATAATAAAAAAGCATAAGAACTAACCCTCACTTCGTTTGAATAGCAACTGGTGTAGTGTCAGTTCCATCCCAGACATATATTATCCACTCATCTTTTGTAATTTCATAGATATGAAGACCCTTATATCAAAGATATGAAAGAAAGTGGTGAATCAACACTTTTGAATTACTACAGCTGAATATAGATGGAACAGTTAAACAATTATTAATATCATAATTGGCACCATATGATCGAAAAACATTATAGATACTCTCGGAGGAAAATTCACCAGTATTAGATCTTTTCCATCAAAGGACTTATCAAATTGATTCCTCGATCATCACAAGTAAGACATAAAGTTTTCCAAGACAGAGTGACAAAATTTCAAAATTCTTTAAATCCAAACCAAATGAAGTTTTTGATCGCTTACCCAAACTTTTTAAAGAGCTTTGGTACACTGATAAATGTGAAATAAAGAGGCTAGTTGAATCCTCCTAGCCATGGATTGTACTGGAAACATTATTTTCATCACCATTTGTGATGAAGGCATTGTTTTCACCTTCTTATTCTTTTTTGAAAATGCTTGATCGACTATAAACATGTAAATTAATAGAAATTTAGCTTCATTAATAATTCAACACAAGAACAAAGTCATAACCGAACTATAAATTTAAATAAAACACAATGGAAATGTGAAATTTATCTTCAGTTTCATTACGATCTAATTCAAACTCAAATTCAGCAAAATATAAGACAAATTTAATCTAAAACAATTAATAAACTAATAAGGAAAGATTTATAATCAAAACTCTATATGTAAATGAGTGCGTGATACTGATTAAACCGAATTTGCAAATTTCCAAGTAAACCTTATTTAATCGTGTTAATTTTTAATCCAATTTTATTCAGCCCTAAAACATACAACTACATGTGGATAAATCAAACAATCATAAATAATTACTGACACACAGATTTCAGGAAAAAAAACTTTTGTGTAAAATCTTTTATTTCACTATAATACTTACAATGATTACAATGAAATCTTCAATGGATTAACCTAAGAAAACCCACATAGGCCGCAACCTAAATCAACAATGGAATTCTACAGTAACTCCACATGAATCGCAGTTCAATCCTCCCAAAAAAACCCACGAGTACTCCCTATTGACACGCAGTCAGTCCGCCCAGTACCTCCCTCAAGTGGAACCTAATCAGCAGTAGAGATCTTCTCTATAATAGAAATATCATAAAGTTATGTTCGTGGGTTCCAAAACAATTCACATAAAGCAATTTGGATGTGTTATGAATTGAAAACAAAGCTAAAACTCTGAAAAGTGAGAAGACAAACGTTTCTGCCAAAGTAGTTTTCGTAGAACATAATTTTCAGGTCTTCTGAACGAAAATGAAGTTGTTTAACACGCTATTTATAAAAACATTAAGGTGGTGCGTCGCTCGAACGGAGATAGTTGTCACTCGAATGACTTCGTGCGACGAAAGGATGTCACTCGAACGAGCTTTGTATGTCGCTTGAACAACTGATTAAAAGATTGATATTTTTTGTTTCGTCAAAAAGTTCTGCCTCAACACTTATAAAAAATCATAAACGAAAAACTTTGCTCCAACACTTAAAAAATATTTTTGAAAACTTATCCCGACACTCTAAGTGAACCGTTGAGGTACTTAAACACAACCTTACCAAAATTAATCTCACGGAGTCCAGAATGTTGAAGAACTTTGATATTCGGATCCATCTTGATGCACGATTGATCTTGAATAAGTCTTTGACGGTTGTAGAGGTATATGACATACTCACATATAAGCCGGACAATAAAATAATGTCCTTACACTATATTCAAGATATATCAACATATAATGAAGAAATTATGATCACCTTAAGCTTGAGCTCATGAGAAAAACAATCTCCAATTATTAAACTCATAGAATCACTTGATTTCGAATCAACACTCTTCATCGTACTTATACAAAATTCACAAACACAATTAGAATTTGAATAGAAGCAAATCAAATGAAAAATGGAAGTGAATTTGAATTATATTTATATCACAACCAATGCACCATAAGTAATATGGAGAGCGGCCCGGTAGAATCTATTGGATTGATGAGGCACTCATTTCCGTTTATCTATCCTTTGTATCTCTTTAGTGAGTCATCTACCATCTCATAGTAAAGAGAAATACCAGTTGACTTGATGATAATACCACGCTCAGCTTCATTAGCTCGGATATCAGTCATCCAGACATCACCAGCAACTTCGTGAGTGATGATACCAACAACAGCCACAAGGGAATCGGATAACCAGTCCTTTTTTATGCTAAATTCGACTTGTGGAGCAAACTTCTTATTTATAACCCTAAAAAGTGGATAATAGCTGAATACGCTCTTAGACATGAGTGGTTGTACAAAGTTCCTCTTCCAAACTTCTGACTTTTTCTTTTTTTCTTTTGAGGTGATGAAACTAAATTCTCTCCTTAGAGAAATCTGAAAAATGTTACTAAATCCGTTTATTAAAAATAAACAATTTAAGTAACTCCGATATGTTTTTTTAAGAAACTCTTTTCGTAAAAACCAAACTATTTGAACACAAGATGTGTTTAACAAATCAGTATGTACGAGATCTATTCAAGAATTGAATAACAGATTTATAAAGAAGTTTAAAAAACTTAAACTCAGCACAACCAATAATGAGATGAGGAGATGTAGAAAGATTATGTTCACGATATTTTGTACGTGGTAAAACCTCACCAATTGAGGAAACATCCACGAATCCCTATACAGAGTAAAATGAAAAATCCACTAAAACAAATATATGAGTTACAAACTATATAACTAACATGCAAACAACTCAGACCTATATAAGTTTAGGAATGTACCCTCTGGTGTCCTTAAAACTTCTCTGCAGTTCTGATTGTAGATGTAGTTCTCCCAGTTTGTTAACTTCTGATTTGTTCCAGCACTTTACGTCGACTCTTTGTTCACAAGATCTTATTACCAACACTTTCCGTGTTGTAAGGTGAAAGTGTTTCTGGAGGTGCTCTCTAACACATGCATGCACACACACACACACACACTAATTAAGTACAAACAGTCCTAACAAATTACAGTAACACTATATGCTGTGATCTTTCCTTTTTCTTTCTTCTTACAAAACTTTGAACCTTATTTGACCTTTAAATCATTCCCAGAATCCACGGATACCTTGCTAGGAAGACAGACAGGGTCTTAATCAATCTCAGAATTTTAGAAAGGTTTTTCGAGATTGAAAACCTCCAAGTGTGATTCCAACTAGGTCAAAGGTTTAGTTTTACAAGAACTAGAAAAAGAAAGCATTTATTGTTGATTTCAAAGTAAGCAAACGTTTTATAGAAAATAATCAACAATATATTTCTCAAGATGAGAAATAAAGAATGAAACTAAGTGTAATGTAACATGAATAACTCAGATCTAAAATTTCTATGAAATCAGAAAGTAGATCTGAGTAAACGTTTAAGTTGAAAACAAGATCTAACGAGTAAGAGGTTACAGCAACAATAACAAACTCAACTCAAACTCTCAATCACTCAAGAACACTCAGGGTAGTGTCTTGGATATGGACTTTTGAAGAAGTGTTTGAGTTTGGATGGAAGAGGCTTTGACTAAACAGGGTTAGGGTTTCTAACTCTCTCTCTTCTCTCTATTTTCTATCTTCTCTCTCTTCTCTCTTCCCTCTTCTCTCTCTACTCTCTATTTCTCAGAGGAAATGAAAATGCCAAAAGTCGTCAAAGTCTGAGAGTAGGGTCCCTTTTATAGGGTGAAGAGAAGGTTCGAGAGGCTCGATCAAAACCACGGGCCAGGATTAAGTCAAGTCAAATTGACTTTGATCGAAGGGTTCTAATAAGGCGGTGCTTAAACGAATCCTGATTGGTTTAGAAGGTTGTACTGGGATTCACCAAGACGACATGCAGATCATCGATAGCTAATGATCCAAGGGCTACAAACATACGCGCTTTTAACTCAGTAAACAAACACAGATTCAGCCAATCAGATGAAGACAGGTGTTGGATGATAACAGGATATGAAACGCGCGTCTTAAACTAATTAAAAACAAACCCCAAAGTTTACTCCGTTTTCGGATTCTACCCAAGGTAACATTAGGCCAAAATAACCAACAAATAATATTTATAAATTGACCACAAAACTTTTAAATCAAGTTTTAATTAATAAAACCTTATTTAAAAAATGTTTAAAAAATCCCAAAAAATTATTAAAATTCCAACTTAGGGATTTAAACACACTCAACATATGTACACACATTATTATGAAGTATGATATGCAAAAAATAAATACTACTATGTGTGAGTGTTGGCAATTTGATCTTGATCAAAACAAGATAGAGAGATGAAGTAGCAAACCAACTTCTGAGGTTCTTTGGATACTAGGGAGGACATAATTTTGTCACAATTTCCAAACTAGATGAGCACTTATACAATATAGACTCAATTGAGTCAAAAGTATAAGGGCTTCAATCCCCCCCTTTGGAAATAGGAGACAAAATCTCATTTGAGTCATCTACGACTCGTAGGGCAACAAGACAATAAGAAAAACTTATTCCTATCAAAATTCTATCTACCCAATACCTAGAAATCAAAAAGTACATAACTCAACTAAGTACATTTGAATACCCTATTACAACTGTTGAGAGTAACTGTACAATAAGAACCTGCAATAAATCACTAAGATCAATCTGTTTAGCATATGAAAGAATTGAATAGACTCAAATTTCTCCCCCATTTCGTCTCAAATGGACAAAGGGAAAAACATGGATAAACAACAAAGTTATTAGTCAGCATAAACCATACCAATAGATTTACGTAATGAAATAAATCTATTATAATCTAGAGGTTTGGTAAACATATCTGCGAGTTGTAGATCAGTAGGAAGATAATTGATTTCTAATTCCTTAGATTAAACCAATTCGCGTATAAAATGATGTATTATTTTAATATGCTTTGTTCGCGAGTGTTGAACAGGGTTTTTAGAAATATTAATCGCACTTTGATTATCACAATAGAGATGCAATTGGTTTTCTTGAATACCATAATCACTTAGCATTTGTTTAAGCCACATTAATTGAGCACAACAGCTACCAGTGGCTATGTATTCAGATTCAGCTGTTGAGAATGATGTGCAGTTTTGTTTTTTACTACTCCATCCTACCAAGTTATTACCTATATAATAACATGCTCCCGATGTGCTTTTACTATCATCAGTACACCAAGCCCAGTCAGCATCAGTGTACCCAATTATAGTGCTTGGTTTGTCATTAGTGTACCAAAGTCCTAGATTTAGAGTGCCTTTTACATATTTAATGATACGTTTAACAACATTCAAGTGGCTCTCTTTAGGGTTACTTTGATATCGAGCACATACACACACAGCATACATAATATCAGGGCACGAGGAAGTAAGATATAATAAGGTGCCTATCATACTACGATACAGAGTAGGATCTACAGATTTTCTATTTTCATCTTTGAAAAGTTTTAGCGTAGTACTCATGGGCGTTTTAGCATCTTTAGCACTCTCGAGGCCAAATTTCTTTACTATCTCTAAAGCGTACTTGGATTGCGATAAAAATAATCCTTCTGAATTTTGTTTGACTTGAAGGCCTAAGAAGAATTGTAGCTTCCCCATAAGGGACATTTGAAATTCCTTATGCATAGTTTCAGAGAAGGATTTGACTTCTGAGGGAGAAGTTGATCCAAATATAATATCGTCAACATAAACTTGAGCAATAGTGATGTGTTTGTCAAAATGTTTGACAAAAAGAGTTTGGTCATTTCTGCCTCTTTTAAAACCTTTATCTAAAAGAAAACTGGAAAGACGCTCATACCAAGCTCTAGGAGCTTGTTTAAGGCCATACAAAGCTTTTTTCAGACGAAATACTTGATTTGGATGTTTAGGGTCAATGAACCCTTTAGGTTGTTCTACATAGGTTTCTTCAGCCAGTATTCCATTAAGGAACGCAGATTTGACATCCATTTGGTACAGTGTAAAGTGCATGTGGCAAGCTATAGCAAAAAGCAGACGAACAGATTCTAAACGAGTAACAGGAGAAAAGGTCTCGTTAAAATCTATTCCTTCTATTTGAGAGTATCCTTGAGCAACTAATCTATCTTTATTTCTAATTATTATCCCATTTTCATCAGTCTTATTTTTGAAAATCCAACGCGTGCCAACAACCTTTTTGTGATCAGGACGTGGAACAAGATACCAAACATCATGAATGACAAATTGTAAAAGTTCTCCCTACATAGCAGAAATCCAGTGAGAGTCATTCAATGCCTCATTTACATTCTTTGGTTCCACAAGGGAAACAAAACATGCATAATGTGCATAGTTTCTGAGTTGGTATATTGTACGCACTGGCTCACTAGGGTTACCAACTACGTTATTTATGGGATGATCTTTAGAAACCCAGTTAGGTACCTCAGGTGTCTCAATAGGTAATGAATTATCCATTGAAGAGGAGTCATTTTCTAATATATTTGTAGACTCTTCCTCAATAGTAAATTCACCAGTCTTGCTTTCTACAGTAGTGTCACTAACAATTACATTTATGGATTCCATCAAGGTTTTAGTTCGAAGATTATACACTCGATAAGCTCTATTGTTAGGCGAATATCCTAGAAATATGGCTTTATCTCCCCGGCTCTCAAATTTGGATAAGTGTTCCCTATCCTTGCATACATAACAAGTACTGCCAAAGGTTCTAAGGTATTTGAGATTAGGCTTTTTATTGTACCAAAGTTCGTAAGGGGTTTGTTTGGAATTCTTTCTAAGATAGACCCTATTTATAATGTGACAAGCAGTACGAATGGACTCTACCCAAAAATATTTAGGTAAATTATTGGCATGTAACATAACACGTGCCATCTCTTGAAGGGTACGATTCTTTCTCTCCGCAATACCATTCTGTTGAGGGGTCTTAGGAGCACTGAACTCGTGTTTATAACCATTATAGTCACAGTATTCTATAATACCAGTGTCTTTGAATTCACCACCTCCATCGCTATGAATTCTATTCACTTGAGTATCCTTCTCATTTTCAATCCTAAGAAGAATTTTTAGGAAGGTTTGGAATGTTTCAGACTTTTGTTTTAAGAAGGCTACCCAGGTAAATCTAGTGAAGTCATCAACCATAACAAGGATGTAACTGTGTCCACAGAGACTAACAGTTTGGGAGGGACCCATTAGGTCCATATGGATGAGTTATAATGGATTAGAGGTAAGAATATCTTTGACTTTCTTATGAGGTGCCTTAATAATTTTATCTTCTTGACAGGAACCACAGATAAGATTGGGTATAAGTTTGATTTTAGGAACTCCTATAACTATTTCCTGAGAGGTTAGTCTACTAAGGTTATCGTAATTTATATGACCCATTCTGTTATGCCATATCTCATTGTCATCCATTCTGGAAACATTACAGATTTCAGAATTGTTCATGACAGTGTAGCAATTGTCAGGAGTTCTGAATCCAGTAATTATGCATTCACCTTTTTTTTAAAAAAAATTTCAATTGTTCTTTGAAAAGGTAACAGTATGATCTGAGTCACAAAATTGCGATATGCTAAGTAGATTTGCCTTAAGACCTTTAACTAGAAGGACATCTTGAAGAATAGGAAGCCCAGCTTCTTGGAGAGTTCCTTTGCCTATGATTTGAGATGAAACTCCATCACCAAAAATGACTTTACCACCAGCAAAGCTGGTTTTGTTTAAAAGTTTAGTTTCATCACCAGTCATATGCTTAGAACATCCAGAGTCTAAATACCAACCAGATGATGTGTGTTCAGCTTTTAAAGCAGTAATAACAACATTTCACTTCATCTGAGGTAATAGATCATCTTTTCTAACCCAAATTGCCTTAGTTTTCATCTTGCGCTTATTAGCTCTCAATTGATAAAATTTGCGAGCTTTGGATTTTTGTTGAAAAATGTTTTGTGCATGATTTTGAATTTTGTGAAAGACTTGAGCATTTGGTTTAGGAAAGTGCTTAGTATTCTTTCTAGGAAATGTTCTTTTAGGTTTGGTCTTTCTCTTTCTATAATTAGAGATTCTATTTGGCTGTCTAGGAAGTATATAATTGTTTTGGTTCCTCCTAGAATAGTTAAAGTTCTGATAGATATGAGGATTATAGACAGGTTTAACTAGTCTCCTAGCATAACAACTATCAAAAGAGTGACCATATATGTCGCAGTAGGAGCAATAAAGATTGATCAGAATTGAGGTCTCCTTAGGAAAGTCTCTAAACAAAGGTTTTGAAAAGTTTTGAGGCTGAACTCTATTCCTAGGTGTGACAGTCTTGAGTGCAGACTCACTCTTCCTAATATAAGGGAAAACGTATTTAGCCTTAGGTGAGCTTTCATCTTTAGAGCAACTTGATTCCCCAATGTTAAAATTTTGATTTTTTGAATCAAACTCAGTTTTTAGAGAATGAAAGTCTGGGCATGTTTCAATAGGTCTTTTGCCTCCTGACACAAACTTGATAGTTTCAAAAGATTTTGTTTATGTTTTCAAATTGGGGCAAAACCCTATTCCAGTTCGATCATCAGAATTAGTTTTTGATTCAGCAAAAATTCATCAAAACATTTTGAATTATTTTCAAATTTTGTAAATTTTTTGAAAACAGTTGTTGTCTTTTCTTTAGTTTGCTCCAATTCTAACAATGTCCCTTTGTATTTTTTCTCCAGAATTTCATTTATTTCTTTTAAATTTCTGAGTTTTTCATCAAAAATTTTTATTTCGCTTTTATGAGTCAAACATTGGGTAGTATACTCTTCAGCATTTAGTTTAACCATTAGGTTTAGATCTTCTAACTTCTTAGTG
The DNA here is from genome assembly GCA_949130495.1 of Sambucus nigra. Taxonomy (NCBI): domain Eukaryota; kingdom Viridiplantae; phylum Streptophyta; class Magnoliopsida; order Dipsacales; family Adoxaceae; genus Sambucus; species Sambucus nigra. The sequence goes on along the minus strand of OX422218.1, from coordinate 442,403,182 downwards.
AGTTCTTTCACAATCTTTTCTAGTCTAGTTCTTTTCTTGAGAGTTTTAGCATAAAGTGTGTGAATGTCAGGGAGGTCTTCATTGTCCGAGTCACTAAGTGTGGTGTGTGGAGTGACCCCTAAAGATTCATTTGTTAAACTCACACACCCATTGACATCGTCATTATCGCTATCCCTTTGACTCACACACCCCGTAGTAGAACATGCAACATTCTCAATAATCAAAGCATCTAAACCAGTATAAACATAATTCTCAATAGCAGGAGTAGAGTTACTAGAAGCATTCTCATACACAGGCATAATCACATTATCATTATATATGATCTTGGCAAAGAAGGACATGCAAGGGTCAAAAACATCAGATGACTCAGGTTCCTCCTTTTCAGAATCACTTGAATCATCCCATGTTTTGCAAATATTAGCTCTAGTGTGTTTGTTTTGAGTGTTCAAGTTAACTCTACAGTCTTGTGCAATGTGCCCCAGTTTACCACATCTATAGCATTCAGTCTTCTTAAGGTCTCTATTAGGTCTAATGTGAGAGTCCTTGTGATTTTTGTCATGGTTTTTCTCATGAGGCCTGTGATTAGAGGAAGTTGGATAATTTGAATTGCCTTGTTTATTTGCCACTTTGTTTCTAAACTTAATAATTTTCTTAAACTGTTTAGTAATTAAGGCAATCTAATTGTCCAAACTCTCTATATTGCATTCCTCATCAGAATTATAAGTGGGGAATATAAGTTCAGGCTTAGTTAACTTAGAAGAGAAGCTCAGATTGGAACTAGTCTGTTTCCTATGGGTTTGAGTTAATTGTTTCTTAAATTCTAGTTCCATTTCCACAGTTCTTAGTTTGCTACTGAGTAATTCAGGAGTGAGATTTTGATCACACATTTCCTCAATAGCATATCTTTTGTTATCAAATTTCTGTGGTAATGATCTTAGAATTTTAGATACAATTTCATGTCTATCATAAGTCACCCCATTAGCATGCAGTTTGGTCACAATATCAGTCATGTTCATATAGAAGTCATCAAATGACTCAGTCTCAGACATAATTAAGGAGTTATACTGTTGAATAAGCATTTGGGTTTTAGCAGCCTTAACTCCAGTGTCTCCTTCATGTGCAGTAAACAAGGTGTCCCAAGCTTCCTTAGAAGTGGTACAGGATGAGATTCTTTTGAACTCATGTTCATTTATGGACATAAATATGGCATTCTTTCCTTTGTTATTATTTCGAGAAACTTGTTTCTCTTCTTGAGTGAACTCGCTTAAAGCTTTCTTAACCCTCTCATTACTTCCTTCGTTGGCTGGTTTAGTAGGAAAAGTGTAACCATTTTCAACTATGTCCCAGACATCATCTCCCAGAGTTCCTTGAATGAAGGCAATCATCCTTACTTTCCAGTAAGCAAAATTGGTTCCATAAAAAATTGGAGGTCTGCTCAAGTTACCAAATCTTTCATTTTTCTCGTCCATATTTGATTTTCAGAAAACAATTTCAGAAACACAGGATCTCTTTTGAAAGCAGTTTACCAAGCTCTGATACCATTTGAAAAATGTTACTAAAGCCGTTTATTAAAAATAAACTATTTAAGTAACTCCGATCTATTTTTTTAAGAAACTCTTTTCGTAAAAACCAAACTATTTGAACACAAGATGTGTTTAACAAATCAGTATGTACGAGATCTATTCAAGAATTGAATAACAGATTTATAAAGAAGTTTAAAAAACTTAAACTCAGCACAACCAAAAATGAGACAAGGAGATGTAGAAAGATTATGTTCACGATATTTTTTACGTTGTAAAACCTCACCAATTGAGGAAACATCCACGACTCCCTATACGGAGTAAAATGAAAAATCCACTAAAACAAATATATGAGTTACAAACTATATAACTAACATGCAAACAACTCAGACCTATATCAGTTTAGGAATGTACCCTCTGGTGTCCTTAAAACTTCTCTGCAGTTCTGATTGTAGATGTAGTTCTCCCAGTTTGTTAACTTCTGATTCGTTCCAGCACTTTACGTCGACTTTTTGTTCACAAGATCTTATTACCAATACTTTTCATGTTGTAGGGTGAAAGTGTTTGTGGAGGTTCTCTCTAACACATGCATGCACACACACACACACTAATTAAGTACAAACAGTCCTAACAAATTACAGTAACACTATATGCTGCGATCTTTCCTTTTTCTTTCTTCTTACAAAACTTTGAACCTTATTTGACCTTTAAATCATTCCCAGAATCCACGGATACCTTTCTAGGAAGACAGACAGGGTCTTAATCAATCTCAGAATTTTAGAAAGGTTTTTCGAGATTGAAAACCTCCAAGTGTGATTCCAACTAGGTCAAAGGTTTATTTTTACAAGAACTAGAAACAGAAAGCATTTATTGTTGATTTCAAAGTAAGCAAACATTTTATAGAAAATAATCAACAATATATTTCTCAAGATGAGAAATAAAGAATGAAACTAAGTGTAATGTAACATGAATAACTTAGATCTGAAATTTCTATATAATCAGAAAGTAGATCTGAGTAAACGTTTAAGTTGAAAACAAGATCTAACGAACAAGAGGTTACAACAACAATAACAAACTCAACTCAAACTCTCAATCACTCAATAACACTCAGGGTAGTGTTTTGGATATGGACTTTTGAAGAAGTGTTTGAGTTTGGATGGAAGAGGCTTTGACTAAACAGGGTTAGGGTTTCTAACTCTCTCTCTTCTCTCTGTTTTCTCTCTTCTCTCTTTTCTCTTCTCTCTTCTCTCTCTTCTCTCTATTTCTCAGAGGAAATGCAAATCCCAAAAGTCGTCGAAGTCTGAGAGTAGGGTCCCTTTTATAGGGTGAAGAGAAGGTTCGAGAGGCTCGATCAAAACCAAGGGCCAGGATTAAGTCAAGTCAAATTGACTTTGATCGAAGGGTTCTAATAAGGCGGTGCTTAAATGAATCCTGATTGCTTTAGAAGGTTGTACTGGGATTCACCAAGACGATATGCAGATCGTCGATAGCTAATGATCCAAGGGCTACAAACATACGCGCTTTTAACTCAGTAAACAAACACAGTTTCAGCCAATCAGATGAAGACATGTGTTGGATGATAACAGGATATGAAACGCCCGTCTTAAACTAATTAAAAACACACCCCAAAGTTTACGCCGCTTTCGGATTCTACCCAAGGTAACATTAGGCCAAAATAACCAACAAATAATATTTATAAATTGACCACAAAACTTTTAAATCAAGTTTTAATTAATAAAACCTTATTTAAAAAATGTTTAAAAAATCCCAAAAATATATTAAAATTCTAACTTAGGGATTTAAACACACTTAACATATGTACACACATTATTATGCAGTATGATATGCAAAAAATAAATACTACTGTGTGTGAGTGTTGGCAATTTGATCTTGATCAAAACAAGATAGAGATATGAAGTAGCAAACCAACTTCTGAGGTTCTTTGGATACTAGGGAGGACATAATTTTGTCACAATTTCCAAACTAGATGAGCACTTATACATTATAGACTCAATTGAGTCAAAAGTATAAGGGCTTCAAAATCATATTGGACCCATTTTGGTATACTTTTTATTGCCTTAATTTTTTCTTTGGGCTCTTTTAAACTGTGGCTTTCACGGCGAGTTAATTTTTTACTCTCGCAGTCCTATCCCGTGAACCCTCATCCTTTTTTCAATTTAATTCCTCACGGTAAATGGTTATTACATGCACTACTTTTCATTGTCAAGTTTTATCACATTTGGTTCATTTTAAAGACGTAATTAAGATGAAAACACATCGATCAACATGTGATAGACAAGAACAATAGTAAAAAAAATTCGTCCAAATGTACATTAAAGGAACTCATGAGTCAAATATGTAGGTAGTAACAACTAATCACATCTCAATGACTTCAAACATTGTAAAGAACTTAAATGGAATGATGATGCATATCAAAACACTATCAAATCATCACATGGATATGGAATGAAATTGTGACTCAGTCATCCTAAATGTCCATTCATATATGGTGCAAAACAAAATACAAAAATCTTTTTGTCTTTTTTAAAAAAATTATCAAAATAAAATCTTTTTAGCCTTTTCAACTTTGTTTCCTTAAAAAAATGCATATCTTTTTGTATTTTTCGAAAATATATCAAAAATAGAAAATATAAATACAAAAATAATACACACTAGCAATAGGCATAAAATATCATCATGAAAATGATCCTATGCTAGCAAAGAAGTCTAAACCTCAACCATTAGGTGCAGTGGAGTTTTCCAAAGGGGTGACATCCTATGAAAAACATTCATCAAGTCATGTGAAGTCTTGACTAAAAACTTTACCTTCTCCCTAAGATGTGTAAACTCTCTCGTGTAATCATCCAGAGCATCACGTGTGGGTTTATCTGTGGGTGCGTGTGTGTGGACACATGTAGTAGCAAACCGTGACACATAACCCAACTTAAAACTAAACTCCCTAAGGTGACCTCTCTTTTTGCAATGAGTGCAAACATAAATTGGCCTGGGTACACCTCTCTCAAAACGTCTCCTACACATTATCCTATTAGATATGGGATCCCTAGGTGGGTTAGGTTGAGAGCCATATGGATTAATCACAGACTCAGGAACCAGCTCGGGTGCAACATATGAAGTGGACATACCGTCATGACCTATTCCTAATCTCTCAACATTACCCAAAGAGGGACTGAGGAGAATCTTCCCTACCTTCTTAGATGTGTCCTCTATAGTGACCTTTACTTACTGGGAACGTTCAAGATCTCTCTCTAATTTTGACACACGGGCTATAAGTTCACTCTTTTTTCGATCTAAAGTAATCAACTTTTCACTCAAAGAAACCTTCACCTTCTCGAGTTGACATGCTCGAATGACTTCGTACGGCATAAGGATGTCGCTCGAATGAGCTCTGCATATTGCTTGAACGATGGATTGAAAAATTAATATTTTTTGTTTCGTCAAAAAGTTCTGCCCAACACTTCGAAAAAATTCTTTGACGAAAAACTCCACTCCAACACTAAGAAAATATTTAAGAAAACTTATCCCAGCATTCTAAGTGAACCTTTACGGTACTTAAATACAACCTTACCAAAATTAATCTCGCGGAGGCTTGAATATTAAAGAACTTTGATATTCGGATCTGTCTTAATGCATGATTGATCTTGAATAAGGTTTCGACGGTTGAAGAAGTATACGACATACTAACATGTAAGCCAAACAATAAAATAATATCCTTACACTATATTCAAGACATATCAACATAAAATAAAGACATTATGATCACCTTAAGCTTGATATCATGATAAAAACTATGTTAAATTACCAAACTCGTAGAATCACTTGATTTCGAATCAACACACTTCATCTTACTTCTACAAAATTCACAAACACAATCAGAATTTGAATAGAAGAAAATCAAATGAAAAATTGAAGTGAATTTGAATTATTTTTACATCACAATGGAGAGAGGCCCAGGAGAATCTATTAGATTGATGAGGTACTCATTTCCATTTATCTCTCCCTTGTATCTCTTCAGCGAGTCATCTACCATCTCATAGTAAAAAGTGATGCCGATTGAATTAATGACAATACCACACTCCGCTTCATTAGCTCGGATATCAGTCATTCGGACATCTCCAATAACTTCTTAAGTGATGATACGAACAATATCCACAAGGGAATCGGATCACCAGTTCTTTCGTATGATGGATTCGACTTGTAGAGCAAATTTCTTACTTATGACCCTAAAAAGCGAATAACAGCTGAATACGCTCTTGACATGAGTGGTTCCTCAAAGTTCCTCTTCTAAAATCTAAAGACTTCATGTCTACTTTTCTTTCTCAACACGATCAAGATAGGAAAATGAGAAAAATAATAAAGAGTCCCTATTCGTTAGAAGAGCAACGCTAGAAGGAGTTACATCAAGGCGAATTAAGGATGGGTGGTTTGTTCGGCTAAGGGAAATAAATAGGTTCTCTGAAGCTTTGATCTATTTTCTTCGATTTATTGCAGTAATCAGAGATTGAGGGGGTTGAGGTGAGAGTCATGCATTGAAAGGAAGTTACAATGATTGTTTATGGGAAGATCATTATGTTATTTTTTAGCAGGCACTGTTAAATGATTTTTGGAGAGACATATTCTTTTACCTTTGCTTGGCAATCAGATAAATATAAGGTTGATTTAGTTCTCAAGCACCACAAGATGTGGAATAACCTTTTTATGAAAAGTTTCAGCTAAACTCTTGTATATAACATAGTTCGTGGAGCATTATAAAGGGTTCTCTTTTATGTGGTTTTGAATAACAAAAAAAAAATATTATTAATCATCTTGCATCTCCGACGGATCATACATATCTGACATATTAGAGTATTTAACAAATGAGAGAAACTAATTCACAGATTCAAAGACAGTTGATATAGCCCTGGAACTATCCCACCAATGTAACATATAAACAATACATAATAATAGATTTTTAAAGATTATAGTGACGCAACTAATCTAGTATGTCATTAACAAAATACAATAAAAATGACAAAACATTATTAAACAATTTATTACTTTTTAAAAAGGACGTATTGCAATGGAAATTAGTAATGAACATGAACTTACCTTAAACTTTAATGGCATTGAAAATTATCAATATTGCATGAATTAGATACCGACATCAAGTGATAGCAATTATTAAATGTACATGTACTCATTTTGCACTTTAAAGAATATATCAATAAGTTCAAGTTTGCTAATCAACTCAGACATGGAAAAAATTATAAAAGTGATGCATGGATCAACAAAATTATCTACTTAACTATAAATCTACTCCTCCGGTGAACTAAGTGAGAATAGGCCGTCTTAATTAGGGTTCAGTATAACTGATGAATAACTGATGTATTGTATTATGAGATTGCACAATATGTAGACCAGTAATCCGCCGTCTCAATTAGGGTTCAGTATAACTGATGAATAACTGATGTGTTGTATTATGAGATTGCACAATATGTAGACGAGTAATCCAGTAGCAGTTGACGGAAATGATCACACTTTAAACTAACTCTATTTATCTAAAATAACAAAATTATCTTCAAATCATAATTATCATTATAATAGGAGTTTTCTAAAAAAAAACTAAATATTATTATTAGTTTAGTGTACATAAACTAGAAAAGTGTCTGTGCTTCCTAGCCAAAATTTCCCACAATAATGTAGTAACTATATGACTTCCTAATATTCTTTTGGATCAGACCATTTCTTGTTGATAACAAGAGCTGAATATATGGAAAATTCCATTCTCATCCAGGTAGAACTGAGCTTATCAAAATTGTTCTCCATCCCACATTGCTTTATAATTTCATAATATATTATTGTCCTAAACCATTTAAGGATGGATTTATACTTTTCTCTATAGTGGTAAGATCTGCAGAAATGTTCTTATCATAGTCCCATAGAAAAATGTTTGCATAGTTAAATCTAAAGGTGGCCTTGGCTTTAGAATTATTGTGGCCCTTAATAAAGTAGCAAGTCTAAAGAAGAGTTGAGAGGTTTTAACTCATTATTCTAACCGGAACAAATTTTTAAAATCTATATTTCAATTCTATCCCATGGTTATGACTACAATATCTCTTTTATATGGTCACAATATAGACAATGAATTACAATCATCAATTTACATGCTCGATGGATTGTTGGAAATAGACAAAGCATAAATTTTTTAACACTAATTGGTTGGGTCAAACTATTTCTAGTATACTAGTGCTCAAACTTAGTCATTTCATGTCTTATGCATACAAATAAGTTTCCCCTCTGTTACTATTAATCCATCACCTGAGACTCTGATTTGGTGTCATTCTCACTTTCAAAGAGTCATATCATTTTGTTGCTAATAGGTTCCCTATCTTACCCTAGTTTAAATACCACTGGAAACCTCACACATCACAAAGAATATCCACTCTAGTTTGAGAACCATCAATTTCAAACTTCCAAACATGGACTCACTTAAAAAAAAATGTTTCAACATTGTATCCGAGTGACATATCTTCAATCAATCATTGATATATATTCAAAACATCTTCATTGATCCAGTTGAATCTAAATTAATCTACAGGGATGGGAGGGGGATCCTTTTTTCTTCTTTTTAGTATCTACGAGATGAAAAAACTCACATCTTCTTCATTTATTTATTGTAATAATGCACAATTTGAAGCCATGTGAAGCTTACTTGATGGTATATAACACTTGTGAAGGGCTCGAGATTGTGTGGAAAGCAATGAATTTATCAAAATGCCCCTGATGATGAATCTTCTAACGAAATTCTTCGAAATGCCTCCAATTTCACACTTTGCATTCCTAATACCTATAAAATCTCAAATAAACGTTGTGTAATACATTAACGACTCATATATAGTTTACTAAGTAAATTAGTTTGGTGATTAACAACCTCAGGAATGTAATAATGAGTAAAATAATACTCCATAAAAACATCTATGACTAATCAGCATCGATATGAGATAAAAAAAATTATTGGTATTAAATTTTGAGTAAGTAATGATTTTCAATAAGATGATCTTCACTAGCATCCGATTAAAAACTCTAAAAACTTATCTATAATTTTCGTAATTTCATGAAGTATATAAATCTTCGTGCACAAAAATTATTATAACTCTATAAGCATACATAATTGGTAACTGTCTAGATTCAGATGAGTTTACAAAATTTTAATCATTCCTAACCTCCACATTATAGATATTAGACCTTCAAAGAAAAATAAATTGAGATCGGTGATAACTTTATTACCCCATTAGAGAATAATATAAAGTATTATCCATTCATATGAATTCTTGGGAATCAGCCTTTTTCTCGATATAATATTTACTATCTATTGGTACCAATCTAAAGTTATTTAAATTTATTATTTTAGTTTCATTTGTTGTATTATATATCTTCTATTGAATGCCATATGTATATGTAAGGACATTTTCCATCACAATTAATTATGTTGTATACCGCTACAAGTCGACAAAGGATTGAGGAAGCTAACATCTACAAAAGACGAATCTGAATTTTAATTGGACTTCAACATTCATCCCCAACAAGATGATTTTGGTAAAATTATGTTTAAGTTCCATTTACATTTCATATTAAAAGTGTTGGGATATTTTTCTAAAAAATAGTTTTTGAAATTTTTATAAATGTTTTTTAGTATTTTGAAAAACCATTTTTATATAAAAGTTTTCTGTTTCGATAAAAAGTTTTACTTTTTGAGGTTCTGACTTTTTTCAAAGTCTTAAGTTTTTTGGGATTAGCTCCTATGTCGTTCAAACAATGACGCATGTCATTCGAACGAGATATTGTCTCTCTTAAACGACGACGTATGTAGCTCGAATGAAAGGTCTTTTAGGCTGACACGTCACCGACTCAATATCTCCTATATAATGAGTGTCAGACTATTTTCTTTAGGTGATGAAAATCACTGCATTTAACGGGATACATTTTTCTAGTGTTTATATTCTTCTCTAGCCATTTTAGGGTTCAAAACTTTTGTTTTTAAATTCACAATACCAATTAATTTTATGTGAGTTGTTTTTGTGGAACCCAATACATATTTTGTTTGGATTTTATGCTACTGAACTAGGTGCCAGTAATACCCCGTAATTTTATTGATTTGTATTTAAGGGATTAATTGAATTAAATGAGAATTAATTGGGAATTAATCCGGATATAAATACTAGCGAGATGTGAGTTGGTATTTGATTATGATGTTAAAATTGAATATTTCTGAGTATATATGGTAATATATGAGTATTAAAAATATTTAAATTGTCAAGAGGCATAAATACGACAATTTGGACAATTTATTTGGAACGCATGTGTCAGTCACGTCAGGAATGAATTTATTTAAAATTAAAAATTAGATTATATTCTTATCATCCGAATGATCATTTTGAGTGCGCCAACGCATCCGGAAGGGTTGAAATAGTTAGAAAACACTAGCCGGAGGTTTAGTTTGGGTCACGGGACATTTTTAGGCCAAACCGGCAACCTAGAAGGGTATTTTGGTAATTTTAAAAATTGAGTAATTAAAACCCACGAATTTTAGAGTTTATTATTATATTTTTAAAGAGGCCACTAAGGCCATTACCAGCAAAAGGCAAGAGAGTGGGCTACGAGAGTTTTGAGAGGAGTTAGAGAGAAGTTAAAAGAGGTTCCACCAAACCATGTTCCATCACGAGCATTTTGAAAGGAAATTGTGACCGGAAAGAAGAGAGAAAGCCAACCTTGATCATCAACAACGAATCAGAACATCGGATTTAAGGCAAGTGATTTGATGTCATTAATTACAATGAATATTTCCTCCATGTTTAGTGTAGAAACCTTATGCTATGAAAGTTTTGGAGAAAACCCAATGGGATTGTTGTAGAAACTCTTAATTTTGGTTAGGAATAGCATGTAGAATGATTTTGGACGAAATTGGTATCCTAAAACTTAACTTGGATGATTTAAAAACGGATTTATGATGAGTATTTAGGTACAATAAAATTATGTGTTCATATTCATAGGGTTTGGGGTAAAATTTGGGGATTTATGATAATTGCATGTTGATTAGGAGGATTTGACCCCAAAAATATGTTAAAAAGCGACCTAGGAGTACTCAGAGTAGTTTAAAAACATAAGAACGTTATTGGGATGATTTTAGAATGGAATTTGAGAAGAAAATAATGAAGAAAAACGAGTTGGAAAATTTCTGGGCGTATTCTGCCATCTCGTTAGAAGACCTTCCCAGGTCGTTCGAACGACCTCGTTCGAACGAGCTTCTAACAAGATGACAGTATCCCTTCTAAGGAGTTCATTCTAAGACTTCGTTCGAACGACACTCATTCAAACAACCTCGTTCGAACGAGATTTCTAACGAGTTGACACAATGGCCTTTTAGGCCTGATTTTATTTCGAACTTCTAGTAGACTTATTTTAATCGAGTGTTAACCTTCCCTTGTTGACTAGTGGGTATAGTTGTGAGATTGGAATACGTTGAGGATTACAACTTAGAATTTTGTAGTAAACCGGATGACATTTATGGGTTAGGGAATAAGTACCTAAAATTACGACGTGAAAAGGGTTCACAACTTTTAATGTATATTATTCGGGGATTTGTAAATGTGTAACATTTAATGACGATATAGGAATGTAAAATATACCTCTATTGATATTATAAGATATCTAAGATGTGTGAATGCTTAGTATATGTGGTTATGTGTGTAGAACATACTTACCATACTTGCTATCACGGGAGGTTGGCGTACGATCAGGGCCATCTAATCTTTGTGTGCCTACTGGGGGTTTAGATTGGTACCTCGAGGACATCGGTCAGAGAATGAATTATTGAGGAGTTAATAAGTCTGCTGATCATGGGAGCGTAGGTATGTGCGTAACCCATGTGATGTGAACTATGTTCGCCTCCATTGTGTGTGATTGTTACTTATCAAAATGGTTCCTGAGAGATTCGAAATACGTGATCTGTATGTACGTGATGTACTGGGATTTGATAGCAGAGTATGTGTGCACCGCAGCTTAGTCTAGGGGTGCCATTATTGTACATTTATGATGAGAATGATATACTGGAATACTGAAATGAACTGTTTATATAAGTACAAATGTGAATTAATGTAACATCTTTTGTAGAGTTAATAATGGGAAAACTCTTAGTAATTATTGCAACTAATCGTGAGGAATAAAGGTAAAACTCTATGTTTATATTAAAATGCTGAGAATTAAACTACGAATAGTATAGTAAACTAAGATATTGTATTAGACTAGTTAGTTAGTGGAATAACTAGAATGGGTACGGGTACGTAGGAGTGCACACTTAGTTGAGAGGTGAGGAACTCATGTGAGTGCACGCACTATCATGTATTTTATATTCACTGTTTAATGATATTAAACACTTGCTGTATTTTAAACTGTTTTCACAATCGGGCTCTGACCCGTTTGCTTTCAAATCTATTTTCTTGTAAAAAACCTTTTAGGTGCCCAGTCATAAGGACACCAAGCGTAGGAGTTCCATTTCGGTGACGTACTGTAGCTGTTGTGGAAGTTACAAGACCTCGATAATAGACGCCTCCACTTTCTATCTTGACTCTATTTCAGATTTACTCATCTATAGGGCATGTCGCCCCTTTTCTTTTAGAGACATCCTACTTACTCAGTTTTATTTCAGATTCTGGGTTGTAATTATTTAGTGATTCAGACTTTGTATTTAGTTTTATTCAGTATTTCAGATTATTTCCGAGGAGTGTTCCTCCAGATTCATATATTTCTCTATCATTGTAATGTGACTATAATGTGGTTGTGATATCATTATTTCATAATGTAATACTTATTGCTTGTTAATCGGATTTAATTAAAATTGACAACTCACTTTTTAAATATTAGGTGGCTAGTAATTGTTAAAACGTTTTTCGACAGTGATGTTATGAACTGAAGCAACCTGACATTTTGTATTAATCAGAATAAAGGAGTAGCCACCCGGTATTTAATTAGTCGGGGTGTCACAGGTGGTATCAGAGCATCAGGTTCTAGTGTCCTTAGGATCTGTACGACTCGTTATGTTTCCGCGTAGCTTTCTTTGATATAGAGCCCTATATTTTATAATTGTTGTATTCTTTTGTGTATGTTTCGCTCTTCAGCTATTTTTAGATAATACCTGCGAACTTATAAGACTTTAATCTCATTTCAGATGCCTCCACGACGTGCACAGCGATTTCCCAGGGATGCTCAACCCGAGCCACAGCCTGCACCAGTCCAGGGCTCCTTGAATGCCGTAGAGGTTGCCACTATTGTAGCCCAAGCGGTAAATTCCGCCCTAGCAGTTGTGCAGCAGACACCACCCCAGGCGCCGGTAGTAGCGCCTGTACAGGCTCATGCATTCCCGTCTACTTGGGAACGTGTTCGTGATGCTTTTCAGAAAGCACACCCTCCGGAGTTTGCAGGTAGCTCCGATGTCGTTGTGTCCAGTCAGTGGAAGAAGAAAATTCAAAGGTACTTGAGGATGTATGAGTGCACGGAGGTACAGAAACAGATACTGTCTACTTTTAAGCTAGTAGGATCAGCGTTGCAGTGGTGGGAGTCCATTACCACCATAGAGGAGAGAGACATCCTTTCTATACAGGAATTTTTGGTGCGGTTCGACCGCAAGTATTTTCCATCAGCCGTTCACAGCGAAATGAGGAGGACTCAAGCAGGAGGGGAAGACCGTTGCCGAGTATGAGGCCTAATCAGTAATCTCTTGAACATCGTTCTCGATAAGATTTCGACCAAGGAGAAAAAAGATTCAGAAGTTCATGGAAGGGTTGACCTGGAGGATCCGTCAGCACTTGTTGGTTAATCTCTCATTGGCCACTTATTTTGATGTGGTTAACGCAACACTGCTTCACTGCCAAGACCACCTCTTTCACTTGTCAGAGGGTAAGCGATCAAGAGAGTCCATCCATCAGGGCAGGACAGGGGGGAATGGTACCAGCGGGGCAAAATCTGCTCAGGGTCAGCACAGGCAGGGAGATCAGGGTTCCCAGCAGGGGGATTTTAAGAGGTTTAAATCTGGGGGTTTCGGAAATGGTCAGGGAGGTTTTCGTCAGGGCCAGCAGGTGTGGCCATCCCCGATCCTGATCCTTGCGAGCGGGCGCGTGGAGGAAAGGATCCTTCGGGTCCCGCGCGTCCCTCTCAGGAGCGCTTCAGCCGACTTCATTTGTGGTGTGAAAAATGTAGAGAGATTCAGAGTCGCCAGTCTATTTTACTCAAAACAGACAAAAGAAAAAGGGGAAGCCACCCCGAAGAGTGGCATCCAAAGACATACTGGCACATACGAAACCAAGATGATTCGAGAAGGGTTCGGAGGCTTAGTTACGAAATGGGAAGGTGTTAGGCACCCACTCCGCCCTTTCGGTCTCTCATGAATATTTTCTAGTTTCCTTTATGTTTCCCCCCGTGATATGTGTGCATGTGTATATATATATAATGGAGGTAGGAATCCTCGACTTGTATCATGGAAAAGATAAAGCGAGTCATCCGTAGGAAGATATAAGAGTAATATTAGAAAAATGAGATTTACGCGATTAACCCTACGTTGATCGGTATAAGGGAACGATAAAGCATATGGGGTAATGCGTCACTAAGAACAAGTATATGTATAATATAAGAAAAATGGATTTAGAGAAGATAGAAAATGAGAGAAAAAGTGAGAAAAAGGACTCGAGTCTCGGGTTTTACCTCGAGACGCCTACGTAGCCTATAAAGGCATCAAAGTCCACGTAGTTCGCATGTAAAATAAGGGGTGGGGTTTATCCCATAAATCCAAAATGGGGAATCTCTTATTTGTGAGTGTGTGTGTGTGTGTGTGTGTGTGTAGAAAAAGTGTTTTAGTTGTGAGAAGAGTGTGGAAAAAGTGTGAGAATCTCCACTTGTAATTTATGAGCAAACCCTCTTTTTCTTGTTTTTTGGGTTTTATTTATATAAAAATAAGAGATGTGCGATAATACTAAATAAAAAGTATATTAGGATGTGTGGGATGAGATAATAAAAAGTGCTAAGTAATAAAGCAAGTTATTGAGAACTCAAGAGAATTTGAAGAGAAAGGTGAGAAAGTTGGACCTTCTTGAAGATCTTGAATGTTGGAGAGCAGACCTTGCACTTGGATGATGATGGAGAGTGGCTAATTCATCAAGTTTGATGAAAATGGTGATGAAAAGTGGAAGTAAAAAAGGGATTTGGATGTTGAAATCACTTTGCCTTCGAGAGAGGTTTCTAGGATTCGTTGAGAGAGGTTTTTATCAGATCTGGGCTCTCCTTGAAAATAAGGCGAAGGCCTCATTTTATAGTCCCAGGTGAGTGCCAATCGGCATAGAGCCCTTCCTGACTATCGGCAGGCAGGTGCCGATAGGCAGGTTCTGGAACTTGCCGTTTAGTAGTGTGTTTCAGGTTTTTTCGGAAAATCGGCCGCCGAGGGAAAATCGTTGGTCAGAATTGTGCACGGGGCATACCGTTGGAAAGGCAATTTAGATACCTTTGAAAGTCATTTGGATTTCTCCCAGGTTCGGGAGTTAAATTTGGGCCAAATATGGCTCGAAAGCTTTTGTCGGTCCATTGGACGGGGAATCATTCGGACGCAAACGGATCGTTCGTCCGCATGGTAAATCTGAATCGCGCATGGGGCATACCATTGGAAAGATTAGGATATGTACTTTGAAATTCCAAAGAGTTTGACCCGGTTTGGAGAGTTGACTTTGGTCAACCGGTCCCAAGAAGTGCTCGGTGGCCTCCCGGAGTCAAACGGATCGTTCGTTTGCATGGAAAGTCAGAATCGCGCACGGGGTAGACCATTAGAAAGGGTATTTAGGAACCTTTGAAGATTCATTCAGCCTCAGTTGAGCTAAAGAGTTGATATAGGTCAAACATAGCCCAGGAGCGTCCGGTGGCCTCTAGGTCAGGTTTCGGACGCAAACGGACTGCTCGGCCTCATGGTAAGTCGGAATCGCGCACGGGGTAGACCATCGGAAAGGGTATTTAGTTCCCTTTGAAGATTCATTGAGTCTCAGTCGAGACGAAGAGTTTGAATTTTGGGTCAAACTGAGCCGGGTTGTGCCCGATGGCTTTCAGGTCAGTACTCGGGACTTGACCTGGGTTTACAGTTATGAAGGGAGGTACTAAGGATCTAAGGAGAGTCAGGGGGTAATAGAATGGGGTGTCTACAGAGACCCTCGACGAGTGAGTTTAGAACAAATGATGACCGTCGAATAGACACCACATGATGCTTTTGAGGGAGTATGACCGATTCATAGGGTTGAGGTCGATTCTGAGGACCTAAGGAGTGTGCTGGGGATGATCAATTCTGTGGATTAAAGACAAATATGTGGGCTTATGGTAAAGGTCTAGCGAGGTCAATTCTGACCTAAAGAGTGGTGACGATCGAGAACCGATGTCAATTCTGACCTAACTTAGGTGACGATCCAAGACCGGGGCCAATTCTGACCCAAGAGTGGTGACGACTGAGGACCGAGGTTAATTCTAACCTAACTCAAGTCACGATCCAAGACCGGGGCCAATTCTGACCCAAGAGTGTTGACGACCGAGGACCGAGGTCAATTCTGACCTAACTTAGGTGACGATCCAAGACCGGGGCCAATTCTAACCCAAGAGTGGTGACGACCGAGGGCCGATGTTAATTTTGACCTAACTTAGGTGACGATCCAAGACCGGGGCCAATTCTGACCCAAGAGTGGTGACGACCGAGGACTGAGGTCAATTCTGACCTAACTCAGGTGACAATTCAAGACCGGGGCCAATTCTGACCCAAGAGTGGTGATGACCGAGGTCCGAGGTCAATTCTAACCTAACTTAGGTGATGATCCAAGACCGGGGCCAATTCTGACCCAAGAGTGGTGACGACCGAGGACCGAGGTCAATTCTGACCTAACTTAGCTGACGATCCAAGACTGGGGCCAATTCTGGCCCAAGAGTGGTGACGACTGAGGACCGAGGTCAATTCTGACCTAACTTAGGTGACGATCCAAGACCGGGGACAATTCTGACCCAAGAGTGGTGACGATCGAGGACCGAGGTCAATTCTGACCTAACTTAGGTGACGATCCAAGACGGGGGCCAATTCTGACCCAAGAGTGGTGACGACCGAGGATCGAGGACTGAGGTCAATTCGGACTTAACTTAGGTGACGATCCAAGACTGGGTCCAATTCTGACCCAAGAGTGGTTACGATCGAGGACCGAGGTCAATTCTGACCTAACTTAGGTGATGATCCAAGATCGGGGCCAATTCTGACTCAAGAGTGGTGACGACCGAGGATCGAGGTCAATTCTGACCTAACTTAGGTGACGATCCAAGACCGGGGCCAATTCTGACCCAAGAGTGGTGACGACCGAGGACCGAGGTCAATTCTGACCTAACTTAGGGGACGATCCAAGACCGAAGCCAATTCTGACCCAGGAGTGGTTGAGGATTGGATTTCAGTTTTGCTGGGGAAAGAGCTTTGTGATTCTGATTTGATCTGGGGAGCTGATAGCTAGGGAAGCTTTTTAGGAGACCTCGCAGGGGGGGAACAACCTATTTTGGGTTCTGTAAGAGAATTTCGCTGGGGAAGTGATCAGGTGATCCTTAGGGATTTTCCGGAGCTTTGCCGGGAGGAGTTTTCACTTAGCTTTTAAGGATTCCGCTGGGGAAGAGGGGTTCCTCTTGAGGAAATGCAAAAAAAAATTATAGAACGGCTCTAAATCCCTCCCGGGATTTTGGGGAATTTTTTGAGGATTTTTCGAGATTTTCTAGTATTTTCTGGGAATTTTTGTATGAAATTTTAGGAGAGGTGCCGGTCGTCATAGTATGAAGGGTGCCATTCGGCAGTGGCATGGACTTTTGGGCTACCTCGGGAAGGCAAGGGGTCAGCGCCGATTGGTATGGTGGGGTCTTCCCACAGTGGTGGTGGTCCATCGGCATCTGCGGCGGCGGCGACCTCGGAGGTCCCTTTTGTGCAGTTGCATAACCCTTCATACAACATCCGGCGGGCTGAGCCTATGCTGCACCGTCCTCATGCGATGGATCCGGAGGAGTTGGGTTTAACAGTGGAGGTCCTTCGACCTGCGGTATACCTTTCTGTTCCTCCCTTTCTTTTCTGTTTTGGTCATTCCTGTAATGATACTGATTTTGTCTTTCCTTACAGCAAGTCCGGGTGTCGACCACTTGGCTCAGGGACATTAGAGATTGAATATCTTCGGCGACTGCCCATATTCGGGATGCGATTCCCATTCCTTCTTGCCTGGTGACGTATGCTTCGTCCGGAGAGGACCCGGGCTCGGGTAGTGGTGGTGCGTTGTCTCGCCGTAGGGGGAAGAGAGCGCGTCGAGGGGGTGGAAGCTCTTGAGAGAGAGAGAGAGAATGAAATGTTGGTTCGGGTTGAGTCCCGTTGCTTTTGGCTTTTCTTTTCTTATTTCCTGCAAAACTGATGTAACACAGAACACAAATATATGCAATGCAATGGGATTTTTTTATTATTATCTTTTATTAATGATGAATGAATGCATGCACATGCGCTTTTTACTTTGCTACTGAGACCGTAAAAAAGGAATTTTCGAAGGAAAGCTTTTATTTAAAAGGGGAATCCTATAAGGAGAAAACACAATTCTTGAAATTCTTTTGAGAATATCAATTTATTTTTATTGAGTTTTCTGATTTGACAAAAGAGGAAAGGAGGAAATTTTAAAAAATGGGGGGTACCCGATCAGCAAGCACCCTGACCTGCCTATTGGCAGTTTAGTCCAGTCCCATCATTTGAAGGCTTTGATTGGTACCCTCTTCAACCCTTAGTACCTTGTGGGGTAGGATTCCCTCCGATTTCTGTCGGGATTATGTCTCATGTGAGGATTTTTAAGTATAAAAAGGGAGAAGGGTGGAGTGTTCTCATCACACCTTTGCATCCTTATCTGCCTACCCATTATCTTTTAGTCTTGCAAGATGGCTCTCCCTGGTAGCATTGAGTTTGTCAATTACCTCGAAGCCTTGGAAGCTATGTGCTTCAATAATGTCGACTATTATTCCTTCAACATGCGTTGAGTCTCCTTGTGGCGCAATCGGCCTTTTGAGTGGAATGTGCTGATAGCGGCGGTACAATTCTGGTACCCAGAAGACCATGTATTCCGCTTTGGGTTGGAAGAAGTTTGTCCTACCTACGAGGATTTTTCTTCCATACTGGGTGTGAATCCCAGTGTTGCTGCGGCTTTGTCCAAATTTTCCCGTTCTAATAGGGATTCATTGGTCGGGCTTCTTCATATCTCGCCTTCGACGGTCAGGTCATTGGTTGCTGGAGGAATGATGTCCCTCCCGGCGGTGTTGCATTCCATGCATTTGCGGGAAGTAGGTGATGTCGTCTATGCTGGAGCCGTGGTTCTGGGCCTAGTTTCAAAATTTCTTTTGGTGACTGGGGAGGTGCAAGTGGACCCACAACTTCCAGCCATTACTTTATGGATGTCATACCGTCGTAATCCTACGGCGGTGATATTGGCAGAGACTCTGAATGGCCTGGATGCCTGGAGAGAAGATCGTTCTGAATTTTTAAGGGGTAGCCCTATGATGCTGTTCATATGGTTGTCTGAAAGATTTCTCTTATCGACTCCTCCAGAATATCCTTTGTCAGTTGTACCCAACTTCTTTTCGTGCTACTTCATCCGCGTTGGCCTGTATGTTGAGAACTGGGAGAATTGGTTTGTGGAGCACGGGGCTTGTGTGTTGTATTGGTCCGTACCCTGGTGGGGACAGTTGCAGCCTGTTATGGAGCTAGGAGAGTATTCATATGTGCGGCTGGTTGGTCTCAGACATACCTCTTTTTATTTCCCTTGGCGGCTTCTGCGCTAATTTGGCTGGGCGCAGGTCGTGCCCCCCTCGGACCTCAAATTTCTTTCCAGTAGAAGATTTGACTTAGCGCCTGCGTCTGTTGCTTGGGTCTCTGTGGAAAAATCGACGTCCTTCGACCCGTCCTTCTCAGTCTACCGAGAAGGTTTGCCATGTCCCCAAATATTATATGAGGTGGTTGTGGAGGAAAGTAGTGAGCAAGATGTTGGCAGTAGAGACTGGTCAAAGGTGGTTTGTTTTATCTGACTCCATGGAAGGGGGTGTTGTGGTCTTTTCGAAGATGGTTAAGACTCATCGATCCAATGTTTGTGGCACTCTATTCAGGCAGGGTAAACTTGGAGTCCTCAAGATGTAGATGATGAGGGTGCAGGCTCTTCGGGTAGCTGTGGGTAGGACTCCTGGGGAGTTTATTTATGTAATAGGGAATTTAAGTGGGGATTTTATTTGGCTTTTTATGGTGGCGGGGAAGGGAGTTTTCCGTTCCTTTTTCTTATGTAATCTGTACTGTAATTTCTTATTAATGAAATAAACAAGTTTCTGATCATCCAGCTGTGCCATTCGATGAGTTTTGTATTTTGAACTATCTATACTGATCGCTAAGGCATACATAATCCTTTTGTTCAAATAATTTTAGAATGAACCGTCGTTCTCGAAGGTAAGAAAAGAATACTATTTTGTGAAAAAGAAAGGGCCGCACTCATGTGAGGAGTATGAGCTACCTACGTACCTCTGGGGTTTTTGAAAAGTTTTAAAATAGTTTTTGTAGAGGGAAATTAAGAGTTTTTTTTTAGAATAGAAGGGGGATGAGAAGAGTCGTAGCACGTCGAGATTTTGGACTAGGGGTAGAATTTCTTGAGACGGTCCAGATTTAATGAACGAGCCATCTCTTCCCCATCCAGGTCAGTGAGTATGGCGGCACCGCCGGATAAGATTTTCTTTATAATGTAGGGGTCGCTCCAATTGGGCTTGAATTTCCCTCTGGGGTCCCAGATGGGTTCTATTATCTCTTTGAGAGCTAAATCTCCCTCCCGGACACCACGGTCCTTGACTCTCTTGTTGAATGATCGCGCTATTCGGTGATGGTACACCTGTATGTGATAAAGAGCTTTTAGTCTTCTTTCATCTAGGAGGGCTAGCTCATTAAGACGGCTTTGGCACCAGTCTTCTTCACTAACCTTACTTTTGAGCATGACGCGTAGAGAGGGTATTTCCAGCTCCACAGGGAGGACAGCTTCCATGCCGTAGACCATGGAGTAAGGGGTAGCCCCATTAGAGGTTCAAATTGAGGTTCGATAGACCCAAAGGGCGTATAGGATCCGTTCGGCCCAATCTCTACAGCTTTCGATCATCTTGCGGATGATGGCTTTGAGGTTCTTGTTAACGGCTTCAACTGCACCATTGGTCTGAGGTTGGTAGGGAGAAGATTTGTGTCTCTAAATCCTGTACTCGTTGACAACTTCTGTGACTTCTGTTTCAAAGTGTAACCCGTTATCTGACACTATCTCATGCGGGACCCCATATCGTCAGATGATATTTTTCTTGATGAATTTAATCATTTTCTTGGCGTTCAACACTGCGTATGACTCAGCTTCGACCCATTTGGTGAAGTAATCGATGGCGACCAGGATGAACTCATGTCCATTTGAAGGCTTTGGTGTAACCTTCCCTATGATGTCGATACCCCTGATAGAGAACGGCCAGGGAGAGGTCATGTTGTATAACTCTTGCGGAGGCAAGTGTTGAAGATTGGAGAATTGTTGGCATTTGAGGCATCTCCGGACATAGGCAGTGAAATCCTGGGTCATGGTGGTCCAGTAGTATCCCTGTCGAATGATCTTCTTGGCGAGCATGTGACCATTCATGTGGGGTCCGCAATCCCCGCTGTGGATTTTCTGCATTATTTTCTCAATCTCAGCCCCTGCGATGCAGTGTAGATGAGTTCCATCGAAATTCCTCTTGAGTAGAACTTTATGACAGATGATGTACTGGGTGGCCAGTCTTCGAAGGGTTGTTCGGTCCTTCTTGTTGGAACCCTCGGGATACCTACCATGTTTGAAGAGGCACTAGATATCATAGTACCAACAATCGGCTGGTTCGGGATCTTCGGTGGAGACAAGCTCCACATGGAAGCAATGGGTCGATTTGTCTTGCTTTTGAACTAGGAAGGTGGTCATTATTATACCCTCGGGCATGTCGACCATGGAGGCCAAAGTGGCGAGAGCATCGACTAGGTTATTCTTTGATCGGGGTAGGTAATGGAAGGTGATATCTCGGAATTGGGAGGCTAACTCTTCTAATTGGGCATGAAAGGGTTGGAGCTTTTCGTCCTTGACTTTCCACTTTCTGAGCACTTGATCGATGATGAGGGCAGAATCCCCGTAGACATCAAGGTTTTGAATACCCTTTTTGATAGCAACTTTGAGGCCCACTATGCATGCCTCGTATTTCGTCATGTTGTTGGTGGAAGGGAAATCCAATTTCATGGTGATGGGAGTGTGGAAGTCATCTGGGGAGACCAGAAGTATCCCAATGCCATATCCCTTTTTGTTGGCAGCACCATCAAAGAACATTTTCCATCGAAGGCGGTCTTGAGTGGTGCAGAGGATATTTTCATCTGGGAATTCGAAGATCCAGACATCTGCTTCTTCTACAGGGTAGTCAGCTAGGTAGTCAGAGATGGCTCTTCCTTTAACAGCTTTCTATGTGACGTACATGATATCGAACTCGGTTAGGAGCATCAACCATCGGGCCATTCGGCTGGATAAGGCGAGTTTCTTAAGTAGTATTTGATGGGATCCATTCGGGATACAAGTTTGATGGGGAAGGTGAGCATGTAGTGTTGCAACTTTTGGGTGACCCAGAAAAGTGTGACACATGCCTTTTCTAAAGCAGTATAGTTGACCTCATACCTGACCAATTTATGACTGGCATAATAGATGGCTCTTTCTTTGCGGGAGTCTTCAAGGTATTGGGCTAGCAAAGCCCCGACTGCAGTGTCGGTTATGGTTAGGTATAGGAGTAATGGGAGACCAGACTGTGGTGGCATAAGTACTGGAGGTTGGGTCAGGTATTGTTTGATTCGATCAAAAGCTTCTTGATAGGCCTCGTTCCAAACCTTGGTTGAATCCTTTCGGAGGAGCTTTAAGATTGGTTCACAGATGGAGGTTAGCTGGCTGATGAACCGGCTGATATATTATAGTTTCCCAAGAAAACCTTGGACTTCTTTCTCTGTTCGGGGTGGCGACATCTCAAGTATGGCCTTCAGCTTTGCAGGACCTGCTTCTATCCCCTTTTTACTGACCATGAATCCCAAGAGTTTTCCCTTTGTAACGCTGAAGACATACTTTTGTGGATTAAGTCGCATCTGATACTATCGCAGTCGTTCAAAGAACTTTCAGAGAGCGGGAACAACCTTCTCTAGCTTTGGACTTGATAATCATATCATCCACGTAAATCTCGACCTCTTTGTGAATCAGATCATGCAGGATGGTTGTGGCAGCCCTTTGGTAGGTAGCCCCAGTATTCTTGAGACCAAATGGCATAACGGTGTAGTAAAAGGTTCCTCATGGGGTGATGAATGCGGTTTTGCTTGGTGGTCTGGGTGCATCTTGATTTGGTTGTATCCGGCAAACCCATCGACAAATGACTTGAGAGCATGACTGGTTGTGTTGTCCACGATCATGTCGATATTGGGTAGCGGATAATCATCCTTCGGAGAAGCTTTGTTTAAATCTCGGTAATCTACACACATTCGAACCTTTCCTCCTGATTTCGGTATAGGTACAATGTTGGCTAGCCATGTGGGATATTCGATCACTCGAATGAAACCCACGTTTAACTGTTTGACCACCTCTTCTTTGACCTTGAGGGACCATTCAGTCCAGAGTTTTCTCAGTTTTTGTTTAACTGGCTTGTAATCTGGGAGAGTGGGGATCTCGTGCTGTGCTCTTTCAGGATCGATGCCGGGCATATCATCATAAGACCATGCGAAAACATTTACGAACTCCTTCAGCAATTCTTCGAGTTATGCACGCTCATGCTCGTCAAGGGTGGCCCCTATCCTAATCTCGCGCAGTTGGCTACTAGAACCGAGATTAATAACAACAGTCTCTTCTTCATTAACTTGAACGTGGTTATGTTGTTTATTATTAACCTTATTTAGATCAGTTAAGAATTGTTCATTTGCAAAATCATCATCATCAAAAGTTCGATTAGAATCTAAACAATTAATGTAAGGCACAACAAGATACTCAAAATCTTCATTTATTTCATTGATAGGAAAAAAAGCATTGAGAACCTCATCAAAAGAGGTCTCGATTACATTTGAGCAAGGATAGACAACAGAAGAAGAAACAGGGTAAACATTGGGGGTAGGGGAGATTTCAAGAGGTAGAACTGGCGCAACATGCCAGTTGAGGAGAGGTGTATCAGCAGCTTTAATTAGACGGGATGGGTCCATTGATGTAGTGCCTGAATGAACCATGCAGAGTGCCAGCCCCAGTATCTGTAAGTTGAAGGAATCTTCGGAATCACTTTCTTCAGTCTCTTCGATATCTTTGATGAGCGGTTCTACGCGGTGTGAGAAACTTTCGACCCATGGGTAGCTATCTTGGAAAAATATCTCCATTCCAGGCTTCATCTTCTTGTCTGTGTGGTCGTACCATGGTTCTGGAAAACCGCAAAAGGGGAAATCCTCACCTTCTTTGATGAATCGTCCATTTAAGGAGTCTCCTGAGGTATTTCGGATACAGTTTAATCCTCTCTTTAGTCGAGACCGGCGGATCATTCTGAGCTCTTGTTTTGATGGTTGATACCCCAAGCTGCAAGGAGGGAAAGCTTTCTTTAGTTCGATGGTCTCAAGTATCCCTTGCTGCCTTTTCCCTAGCCCCAGTTCGAGCATGAAGTGCATGTTTCTGAACATCTGAATCACATTGACATTGCCATGAGGGTCATATTCTGGACAAACTTTTTCTTTGAAACCGTCCCCTGCCGGGAGTAGGAATGGCTCGACTCGGAATCCTGATAGGAGCATATCATTTTACCCATGCTGTATCTCGAGAATTGGACTGCTGGTGCTTGCACCCTTGACATTTTTGTCATCGCCCAAAATGGTGATGACTCGCCCGTCAGCGAAGAACTTCAATTTCTGATGGAATGAGGAAGACACACCCTTGATATTGTGGAGCCAGGGGCGTCCGAGCAATATGTTGAAACAAGATGGGATGTCTATGATTTGGAATTCAACGTCAGGGGTCTAACCCCTATTACAAGTTTTATGGATCCCATCACCTCACGACGGGTATTATCGTAGGCACGCAAAATGGTGGAGGTTGGAGCGAGGTCTCTTTCTTTCAGGCCTAAACACTTGAAGGTTCTCAATGGGAAAACATTCAAGGCAGATCCGTTATCGACAATAGAGAGTGGCACGACCTTTCCCATAACTTCGACGAAGATGTTGAGTGCATGATTGTGATTTGACCCAATTCTGGGGATTTCTTCTTCAGAAAATGATAGCATTCGGGTAGAGGTTAAGGATCCGACCAGATTTACTACCTCCTCTGATGTGGTAGAGGGAGGAACTATAGGTCCAATGAGTAATTTGATTAAATCATTTATGTGTAGCTAGGAAGACATGAAAAGCCCCCTTAGAGTGATGTTATCTTGAGTTTTCTTCAATTGATCAAGGATCTTGATCTCCTCAATGGTCATCTCTGGCATAGGAAGGTTTTCAACGCCCTTCCCCTTGTCATTTGCTGGTAGTGAGCTTGGAACTTAGTAATGTCTCCTTGATCTGGTCATGTGATTTACTGAAGAAGGAAAAAACATAAATCCCGTTTCCTCGTCAATCTCAGGTTGCTCTGCCACCCTGTCTATTTCTCCGAGGAGTTCTTCAAATGAGATCATCCCACATATGTTGACTACTGGGCCAGCTCTTCCTGATGCTTGTTCTTCGCTCGAATCTTCGAATCCTTCCCCCCATATGGTGGAAATAATTTTGCCTTTCCCTGTATACTCGATGCATTCAACAACTTCAACGGCGTCTTCATACAAGTTCTCCCATTCTGTGGGGATATGTGTGATTGAAGGGACCAAGCGCCCTTGTAGCTTCAAATTGTCAAGTAACCCGGTGATACTGCAAATGCTGTTGGTTTGCCTGAATAATTCTGCCATAGTCTGGACAACATCATCTAAGCTGACTTCGTCGGTTGGTACCACCCATATATCTGAATCTCGGGCCCATTTTCGTGCTTCTAAAAATAGTGTACTGAATCTCTAGCAATCGATGACCATCTGTGAGGGCAATTTCAGCCCGAATTCTAGGAGTTCGTTTAACACCTCTGATAATTCCATACCTCCATTTTTAGAACGGGTATGGACAGCGATGCATGCTCTGGTAAGGAGTGATAATGCCTGATTAACGGGGCTAGTAGGGTGTAAGAGGAAATATGGGCAAATTTGAAGAGGTTTAGGAGGGTATAGGGGTGTGATTTGGGTTGATGGATCAAAATTTGGGTTTTCTTCCAAGAAGATGGCATTGGTGTGATTAGGGAGTGGGTTGTGAGTAGTGTTTGGCTTAGGATTGGCTGGTGGGGCGATGGTACCCCAGTCAATGAGATCTTGGATTATGTTTCGGAGGTGAAAGCACTGGTCGGTGGTATGGCCAGTAGTTTGGTGGAAGGCGCAATGAGCGTCGGTCTTGAAGTTTCTTGGGAGTGGATTTGGCAATGGATGTGGATCCAAGGGTTTGATGAGGTTTCGTCTTAACAGGGCTTGGTAAACTTTGGAGAGGGGAGCATGAAGCTCAGTGTATTCCCTTTGGACGGGAGTAGGGCGGCTTTCTGGTGCCCATGATGTGGTTGGTTGAGAGATGTTATTGATGGTTGAGACTATAACATTGGCAGGCTTATCACACTTTCTAGGGGTGAACTGTCCGGACACCTTATTTGGTTCAATTTCCGATTTAACGAGGCTTTCCTCGATTTCCACTTCAGCCTCTCTGAGAGCTCTGAAGTGGGGATATTATTGTCCTCCCATCGTCGCTCGGACATGGGGCAAGAAGTTCTTCTTCACTATGTTGGCCTGTTCTTCCTCGGATGGACGATTAGTCATGGTAGCTGCTCGCTCCCTCCACCAAGTTATAAAGTTACTGACTGATTCCCTAGGATTCTGTTTGAGCAGCTCTAAATCACGACGGGTGACCTCAAGCTCTTTGTTGTATTTGTACTGCGACATGAATTCGCGGGCTACATCCTCCCAACTACGGATTCTGGATTCCTCAAGGGATAAAAACCATCGGAGGGCACTATCCTTCAAAGTTTTCTAAAACAATTGGGCCATCACCTCTTCAGAAGCCCCTAGTAGAGTCATGGAACGATGATAACTGGGAAGATGAACAATTGGGGGACCACTCCCCCCGAACTTCTCGATATTTGGCATCTTGAACTTCTCGGGTAACCTCGCTTTAGGATAAGGAGACATGTAGGTGTAGTCCATGTAATTCCCAGATATCCTGATTTGGTCAAACTTCTTGGTGAGCATCTTGAGATCCTCTTTGACTTTATTCAACTCCTTTTCCTTTGGATCAGCGACCACAGGAAGGTTAGCCATAGGATGGGAAATGTTTGGCATTAGAAGCTGGGCAAGCGGCGGCCCATTGGCAGGAGGGGCACGTGGAGCATGCCGATATTATTTCGGGACCCAGATAGGCTCGGGTGGACCCATAGCATGAGGGAATAGGGCCTCGGGCTCTTGAGGAATAGGAACTTGGTTTCGTTGCATTTCTTGGACCTCAGCTTGGAGGTTGTCAATCTTGGCCACGAGCTGAGCTAGGACTGTCGGCAGATCCGGTTGTATAACTGGTGCTTGATCTGCATTCTCCATGGAAGATGGATGGATTTCGGACTCGAAAGAAGTAGTAGAGGATCGAATGAAACTCCGGGGTGATTAAACTGAAGACCGAAGCCAATAGGGAGCCAGGCCAAGGGCTTGCAATCGACCTGAGAAGGCGTAGGATAAGATTTATTTTTGAGAAAAAGGGAAGAAACTATTTTTGGATTTTTGATAAAGAAAGGAGAAATGTTTTTGGATTTTTAATAAAGAAGGGAGAAATGTTTTTGGATTTTTAATAAAGAAGGGAGAAATGTTTTTGGAGACAAAACTCAACATGATTAATGTTCTCACTTGTATTTAATTCTCCTAAATGCAATGGCTGACGGGACCCGAGCCTGGAAAAGTGGGGTTTTTAATATATGCAAAGCTACGGTTTGGACTTGTAACCAGGCTCGCGGACAGGGTCCTGTTTTAAAAAATGCGCAAAAATTGGGTGGCAGATCGAACCAGAATTTTGGCAGAGTTTTGGGTTGAAATCGAAAATCTACAGTGCGTGTCCTAAGTCTGAAACCTATATGCGGGTATGCAGTTGGTTGGGTGAATCGTCATGGGTTCCCCTCTTTGGCGTGACTTCCACGATATACGTCTTGCTCTTGCGGGCAATCCGTACGTGTGGACAAGCCATTTGATATACCTGAGTGTACGTGAATTGCCTCACCATATACCTCATGGGGATGGTACGTGTGAGAGAGAATTTGATATACTGGGCGTACGTGAACGAATTCCCTGCGATATACCTCCCGCTATGACTTCGGTCAAGCGGTACGATGGGGGGGAACCGTTCGATATACGCCGAAGGTACTTGGCCAATGGAAGGTGAGAGTCATATCGCTTAGGCTAACTTAGACCTTCCGGACCAGCGCCCATCACGAAGTGACCCTCTAGTTACTGGGTAAAATTTGGTCAAATATCAATGCTCTTTGGTGGTGATGTGTGAATCATGCATGATTCTCTTTATTAGTATCTTATGATGAGAATGTCTTTCTTAATTATGCCAAACGGGGAGCAAAGTACAAGTACCCCAAAAGGTACACCAAGTATGGATGGGTGATGCGTGCAACATGGGGATATAGGTGGCCCTAGGTGCACGTGGTGCGAAGTGTACATGGAGAATTTTTCTACAAGTGTGTGAACATAAGAGTAAGCATGGGATACATGTGAGAAAGGGGAATAGGCAGATATGGGGGGAAACATAAAAAAATATAGCATCCATGTAAATAGAGTCAAGCCCACAAGCATAAACACATATCCCCAGCAGAGTCGCCACTATGGCCATCCCCGATCCTGATCCTTGCAGGCGGGCGCGTGGAGGAAAGGATCCTTCGGGTCCCGCGCGTCCCTATCGGGAGCATTTCGGCCGGTGTCGTTTGTGGTGTGAAAAAATATAGAGAGATTCAGAGTCGCCAGACTATTTTACTCAAAACAGACAAAAGAAAAAGGGGAAGCCACCCCGAAGAGTGGCATCCAAAGACATACTGGTGCATACGAAACCAAGATGATTCGAGAAGGGTTCGGAGGCTTAGTTACGAAATGGGAAGGTGTTAGGCACCCATTCCGCCCTTTCGGTCTCTCATGAATATTTTCTATTTTCCTTTATGTTTCCCCCGTGATATGTGTGCATGTGCATATATATAGAATGGAGGTAGGAATCCTCGACTTGTATCATGGAAAAGATAAAGCGAGTCATTCGTAAGAAGATATAAGAATAATATTAAAAAAATGAGATTTACGCGATTACCCCTACGTTGATCGTTATAAGGGAATGATAACGCATATGGGGTAATGCATCACTAAGAACAAGTATATGTATAATATAAGAAAAATGAATTTAGAGAAGATAGAAAATGAGAGAAAAAGTGAGAAAAAGGACTCGAGTCTCGGGTTTTACCCCGAGACGCCTACGTAGCCTATAAAGGAATATAAGTCCACGTAGTCCGCATGTAAAACAAGGGGTGGGGTTTATCCCATAAATCCAAAATGGGGAATCTCCTATTTGTGAGTGTGTGTGTGTGTGGGTAGAAAAAGTGTTTTAGTTGTGAGAAGAGTTTGGAAAAAGTGTGAGAATCCCTACTTGGAATTTATGAGCAAACCCTCTTTTTCTTATTTTTTGGGTTTTATTTATATAAAAATAAGAGATGTACGCTAATACTAAATTAAAAGTATATTAGGATGTGTGGGATGAGATAATAAAAAGTGATAATTAATAAAGCAAGTTATTGAGAACTCAAGAGAATTTGAAGAGAAGGGTGAGAAAGTTGGACCTTCTTGAAGATCTTGATCTTGATCTTGAATGTTGGAGAGCAACCCTTGCACTTGGATGATGATGGAGAGTGGCTAATTCATCAAGTTTGATGAAAAGGGTGATGAAAAGTGGAAGTAAAAAGGGGATTTGGATGTTGAAATCACGTTGCCTTCGAGAGAGGTTTCTGGGATTCGTTGAGAGAGGTTTTTATCAGATCTGGGCTCTCCTTGAAAATGAGGTGAAGGCCTCCTTTTATATTCCTAGGTGAGTGCCGATCGGAATAGAGCCCTTCCTGCCTATCGGCAGGCAGGTGCCGATAGGCAGGTTCTCGAACATGTCGTTTGGCAGTGTGTTTCAAGCTTTTTCGGAAAATTGGCCGCCGAGGGCAAACCGTTGGTCAGAATCACGCACGGGGAATACCGTTGGAAAGATAATTTAGAGTCCTTTGAAAGTCCTTTGGACCTCTCCCGGGTTCAGGAGCTGACTTTGGGTCAAATATGGCTCGGAAGCGTTTCTCGATCCATTGAACGGGGAATCATTCGGACGCAAACGGATCGTTCGTTCGCATGGTAAATACGAATCGCGCACGGAGCATACTGTTGGAAAGGTTAGGAGATGTACTTTGACATTCCAAAAAGTTTGACCCGATTTGGAGAGTTGACTTTGGATAAGTGGGCCCGGGAAGCACTCGGTGGCCTCCCAGAGTCAAACGGATCATTCATCTGTATGGAAAGTCAGAACCGCACATGGGGTGGACCGTTGGAAAGGGTATTCAGAGCCCTTTGAAGATTCATTCATCCTCAGTCGAGCTGAAGAGTTGACATAGGTCAAACAGAGCCCGGGAGCACCCGGTGGCCTCTAGGTCAAGTTTCGAACGCAAACGGACCGTTCAGCCTCATGGTAATTTGGAATCGCGCGCGGGGTAGACCGTTGGAAAGGGTATTTAGTGCCCTTCGAAGATTCATTCAGTCTCAGTCGAGATGAAGAGTTTGACTTCTGGGTCAAACTGAGCAGAGGAGTGCCCGATGGCTTTCAGATCAGTACTCGGGACGTGACCTGGGTTTAAAGTTATGAAGGGAGGTACTAGGGATCTAAGGAGAGTCAGGGGTAATATAATGGGGTGTCTACAACAGGGTCAGCACGGCCATCAGGGTCAGCAGGGCCAGCATGGCCAACAACAACAGTTTCATCAGGGCCAGCACGACCAGGGGAGGAATGGCAACGGCCACCAAGGCCGTGGGCAGCAGGGTCCGAGAGGGGGAAATTTTCCGAGGAAATGTTTTACTTGGGCAAGATTGTCCACAAACACCAGGAGTGTCTTGAAAGGGGCAGTACCCCACAACAGCAGCAGCAGGGTGCTCGACACGAGCCCCAGAGACCTTTATTTCCCGTCGCCCTCCCAGCACCACCGCAGATGCCAGCTTTGCCACCCATCCCAGCAGTCCCTGTACAACAGGGATAACTTCAGTACGGGCGAGTTTATCAACTCCAGCAGGTCGCAGTCCCACAAGATCCACCTGCTATTGAGGGTATGTTCTCTATTCAGGGGACTATGGGGCGTATTTTATTTAATACGGGGGCCACACACTGTTTCATTGCCACGAGATTTGCATGAACTTTGGGGTTGTTAGATAGTGCAGAGAGAACGATTACTTGCGTAGATTCACTGTTGAGTAGGGGCTCTGTGATTTCTCTTATTTTTAAAGGTGTGGGTATAGAGATCGTGAGATTTACTTTACCTGCTGATATGTTAGTAATAGAGATGACTGAGTACGATGTGATTGTTGGTATGGATTGGCTAGTTGTGTACCGAGCCATGATTAATTGTTTCAGTAGGAGTATCATTTTTGCCATACCCGGGAAGGAGATGTTTTTAGTGGCGATGCCCCGCCCTGAGGGAGGATCGTCCACTCACTTGTACTATATAAAGGAGGAGACCTCTAAGGAAGTGGTATTACCACTTGATTCGATCCCTGTTGTTAGGGAGTTTGCTGATGTATTCTAGGATATACCTGGATTACCTCTTAGTAGAGAGATAGATTTTGTTATCGATTTAACGCCGGGCACTCGGCCAATTGCTCACGCACCTTACCGTATGGCTCCAGCGAAGATGAGAGAGCTAAGGGATCAGATAGAGCAGTTATTGGGTTAGGGGTTTATCCGAAGGAGTACTTTGCCGTAGGGTGCCCCTATGTTGTTCATAAAGAAGAGGGATGGATCATTGAGGTTGTGTGTAGATTACCGGGAGTTGAATAAAGTCATGATACGGAATAAGTATCCGTTGCCCCGAATCGATGACTTATTCGACCAGTTGAGAGGAGCTTCCTTCTTCTCAAAGATTGACTTGCGATAGGGATACCATCAGTTGCGTATCAGGGAATAGGACATCTCGAAGACTTCTTTCTTGACGAGATATGGTTCCTACGAGTTTCGGGATATGCCTTTTGGCTTGACCAATGCCCCAGTCGTGTTTATGGATTTGATGAATAGGGTATTCAGAGAGTTCCTAGACCAGTTCGTCATTTTCTTCATTGATGACATTCTAGTTTACTCCCAGACAGAGGAGGAACACGTTGAACATTTGAGGAAGGTTTTACAGACGCTGCGTCAGAACGAGCTTTATGCAAAGTATGAGAAATGTGGATTTTGGCTGAAGGAGGTTCAGTTTTTAGGGCATATCATTTCAGACCGGGGGATATCTGTTGATCTGGGGAAGGTATCTATGGTGAGGGAGTGGGGATAGCCCATGACACTGATCGAGATCCGTAGTTTCTTGGGCCTAACAGGATACTACAAGAGGTTTATTCGGGGTTTCTCAAAGATAGCGGGTCTTTCGACACATCTACCTCGCAAAGGTGTGCCATTCATCTAGAGCGATGCCTGTCAGTTGGCATTCGATGAGTTGAAGGACAAGTTGACCTCAGCACCTGTGTTAGCATTGCCAAGACCGGGAGTTGAGTATCTAGTCTACACCGATGCGTCCTTACAAGGACATGGAGGTGTACTGTAATATGAGAGTCAAGCTATAGCTTATGCTTCCCGTAAGCTTAAGCCTCACGAGAAGAATTACCCCACCCACGACTTGGAGTTAGCGACAGTCGTATTCACTCTTCGAATTTGGAGACACTATCTCCTGGGAGTGAAATTTCGGTTGTTCACAGACCACAAGTCTCTACAATACCTCTTCACGCAGAAAGAACTGAATATACGTCAATATCGGTGGCTTGAGTTTGTGAAGGATTATCAGTTTGATATCCAATATCACCCAGGGAAGGTTAACGTGGTAGCATACGCGTTGAGCCGTAGGCCAGTAGATGAGGTAGCCGAGGTGTGGAAAGCTAAGTGGAAGGAGTTGGGACATCAGGATGCAGTGGCCCGATCATTCATGTCTGTGATGACTGTTACACCTCAGATTGTTACGAGAGTGATAAAGGCCTAGGAAAAAGACTTGTTCTGTCAGGAGTAGATAGTTCGATTACTATCAGAGGGAGCCGAGTCCTATACCGTTAGTTCAGACATGGGATTACACTTCAATGGGAGACTGGTCGTTCCGGAAGGGGAAGACTTGCGACATGAGGCAATGACAGAGTCGCACGGCTCGCGATTCGGGGTACACCCTAGTGGGGATAAGATGTACCAAGACATGAGACGACAGTACTAGTGTAACGGGATGGAGAGAGATATTGTCGTGTTCATTTCTAAATGCGCCACTTGTCAGCTAGTAAAGGTGGACCATCAAAAATCGGCAGGACTTCTACAACCGTTAGGGGTTTCGATGTGGATATGGGAGAGCATATCCATGGACTTTATCACGGGGTTACCTACGTCATAGAGGGGTCACGACTCCATATGGGTAATTGTGGATAGGTTGACCAAGGTTGCTTATTTTCTACCCGTGAGGACAGACTACACTACGGGACATTATGCCCAGATTTTCATTGCAGAGATAGTGAGACTTCACGGGGTGCCTGTAAATCTCGTGTCTGATCGAGATAAGATATTTGTATAAAGGAAGAGATAAATTTCGATGAGGTCAATATGTATAAAAGAAGAGATAACTTCTCGTTCCCACAAATGGCGCCAAACTAATGATGCTTGGATTAGCACCACCAGATAAAGAGGTAGTAGATCTTAAACAGTAGTAACAATGGAATCAATGGAGTTATATATGTATATATATAGAAGGAGGTGAGTAAAAGAGTAATGAAGACAAAGATCTATAGTGGTTCAGCCAATCAGGCCTATGTCCACTGTGAGTGTGTGATCCACTAAATATGGGCACTAATGGCCTTGGATACAATGCACATAAGCGTTCTCTCTCTACTGTGTGTACAAACAGAGTTTTAGCGAGGGTTACCATTATCGATCCCTTTGCAACGTTGAGGATCATAAATATATATAGGGCGTGGGGGTGTAATGTACCCCCTGAGCATGCATTGAGCATGTGAATGATGATCAAGCTATTCCCTTGTTGACACCTGGCTAAGCCACTTCTAGGAAATGATGACATAATATTCCCTCACGTGAGGGTATGATCTTGTTATAACGGTTTAGTCCATGTGGTATATAAGCCCCACGCACATTATTCCACGCGTCTCCCAAATCACGTGCCATGATGATGTCGCCCTCGGCTTATAGTGACAGGCCGAGGCTGAAGCTAATATTGTGGAAGCCCGGATAACTGAACATTGGACATTCATACTGTCGGCCTCCATAACCTCGTCTGGTCGTACGGTCGTCTGAGTTATCCCCAGCCGGGGCCTCAACCTGCACAGGTTTGGGCTAGTTTGGGCCATCCAGCATACTGTATTGCCAATGTTGGGGTCGTCCTGTTGGCCCCCTGTCAAAGTACGACCCTCTTATGGCATAGAGGTGGAGTTGATACCTTGTCCTGGACGAGACTACCCTCGACTTGGTCATGGGTATATTTTTGTATATCACTTGATCTGCTATCAGTTAGCTTATCTACATAAAAAATGCACCCCTTAATCCCAATAGTAAATTAGCTTATACTTCATGTGTGTGTGTCACATAATATGGGATAGATTCATCATAATAAGTATTAAATATACTTCATGTGTGAGTTCTCGGGTCAAAAATCGAGAGCTCGTCTCCATAACTATATACGTCATTATAATATAAAAACTTTAAATGTATAACAACTGTAAGGGAACAAATAACTGTATAATAACTTTTCACATAACTAAAAAAATAGAAGAGGAAACAGAACATAAAAGTACCTTATTAAACATTTCAGATCATTTAAAACGCATAAAATATCATAGTAATAACTTCAGTATACTTCAATCTATGCTACTGATATTTCATAAACAAAGATAATAGTTTAAATGAAAAGTAATCACGTACCTAAAAGGCTGAAATGATTCTATACATGAACTCGATGTATACCTGATACAAAATCACCAAACGTTTTTTAAGAACTCAATGTGTCGTTGATTATGTAAGACTTGAAGCTCCATCAAATTCTTATAGATCTAAGCAGATGATATAATAAAAGCAAAGCAGGCAAAACAAAAAAAATTAAAATATCGAGCTTACTACAAAATTTATAGAAAAAATCTATGTACGAAGTATTTTTTGCCAAATGTGTATCTCAAGTGCATTAAAATGTTTTATCCCAAGTGTATGAAAGGTGCTTAAAAGTGAAAACTAACCATACCCCCAATGAACTAAACTCGTCCGAGATAACTAAACCATGAGCATACATATCAACCTTCTTAATACAATGTAACAGTATGCTTGGAAACTAACTTAAGAATATTCTAATTGCATAACATTATAAATAAGCATAAAGTAAATAAGCATCCATAAAGAGGAATTATCACATAGTTTCATCGCATATATGTAATCACTGTTATAAAAATAATTCTAAAAGCATTGTATAATCATGCATAATGATTATATCAAGAGCTAGGATTCGAGGGGAAGGTAGATACAAAGATGTGCATCAATGTGCTGGGATCCGAGCGGAACGTAAATTGCCTTTATTAGTGAAGAGAATTGGGGCAGCCCATGAAGTTAAGAAGGTACATAGTTAAGATTTTTAACATTTTTTAAACCTTTATTGATCAGATGTTAAGATGTTTAACATAGCGAAGTCATTCACCCAATGATCCAATTAACTAAACCATAAAACACCACTCGGAATACACTACTTAACTCTAAAGCTCAACAATAGAACAAAAAAAAATCTTAAAACAGCTAACAAAACAAACCAATCGCAGTAGACTTGGAAACTATCCACTTAATCATCTTAAAACTTCTGAACTGAGCATCGTTTTTCAGAATCACGAGATGCGTGAACTCACATCACCTTTTAACACGGTTATAGGATTCTGCGAAAGAAATATCATCAGTAGTGGAGCACTACCAGATAAGTTTATCTTTAGGCACTGAAAATTGGAGCTTTATCTTAACGATAAAATCATAGAGAAGAGGAAAAGAATTGATGAAATAATCAGGTAACTTCCAAGCACAATCAGCTAACAGATCAGAGACATGTGATTTGAGAGGAGTTGAATAGTTGATATTCATATAATCTGGTAGAGACACTGGCAGCAACCTATTATGGTTATCATGTTGTTGCATCAGCTGTGTACACTGCTTAAATACAAGATCTGGTTGAGTAAGCACTTTTATTTTCAACTCTATTATTGCTTCTACTAATAAATTAATCCATATCCCCATTATATGTGTATGTTAAACCAATGTGTATGCATGTGTACATTACATAATTATTAGAAAAATCAATGTCTTCATTGTCCAATCAAACTTACTTCTTGTGTCTAGTAATTCTATAACAGCACTATACAGTGAAACAGATCCTGTGAGCTTTAATTTTATTAAAACCCCTTGTATTAGGGACAATTATTCAAAGAATATGAGCAATCTCATTAAGGCATGGTTGTTTTCTAATCAAGGACTCAATTTTCTGGCACACACAAAACTAGAAATGGCCAGTAGCAATCTCATTCAGGCAGGGTTATCTTCAATTATGATTAGTAATGGTCAGTAGCAATCTCATTAAGGCACAAAAAATACCGGTAATGGCGAGTAGTAATCTCATTAAGGCAAGGTTGTATTCAATTATGATCAGTAATGGTCATCGATTCCAATCTAAAAAATGACAATAGTAGGGCATGGTTCAACTCAGGAATTATGACATCCAAAAAATGGAAAACTTGGGAGATATGGAAGCCTAAAAAACTTTAAATCGTCATAAACAGCTAAAAAAGAAACTAAATTATCCAGGCCAAACAACAACCCATAGAATTAAAGAAAAACGTGTCAAGATTTCTCCAAACTAAAGAAAATATGCACCATTATTACTCACATCGCTAATAAAAAAAGATATCTTCTTTTATTAAACTCTTAATATTCATAATCATTTAAACTAAGTGAAACGTTTACTCAAGGCAAAGAAAATATCCAGAGCCAAAAACAAACCACCCCCCTTTAATAGGGATACAATCTAATGTCCCTCTTACCAGTTTATCTAGAGTCAATTATATTAGTTTCCTGCAATCTAATGTCCCTTTTATCATTTTCTAGGAGATATGGAAGCCTAGGAACCTTAGTTTTTTTGGGGATATTCCTATAAGCATGACCTTCGTTATTGAGGAATGGAGATGAGTTCTTTCAAAGACTATTTGGGTAGTAATTTCATCCTAAAAAGACAGATAATATTCACACTTATTAGGTGGATTAAGCCAAAATAGTGTTGGTTTAGTAGTCACAAAGTCTTAAAATAGTAGTTTGTTCAAAACATACTAGTTCATAGCAGTATATAGGATTTTAGCTCAAAATAGTGAATTTCTTGGCCAACTCCATGAACGTTGAAATAAACCTAGGGGGAGATTAGTAGACCATTTTAGTCTTATCGTTTCTAGAGTTTATGGGAAAACATGGCATACGAGTTTGTTGATATGGCACCACAAGAACATGAATTTTTGGTAATAACAAATCTGATGAACAAGGTATGTCTTTCCATCACACGCGATGACCTTGGGAGCTGAAAATTTCTTTGGAGGTTGCAGGATTTTAGTATCTTGGATGGATGAAGAGGCAGACCCACGGGCCAAAGCTTTCCTAGACAAGGCCTTGGGCGTACAGACTTGGTCAGCCTGTAATCAACTTTTCAACTCTTTTGTTATGAAATAATGCATATACTCCTAGTTTAGGACCTTATTGGGTGGATGGGGATATGTATGCGTGTAACGACGACTTTCACAAGATTGTGCCGTAAATTGATCGACTTTTTTAACTGATCGATTACCCGTGGGCATTTATTATGATATTGCTTGGTGCTCTTTTCTCATGAAGACGTAGATTCAAAAGCTTTATTTTCAAGTTCTAATTGAATGAATGCTTCTTCTTCGATAACGGTCATGCCTATGCGTGCTCATGGGTTTCTAGTCCTCTACTTAACTGCCTTATTGAATATGAATTCTCATCATGTTATTATTGGATCTTACCATCACATCCAGTAACCGCTCCTTATTTAAATTGACCAAACGCGATGTGGTATTCCTAGCAGGTGGCTCATGCGATAACTCTGACTAGATTTATGGGGATAACATACCATAGACTTACAATCGTTAGGTGAAGGCGGAGATCTGGTAGGAAAACAATCTCTTCTTTCAATTATGATCTCAAATCAAATCGAATTTCTTCCATTGATATGGTATGATTGTTGAGAAGTCATCATGGAAAATTCGATAAATCAAGTTGTGGAACCAAAAAATTTCCCACAAATGGTGCCAAATTGTATGGGATTTGAGTTTACAATAATGTAACTTAACGATTGGCCTAAAATGCAATATAGAAAACAAATTGGTAAAGTATATAATGTTGTTTAACAAGAGGTAGAGGTTTCTTATTGGAACCATCAAACTTGGAGTGTATGATTGCTACCCGAGATTCCAAGCAAGGGTTATAATGGTTTATTATGTGACAAATTATCACATGCCGTCGTTACAATGTGGATCTTATTTATACAATTACAAAGTATTAACTCCCAATAATTGTTATATGATATAATCTCTTAATGATTATTCTCAATTGGATAAAATTTTAACAATTGAATTTGTATTATAGACCGATTTTAGTTGCTGGGAAAGTTTTTTGTAAGGTTTTGTTAGAATTGTAAGGATTTGAAGTGATCCATTTCTAGTTGGCCATGGTTGTGATTGGTCAAGTGCTAAGGATGTAGTAAATCGGTGGCCACCTAGGTTTAGGGTTAATCTGGTAAGTCTTGCCAGATGCCCAGATTGGTTCTTCAATAATTTCGAATCTCTAGTGGACCTCTTAGTAGGATTCGAACCTAGATGAATATTTGACCATTTGTCTGAGAAAAAGAACGAACGGATCTTGTATTTTTTCTAAGAAATTCTTTAATTTATTCTGGAAACAAATGATTAATCATCCGCGTCTCACGTTTTGTGAATAGCTGGGAGATTGAGGAATACCAAGAAAGGCCTTTCTGGAATTGTCTTGATTCTATCTTTGTTCGTTCCATTTGAAGAAAGGAAGGATCCCATGGTAAAACTAATTACATCGTCCTCCAAATT
This sequence comes from Sambucus nigra, assembly GCA_949130495.1. NCBI lineage: Eukaryota > Viridiplantae > Streptophyta > Magnoliopsida > Dipsacales > Adoxaceae > Sambucus > Sambucus nigra. The sequence goes on along the minus strand of OX422218.1, from coordinate 442,364,048 downwards.
TCATATCTTTTTACAATATATTTCCATAGTCTTTATAGCGTATTGTCTTGTTCAATAATTATTTTCATAGTCTTTATAGTGTATCGTCTTATTTAATAATAGTCCGATACCACTAATAGTCTAATATTATTAATTTGTGAAAATGGTAAGTAAAATGTCATATGTAGAGGATAAGAATTGTGTTCTTGCTAAATTAATAATTTGTCGAGGATCGCCTATTGAAAATTTTACGAGTCAACTAAAGACTTGGGAGGAACTTATGGAAGTTGTTGTTGCACAAACTAAGGCAATTGGGGATTAAGTATCAAACTGGGCTAATGTTTTTTTAGCATATGAGTCTGTTTCAGCTATTGGAACTGGCAAGGTTGCAACTCTTACTCAGGCTCAATAAGTACATTCCAAATTGAGGAAATGGCTTCAAGATAACATTAGTCTGAAGTTCCTACCACGACCCGAATCATTTATGAAGGTTCTGTGAGTGGTGCCAGCTGCAAGGATTTGTGGGCACGACACGATGTCGATGGTTTTGAGTTGGGGGAGCTTCTCTCAAATCGAAATTCATTGATAGTATCAAGGACATTGAGGTTAGGAAAAATGCATAAATTGGGGTGTTGTTCATGAGTACTAGTAGCATGTGAATAGAAAAAATAGAACAATAAATTTCCAATGCAAGTTTAAAACACTGCTAATACTATGAAAATAACAACATGCAAAGCTTTCTAGTATTAGGAATTTTTCACACCATACATATCTTGTTATTGATGAACCTCTATGGAGATGAGGTTTAATGGATCGTAAGGAGTAAATGTTTCAATGTTCCTCTCTAAAGACAAATGCTTTACCAGATTGTAAGGAAGAGATGTTTTAATGTTCCTCTCTAACAGAATACCCCTATATCGGCCATAACCCAACATTTAATGATAAAGATGTCATGGCGAGCCTCTTCACTTTGGCTTAGTTCTTCACATTTGGCGTCATTAGCAATCAACACATTGCACTTCTTGGGATGTGTGCAATCGAGTGGGCATGTTTGTCATTTTGATAAGAAACATTTTACGTTAGTTACATAAGCCTATAAAACATGGATAATGCTATGCATACTAAAAGTGCACAAAATGCATTATAGTGTTGCACACACTTATTAAGAGAAAATTTTAATTCATTTTGTGCACACGCTATCCGGGCAATTTAATTATTTTTTTTTTCATTTTCACCCCCAAAAACCCACTTTTAACCCCAACATGAACGTTTACTAGTCAATTTGGGAAATTAGGAGTCTCATGAGGACACAGACACTACCTACAAATTAGTTTTCTACATCAATGGATTTTTGCGCCTCTTTTTGGGCCACTCAGTTGCTATTTTGACTTTTCACCCGTAAATCCCATTTTCATCCGAAAACGACCATATACTAATCAATTTTGAAAACCGCTATTCCGATTTGGACATGGTCACTTACATTAAATTTCTTTGATATCTTCTAGGTTATGCAAGCCTCTTTTCGGGATACTTCGTTGTTGTTTTTTTTACTTTTCACGCCCCAATTCCCACTATTAACCCAAAAACGAATGTCTTCTAGTCAATTTCGAGAACCGAGAGCCCAATGAGGGCACCGAAACTTCCTATAAGGTACTTCGGTACCTATTAGGGTGGTTGTTAGTCTATCTAGGGCACTATATTGTTGTTTTAAATTTTCACATCCTAAATCCCATTTCGCCCCTAAAGCAAACGCTTACTAGTCAATTTAAAAAAATCAGGAGTCCAATGAGACATGCCACTTCCAATAAGTTACTTTGAAACTCTTGGTGTGTATGTAAGTCTATCCGGGCAACAAGATTGTTATTTTCAGTTTTCCCCATCTATTCTTCATTTTTAACCCCAAAACAAATGTCAAGTAGTCAATTTTGAAAAATTCGGAGTCCGATGAGGACATAAACACTTTCTATAAGTTATGTTTGTATCTATTAGGGAGTTTGTGCCTCTCTCTAGAAAACTCGGTTGCTATTTTTAGTTTTCGCCCCTTAAGTCCTATTTTAACCCCAAAATAAGCAAAAACTAATCAATTTTAAGAACCGGGAGTCTGATGAGGACACTGCCACTATAAGTTACTTTTGGATAACATTGGTGAATTTTTCAACGGTGATGCATGTTTGAATTAATTGGGTACATCATACTTATCAAACACTGAAATGAAAATCGAATAGTAAACTCACACGAACGGGTATAGACAATCAATAATTAACACAAACAAACATATCAATAATTCTAATTAGAATTCACCCAAATAAGTATAAAAATATTCCTATAAATTAATCTTAAAAATACACTACAAGAACCAATTGACAATCCGGATTTTCAATTGGCTCACCCTCAACCTCCTATCACCATTACAAATCAATCTAGTACAAAAAAAATCATATTAATCAGCAACTAAGAATTAAAATTACCTTTTATCCGTATCAATTCGATGATACTATAACTTCAATGCTCGAGATTAGATTAAATATTTACACGCCAATGAACCCTATCAAATACCCATTAATGAAAAACATATGATTGCCATTGAAAGAACATAATTATGATATCAGGAAGAAAAATAATTAATTAATTTATATTATAGCAAAAACTCCAACTATCTTAATAACCAACCAATTACAAAAATTAGACATCACATTACTTTTCCATTACTATTTCTTTAATCTTAAATGCAACCAAACAAGGAAATTTAAAAACAATTAATAACAAAAATGAATTTGATGTCTCCGACCATAAAACCAAAATTTGATAATTTTCAATTACCCTTAACCCCGATTTTTACAACCCTACCTAGCTAGCCCCCTATAACACTGCAATCCCACCACAAAAAAGTGCCTCTTACTTCTTGTCAACTGAACCAGCGAAGATGGTAGGTCTAGGGGTAGGGCTAGGGCTAGGATGAGTTAGGTCAGGGCTAGGGGAGTGAGGGAGGGTACTTCTAGGGCATGTGAGAGACTGGTGGATTAGTGTTTTTACCGAGATTGAAGGTTGAAGAAATGACGGGAATATGTTTTTGTTTGTTTTTCTTTTTGTTTTTTGTTTTCTTATGAAAGTACTAGAAAAAAATATGAGCTGGAGTTAAAAATGGTAAGGAGGGAACCCAAAACAAATTTAGCTATCTCATAAGGTATATCTTTTGAGAGGGATATTAATTTGCAGTCTCTTTAGGTAATACTTTTTGAGACGTTGATTAAAAATGTCTTAAAAATAGTAGTTTTTAAGCCAGTTAATTTTAGCCATCTCAAAAGGTTCGTTTTAGATATCCAAATTTTAACCCTCTCAAAAGTACTTTTGTTTGTAGTGATAGGTTCGCACACATGCACCCACTCATGATACTTTGCTTGCACATAATGATAGAGAGTTTGCACATATTCGGGAGAAAGTAAAGTTTTTTATCAAGGCTTTACATGATTTAATGGAGTTATTTCAAAAGATGTCACTGTCTTTGGAAAACTCCATCGCACCTACCAGATGAAGTCTAGACTTGTTTGCTAGCATAGGATGATTTACATGATGACACTTTTGCCTATTTCTAGTATGTATCATTTTGTATTTATATTTTCCGTTTTTTTTAATTTTGCTACTATTTTAGCACTGTTTTGGATCTATTTGTCCATTTCAGGAACTATTTTTACAAAATATTTTCACTGGACAAGACTGCATGACGTTCTTAGAATTCTGTGAAAATTTGATTTTTTCGTTCAAATGAGAGGAGTTTTTGTTCGAGCGACTCCTGATGTCATGCGAAGCTTCTTCTCGCGAGAAGACCTTGTCGTTCGAGCGACATGGCGATTCATTCGAGCAACCCTGGAGATTTTGTCTCTTCTTTTTGCAGTCCTCTAGTTGATCTTGGTATATTATTTGGTACTGCTGGGTTGATTCTGAACAGTGTTCGAAAAATACAAAAATATTTTCATTTCTTTTGATAAATTTTTTGAAAAATCCAAAAAGAGTTTTGTATTTTGTTTACTCCCTATATGAATGGACACTTAGGATGACCGAGTCACAATTTCATGCCATATCCATGGGACTATTTAATAGTGTTTTGAGACAATATGTTGTGTCATTCAAGTGCTTTACAAAGTTTGGAGTCTTTGAGATCATATATAGTGTTGCTACCTACATGTTTGACTCATTTGTCCTTTATTGCACGCATTCACAGATTTTTTTGACTTTTTTGCTTGTCTATTACATGTTAATTGAGTGTTTTCATCTTAATTCTATCTATACAACAAAAAAAATGGGATAAACTTGACAAAAAAAGTAGTGCATTATATAAACAGTTTGTGAGTTTGTATGATTTATTTTGAAAAACGAAAAAGGGTTGTGAAAGGTATCTTATTTTTTCCTTTGCAATAAAGACACCATTTAAATGGACCTAACAAAGTGAAGAATTAAAAATTATCCGGGGTCCAATGAGGTTTAAAAGAGCCTCAAAAAATTAAAAGGCAATAAAGAAAATATATGCCAAAAATGGGCCAATAGGTTTTAGTTTCATCACCTCATAAGAAAAAATAAAAAGCTTTATCTTTTAATGAGGGAGTTTGGACGGAATTTAAAAACGGTTTGCACGTCCTTGAAAGTCAAGAAAAAGCATTCATAGTTTGGACGTTATTGGCATGAAAATCATTTATACTTTGATTTATTGATATGATTAAGACGATGTCATCTAAATTAAAAAAAATTACAACTAAAGACTATTTTGATGTTTATTCATTAGGAGTACACTTATGCACCTTGCACACATGTCATGATTGCGTCGATTTTTCTATCAAATTTGTTCACACCCATTCATTCCGTATCCATGATTTGGTTGTCTTAGTGTAAATTCATGGTGTGTGATTTTTGTAACATCATTTTTTCATTTTTTTTATGAAAATATAGAAAAATCAAAACTAGTTTATTTGCCTTGTTTATTTATGTGGTTTATTCTTGTCCTTGTCTATTCCGGACAAATAAAAAGGGGGAGAATGAATTATGACTTTTTGGGGGAGTTTAAGTATGGGGGAGAATTGATTATGCTTTCATGTTTATGCCTATATCATTTCAAGCTCAATACGTCACGAGGTATTTGCTTTGTCTCATGTGTGTAGGTACAATTGAAGATCATTATGTTGCACACCCTGATGATAAAAGTCTGAACTTTTGAATATTTGACTGTTGGAGAAAAGTTTGAAAAGTTTGAAGACTTGTAATTTTATCTTTTCACTTTTATTTTTGGGAGGGTAGATTTGTATAGGTCATTTTAAGTTGATTATTCAGATGTCTTTTTTGTACCAGCATAGATATAAGGGGAGATTTGTAAGGACATTGTCCGTCAAAATTAATTATGTCGTATATTGCTACAATTCGTTGAAGGATTGAGGAAGCTAACATCTACAAAAGATGGATCCGAATTTCAAGGGGACTTTAACATTCATGCCCAATAAGATGATTTTGGAAAAATTATGTTTAAGTTCCATTTACATTTCTTATTAAAAGTGTTGGGATATTTTTCTAAAAAATGGTTTTTGAAATTTTTATAAATGGGTTTTAGTAGTTTCAAAAACATCTTTTATATAAAAGTTTTCTTATTCCGTAACAAGTTTTACTTTTTGAGGATTCCAACTTTTTTCAAAGTTTGAAGTTTTTTGGGATCAGCGCCTATGTCATTCAAACGACGACGCATCTCGTTCGAACGATATACTGTTTCGCTCAAACGACGACGTATGTCAATTGAATGACAAGTCTTTTAGGCTGAAAAGTCACTGACTCAATTTCTTCTATATAATGAGTGTCAGAGTATTTATTTTAGGTGTGGACACGCACTGCTTTTAACATAATATATTTTTGTAGTGTTTATTTTCTTCTACAACCATTTAAGGGTTCAAAGCTTTTGTTTTTCAATTCACAATCCCAATTACTTTTATGTGAGTTGTTTTTTGTGGAACCCAAGACATATTTTGTTGAGATTTTATGCTGCTGAACAAGGTGCCTTTGAAGGTACTGGGTTGACAATAGGAGGTATTCAGCTGATCAACTGCATATCATAAGGAGTGTTACGATATTCTTGGGCTAATTCGAACTGCAGTTCTTGCGGTATGGCTGCATGTGAACCACTATAGATCTCATTGTAATCCGTGTAAGGTACTTATAAATTAGAGTGAAATAAAGGCTTTTACCCGAAAGGTTTTTTTCCTAAAATCTGTGTTTGTCAGCGTAATCATCGCATGGTTTAATTTATTGATTTGATTTGACATGTATATGCATGTTTAGGGGCTGAATAAAATTGGCATTTGGCTTGAGCAAATTTAGACATCCAATTAAATAAGTTTAATTTGGAAATTTGAGAATCCATCTTAATCAGTATCGCACATGGTATTTTATAGTATAAGACTCTTGAAGAGTTTTTGGTTCCTTGGTCCATGCCTACATAACATACACGAAATCAATTGTAAAAGTAAAAAAGATAGTAAAAGACACAGTCTTCTCTTCCATACTTGGAGCTAATGTACACTATCCCACATCATATTCAATAGAAGAACATTGAATATACCGAAGTGGAAGTTTCTCTGTCTCAACATCAACAATAAAAGAGTATTCATCTCTTTAAATTAATAAATACTTTTGAAATTATTTGGAAACGTCCACATCAACAAAAATTTGAGCAAAATAACCAAATGATCTTTTGAACTGATAGGCATATCATTATTATCAAATTGCAGCATCATATGTACCTTTATATATCATTTTACTTAACAATAGAGAGAATTTGCTTGACCCCTGAACGACAGGACAAAACTAGAAGGATATAAATATGAAGAAAAGTTAAAATAATGAAATTAGATGGAAAATTCCAAATAAATTCAAATAACAAAAAAGAGTTAATAACCTTCAGGATTGGGAAGACGAGTGCATCACAAATATCAATAGCAAAGATGGACAATTGTTGTATTTATTGATGCAATTACAGAGGGTCGTGATTATTTGTCTTGAAAGATAGACAATGTGACATAGAGAGTTCCTAAGGTAATGTTATAAGATAAATTTTAAAGGTTAAACATTATATAGATTCGGAACAAGGGAGCGAGTGGGGTAGGAGGTACCACAAGAGCCGAAAAAAGTGATCTTACAAGTCATCCCCTTTCACCAATCCCCTTTGGAGCATTTGCAAGACATAATGAGCACAATGTGAATTATTTTCTCTAGGGAGTTTACATATCCAATACCATTTAGCAAACAACGTGGAGACCTACAAAATACACACATTACCAAAAGGTAAAAAAAATTAAAGATAAGACAAAGATAGTTGCAAGTGTGGAATATTATATACTTCATAGACATTCAGATTTCTTTCAAATAAGAATTTATTAATATCCTTCATGCCATCACCAGACCATAATAACAAAAGACTACATGAATTTTGAAATATAGAGTTTTCTTGTGCAAGAAACAAAGAGCATATTTTATTATGAACTTTAGATTTCTAGAGTATAATTTTTCCATTATTTTCTTACCCTATCTAAAGTTGGTCTTTCCAAGAAGAACCAAATGTTGACGACCACTATTGTACGACGATTTCATGGATGAAGCTAAAAAGTTGTTTTCAACCCAGGAACAAAAGCAGGGTCGTGCTTGGAAATTGGGACAAAACAACTATCACTTAAGCCAGTTATCACACACACACACACACACAATATATATATATATATATATATATATATATATATATATATATAGATAGATAACAATTCTGATTTTCACAAATAGGCATGATAAGAGTGGGTAGTCAAAAATAGGAATGATAACAGTGCTTTAGTAACAAATTGGAACAAAAGCAGGGTCATGATTTTAATCCAAATATGACTAGTAGAGAATATTACCATAAAGAAAAGTCCCAATATCAGTATCATCTTAAAAATGAGGAGTAATATTGGAAATAAAAAGCTCAGTTTAAATGGATGGCTCAAGGTGATTGTAATACGACCTTCTTCACTCAGTGACAATACAAAAGCAAAATAACTGAAGGATCCATAAAATTAAAGATAGTTCAGATCAGTGGTTATCAGCTGAAGACGATATTAATCATATATTTATTGAGCACTTTCAAAATATTTTGGGAGGTACAGCTGAGATACACAAGGATGAGGATATGTTCAGTTTTATTCCTCGTCTTATTTCTAAAGACGATAATGGAGTGATTACTCGTATGCCTACGCAACAAGAAGTTAAAGATGTACTTTTCAATATGGATAAGTCTAGTGCAACAGGTCCGGATGGGTTCAACGGATTTTTTTTCCATAATGTTGGGAGATCATTAATGACGACTTGGTAAAGGCCATTGGTTTCATTTTTTGTTGGTCATTGTTATCCACGCAGCTGGACTTCAACAAATATAGTTTTGATTTCCAAGATAATTAACCCAAATAGATGTAATGATTATCGGCCAATTAATATATGTAACTTCTTAATAAAAATTATTTTAAAGATTATGGCTATGAATCCTTTCTTAATATCCTAACATAATGACAACCCATATTTTGTGATGAAATGTAGACTAATACTCACTGTCAGATTCACATATCAACATTTATTATGAATGAACTCTTATTATGGATGACAATTTGCAATCCTCTCGCTTCTATTATGAATGAACTATTATTAAGGATAATGGAGCCAAACAAAACAAGAACAACATTACATATTTTCAATAATGAGACACAAGGTTTCTATGTTCTTCACTTCTGCATCTCAGAACTAAGCAAGTGGCCTAGTTTTAATTAAAGACCAACACAATTCTATAAATAATTTTCCTTTATATTTCTAGGTTATACTAGTTATTTGACTAATAATCCATGAATTTTGTGTCAAATCCAAGATTCATATCAATGTGCTTATAAATTTATAGATACTATTAATGTTCACATATCATTTGATTGTAAAAGGAAGACAAGTACCTCTAACTACTTTAATCTAGTCCGCAACATAAAATGTTTAAATTTAAGAGCTTTCAATTGATCTTGTAGGCCAGAAAGTTCACATAGCATAATGGACTCACAATAGAAAGCTCAGCTAAATATAACCCCCAACCCAAGTGTTTAAAGTAGTTAAAATCCCAATGACTTATTACTAATACAACTCCCTTATTCGACTACCAGCCCCAAACCCTACTGCCATTATCAATTGGTGACTAAACGCAACAATTTGACATTTGGAAATACAAAGTTACAAAGTTTAACACGTTCAAGTAATTACCAGTGTACAAGTAATAACAACCACAAATACATTATGAATGTCTTTAAAGTACACCTTTAGCAACTCAAAATGATCATAAAATTAAACACCCCCTGAATTACTTTATTCTCACATCTAATTTACGTAATACTAAGAGACAGACAGAGTAGCTGATGTAAGTGAGACTCCAAAGAGATGCACCAGAGAAATCGTCTTAGTATCGTCACTAATGAAAGTATGGTATACAAAACAAATAGTTAACTTCAAAAAAAAATACAGAGCTTATATCGTCAGTCCTAATCCAAAAAAACAAAAGAAATTGTTATACACGTCGACCAATTATTTTGATCGGAAAAAGTCATTAAACATAAAGTGTAAACAAAGAGGAATTTCAATAGAACATCAACATGAAAAGGAAATTGGACATAATTCACTGTAGGCCACGCAAAACATTGACAAATTCAACCAATTATACGTGTAAAATAAAGCAAATAGTGTTAAATTTGAAAATTGAGTTTATATAGAAAACTTAACTTATATAAAAAAAATCACATGCACGTGTTTATGTAGAAAATCAGTTTTATCTGAGAAATACAACTTATAAAATCATTTATTCATCTTCCTCTAGTTGATACTTAATGAGAAGAATAAACATGAACATGATGATGAAAACAATAGACACATGAGAGGCCAGATTCATTGACTGGAAGATTCTTGTACCTTTCTCATTTCGTAGCTAAATAATTAACAACACATGAAATTATACTTATCATGTCACTGAGAGTAAAAGGCTATAGAATCCTTTAAGTTCTAGGTTGGTTATAACAACCTATTTGGAATATAAAAATTGTAGTTTGTTTTGAGTTTTTCCCCTTTAACGCCCACTTTTAACCCCAAAATGAGCCTAAAGTAGTTAATTTTCGCAATCGAGAGCCCGATGAGAATGCAATCACTTCCCAGTAGTAACTTTTGTGCCCCATGGGTTGTCCGTTCCTCTCTCCGAACCACTCGATCGTTGTTTTGAGCTTTTGACTCTTAACACTCACTTTTAACCCCTAAATGATCCTACACTAGTTAATGTTGAAAACCGAGATCTGAAAGAGGAAGCGGCCACTTCCCATGAGTTACTTTTACGCCCCATGGGGTGTCTGTGCCTTGAGACACTTGGCCGGTGTTTTGAATCCCCCTTAAACCTACGTTTAACCCTGAAACGAGCCTATGCTAGTAAAGTTTGGCAACTGGGAGCCTGGTAAGGATGTGATCACTTCTCACAAATTACGTTTATGCCCCATTGGGTGTCCTTGCATCACTTCGAACCACTCAATTACTGTTTTGAGTTTTCGCCCCTTAACCCCAAAACGAGGTCATACTCGTTAATTTGGATAATCTTGAGCCCATAGAGGATATGTTCACTTCCCACAGCTTAGTTTTCTGCCCCATGGGGTGTCCATGCTTCTCCCAGGGACATTTGGTCACTATTTTGAATCCCCCCTTAACGTCCATTTTTAACCCAAAAATGATCTTATACTAGTAAATTTTGCCAACCGGGTGCCCAGAGGACGCGGTCACTTCCCATGGGTTACTGTTAAACCAATGGTGTATCCGTGCCACTTAATGCCAATTTTAATTGCGAAATGAGCCTATACTAGTCAATTTTGGCAATCAAGAGCCCATTGAGAACAATATCACTTCCCACGGGTTACTTTTTTTCCCTATGGGGTGTCTCTGCCACTTCCCATCCACTCGATCATTTTTTTTAGTTTTTGCCCCTTCATATCCACTTTTAACCACAAAACGAGAATATACTAGTTGATTTCAGCAACCGGGAGCCCGGATAGGAAGTACTCACTGATGATGCTGGGAATCAGCACCACCAGGTGAGGTGTTTTGCAAGCTCAATATAGATGCAACAATGGCAACATAGCAGTATAAAGAAGATAAGAATGAGGTGAGGATAAGGGGAATAACACCTGAAGATAAGTGGTTCAGCCAATTTGGCCTACGTCCACTGTGAGTGTGTGTGAGTAATATCACTGAAAGAAGGCACTAATGGCCATGGATACAACCTCTCAAGCTCTTTCTCTCTCTACAGTATGTATTTAAACAGAGTTTTAGCTAGGGTTTTAATATCTGGATCCTTTTGCAAGGTAGGGGATGATCCTTTTATATAGTGCCTAGGGGGTGTAATGTACCCCCTATGCATGTAATGTGCATGTGTGTAGTTTCCTCACCAATGGGGGTGTGCCAGCTGTCATGGCCACATGTAGGTAATGATGATGAAATATTCTCCCACATGTGGAGAATAATCTTGTTATAACTGATTTGTGCCCAGGTGTCCTTATCCAGATGTCAACAGATGCTCGGCAGTCATGTTGGTGAATGGCCTCGGCCCAGGAGAGGCCGAGCTATAAAGGTTGGATGTCCGCTCAATCCGCGAAGTGTCATGAGGAATCTCGGCCTGAAGTCAGCCGAGGTATATGCTAGGGTCGGCCTGAGCCGAGGTTAGGCATGTGGCATGCTGATGTTTACTAATACCTCTGGTAACCTCGGCCCAAGCCGAGGTAGGATCCATGATGAAGGTGAATCGGTGGCTCCTTGTTATCTCGGCCTACTGATGGCCGAGGTTACTATTCCTGGGCACTTGAGGGCGCTGTTGATATCTGCGACGTGCGTAGTATCCTTGGGGAGGTGCATGTAGTAATGTCGTCCGGGGCCGAGGTAGTCCTAGCCGAGGGATGATACCGGTGGTCCTTACCCCTTATTGGGCCTACCAATGTCTCGGCCACCATCTCGGCCGAGGTAGGTATCCCTGGCTGAGGTTATACTTGGGAATATAAATCACCCCCAGCCCTTAGTCATTTGCGAGAGCAGGTGGCTAGGGGATTCTTGCCTCCGAGGCCTGTTCACCCCAAGGCCAACACCTGCGTGACACCTGTCCCAAGCCAAGGCGTGCCCACTTGGTTGGCATGTGCTGTCAGTTGTCCCTTGGGCTTCCCAAGGCAATGATGAGCCTTGGGAATCGTGCTCAAGTATTTAAAGGTTAAAAACCTTTCTCCTTCCTCATTTATCTCCTTCGCGCCCTATTTTCTGCAACTCTCTCTCTCCGAAGCTCCCTCGTTCCAGCAATATGCCCAAGTATAACCTCAGCCAGGGATACCTACCTCGGCCGAGATGGTGGCCGAGACATTGGTAGGCCCAATAAGGGGTAAGGACCACCGGTATCATCCCTCGGCCAGGACTACCTCGGCCCCGGCTGACATTACTACATGCACCTCCCCAAGGATACTACGCACGTCACAGATATCAACAGCACCCTCAAGTGCCCAGGAATAGCAACCTCGGCCATCAGTAGGCCGAGATAACAAGGAGCCACCGATTCACCTTCATCATGGATCCTACCTCGTCTTGGGCCGAGGTTACCAGAGGTATTAGTAAACATCAGCATGCCACATGCCTAACCTCGGCTCAGGCCGACCCTAGCATATACCTCGGCTGACATCAGGCCGAGATTCCTCATGACACTTCGCGGATTGAGCGGACATCCAACCTTTATAGCTCGGCCTCTCCTAGGCCGAGGCCATTCACCAACATGACTGCCGAGCATCTGTTGACATCTGGATAAGGACACCTGGGCACAAATCAGTTATAACAAGATTATTCTCCACATGTGGGAGAATATTTCATCATCATTACCTACATGTGGCCATGACAGGTGGCACACCCCCATTGGTGAGGAAACTACACACATGCACATTACATGCATAGGGGGTACATTACACCCCCTAGGCACTATATAAAGGGATCATCCCCTACCTTGCAAAAGGATCCAGATATTAAAACCCTATCTAAAACTCTGTTTAAATACATACTGTAGAGAGAGAAAGAGCTTGAGAGGTTGTATCCATGGCCATTAGTGCCTTCTTTCAGTGATATTACTCACACACACTCACAGTGGATGTAGGCCAAATTGGCTGAACCACTTATCTTCAGGTGTTATTCCCCTTATCCTCACCTCATTCTTATCTTCTTTATACTGCTATGTTGCCATTGTTTCATCTATATTGAGCTTGCAAAACACCTCACCTGGCGGTGCTGATTCCCAGCATCATCATTTTGGCGCCGTCTGTGGGAATCGAGAGACTATCTCTTCCTCTTTTCTGCTTTACCTCACCGGAGACTCTGGTGGTGAACCAGGAACCACCCCTTGTGTGGTGCTGTTTCACCATTGAAAGAGGTCCTTTAAGGTATTAATCTCACTTGCTGTTCAAGCTCGTTATTATCAACACATGGCACCCGAATGACCACCACCTCTTCCACCGCCCGGAGGTGGAGGGGCTAGCTCCAGTCAGGCTCCTCCCCAGTCCGAAATGGCTGAGGTGGCAGCAGCTTTGAAATCTTTAGCTGCAATACAACAAGCCATGAAGGAGCAATTTGCCCAGCTCATCCAAACCATGATGATGAGGCCACCGGGAGTCTCCCCGGACATGATAACTTCGGCGGAAGTTCAACCCCATCCTGATGCCAGGGGACCACCCCAGGGGCCCATGAAGGACCAACCTGCACCCCAGCAGAGGAGGGACGTTGCTGACCCTAGGCGCTTGCACCTGGGGAGGCAGGGAAACCATTGCCCAGAGGACAGGTATGATGACCTAGAAGCTGAGGAGGCCCCGGAAGATTGCTGGGAGCCGTATGAGGTGTCAGATAACACCGTACGACCCCTTAGGCAGAGTCAAGGATGTGTCGGCCAAAGAAGAGACGAGGCCCAACATAGGGGGTCGGCCTTTGATAGGCAGAGCCAAGGATGTGTCGGCCGTGGAAGAGATGAGGCCCAGCAGAGAGGGTCGGCCTTTAACAGATTGAGCAGAGGGTCGGCCTTCGAGAGGCTAGGCCCAGTCAATGACCTGAGGCAGAGGCTATCGAGGTCAAGAAGCGCGGTAGGCTCTCAAAGAGGGAATAGGCAGGCTCGGCCAGATCAAGGCCGACCCGTGGAGAGAAAGGCCCTGGAGAAAGGGATCAAGGAAGAGCTGATAATCTTCCTTAAGAGGAGGCAGAGCGTCTTCGCGTGGAGTCATGCAGACATGCCTGGCATCAACCCTAGGATCATGACCCACAAGCTCAACGTGGATGAAGATGCTAGGCCTATTAAACAGAGGCGAAGGATCTACTCCAGAGAGAAGTATGAGGTCATCCGGCAAGAGGTGAAGAAGTTGGAAGAGGCCGAGTTCATAAGAGAGGTTACTTATCCAGAGTGGCTCTCAAATGCAGTCATCGTGCCTAAGTCTAATGGAAAGTGGCGGATGTGTGTAGATTTCACAGACCTGAACCGGTCTTGCCCGAAAGACATCTATCCCTTGCCTAGGGTAGACCAGATGGTGGATGCAACAGTAGGGCACGAGATTATGAGTTTCATGGATGCTTATTCAGGTTATAACCAAATCTTCATGGATTTCGAGGACTCTGAGAAGACAACCTTCATCACTGACAAGGGAACGTACTGTTACAAGGTGATGCCCTTTGGTTTGAAAAATGCAGGCGCGACCTATCAACGTCTTGTCAATAAGATGTTCGAGGAGCAGATAGGTAAGACCATGGAGCTATACGTGGACGATATGCTAATGAAGATCCTGAAAGCATGCACTCACATAGCGGACCTTGAGAAGACCTTTGATGTCATGGACTCCTATAGGATGAAGCTCAACCCAGCGAAATTTGTCTTCGGGGTAGGAGCCAGGAAGTTCCTGGGGTTCATCGTTAATCAGAGGGGGATTGAAGCAAACCCGGAAAAAATCAAGGCATTGCTCGATATGAAGACTCCTAGGAGTATCAAGGATGTTCAGAGACTCACTGGAAGGGTGGCGACCCTTAACAGGTTTGTTTCCATAGCCACGGACAAGTGTCTTCCGTTCTTTAAAGTTCTGAGAAAGGCCTTCCAGTGGGATGAAGAGTGTGAAAAAGCCTTTGATCAATTGAAGTTCTACTTGGGGTCTCCCTTGCTTCTGTCCTGGCCTATCGTGGGGGAAAGGTTGTTTGTGTACCTGGCAGTCTCTGAGTCAGCCATTAGCGCGACCATCATATGGGAAGAGGATGGGGTTCAGAGACCTGTGTATTTCAATAGTAAGGCCCTTCAAGGGTCTGAACAAAACTATCCCCGCATGGAGAAATTAACTTATGCCCTGATACATGCCTCTAGGAAGATGAAGCCTTACTTTCAAGCTCACTCCATGACAATCCTCATCGACTCACCACTGCGGCAGGTCTTGCACAAGCCTGAGAAGTCCGGAAGACTGATGACTTGGGCCATCGAGCTAGGAGAGTATGACCTCACCTACCAGCCCAGGACAGCCATCAAGGGACAGGCCCTCGCAAACTTTGTCACAGAGTTCACCTGGGAAGAGGAAGATAGAGGTTCGAAAGAGGCCGAGACAGAGAAAGGACATGATGATGGCGAAGAGACAAACCGTAGTGTCTTCCGAAATTCGGAAGAGGCAGAACCAAACGTCTTCCAAGGCCGAGAAGAGGTTGTACCAGGAAAAACCCAGGGCAGAGTGGAAGAGAACGAAGAGGATCGGTACCTCTTCAAGAAGGAAGTTATGAGTGAAGGGGTCTTCTCATCCGATGCGGACGTGTGGAGCCTCTTCGTTGATGTCTCTTATTGTGACCATGGAAGCGGCGTGGGGCTAGTACTCTCGGCTCCAGATGGCGCTAACATTGAGTACGCCTTGAGATTCAACTTTAAGGCCTCCAACAACGAGTCTGAGTATGAGGCCATGATAGCAGGTCTCTTGTTGGCAACAACTCTTCAAGTAAAGCGGCTCCTACTCCATAGCGACTCAAGGTTGGTTGTCAATCAAGTGCTGGGGGCATACGAGGCCAAGGATGAAAGGATGGCCAAATACTTAAAGAAAGTAAGAGGGTTACTAGAGTACTTTGAAGAAGCCAAACTGAAGAGAGTACCTAGACTGAGCAATAATCACGCTGATGCATTGGCAAGGCTGGCCTCAGCAATGAAGACAGACTTGGGAAGAACCATCCCAATTGAAATCTTAGGAAAGGCAAGTATCGAGGAGGACGAGGTATGTAACCCTTGTCACAGTGTAAACCTAGGAGACTCGTGGATTGACCCGATTGTCAGATACCTAAGAGAGGGGGAGCTACCTGAGTCTAAGATGGAAAGAAAAAAGTTGAGATACAGAGCTGCAAAGTTCTCATTGATAGGAGACGTCTTGTATAAAAAAGGGTTTCTCTTGCCCCTCCTCAGATGTGTGCATCCTGTGGAGGTACCTCGGATCTTACAAGAGGTTCATGAAGGCTCCTGCTCCAGCCACATAGGAGGAAGACCCTTAGCTAAGAGGATCATCACTCAGGGATATTGGTGGCCCACCTTGTCTAGGGATGCTGCCGACTATGTGAAGAGGTGTGACAAATGTCAGAGGTTCGCCACTATCCCTCACCAACCCCATCAACCCATGACATCGATCTCTTCTCCTTGGCCATTTGCGGTATGGGGAATCGACTTGGTAGGACCTTTGCCAAGAGCTGTTAACAACTATAGATTCTTGATAGTTGCCATTGACTACTTTTCAAAATGGGTAGAGGCAGAGCCAATGATAACAATTACGGAGCAGAAGACCTTTCAGTTCATCTGGAAGAACATCATATGTAGGTATGGCCTCCCGAACACGCTCATCTCAGAAAACGGGACCCAGTTCAAGAATGCTTCCTTGGAGAAGTATTGCCAAAGTGTGGGGATCAGACAGTTCTTCTCATCTCCTGGTCGACCTCAAGCAAATGGCCAGACCGAGGTCACGAACAGAACCATCTTGGATGGAATCAAGAAGAGGTTAGAAGACGCGAAGGGGAGATGGATAGAAGAGGTCTACGCCGTTCTGTGGGCTTACAGAACTACGGCAAGGACACCCACAGGAGAAACCCCATTCATGCTGGCACATGGATCAGAGGCAGTCATACCAACGGAGGTAGGGTTGCTAACTCATCGGATTCAGACCTACGACCCTGACAGCAATGGGGAGAAGACAAGGCTAGACCTGGATCTCATTGAAGAGAGAAGAGAAGACGCAGAAGTCAGGAAAGCAGCCTATCAGCAGAGGGCAGCAAGATTCTATAATCAAAGGGTGAAGTCAAGGCCCATTGCGGTGGGAGACCTAGTGCTTAAGAAGACCCTACAGAAAACCAACAAGCTACATCCGAACTGGCATGGCCCCTACAGAGTAACGGAAGAGGTTGTGCCTGGCACGTATAGGCTAGAAAACCTAGAGGGAGAACCCTTCACCAACCCATGGAATGCTGACCACCTAAAGAGATATTTCATATGATGTTGCATCTATTTTGTAAATTGTAAATGTACCATCTTATTGAGAAGAGGTTGTTAATAAAGATCAGTTTCCATGACAAATTCTCGTTCCATCCTTAACATCATTAATTTGGTGATTGATTATGAGGCTAACCTCGGCCCAGGTGATGACCTCAGACCCTCATAACATCGCTCAGTGGTGACGAGGTCTGAGCTCAGACACCTAGGTTAGAGGACCTCAGACCCTTAACATCATTAATTTGGTGATTTATTATGAGGCTAACCTCGGCCCAGGTGATGACCTCAGACCCTCATAACATCACTCGGTGGTGACGAGGTCTGAGCTCAGACACCTAGGTTAGAGGACCTCAGACCCTTAACATCATTAATTTGGTGATTGATTATGAGGCTAACCTCGGCCGAGGTGATGACCTCAGACCCTCATAACATCACTCAGTGGTGACGAGGTCTGAGCTCAGACACCTAGGTTAGAGGACCTCAGACCCTTAACATCATTAATTTGGTGATTAATTATGAGGCTAACCTCGGCCCAGGTGATGAACTCAGACCCTCATAACATCACTGTGGTGACGAGGTCTGAGCTCAAACACCTAGGTTAGAGGACCTCAGACCCTTAACATCATTAATTTGGTGATTGATTATGAGGCTAACCTCGGCCCAGGTGATGACCTCAGACCCTCATAACATCAGTTAGTGGTGACGAGGTCTGAGCTCAGACACCTAGGTTAGAGGACCTCAGACCCTTAACATCATTAATTTGGTGATTTATTATGAGGCTAACCTCGGCCCAGGTGATGACCTCAGACCCTCATAACATCACTCGGTGGTGATGAGGTCTGAGCTCAGACACCTAGGTTAGAGGACCTCAGACCCTTAACATCATTAATTTGGTGATTGATTATGAGGCTAACCTCGGTCCAGTTAATGACCTCAGACCCTCACAACATCACTCAGTGGTGACGAGGTCTGAGCTCAGACACCTAGGTTAGAGGACCTTAGACCCTTAACATCATTAATTTGGTGATTTATTATGAGGCTAACCTCGGCCCAGGTGGTGACCTCAGACCCTCATAACATCACTCGGTGGTGACGAGGTCTGAGATCAGACACCTAGGTTAGAGGACCTCAGACCCTTAACACCATTAATTTGGTGATTGATTATGAGGCTAACCTCAGACACCTTGGTTGGAGGACCTCAGACTCTTAAGTAATGGTTATGGAATCATATTAAATAATGACTTCAGAGATTACATGGCATTCAAATACATTCAGAGATCAAGATGAAGGAAGACATTGGCATTCAATGAAAGAAATTGCATAATATTTACATGTCTGAGAAATTACAAATGCAAGATTACAAGTCAAAACAAAAAATGCAAAATACAAGGCCAAGTCAAACATCTGAGGGAGGAACATTCGATGTCTCGGCTGGATTGGCCTGCTCGGCATGGGTCACCTCAGCCACTTCATTTGCAGGGCCAGTCCCTCCGAGATCAGTCCCTTCCAGAGTAACAGTCTGACCAGGGCAGCAGCCTCGTCCTCTATCTCTTGCAAGGCCTGGGCAAACTGAGCGTCGGCAAGGTCGAGGCCCACAAAGTCAGAGGCCTTTATGGTGCCAACCTCGGCCTCCCTGACCTCGGCCCATTTGGTGGTGGCCTTGATACCCCTTTCAAGGTATTCAAGACCAAAACCTACAAACTCCTCTAAGACCTTGTAATCAGCAATTATTTTCTCCGAGGCATCTGCAAGAGAGGCCTTCACAGCAGCATTAACCTTCCTCTACAGGGCATCATCCTTGTCCTTCAAGGCCTTGGTGTGGCTCTGGACGAGTGCAGAGATGTCCTTTTCTAGGCCTTGGGCCTTGTTTTCAGAATTTTGGGCCTTGGTCTCAGCATTTTGCAACTCCATCCTCAGACGGTCGACCTCGGCCTTCAGGGTGCTCTCCACCTGCTCAGCCTCTTGCCCCTTCTGGATTAGAGGCAATTTTCTCAAGGCCCAGTTAGATAACTGGTACATGGCAGTCACACTCTGCACAGACAATGAAGAGGTTAGAGGGAAATAAATTCAGAGGTCGCACTTAGAAAAATGAACGAGCCATACCTGGACGGCTCTGTGGAGGCCGAACTCAACCAGCATATGAGTGTCCATGGCCCTGTAAAAGCGTTTGTCGGCATCAGTCATCACGTTGGCAAGGGCGTCCATGGCCTGCCTGCTGTTGCCGACCACGCTCTCGGAAAGCTTCAGCTGGTCCAGATGAGCAGCTAAGGTATCGGCTGTGATAGGAATTACAGCGTCTGGAGTCCTCCTTTGCCTGGAGCTCGGCCTCTGATCCTCAGGGGGATGGACCTCAGGGGCCCTCTTCTTGGACTTGGATGTTGAGGTAGCAGGTGGAGGAGCATTCAAACCGGTCTTCTTGACAAGTCTAGATAAGCTTGGAGCTGCCATCTCCCACAACTCGTCTGAAATGCCTGGTGGTCTCTCTGCAAAAATGAAAAGATAAGACTCAGAAATAAAGTAAGTATAATCAGAGGTTAGAAGACCGATTATAATCAGAGTATAATCAGAGTTACCAAAGTCAGCTAGGGGACTTCCACCTAAGCTCATCCCAGAGAGGTACTGGGGGGTCAACAGATGCTCGAACTTGACAAACATCCCATGGGCCCCTTGGTCTTGCAGGGCCTTTACCTTTTTGCCATTTTGAACACTTAGTCCAGGATCGACCCTAGCAGACATAGTGACTTTTCCCCATTTAAGGGGTATTCTCGGCTCATGAATGGAAGAAGGAATGGAAGGGCCAAATTCCCACAGCCCTGAGGCAAAAAAGTACCGAGGTTTCCAATTATGATTGGAGGTCTGAGTGACCAAGAGCATCTTTTTCTCAGGCCTCCGAGCCACGAAGTGATAGTAGCTCGGATGATTCTTGGCCGAGGTGGGGACGTAACAGCCAGCAAAGACCTGAACTGGGAGGTCAGAGTGGTGGACTGCCCTCCACAAGATAATGGCCCCTATTATAACTTTCCAAGCATTGGGAGATAGCTGTGAGGGGGCCAAGTTAATGAAGGAAAGGATGGACCTGATGATAGGGTGAAAGGGAAGACGAAAACCTAACTTGAAAATCTGCTCGTACAAGCAGATCTCTCCATCTTGACCATGGTAGGCCCTCTCTTCCCTTAGAGGTATCCTTAAGTGGATTGAGGGACTGATGGAGTATAAGAACCTGAAGTGTAATAGATCCACCTCAGTAATTGTGCTTTCATACTCGGCCGCCTCAGATGTGTCAACATCACTTTCGGCATCCTCATCGTCGTCAGGCTCAACGTCGACTGGAGCAGACGTAGACGGGTGACCAGGGAACCTTTGAGCAAACTCGGCCCCAGTAACGGTCGACAGTGGGATGGCATTTAGAATGGGAGGCACAGCCACACTTGGCCCAACAAGCTCAACCTCTGAAGAAGAACTTGAGGTACTTGTGCCATTTTGGGACGAGGCCTGGCTGGAAACCTCGGCCTGATCAGGGTCCTGACTAGCATGAGGAGTGAAGTCCATGGCCTCTTGGAAAGAGTCCACAGACATCGGGTCGGAGGTGGAAGACTCAGACTCAGACATCGGCAAGTTATTGGCAGAGGCATCTGTCCGATAGAAATTCTCAGGTGGACGAGGGTATACCACCTTGAGAGGTGGAGGAAAGAGAGGTCTAACAGGGAACTCCTGTGACCTACGAGCTTCTTCCTGAGCTCTCTCTATTTGCCTAATTTTCTCTAAGGTCTTTTCTCTAAGAGATGGGAAGTCTTCAAGAAGTTGATACAGGGGTCTGAGCATCTGGGGACGACCCAAAACTTTGGCAGACCCTAAACTTGAGGAAAAATCCTAAAAACTACAAACGAGTTTGGCTTGAAAGATTAAGGGGACCAAAGATCAAACCAAAGAACTTTTGCAGAAAACCTAGCTCACCAGAAAATTCAAACCCTCACTGGAAAACTCATATGACCACCGGAAAATTCAAACCCTAACAGGAAAATTCAAGTTAAAATGCCAAAATGAAGGAGATGGAGAGGGGGAGGGACCTGAGGGTGAGTTGATGAATGAAATAGAGGAAATCGGGCAAGAAACGAGGTATTCCCCTGCAGAACAAGCGCTGGAACGAGGGAGCTTCGGAGAGAGAGAGTTGCAGAAAATAGGGCGCGAAGGAGAGAAATGAGGAAGAAGAAAGGTTTTTAACCTTTAAATACTTGAGCACGATTACCAAGGCTCATCATTGCCTTGGGAAACCCAAGGGACAACTGACAGCACATGCCAACCAAGTGGGCACGCCTTGGCTTGGGACAGGTGTCACGCAGGTGTTGGCCTTGGGGTGAACAGGCCTCGGAGGCAAGAATCCCCTAGCCACCTGCTCTCGCAAATGACTAAGGGCTGGGGGGTGATTGATATGCCCACGTATAACCTCAGCCAGGGATACCTACCTCGGCCGAGATGGTGGCCGAGACATTGGTAGGCCCAATAAGGGGTAAGGACCACCGGTATCATCCCTCGGCCAGGACTACCTCGGCCCCGGCCGACATTACTACATGCACCTCCCCAAGAATACTACGCATGTCGCAGATATCAACAGCACCCTCAAGTGCCCAGGAATAGCAACCTCGACCATCAGTAGGCCGAGATAACAAGGAGCCACCGATTCACCATCATCATGGATCCTACCTCGGCTTGGGCCGAGGTTACCAGAGGTATTAGTAAACATCAGCATGCCACATGCCTAACCTCGGCTCAGGCCGACCCTAGCATATACCTCGGCTGACATCAGGACGAGATTCCTCATGAAACTTCGCGGATTGAGCGGACATCCAACCTTTATAGCTCGGCCTCTCCTAGGCCGAGGCCATTCACCAACATGACTGCCGAGCATCTGTTGACATCTGGATAAGGACACCTGGGCACAAATCAGTTATAACAAGATTATTCTCCACATGTGGGAGAATATTTCATCATCATTACCTACATGTGGCCATGACAGCTGGCACACCCCCATTGGTGAGGAAACTACACACATGCACATTACATGCATAGGGGGTACATTACACCCCCTAGGCACTATATAAAGGGATCATCCCCTACCTTGCAAAAGGATCCAGATATTAAAACCCTATCTAAAACTCTGTTTAAATACATAATGTAGAGAGAGAAAGAGCTTGAGAGGTTGTATCCATGGCCATTAGTGCCTTCTTTCAGTGATATTACTCACACACACTCACAGTGGACGTAGGCCAAATTGGCTAAACCACTTATCTTCAGGTGTTATTCCCCTTATCCTCACCTCATTCTTATCTTCTTTATACTGCTATGTTGCCATTGTTGCATCTATATTGAGCTTGCAAAACAACTCACCTGGTGGTGCTGATTCCCAGCATCACTCACTTCCCATAGGTTATTATTATGCCCTATGGGGTGTCTCTGCAACCGAGAGCCCCGTGAGAATGGGGTCACCTCCTGCTGGTTAGTTTTGTGCCCCATGGGGTGTTCGTGCCTCTCTCCGTGCCACTTGGTCACTGGAGTTAAGATTTATAATGTATTCCTACAATTAAGAAATTTATTAGTTACATTAAAATGCAAAAGAAAACTAGAAAAATAAAATTATTACTTCTAAGTACTATCAACAGTACATAAATCTTCTAATAAACTACTCCCAAAAATTAGTTACAATAATATATGATTGAGGGGAAGAGAGAATGATTTAATGATAAAAAAACGAGTGAGAGAGTGAGTTATCTCATCTAATAAATTACTTACCAGTAGACCAAATGACTACTCTCATACTTAACCATAAAATCTCTTTTCTTGATCAGCCTAACCCCAACACCAATGAATAATTCACGTTAAGATTAAAACCACTTAGCACTATAAAAAAATGAATAATATAGCATTGAGTATATAAATTCTTCATATACCACCTCCTAATTAGGAAATATTGGTTCACACAAACCCAAAACATCTTAATAAAGCCAAAGAAAGTAGTTGTACTACAAAACAAATCGATTTTTACTAAATTATCATCCTACGGCATAATAACCAACCGAGCATTGAACCTCCGGACAACAAACTCAACGATCATTATTTAAATTTGTAAGCGGGGATTATAAAAGCATCAACGACCAACAAGGAGAATAATTCACACGGAGGATCTGATCACCATTTTACTTTAAAATGAACTACCACTAGTAGTAATTTGTGGGATGAACAAGTAAGATTAAGTACTACATATATTACTAAGTTTCAAATAACGATCAATCGATACAAATAAATTGCAAGTAGTTACAATTTCTTATTAGGTATTTACTCTAAGCATACACCAAATTGTATACAAAAGAAACAAAATATTTGCAATACAAAAATTTACATAATCCGTTTCTTTTATACATAAAATATTTGCAATACGAAAACATTAGAAGATTCAACTCCATATCCAGTAGGTATTATAATAAATTACAAAAAAAGTACAATAAAATGATACATATACGTAACACTAATTACGATATAAACATAAAAATTCATCCAAAAATAGGTAAAACTTAATATAGCTAATGAGAACCTAATGAGAAAAAATTTTAGTACAAAATTAACATGTCATAGGAATCTAACAGAAAATGAGTTTAAACAATATTGCTGAAATAAATAATAATCAAAAGAAAAAAATAATTTCAACTGAATTGGAGAAGCAAAACAATATGAAATATGTAAAGAAAAACTTCTACCATTATTTTTCTGAGAAATCACTACATTTGGTGCTTTCCAGAGCATCATCAGGGTTGGTTCCCAAAATAATTATCTCATGCGACCAAGTATAATATATCATGGTAGTGTCAAAGTGGAAAACTTAAATTTTGCATTAGAAACCCTAGGGCTCACATATAATCGAACTCTATAGACCGAAACCCTAAATATGAGCGAGAGAGAGCTGGATGAGTTTTTTTATGTGTGTGTTTTGTGAGAGTTAGGGCTTTCTTAGATTATAGAAAAAAACAACTCAAAATTATGGTTAAATTTGTGTGTAGTGCACGAGAGACAAACAAGATACCGACATTAGAGACAATCGGTGGCAGATGAGCTTTCAGTGGTGAGGCTTGCTGAAACAAAGCATAGATGGAAACTTAAAAAGGCCTTGAATTAGAATGAAAAATGAAAATTGCAAATATATATTCTAATAATTCGCGTAATAATTACGAAAGTCATAGGTGAAATCAATTACAAAAGTCATATAGATTAATTAATTTTATAATTACGAAAGTCACGGGACCAAGGGTTTGGAGGGTGAAAACGTACCAGAGAATGGAGATGAGAGCGTAGGGAGAGGGAGAACATCTTGAGAGAGAATGTAGAGGAGAGTCGTGAGGAGAATATGGAGAGCCGAGAGCAGGTAAAATTAAAAGTTTGGAGGAGCGACTAAAAGACAAAAAATAATTAGAGTGGAAAAACTCCACTTCTAAATTTTGGAGGGAAAAAAAGGGTCATAATAAGTATATTTAAATTAAAAACTCTTAAAAAATGTCATAATATCTATAATCAAATATGATTTTTATATTCAAATTGTCATAAAAAATAATATTAATCTCTATATAATGACATTTCATATTAGACATGTCATATTAATAATAACATTAACCTTTAAATGATATTTTTGGAATAAATTTCTTTAAATTATTTTTTCGAGCGTCATAAAAAGGTGTTTTCCTTGTAGTGAGTCTAATAGGGCAAGGACATGGGCATTACAATTAGTATCAAACATTTTATTTTTTAAAATTATAGGAATACTAGGAATATATCATATAGGCAAATTTACATGTAGGAACCTCATATTAGGGCATCAGACTTATGCGTGTGTGGTTCTTACCATAAAGATAAGGTAATAGGAAATCATCGATGAATTACATGAGTCGCGAACGGAAAACATCGATGTGTGGAACTAATCATCCATAATGAAGAAGCAATTGGGAAAAAAGTGCCTTAGGTGGTGGTTGGGTTTGGGAAATCCCTAACCAGGGCAGTGGCTATAAGAATGGCCAAGGAAAGTCCTGTGGGCTATACTATTAAGAACTTGATAAAGTTAAGGCCACATCCCTTTAAAGGGGAACCAACCCTTTGGAGGCTAATATCTGGATAAGGAAAATTGAAAACATTTTTGAAGTACTAAAATGGACCAAAGAAAAAGTGTTATTTTCCTTATTCATGTTTCAGACTAAGGTTGATCATTGGTGGATAATGGTTAAGAGAAACGAATTTGGTCACCAGTGATTAAAAGAACAAAATTTGGAGGAGAGGCCACGATGATAAGGTGGCATAGATTTAAGGAGTTCTTCCTTGAGAAATATTTTCGTGCTGTGGCCAAAGAGAAGCTAGAGGTTGAATCTTGGGAGCAAACTCAAAGAACGATGTTCATGGTAGAATATGTACAAAAGTTAATGGAACTTTCACATTTTTCTCTTTATGTTATAAATACTAAGTAAATGAAGGTGAATAAGTTTAAAAGAGGCCTAAAACATGGGCTTCATAATATAGTTAATGAATTAAGGTTGTAGATAGACATACACTGAATTAGTGGATGTGGCTCAGATAATGGATAAAGATTTCAAAGAAATAATTAAAGCTAAGGTAGTTAAGAGGAAGGGAAGAGATGAGGGGGCATATAAGTATGATAAGCCATGACTAGAAGCTAAAAATCTCCACTAAATAAGAGGGCCACGGAGAACAAACAATTTTAGAAGGTTCATAGAGAAGCTATCACTTGCTTCAACTGAAAAATGAAGTGAAACTTTGTTAAGATTTTACCTTTAGGATGAGATATTACAGCTATGGTAAATCAGTCTCCAAGGCTAAGGACCGAAGAGTGTCGAAGAAGGATGTAGAGAATTGCGGGCTCCACCTAGAGTCTTTAATTTGAATGCTAAGGATGATGAGAATGCCAAGAATATTATTAAAGGGAAAATTACTATGAATAATAGAAATTCTTACACACTTTTTGATTCTGGATTCACACACTCCTTTGTATCCACTAATCTTGCACGAAAGATGAAAATAAAGCCCCGAATGTTACACCCTCCATTAGGGACATTAATAGAAGCCATGGCCATCTCCAAAGGATGTTCCACAAAAATAGAGAATCAAAATTATGAGGTTGACCAAATTCCTTTATAAGCGAAGGATTTTGATGTGATATTAGGCATGGACTGATTTTCCACCCAAGTTGATAGAATTTATTGCACTAGGAAAGAGATGCTCATTTGTAAAGCTAGAGATGTGGAGGTGAGTTTTAGTGGGAATAAACCAAGTAGGAAACCTTTAATGATATCATTACTCAGAGATAGAAAGATGTTTAAAGGTGTATGTCATGGCTACTTAGCTTACACAAGAGATGTTGAAAGGGTCACAACTCTCTTGGAATATGTTCTTATTATTGAGGAGTTTGGGAATATCTTTATTCAAGAACTCCCAAGATTGACCCCAGATAAAGAAATTGATTTTATCATTGATTGTATACCTAAAGTAGTGCCATTAAAAATGCACCATATAGGATAGCGCCCACTGAGTTGAAGGAACTGAAATAAAATATAGAAGACATGTTAGATTGAAATCTATTAAACTCGACGCATCCCCTTGGGGTGCCTTGGTATTTTTTGTGAAGAAGAAAGGCGGATCGATGAGGATGTGTATTGATTATGGAGAATTAAACAAAGTGATTATGAAAAACAAGTATCCTTACCTTGGATTGATGATGTTTTGGACCAATTGAAATAAATAAGTTTTAAATAAGGGAAAAAGAGTAAAAACCAAGAAGACTTAGAAAGGTATAAGAAGTTAAAAAGTGAAGCAAAAAATATTATTTGAAATACTCAATAAAATGTACTAGATAATATGTATGATAAATTAGGTACCAAGGAAGGTGAGAAGGAGATATATAAATTGGCAAGGAATGGGGATAAATGGACAAAGGATATGGCTGCAGTTAAGTGTATAAAAGACATAAACCAAAATTTATTAATTAATGATAAAAAATTGTAAATAGATGGGAAAAGTATTTTCAAGGATTATTAAATGAAGAATATCCTAAAAAAGATGTTGAGAACATATAACCAAGTATAGTGATGGTGTTTCCGGTTACTGAAACGTACGTACATATATTAATAAAAAATAGGGAGGAATAAAGCATTAGCCTGAATAGAATACCTATAGAGGTGTGGAGAAAACTTCAAAGTCTAGGGGTAGAATGGTTAACATGTTTATTTATTAAAATCTTAAAAGAATAAAGTATGCCAGATGAGTGGAAGAAAATTATCACAATACCTTTGTATAAAAATAAAGGGGATATACAAAACTATGCCAATTATAGAGGAATCAAACCAATGAGTCACAATATGAAATTATGGAAAAGGTTATAGAATAAAGGTTAATAAATGAATAAACTATTTTGAACAACCAATTTGGATTTATGCCAGGAAGATCCACCACGGAATCTATTTACTTATTAAGATAACTAATGAAAAAATGTAGAAGTAAGAATAAAAATTTACACGTGGTCTTTATAGACTTAGAAAAGGCATGTGACAGAGTACCTATGGATATAATATGGTCGTCTTTAAGGAGGAAACCTATTAGTTATATAAAAGTTCTTGAAGATTTGTATTATAACACAAAGACTAGTGTAAGAACTAATTGTGGAGAGACTAATGATTTTACGATTAAAGTGGGCCTACATCAAGGTCCAAGTTTATGTCGTTACTTATTTTCCATAATATTGGATGAGATTACTAAGGACATACAAGTATATGTCCCATAGTGTATGGTGTTTTCGGATGATATAGTTTTAGTAGGCACTTAAAAGGGAGGCCTTAGCGATGAGAAATAGATACCTGGAGAATACTTTAGAGTCTAAGGGATTGAAAATCAGTAGAAATAAAATTGAATATATGGAATATAAATTTAATAATGAATCATCTGATAGCTTAATGTTAGATATTAAAGAAATAATGATAAACTAAACTAATAATTTTAGTTATTTAAGTTCAATAATATAGAGTAATGGGGATATTAATGAGGATGTTACGAGTACAATAACAATAGGATGGATAAAATGGAGACAAGCAAGCGCGGTGTTATGCGATAAGAGGATAACTATTAAATTAAAAGAAAAATGTTATAGAACGGTTTTTAGGCCAGCGACCCTCTATGAAGAGGAGTGTTGAGATTTAAAGAAAAAACATGAGTAAAATATCCATGTTAGTGATATGAGGATGCTCCGATGGATGATAGGAATTAGTAGAAAGGACAAGATTAAAAACTAGTATGTGAGAGATAAGTTAGGAGTAACTCCCACTAGTGATAAATTAAGAGAAATTAGGATTATATGGTACGTTCATGTGATGCGTAGACCATACGATGCACCGATAAAAAGAGGAAGACTACTTAAAATAGAGGGTAAAAGACAGAGGGGTCGTCCTAAGCTCTCTTTGTAATAAATTAATAGGAGAGATATTGAGGAATTAAATTTGAATGATAATATTACTTATAATCGATTATAATGGAAAAAGAGAATCCATGTAGTCGACGTCATTTGATGGGATTAAGGTAAGGATAATGATGACCATGATGATTTGAAGACATTACATGTTTAGAAACACTTAAAGCATAATCAAGGATCATAAAAGTCTAACTTACATTTTCACCTAGAGAGATTTAAATATGCATAAAATGGGATGGTTGGAGTTAGTTAAGTATTGTGATTGTTAAATCAAATATCAACTAGGAAAGCCAATGTGGTGGTAGATCCATTAGGTAAAAAGGGTTCCCACAATATCATAAGGATTACTAAGAAAGACACATTTTTAGGGATTTGAAGTCCTGAGATGCACACAGGCCACGAACGTTTAAGCATCCTCACTGTGGAACCTAATTTGATTAAAAGAATAAAGACTGCCGAGCCCATGGATCCCAATCTTTAGAATATCTGTGGATAAATTGGAGGCAGGGACTGTTAGATTGGATGACCACGGAACTCTATGCTTTGGACATGGAATTGCATTCTATGGAATGACAAGATAAAGACTGAGATGTTAAAAGGTGGTCATTCGTCTCCCTTATCTGTTAACATATGAATCACTAAAATGTACTAGAACTTGAAGGAAATTTTTTGGTGACTTAACATATCTAAGGATACCACATATTTTATTGCCAAATGTTTGGTATGACAACAAGTTAAGGTTGATCATCAAAGACTAGCTAGGGTATTACATTTGTTTCCTATTCTAAAATGGAAGTTGGAAAACATATTAATGGACTTTATTTTTGAATTTCTGCAGACACAAAGATGAGTGAACTCTATATGGGTCATAGTAGATTGATTAACTAAGGCCGCGTACTTTATATATTTGAAGACCATGACTATTGTGGATAAATTGGCTAAACTATTTATTAAGGAGATTATTAGAATCCATGGATTTAATGTTACCATGGTATCAAATAATGACCTGATATTTAACTCAGGACATTGGAAAACTTTTTAAAGATTAATGAGGTCATGGATAGACTTCATCACTACTTTTTGTCCACTGTTAGACGGACAAACTAAGAGGGCCAATAATACCTTGGATAATAAGCTAAGGTCATGTATCCTTTATTTTGATTGAAGCTGGGAGGATCACCTATCATTAGTATAATTTGTGTACAACTATAGTTACCAATAAAGTACCAGGAATTTGTGGAACATGTCTTATATGGAAGGAGATGTCGTAGACCATTATGTTTAAATGAAGTTCGAGAAAGGAAACTATTGGGACCCTAATTGACGAAACAAGTCGCAACTAAAGAATAATTAATATAAGATAGGCCACGGAGTACCGAAAGTAGATAAAAAGTTGAGCTGATATCAAAAGGATTGTAACATCTCGAATAATCAGGAGTGATAAGTGTTCGGTTTATGGGTGTAAGTGAAAAATAATTAAAATAGCGGACGCATAAATAATAATAATAATAATAATAATAATAATAATAATAATAATAATAATAATAATAATAATAATAACAACAACACGCAGTTAAATAATATTCACATTCTTTAACATAAAGTAAGTATCGAAATACAATTATTCCTTATACTCATACTAAGTAGAGGCATTACTTCATATTACATAGTCCATAAAAGAAAGTAAAAACAAATAAAATTAGAAAGCACTACATAAGCCTTGACACAATATCAATTACATCCATATATACATAGTAGCATTGGAAGTTATAACGGGGTCTTCGGTGTGGTTACTAATTTTTCGAGTGTATATAATTTATAGAGTAACACGAGGTGGCATTATGTTTGTTCGGGGGCGGGAAGATGCTTTTTTCTCTATTACCTAGGTCCATCTTGAATTTAGAAAATGTAAGAAAAAAATTTTAGTAGATAATTCTTATTCTATAAAGTTCAAAATATGATTTTGATGAGTCAATATAAGAAAATCAAATGAAATTGAATCAACTTTAGGATAAGATAACATGTTCGTTCCTGGAAAGATATATCTAAAAATATATAAATATCTTTTTAGAACCGTTAATGGTTAGGAATGGTTTCTAAACAAATAACCTATAATTATTCGTTTAGAGGTTTTTGGGTAATAACCATATATATAATAACGCGAGTCCAAAATCATTGGAGACAAGCAATCCAGTACCGAAGATAAAAGTAACTATACCAAGTCAATTAACGACATTCCATAGGTAGCAATAACTAGGCTTTCAATCATTTGAGTCTCACAGGCCAAATAATACAGTCGTTGGTGTAACAAAACATTATTCCTTTGTCATAATGTCTCCTATAATAGAACCGGGTAAAATTGCATCATATTATTTACTATGATTGCATAATCATCATTAAAATTCGAATCAATTATACGTAAACAATTGAACCCCTCAAATGAGTTCATCAATGTGAATATGGTATATTGAATCTATCACATAGTGATATCAACAAAAGGCGTAATCCAAAATCATTACGTGAAAATTATACTAAATAAGAAATCACCTACTTATCGTTAGGGTTTTGAAAAGTTCCTCGAAGTTGGTTTTGTAAGGAAAAAATTTCCAATTGAGTCGATTGTAGTTATTTTACTTATTCCTGGAACAAAACATTGAGTTTGTGTTATATATAGATTTTATATTTTCATCCTTAAAACACATCCGCATTAAAAAGGGGCCTACAAATTGGTATTAAAGCTAAAAACATATTCTTTATTTGTGTTTGATCCCTTAAGTTTTTTAGGATGAATTTTGGCGGTATGGGAAGTTTTCGTGCTCCTTTTTTTTATGGCATTAATTACGCTTATTGGAAGATGAGAATGAGAAGTTCTTTCAAATACATTGATGAGCGTCTGTGGTTAGCGGTCAAAAAGGATTGGACTCCATCGGTTACACGAGAGGGTGAGACCACTATACTAAAACCTGTTGAGTCAAGGATCGAAGCTGAACACAGACTTTCACTTTACAACTCTAAAAGGTCTTCGCGTAATTTCTTCACATGTCACACCGAAAGAGTACAATAGAATCATGATTTCTAAAACTTCAAAAGAGGCTTGGGATACACTTGCACTTACTCACGAGGGTACTAGAATGGTTATGGCATCTAAGTTAAAAATCCTTACTACATAGTTTGAGATGATTAAGATATTAGAGATCGAGTCATTTGATGAGTTTTCCGATAGGTTGTCCAATATTGTCAAGTTGTCATTTAACTTATGAGAGAAGATTCCTAAAAAACGTGTGATAAAGAAAATTTTGAGATCTTTGCCAAGTAGGTTTGGTGTGAAAGTGGCCATTTTAAACTCCTTAAGTACTCTTGAATCAATGAAACTTGAAGAGATTGTAGGCGACCTACAAATCTATGAACTCGATATGTTTACCTCCAAGAAACTGTCAAAGAAAGAAAAGGGCATTGGTTTGAAAGCCCAAAAGGAGGAATCTAAAGTCTTGGATGATGATTCCGATTTCAATTTTGAGGATGTAGCCTTATTGGAAAATAAGTTCAAAAAGTTGCTTAAATTTCAAAAGTAATCGAAAGATGTAAAAACGTTTGAAAAATTCAAGAATAGCAAGGTAGCGTCCACCCCTAAGGATAAGAGTAAGAAATTTAATAGGGTTGAGTCGAATAGGTGTTTTGGGTGTGAGGGGTATGGTCACACGGTTGTCGAGTTTCCCATTAGACTTAAGAAAGAGGGCAAGAAACCGATAGCTTATAATGCCTCCTTAAGTGATAGTGATCTGGAAGAGGGAGAGAGTTCCCCTAATGAGTTTCTTTCTTGTCATGTCATGTGAGCAATGATGGTAAATCTTCCCATGTAGATTTTCATGTGCATGACACTTTCGAGTCCATTGAGTGTGAATCTGAAGTGACTGAAGGTGAAGAGAGTGAGGAAGAAGAGGTTGATGTAAAAGAGTTGCAAGTTGCCTTTAATGAATTGTATACCGAAGTAGTGATGGTAAAAAAGGCAAACTCAAAATTGCAAGCTAGGTTGAATGAGCATGTTGTATAAAGTAATGATACTTTGATTGAGGATCTTAGCGCACGGGAGAAGATGCTTAGAAAGAAACTAAAATATGTGGAGAAAGAGAGAGATAGCCTTCGTGGTTTGATGGAGACTTTGAAAAAGGAGATTCTAGAGTTTGAGGAGTCTAGGCATTTTTTTGAGTCTAAGATTAGTGAGTTAGAGGAGAAGTTGAAAGACTCGAGTAAGGTGAAGTTTGACTTGAAATATATGTTGGAGAAGTTGAATAGGATGTTAAGCACTGTCCATGTCAATGATGATATGTGTGGTATAGGTTACGATGATAGGGTTGTTCCCATTTCCAAAGTTAATACCAACTGTGTGAGAGAGTCTACTAGGAACCTGAGGAGAGCTTGACATTTTGGTAATCATTCCCGTCGTCTTTACACTTGCACACATTGCGGTAGGAAAGGTCACCTTAGACGTTTTTGCTATGACCTTAGGAATGATCCTAAGAAGTTGAGGAACAAAGTCGTTTTGATTCCCGAAACCACCATGTATAATTTCACACCTACTTGTGTTAGGAAATCGGAACTAGAGGCTCTTTGATTTAAACTTCATGGTTCTCATTTGGTTGCACTTGTTTCTTCCCATGCTAGATCTAAAGGATGATTGTGTTGCCATATTTTTCACACTCTAGTCTTTGCATCATGATTTATATCTTGCTTGTGTTATGACATGCGTATCTTTTGTATCATATTTTTTCATTTATTTGAGTCTTATTTGAAAAAATACAAAAAGATTTTTGTTTTAAGAAATTTTTTAAGAAAATACAAATAGATTTTGCTTTTATTTGAGTCAAAATATGTTAAAAAACCAAAAATATTTTCGGTTTGTTTTTTGTTTTTGAGTTCACATGTGATGTGGTATATTGGTGTGCTTGTACCCCCATCCTTTCATTATCCATGTGGCTAGGATATTTGGTCATAATTATTGATGCTTAGAATGATCTTAACCATTGTATTATGGTGTTGTTTCGAAGTTGATATGCATTTTGATTCAACTTTGTATATATGCCATCTTTACACACATGCACGAGTTTATATGAATGTTTGACTTCTCTTTCATATTTGAGTTTGGTGAGATGTTCTTATATCAATCTTGTCATCTATGTGTAAGTATACCTAAGGAGTAGGTGTGCATGTAAGAACCGTTCACCGTGAGGATTCAATATTAAAAATATGATGAGTGCTCACGGAAAAGGGCCGCGAGAGTGCAAAATTGACTCATTGTGAAAGCCACCATTTAAATGAGCCCAAAATAAAATCAAGGTAATAAAAAGAAACAAATGCCAAAAATAGGTCCAATAGGATTTTCTCTATATTGAGAATGATTGAAACCTCAAAAGTTCTTGAAAAGGTAAATATATATTTACGAGGGAGTTTTGTTGGAGAAACTTTAAATAGGTTTGCACCATGAATCCTAATGTTGAAAAATCGTATCGTGACACTATTGTTTGTAGAATCATCAAAATTCCGGATTTGGGTGCATGATGTTTATTTAGTTCATTAAGCTCACAGTTTAAATGTCACATATGGCTAAAATAAAGTTTGATGATTTATAGCTATCAATTAAATCTTCTTTATCATTTCGATGTTTGGGAAATTGTAATTCATTTGTTGTAGTTCACGCCTATACATTCCATGTTCATGATTGAGCACATCGGTACTATGTTAGCATGTAACTCATATTATTTTGTTTATTTTATTTTCTGTTTTCCTAGTGTTTGGCTATTTTCTGCACCTTCCAGTTAGTTTTTTCAGGAAATTTTTTCACTGGGTGAAACCTTAAGATTTTCAGCACTGGATTTGAGATTTTTATTGTCGTTCAAATGACAATGGGGTTTTGTTCGAGCAACTTGCCCACGTCATTCAAACGACAAGGCGATGTAATTCGAGTGACCATCTGAGAAATTTTGTTATTTTGTTTCAGTATATGATGCATTATGTTAAATTATTTTGGATATTGTTGGTTACTTCTTATAACTTTATGCAGTTCTCTTTGATAAAATTAATTACATTTTTTTACTACATTGTGTCACACCTGCATAGATTGATTATTAATTATTTGTGACTGTTCTTGTTTGCTAACTATGGATTAGATGTGATTTTGATCATTATTAGTTGGTTGCACATGTATATCTAGATATATTTCATTGATTATCTCATGCTAGATATGTTTATCTTTTCACCGGATTGTCTATTAGAGACAATAAGGGGGTGATATGTGTGTAATGTAGGGGGAGATTTTGTTTGTTGAGCATGTGTGCACAAATTGGTATCCATATCTTGCTCACATGTTTAATAAATGACTTGGACTTTGATTTTACATTTTGGTATTAAAAGTACATATTCGTATCATAATGTTTTACAATTTTTTTCCTCCATACTTCATTGAGTATTTGTTTGTTTCATGTGTGTAGGTATGCTTAGAGAGATTAGAGACTTCAAGACTATACACATTCCGATAGTTCATGCTTATCGGACCATCATTTACTAGTTTTTCCTTGTATTTTTGATTTTGGATTTATGGGATAGGATTTAGGCGTCATACGGATTGACGGCCCAACTTAGGCCTTTCACTATTGAGTTTTGTCCCAGAATAATCAAAAGGGGAGATTTATAAGGACAAAATTTCCAATTGAGTCCATTGTAATTTTTCGACTTAATCCTGAAACAAAACATTGAGTTTGAGTCATAGTTAGATTTATATTTTCATCCTTAAAATATTTCCCATTAAAAATGGGTCTAAAGGTTTAAGTCAAGTTGTAGACCGTGTAAGTGTGTCAAAAAAATGTATTTGGGTGTAAAAATATGTTTTGTGGAATATTAAAAAGTGCAGTAAAGCTTACAAATTGCGTAGAAAACTAAATATTAGGGAAAAATATAAATAAAGTTTAAATTTTATTACTTAAGTTCCTTAACTGTTCAAGTTTTGTGTTAAGAGACTTTTTTATGTTAAGTGATAGAAAAATTTGGGGGGGGGGGGGGGGGGGGATACATAAGTTAAAAAACTTCAGGGGTTTATGTGCAAAATAAATCTTTAAAGTTTAAATCTCATTTTAGGGTTTATGTCGAATTTTATTTCTGGTTATCCAAATAGGGTGTTATAAAATACCATTTTGACCAGAAAAATAAAATAAAAAATTCAGAATTTTTTATAGAAATTTCTTATTTGGCACACGCTCTTACGCGCTAAGTCAAAGTTACCACACACTGATTTTGACTTCACCCGCACGTGTTGACCACATGTGTCTTCAACCTCTCTAATTTTGACTTAGGGTTTTGAAAATATTAACCTTCGATTAAATTCTCTGCAGAATACCCTTTGAGGTCATTCAAAATCCATTCTTTCTAATTTTTCACAAGGATTCCAAATATATAACTTTTAATGGTTAAAGTTAACTGTAGAGACTTCTTCAAGAACTATAAAATATCAAAACTTTAATTTTAACATTAGTGGATTTGTAGTGAAATTTGAAGCATGGCAGTAGTATAGTTTGGATTTTGTGTGAATTTAAAAAAAAAGGTTTTGGGTTGAATGTTTAATTCATTCTATGCAGGAAGAATTTTGATTTTAAAATTTTAAGTGCCAAAACTATAAAACTTGAATTATGAACTATGGATACTATATTGAAATCAAATTATATGGTTGAGATACTACAAGTCTAAGGACAATGATACTAACTTTAAAAAACTGGCTTAAAGTCATGAACTCAGATTCCACCATTGGAGCCCAAGCTTTCATGATTCCTAAGTAAAAGCTTACATGTAAAAGCATAAATAAACTCTCGTCTACTGGAGAAACATAGTTGAATTGAAAGAATTAATCTCTAAGCATAAAATAATGACATACTCGAAAATACCAAAATATAAGCTTTGTATTTGAGCTACTCTTTATTCTGAATTTTGTTATCTGAAGGAGGCTTCATATGGGGGGTGGGGGGTGGAGGGGCCCATTGGTTGAATTTAGAGTGGTAGTGAGGTTGGTCTAATAGGAGAAAATGTTAGAGGAAGTTTATGGTAATGAAGGGTTTATTAGTCTTACATTGGATATCATGGAGATTTTCTATCATTCTTATCACCCTAACTGATAAGAAAGATGGTAGGATATCTAGTTTTAGTCCTTAGGAGTTTTTGGTTAAGTTTTAAGGTGTTTTTTCTTTATTTTTGAACATTTTTGGTATTTGTGTAATTTTTAAAAGTAAGGAAATTCTTGTGAAGGGTTGTTTAAACAGTGATGAGAGTGTTTGTAAAGAATATATATATCATTTGTATGGTTCAAAAGTCAATTGAAAACTTTAGAGGGTGTTTTGAAATTATTAAAACTTAAATGTAACTTTAGAATTTGTAGTTTTCTAATGTTCAGGGTGGTAATAATCCAAATATTGTTACTACAATACTTATATTTTAGGATAGTATTGTCTATTCATTTATTTTATTATAGATATTCACTCTCATACGGACGCCTTCTAAATACGGGTTTTACAATTCTCCCTACCAAAAAAAAAAAATCGCCATTGAAATTACTTTCGATTAGTTCAGGATATTTTTTATATATGGCGTCTCCAAGTTCCCAAGTTGCTTCTTCATGGTCATTGTAGACACCACATTATAGGACCCCCCCCCCCCCTAAGTCTCTCCTTAGGTTTCTAGCACCTCCCCAATTCACTACAAACCCTAGGTCGTACTTCGAGTACCGATCTAGAGACCATCGGGCACTTCTGGGACCCGTTTGACTTCGGTCAACTTCATCATCAGAGTAAAATCTGAATCAATCTTCTAAGGGCATTGAAACTTCTTTCCAACGATCCACCCCGTGCACGAAAAGGCATAATGGCTGAGACAAACGGACCATTTTACTATAGAAAATTGATCTAGAGGGCACTGAGGGATCCCAGGCCCCGATTTGACCCCAATCAACTTCATCGTTAGAGAAAAAGATCAATAAATCATCAAAGGTCACTGAAACCCCTTTCTAATGGTCATTCCCATGGATGAAACAACATAACAGTTTAGACGAATTATTCATTTTCCCCCCAAAACTGATTCGGAGGCCATCGGGTTCTCCCGGGCTCTGTTTGACCAAAATTGGCTGTTCAACTCGAAAGAGACTGAATAAATATTTGAAGGGCACTGAATACACTTTCCAACGGTCCACCCCATGTGCAAATCAACCTTATAGTACAGATGAATAAACCGTTTTACTTCGAAAGGTCACCGGAGGCTTTCGAGCCCCATTTGACCAAAGTCAACTCTTCGAACTGATCGAAGATCTTTAGAACATCGAAATGCCTCGCATAATCTTTCCAAAGGTCTTCTTCAGACTTACGATTTGGATGAACGATCCAT
The DNA here is from genome assembly GCA_949130495.1 of Sambucus nigra. Taxonomy (NCBI): domain Eukaryota; kingdom Viridiplantae; phylum Streptophyta; class Magnoliopsida; order Dipsacales; family Adoxaceae; genus Sambucus; species Sambucus nigra. The sequence goes on along the minus strand of OX422218.1, from coordinate 442,325,550 downwards.
CGTCGTGAGATTTTCTCATGTCCAAAGGATCGACGGGCGCTTGCGAGCCCTGTTTGACCCAAAGTCCGTAAATAACCTTTCCAATGGTATGCTTCATGCATGATTTGCACCTACGGATTGCATTTTACGACCATTTTTTCTGAAAATCAGCACGAGATTGTCAATTGGAAGGTCAATTTCCTTTCCTATCAATAGTGTGTTTAGGGTTACCTACCGATAGGCAGGGCAAGGACAATGCCGATCGACAGTCCGTTGACCCTATATAAGGAGATCATGAAGTCACCTTCCGGGACACCTGAGAAACATCAACTTCAGTGATCTCAACAACATTCTTCTTAAGTCAACGAGGTTTTCTTGTTTGAAACATTTCTCCACCTTTCATTCCCATAACTTTCACACCCAATTTAGCAAAAATCCTCCTATATTCTTGATTCACTTTTAAATAATATCATCATCATTCAAGATCAATCTCTAAGTCTCCATTGAAGGTCCAAACATTCTTCTCTCTCTTTAAATTTCTTCATTTTCGCATTAGTTATGTAAATTCTCAATTAAGCTTTTACTTTAGATCACACACATATCAATCTTCAATCCTTTAATAGTTATATTGCATATAATTTATTTTCTATAAAAAAACAAAAGAAGGAAAAGAGGGTTACACCCATAAATTTCAATGAGATTTTTCACCACATTTCCTCAAAACTAACAACACCTTTTTCTTACACACACACATATAATAAAATCTCTGATTGAATTTATGGGATAAACCCCACCCTCATGCCGCATGTGAACTATGTAACTTTGATGCCTTTATAGGCTAGGTAGGCGTCTCGAGCTAAAACCCGAGACTCTAGTCCTATTTTTCTATTTTTCATCTTTTTCTATTTTATCTATATATTATTCATATATATCGTATTTGTGATTCATACTTGCGTCTTATCTAACACATATTATCGTTTCATCATAAAGATCAATATCTCAATAAGTGCACACATTATATTTTTAATTATTATTTTAGTAACATTCCTACGGATGACCTTACTCCGTCTTTTCTATTATGCGAGTCGAGTGATTCCGATATCCACTTATATACACACGCACACGTACTTCACGAAGAAAGTATGGAAAATAGTAACATAAGCCCATGAGAGATCAAAAGGGCAGGATGGGTGTCTAACACCTACTTATGTGTTCCATTTATCCTCTAATTAATTTTTGTATATCTGCCTCATGTTTATATCACCTCTCACTCACTTTTCACTTCACACACTTCAAAATAATCTCCATGTACACCTAACACTACCTACACTTGTACATAGGTTCACTTATATCCACATGTTCACACACCACTTAGAATATCCATGCTTAGGTGTTAGTAGCACACACCTTCACTTATCACACTTATACATATTCATGATCAATTGTATTTATCATACACCACCCGTAGTTGATTCTTAAATTCACTACCACACACTCACTTATAGATATTCATACACCACTCTCTCTCATGTACCCATTCTTAGTGTAATCTTCATGCTCCCTGCTAAATTTACTTTTTATGATACTTGTACACACTTCCTTAATAGTATAGTGCTCATAATGCATAATAAATACTCTCTACATAATATACTAATCAAGAATCATGCATTTTTCACACTATATCACCAAGAACATGCATATTGACCAAATTTTGTCCCATACCAGGGTTTACATTGTGATGGGCATTAGTCCGATAGGTCACAATTAACTTAAGCAATATGACTCTCACCTTCATTGGCCTCGTACCTTTGATCTATATCGAACGGTTCCCCACGCATTGTACCTCTTGACCGAACTCATGATGGGAGGTATATAATAGGGAACTCATTCATGTGCGTCGAGTATATCGAATTCACTATCACAAGTATTGTCACCACGAGGTTCTAGAGTGGTGTTAAATGAATTAACCACAAACACTCTAATAAGTTAACCCACTGATTTAATCAAATATTGATTAATGATTATCGAGTTTTTACTATAATCCAGGTCGGACACGGGCTGAGATATTGTTATGCGTAATTTAATATATTGCGTATACTCCGCATTCGATGAAATATGCTACACAATACTCTAGTAATGATTTAATAAATTATTTGATATGCCACCACATATATTGTGGAAGTGGCGCCATAAATATTGGACACTTGGTTCCATAGAGAACATGACATGTATTAAGCCCACTCGGACACTTTTTATTATAAAATGAGGGTTCCCCCCTCTTTTGATGGATGGTTGTCTTGGGAGAAAAATAAGGAGAAGAAATATAGCTCTCCTCTCCCACGCACCTTTGGAGCTCCGTCACGGGTTCGATAGTGATGAGAAATTTTTTATAGTTTTTATCACACCCTAAACCCAAATACATTCAAATCATTTCATTTATGTTATAATTAAATAATAAACTTTAGTCCAATTGAAATATAATTCATTTATCAATAATTTTTTTCATGTACAATAAACATAATCATGTTTTTTGTACCATAACGTAATTAACATAAGAGTCATAATTAAAAGAACATGCTATACTACAATTGATCATGATTAAGTATTACAATCATCAAATCAACCCATGCTAACTCAATATATAAGATGTGCGAGTGTAGTAAAACCTTAGTGTGACAATGACAAAATCCCCACGTATAATCGCCAGATCTTTCTAACGGAGCTACTCTCAAATCACCGATCATATAATATCCTAGCTGGCAGCGTATAAACCTAAAAATGTTAAAATATTAACCATAAGCATTAGGCTTAGTGAGGTGCTCCTTCCCTGAAATGAAATAATAGTTATTTACCAAATATGTGGATATAAAATCCAAATAATCCTGCCCTGCTATGAAATAGCAATTCTATATCAAATCTCTAGATCTAAAATCCAAACAATCCTTCCCTAAAAATGAAATGACAATTCTATATCAAATTTGTGGATATATAATCCAAATAATCATGCCTTGCTATGAAATAACAATTTTATATCAAATCAGTGGATGTGAAATCCAAACAATCCTGGAACATAAGTTCTAACAAATCCTTGTCATAAGACAAATCAAATTATTGGATTTTTGTCCAATTGCAATACTTGATCATCAGATCCAAACAAATCCTGGATATTTTAATATCCAACAAATCCTGAATACCGAAGTATTCAAACCAATCTTGTATCATAAGACCCAAACAAATCCTGGATATTTTAATAACCAAACAAATCCTGAATACCGAAGTATTCAAACCAATCCTGGATCATAAGACCTAAAAAAATCCTAGATAATTTAATATCCAAACAAATACTGAATACGGAAGTATTCAAACAAATCCTGGATCATAAGACCCGAAAAAATCCTGAATATTTTAATATCCAAACAAATCCTGAATACGGAAGTATTCAAACAAATCCTGAATCATAAGACCCAAACAAATCCTGGATATTTTAATATCCAAACAAATCCTGGATCATAAGACCCAAACAAATCCTGGATATCATAAGACGCAAACAAATACTGAATATTTTAATATCCAAACAACTCCTGAATACCGAAGTATTCAAAGAAATCCTCTCTTAGAGCTATACTCATATTTATATATGAAACAAATCATAAGTACACTCACCTTGGTAATTTAACAGACTTTGCTTTTCCTTTCTCCGGAACTTGTTCAAACGATTCTTATTCCCTTCCAATCATTCTTACAATATTAGTATCATCATAAAAATATCAACAATCCAAGGAATATATCAAACATAACTCAATTCATAAGCATCATATGATTATATTCAAATCATTTATCACAAGTAAAGTTCCATCCAAATTCATGTTAATATATTTGACATATCCAAATAATAGGCCAAACATACATTTATTTCTTCTTGGTAATTCAATCCTTATCATATTAGGATTCCAATACAAAAGATGGCGCATCATTTTAAGTTTCCTAGAGCAAGTTATGCCCATTTCTTCCATACATAGCAAATATGCCCTATAGGCTCATCAATTGTACCGTCAACTTCCAGGAATTTTCATAATTTCTCTACATCATAATTTTCTTTGAGATTACACCAAATATAAATAAACATATTGAATAATAAGAAATGAAAGTTACATAATTTTTAGTATTCATTTGGTATGTCAGGCAAAATAAAGAACACATGGTATGCGTACTTACACTTTCGGGACAAATTTTATACCCAACTTCCAATTATCACCCAATATTCATTTCTTGGTAATTTCACATAATTTTCGGATATGTTCTACATATATGAGTCTGTTTTCATCTCCACTTGGAATTATTCCATTCCAATAAATATACAAACGGATATAGAAGTTTGAAGACACAAGGTTTCCAATCGAAGTAATATACATGATTTACACGTTCAACTTTGCTTAAACTCGCATCTATCCGTACGTATACCTCAAGACATGGAAATTTAGTAAAAAAATGATCATTTATATCATTTCAATCAATAATACAAAAAATATAGCAAGATTTATGAGTATAAATACCTTAAGGACTTTTACGTATTTTCCTATGAATTTTTCTCCAACTTCTCCTCGCCTTTTCTTCGTAAACTTCTTGATTCTCTCACCTTAGAATAAAACTTTTCCATGGCTGAAATATGCTGAAGGAGGAGATTATTTCAAGACTTTAAAGTTGACCAAAACCCACCTCCTTCTTTAACCAATCAAAATCTACCATTTGTCATACTAATAAGATGAAATATCATTTAACGAATGGACAAATTTTCCCCTACTTCGTAATTCCAGCATAACTTCTTACTTGGTCCTCCGTTTAACACACCGTTTGTTGTGTTACAAACATAACTCATATATCTACAACTATCTAGTTTTTACCTTAAGTCAATTGTTATTTTATAAGGGTCAAAACTAGTCTCCAACCATAATATTCCTACCGAAACTTTAAAAATTTGTATTTGTAACTAATTTGATATTTCATGCTTTCTGAAGGTAGGATTAGACTAAAAACAATAACTTAACATCATATATATTAAAAACACATTACTCATATCACATAAACTAAGCATGATTAAACCATAATTTATCATAATCATATTGGGGTTGTCACAATTCTCCCCCCATTAGGAAATTTCGTCCCCGAAATTGACAGACCTTGGTTGTCCGAATCAAACAAATATGGATAACGCATCTTCATACTATCCTCTCTCTCCCATGTAGCTTCTTCCATGAAATGCCTTCTCCACACAACTTTCACCAGTGGGATCACTATAGATCTCAATATTTGTTCCTTCCTATCCACGATAGCAAGTGGTTCCTCCACATAACTCAAGTCTTCCTTCAGCTTAATAGGTTGTTCCACCAACACATGTGAAGTATCCACTACATATTTTCTTAACATAGAAACATGGAAAACATCATATAATCAGGATAACTCTGGGGGTAATGCTAAGTTGTTGGAAAACACCCTGACTTTTTCAAGGATTTTCTTTGGTTCAATATAGTGTGGACTTAACTTTCCCGTCTTTCCAAACCTCATAACTTCCTTCCATGGCGATATTTAAAGAAACACATAATCCCCTTTCTGTAATTCCAAATCTTTTCATTGTTTATCGGCATAACTTTTCTGTCTACATTGAGATCTCTTCATTTTATCTTGAATAATCTTCACCTTTTTAGTGGTGACTTCAATAAACTCTGGGCCCTCTATCTTCCTTTCACCAACTTCAGCCCAACATACTGGTGTCCGACACCATCTACCGTACAATGATTCATATGGATCCATACCAATATTAGACTGGAAACTATTATTATATACGAATTCTATCAAAGGCAAATATTTAGCCCAATTACCTTTGAAGTCAAGCACACAAGCTCTAAGCATATCTGACAAAATCTGTATTATCCTCTCTGACTGTCCATCTGTCTAAGGATGAAAAGTAGTACTAAACTTTAAGTTAGTATCCATAGCATACTTCAAACCATCCTAAAATCTGGATGTAAAGGTATGGTCCCTATCTGAAAGAATAGAAACAGGTTCTCCATGCCATCAAATAATTTCATTAACATATAATCTAGCATACCTATCAACTATATACATAGTCTTGACTGCTAGAAAATGAGATGACTTGGTCAACCTGTCCACCACTACCCAAATCGAATATCACCCCTTCTGAGATCAAGTAAGCCCAACTACTAAATCCATCGTTACATCATCCCATTTTCATTTCGGAATTGGCAATGTCTGAATTAAATCGCAGGCTTCTGATGTTCTGCTTTCACTTGCTGACATATAAGGCATCTAATAATAAAATCAGCTATTTCCTTCTTCATATTATTCCACCAATAATACTCCTTCAAAGCCCTATACAATTTATTATTGCTAGGATGCATAGTATAAATGGAATTATGAGCCTCATCTAAAATTTTCACTTTCAATCCATCCACATTAGGCACACATAATCGTTGTTTATAAAATAAAGTTCCATAATTAACAATACAAAAATCATCTGACTTATCATCTCTGATATCTTTTCATTTCTTCTCAAGAAAAGATGAGCAAAGAATCTGTCCCTATCTGCTATTTCGAATTCCACTCCTATCAATCTCAACTCCATAATGTGAGCAACTCTAGAACATCTAATATAAGGTAACCTGCTCGAAGACTTTCTACTCAGAGCATATGCAACTATATTTGCCTTCCCTGGATGGTAGTGAATTGTATACTCATAATCTTTAATTAACTCCATCCACCATCTCTGCCTCAAATTCAACTCCTTCTGAGTAAATAAATACTTAAGACTCAGATGGTTAGTAAAAATTTCACATATTCACCATATAGATAATGACGCCATAATTTCAAAGCAAACACAATAGCATCAAGTTCTAAATCATGTATAGGATAATTACGTTCATGTACACGCAACTGTCTAAAAGCATAAGCGATAATCTTACCATGCTGCATAAAAACACAACCTAACCCTTGATGTGAATCATCGGTATAAATAACAAAACCATCTCCACCATGTGGAATAGTAAGAACAGGTGCCGTTACCAACCTCTTTTTCAATTCTTCAAAACTAGTTTCACAATTAAAATTCCATTCAAACTTGACATTCTTCCGGGTTAATTTAGTCATTGACAAGGCAATCGAAGAAAATCCTTTTATAAACCTTCTATAATACCCAGCCAAACCCATAAAGCTCCTCACCTTAATCACATTATTGGGTCTCTCCCACTTTACAATAACTTCTACTTTCTTGGGATCAACATATATACCATCTACAGAAATAACATGGCCTAAAAGTACAACTTGTAATAGCCAAAATTCACATTTGCTAAACTTAGCATACAACTGCCTATCTCTCAACACCTTCAAAATTATTCTGAAATGCTTTTCATGTTCAACAATATCACGTGAATAAATTAGAATGTCATCAATAAAAACTATCACAAATGAATCAACAAAAGGATACAGTACCCGATTCATAAGATCCATAAATACAGCTGGAGCATTAGTCATTCCAAAAGGCATCACCAAAAACTAAAAATGATCATAGCGAGCACAGAAAACAGTTTTTAAAATTATCACTCTATTTGACCCTCAACTGATGATAACCCGATCGCAAGTCTATATTTTTTTTAAACACTTTAGCACCCAAAGAAATTATCTATACGAGGTAAAGGATATTCGTTCTTAATTATATCTTTATTCAGTTGCTTATAATCAATACACAAACGCATAGTACCATCTTTCTTTTTCACAAATAAAACTGGCCCTATGGAGATACACTAGGCAGTATGAACCCCCTATCAAGTAAATCCTGTAACTGAATCTTGAGTTCTTTCAATTGAACAAGTGCCATTATATACGGTGCCATAGAAATAGGGGTTGTCCCCGGTGATAATTCAATACTAAATTCAACTTCTCTCTCTGGAGATAACCCAGACAACTCACTAGGAAACACTTCTGGAAAATCTCGTACAATAGGAACATCAATTAATTGTAAAGCCTCCTTCCCAGTGTCAAGATCATAAACAATAAAACCCTCAAAACCCTTACTCAATATTTTCCTCGTCTGAATAGAAGATATGATGCAACTGGGAACAATTTTTCTTTCCCCCACAAATTTAAATCCAGGCTCACAAGACATATTAAAAATAACTTCCTTACAAAAACAATCCATAGATGCATGATATTTAGATAACCAATCCATTCCCAGAATTATATCAAAATCAGAAATATCCAATGGAAGTAGATCTATAACTGTATCTCTAACCCCCACAGTTAAAACACAATCATGAAAAACATATTCAGGTAGAACTATATACCCCATAGGCATATAAATACCCAACCCCACATCTAAACGAGTACACAGTCTATTCAGGTATATAGCAAAAGCATAGGACACAAAAGAATGTGTGGAACTAGGATCAATCAAAACATAAGCACTTCTATCGGTAATAGAAAGTGTACCTGTCACCACATCCGGGGTAATATGAGCCTCTTTCATCGTAAAGACTAGCCCACCTGGCCTAGAACCACTGGCTTATCCCATGCCAAATGTTCCATCTATAATTACCGAGTTATAACAACTAACACAAACAATTTATAATACTAAATTATTGTTTAGTACATAAACTATTCATAAATACCAAATCAACTCAATAACTGCCATCTAACCGTCACACACGTCCAAAATTAATAACCTAGACGCTTTGATACCACAAATTGTCACACCCCAAACCCAAATACATTCAAATCATTTCATTTATATTATAATTAAATCATAATCTTTAGTACAATTGAAATATAATTCATTTATCAATATTTTTTTCATGTACAATAAACATAATCATGTTTTTTGTACCATAACGTAATTAACATTAGAGTCATAATTAAAAGAACATGCTATGATGATACGAGAAATCGTACACAGGTAGATATCGTGCCAACAAATCAAGTATGAAGTGTAGAATAAATAGATAAATCAAGCAAACAGAGAGTAGACAAGATATAGAGTGGTTCAGCCCCTAAAATGGGCCTACGTCCACTGTGTTGCTTCCTTCTCATTATGTGCATTGCATTGTACCATATTATCATGCCTATAGAGGTGTACAAGTATGAGAATAAAGGAGAGTACATGATAGTATTAGAGATTCCGGTGAGCCCGTGAGGTGGTTGTGACGTAGATTCTAGGCCTCCAAAGCTTATGTTAGGGTGATGTAGAGGGAATCTATGTTGTAGTGCATCGGGTGTGTTTGGAACCGATCCCCCTATTTCAGGCGTGAACCTCTACTTATAAGGTAGTGTGTTGAATCACGTGCCCTAAGCTCGTGGCGTACACCAAATCTGCAATAGATGTGGATGAGGGTGTGCGGCCCAAAGCAGCAGCGCTGCTGTTGAAGGGGGTCCGCGGACCTTAAGCTGGTCACCCGCGGCCTCTTATGGAGAGGGCCGCACCCTTCAGTTGTTCTGGCCGCGCCTTGAGTAAGATACCTGCCGCGGCCTGTGTGGCCTATGCGATTGTAGAAGTACTGCCACGGCAGGGTGCTATACTTGTACTATCAATAAGCACCCAAGCCGTAGTGCCAAGGGAGATATATTGGGACTGCAGCTAAGTAGCCTAGGTGCCGTGGTGCTTCCAAAGCGACGATTCATCTTCCGCGCTCCCTTATATAAATTGTTTCTAGCCGTGGACTTCATTACGTTTCCAAATCTTTTGAGAGCAAATCGAGAGTGAAACTCTGCACATTTCTTCCTGCATATTCTGGCGACCCTCCGAGGCGGTGTGTGGAAGTTCAAGGTGGTTTGTAGCTGATCTTCTCGATCCTTTTCATTCCCAGGTGATTTTTCAACCACTATTTACAATTTTCTTCCGTTTTTACGCCTTCCCTGATTCATTTTCTAGAAATCTAGTCTTTTACTTGTTCATTTTGCTTTTTGTCACATATGCTGCATATGAAATACACATCACTGTTCTTGATGTTCATAGCCGAACCCTCCACATTCTTTGAATTTGATCTTAGAATAGTTAAAAATTGGTTAATCAACTTTTTAGGATAGAGGCCGCGGCAACATAGGATTATAATAATCGTCTGAACTTGCAATTCGGCGTCAAACCGTGCTAAATGGCCGCGGCCCCCCAAGCCGTCATCCGCGGCAACAAATCAACTTAATCCCCCTGGTCATCTCAGAACTGCCTTAAAAATTTCATGAGCCTTAAAACTTTCATGATCCCAAGACATCCATGTAAAATAACCGTTGTTGCTACTAGAGCATATCGAGTTGTCTGACGAATTAGGAATGGCCGTGGTCGGGAATGCCTTAAAGTAATTCTGTCTTATTTCTGTGGCAGCACATGTTCCATAAATATGGATATGGCCGTGGACAGTTGGTACCGTTTGGTCCCATAAGCAATAGAGTTCGTCCATTAATAACCGTATTAGGGACGTAGTTCCAGCATGTAAGACTTAAAAAATAACCTTCTACGGCTTCTTGAAGTCTTACAAGTCATACTGGCTGCGGCGCCTAACTGCGAATTCTGCTTTTCAGGTACTGCTGCAGCCATATGAGCTTTGACCCAAACGAGTTCCTTAGAGGCTTTTGGGCAAAGAATTTTGGGACTTCTCCCCCAGAACTAACTTCCGTGCCCCCTCTGAGATCAGTTGGGCCCTACAAACTGAAAGATTGCCCGAACTGCGTGATAATTGACTCAACCTCCGCGGATTCTGCATTTGGGAACGATTGCTCATCTCAGTCGATGGGAGAGGAAGCCAACTCAAGTACCCATCCCATGGGAGAAGGAGATATTGCCGCGGCTGCCAGAAATAAGCCTAGAGGTACATCAGGGAGGGCTGCAAAACCATTGGCCGCGCTTGACATCCGCGGCTCGATGACCCAAGATTGGGTTGAGCAGGTTGCTGAGGCTTTCGAGTTTCCAGAAAACTTGACGTGTTCAGCCCCTACCGCGAACCAAAGACCATGCACGGTTCTTTCTGACGATGGGATTTGCTTCCCTTTGCACGCGTTCATCTATGGGTTGCGGCTGCCTGTTCCTGTTCCCATCCGTCGCATTTTCCAGACAATGAAACTGGCTCCAGCTCAGTTAGACCCCAATGGTTGGAGAGATGTTCTTGCTGCAGTTGTCCTTTGGGAGAAGTTGTTCAAAAAGGACATTACTCCCGCGGAGTTCTTTCACTTCTACCGCCCAAAGGAAAACTCAGTAAAGTTCGCGGGCTACTACTATTTTTCTAGCCGCGGCAGGGACGAGACCCTTTATACTGGGAGACCGACCAGTGTGAAAAACTGGAAGGGGAAATATTTTTACATCTCCGGTGAAGGCTGGGAGATGCACCCCAAGGAGAATGAAAGAGAGAGATCATATAAAATGCCGCGGCAGTGGGGTTCACCCTCAAAACTAGGTATAAGATTATAGCCGCGTCCTTTAATTTCACTTGACTTCTACCAACTTGAATTGTATTTTCTTTCTGCAGCCCTTGACAATCTGCACTTGAACCCGCGGCAGGAAAAAAGAGTTGCCGAGGCCGCGGAATTTCCTGCTGAGCATTAGAAGTTCAACATACTTGTAACGTCGGCCACTATATTTGAGGCGGGATTCTTGCCAAACAAATCAATTCCTCAACAGATGGGCGCAGAAGGTAATTAACTGTGCCATTGTTTTCATTCCGCGGTCATTTTATTCTCTTGGAACTTGTTGAACTCATGCCATTATTTTTCAGGTGAAGAGGTTGATAGGGAGCTGCTGGCTGCGCAGCTAGTAGAGATGGATGAAGACGCGGTCGTCCTGAATAACACCGCGCGAAGCAGAAAAAGGAAGCGGTCCAGAGCCAAGGTACAAGCCGCGGCCTTCGCTGGAGATAAGACCACAAATCGTGCCGCGAATCAGGTGGTTCATGATGAAACCCATGTGCATCATGAACATTTTGATGACGACATAGGGGGAAATTTGGCCGCGGTCGGACTGATGTCAGCGGAAATTCCCCTCCAACCGTCCTCTCCTCCCCCACCAAATGTAGTGGCCGTCAATGCAAATTTGCCGCCTCCCTAATTCCGCGGAGAGTCCGGGCCAGACGGTAGGCCAAGGCCTCAACTAAGGCAGCCTGACCCAAATTCCTCCTGGGACACTACTGCAAAGGCTGCACGGAGAATGAAGCGAGCCTTGGATGCCGCGGACCTCGACAGACTTGTTGGGGAGGATCACGAAGATCTGGAGGATTGTGGCCTCCACAACCTTCTCAGGGTACGTACTAGTCATTTAATCTTCGTATCTCATATTTTTCTGTACTTTTGCTAACGTCTCTTATTTCATATACAGGCCGCGGATGTGATTGTGGTCCAGAAAAGGAAGTACAAGGCTTTGTACAGGCTGAAAGAGGCCGAGAAGAGTGCTCATACCGCGGACCTACAGTCTGCCCAGACCTCTTCTTTTGAGGTCGGGAAAGCGTAATCTGTCGCGGCCCTCCAGGCAGCCCATATGGACCTGGATAGGGCCAACAAGGCCAGAGAGGAAGCGGAAGAGAATTTCAATCAGGCCGCAGAATCTCTAAAATCATCGCAGGCCCAAACAGCCGAAGTCGCCCGTGTTGCAGAGATTGCAAGTTCCAAGCTTGCCCTCCTCCAGCAAAAATACCAAGAGCTTGAATCCAAGTCTGCTCAGAAGGACGAAGCCCATGCCGCGGCCATAAAAAAGATGGAAGTTGATCATGGCGACGCCCTCCAGCTAGCCATAGATCATGCCGTGGAGTCCTTCAAAGGCTCCAAGGATTTCTTCCTTACCAATAACAGGGCATACCTCCGCGGCTATCAGGAGTTGCGGCAGAGAATCATTAAAAATTTCCCTGATGCCAAGGAGACGGTCCTCGCTTGGAAATTAAGTGATGCAGAACATCAGGAGTGCATTGCTGAGCTGAGGGCCGCGGCTGAAGAGAGAGCAAGGCTGATAGCCCAAGCAGAGGCAGAGGCAGCGGCTGAGGACGGGGAGACAGAGACTGCCGCGAGCGGTGATGAGGGTGATGATGATGATGACGCAGCCTCTTAGATTTTTAATTTCTGTTGCATCTTTGTAATTTTGAACTTTGTTGTGGCTGCGGCCCTCATTTCTGTAATCCAAGTTTATTAATATAACGACTGCGGCCATATTTTTATCACTCCTTAATATTCCTTTCTTTTCTGCATTGCATGTTTTACTCTGCCTGCTATAATGAATGGTTGCATGTTACTGCCTCATATTTGTAACTTGCTTTCTGTATAGAATGAACTTGTAGTAATTGTAACTAGGTCCGCGGCAGCATAGCATAATTCGATGCAGTCTTGCTCTTGTTAATCATCCGCGGTGCCCTTGTCACCTTGGTTTCTTTACCTTAGCATTACCGTAGGGCTGTGATCCCCAGGCCGCGGTGCCAATGAAGTCTGGTTTTGGGGCCGCGGCTTGATTCTTTAATTTTCTGTAGAAGTCGCGATGATTTGAACGAGGGCAACTACTCTGAATCCAAGCCCACCTCAGCGACTCAGTCGCTTTTTTCCATCTAGCTGTGGCAGGTTGCCATCCAGCACTAGGGTAGTGGTGGATGAGGATGCCGCGGCATCTATTTGACTGCTGACAAGATAATGGGGCTGCAGAACCTTGCCCCTGGGAAACCGAAGCCACCCTTCTGTGGGTTTGACATGCCTCATGATCATGATGACCGAGCCTCCAATAGCCGATTCGATTGTCTTTCATGGCTTTCCTTTAGTCGATCTTGGGACACTATGAAGCCTCCCCAGGCTGGGTTACATTATTAAGCCACCCACAGCTAATATGCGAGACACTATCAAGCCTCTCCAGGTTGGGTTATGTTGTTAAGCCACCCACAGCTAATATGCGAGATACTATCAAGCCTCTCCAGGGTGGGTTATGTTGTTAAGCCACCCACAGCTAATATGCGAGATACTATCAAGCCTCTCCAGGCTGGGTTATGTTGTTAAGCCACCCACAGCTAATATGCGAGATACTATCAAGCCTCTCCAGGCTGGGTTATGTTATTAAGCCACCCACAGCTAATATGTGAGATACTATCAAGCCTCTCCAGGCTGGGTTCTGTTATTAAGCCACCCACAGCTAATAATACATATAAAGCCATTCCTGGCTCGATGACGAGTCCCAAAAGCTAAGAATGGGCGTTATAAGCCCCCGTGGCTGACATCGCACTTCGAGAGCAGAGAATTGGCGTTGTAGGCCCTGGTGGTTAATAAAAGCTCCTTGAATCCTCAGATGCCTCCGCGAGTATAGCCATCATGTGATAAGATGTAGTTGCACATTACGAGGGAAACTTTAGAGCTAACGAAGGTCGTATCCCATCCATGAGCGCATTCTGAAGTAGAATAATCCTTCGAGATAATTTTGTTATATTTCCTCTAAAATATGATTGAGACAACAAGTCTTTTTGTGAGGTAGCAGGTTATGAAACCAAGAAGAATATCAGATATAGCTAAACTTGCTAGTTCATATACTTATATATGTATGATGCCAATGACTTTGTTAACAAAACATAAAGTCTTGAGTATTTAGGGCTACAGTGAGCTTCATAAAACATAAACAGAAATAGTTGAAATTAGAAAGACTAAGGATGAGATGCGGTAGGCAGCCTCGGCTGGGTCTGGCTGAATCCCCTATGCATTCTTCAGGAATCGCTGCAGCATCCCTTGCCCGATTAGCCTTTCAATTTCATCCTTCAGAGCATAGCATTGCTCTGTGTCATGGCCATGGTCCTGATGGAATTTGCACCAGGTAGCTTTGTTCCTCTTGTGGGGTGGAGCTCTCAATTTTCCTGGCCACCTCAAAATCTTGTCTCCTTTGATGACTTCCAAGATCTCTTCAATTGGGAGGCTCAACTGAGTATATGCACCTGACTTTTTATGCCTTTTTTGACCTCTGATGGTTGATTCCGCGGCTTCATTTACTGCCGCGGCAGGCATGGCTGGTTTTGCTAATCCCTCCACTTTCGTGCCTATGTTTTTAGATGCCGCGGTCTCCAGCATTAGCACCCTCTGAGTGAGAAAATTGACCTGGGTCTGAAGCGAGGCATGGCTGTCATAGAGGTGATTAAGGTGATTGTATAGTTGCACAATCTCATCCTTGACTTTTGCACTCCGGCTGGATTCTCCCTCCATCTCTGCTTTTGTTAGTCTTTACAATGTATATATATAATCTGAGAACAAACTAATCAGAAGTGAGCAATCCCAAAGATACTGAACCAAGTAGGAAATGGAGGCCGCAGCCACTGCTACGTGACACCGAGGCCGCGGCTATAAGGCGCGTAGCAAGATGCACTGCCGCGGCCCCGTATGATACCATGGTAAAGTTAGAGCTCGACTGATTACACTCCTACTAGGGTTTGTTCATGGGTAAATAACCTCTCGATGCACACAAGGCGCAGTTTCAATGATAACCCTAGATCATAGGCCAAGAACAGCAAAGAAGGAGTTGATACAATCCCACCCTAATCATTCATCTTTTTGAGGCAAAATCCCGTCATGCCTTTCGATACTAGCTAGATAGAATGATATCACAGGGGTATGCAAGATGGATCTAAAGCCATAAGATGGAGTATATCTGGATATAAGAAATACCCACCTATGGGTATGAATATGATGTGGAGTCCAATAACCAGTAACCGCCCCGCGAGGAGATGATCCAAAGGACCCCTCGGGATCGAACAAGGTGTTTGAATGACTCATATATGCAGAGAAACAAGATTGAAATGTCTCGTTCCCACAGACGGCGCCAAATTGATGATACGAGAAATCTTACACAGGTAGATCTCGTGCCAACAAATCAAGTATGAAGTGTAGAATAAATAGATAAAGCAAGCAGACAGAGAGTAGACAAGATATAGAGTGGTTCAGCCCCTAAAATGGGCCGACCTCCACTGTGTTGCTTCCTTCTCATTATGTGCATTGCATTGTACCATATTATCATGCCTATAGAGGTGTACAAGTATGAGAATAAAGGAGAGTACATGATAGTATTAGAGATTCCGGTGAGCCAGTGAGGTGGCTGTGACGTAGATTCTAGGCCTCCAAAGCTTATGTTAGGGTGATGTAGAGGGAATCTATGTTGTAGTACCTCGGGTGTGTTTGGAACCGATCCCCCTCTTTCAGGCGTGAACCTCTACTTATAAGGTAGTGTGTTGAATCACGTGCCCTGAGCTCGTGGCGTACACCAAATCTGCAGTAGATGTGGATGAGGGTGTGCGGCCCAAAGCAGCAGCGCTGCTGTTGAAGGGGGTCCGCGGACCTTAAGCTGATCACCCGCGGCCTCTTATGGAGAGGGCCGCACCCTTCAGTTGTTCTGGCCGCGCCTTGAGTAAGATACCTGCCGCGGCCTGTGTGGCCTATGCGATTGTAGAAGTACTGCCACGGCAGGGTGCTATACTTGTACTATCATGCTATACTACAATTGACCATGATTAAATATTACAATCATCAAATCAACCCATGCTAACTCAATATATAAGATGTGCGAGTGTAGTAAAACCTTAGTGTGACAATGACAAAATCCCCACGTATAATCCCCAGATCTTTCTAACAGTGCAACTCTCAAATCACCGATCATATGATATCCTAGCTAGCAGCGCACAAACCTAAAAATGTTAAAATATTAATCGTAAGCATTAAGCTTAGTGAGGTACTCCTTCCCTGAAATGAAATAACAGTTCTTTACCAAATATGTGGATATAAAATCTAAATAATCTTGCCCTGCCATGAAATAGCAATTCTATATCAAATCTCTAGATATAAAATCCAAACAATCCTTCCCTAAAAATGAAATGATAATTCTATATCAAATTTGTGGATATATAATCCAAATAATCATGCCTTGCTATGAAATAACAATTTTATATCAAATCAGTGGATGTGAAATCCAAACAATCCCGGAACAAAACTTCTAACAAATCCTTGTCATAAGACAAATCAAATTATTGGATCTTTGTCCAATTGCAATCCTGGATCATAAGATCCAAACAAATCTTGGATATTTTAATATCCCAACAAATCTTGAATACCGAAGTATTCAAACCAATCCTAGATCATAATACCCAAACAAATCCTAGATATTTTAATATCCAAACAAATCCTGAATACCGAAGTATTCAAACCAATCCTGGATCATAAGACCCAAATAAATCCTAGATATTTTAATATCCAAAAAAACTTGAATACCGAAGTATTGAAATAAATCCTGGATCATAAGACCTAAACAAATCCTGAATGTTTTAATATCCAAACAAATCCTGAATACCGAAGTATTCAAACCAATCCTGGATCATAAGACCCAAACAAATCCTGGATATTTTTTTATCCAAACAAATCCTGAATACCGAAGTATTCAAATAAATCCTGGATCATAAGACCCAAACAAATCCAGAATATTTTAATATCCAAACAAATCCTGAATACCGAAGTATTCAAAGAAATCTGCTCTTAGAGCTATATTCATATTTAATTATAAAACGATTCATAAGTACACTCACCTTGGTAATTTAACAGGCTTTCCTTTTCCTTTGTCCGAAACTTGTTCAATCGATTCTTATTCCCTTCCTATCATTCTTACAATATTAGTATCATCATAAAAATATCAACAATCCATGGAATATCTCCAGCATAACTCAATTCATAAGCATCATCTGATTATATTCAAATCATTTATCACAAGTGAAGTTCCATCCAAATTCATGTTAATATATTTGACATATCCAAATAATAGACCAAACATACATTGATTTCTTCTTGTTAGTTCAATACTTATCATATTAGGATTCCAATACAAAAGACGACACATCATTTTAAGTTTTCTAGAACAAGTTATGCCAATTTCTTCAATACATAGCTAATCTGCCCTATAGCTCATCAATCGTACAATCAACTTCTAAGAATTTTCATAATTTCTCTACATCATAACTTTCTTTGACATCCCACCAATATCAATAAACATATTGAATAATAAGAAATTAAAGTTCCATATTTTTTAGTGTTCATTTGCTATGTCAGGCAAAACATCAAACACATGGTATGCGTACTTACACTTTCGAGGAAGATTTTTTACCCAACTTCTAATTATCACCGAAGATTCAGTTCTTGGTATTTTCACATAATTTTTGGATATGTTACACATATATGAGTTTATTTTCATCTCCAACTAGAATTATTCTATTCCAATAAATATACAAAAAGATATAGAAATTTGAAGACACAAGGTTTTCAATAGAAGCAATATACATGATTTACACGTTCAACTTTGCTTAAACTCGCATCTATACATACGTATACCTCAAGACATGAAAATTTAGTAAAAAAATGATCAGTTATATCATTTAAATCAATAATACCAAAAATATAACAAGATTTATGAGTAGAATTACCTTAAGGACTTTTACGTAATTTCTTATGAATTTTTCTCTAACTTCTCCTCGCCTTTTCTTTGTAAACTTCCCGGTTCTCTCTCCTTAGAATAAAACTCTTCCATGACTGAAATATGCTGAAGGAGGAGCTTATTTCAAGCCTTTAAAGTCGTCCAACACCCACCTCCTTCTTTAACCAATCAAAATCGACCATTTGTTATACTAATAAGACGAAATATCATTTAACGAATGGACAAATTTGCCCCTACTTCGTAATTCCAGCATAACTTCTTACTCGGACCTCCGTTTAACACACCGTTTGTTGTGTTACAAACATAACTCATATATCTACAACTATCTACTTTTTCAATTGTTATTTTATAACGGTCAAAACTAGTCTCCAACCAGAATATTCCTACCGAAACATCAAAATTTTGTATTTTAACTAATTGGATATTTCATGCTTTCTGAAGGTAGGATTAGACTAAAAATAATAACTTAACATCATAGATATTAATAACACATTACTCATATCACATAATTTAACCATTATTTAAGCATAATTTCTCATAATCATATTCGGGTTGTCACAGTTTCATTATAAGGTAAGTGGGCATTTAAGAGGCGGAGAACCGGATTTGGCACCCCCACGCACCAAAAATACAAAAACTGGGCGTTCGAGAGGTCGTTCGCCGGATTAGGAACCCCTTACGCACCAAAACCACCAAAAATGAGCTCTCTCCGGCGTATCGTACGGACCCACAAACTACGCAGACTTTGATTCTGTAAAGATGGATACGTAGGCGCAACCACGTTGCTCAAATCTAAAACACGCTCTATGCGATGCCTCCTCAAATCTGCACTCACATCTTACATTTGGCGACGCTGCTAGGGAGGTATTCGTGATTTTCCTTGCGTAACGCCTCGTGCGCACACACGAAGAACTCAGTGATGGTGGAACACTTTTCTTTAACAAGGATAAGTATTATTACTGTTATTCTATCATTTGCTTTGTTGAGATATCCCATATAACCTTTTTGTGATGAATATCACAAATCATATTTGTTAGAATGCACATACAACTTATTGACATTTATTGTCAATCAGAATATCTGAAATATTCATATGGAAAAAAAATATTGTTATGATTTGTGAACTACAAATCTTCAAACATGAAACAAACTAGGATGTATGCTGCCCTACCAAAAAATATGAACTACGAATTTAGGAGGCTACTAGTTGCTTGAATGTACATGTTTCAATATCTCAAATTATAAATCAGATTTAAATAAGATATGTTATTTGTTGCGTGTGTGAGTAGCAGTAAAATTAACTCAGTTTTTATTAAAACTTTGTATTATATGTCATAGCCTAGAGTCGAAAGTAAAAGAAAAATAGGAGTTTCTCCTTTCTGATAGCTATTGGCAGCTATTGACACAATCCACTTCAGATTTGAAAAGGCGTCCAAATATCTACTCTTACTGACACTAATATAAAAGAAAAATTCTATTTGCACCGAGATAATTTGTACAGAGGATGTATAGAATGAGGTGAATGACAAGAAGACAAAAGAAAAAGGGGAGAGTTAGTGGATATTTTTGTCCAGATTTGTCCAACTGTTTTTTTTAATAAAAACTACAAATTTGTATTTTCAATAAAAAAAAATTAAAACTGTTTTTTAAATTGTTTTAAAAAAATGTTTTTAACTTTTTATAACTGTTTTAAAAAACAAAAAAACATTTAACTATTTTTTTTAAAATGACATGGGTCGCGCCACCGGCACTAACCAATCGCGATGATAATGCGGGTCCGGCCTAACGAAACTAATCAAACGCGATGATGATGTGAGTCCGCGCCATCAGCACTAACCAATCGCGATATTGTGGGTCCACGCCATCTTTTAAAAAATTATTTTTTATATTTTTAATAAAAAATATAGTTTTTTTAATAAGTAACTATTTTTAAAAAATAAAAATAAAATAAGATTTCAATTTTTTTTTGAAAATAAAATATTTTTACATAATATCGTGATTGGTTAGTGATGCTGGTGCGGACCCACGTCATTATCGTGATTGGTTAGTGCCGTTGGCGCGGACCCACGTTATTTTATAATTTTTTTATTTTTAAATGGCTTTTATTGAAAATACAAATTTTTAATGAAAATATTTTTTAAAACATTGAAATATTTTTTTGTTTCTTTTTAAAACAATTATAAAAAGTTAAAAAAACATTTTTTTAAGCAGTTTAAAAACAGTTTTAAAAAAAATGTTTTTTTATTGAAAATACAAATTTTTAGTTTGTATTTTAAAAAAATATCAAATATTAAGGGTGTAAGCATTTTTTTTGCTTTTATTTGTAATTGTATGTGATGATTTTGAAGAATGAGGTTGCCACGTGACTATGTAAATTTTGATGCTCTGTGCAAATAGAAAGGCTAAATATAAGAATCTTGCTTGAGCCACAAAGAAACCCTTTTGTAGGACTACTTTTCAGCTGCTGAATAACAAAACAAAAATGCTATTATGACCAAAACTATGAAGCACGGACTCGACACGTAATACGGGATACGACTCGATTCAGGATACGGGATACGTGATTTTTTCAAAATGTAGGATACGTATACGCTAGGATACGTTAAATATTTATTATTTTATTTTATATATATTAATGATAAACCTGATAAAATGAAACTAAAGCATCAAACACCATTATATTAAAGTGTTCAAATATGATGATTGTTGTCACCAAACAAACACCATTACAATAAAACATCATTAACATAAAAGGTTGTTCCAACAAAAACATAAGACAAAAACAAAGATGTAGACATATTGCCAACGAATTTACAGTCCGTCCCCATTAACTGCTCGGGCATCGACCCAGGAAGAATCCATTTTCTTTTAGGCTTATTGGTAATCCATGATCAACTTCCTTTCACAGTACCCTACCCCCAGGGGAAGTCGAATCCCCGCCGCCTCCTTGGAAGAGAGATGTCCTGAACCACTAGACGATGGGGGCATACTTGCCCAACTTCCATCATACTATGATCATAGTATGAATAGTTTTTTGAAATTGTCAATATAATTGAATCGTATGATTAGAGCCGAGGGATCTTTCCGTTTCGTTATTCATGATTTCATCTAGATTCGTCATTCATGACTCATTCGTTAGATTCTCCATTTTATATAGAATACAGAAATGGATATTAAATTAAATAGCAATGGATATTAAAATATTATTCTATATTCTATTTTATTATTTTATAAATTAATATATAATAAACTTAATAAATTGAATATAATAAAAAAAATAGAAATAATACGAAGGATAAGATTCTTTCAGGGAGTAATTTGTGATTGGTCTGTCAGAAAAGAAAAAGAAAAGGAATATCCTTAGCATAAAAATAAGATATAGAGAAGCCTCTCGAGAGCATCACTTCATAGTATCAGTAGACCCAATATCAACGGCATCATCATCTCCTTGAACCACATCATCAAATACCATAAAAAAGGATTCAAACAGTGGGATGTAAAGGTTAAAAATAACACAGTTAAGAGTGAAAACAGCTAAAGAAAACAATACAGTTAAAAACAACACAGATAAAAAAATAATGAAAACATAAAAAACAGTTAAGAAAAAAATCATAAAACAATACAGCACAAGCAAAGAATGAAAAACAAACAACACATTTAAAAAAAATAGTAAAGGAAGAAAAGGAATTAAAGAAGGAAAAACAATACAGTTAAAAAAAATAAAAAAATAATCCTAAAAACGTATCCAAAACGTATCCTAGCGTATGCCCAGAGTATCCTAGCGTATCCCAGCCATTTAAAAAATATAAAAAAATCAGGATACTCTAGGATTCGCGTATCCTAGCGTATCCTGACGTATCCCATATCCTATATGTGTCCAACAAAAATTCGCGACTTCCCGAGAGTATCCGTGCTTCATAGGACGAAAAGTGGATGGATCGAATTAGGTGGTGAATTTTTATTGATTGATTTATAGGGTTCACGCCAATAAAATTAAAAAATTTATCAATAATACACTGCCATGTGTCATTTCAGTCGAAAAAAAATTTCGACTCAATAAAAGTCGTCATAACAAAATAGGCATCCAATGCTTTAAAAAAAAAAAACTGTTTTGCATTGCATATTTTTTGGACTTTACATTTGGGACTGTTGTCTATACAGTGTTATACTCTTAAAAAAAACAAGCCATGGAACACCCAAACTATGCATGTTGTTCGTGCATATCATCTAAAGTCGAAAATCAGACCCATTGTGATTTATACGAAAACCAACTCAATGATTGGTAACAAAATCCAAGAAAAGTAATCAAACATGGACTGATGATCATAGTTACATTGGGATAGAAATCAACATTCGTCTAAGCAGTGGCGGATCCAGGATTTTAAGTGAACTGGGGCGAAAGTTTGTAGTGGTACCTGGGGTTCGGGGGCGGGAGCCCCCGAGGCGATTTTTTTTTACTTATTTCAAATTTTATACAAATTATAGTTTTATAATGCCCATACAACTACTATCGATCATTATTAACAATACCTAATTAATTTCTACAAATTAAAGTTTTATAAAAATAAAATAATAATAACTTTTGTAATATGAGAAAATTTGTTTCAATCAGCAAATCTACAACAATCAATCAGAAAATCTGCAGGAGCTTACCGGAGCAAATCTACAACAATCAATCAGAAAATCTGCAGGAGCTTACCCGAGAAAATCTACAACAATCAATCAGAAAATCTGCAGGAGCTTACCGGAGCAAAGCACAACAAATCTACAACAAAGCACATCAGATTTACTGGAAATCTACAACAAATCGGGACTGAAGCAAATCTACAGCAAAGCAAATCAGACTTTGCATCATGCTTCGTGATGCAAATGAAAACAGGAAAGATATGAAAAGTACTTACCGGAGCAAAGCACATCGGAGTGGTGGAGCAGAGCACAGTACTACAAAAAACCCTAATTTTTTTTTTCAAATCTGAACTGGGGCGGCCGCCCCAGTTCGTCCCAACGTGCGTCCGCCCCTGCGTCTAAGCACTGATAAGTTCGATCAGGCATTCCGAGGACATTGGCCTCCTGAGGCGCTGAAACCCACGAGGCATTATGACCTCCGAACAGCCTTCTCTGAATCACCTTGACTACCAACCCACGTGAGTCCTACCCACGGTCAAGATCCGTGGGATCCAAGAACAACCTGGACCTCCGAGCCATCTGTCATCCGAGGAGCTTTGGCCTCCGAGTCACCTTCCGCAGTATCGAAACAACCTTCAATCTCTGAAACAAATATCTCCCAGAAACTTACCTTCGATCCAGATAAAAAAACCTTCGAATAATCGCACAACCGAGGAGCTTTGAATTCCGAGCTACCTTTCGGAACATACTCGACTGTTGTTTACCGGATTACGAAAAAAAATGAATATATATATTACTAATTAAATAAACACTAATTACTTACTTACTTATTATTAAACAGTAAAGGGGGATAAGAAGAATATACAGTTTGTGATTGAAACAATTACTTGTAGAATTTTGATCGAATCGAAAGTTGATCTATCTCTCCTTAAGACAGAATACGCTCCTGCTACGGTGTTGACGACAAATTCAATAGGCGTTTGCCTCCCAGGATGAAACGGTCAACGACTGTTGCAAGAAGCACTTCAGTGCAATAGTCCCACGAATCAACAATGACGAATTTCTCTCAAACAGTAAGAAGGGAACAAGGACAGTAGTAGAAAATTCGGGTATATTTTCTAATATTTCAAATGGATTACATATGGTCCCTTTTATAAGTGGTGAAGCGATGCAACTCATGGCTTTTCCCGAACAGATGTGACTGTTTGAACAGTTGCATCTCTCTAATAAAGAAACTTAACGTTTTAATTAAATTAATTAAAAAACGACAACGTTTTTTAAATAACTAAAAAACGACAGCGTTTTCAAAATAATTAATTAATATGGAAAATAATTAATTCGTAATTATTCCTGATTTCTTGGTTCAAAAAATAAATTTTAAAGCCCAAAGATCAATTAAAATTTGTTCAAAAAATTTAAAAGTTGCTCAAGAACGACCCACGACCCACGACCCACAACCCGGACCGGACCGGACGGACGACGGCCGTGGCACTCTCGCGCATGTGGGCTTTTGGCCCAAGCCCAACACATGCATAGTGTAGGTCATCTCCCCTTCAAAGAGTTGGGATAGCCCAAGGCATCCAAGCCTTAGTCCCATAACTTGGGTATATTAACTCGAAGCATTTCTACCACTTTTCCAATGTGGGACATACCCACTAACTTTGTTACACCAATTAGCTTAAACTCAAATGGGTCACTTTAAGTCCAAATTTTTCATTCATTACTTCACTATTTTGAACAAGTGGGTATACCAAATTAATCTCCCTACTACAAGGAACACATTGGTATTAAGACATGTCACTTTTAACATATGTGTCTTAATTAAAATTGACTCTAAAGTTTGACCAAATAAGCTGGCATTTCATAAAATATATAACAATCCCCCACATGAATGAAATTTGGAAGAATCAAATGAATATAGATGCAAACAGAGAGTTTTTCTAGGAAGAAACATTTCATCGAAAAAGATAGCTTGTGGCTTTGAATGTTTCCTAGTGAGATACTATCGAGCTTACTAGCCAATCAATGAACGTGACATCTTGAATTGATCGACCATTTGTGTAAACTGAGACAATAGTATTCACACAATGTCTTTCCAACCTTATTGGTTCTCATTGTTGTGTCCATTTTGGCCTTGGACAACTCCTGGTTTCATGAGTGTGCTAGAGAAATAGCCTTCGTTATTCTCATAGAAGCGATCCCTTCTCACTCACATAGGTGATTTCTATAAAGAGTATCATGCTAATACCCCACTTGACCGATATATTCAAGATATAGAAATCATTAAAAACATAAAGGTCAATTACAATTTGTCCAAAAAATTTAATAGTCGCTCAAGAACGATCCGGACACGGGCGGGGCCGGACGGACGGCGGCACGCGCGCTCGCGTGTGGGCTTTTGGCCCAAGCCCAACACATGCATAGTGTAGGTCATCTTCCTTTCAAATAATTGGGATAGCCCAAGGAAACCAAGCCTTAGTCCCATAACTTGGGTATATTAACTCCAAACATTTCTACCACTTTTCCAATGTGGGACAAACCCACTAACTTTGTTACACCAACTAGCTTAAACTCAAATGGATCACTATAAGTCCAAATTTTTCATTCATTACTTCACTATTTTGAATAAGTGAGTATACCAAATTAATCTCCTTACTACAAAGAATGCATTGGTATTAAGACATGTCACTTTTAACATATGTGTCTTAATTAAAATTGACTCTAAAGTTTGACCAAATAAGCTGGCATTTCATAAAATATACCACAATCCCCCACATGAATGAAATTTGGAAGAATCAAATGAATATAAATGCAAACAGAGAGTTGTTTTAGGAAGAAACATTGCATCGAAAAAGATAGCTTGTGGCTTTGAATCTTTCCTAGTGAGATACCATCGAGCTTACTAGTCAATCAATGAACGTGATGTCTTGAATTGAGCGACCATTTTTGTAAACTAAGACAATAGTATTCACACAATGTCTTTCCAACCTTATTGGTTCTCATTGCTGTGTCGATTTTGGCCTTGGTAACCTGCTGGTTTCATGAGTGTGCTAGAGAAATAGCCTTCATTATTCGCATAGAAGCGGCCCCTTCTCACTCACATAGGTGATTTCGATAAAGAGTATTCTGCCAATACCCCACTTGACCTATACATTCAAGATATAAAAATCATTAAAAACATAAAGGTCAATTAAAATTTGTCCAAAAAAGTTAATGGTTGCTCAAGAACGACCCACGACCCGGACACGGGCACGGGTCGGACGGACGGCCGAGGCGGTGCGCGCGCGCGTGTGAGCTTTTGGCCCAAGCCCAACACATGCATTGTGTAGGTCATCTCCCCTTCAAAGAGTTGGGATAGCCCAAGGCATCCAAGCCTTAGTCCCATAACTTGGGTATATTAACTCCAAGCATTTCTACCACTTTTCCAATGTGGGACAAACCCACTAACTTTGTTACACTAACTAGCTTAAACTCAAATGGGTCACTTTAAGTCCAAATTTTTCATTCATTACTTCACTATTTTGAACAAGTGAGTATACCAAATTAATCTCCTTACTACAAGGAACGCATTGGTATTAAGACATGTCACTTTTAAGATATGTGTCTTAATTAAAATTGACTCTAAAGTTTGACCAAATAAGCTGGCATTTCATAAAATATTCAACAATCCCCACATGAATGGAATTTGGAAGAATCAAATGAATATAGATGCAAACAGAGAGTTGTTCTAGGAAGAAACATTGCATCGAAAAAGATAGCTTGTGGCTTTGAATCTTTCCTAATGAGATACTATCGAGCTTACTAGCCAATCAATGAACATGATGTCTTGAATTGATCGACCATTTGTGTAAACTGAGACAATAGTATTCACACAATGTCTTTCCAACCTTATTGGTTCTCATTGTTGTGTCCATTTTGGCGCTGGACACCTCCTGGTTTCATGAGTGTGCTAGAGAAATAGCCTTCATTATTCGCATAGAAGCGGCCCCTTCTCACTCACATAGGTGATTTTTATAAAGAGTATCCTGCCAATACCCCACTTGACCTATACATTCAAGATATAAAAATCATTAAAAACATAGAGGTCAATTAAAATTTCTCCAAAAAATTTAATAGTTGCTCAAGAACGACCCGGACACGGGCGGGGCCGGACAGACGGCGGCACGCGCGCGCACGTCTGGGCTTTTGGCCCAAGCCCAACACATGCATTGTGTAGGTCATCTCCCCTTCAAAGAGTTGGGATAGCCCAAGGCATCCAAGCCTTAGTCCCATAACTTGGGTATATTAACTCCGACCATTTCTACCACTTTTCCAATGTGGGACAAACCCACTAACTTTGTTACACCAACTAGCTTAAACTCAAATGGGTCACTATAAGTCCAAATTTTTCATTCATTACTTCACTATTTTGAACAAGTGAGTATACAAAATTAATCTCCTTACTACAAGGAACACATTGGTATTAAGACATGTCACTTTTAACATATGTGTCTTAATTAAAATTGACTCTAAAGTTTGACCAAATAAGCTGGCATTTCATAAAATATATAACAATCCCCCACATGAATGAAATTTGGAAGAATCAAATGAATATAGATGCAAACAGAGAGTTGTTCTAGGAAGAAACATTTCATCGAAAAAGATAGCTTGTGGCTTTGAATGTTTCCTAGTGAGATACTATCGAGCTTACTAGCCAATCAATGAACGTGACGTCTTGAATTGATTGACCATTTGTGTAAACTGAGACAATAGTATTCACACAATGTCTTTCCAACCTTATTGGTTCTCATTGTTGTGTCCATTTTCGCCTTGGACACCTCCTGGTTTCATGAGTCTGCTAGAGAAATAGCCTTCATTATTGTCATAGAAGCGGCCCCTTTTCACCCACATTGGTGATTTCTATAAAGAGTATCCTGCTAATACCCCACATGACCTATACATTCAAGATATAGAAATCATTAAAAACATAAACGTCAATTAAAATTTGTCCAAAAAATTTAATAGTTGCTCAAAACTGACCAACGACCCGGACACGGGCAAGGGCTGAACAGACGGCCGCGGCGGCGCGCGCACGCATTTGTGGGCTTTTGGCCCAAGCCCAACACATGCATTGTGTAGGTCATCTCTCCTACAAAGAGTTGGGATAGCGCTAGGCGTCCAAGCCTTAGTCCCATAACTTGGGTATATTAACTCCGAGCAATTCTACCACTTTTCCAATGTGGGACAAACCCACTAACTTTGTTACACCAACTAGCTTAAACTCAAATGGGTCACTTTAAGTCCAAATTTTTCATTCATTACT
Organism: Sambucus nigra; assembly: GCA_949130495.1. Taxonomy (NCBI): domain Eukaryota; kingdom Viridiplantae; phylum Streptophyta; class Magnoliopsida; order Dipsacales; family Adoxaceae; genus Sambucus; species Sambucus nigra. The sequence continues at coordinate 442,297,186 of OX422218.1, read as the reverse complement.
TCACTATTTTGAACAAGTGAGTATAACAAATTAATCTCCTTACTACAAGGAACACATTGGTATTAAGACATGTCACTTTTAACATATGTGTCTTGATTAAAATTGACTCCAAAGTTTGACCAAATAAGCTGGCATTTCATAAAATATACAACAATCCCCCACATGAATGAAATTTGGAAGAATCAAATGAATATAGATGCAAACAGAGACTTGTTCTAGGAAGAAACATTGCATCGAAAAGGATAGCTTGTCACTTTGAATCTTTTCTAGTGAGATACTATCGAGCTTACTAGCCAATCAATGAGCGTGAGGTCTTGAATTGATCGACCATTTATGTAAACTGAGACAATAGTATTCACACAATGTCTTTCCAACCTTATTGGTTCTCATTATTGTGTCGATTTTGGCCTTGTACACCTCCTGGTTTCATGAGTGTGCTAGAGAAATAGCCTTCATTATTCTCATAGAAGCGGCCCCTTCTCACTCACATAGGTGATTTCTAGAAAGAGTATCATGCTAATACCCCACTTTACCTATACATTCAAGCTATAGAAATCATTAAAAACATAAAGGTCAATTAAAATTTGTCAAAAATATTTAATAGTTGCTCAAGAATGACCCACGACCCGGACCCAGACCCGGACACGGGCCGAATAGACGGCGGTGGCAGCACGCGCGAGCGTGTGGGCTTTCGGCCCAAGCCCAACACATGCATAGTGTAGGTCATCTCCCCTTCAAAGGGTTAGGATAGCCCAAGGCATCCAAGCCTTAGTCTCATAACTTGGGTATATTAACTCCAAGCATTTCTACCACTTTTCGAATGTGGGACAAACCCACTAACTTTGTTACACCAACTAGCTTAAACTCAAATGGGTCACTTTAAGTTCAAATTTTTCATTCATTACTTCACTATTTTGAACAAGTGAGTATACTAAATTAATCTCCTTACTACAAGGAACACATTGGTATTAAGACATGTCACTTTTAACATATGTGTCTTAATTAAAATTGACTCTAAAGTTTGACCAAATAAGCTGGCATTTCATAAAATATACAACAATCCCCCACATGAATGAAATTTGGAACAATCGAATGAATATTGATGCAAAAAAAGAGTTGTTCTAGGAAGAAACATTGCATCGAAAAAGATATCTTGTGGCTTTGAATCTTTCCTAGTGAGATACTATCGAGCTTACTAACCAATCAATTAACGTGATGTCTTGAATTGATCGACCATTTATGTAAACTGAGACAATAGTATTCACACAATGTCTTTCCAACCTTATTGATTCTCATTGTTGTGTCCATTTTGGCCTTGGACACCTCCTAGTTTCATGAGTGTGCTAGAGAAATAGCCTTCATTATTCTCATAAAAGCCGCCCCTTCTCACTCACATAGGTGATTTCTATAAAGAGTATCCCCACTTGACCTATACATTCAAGATATAGAAATAATTAAAAACATAGTTTTTCCTTATACACACGGCAGTTTGTCCACTGACTCATCTTCGGAATGGGAGGAAGTAATTAAAGTACTACTTCTCAGTGCAAACTGAGTCATCATAATTAGGTTGTCCCTTCGAACCTATTTCTTGGGATCTCCAGTCATTTAGGTTGGGTTTCCATTAAGAAGACTCTTTAGAATTTTACAGACTTTAGGCCCATTCCACGTGATGAACTTACAACTTGCTCTCCAGGTATACCTTTAGTTAGTGGATCCGCAATATTTTCCTTTGACTTTACATAGACAACAGAAATAATTCCATTTAAGAGCAATTGTCTAACGGTTTGGTGTCGACGACGTATATGTCGTGATTTACCGTTATAGTTATTATTTTCAGCCCTAGCAATTGCCGATTGTCTATCACAATGTATAATGATAGGTGGCACGGGCTTTGACCATATTGGAATATCCTATAAGAAGTTTCTAAGTCATTCAGCCTCTTCCCCAGCTTTATCTAAAGCAATAAATTCAGATTCCATCGTGGATCTTGCAATGCATGTTTGCTTCGAGGATTTCCAAGATACGGCTGCACCTCCAAGGGTAAATACATATCCACTTGTGGATTTCGAATCATTTGAGTCAGATATCGAATTTTCATCGCTATAGCCTTCAAGTACAGCTGGATATCGTTCATAGTGCAACCCATCCCCCAAAGAGTATCGAAGATATCGAAGAACTCTTATCAAGGCTTTCCAATGATCTTTCTCGGGATTACTCGTATATCAACTGAGCTTACTAATCGAGTATGCTATATCAGGTCGAGTACAGTTTGATAAATACATCAAACTTCCAATAATACGAGAATACTCTAATTGAGATATACCTTCACCTTTATTTTTAAGGAGGTGATGACTTGGATCTACAGGTGTTCTCACTGGACTTTGTTCATATTTATTATACTTTTGAAGTATTTTTTCAACATAATGTGATTGAGATAAACTAATTCCTTGAGGGGTTCTAAAAATTTTAATTCCTAGAATGACATCAGCTAATCCCATGTCCTTCATTTCAAATCTTCTAGTCAACATTTATTTAGTAGAATTGATAACATTATTATTATTACCAATTATTAGCATATCATCTACATATAGACATACAATCACATGTCTCGCTTGAGTGCTTTTGATGTAAACACATTTGTCACACTCATTTATTTTGAAACCATTTGACTTCATGACATTGTCAAATTTTTCATGCCATTATTTAGGTGCTTATTTCAACCCATATAATGACTTCACAAGTTTACATATTTTCCTTTCATTTCTAGGAGATCTAAAACCTTCTGGTTATTCCATAGATATTTCTTCATCTAATTCACCATTCAAAAATGTCGTTTTAACATCCATTTGGTGTATTTCCAAATTATGTATTACTGCAATTGCAATTAACAGTCTAATAAATGTAATCCTTGTAACAGGTGAATAGGTGCCGAAATAATCTATTCCCTCTTTTTGCTTGTATCCTTTAGCTACAAGTCTAGCCTTATATTTATCAATGGTATCATCAGCTTTCATTTTTCGTTTTAATATACATTTACATCCTAACGGTTTTGTCCCTGGTGGTAGGTCCACCAGTTCCCATGTATGATTTTGCAAAATGGATTCAATTTCACTATTGATAGCTTCTTTCCAATATGAGGCTTCCGGAGTGTAAATAGCTTCTTTTACCGTTTGAGGTTCACTTTCTAATATATATGTTAGAAAATCTGGACCGAAAGATTTTGAACTCTTAGCTCTTTTGCTACGTCTCGGTTCTTCCTCAATAATATTTCGAGGTTCACCATTTGTAACTTCAAACATTCTTTTGTTAGAAGTTGTTTCTTGTGTATTCTTACAAGGAAATATATTTTCAAAGAATGATGCATTCCTAGATTCTATGATTGTATTTTCATGAATTTCAGGAATGTCAAATTTATGCACAAGAAATCGATATGCACTACTATTATGTGCATAACCAATAAATATGCAGTCTATAGTCTTTGGACCAATTTTCACCTTTTTAGGTTAAGGAATTAGTACTTTTGCAAGACACCCCCACACTTTTAATATTTGTAGGAAGGCTTTCGTCCTTTGCACAACTCATAGGGTATCTTATTTGTTTTCTTATGAACCAATTTGTTGAGAATGTAATTAGCTTAAAGCAATGCTTCCCCCCACATGTTTTGGGGTAATCCCGAACTTATTAATAATGCATTCATCATTTCTTTAAAAGTATGGTTTTTACGTTCCGCAATCCTATTTGATTGAGGAGAGTAAGGTGCGGTAGTTTGGTGAATAATCCCATTCTCTAAACATATTTCCTTAAAAGGATATCCGTATTCACCACCTCTATCTCTTCTTAATCCTTTAATCTTTTTACCAAGTTGATTCTCAACTTCTATCTTGTATTGCTTAAAGGCTTCAATTGCTTCATCTTTGCTTCTTAAAAGATAGACATAGAAATATCTAGTGCAATCATCCACAAAGGTAATAATGTACTTTTTCCCACCTCTAGTTTGAACAAATTTTAAATCACATATATCGGTGTGAATTAAATCTAAAGGTTCACTATTGCTTATAATTGAATGGAAAGGTGTTTTAGTTAATTTAACTTCTACACATGTTTCACATTTGTGACTTGTATCAATGCTAAATTTAGGAATTAATTCTAAGTGAATTGATTTACTTAAAGTACTATAATTAACATGTCCAAGTCTACCATGCCACATATCCATAGACTCAAGCATATAAGCAGAAGATATCATATTATTATTATTATTATTATTATTATTATTATTATTATTATTATTATTATTATTATTATTATTATTATTATTATTATTATTATTATTATTATTATTATTATTATTATTATTATTATTATCATTGTTACTTTTAGATACAAAAGTCATGACGTTTAATTTGAACATCCCATCATACATATATCCTGTCCCTACATACATTCCATCTTTACTTAGTATAAATTTGTCTCCAACAAAGACTAGCTTAAATCCTTTCTTGCTTAGCACGGAACCGGAAACAAGGTTCTTTCTAATGTCAGGCACATGCAATACATCGTTGAGTGGGAGATGCTTCCCCGAAGACATTTTCCGCACTACTTTGCCTTTACCATCAACCTTCGATGTGGAGGAGTTTCCCATGAATAATTGTTCTCCATTTGCAATTGGTGGGTAGGTTGTGAACATACTTTTATCGGAACATACATGGCGTGTAGCACCGGTATCAACCCACCGCTCTTTGGTATTACCCACCAAATTTACTTGAGATACAACTGCGGAGAGAGAAACATTGGAAACATCGTCGGATAATGCATCGACTTCTGTCATGTTGGCTTGTGATGCTTTCTTCTTGAAGTTCTCTTGTTTTTTCGGCTTGCGACAATCCTTGGCCCTATGACATTCTTTGTTGTAATTAAATCATTTTTCTTTGAACTTCTTAGCACCGCCTTGTTGACTTGTGCCTTCATTTTTGTGCTTCCTCTTTTTATTGAATTTTTGTCCATCCTCAACAATATTTGCTTTTGCAGACATAGCATGGTTACCATTTTTCTTTTCATATTTACGATTATCTTCTTCTATCCTTAACCGAACAATTAAATCTTCAAGTCCCATTTCTTTTCGTTTATGCTTCAAATAATTTTTGAAATCCTTCCAAGAAGGAGGTAATTTTTCAATTACCGTAGCAACTTGAAATGTTTCACTTATGACCATATTTTCAGCAAGTATTTCATGAAAATTTAATTGAAGTTCTTGGACTTGGCTTATGACAGTCTTTGAATCAACCATTTTATACTCGAGAAATCTACCGACCACGAATTTTTTCATGCCGGCATCCTCGGTTTTATATTTTTTATCCAAAGACTACCATAATAATTTAGCGATTTTGATTGGGCTATATACATTATAAAGTGTATTGTCCAATCCATTAAGGATATAGTTTTTGCAAATAAAATCTGAATGCTTCCATGCTTCTACAACTAGCAAAGTTGTCTTATCCGTTTCATTTTCATTAACCACAGGAGCTTCTTCGTTAATAAACCTTGCAAGATTAATGGTAGTTAAATAGAACAACATCTTTTGTTGCCAACGTTTGAAATCAGTACCATTAAATTTTTCGGGGTTTTCTCTATGAGTTAAATGAGCCGGAACAGTATTAGGAATACTAACCGCCACATCATTTTGAGGAACAAACATCACATTTTCAGAGGATTCAATAGCCATTATTCTGTTATTGAATAACCAAAAAGAAATTAATGAAATGTATAGAATTTTTTTTTCCAAAATTAAAATTGTAAGAAAAGAGATATTCAATGTAAACACGTTTTAGTATGTAAATAAAATAGGTAAAACAATACCAATCTAATTTCAATTAAGAAATTTAATTATTTAGTGAAAACACAAAAAAATATTATGTCTTAAGATTGTTATTTACCGGATTACGAAAAAAATGAATATATATATATATCACTAAATAAATAAACAGTAATTAAAATTACTTACTTACTTACTATAGAACAGTAAAGGGAGATAAGAAGAACATACAGTTTGTGATTGAAACAATCACTTGTAGAATTTTGATCGAGTCGAAAGTTGAACTCTCTCTCCTTAAGACAGAATACGCCCCCACTACGGTGCTGACGGCAAGTTCAATGGGCGTCTGCCTCCTAGGATGAAATGGTCAATGACTGTTGCAAGACGCACTTCAGTGCAACAGTCCCACAAACCAACAATGACGAATTTCTCTCAAACAGTAAGAAGGGAACAAGGACAGTAGTAGGGAATTCGAGTATATTTTCTAATCTTTCAAAATGGACTGCATATGGTCCCTTTTATAAGTGGTGAAGGGCTACAACTCATGGCTTTTCCTAGAACAACTGTGACTGTTTGAATAGTTGCATCTCTCTAATAAAGCAACTTAACGCTTTAATTATAATAATTAAAAAATGACAGCGTTTTTTAAATAATTAAAAATTGACAGTGTTTTTAAATAATTAATTACTACGGAAAATAATTAATTCGTAATTATTCCGATTTTTTGGTTCAGAAAATAAATTTTAAAGCCCAAAGGTCAATTAAAATTTGTCCAAAAAATTTAATAGTTTCTCAAGAATGACCCACAACCCACGACCCGGACCCGGACCCGGACACGAGCACGGGCCGGCCGGACGGCGGCAGCGGCGCGCTCGCGCGCGTGTGGGATTTTGGCCCAAGCCCAACACATGCATAGTGTAGGTCATCTCCCCTTCAAAGAGTTGGGATAGCCCAAGGCATCCAAGCCTTAGTCCCATAACTTGGGTACATTAACTCTAAGCATTTCTACCACTTTTTGAATGTGGGACAAACCCACTAACTTTGTTACACCAACTACCTTAAACTCAAATGGGTCACTTTAAGTTCGAATTTTTCATTCATTACTTCACTATTTTGAATAAGTGAGTACACCAAATTAATCTCCTTACTACAAGGAACACATTGGTATTAAGACATGTCACTTTTAACATATATGTCTTAATTAAAATTGACTCTAAAGTTTGACCAAATAAGCTAGCATTTCATAAAATATACAACACGAACAGCCCCGAGCTCCGGTCTGGATCTCCGAGAGGGCTTAACGCGCTGGGAGATGGAACACGAGGTGGTTCCGCCAGAGCTACCTCCGTTATTTTGCAAACTGTGAGAAACATGATAATGAACCCCTATATTGAATAAATGAAGTATATCAGACCTTCTTAGACGTGTTGGAACGCGAGGAAGTAAGAATCCTATATTAAATGGGACTCCTAGTTTCAATTCAAGGTATTTTCAAAATTGGGCACTATATTATTTGCTAAAATATTATCAACATGTGATATTAAAAGGAAAATAGGCCAACATTAGCATATTGCCTACTTTATTAATTTCGGAGGTTATGGAATTAAATTAATGCGTGTTTTATTTTACAAACCCTAAAAAATAGTATTCGAAATATATTTGTAGCCTCGCACGAATTTGAGCTGCTGAGTAGAAAAATATTTATGAAAAAAAAAATCATATCCCTTGAAATTGTGAATATTTTATGTTATCTTATGAAGGACCTTTTTTAAAGACTTAGTATGAACAGGTACTCGAGCAATATTGTCATAATAGAATTTTCGAGCAACCATATCAAAATTATATTTTTCGAGTGACCTTGACAAAATAATATTTTTACGGAAAAATTGCTCAAGCCATAGTACCTCGAGCAAGTACCTCGAAGGTAACTCCTTGAGCAGCCTCAGAGGGACCTCCTCGAGCATCCTTTTTGAGAAGCCTCAGAGGGAACTCCTTGGGTAGCCTCATCCAGGTACCTCCTCAAGCAGCCTCGGAAATACATCCTCGAGCAGACTCGTCCTAGTGCCTTGAGCAGCTTGTCACAAATAAAAATATTTTTTGAAACTTAGCATTTTTCTCAAGTCATGGTACCTCAAGTAGGTACCTCGAGCTACCTCACTCCGCGGTGCCTCGAGTAGGTACCTCGAACGACCTCACCCCGCGGTGCCTTGAGTAGGTACCTCGAGCGACCTCCCTCGTGGTGCCTCGAGTAGGTACCTCGAGCGACGTCCCCCGTGGTTCCTCGAGTGATCTCACCCACGGTGCCTTGAGAAAGTACCTCGAACGACCTCACCCGCGGTGCCTCGAGAAGCCTTGTCCTAGTGGCTTCAGCTGCCTCATTCACGTCTGCTCGGAGCAACCTCCTGAGCAACCGCATACATGGTCGCCGGAAACATTTTTTTTACGCTATCCTCTATTCGATTTATGCTAAACTATGATTTACATGAAATTTGAAATTGATATTTATTACTCACCTCGAGGTGACTCGGCATGCTTATTGACTAAATTATTCTGCATATGATTTGAATAGATTCAAAACTTTTGAGTTTTCACAGCTTCGATAGAATAGTAGGGGGCCTGAGATGAGTAGCTCACCACATGATATATATACACTCTATCAATTGCATATTGTACCATATCACATTTACATCATAAATATTTCACAAAACAATATGTCTATGATTCCTTGAAGCAAGTTGCCGAGTTTATTTTATTCTATTGACATAAAATAAAATAAAGGGGGAAGATATACCCCACATGATTATATATGGCATTATAATATGCCTCATGAGTTACTAATACTTTTTTGTGCAAGAATTCGAATCAATTTATTATCCTTACAGATATTGAATGTCTCATATGATCAAATCGAGCTTGAGCAATTACATCAGGCCTTACAGATGTCAACGCCAAGCGCTCAAGAGATTTTATTTTTAATTGGGGAAAACACCTCGTGAAATGTATTTAAATGCTTTTAACTCTTAGATGGTGTTGTAACAATTGTTTATTTTTCTTTACTTTACTTTATCTTGAGATAAAAGACAAAGCAATGTAAAGAGGGGGAAAAGTACTGTATAGTGTACCACTTGTAGTTAGATGTAAACACGGGTGACAAGTACCCTCGGAACTGGTCCCAGAAGAACCATCATTGATGAAGCATCCCCAAAAGAAACATCAGAGTTGCTCAGTATAGCCACCGGATGGCTCATATATAGAACTGACTACATTACATTATTTATAGCAAAGCGACAGGGGGCAAACAAAATTGTCCGCAAAACCTGGGGCATAAATACAGAGTTCGCACACAAACCTTACCAATTTTGAGGTAAGTCACCCACAAAGGTGCATCATATTTCTCACAAACCTTACCAATTTCGAGGTAAGTCGCCCACAGAGGCGCATCATAATTCTCACAAACCTTACCAATTTCGAGGTAAGTCGCTCACAGAGGTGCATCATATTTCTCGCAAACCTTACCTATTTTGAGGTAAGTCGCCCACAGAGGTGCATCATATTTCTCACAAACCTTACCAATTTCGAGGTAAGTCACCCACAGAGGTGCATTATGTTTCTCACAAACATTAACAATTTCGATGTAAGTCTCCCACAGAGGTGCATTATAGTTTGGAACAAACCTTACAAGTTTCGATGTAATTCGCCCACAGAGGTGCATTAAAGTTCTCATAAACCTTGCCAGTATTGTTGTAAGTTGCCTAAAGTGGTGCGTTACAGTTCTCATAAAGTCCTACATTACTAGGCCTTCCTGACCCTCAGATATGGGAGATTTTATGCCAATAAGATTTGGCCCGCCTGACCCTCGATTATGGGATATTTATTGCCTACATTACTAGGCCCGCCTGACCCTCGGATATGGGAGATTTTATGCCAATAAGACTTGGACCGCCTGACCCTTGGCTTGGGAGATTTTAGGCCAATAAGACTTGGCCCTCCTGACTCTCGGTTATGGGAGATTTTATGCCAATAAGACTTAGCCCACCTCCACCCTTGGTTATGGGAGATTCAAGTCCAATATAACTTGGTGCGCCTGACCCTCACTCATGGGAGATTCAAAGTCCTCTATTACTAGGCACCAAAGCCCAATATTACTTGGCACGCATGACCTTATCAAGGGAGATTTAAAAGCCCCGTATTACTAGGCATAAGTCTGATTTATGGGAGACTAAAGTCCTACATTACTAGGAATGCTTAAAGAACCTCACTTTTGGGCACACTTACAAAACATGTTGGTTTAAAAATCCCAGTTCACTCGAGGCACTGATGGTTGCTCGACCGAGTACGCTCAAACATGTTTTTGATCTGATAATCTCAAAAGATCCACTATACTTATATAAGCACCAATGTGTTGCTCGGGCCAGTACATCTGGCAAGTTTGTTGTTCTAAATGTCTAAAGCCACAATAAAATTGTGGAGACATTATCATTCAAGAGGAATGGGGGCAACCCCCCTAAATACTCCTCCAAAATGAAAAATAAAGGAAGCAAAGATGACCCTCAAAACTACATACAAATGATATATGCTTATTCATGCATGATAAACAGACCAAACATGGTTATGTGATGATTTTCTAGTCAAACAGGCAAATTGATTTATTTCGTACACATAGTTAATATGTCTCAACTGAGGCCTTAACCCACCAACTATGTCTACGAGGGGGAAAATGTATAGTGGTGTTAAATTAATTTACCACCAACACTCTAATAAATTAAATCACTGATTTAATTAAATATTGGTTAATGATTATCGAGTTTTTACTACAATCTAGGCCCTACACGGGTTAAGATATTATTATGCACAATTTAATATATTGCGTATACTCCGTATTTGATGAAATACGCTAGACAATACTCTAGTAATGATTTAATTAATTATTTGATATGACACTACATATATTCTGACAAGTGGCACCATAAATATTGGACACTTGGTTCCATTGAGAATATGACATGTGTCAAGCCCACTTGGGGCACTTTTTATTATAAAAGGAGGGTTCCCCTCTCATTTGTTGGATGAAGGTCTTGGGAACAAAATAAGCAGAAGAAATATAGCTCTCCTGCCTCATGCACCTTTGGAGCTCCGTTACAGCTTTGATAGTCATGAGCTGATTTTTATTGTTTAATTATACGGTATATGGGCGTTTGAGAGGCGGATAGTTGGATTTGGCACCCCCTACGTACCAAAACTACCAAAACTGGGCGTTCGAGAGGCGGTTCATCGGATTAGGCACCCCCACGCACCAAAACCACCAAAAACGAGTGCTCTCCGGCGTATCGTACGGACTCACAAACTATGCAAACTTTGATTCCGCAAAGACGGATACGTAGGCGCAACCACATTGCTCAAGTCTAAAACACGCTCAACGTGGTGCCTCCTCAAATCTGCACTCACATCTTACATTTGGCTTGTCCATGTACACTCAGGTATATAGTGAGGAAATTCACGTACACTCAGTTATATAGTGAGGAAATTCACGTACACTCAGGCATAACATAATAATCTGCACTCATATCTTACATCTTACAGAGGTATATAGTGATTCACGTACACTCAGGTATATCAAATGGCTTATCCATAGATACCGATTACCCTTAAAAACAAGACGTATATCGTGGAAGTCATGCAAAAGGGGGGGAACCTTTCCACTGACCTAATAATTGTATACCCTTATGTAGGTGTCAAACCTAGTGCACTCATATTTATTTCATCAGTTACAACACGAAACTGTCGAAATGCAAGGTCAGCATGCCGCCCAAATTTTTGAGCGATTTTGTCTTTTATCAAAACGAGATTCTGTCCATGAGCCTGGAAACAAGTCAAACCTTGTTTTACATATTTTGAAACCCAATTTTCCCATGCTCAGGTCCCGTCCATCATTTCTTTTTGCATTTAGGTAAAACTAGTATAAGAGAAAAAATAGTAATAATAACAATCATACTCAGACTCTTTTCTCGTTTTCCTCAGTCCTTGCCAAAAGTGACAAAATCATATCCACTCCTTTTATCAAAATACCAAAAAAAAAAATCTTCCTTTTCTAAAAAAATATACTAAAAACATTTTGTTCACCATTTTCCAAAAAAAATTGTCACAAACATTTTCCTCTTTCCCACTAACTCTTCCTGTTCTATTGTAAAAAACAATTTGAATCTTTTTTCCTCTCAGGTTGATCGTATACCCGACCCTTGGCCTGACTCCCTATTGTCTTAGTCTTCCATCGAAGCTCCATCAGTTCTCCTGCTTTTTCCTCTGAGTTTGAAATACACTTTCATAAACTCTCCATGGAAAATGCAGACCAAGTACCGAATGTGCTGCCTGATTTGATTGCGTTCCTAGTAAAACTTACTTCCAAGATTGACAACCATCAAATTGAGGTTCATGAAATGAAGTGAAATCGGATCCCTATTCCTGAAGAGCTTGGGGTCCTCTTCATTCGTGTTATGGGTCCACCTACACCTGAGCCTGTTTGGGTCCCAGAAGAATATCATCATGTTCCATCTATACCTCATATTAATGGGCCACCACCAGCTCAACTCCCTATGTCGAATATTGCCCATCTAGGGGCTAACCTTCCAGTACCTATCGATACGAAGGAAGAAGAATTAAACAAGGTCAAGAAAGACCTTAAGTTATTAACCAAGAAGTTTGAACAGGTTCGAAACTCTTGGATCTACATGGATTACACCCATATGTCTCCCTACCTTAAAGCGAGATTGCAAAAAAAACTCAAGATGCTTAACGTTGAGAAGTTTGGGGGTAGTGGGACCCCAATTATTCATCTCTAAATCTACCATCGCACCATGACTCTCCTATGTGCTCTAAGGATATAATGGTCCAAATGTTCCAATAGACTTTGAAGGACAACGCTCTTCATTAGTTCCTATCCGTCGAGGATTCCATAATTTATAATTGGGATAATGTTGCCTATGAATTCATGTCATAATACAAATATAACAAGGAGTTGTATGTTACACTTCGCGATTTAGAATTTCTCAAGAAGAACCCTAGAGAAACCGTCAACAATTTCATAAAAAGGTGGAGGGAGAAAGAGGCCACTATGACTAATCATCCTTCTAAAAAGGAGCAGGTTAATATTATGGGGAAAAAACTTCTTATCCCATGTCCGAGCAACGATGGGAGGATAGTATTATCCAGATTTTTGAGTCTTCTGGGTAGCAGGAGTGGAGATTAAAGAAAATATTGCCAAGACAGAAGGTAAGCCAAAGAAAGTATATGAATAGTTCACTCCTAGAAAATATGATAAGCCTACTATAGTCTCGACCATCAACAACATCTCATAACCTTCCATATCTTAGGCACTAGAAAGCCATGCTAATCCCGCCAAAAAAGATTACACTGAGCTTCATGATCCCCACTTTAAAGTCTACCAAGCCTTGCTGAGCCGAAGTCTCATTAAACCTTTGGACCCTTATCCACTACCAAACCCACTTCCCAAAAATTTCAAACCAGCCGCCTATTGTTATTTTCATAAAACTACCGTCCATACCACTGATAAGTGTTTCAATTTCTAGAATGTAATCTAAGGTTTAATTAAACAAGGTGTCCTCGCCCCTCTCGTCAATCCTAAACAAAACACCACTCACAATTCACCTCCAAACCACACAAATGCCATTTTCCTAGAGAACGACCTGAAATTTGATTCGTTTAACTATATTATACCAAGTAAAGGACCTATCATACCCATATATTCACTCAAACCCCTTAAAGTCTACCCATATTTTCTCCTACAGTCTACATGTTTTGCCAATAAATCTCTATCGCTTCTCATAAGAGCATTTATTACCGTTTGTACCCAGTTCGGAAGGAAAGATATGGAATTGCTAGCAGTACTGAATCAACTTCTAGAGTTTGGACTGAAATTTCCCTTTGAAATTACCATTGACTGTCATAAGTTTAGTACTTTGTTCATGGAGGCCCGAAAGTGGGATCGAGAGTCAGATAGTTGGGCGGTACCCGTCGATGAAGTCAGGTTAGACGATGCATGGTAGATTTATTTTGACGGGCCAATGATATTTGCAATATATGCCAGTTACTCGATTCCTTATAGTTACAATGGTGGTTGGTCCGTTCACTTTTTCACCTCTCCTTTGAATGAAAGGATCTATACGAAGAAGTCATTAAGGTTATGGAATATATTGACTTCTCATCGCAAGACAACATTGTTGCCACCGGATAGGGGGGGGGGATAAGTTTGATAGCTCAGATGAAGAACTAAGTTAAGAAAATTTTAGTCCCGTAATCATTGTGTGTAGGATGATATCTTTTGAATATCTACTAGGGGAAATTAACAAAGTGTACAAATACCTCAAAATAGATGAAGAAATAGGGTTTCTGTTACTCCCTTACTTCGTGAACCATATGACAAGATCTGGGAGGCACTACTAGAGTCTTATTCCTTAGTAAGTAGGGATAGATAGAAGAAGGGGAGTTGTTGAAAAATTTCCGATGCCTGAAATGACCATCGAGGAAAGCAAGATCCTTGACCATTTAAAGAAAACTTAGGCCAACATAATCTTGTGGGGACTCTTTATATTTTCCTAATCACATCGAAATGCTCTAATAAAATGGCTTACCAGGCCCACAGTCCCTCCTTCCACCACTACATAAGAATACGTGAACCTAGTCGGGTCCTTAACCGCCACTAGAAGATTTTCCTTATCTAAATAAGAAATCCCAAAGTTTGGTCCTAAACATAACTATGCTCTTAACATATTCGTTGAGGTAATGGGGAAGATAGTCCTTCTCTCACTCATCAAAAATTGATCCACCCTCAATGTTTTGCCGTTAAGAACCTTTAACTGCCTGGGTTTTAAAGTAAGTGACCATTATCCAACTTCTACTACGGTGCGTGCCTATGGCAACACCCCCTGATAGGTGATGGGGTTCATAACACTCACAGTAGGGACTGACCCTATAAATCCCATTACCGAGTTCCAAGTTACTAATATACCTACTTGTTTCAATCTATTGCTCGGTCGAACATGGCTTCACAACATCAAGGGGGAATTTTCCAGTCATTATCATCTTCGGTGACGATGATAAAATTAAGAATGCAAGCACCAATAATTTGGTACTATAAATAAAACACGGGATGAATGACATGCTTATTTTTGGGTTTTAACTCGAACCACTTCCACTCTCAATAGGGGATGATTTCAAAGACTAAGTCTGTCTAGAGCACAACCCTCGTGACAATGTGAACGTGATACAAATGTTCAAGAATATGTACTTCATGATTGAATTAGGGATGGGCTGATGAAAATAGGGGATATTAGAACCCATAGTACTGAAGATGGCCTTTCCTCCATATGGCCTGGGTTATCAACCGTCATCAGAGGAACTCAGAATGCTCCACCAACCCCAATTAAAGTGAAGGTTAAAAAATACCAAGATTGTTTCGGTAAATTCCTTGAACGAAAGATTCATCAAAGAGGGTAAAGATTTTTTTTTCGACGACTTTTGTGAACCATGGTATGATCATGTGGATAAGAAGTTAAAGCCATGGATGGATATCTTATTTCAAGAGAGTTACTCCTGGGTCGAGGACTCCCAGTATCATGTGAGACTGCCCATTAAGAAGGCTACAACCATTTTTAAGGTTTCTGAGGGAAGTGACTCTAAGGACCCGTTTAATCTGCAGACATTGTGGCTGAAACTCTGCATGATCCATTCAGGCGATACATCGTATAATCCATCCATCCTAATAAATGCCGTTGATGAACCCCTCCTCAACTGGAATAATATACCAGTTCCACCTGTTAAAATGCAACCCAACCTAGATATTTATCCTATTTCTTCCTCTTTTGTTGTTCCCCCTTTTTCTGATAACAATTTAATTGAGACCTACTTTGATGAGGTTCTCAATAATTGGTCCTGAGATATCTCATGATGAGAATCCAACTATCCCAGAATGTAAATTGATGAAACAGAAACTGCAAAAGCTTCGAACCAAATGCTCTCTCAAGGTTAAGGAAAAGGTGGTGAAACAGTTGAACATAGGATTCATCTGTGTGATAGAATATCCCACACGTATAGACAACATTCTACCCATTCAAAAATCAGGAGGACAAGTCCTCTTGTGCATCGACTACAGGGATTTAACAAGGGATCCATGAAAGATGATTACCCATTGCCCCATATCGACATGATTGTGGACAACACGGCTAGTCACACTCTTAAGTCATTCATTAATGGTTTCATTCATTACTGGTTTTGACAGATATAATCTGATCAAGATACACCCTGATCATCAAGAAAAAAACTGTATTCAACACCCCTTAGGGAACCTTTTGTTACGCAGTTATGCCATTCGGTTAAAAAAAGTAGGGGCAACCTACCGAAGGGCTGCCACAACCATTTTACATAATCCGATACATAAAGAAGTTGAGGTCTACGTGAATGATATGATTATTAAGTCTAAGACTCGGGAAGGTCATATCCCTCTCTTTAAAAGTTCTTCGAACAACTACGGCGATACCAAATGCGACTTAACCCACAAAAATGAGTTTTGGGTATCACTAAAGAAACTCTTTTGGGATTCATGGTTAGAGAGAAGGGGATTGAAGAAGATCCTACCAAACTGAAAGACATACTCAAAATTCCACCACCCATAATGAAGAAGGAAGTAAGGCGATTCTTGGGAAAATAATAGTATATTAGTCGGTTCGTTAGCCAATTGACATATATTTGTGAACCCATCTTTAAACTCCTCCAAAAATATTTCACCATAGTTTGGAATGAGGATTATAAGGAAGTCTTTGATCGAATCAAGTTATACCTTACCCGACTTCTAGTAGTCATGCGATCACAACGTGGTCTCCCTCTACTCCTTTAATTAATCGTAACGGACACCGCAGTTGGGGCTTTGCTAGCCCAATACCTTAAAGAATCCTGGAAATAAAAGGTCCATATACTATGCCAGCCGTAAATTGGCTGAGTACAAAGTTAACTACACTTCTTTGGAGAAAGCCTGTGTCGCTCTTGTCTAGGGCACTAAAAAATTATGATACTACATGCTCGCTTTCCCCACTAGACTTGTGTCCAAAATGGATCCTATCAAATACCTGCTCGAGAAACTGTCTTGTCTAGTCGAATGGCCTGATGGTTGATGCTGCTAGCCGAGTTTGATATTGTGTATGTCACGAAGAAAGCCATGAAATGAAGAGCCATATCTCACTAACTTTCTGACTACCCCATGGAAGAAGCCGACGTTTGAATCTCCGAGTTCTCGAATGAATATATCCTTTGTACCTCTCAAGAAGACCTCCGATGGAAAATGTTCTTTAACTACACTATAAAGAAAAGGATACGTCATTGGGATACTCTTGATCTCCCATGATGACTCTCACACTCTCATTTCCATTAAGCTAGATTTTCCCTATACCAACAAGATTAACAAATACGAGGCATGCACCGTATGCCTCAAAGTCGCTCTCAAGAAAGGTATCCAATACCTAAATGTCTACGGGGACTCTTCCCTCATTGTCGGCCACGTACTTAGAAGATGGAAAGTTAAAGACAAAAAATTCTTACCCTTCCACACCCACCTAGAAGAGCTAGCCTTCGAGTTCCGATATATCACCTTCCACTACTTTCCCCGAGTAAGGAACAATTTAGTTGATGTCCTGGCTACCTTAGCCTCCATAGTCGAAATGCCCGAGGGAATAATGATGGGCCCTTTTCTATTCTAAAAACAAGATAAACCAACCCATTACTACCACATTTAGATCATCACATAAGAGGATCCTGATATGGCCGAGTGCTGGTATTACGACATTTGACTCCTCCTCAAGCAAGGTAGGTACCCCCAATATGCTAATAAGAAAGACCGAGCAACCATCCACAAACTGGTTGCCCAACACATTGTCTATAATAAGGCACTATTCAAGAGAAAATTTTATAGAACCCACTTACACTGCATCATAGGGGCTTACATTGAAGATTTGATGCAGAAGATCCACAGCGGGGAATGCGGATCCCATATGAATGACCATATGATCACTAAAAGATTACCGGACAAGGGTATTAGTGGACTACCATGGTTCATGATTGCACCTCATATGTTCGAATATGCCTTAAATTCCAACAATTTTCTAATCTCTAGCACTTGCCTCAACGAGAATTGTACAATATGACTTCTTCCTAATCGTTCTCCACATGGGGCCTTAATATCATAGGGAAAGTCACACCCAAAGCCTCCAATGGGCATGAGTTCATCTTGATTGCCATTGATTACTTCACCAAATGGGTCGAAGTCGAGTCATACGCCTAGTTCCCTAATACGGATGCGAAATCGAATGCGAGAGCGGGTGCAAATGCGAATGCGAGTGCGCTTATGTGTCGATTTTCAAATTATTGGAATTTGAGAGCGCCACTAGTGCGTCTACATATCTAGCTATATATATATATATATATATATATATATATATATATATATATATATATATAATTATGATTTTTAATATATACACACACACTAATAGAGAAATATTCAATTATTTCATTTGTGTACTTAATAATTTATTTTTCATGTTAGTTTAAATCATTATTATAATTTGTTATTTACCATTTATAGATGCATATATATAAATAATTTCTTAAAAAATGTAAGTAAATATAAGTGATGTGAGATCAACTTGAATAAAAAAGTTTGTCTATAATTCTGATTTTTAATATATATTAAGTGATGTGAGATTAGTTAAATATATAATATATGAGATTGGATAAAGTTTGTAGATATATATGATTTTTAATATATATATATATATATACACTTATACTTGTAACTAATGTGAGATTACTTGGTAAGAAAAAGTGAGCTTAAGCCTTTGTCAATTCTTAAACTCCCACATCAGAAGGACTAAATCTCCTATTACTTCTAACGTTCTATATAAGGGCTATCCAACTTTGAAAAGCTAGGCTAACTTTAAAGACAAGTTGTATCATGGAAAAGTTAATGATGTGTTTTAATAGTAAATGTTTATTATTTTTTTGTGGACTCAGAATTTGGGCTCGTCAGTAATATTATGATTAGTTCGTTCATTGACTAGTTCAGTGCACGAATTTGACTTTTTTAATTCACAGCTTACCCTATAATTTGTAACGATTATTCAAATTTGCGAACTGAGGGCACGTACACCACCCATTTCTAGCAGATTTGGTCACTAAGGTCATACGTAGTACTGGTTGCCAAAAAGGTAGCCAAATTAATTTGAAAGAACATCATTTATCGATAAGGAGTTCCGTATGAACTAGTGTTAGATAACGGGTTACATTTTGAGGCAGAAGTCATAGAATTGGTCAACAAGTATGGGATTCAGAAACACAAATCTTCTCCTTACCGACTATAAACCAATGGTGAAATTAAAGCCGCTAATAAGAACATCAAAGCAATAATCAACAAGATGATCGAGAGTTATAGAGATTTGGATGATCAGATCCCTTACGCTCTCTAAGGCTACCACACTTTAGTCCGAGAATCTATTAGGGATACCCTTTACTCTCTAGTATATGGCATAGAAGCAGTCCTACCCGCTGAACTAAAAATAAATTCATTACATGTAATGCTTGAGAGCAAAGTCAACGAGTAAGACATGCATCAGCGCCACTTCGACGAGTTGTCGCCCTTGGACGAAGGGAGGATAAATGATTTATATCACATAAAAGGGTATCATCTCTCAATAGCGCGATCATTAAACAAGAGAGTCAAGGTTTGTGGTGTTCGAGAAGGGGACTTAGCCCTCAAAGATATCATAAAACCCGTCTAGGTCCCCAGAGGTAAATTCGAGCCAAACTAGAGTGGCCCCTACATCGTGAAGAAGACCCTGTCTAGTGGCGCCGCTATGTTCACTGACCTTGGCAGAAAATATATGGCACACTCAATCAACCTAGACTATCTTACTAAATTCTACCCTTAGTTCGAAATATCAGTGTGCTACGACTCCTCTTATCCCCCTTCTATTCTAGAAAAAAATCTTCATTTCCTTCTACTCAGAATTACATGAGGCCTGATCCTCTAAAAAACTTATCTCTTTCAAAATAAAAACTCAAAAAAAATTCAAAATCGCCAAACGTACATAGGCAACTCATACGCTTTACATGGGCATTGTCCCCTTATTTTCCACAAAATGATATTCTTTTCTTACCTCCAAGAACAAAAACTCGTTTTATCATTTACATGAACAAAATTATTATGTATGCCTTAGTGATTGGTGTATATAATTCAAATGAAAAGCTCATCAAGAGGCATAACATAATAATTAAAATCCTTTTTTTTGTTCCATAAATGGGAGAATTCGTTATAATTACATGAAATATTAGCATAGGGAGTCAAACAACTCTCCCCCCCCCCCCCTCCGGCAACCAAAATATACCTAAAATAAAACTAAGAAAACCTTCCAAAATTTATCCTTTCCAAAAAACAACAACCAAACACATTGCCATCACAAAAGCTTCATAAAAAAACACCAGATTAACAAAGGACCCTATCTACAACTGTCGGAAGACCCAACCCCATCATCATTTACTTTTCAATGCCCTAAAATTTCCACTGATTGGATGGTATACCAGAGGCGCTCCATGGAACAATAATCTTGGATCATCCTATAGAAAACCACTATGCCACTTACATAGTGTTAAACATGGAGAACCATCTTTTTTCTGGTCTCCTCTGCCAAGATCTTAGCCACTACACTGTTCCACAGCCATTTCATATAATCTCTAGAAAAATGCCAAGCCCTACCAAAAGATTGAGAAGAATGGGTTGATGGCCGACGATTCTTCCATAAAGAGCCTAATTGCATGCTCAATCCTTCAGTCAAATCATCTACAAGAAAGAAATCCAGGGTACGAGAAGGCATAATTTTCTCCCATCCAACTTGACGCAGGAGCCGCTAGGGGAAATATAATGAGTTCTGTTGAAGGCTAACTAAACGAACATATTGGTATTCTCCTAGGTCCATAATGGGATATAACTCCCCCCCATCACGACACTGACCAGTGCGAACATCGAGCTTCATGCTCCACAAACTAGTTTACCCAGTTCTTTATAGATGGGACAATGTTGATGAAATAACGAAATAAAAACATTCAACACAGCTGTTAGGGGATACTTAGGGGGACCGCTAAATAGAATCCCTCAGCCAACCACATGAATAGCATAACTGGTCTTCCTCTAAAAAAAATAGATCGGACTCCCCGCCGAGCATCGAAATCGTTCAGGCTCTTTGTCAGTATCACCGTCATAGGATTGCAATAATATGACATCCACGATGTAATTATAGCTCGTTGAGGGTCCATTATTAGGTCCCCCATCACCAATAGGAACTTCAAAGAAAGGCCCATAGCAATAGGACTTGCATTAGTACAACCTCCTCAACACAATAGAGTCAACACAATCCAATGGAGGTGGCAAGATCCACTTTACAACCAAGCTTTCTATCTCCTCGTCTATATACAAACTAAACCTTTAAGGCTTTCTTATATTGAAAAAACAAAAAAATGAACTCATTTTTCCTACTTTTTTTTTCTCAAAATAAATCCCTTCAAAATTGATTTTTTTTGCTACTATGCCTCTAAGGCCTCTCTTTATTCCAAAAACACACTTTTCCCAATCTTTCTCAAAATAAAAACTCAATAGCAAAATAAAGTGCATGTAGAGTAAGCGACTTAATCAAGATGACAAAATGAAAGATACATCTTTTTTAAAAACCTTTTTGAGACTCTTTTCAGGTACAATGCCATTATATTAAGCATACAATATGGCCAATGCCAAGACCCCACAATCAACGATGAATCTGAAAGAAAATCCCGAAGGGAAAGAACTAGAATTTGATGTCACCACATATTCCCTACAACCCTCTCACCTAGGAATTAAGCGTACCCAAACTCACACAAGCTTAACCTCCCTATCTTCACCTTCTTAATGGTAAGCCCAATGGAGTCACCCCCCAAAGGGTAAAAGGTCACCTACATCCCCAACAGAGATTCAATAATCCTACCCAAAGCCACCTCTGGTATCACCCTCAACATGCGACCCACCACTATCTCAATGCCCTCGCAGTCGATCCCTAAGAGCTGCTAGACATTGATTGGAGTCACCATCATCTCCCCAAATACAAAATGAATGGTGTGGATAGTGTTCCACCACCTATCCCCCAGAGCGTATGAAACAACAGTAGAGCGTGGCGTCTCATCCAAAGCATATGCTAAGCAACCAAAACCTACAATGCACAACCATCAGAAGGTTCCCCCACACATCCTTAAACCTTGACGTCCATTGGGAACGTAAGCTCGTTAAAGCTATGCTAGTCTGCCAAAATAAATGAACCTTTTGTCAACTCAAGGAAACAAAAGAAAAAAACAAGAAAAAGAATGCCAAAGGTCATCATAATTACATAGACACTTGGGTTCCTCATCCTATATGGACGGTGGTGAACAGGCTCACACGGAAGAGTACGATCATCATCAACTGGCTCAAACAACTCGAAAGTATTTTCATTTCCCAATGCCAGGGGTACCCTAGACCACCACTCTAGGTTTTACCAATCATCGACACCCAACCATTCCAAGTAGTTCATGCTACCCAAAACATCTACCATTTCTAAGATTTGAAGAAGAAAAAGAACTCAAAATGGATGTTAGTAATAAAGGGAAGAATATCTAAATGCTGGAAGATGTGAAAAATGAGGAGAGCTCCCCCCTTTTTATAGGATGCCAAGGGGCATGTCGACCGGTAGTCCCATAACGCCCACCAATCGACACCTGCCTTTTCCCTTTTCCAAGGCATTCCAAAAGATCATACCATTTCTAGACGATAATCCTCTCACTATGATTGTCAACAACCCCAAAAAAAATTGTACAAAAAATCCTAAAAAATGCCAAATACATATTGGAAAATTAAGTCCCCAATAAATCCATTTTTCAAGCTCCCACTGGATTAAAATTACATTTCTATCTCCAATTTAAACCCTAGAACGACATGCCCGCATCCATAGAGTCTACTAGAATTCTCGAGTAGAATCCCAAAACCTCAAGTCATCAACTATTTTTCCAGGAGAACTTCCAAATCCAAATTACCTAGTAGAACTATAATCTTATCGGGTATCTCTCTCACAACATCTTAGAGAAACACAATCCCCAATGGGACCCAAAATCAAATGCTTCTCCAGAAGGATAACATAGTATCCTCCTAAATTCCGAGTGGAATTTTTCAGACTAAGGTTATGTCCATTTAAAACACATAATGCCCAGGCAAATATCTTCCCTCAATAGAATTTTAAAACAAAACACTCCTTAACAAAATTGCAAGTATAAAAGACTCCCCAAAAGTACCTCAACTTTAGGTCCGCAAAATTGGCCTCGACCCATAGAATTGGTCTCTTTTAACTTAGGTTTGTAGAATTGACCTTGATCCGTAGAAGTGGTCGCCATAACTTTAGGTTTGTATAATTGTCCTCAACTAGCAGAATTGGTCACCTCTACCTTCGGTGCGTAGAATTGATCTCGACCCACAAAATTGGTCACCATTACCTTAGGTCCCCAGAATTTACCTCGACCCGAAGAATTGGTCGCCTCAACTTCAGCTGCTCAGAGTTGACCTCAACCCGGAGAATTGATCGCCTCTACCTTAGGTCCATATAATTTACCTTTACCCGCATAATTGGTCGCTTATACCTTAGGTCTGCAGAGTTGGCCTCGACCCATAGAATTTGTCGCCTTAACTTTAGGTCCATAAGAATTGACCTTGATCCACGGAATTTATCGCCTCTACTTTAGGTCCATAAAATTGAAACCGACCGACATAATTGTTCACCTCTACCTTAGGTCCATATAATTGGCCTCGACCTGAAGAATTGATCACCTAAACTTTAGGTCCTTATAATTGACCTCGACCCGCAAAATTGGTCGCCTTTGCTTTAGGTCCATAAAATTGGCCTCGATCCACAGAATTTGTCACCATAAATTTAGGTCCTCAAAATGGACCTTCCAATAGAATCAACCATCCCCAGCATTACCTTAGGTCCTCAAAATCGACCTCGGCCCTTTGAAACGGTCATTCTCGTCCCTTTGGTCCGTAGAATTGACCTCTTTCCCAGAACATCATATGGTGTCTATTCGACAACTTTCACTTGTTCCAAGTTCACCCTTCGAGGGGATCTCCATATATTAAGTTGTAATGCCCCCCAAGTCTCTTCTTAGGTCCCCAACACCTCCCTAATTCACTACAAATCCTAGGTCATACTCCGAGTACTGATATAGAGGCCATTAGGTGCTCTTAGGCCCCATTTGACTCCAGTTAACTTTATCTCCAGATGCAAAAGCTCAATGAATGTTTGAAGGGAAATGAAACGTATTTCCAATGATCCACCTCGTGTACTATACGATATAATAGTTAGGACGAACGTATGACTTTACTACCAAAAACCGATCATGATCTCGGGCCCCGATTTGATCCCAATAAACTTCATCGTGAAAGAAAAATATCAAGGAATCTTCGAAGTTAAATGAAACCCCTTTCCTTCTAAGTTAATGAGTCAGTATAAGAAAAACAATATGAAATGGATTTAACATTTGGATAAGATAACATGTTCGTTCTTGGAATGATATATCTAAAAACATAGAATTTTTTGGCAAGATCTGTTAATGATTAGGAACAGTTTCTAAACAAATAACCCATAATTATCTGTTTAGAGGTTTATGGATAATAGCCATACATATAACAACGTCAGTCCAAAATCATTGGAGATAATCAATCCAGATACTAGAGATAAAAGTAACTATACTATGTCAGTTAAAGACATTCCACATGGTAGAAATAAATTATCCCTCAATCATATGAGTCCTATAGGCCAAATAATACAGTCGTGGGTGTAACAAATGATTCTTCCCTAGTCATAATGTATGCTCTAAATGAACCAGGTAAAATTACATCATATGAATTACTATGATTGCATAAAAATCATCGTTAAATTCAAATAAATTATACGTAAAATTTTGAACTGCTCAAATTAGTTCATTAATGAGACTATGATATATTGGGTCTATCATATAGTGATATCAATAAAGGGCATAATTCAAAAGCATTGCGTGAAATTAATACTGAATAAGAAATCACCTACTTGTTGTTAAGGTTTTGAAAAGTTCCTTGGAGTTGGTTTAGGTCAAGGTGGTAGCCCGCCTAAATGTTACAGAGAAAAATGTATTTTGGTGTAAGAATAAGGTTTTGTGGAATATTGGAATGTGACATACAACTTATAAATTCCGTGGAAAACTAAATATTGGGGAAGAATATAAATCAAGTTTAAATTTTATTACTCAAGTTACTTAACTTTTCAAGTTTTAAGCTAAGAGACTTTTTTATTCCTAACATGTCAAAAAGTGATAGAAAATGTTTAGAGTGAAAATACAAAAGATGAAAGACTTCAGGGGTTTATGTGCAAAAATAATTTTTAAAGTTTAAATCTCATTTTAGGGGGTATGTCGAATTTGCTTTCTAGTTATCCAAACAGGGTTTTATAATAAACCATTTTAACCATATTTTTTTTAAATTGTTTTAGAATTTTCTGATTTGGCATGC
Source organism: Sambucus nigra (assembly GCA_949130495.1). Classification (NCBI taxonomy): domain Eukaryota; kingdom Viridiplantae; phylum Streptophyta; class Magnoliopsida; order Dipsacales; family Adoxaceae; genus Sambucus; species Sambucus nigra. The sequence continues at coordinate 442,271,726 of OX422218.1, read as the reverse complement.
ATTCCCACGTGCTAAATCAACATTACAACGCACTAATTTTGACTTTACTTGCGCGGGTTGACTACATGCGTGTTCAACCTATGGAATTTTGACATAGGGTTTTACAAACTTTGACATTCAATTAAATTCTCTGTAGAATACCATATGAGGTCATTCAAAATCCATTCTTTCTAAATTTTCACAAAGTATCAAAATATATAGCTTTTAAAGGTTGAGGTTAACCGTGGAGTCTTCTTCAAGAAAAGTAAAACATTTAATTTTTTAATTTAGCATTTGTGGGTTTGTAGTGAAATTCGAAGTATGGAAGTGGTATAGGTTGGTTTTTGTGTGAATTTAGGACAAAATGGGTTTGGTTTGATGGTTTAATTCATTGTATATAGGAAGAATTTTGATTTTGAAATTTTAACTGCCAACACTATAAAACTTGAATTGTGAATACCTACAGATACTATATTGAAATCAAACTATGTGGTTGAGATACTACAAGTATGAAGACAATGATTCCCACTTTAAAACTGGTTTAAAGTTAGGAACTCAAAATCCACCATCGGAGCTCAAGATTTCTTGGTGATTTTTTTTATTTTGATCCTTAGTTCTTGATTCCTATGTAAAATCTTACATGTAAAAGCATAAATAAACTCTTCTTTACTGGAGAAACATATTTGAATTGAAGGAAATTACACTCTAAGCATAAAATAGTGACATACCAAAAAATGCCAAAATATAAGCTTTGTATTTGAGCTACTGTTTGTATAAAATTCTCTGATCTGAAGGAGGATTCATATATGGGAAAGGATGGGGAGCTTATTGCTTGAATTTAGGGTGTTAGTTAGTTTGGTCTAATAGGATACAACTTTAGAGGAAGTTTATGGTTATAAAGGGTGTAAGTTTACCCCAATGGTTCTCATGGAGATTTATTGTCATTCTTACTAGCCCAGATGATAAGAAATATTGTAGGATATTTAGTTTTGGTCCTTAAAAGTTTTTTGTTAAGTTTTAAGGTGTGTTTTCTTTATTTTCAAATTGTTGGAGTCTTTGTGTAATTTCCAAAAGTTAGGAGAGTCATGCAAAGGGATGTTCTGAAATTTTAAAGGGTAATGAGGGTGTTTTGGATGAAATTTTGAAATACACACACACACACACACACACACTATATATATATATATATATATAATATATATATATATATATATATCATTTGAATGGTTTAAAAATCAACTGAAAAATTTAAGGGTTGTTTTGCAATTATTGAAACTTAAAGGTAACTTTATAATTTGTAGTTTTCTAAGGTTCAGGGAGGTAATACTCCAAAAATTCTTAATACAATACTTATATGTTAGGATAGGATTGATTATTCGTTGATATTATTGTGGATACACAGTCTCATACCGACGCGTTATAAATATGGGTCTGAAAAGGATGGATGAAGAGTTGATGGCCAAGGACCATGCCTTTCTTAATGTTTCTCCCGAGAAAAGTAATTATGAGGTTTAGAAAGAAAGGGAAACTCAGGTCGTGGTGCGTTCACCCCCTAACTTACATATTAATAGTCCATAGCAATGAAATTCAACGCAATAGGACACAAAATAAAAGAAATATACAAAAGAAGCAACTTTTGCGACCGAGCAATTGCATTTAGCGTATATAATAATCCATTAAACTCCTAGGTTACCCTAGTGGACGAGTGTCGTATCATGCGAGTTTTTATGGATGAAACCCACAAACATCATATAGTTTCCTCAAATTTATACCCATTCACACGCAACAAGACCAACAATAATGAAAAAGATTTCAAACACGTTATTAGCAAAGTGAATGAATTCACACAAAAAGTTCGTATTATTAACATTATAGAATGAACTTCGTAGAATTGAAACCTTAAAAGTGGGAGGGGAGGGAGCACATGAAGAGTTTGATTTGGCAAAAACTTAAATAAATCAGATAACAAACAGTAAAGTGTGCATATCTGTCAATCCTCACCGGCATTACACTCAACAAATGAAATCACTATGAATGGAAGATTATACATGGGACATGCGGGCATAAATAGTAAATATATATGGAAACAAGACTGCATACATGTCATAAAAGATGAACTCTATATATAAAAAATAAAAACACGTAATCTCAATGAAAGATACTGCTCATTAAAGGAGGTGAAATGTATTTTCACAGATTCTCAAAACTATTTAAACTTTTAAATTGAATCACCCCAGGATCACATGGAATTTATAGGGTTGTAGTGTAGGTTTGGGGTTAAGGTTATGAAATGAAAGAAATATGTACGAATTCAAAGTGCTCGGGGATGAAAACTCAGAATAATGGGAAATTGCGAGCAATTTCAAAAATTGGAAAATAACTCCATAAAAGGCATTGAATATAACAATGAGGAGAGTAAACAAAGTTTGTTGAACATTATACACAACATGTACAAATTTCAATTTCTTTTATTTTCTTCATTTTCTAATGTTTTCTTTCTTCTCCTTTTCTTCTCTTTTTCATTTCTTTCCTTTCTTTACTTTTCTCACTCTTACATGATTAATTTCATCCACATCACGCGAACATCATTCAATCCCAAGTATCATTCCAAACAAAGGTATGGAAGGTAATATGTATGGCTTATAACTCTAATGTGAAGTTGGTTTGGGATTTGGGTAATTAAACGAAAGGCTATAATAAGTCTCAAAGGGGTTGATGAGGGAAAACATTTAAGGTGAGGTTAAGGTCCATATGGGTGATTTAACAAAGAGGTCCTATGATGATTTCCTAAAGTTTTCATAATTATTGAGTCAAAAAAACTTTGAAAATCATGCTCAAGTAACATATTTCATATATGAACTCAATTAATGAACGATCGATGAAAGAATAGTGAGATTACCAACGACTGTAACGTTTTGAAAGAGGAAAGAGAAGTGTATAATACTCACAAATGAAGAAAATCACAAAGCTCACTAGGTTTAAGTATATATATTGCAACAAAAAAATACCGAGTTATAAAAATCTTAAACCAAATCAGTAAAGTAAGAAAAGTGCATGTGTTCATGGGATTAAAGTTTAATTCATGAAGTTATTCATAATATCAGTAATTGAGGACTAAAGTCTAACAACTTCTAAACTCGAGAACATGCATCATTGAGTTGTTTATTGGATCGGGAAATTATTGAAATTTGTCATCGCAAACAAGGGCAAGATGCCCAGCAAAGGAGAAAAAAGAAAGAAAATCTTTTTGAAATTTTTAATTTTTTACAAGAAAAGCATGCTTGGAAAGAGCATATTATCAAATCAAAGAAACTAAAAATGAATGGATAGAATATCACACCCCTAACTTAAAACCTGTCATTGTCCAAAATGAAAAATAGCTATATTACCCAAAAAGGAGCAATCTCGAAAAAGTACAAGTCTAATAATTCTACAAAATATGTTAGTACCAAGAATAGGAAAAACAAATAACAATAACTTAACTAACTACACTAGACAATAAGTAATAAAAAAGAAAAATAAGGAAAATAATAACTAACTATTTACATCCTAAAATTTTAACTTCTTACAAAAACTACACATTAGACATTGAAATTTTTTAGGGTCCACCCAAAATACGATTTGACTTTGAACGATCAACAGAGGACCATCCCTTTCATGCATACCTTTTGAAAAATAGGAATTCCATTTGAACAACAGAAGGCATGTTTAAGGCGGAAGAAATGAACCATCACCAATTAATAATTTTGAAGCGATGATGGGGGATTTGGATAAAACGGGTGACAATTACACAAGGGGGCAAAAAAAAGAATTTTCTCCCAAATATTTTGCAATTGTAATGAGAGGTGGCGCTCATGGAGGAAAAGATGCCTTCATGGAAGGAAACTCGAGCGAGTACTCCTCATCGGTGAAAAGGTTAAACGTTTTAAAGTTTGGAACCGCTTCATATTGTACTAGCGTCGGTGTGACAGTATAGAATAAAGATGGGGAGGAAAGAAATTCAATCTCAAGAGATGTGTTATCGTTGCTCAAAGATTGAATTTTGAAGGGGAAATGATCATTTTTAATGAAGCTTTCTTCTTTGAGAACTAAAGAAGAAATCATTTCATTGCAAATGGATTGTACATCCATTTTTTCCTCATTTTCATTCTCTATTATACCATGGGCCAAGTCAAGATTGGTTTGTCCAAAGTAGGCACAAAGTCCTTATTTAGTTCAAAACATTCATCAACTTCAAAAGTCTCGAAAGAACAACGGATTCAAAAAATAAATCTAACTCATGCTCCCGACAAAGATTTTATTTCGGATAACGATTTTCAATTTTCTCATTTTCAAGCATACACAAGACCTCATCGAAGGTCATAGGCCGAGGCTCGGATACTTGAAAATGCGAAACTTGAAAGTCATCATCGGAACTACAATCAAAATCATTAATATAAGAATTTTGAAAGAAATTGCAATTCATTTTAAAATTATTATCATAAGTATTTTGAGGCCCAATATCAAAATAATCAATCTCAATGTTCCTGTACCCCATAACTTGACTTTTATTATACTCACCCAACGACAGTTTAGAATTTGCACTTTTTTTGGGCTAGTTAGAATTCACTAAAAGTCATAGGGAAGGGGGATTTTGAGAATTATCATTACGATTACCGAAAGGATTGGAATAATACATGCTCACCCCAAAAAAGGCTTGAAATGGAAAATTTCACAAAGTGATGTGCATCCGACAAATTCAAGCATTTCTTGGCACTCAAATGTCGAAGTCCTGCAAAATTTATTAACAAAAAATACAAATAGAAAGTAAATACTGCGAAATACTAAATCAAATAAATTCTAAAACAAACAAGTCCCCAACAACGGCGCAATATGATAGAGATGTGCTTTGTCGCGGTGAAAGAGTCAACTACACGCCGTTTTTTTGTTATATTCGGCTCCCCGACTCTATACAAAACCCTAAACTATTGACTACACTCTTTTAAGGGAGTATAGCAGCCAGTCCGGGTATCGAAATCCATAGAGAGAAGTTGCTAGAATTTAAAATGTTTAATATTTCTAAAATAAAAGTGTAAAAGGTAATTTTAACAAAACGAAAAAGATAACTAGGCGAGTGTATTTAAACTAGATTAACAAAAGGAATAAAAACTATAGGTTGCACCAGATATCCCTCACCCCGAGTTAATTGGTATAAATGGTTACATGGGCTCACAAGTTACTAAGATTGAATCTCGTTTCGTCAATTAATTAAATCAAGAGTTGTCTCACCCCTAAATTCACATAAAAGACTACTATGATATTGGCGTCAACAAATACCCCGAAACTTACCCACGTAAGGTAAAAAATATGGGGCATACATGATATACCCCATTAAATCTCCTAGGCATAATAACTAGGACAACCTAATCGAAATAAATGAGTAAAAACTATCACCATAGCAAAGCAGCCACATCAACCCTAGGTGAGTTCAATCCAACATAACCTAATATACACTAGCCACTAAGCATGGTGAAATACATAAATAAAGCAACTAAGTTAAGACAACTAATTAATTAAAGGAAACAATAACTAAAATTATCTAGGCTTGAAGTACATAACAAAGAAAACAATAAAAGAACTAAAGCATAAACAAGACAAAGAAGACAATGAATAGTAGAGTTTTTACACAAAATAGGAAAATATCTAATAGAAATGGAGGAGAGGGGTTATCTCAACAAAAATCTCCAAATGGTTCTCAAACCCTAAACTAAAGAGAAAAGATGGGAAAAAAGAGATATCTTATAAACAAACTAAGTCTTGCTATTTATACAAAGTTGGGAAATAAAAGAAAAAGAAAAGGAAAAGAAAAAAGAAGAAGAAAAAAAGGAAAAAGAAAAATGAAAAGGAGAGTAAATGTATCTGGACACAAATAGGGGACCGATCGACGGAGGTGGTGGCCGATCGATCGTCAAGATATAGAATCATATATTGTATCTATTTTAGGCAAAAATGGGAAACACCGATTGATTCCCCGGGCTAGACCGGTCGACTGGTCCTACAGAACTGCTATACCTTTGTTTCCTTATGACAAGGCCTTCAATTGCAACAAGCCAACGTACCCAAGAACTCCACCGTAGCAACATATGTTACGTAGCCAATTTGGAAAAGACCAACAATCTTCATGGCAAAATCCATGACCTGCAATTCTAATCTTCATTTCGCTGAGACCTGCTGCGCTCTTGTTGAAGCTAAGACCATCAAAGCTCCATTTTGTTTTAACCCAAACTCAAACAAATCGGGTGTGGCCAAAATCAAAGCCTCAATTACTAAAAATTAAGACCCGAGCTAAAACCGTGTGTGGATCAAAGACCTACAGAAATCGTCATTAGACCCAAGACCTTTTTGCTGAATTTTGGGGCAAGGACATGGTGGTCATTTATTAATTTATTGGTAATTGTGAGTTTTCAAATATTTCTTCCCCGATTAAAAATCCGTAACAACTTCATTTGGAATCATATTCAAGCACCGTTCATGGCCATGCAAATCTTGAACCGAGAGATTCAATTTTTGTGAAGACTTTGTGCCAAAATCCTAATGTGGAAAATGACAAGAATGCCTCTGCATGTGCGAACATCGACAAAACTTTATCTGAATGCACCCAAACTTCAAATTAAGAAATGTAGCACCTACAAAAACTCAATAATACCTCAAATATCATGTTAGCATATAAATCAGAGTTTGTCTGGTTATCGAGCATAATTATAGACATTAGAGTACCAGAGGGGGCTAAAATGCAAAAGATTAAAGGGCATAAAGTGCAATGATTCGGGACAAATCATGGGGCCATTCAAAATAGTTGGTAGTATTGGGAAGTTATCTTCTGGATTAGACCTATCTCCAAACTTGTCCTATGTGCACAATGGTTTCCACATCTTGATGCTCCAGAATCATATGAGAGACCGTAAACTTGTTATCAACCATGAACCCATTGAGATACGTGGAGGTTTGACGTATAAGGAGGACCCAATGGAAAGTTTGGATTGAAAAGAAAACGTGTTAAGGATCAATATAGTTTCTTTAGTTAAAGTATTACGGAGGCCCTAGGTTACGAAAGAAGCCACGTGGGAGTTACAGTCAACTATCAGAGAGAACCACCCACATTTATTCCAAGGTGTGAATTAAATTATTATTTCTTACTCTTTTAAATTTAGAGGATCTAATTTCCTAAGAAAGGGAAGTTGTAAGGACCCTAGAGCCAAAGAAGGCCACAGGTGTAAGGGACGTCCCACCCCTATACTGATGGTTGCAAGTGCGTATTATGGTCGCTGTAAACAATTCAAGTCCACGATCATAAAATTAAGATATATCTGCATTAGCTCCATGGAATTTATACCTTAGAGGATAAAGAAATGCCTAGAACATGGATACATGACATGTCCTGATTAACTCACTTCTCAAAACCCAGTTTTTAAGATCTTCTTGAAGCCTTTTGGAAGGAGTCATTATGGAAAAGTGATGACATAAGTGGAAAACCAAGGTTCCCTAATATTTCCTATAAAGAACAACCCTTGTCTCGCTTTCCAAAGTTTATAAAATCCTAATTCATACTTTATAAAGATAAGGTGAGATTTTGAGAAGAAAAAAAAATACTACCCGAAAAATCCTGAGGAGGCATACTGTTCATTGGCGAGAAGAGGGTTGTAGGAGGTGACATAAGCTTAATGTTCAACGAACTAAGTGGTACTCGTAAGGATCCATTATCTTCCTATTTTCCTTGAATAAAACCTAGTTTTCATATTTTTACTTGAATGAGATGAGCTTCTCTATGATTTATGATTTTTTTTGGTTTACGGTCCATGGAGTTTTATTGTTCATTACCATTTGAGTTTACTGGATTTATAAGTGATGGACTTTTACTATTCATCAAGTTTTATGAGTTTCCTAGGTTTTTGGGCCATACTTTTAATATTTATCCCATATCTTCACTATGGATATTTCTTATATGGATTTAAATTTGGGTTTATATCTTATTTGTGGATAGCATCTCATGATCTAAAAACCTCGGTTAGGGCAACGGAGATGCTAATACAAGAGCTCAACCCATCCATGAGCTCGGCGTGTCTTCCACCCATGTGGATGTTAGTAAGATAGAATGGCAGCTTGGGACTTTGGGGGAGGGCCAACAACATGTACCTGGAATGTCAGATGATAGACGAATGCTGGACTTTTCCTTAATGGTGAAATCTTAAACAAAGCAAGAAGTGCACCACTAATCCAAGATGCCTCCATTTTGGCCCGTGTTGGCCAACATACATTTCTTTTTATGGAAATTACTATAAAAAAGGAGAATCCCCTAGATGGATAAGGGAAATAACTGATTGAGTCTACTGACCAACCTGTATGAACATACTTAAACATCCCTATGGTCTCAAACCTGGATACTACACCATTCCTTGTAAAGATCTAATATATAAGGACCGAGACAACCTATGGACGTAGGCATATTTGTAAGGGTTGAACCACCTATTTTTTTAGTATAAATTGTCTTATCCTCACCCTTTCTCTTATTTGATTACTTACACAATATATATCTAATTTTTGTTATCTATGGCTTTCAAGATAAGACATACCTAAATCCACTTTTAGACAATAATAGAATCGAGCCGTCTTTGGGAAAATGACTAAAGCCTAGTTGCTTGTTATCCAATCCCAAATTCTGCATTAGTAAAAAATATAGAAAATCCGAATCCCATCAAACATCGTTGATTCTAATAACATATTAAATCCTAAAATATCCTATATAGAAGAGTATCTAACTACACATCCATCCTAAAAAAGAAAAGACACACGACTCAGATGCACGGTTGATGAAAACCTGCAAAACATAAATACCTTTCTGCCGAGATCAAAGTTAAAAGCATTTGCTCTACCAAAATAATACAACAGAAATACTTGCACATGAATATATGATATGGGACAATATGCATGAAATAATAATCAACAAATAAAACAGAATGATGTACTCAACTCTCCCCCGTTTTGATTAATAGTACAATGGAAGAAATTAACATAGAAATATGTTTAAAAATAGCAGAATAAATGTCTCCTACATTAAACATAATTTCAAGAGATACTGGTTATCAAGTACGGTAATTCCTATCTTATGTCTCAATGTTTAAAAATGAGGTTTATCTAACGGTTTTGTAAACAAATTAGCAAGTTGATTATCTGTGGAAAGATGTTCTATTACAAGCTCTTTCGATTCAACCAACTCTCTAATGAAATGATGCCTAATATTAATGTTCTTAGTCCTATTATGCTGGAAAAGATTTTTAGCAATGCAAATAGCACTCTCATTATCACAATAAATGTGAACTTTGGACTGAATTATACCATAATTACAGAACGTTTGCTTAATCCAACTTAGTTGAGCACGACATGCACCAGCAACAACATATTCAGATTCGACATTTGACAAAGTTACACTAGTATGCTTTTTATAAGACCATCCAACAAGGTTCTGCCCTAAATAATAGCAACCACCCAAGGTGGAACGACAATCATCTGTGCTACCTCCCCAATCTGCATCTGGGTACCCAATTATATTACAGGAGGAGTCGTTGGTATTTCAAAGTCCAAACTCAATTGTGCCTTTAATATATTTAAAATATTTTTAGCACAAGTAAGGTGAGACTCCTTTGGACTGGATTAAAACCGCGCACAAATACAAACAACATATTGAATATCAGGTCTAGAAGCAGTTAAGTATAATAAATTACCAATAATGCTACAGTATAAAGTAGGATCCACATCAGGGCCACTTTCAGATTTTTATAATTTGGTTTTTATAGCCATAGGTGTAGATGATATTTTAGCATTTCAAAGTCCAAATTTAATAAGTAAATCCTTAGCATACTTGGATTGAGATATAAAAAGACCATCACTTCGTTGTCTTATTTGAAGTCCTAGAAAATACTGTAACTCCCCCATAAGTGACATTTTAAATTCACTACTCATGTCTTTTGAAAACTTTTTAACTTCATCTGGAGAGGTTGACCCAAAAATAATGTCATCTACATAAATTTGAGCAATTAGGATGTCACTTTTATTAGATTTTTTAACAAATAGAGTTTGATAAACTCCTCCTCTAACAAAGCCATGTGAAGATAAAAAAAAGAAGTCAAACATTCGTACCATGCACGAGGGGCTTGTTTTAAACCATATAAAGCCTTTTTAAGTCTATAAACATGATTGGGGAGTTTGGGATCATGAAATCCTTTGGGCTGCTCAACGTAAACTTCTTCAGAAAGAATACCATTAAGAAAAGAAGATTTTATGTCCATTTGGAAAAGCTTAAATTGTAAGTGACAAGCAACAGCTAGAAGTAATCTCACCGATTCAAGACGAGTCACCGGGTCAAACGTCTCATCACAGTCTATTCCTTCTGTTTGAGAGTAACCCTGTGCTACTAGTCTAGCCTTATTTCGAATGACTATCCCTTGTTTATGGATTTTATTTTTGAAAATCAATTTTATACCGATTACTTTGATATCTTTGGGCCTCTGGACTAAATACCGCACGCAATGATCCGTGAACTGGGATAGCTCCTCTTGCATCGCATCAATCCAATAGGAATCACAAAGTGCCTCATCTACTGATTTTGGTTCCACAAGGGATACAAAAGAAGCCATATGAGCTACTTGACGTAATTGATTTGTAGTCCTCACGGGCGTACGAATATCACCTGCAACATCTGCGGAGGGATGATCTTTTGAAACCCAGTTAGGCACGACAAGGGTTGGTGCTGGTAAAGATTCATCTTCTGTCAAGACTGTATCATTTAAAACATTTGTATCCAAATAAGTTTCAACAGGTGGATCTTTACTAACAGGCTCAATAGTGCTGTCAATTACAACAACATTAATGGACTCCATAATGGATTTGGTTCTCAAGTTGTAAACTCTAAAAGCCCGGCTATTTTGATAATAGCCAAGAAAAATTGATTTATCACCTTTGGCTTCAAATTTAGAAAGATTATCGCAATCATTGCAAACATAACAAATAGAGCCAAAGGTTCGAAAATACTTAACATTGGTCTTTTTGTTGAACCAAAACTCATAAGGGGTCATTTTGGTATTCTTCCTAAGATATACGCGATTAATAATGTGAATGGAAGTAATGCATGCTTTTTCTCAAAAATATAAAGGTAAATTTTTAGCATGTATAAGGACTCTAGCCATTTCATGTATGACTCTATTTTTCCATTGAAAAACCCCATTTTGTTGAGGAGTTTTCGGAGCACTAAACTGATGAGAGTAACCATTATCTTCATAATATTCAATGACACCAGTTTGTTTAAACTCACCACCTCTATCACTTGTAATTCGAGTTACGTGGGTGTCTTTCTCATTTTCTATTCTGGTCAGTAATTTCAGAAAATTGTTAAATGTTTCTGACTTAGCTTTCATGAAAGCTACCTAAGTAAACCAAGAGAAATCGTCCATAATGACTAGGATATAATAATTTCCATTTAAACTGACAGTCCTAGTTGGACCCATTAAATCCATGTGGAGAAGTTCAAGAGGTGCATTGGTGTTAACGCCTTTAACCTTTTTGTGAGGGGATTTAGTAATCTTACCCACTTGACATGGACCACAAATAGCAGAGGGGCATTTATTTATTTTGGGTAGGCCTCTAGGAAGGTCATATGATGAAAACTGATTTAATGTTTCATAACTCATGTGTCCCAACCTATTGTGCCATAAGTCAGAATCATCTAAAAGAGTCACATTACAAGATAAGGAGCCAGAAGCTTTATAACAATTATCTGTGGTACGATCGACTTTAATGTAATCTTGTCCCGATTCAGTCAAAATATAACAGGAGGTTTTTAAAAATTTAACTTGGCAACCATTGTCACAAAACTGAATGATGGAGAGCAAATTAACTCTCATTCCATGAACTAACAACACATCTTTGACATTTAGTAAACCCTATTTATTAAGAATACCTTTACCAATGATTTGGGAGGTCTTACCATCTCCAAAGTTAACATTGCCACCTTTACAATGAATAACATCCTTTAGTTTGGTAATATCCCCCGTCATATGGCACGAGCATCCGTTGTCTAAGTACCAACCAGTATTATGCATCTCACAGCATAGGGCTGTCAAGACTACAAAAGATTTTAAATTTATATGATTTAGCTGGGGTCTTAGATCATCAGATCTGATCCATATACACACAGTTTTAAATTTCTTTTGAGCCATTATATGGGAACTCAAAAAGGATTTGCCTAATGGTTTTGATTTGCAATTAGTCCAAGTTTTAAGCTTACTAAAATATTGAAATGATCCATTATAGTTCGAGGTTTTATTACCAAATCTCCTAACTCTTGAGTTAAAATAAAAATGGTCATTTTTCTTTAGAAACCGTTGGCACTCACAGTTTTGGTGTTAAAAAACATCACATTTAGTGCAGAATTTACTAGACGTAGGAAGGCTTGAATTGTGAAGTTTTTTAACAAAACCCGTTTCAGATTGCTTACGGGGATTAGAAATAAAAGGTCTAGACAGTCTCTTAGCAGAGGGCAATATCTGGACGTAGATGTCTGAACAAATTTTTCAATGAAAGTATCAATGTCACTTTCAATTAAAATTTATTTTCCTTTATCCTTTTCATATGACTTGCTTACCAACGGAAGAACCATTTCTTCTTCGACTTTTACAAAGAGGACCTGTCTAGATAAATCATCATTTTTCGCAATAGGACCTTCATAACCAAATCATCTAGTATCGCCATGATAACGCTGGACAACTATCAATTCTTCAAGGTCAAAGGATTTTATATCACGACTACGACTGATTTTAAAAGCACTTCCACAAACTTATTTAGATTTTTCAATTTGTAAAAGTCCAGCATTATATTTTTCTTTTAAAGAAATCAGGTTTTCATTTAAAGTAGTAATCTAAAATTTAAAGTCAAGTGAGTGCTTTTCAAAACCAATTTTGACATTGTTTATTTCAATTGAATTTTGTTGAATTATCATATAGTGATTTTCTAGGGACTCACTAAGAAATTTAATCAGATTAGATAATTCTTGTCTATTATGTAAAGTCCTCACATAAAATTTAGAATAATCATCATAGGAAACAAAATTTTCATTATTCTCCACGTCGATGTGTGAATTGTTGCAGTCTTCAAACTTAGTGTCACACAAACAAGCACGTTTGCATCAAATGGAGCAGTTAATTCAAGCATAGAAAGATGATTAGCTAATAAAGTTTTAGCAGAATTAATTAAATCAAGAACTTCATCAGATTCACATTCATCTTCAGAATCAACACATTCCAGCCAGATATATATCTCCACAAAAATCGTAAACTTCTCCCAAAAATGCAAGGTAGTTTGATTGAAATTATGTTTGGTCTTCTTCTGATTCAGAATCAGAAGAATCATCCCAAGTTTTAGTAATGTTAGCCTTCTGTGTTTTAGGATACTTGGACTGTGGTTTGGATCTACATTCAACAATGAAATGACCGAGTTTCCCACAATTGTGACAAGCTAATTTCGATTTATCAATCTTACTACTAGAACTATCATAATCAGACTTTGGTTTAGAATTTCTGTTATGAGGTCGATTGAGCTAACGAGACTGATTATTCTCTTGCATATGTCTTTTAGCAATAGATTTTCTATGCTTTAAAAGTTTCTTAAATTGGGAAGACATAAGTGCAAGTTGATTGTCAATCTTATCAATTTCATCCGGCTCCTCATCAAACTCATTATCTGACTCAGATTGTTGCTTAACTATCTTATGCTTGTTTTTATTAGGACAAGCAGTTTTGAATGAAACTTTAGAAGAGTTGGTCAGATCATTTTTAGCATAATAAGTAAGAGTATTTCTAAAGGCTATTTCAAGTTCCATAGTTCTCAATTTAGAGCTTAGCAATTCTGGAGTGAGAGATGAATCATTCATTTCTTCAATGATATAACGTTTATGGTTAAACCTAGGGGCAAGGGACCGTAAAAACTTAGATCATACTTCCTGATCAATATACTCTACATCATTAGCATGCAGTTGGGTAATAATATCAGTCAAACGCATATAAAAATCATCAAATGGTTCGTTATCTTTCATAACTAGCATATTGTATTGTTGAACAAGCATTTGAGGTTTACACTTCTTTACCATAGCAATGCCCTCGTGTGATATTACTAAAATATCCCAAGAATCTTTGCTAGTAGTGAAGTGACATACGTTTCAATTCATTTTCACTCACACTCATGAAAATCACATTTTTTCCCTTATTATTGAAATTGCTTATCTTTTTCTGATCAACACTTAATTCAGAAGTTTTAAGTTTTGTAAAGATAGTGATGCCTTCAGCTATAAGAGTAGTGGGGTGCCTATAACCATTTTTAATCAAATCCCACACATCATCTCCTAATGTGCCTAGAATAAATGCAACCATTCTAATTTTCCAGTAAGAAAAATTTGAGCCATCGAAAATAGGAGGTCTACTAAAATTTCCAAGTCTAAGTAATTGACTTGAATCATCCATTGAAAACAAGCTAAAATGAGTTTGACAAAAGTTTTGAAAATAGATCTTTTTAAAGTCTAGATATGATACCTCTTGAGCGTGCGGCTTACGATAGACTATAATGCGAAAGTAAACAATTTACCGAAATACACTCCAATTACCTACACGTTATCTATGTTATTCAAGAGGGGACCAATTCAAACTTTTCTTGAATTTCTAATTTTGCTAAAAACAGGTTTTAATTTGCTAAGTCAATTAATAGTCCTATTTATTATCTTAAATTAACTAGGTGTCAAAATAAATAATATATGATTCAATTAATTAGGTGCGTTTCTAGTATTAAACCTACTTTTTCGTGTGAGGCGAGATATTGCAAATTTGTAATGTAAAGCACAAGGTTATTTATTTTATATCGGAAAAACCCTTCCCCGGGAAAAATGACAGACCCCTCTAGGAGTCACCTAATCTACTTCCGCTAAAACAATAAAAACAACAGGAACGAGTTACAATCAACAAACACGATAACTAAAGAAGATAGATGCAGCTATTACCTCACACGACCAAAACTCCTCCCTGGTTGCTTATACTGCTCTCTCTTTAAGTTTGTCCTTGTTTGATATTGCGTTCTACACTTCACAGCTTCTCCCTTTTGCTCTTCTAGCTCAAGATTAGCTCAGTGGCTATTGTGTTATTTTCTAGTGAAGTATTTGTGTGTGCTGTTCTATCCTGGATGACACACCCACACTTAAATGATACACACCGAATGAAATGCAAAATATTATATCTCCTATATATCTTCACAAGTCTTGTGACAACTCAAGTTAAGTTTTCTTGACTTTCAAAACAGTTTTAAAATTTTTTCTTTTCTTTTTAAATCTTGAACACTAGACTTGTTCAAATATTTACACAAATAAATGTGTCTACATGAGTACAACGTGAGTGAATATATGCAAGTGATATGAAAATAGTTCCTGAAAATCACTTAAACAACCAAGAAATCATATCCACAAAATATGACTGAAAATATAATGAAGTTAAGCACACAGTCAATGATTAAGATTCAATTCGAATATCAGGACAGTCAAGATAATTTCTATAAATTTCAGTCCTTTAAAAATTAGTTTCCAACTTTTTGAAACATGTTGAAATCTTAACTTTATTTTCATGAAAAAAATATTCTCAAGTGTTTTTAAAATAAAACATTTTAAAACAGGAACAAGACTAATCGAGACAATATATCTAAATAAAAAATCAACCAACAAACAGAACAAGGTAGTTTGTTTTAATTTCAGATATGAATAAGTCCTTAAAAAATAATGAGTTTTTCTTTTAAGTTTTAACAAGAATAAGATTAGCAAACTTTATACACAAAACAGATCTGAATGGACAATTAAAATAGGCACTAAAAAAAGAGATACTCACAACCAGATTTTTCAAAATGAAAAATCAATAAAATTGGAGATGAGGAGGTTCTAAAAATAAAAACGTCCTAGCTTGAATCCACAAGAAGATTTTGAGACTCAACAATGGATTTTGAAGAATACAAAAAAGTTTTATCTCTGAAAATATTGGTGTATAATTTCTCTCTCTTTGTCTAGAAATTTTGGCATAGCTTTGGCTTAAAAATAAATTTTCTCGGTTGAAATAATAAAGACCCAACAGGTTCTATTTATAGAGAAATATGAACAGGTCTAATTGATAAAAAATAATTCACAAGGAATTATTTATAAAACTCACAGTCGTAGATAAAATATAATCTAGTGGTTGTAAAAGAAACACAAAATGACCAGCTTATATTGTGACACATGTTATGCCAGCTGGTGTTTCAATTGTATACTGAATAAGCCAACAAAAATATCACCTTCGATTTTTATCAAATTCGTGGGCAGAAAATATAAAGACTGGTATTAGTACAAACACGACATCGTATCCAAGGGATTAGGGACATCTGTAAAGTACTTAACAAATATCACCGTTTGAAAAAAATAGTACTGCGTCGTTTTGGTGAAGAAAGACCAAAACCATTTTTGGTTTTGTTATAAAAACTGTGGGTCGAGAAAACAATATATATGACCCTATGGACAACTAGACCTGCTAAGTCAGGTTGTCTACCACAAGGTCAAGTAAAAAAAAAGGAATAGGGGACAAAGCAATCAGATATTACAATAATAGGTGGCCACACATACATATTTTTTTTTGGTGAAAACAGGAAATGAGAAAACAGAAAGCAAACAACAAAACCAATCGGTTCTAAACGAAATAGAACCCGTACTCCTCCATCTCCGCGTTAATCATCCTAAGGTAATCTTCTGACGCTTGGCCATATTCTTTGTATAGGTCATCCACCTCTATCCCAATTTTCACCATACAATCCTCCATAAAGTTGCTTGCTCTTGGAATGTGAACGATGTTGATCTTTAGCTCTTTCGCAAGCTCCTTGCAATCCTCGATGATATTTGCCAAAGGGTGGTTCTGAGTGTTTTACTGCTTAATGAGATTGATGGCTTCAAGACAATCATTTTTCAGACAGGCATTCTTCCATTTCTTTCTTAAGGCAAGGTTTAGCCCATGAAAAATTCCTTCCAGCTCCGCACGTAGAGGACTGGCAGTACCTTGGATTCTTCCAGTAAAGCCCATGATCCATTCTCCATCTTCATTTCTAACCACTCCACCAAAAGAACCCGTACCACAACCATGGTCAAAACCACCGTCAGTATGAATGATGATTTTACCTACAATAGGACACGGATCACGAATTAATATGGTATTGTTTTCCCCACTAACCTTTGCTCGCTTGGTGTTTTGGGCTTCAAAAACATAATGTGTAAATCATAGCCAAGCGGGCAACTGTTGGTGGAGACTCATCAATGTTATTAAAGATGAAATTGTTTCTGGATTTCCAAATATGCCACAAGGTAATAATAAAGCATTTGTACCTTTCTTTCTTCGATTCACCCCAAATGTTTAGTGCAATCCACTCATTTACATTACCTGATAGATTGAGGTCAAGGGTGTGGTCGAAGCCAAGTGTGTTCCAAATTTCCCTAGTGTGAATGCACTCCTTAAATAAGTGGTCGATTTCCTCGAGGAGCCCACACCGTGGGCAGTCACCATTATTCGTAAGACCTCTACGCATATGATGTTCATTTATGAGGATTTTTCCATGTAGAATGGTCCACAAAAATGTGCAAATTTTTGGTGGGACGTTTAATTTCCATAACTTTTTCCAAACCTCCCAGGGTTGATGTTCATTATGCTTCGTAACAAGGGATTGATAACACGAACTAATTGCGAATTTTCCTTTAGTACTTAACGACCAGGATGGATTATCATCACAACAACAAGTACGGGAAAGTGGGATGTTAACTATATCATTCATAGTGTTCATGTTGAAAGAATTTTCAATAGTTCTAACATCGCATTTCCCATTCTCATCAATAAGCGCCTCGACATTTACATTTTCTAAGTTTCCCGGGTGTTCCATAGGGTTGATAATTTTATTCCCCACCCATCAGTCTTTTAAGATGTTAATGTTCTTACCATTACCAACATTCCATTTGATATTTTTCTCAAGGGTTTCTCTACATTTAAGAATACTTCTCCAAGTATGAGATGACGTATTACATTTTTTACACATTCTAGGATTTTGACCCGCTTTATATTTGTTTCTTAATACGTCAGCCCATAGTGATTTATCATTATTCACAATTTTCCATCCGAGTTTAGTGACACTAGCTTGGTTATTTTGCGCACTCTTTCTCAACCCAAGGCCTCCATTTATTTTGGGAGTACAAACTTTATTCCAGTTTACAAGGTGAATCTTTCCCTTGCCATTATTCTCTCCCCATAGAAAATTTCTATTAAGTCTATCAATCTCATTACATATCTTCACCGGGAGCATGACATTTTGCATACTATAGTTTGGGATGGTGGAGGTTACAGCCTGAATAAGTGTTTTCCTTCCCGCAAGGGAGAGAAGTTTAGATTTCCATCCCGTTAATCTTTTTTGGATTTTTTCAATGATGTCTTTAAAATGAGATGCATGTAACCTACCATGTATAAGTCTATTACCAAGGTAAATACCTAGATCATTAGTAAGGCTCATGCCAAAAAAATGTCCAGCCTTTAAAGCCTCCCTTTTTGGGATATTTGGGGATGCAAACAACTTAGATTTAGAGTAACTTATTTTCTGCCCAGAGATGTGACAAAACTCCTCTAGGGTCTCAATGACCGCTTCACACGAATTATTATCATTTTCCGTGAAAAGAATAAGATCATCAGCATAAAAGAGGTGGGTGATGCGGGGGCCCCTAGGAGAGGCCCTAATACCTTTCCACTTATTACATTTTACTCTATCCGATATCATAGAAGATAAGTAATCCATGAACATAACAAAAAGATAAGGGGATAGAGGATCTCCTTGTCGGAGGCCCCTAGATGGTTTAAAACTGGGGAGGGGGGAACCATTCCAAAGAATAGATGTAGTGGTATTTTTAACACAACTCAATATAAGGCTGCAGAAATCCTTATCAATATTAAACCAATTTAGGACTCCCTCAAGAAAGTCCCAATCCACTCTGTCGTAAGCTTTTTCTAAATCAATTTTGAGAATATAACCCCCTAATTTACCTTTAGTATTCATAAGTGTGTGGATAATTTCCTGTGTAACAATAACATTATCAGAAGCTTGTCTCCCAGGGAGAAAACTAGCTTGGTGGGGGCTAATATTACGGCAAAGGATAGGTCTAAGCCTATCCACAATAATTTTTGCAAGGATCTTATAATAAACATTGCAAAGAGTAATAGGTCTAAATTGCGATATGTTCTCTAGGTTGTCCACTTTAGGGATGAGCGTAATAAAGCTATTATTTAGTTCACTAGGGAAGTACTTATCCCAAAAACACTTTTGGAAAAATGTAAAAATGTTAGTAGTGATGGTTTTTCAAAAATGTTGGTAGAAAAGAGGTTGGACACCAACCGGTCCAGGAGCTTTGAGAGCTTTCACACTAAAAGTAGCTTTCCTCACCTCCCCCATAGAAATTGGGGTATTTAAAAAAAGTTGTCATCCTCCACAAGTTTCATATTATCCAAATTTCGCAGTTGGCTTTGAATATTATAATTAAATTCAGCTTTAAATAATTCCTTAAAATAGATATTAATGTGGTTGGAGATGATAGTACCATTATCAGTCCACTCCCCATTAATCAGGAGTTTTTTAATACAGTTTCTCCTTCGTCTTATAATAGTGGTAGTATGGAAGAATTTTGTGTTTCGATCACCCTCGTTAAGCCATTGGATTCTCGATTTTTGTTGCCACAAGCTTTCTTCGTATCTAAGTATCGTGTTAAACTCATTACGTAACTTATTTTCAAGGGTGGCGAGGTTATGGGAGTACCAAATTTCTTGTGCTTTTTGTATACCACTTAAACGTCTAAGAATACGCTTTTTATTTTTAAAAATATTACCAAAAGTATTGTTATTCCAACTTTTAAGCTTTTTCGTACATATCGAGATTTGAATTATTATTCCAATTTGAATTAATAAGTTCATTAAAATCAATTCTATCAAACCAACAAGCCAAAAGCCTGAAGGGTTTAGGAATAGTGAGGTGTTTGGACATACCTTCCATTCTGATAATTATAGGGCAGTGGTCCGATGAGGTCCGTGGAATGTTCTCCACATTTGCTTCAGGGTATTTTAGATTCCACTCCGCATTAACTAGTCCTCTGTCTAATCTGATAAGAGTATTTGCCATGCCCTTCCTGCTGTTTGTCCAAGTCAGTTTTGGTCCCGAGCACCCCAAGTCTGTAAGATTGCATTTGTTAATATTTTCTAGAAATGTAGTGTCTTTTTTTTCCTCCACCTTCTTCCCAAAACTTCTTTTTTCAGAATCATCCACGTGATCGTTGAAATCACCCGCCACCAACCACGGAATATTAATGTTTTCAGAGATATCACATAGATTATCCCATAGTCTTCTGCGCAGTTGCCGAAGTGGGCTGGCATAAATCGCCGAAAAAACCCACTCCTCATAGTTGTTTTTGGTGGCCAATAAGTGAATAGCTTGTCTGGTTTTAGATAAAGTCTCTTGTTTTATGGAGTTTGGATTCTAGGTAACCCAAATACCCCTGGACCTTCCCACTGGTTCAGAGACCTCCCTGTTAGTAAAACCAAGGCTGTCAAAAAAACCAGTCAAGTTTCCAATAGAGATATGGGTTTCAAGGATCACCACAATGTCAGGGTTATAAATATTTTTCAGCTCAGTGATAGTAGGTTTAATAATGGTTTACCATCCCCACGACAGTTCCAAATAATTACCACCATTGATGACCTATTTTGAATGAGCGAGTCCACCTCGTTGATCGTCCAGAAAAACCTTTTAGCTATTTCTTGGTGTAGCTGTGTGTCTCTGCACTTCTCTTCCATAATCCCTGTGATTATCTTCTCGTTTCCCCATATCTGTTCCAGGGTGTTGATTATGATCTTGGTTTTGGATATTTTCCAATTCACTTGCATGATGGCTGCCACCTCTAAATTCCCCGCTAGGTTGGTTGAGACTTCTCCTGATGACAGCGTCAGATTTTGAATTTGCACATCCCCTAGGAAGGCAAGGGGAAAGGGGAGGTTCATTTCTGGTTTCACTTACGGTTTTTTGTTCTTTATCGGATGTGGCTTTTGTTGAGGCTTTACTGGTAGTCGAGTTTTTTGCACTTAAGTTCTGTGTTTCGTCGAGTTGAGAGCTTCCTTTTTTGTGGATAACACCTATCGTCAGGCAATTATTACTTACAGTATTTGACATTAAGCTGTCAGCATTATTGCCGCTGTACGTACCGAGTTGGCTTTTCCCCATACCACTATAATCCATTATTTTATTGTTAGTCTTTTGCGTGTGTTGTACCTGAGATGTACTTCCACCTGTCTCATTATTTTGTGTCGGCACTTTTCTTTTAGGCATTACCTCACGAGTTGCACCATTTCTACCCCCATTTATTTTTCTGGCATCAGCAATATATATAGTATAAGTGATATTTGCTACAGGTGTCACCCCCAATCCCTTCGTATGCAGGCTTTTTGTACTGGTACCTCCTTTCCCATTTGTTCTTTATTTTTGTCTATGTAGCTTGTCACCTCCATCACTATTGAGGACGGAGAACTTGTTTTTGTTCCTTCCCAAGTTTTCTTTAGTTCCATTTGAACTTGTTCTGTTTCTATCATTCCCAAATTTTTTGTTTCGTTGAACCAACATCCAAGGACCAAATTGGTTATTTTTCTTTTCCACGTCAACTGTGTTGTTCTCGTAATTTCCTTCGTTTTCACTCTTAGGAAAATAGCCGTTATCAGTTGACTTTGTCGGAGCGGCTCCCATACTTCCCGAAGGAATATTTTCAGGTGTGATATTTATATTTCGGTTTGGAGCGTTTAGTGGGAAAAAATCAGTTTTTTTACCAATTTTACCACACTTAAAACATATATACGGTAAGAATTCATACTCCACCCTATATTTACGTCCATCTAATATGTAGCATGGGATTAGAGGTTTTGCCAGATCCACTTCAACACAAATCCTCGCATATTTGCCTCTAGTAGATGAAATCGAGTTAAAGTCTGTCTTAATTGGTCTCCCAAGCTTGCATCCAATCTGGAAGAGGGCTCTTTCGTCAAACCAATCAATAGGAAGTCGCGGCAGTCTAACCCACAAATATGTAGTAACATGATTTGCTTCAAGAGGGTTAAAATTTGGCACCCACTTCCTAACAATTAAGTAGTGGTTATTTATTACCCATGGGCCACCAGTCAAGACATTGTAATAGTCTTACTTCATCATAAATTTAAATAGGTAGTGTCCCTCCTCCAAATTAACGATTTCATAATCACCCTGTAGGTTCCATAGAGAGGAGACTCTTGCATTAAGAACCTTGAATCCAATATTTCTACCGAGGAGACTCACAAGGACACTGTCATTCCATTTTTCCCTTAATTTTTCTACATGTTTTTTGGGGATAGATACCATTGGACACAGTGAATCATCCTCCTCATCCACCGGTTTGGTGTTGAGGTCCATGGCATGACAGTTATCCTCATTTGATTCCTCCATGTCGTCATCAGACCACACACAGTTAGCATCATAAAAAAATATATCTGAGTTTTGCTTCTTACCCACTACATCCTTGTAGGATAATATCTTTTTGGGTCCCTCAGTTTTCTCACCACCTTGGGTCGTGTTTGGTTCAGTTGTCATCATGGTTGAGTTCTCATCCAGAATCATGTCTGCGTTAGTCCCTTCCATATTTGAACAGGTCATCACTTCATTTTGATTGGTGGTTATTGTATTTTCGTAATTCTCCATTTTTATGTCAACAATTGTTTCATGGCTGTCTTTTTGTTTTTTGGTGCTCCTTAATAGGAGGTCTTCTTCCTCTTTGGAGTTTCTGGTAGTTAGTGCTGAGGGATTCCCCCACAGTTTCCAGCCTCTTGGGATGGATGATCAAGATGGTTTGCGTGTACACCAAGCATGATTTGTAGGAGCGTTTGAGAGATACCAGAGTTAAGAACTTTGCTATCTATCTTCAACTGACAACCTCTTTCCACACATACATATATACTAAGAGAATAATATACATATATAAATATTTGGGACATCATGACCTGCTAAGGCAGGTGGCCTACTAAAAGGACATATCAGTGAGACCAAAACTTTGGGAAACATGCAAGCTGTCAAGTCTTGAGCTTAAGACTTGTAGAGGCTAAGGGTCGAATATATACAACTCACGCATATATGCAAATAGCTTTTAAGACACACACACTTGCAAACATATCAAAAAAATATATTACACGCATACATACTAAGATAATGCTACCATAAAAAAATTATTTTCAGTTCCAAATAAAATTAATTCTAGATTTTATAAACTAATGCTAATAAATCTCAAACTAAATTTTGGGACAATATCTTTTAATATACAAGAGATATTAAAAGATTTTTCTAGAAAAAATATTTCTGAGATATATTAAAATAAATTTATAACTTCCAAAATTAATTTCTTAACAGTTTTGAAAATAAAATTTTTACACACATGCGTAATAATGAAAGTCAAATGAAGTATTGTGTCCTACGTGACAGAATTAATCCTATGAGACGTAGAGGGTGTGAGAAACAACCTTACGCAGTAAAGAGAATTCAATCGATCGTCCAGATGAGGTAGATAGCAGTAGGAGCTTGGCGGAGGCAACGACACTCACTCAAATTACACGAATAATTTTGTCAAAATCGCAGTCCAACTAGATGAAGTCCTATATAGCTAAAGCATAAAACACAAATCCTAAGAGTGCTATATATAGGGACCTTCAATCATCACCCATGGTATTTAGTGTCTAGTCATGCCACCTAGACGCAGGAGCTCTTCTTCTAGTAGGCAAGATGAGACTTTCTCCACATCGCGGGATAATAGAGATAGGAGCTATAGACCACCTTACTCTCCTGTACGTTGGTATACAAGTTTGGACTACAATCATTATTTTCATTTGGGGTTACATATTCGCTCAGTAGTTAGGTAGAAAGTATTTTATGTTGATTAATTTTTTGAGCTTTCTCTTCCTACATGGATGTCTGGCAGGGGATTGGATAGATTCTTTGATGCCCATGGCATGGTTTACCCTGACATAGTTAGGGAGTTTTATTATAGGGCTCTTCTCACTCCTGGTTGTTTATAGACATCTGTTAGGGGTGTCTCGATTCTTGTCATTGCAGATCTTATAGCAAAGACTCTTTAGTTACCCCGTGTCCCAGATGCTATTTTTCCTAGGAGTCTCGAGGGTGGTCCTACTGGAGACGAGATTATTCATTTTTTCTATTGGGAGGTTTCGCCTGCTAAGACTACATTGCTTGACCGACAGTTACACACAGCTTTTTGCATCCTTAATCATTTTGTATCCTCATCTATCTATCCTTGAGTCAATCATACTCATATTGGCTTCGATATAGTATATTTTATATATGTTGTATGTTAGGGGTGGGATATTGATCTACCATCTCTTTTGTTTCGGGTTATGTCCTTAGTTACCATTCTTGGTAGCTCTCCTGTTCGCCCTGATCTTCCCTACGGTCTCCTCGTATCTCGCATTTGCTTCTTAGCTGGAGTACCTATTTTAGAGGATGATGTCTGCCTTTCTACTCCATCCTTCATTGACAGCAATACTTTGACTCGATCTGAGAGTCATTTACCTTCTGAGGCGAGAGCGAGAAAACCTCCTTCTTTTTGGAGAGCCATTTACTCCCGCTGAGTCGAGTTCTATACCTTCTAGGTCTTATCCTTCTAGATCTAGTCGACCCATAGTAGAGGATTTTGATACTTTATAGGCATAGGTGGAATCTCAGTCACAGATGTACGATGCCATGATGGCTAGTTTTGATGCCGAGGCTGAGGCTAGGGCTCGGAGTGACTCATAGATGGATACTTTTTTTTCATGAGATAAGATGACAGGAGATAGGCAGAGGAATAGGTTCATCGGGATTGAGCAACATAGCTGCCACATATGTTGATTCTGATGGTGATGTTGATGCTGATGATGAGGATGAGGATACCAGTTGATATTTATGTTTTGAGACATTATATTTATGTCACTTCATATATTTTGATATTTATCCTGATCTGATGTACTCATGGTCTTCTGATGCTAGTTTTTTTTACTGGATGTATATATTTCACACTATAGTTCTGGTATTATTTATTGCCATCTTTATCATATCCATTGTCACAGTTTGTCATTTATGCCTATTTTCATATGCTTATTTTATTTGTCTCGTGCTTTGTCTATTCCAGACAAAAATGGGGAGAGATATGTGACGTAGGGGGGTTTAATTAAACACAAGTTCACAATTTATTGATATATCTTATATATTTTATGTTCCTTCATACTTCACTTGGGTATATTTGTTTATGTCTCATGTACGTAGGTATCTTTTTTTTAAAATTTAGAGATTCACTACTACATCACATTCAGAGATAGTTTTAGACTCAATGCTGCTGCTTCATAGTTTATTTATGTCCTGTATTTTTTTGAGATTCATATGTCGAGAATAGGACATTTAATATTGCCAGCATTTTTATTTGAGTTTTGTCCCGGAATAGCCAAAGGGCGAGATTTGTAAGCACAAATTTCTTATAGATTTAATTTGTTTACATTTGGCTTAATTTCGGACAAAATAAATTGAGTCTAGACTAGTAATTAAGTCGAGATTAAAGAAGCTGCATATTAAATCCATGAAGAAGAAATCAAGTCAAGTTGCAATTTCACATTTTGTTTGTTTAAAGATCACACAGGTATGAATAATCAAAGGAATCTATGGTTTAAATGTTGTTTAAATAATGGATGATTTAAATATTTTTAATGTTTGGGAATTCAAAATTAAAGTTTTGAAAACGCATTTTAATTATATATGAGCTAACTTGTTTTTGTACAAGTATATTTCTAAAAAAAATCGAAAAAGTGTATTGTCGTTCAAATGACATGTAAACTCGTTTGAACGACAGCACTAGTCGTTCAAACGAAAACGTTTGTCACTCGAACGAGATGCCTAGATTTCTGTGTTTCATTTATTTTGGACTCTGGTTTGCTCAGGTATAAATATAACAATGCATAAATGTTTTCAATAGAGTTGAACAGTTTTAAGAATTCCCATTCTATTTAGTTTCATCCTTTATTTTTCAAGATCATATTATCATAATTACAAAGGTTTGTGATATTGAACACATTCATAAGAAGACCTTGTTCGACTCTTTGTAGAGAGGATAAACATACACCGGACTGAGGTCAAATTGGAAGTGCTGCGATATTTCTTGTTGAAGTTAGGACAGCGGTTCTTGTGGAGCCGAAGTGATTGTTCCATTGCTGACAACATCGACCGACAGCTGTGGATATTCGTATGTCATCTTATTTCGGCGTAATCTGAGTGTAAACCGTTTCCTTACAAATTATAGTGGAATTAAAAAGTTTTGCCCTTCGGGGATTTTTTTCTGAATTTGTTTCTTTTACTGCATGATTTATTCATTCAATGGGTTAAAATTGATTAGATGCTTGTTTAGGGTTTAAGAAGAAAATTGGAAATAATTGATTGAGTTGGTTTTTACCTAAAGCACTTATTAAAGGGCTACTTCACCTTCGAGAACCATAAGAACCTCAGTCATCCTTCTTCAATGGTGAATATTCTCGAGTATCACAAGGTCAACAATGAAAAAAGCTCTCCACAGGAATAACTTTGATATAGAATTTTTTGGATTCCAAAGATGATTCAAAAAAGAATTTGGGATTGATTATGTGAATCAAAAAGTGTTTTGACATAATCAAAAGTGAAGACTATTTGCAGCAGGTCTGCAGCTTGCGTAATGAAAAGTCTTATTAAAGAAAAATCTTCACAAAAGAAGGTATTTATAGGTGAACACGAATTTTGAGGTGGTGGAAAGTCATTCGAACGAGTTTGATAAGCTGTTCGAACGATGTCAATCTCATTAGAAGCGACCGTTTAACGACCTACCAAATGACCTTCAAAAATTAAAACAATACGCCTTCGTTTGATCATATTCATTGTAGACCATCAAATGATATCAACAAGTCATTATAATGAGATGACAATTTCGTTTGAAAGAGATGTCTAAAAATATTTATTAATATTTCAAGGTTAAAACACTGTTAAAAAATTGTTTGAAAAATGCCTCGTTTTGATAAAAAAAATAGTTTAGAAAAGTATCCCAATACTTAGAAAAAAATCTACTAAAGATAAAACAAAGTACATACCAAAATTACGTCAAGTTGTAGAACATGTTGAAGAAGCCTGATATTCGGATTTGTCTTCTTGAAGTTGTCAACATGAATTGCCTTGACAGAGTAACGGAATACACCATACTCAATGTAAATTAGACTCTATGGACAAGTCCTAGAAGCTAAGGGTAAGGATGGAAAAATATCCCTTACAAATCTCCCCCTATGGTTGTTCCGTTATAAAATAAAAAAATATGAATTATAATCCTATACAAATCTAATACCCTCCCAAAAACCCCAAAATGGAAAGATTCTAAATATAAAAGTCTTAAAAAATAATCAACTTTCAAATCTTCAAATCTCTTGCTTTCTCTTGATATATTCTTTTGAGAACTTTGTCAAATTGTGTACTTTTCATATGCTCCACAAAGTTTACCTACACAAAATAGACAAAGAAATATACCTTCGTAACCTATCGAGTTTGAAATAAAATAAATCTTATAAATAAATTCATAATTCAAACTATAACTCCCCCAAAATTCATAATTTATTCTCTATATTTTTATTTGTTCGAAATAGACAAGGAAAAGAATAAAAATAATAATAAACTAGAGTTGGTCATAAGCATAGCAAATCATCACAAACATATATCAAATAAGCTCATACAAGGATAATCTCAAAAGGTCCATAAACAATTTTTAGTTTTTCAAAACTTTTTAAAAGAAAATAAATTTTACAAAAAACACACACCACGAACTAACACTAAGATAATAAAATCATGGAAACGAAATTAATGTGTGTGAAAAAATTCTATAGGAAAATCAACTC
Source organism: Sambucus nigra (assembly GCA_949130495.1). Lineage (NCBI taxonomy): Eukaryota > Viridiplantae > Streptophyta > Magnoliopsida > Dipsacales > Adoxaceae > Sambucus > Sambucus nigra. Next base: position 442,243,641 of record OX422218.1, on the reverse strand, counting down.
CAACAATCATAACATATGTGCACGATGAATTTGGGATACTCCTAACGAATGAATTGAAAATCGTCCTTAGGTGTAACAATATTGAATTTATACGATATTGATTCAATCGAATCAACAAATCATAGTATAAAATAATTTTCAAACCAATAACGTCCAAAACTATATGATGCCTTTGTGAGACTTTTTTAGGATGTGCAGATCCATTGATCTTGAACTTATCTCCCTCAATACTCATATATAAAATATTTCATTCAACTCTTTTGTTTCGAAAAAATCAATGCTCATATGTAGTGAAGCATCAATGTTCTTATGAATTTCACCTAACACTTTATATTTTTTCTTTTGAGTGATTTTACTCTTTTACGCTTTTTTCTTTTGCAAATAGGGGCTATTCACGCAAATATCTTTTTACTTTCACAGCCCGAGCCATTGCTTTTAAATTAACACATTTACCGAAGACATAAATTTTAATTTTTCCAATCTAGGCAATGGTTCTTACATGCACTATTTTTATTATCTCGTTTTATTGCGTTTGGTTTGTTTTAAAGATAGGATTGAGATGAAAATACATTGATCAACATGTGACAGACAAGTGCAATATTCAAATAAATTCGTGCATTAAAGGAGAAAATGAGCCAAGCATGTAGAAAGTAATCACTAATCTCATCTCAATGACTCCAAAACATTATAAATCACATGGATGAAATGATGTTGTGTGTCAAAACACTATAAAAAAAGTCACATGGATAATGGAATGATATTGTGAATTGGTCATTCTAGATGTCGATCCATGTATGGTGTAACTTAAAAATAAAAATCTTTTTGTGTTTTTCAAAAAATTTATCAAAAATAAAATCTTTTTGGCCTTTTCACTTTTTCTAAGAAAATATTTTTTTATTTTCCAAAAAATTTTCAAGAAAAAAAAAAATCTTTTTGGATTTTTCAAAAATGTATCAAAATGGAAAAAGATAAATACAATAGTATTACACACTAGCAATATGCATGAATAATATAGGGATAAAAAGCTTCTTATGGTAGCAATCAAATATAAACCTCAATCATTAGGTCCAAAGGTGTTGTCCAAATGAGGTGACATCCTATGAAAAACATCCATCAAATCGTGTGAAGTTTTTATCAAATACTCAATTTTCTCTTAAAAATGCTCAAAATATCTCATGTAATGTGAGGGAGCATGCAGAGTAATATGTGTGGGAGTGCGTGTGGGAACTCGTGTAGTAGCATAATGAGTTAAATACCTATATACACACTACCCAACCTAAAGCAAAATTCCCTAAGGTGTCCTTTTTGCTTGTAATGGGAATAAACATACATGGGCATAGGAACACCTTTCTCAAAACATCCAGGATGCGCTCTCCTACAGGGAAATGAGTGCCTAGGTGGATTTGGTCGAGATCCATACGGATATATAACAAACTTGGGAACCGAATTGGGGGCAACATTAAAAATGGGTGCGCCGTCAAAACCTATGCCTAGTCTCTCAACATTCCCTAAAGAGTGACCGAAGAGAATCTTTCCAACTTTCTTATATGTGTCCTCTAAATTGACCTTAACCTTTTGAGAACGTTCGACAACTCTCTCAAGTTGGGATACATGGGATTCAAGATTCTCACGAGTCTCCAATGAACATTGAAGATCTCCTATAAGACTAGCCATGGTGTTGGTCAATTCACTCTTTTTCCATCCTAAGATGATCAACTGCTCACATAAAGAAACTCTCACCTTCTCGAGTTGACTCGCCGACGCCTCGCACACTCTCAAAATCTCTATCTCTGTTTATAAATCTATTACACTAAGACCTAAATCTTTATTCATCTTCAAAGTCTCGGTGTACAAGTCACTAAAATGTTTTAGGAGATCCCCTTCTCACTCACTTGCAATGGCATCCTCACACTCACTCGAATGGCTCGAAACATCATCGACGATCTCACGTTTACATGTGTCGTCATCATCACGAGAAAAACTAGATGTGCTCACATGACTAGACATGAAAGAAAAACACTTTTCATGTGGTGATTCTCCCCTGAATCATCCAACTCGATGTCAATATCACTAAGAGTGGCCTTATTAGCAATCTCTTTGGCCTTTCTCTTTAGTATAGTGGGACACTCAAATCCCTTGTGCCTTTATTCCCCGCACTCAAAACACCTTATATCTTCCTCTTTCTCACCGTTATCCTTGGCCTCAACTTTCTTTTTATTTTTCTTGAAAATCTTTTTCTTAGAATAACTATTTTTGAAAATTTTGAGAAACGTTATAAAAAAATTCTCTAACAAGGCTAAGTCATCGAAATCAACTTCTCCCTCAGATTCAGACTCACAAAATTTCTCTTTTGTTCTTTTTATTAATTTGAGTCTTTAAAGCTATACCTTTATCCTTAGCCCTAATGGTTTTGGGAAACATGTCGATCTCATAAGTTTGAAGGTATTCTATGAGTTCTTCCAACCTAAGAGTGTCTAAGACCCCTAAAGAGTTAAGCATACTGACCTTAGGAATAAATCGAGATCGAAGTGACCTCAAAATATTTTTCACAACTCTTGAATAAACAATATTCTCACCCAAATTAAAACTTGTGTTAATAATGTCCAATAACCTAGTATAAAATTCATCAAATGACTCAGAATGTAACATAGTGATAGTCTAAAACTATGTGGTCAAAATTTGAAGCTTATATGCCTTGACAACATTTTTACCCTCATGTATCAACTGGAGGATATCCCATGCTTCCTTATATGTAGAGCACGTCATGATATGGCGAAACTCATCAGGGGTAATGGATCCAGAAATAGCACTAAGTCCACGAGAGTTATAAGTTTGGGATTCGTGACATTACCAATGGTGACAGTGGGAGGAGTCCACCCTATTTCACACACAAGCCATACACTTTCATCGTTTGCTTATAAATCAAAGACAGGCATCCGATTATATAAGTTCTCCAACAAAAAAAATATGATTTTACAAGATCAATTTTGAAAATAATTAATATCCAAGAAAAGTTTGTGGAAAAAGGATTTCACGATAATTTGATGAAACCATCTCTGATACCAATTTGAAGAGAGTGTGTGTTATCTTTTGACGGAGTAAACTTATTTAACTAGATGTCAATCCTCAAAACAATTACAATTTTTATTAAAGCCTAAACATGAAACTGTAACACCCCGTATTTTTGTGCATTTATTATTTAATTAATTCGGGAATTCAAAATTACTTGTGTGTCGTAATTTTAAATTGAATTAATTATGACAATTTATATTTGAATATTAATCGGGGTGTGAATGGTTAATAGTTAGGGAAATTTATTTACTAAGTGAATAGTAATAATATATTTACATCATTTCAGGAATTAATGACGGATATGTACTTATCTCAGCCGAGAGTCGGTATAGACTAATTTGGGTGTGAAATAAGGATTTTTACAAATTAATTCTGATACCAATTCAGAGTACACGGTTGAGTCCAGATGGGCCGAGATAGTCAGAAAAGTGTACCCGGAGATAGTAAACGGGTCACGGGACCTTTTTAGGCATAGCCGGGCCCACACGGGAGCATTTGGGTCACTTGGGCTTGGCCCATTAGGCAAAAAACGGGATTAAGCCTAATTAAAAAATTATAAGAAATAAGGGAACGACTGAATTGAGTTTAGAAAAAGACTTAGTGGATTAGGAAACCCTAATAGCAGTTAAAGGCAAATTTGGGGATCAAAAGAGAACCAAAACAAAGGAGTCATCTTCAACCTTGGGCATTCACAACTCCAAAATCAGACTCTACGAACCCTAAGGCAAGTGGTTAACTTGCTATAGCATTTAAATTGTATTTCAATTCAGATAACTCGGAGAAGACGAGGACCTGATCGATCGATCGATCGAAGGTGGACCATTTGCTATTAATTATTACTGCATATGCATATTTATTTATTACTGCATGTTAATCATTTGCTAGATGTTTTGGGTACTAACCCTTGCTATAAAAATTTTTTAAAAACCTTTTAGGTATCCAGCCACAGGGATGCCAGGTTTGAATCAATTTCAGGGATCCGTTGTTGCAACATATGTGGATGTTGCGGGAGTTGATAGACGCCTCATTCTTTCATTCCTAGTGTAGAGACTTCTTATTAGTTAGTTGAGCATGTCGGTCACTGTTCATTTTGTTTTTGTCAGACCTGTTGAGATTGATTACTTGTCTTTATTTTATATTTGTTGGAATTGGGACGATGGTTTACCCCACGAGAGGTATTACCCCACTCACGACCTGGAGATGGTAGCAGTCATTTTTGCTTTGAGGATATGGAGACATTACCTTCTAGGAGAGCAGTTCACGTTATTCAAGGATCACAAATCACTTCAGTATCTCTTCACACAGAAGTATCTGAATATGAGGCAGAGGCGATGGATAGAATTATTGAAAGACTACCAGTTTGATATTCAGTATCATCCTGGTAAGGCTAATGTGGTGGCAGATACATTGAGCCGGAGACCGACTGGAGAAATATCAGAAGTCTGGAAAGCGAAGTGGAGAGAGCTTCGATATGAGGATGATGTAGCCAGGGCTTGCATGTCAGCATTATCCATCACACCTGAGATCATTATGCGGGTTGTGAGGGCTCAAGAAGAGGATCAGATCTGTCGGGATAGGGTGAGCCAGTTGTTAGCTTAGAGAGCAGAGGGTTACTCGATCAGCTGGGAAGGAGGCCTACGCCTTAATGGGAGATGAATTATGCTAGAGGATGAGGAGTTGAGGCATGTTGTTATGACAGAGTCCCATGGGTCGAGATTTGCGGTACATCCCGGTGGGGATAAGATGTACCAGGATATGAGGAGGCAGTATTGGTGGGCAGGAATGAAACGGGACATATCAGAGTTTGTTTTGAAATATGCCACGTGTCATCTTGTGAAAGTTGACCATCAGAGACCATCAGGGATGCTACAGCCGCTGGAGATTCCCGTGTGGAAGTGGGAGAGCATCTCCATGGACTTTATTACAGGGTTACCTGTATCACAGAGGGGTCACGATTCCATATGGGTCATTGTGGATCGGTTGACCAAGGTGGCCCACTCTCTGCCGATTCGCACAGACTTTGAGACGATGCGTTATGCATAACTATTCATAGCAGAGATTGTTAAGCTGCACGGGGTGCCGATGAATATTGTATCCGACAGAGACAAAATCTTTGTGGCCCACTTTTGGCAGAGCTTTCAGGAGGCCATGGGCATGGAGTTACGTTTCAGTACAGCCTATCACCCAGAGTCCGACGGGCAGACTGAGAGAGTCAATCAGATGCTAAAAGATATGCTAAGAATGTGAATTTTAGACTTTGGAGGAGATTGGGAGAAATATCTTCTTTTGGTAGAGTTCGCGTATAAAAACTCTTACCAATTCACGATCGGCATGGCACCGTTCGAGGCACTATACGGGAGACCTTGTCGTTCACCCTCTTATTGGTTAGAGGCGGGGGGACAACAAGCTATTGGGGCCGAAGATTGTTCAAGAGATGTCTGCCAAGATAGATTTGATCCGAGCGCGGATTCGGATAGCTCGGGATAGGCAGAAGAGTTACGTTGATGCTTCATGGAGACATGTGGTGTTAGAAATTGGGGAACAGGTACTAGTCTGGGTATCCCCTATGAAAGGGGTGATGAGGTTCGGCAAGAAGGGTAAGTTAGCATCGAGGTATGTGGGACCTTTCTCTATTATCGAGAGGGTGGGACCAGTCGCTTATAGGCTGGGAATGCCAGAGCACCTTCAGCGGATACACGACGTGTTCCATGTGGAATCGCTGAAGAAATATCGCATGAGCGAGAGGACCTTCTGGCATATTCCACTTGAGGAAATTGATTTACAGCCAGACATCTCATATGAGGAGAGACCGGTGGCTGTTCTAGACCGTAGTGAGCGAAAGTTACGATCCAAGGTTGTTCCACTAGTTAGAGTACAGTGGGGTTATCACAACGTTGACGAGTCTACCTGGGAGCGGGAGGAGGATATGTGGGAACAATATCCAGAGCTTTTCACCACAGGTACGATCTAATTTCGGGTACGAAATTCCTTTGTGAGGGGGGGGGGGGGGGGGGGAGTATGTAGCACCCCGTATTTTTGTGCATTTATTATTTAATTAATTCGGGAATTCAAAATTACTTCTGTGTCATAATTTTAAATTGAATTAATTATGGCAATTTATATTTGAATATTAATCGGGGAGTGAATGGTTAATATTTAAGGAAATTTATTTACTAAGTAAATAGTAATAATGTATTTACGTCATTTCGGGTATTAATGACGGGATATGTACTTATCTCAGTCGGGAGTCGGTATAGACTAATTTGGGTGTGAAATAAGGATTTTTATAAATTAATTTGAATGCCAATTCTGAGTGTACGGTTGAGTCCGAATGGGCCGAGATAGTCGAAAAAGTGTATCGGGGGTAGTAAACGGGTCACGGGATATTTTTAGGCATAGCCGGGCCCACACGGGGGCATTTGGGTCACTTGGGCTTGGCCCATTAGGCAAAAAACGGGATTAAACCTAATTAAATAATTATAAGAAATAAGGGAACGACTGAATTGAGTTTAGAAAAAGACTTAGTGGATTAGGAAACCCTAATAGCAGTTAAAGGCAAATTTGGGGATCAAAAGAGAACCAAAACAAAGGAGTCATCTTTAACCTTGGGCATTCACAACTCCAAAATCAGACTCTACGAACCCTAAGGTAAGTGGTTAACTTGATGTAGCATTTAAATTGTATTTCAATTCATATTTATGTGATGTGAGTAATAAAAAAAATCATTTTTGGATTTAAAGGGTATAAACATGGGGTTTTGTAAACCATGAATCTGATTTCTAAGTTGAGTAGAAATTCATGTACAATCTGAGCTTTGTATTTGTATCTAGTAAGATGTGTAAACCCGGATGAACTAGAAACGAATTGGAGATACAAAATTGATGTTTAAATGGGGTAAAGATTAAATTGGATTTTCCCCAAATTCGTGAAAACAGTCAAGAAAGTAAATTAATTGTTGTTTTGGGACTTATGGGGGTTCCTTATAAGGTTTTTGGTATATATTGTCGATGGGAAGGCTTGGTTTTCACTGTAGAAGAAGTTAGGGTTTGGAGATATTCGTCCATGGCTGAAACAGACAGCTTGGAGAAGACGAGGACCTGATCGATCGATCGATGGTCCAAAAATTTTGACAGTTCGCCAAGTTATGAATATAAAGAGAAATTTAATAAAAAAATTCTTCCATGCCTTAATCATTGAGTAATTAATACATGAGTTTAAACCTAATTAATTGTGAATAAAATTAATTAGGATTTGAGGGTGATTTGGTGTGGTACATCATGATTAAAATTGATTGGGATTTGGAGGAAATTAGGTGTGACACACTAGAGTTAAATTTTGGGAATTTTGATTCAAAATGATTAAATACGGATTGAGTGGACAAGTCCGGGGATATTGGTTGAGCTATACCGAGACGTAAATTTTATTTAGGTGAAGGCTAAATAATTTAGAGTCGGGAATTTAGACTCGGGTGTTGTTTTATTTCGGGCCACGAGAGTAACTCCGAATATATTGGTTGGGGCGATACCAAAAGAAATTAATGTGCAAATTAATTAATAATTAGAGTTGGGCCATAAACTCATAATAAAATGGAATAGGCTTGTGTCACGGACTTAGTACACGGTGTATCCGAGATGTTTTATGTTTATATATATACGGTGTGTGATAGTATATATATATATATATATATATGGTGTGTACATTAATATCAGTGGATAGATATTATTATTATACATTCTAGTGCTATAAGGGGGAGGTTGCGTGTAGTGGATGAATCCCCTAACTTGAGGAGTAGGGCGAGTATATTCCCAAGTCATAGCATCCGTTATATGGGTGAGGGGCATTCACTTTCAGGGAAGGAATATGACCGCCTCCAACATGTATGTATTAACCAAGTTAGTGAGCGATTCTGACTTGGGGTAACTAGGTTATGTGAATACACCTAGTGGGATAGCACTTTAGAGAATTTATATCCACTGAGACTTTACTCGGGTGGATATACTATTATTAAATGTTATTTCAGTATGTTTGTGAATGTTGTAATATGACTATAAGTATATAATTAGGTAATTAATTATATACGGGCTAATTAATATAAAGTATGAGTTGTATTATATGTATAACAGATGTGGAAGTTATATGAAATTAAAAAGGGAAATGATTTACTTAAGTTAATGTTGATAATAACTTAAAAATCATAATTAAGGCACACTTGGTTAGAATAGGGTGGTTGGAAGGAGTATATCAGTTAACTAGTCATGAGAAATAAGTAGTTAAATTAACTCAGGCGTTAGTAGTGCACATTAGAGGAGGGGTGAGAATGTTCTCAAGGGAGTGCGGCACTAACTAAAATATGGAGAGCATGCATATTTATTTATTACTTTAAGTTAATCATTTGCTAAATGTTTTTCAAATGTTTTGGGTACTAACCCTTGTTATAAATTTTTTTAAAAAAACCTTTTAGGTGTCCAGCCACAGGGACGCCAGGCTTGACTCAATTTCAGGGATCCATTGCTGCAGCTTATGTGGATGTTGCGGGAGTTTGATAGACGCCTCATTCTTTCATTCCTAATGTAGAGACTTCTTATTAGTTAATTGAGCATGTCGCTCACAGTTCATTTAGTTTTTGTCAGACCTGTTGAGATTGATTACTTGTCTTTATTTTATATTTGTTGGAGTTTGGGACGATGGTTTATTCGGCCAGTTAATTTATTTGTGAATGGTTGTTTCAGTTAATTGTGATTATTGTGTTATTTTATTTCCGCATGAGATTTTCATTTAAGTTAATGAAAGATAAAACCTGGCACCAGTCTAATTTTCTCACTTAGGTGGTTAGTAATTAAAAAGGCGACAGTGGTGCTAAGAATGAACCAACTGAGAAACCTGTTCTAACTTAATTTAGGACTGATCACCCAGGGTTAATTAGGCGGGGTGTCATAGAAACTAGGTGATTCAAATCAAGCATGTAAAGAAAATAGAATTTCAGGAAAAATCTCCGCAAAACAAAACCTTTTGTTTCATTAAAGTTTGAAAATCGCAACTTATAACACTATAGAGAAATACAAAAATGAATTTCCATGAGAACTCCCAAAGACAACAACCTTCAATTAATAATAATCCCCTCGAGAACCAAAAGAACCTTAGTCCTCATCCTTCAATAGTTAATACCCTCGAATATCATAAGATTAGCAGTGAAGAAAGCTATCCATAAGAATAACTTCGATATAGAAGTGTTTGGGTTCCAAAGATGATTCAAAAAATCATTTGGTATTGATTGTGTGAATCAAAAAGTATTTTTCCATAACAAAAAGTGAAGACTATTTGCAGCAGGTTTGTAATTTATGTAAGTGAAAAGTCATGAAGAAAAATCTTCAGGAAGAAGGTATTTATAGGCAAACATGAATTTCGTGGTGACAGAAAGTCCTTCGAATGAGTTCGATAGATTGTTCAAATGAGATGTCAATCTCATTAGAAAATACCATCTAACGACCTAACAAATGACCTTTAAAAACTAAAATAATACGCCTTCGTTTGAACCATATTCGATGTAGACCATCAAACGACATCAACAAGTCGTTCTAACGAGATCAAAATCTCGTTTGAATGAGATGTCTAAAAAAATATTTTTTTTAAGTTTAAAACATTGTTCAAAAACTATTTGAAAAATGCCTCATTTTGATAAAAAAAACAGCTTGGAAAATATCCCAATACTTAGAAAAAATCTTCGAAACACAAAACATAATCCATACCAAAATTATGTCAAGTCCTAGAACATGTTGAAGATGCTTGATATTCGGATCTGTCTTCTTCAACTTATAAACTTCAATTACCTTGATGGATGTAACGGGATAAGCCATACTCAATGTAAACAAGACTCTATGGACAATTCCTAGAAGCTAAGTGCAAGGTTGGGAAATTTTCCCTTACAGTATGTCTATAAATGATCGGCCCAATAAACAGACACATTATAATTTAATTAATATTTTGGGAACACTCCTAAGAATGACCACATTCCGCCTTTATCCATGACGCGAGTCGAGTGATTTCTCTCTTCATTTATATATACATGCACACACTTTACGAAGTTATTAAGGAGAAGCATAAAATAGGTCCATGAGAGACCGAAAGGGAAATATAGGTGCCTAACACCTTCCCATTTCATAACTTAGACCACAAATCCTTGTGATAATTGGTTTTGCAAGCATTAGTATATCTTTGATGTCGTTCTCTCAAGATGACAACATTTCTTTTGCCTATTTTGTGCAAAATAGGATGGCGACTCTATTTATGTACATCACCCTAATTGACGGCGATCAAGGCACCTAGAGGAAGGGCGCATGACTCCCTCATGCCCACGTGCCGATCAGGACGAGATTGACACAGTGGTGACTCTATTGGGGATTGTGAGTGCTAGACTCTATTCTTACATGGGTTTTTATCATTTTTTTCATGTATGCGTATGCACCTACCTATATGTTCCCCTTTTTCTCTATTACTTCTTGTTTATCTACCTTATGTTTATATAATTTATCACTCACTTTTCACTTAAGGAACTTGTAAATACCCTTTATGTACACCTGTAAGGAGAGATTTTCCATATGTCCCTAGTTCCTAGTTTGTATTGTGTATGGCGTATCCCGTTTCAGCCGTCAAGGAAATTCAAGTTCACACGTTCAAGAAGACTCGTCCAAATAACATTCATCTTCAACGTCTCCGCAACATGAGGTATATTAAGGTATGGATTTATTTTATGTTACTTAGATTATTTACTAAGTATTGTCATATCTTTTCTAAATTGTTTTATTTCAAAATAAGGTGTTTTTCAAACTTAAAATGTTTTCTGAGATACCCGTAAGAGTAACTTTAAAAACACATTTAAGTCGTTCAAATGACATTGCCTTATCGTTCAAATGACATTGGCTTGTCGTTCGATCGATCGTTTATAGCCCAAGATCTCATATGGATTAAACGAGAGCATATTGTTTTGTTTTCTCATGGTCGTTTGATAGGTTAGTTCGAAGACACTTCAAACAACACCATCATGTCGTTCAAATGGGCCTAAGATCTCGTTCTAACAAGATTCGGGCGCCTCAACGTTTTTTTTCCCTATAAAAAGATGTTTTGTGAAGCCTTTTGATTAAGACTTCTAGTTTACGCAAACTGTAAAACAACTACAAAATAGTCTTGGCAATTTTTTTTTATTCACACAAGTCGAATCCAATTACTTTTGTGAATCATCTTTGTAACCCAAAGACTTATATAATGAAGTTATTCTTGTGGAATGGTGTCGATAATGCTATCTTGGGGATACTTGACGATATTCACTACTGAAGAGGAGGACTGAGGTTCTTGTGATTCTCAAGGGAATCATTGCTTATTCAAGGCTATGAGCTTTGTGGATTCTTATGGAAATTCATTGTAGTATTTCACTTGTAAGTTTTTAAGTTGCGATTTACATTTTATTAGTGGAATAAAAGGTTTTTCTCTGGGGGTATTTTTCCTAAGATTGGTTGTTTATTTAAATGTTTATTTTGAAACACTTAGTTTCATGTTTAGGGTTTAATTAAAATAGAATTTATGGGATTGACATATAATTAAATAAGTTTAATCCATTGAAATAATACGAACCCTCAAATTGATAACACAGTCCCGCTTTTTTAAATATCAAAGCAGGTTTCACCAAAATATCATGAGATCATTTTTCTGAATTTTTTGTGATATCAATCGTTTTGAAAAATTATAATTTTTCTGATGGATAACTTATATGATCGGATGCCCATCTTTGATGGAACAAATTATGCATATTGGAAAGCCTGCATGAGATCTTATTTTAAAAGCTATTGATGAATGAGTCAGACTCATTTGTGAAAGTGGGTGGACTCCTCCCACTGTCAGCATTAATAATGTCATTAATCCCAAACTCGTGTTTGATTAGACTCATGATGAATTTAAGTGGAGTACCTATAACTCCTAAGACATTAGCACTATTTCTAGAGCCATCACACCTGACGATTTTAGACGTATTATGACTCACACCACGTCAAAAGAGGCATAGGATATCCTCCAGTTGACACATGAGGGTACGGATGCGATTAAGGCATCGAAATGGAAAAATTTGATAACCCAGTTTGAAACTATCACTATGTTAGATTCCGAGTGTTTTGATAAGTTTTATGCTAGGTTATCGGACATAGTTAACACGAGTTTTAATTTGGGTGAGGAAATTAATGATTCGAGACTTGTTAAAAAAGATTTTGAGGTCACTCCCATCCCGATTTATTCCTAAGGTCACTGTTTTGAATTCTTTGGGTGTGTTAGACTATCTGAGATTAGAAGAACTCGTAGGAGATCTTCAAACTTATGAGATCGACAAGTTTTCTAAAACCATGAAACCTTAGGATATAGGGATAACTTTAAAGACTTAGGTTAAGAAAAAGAAAAAAAAAGAGGTTTGTGAGTCAGATTCTGAGGATGAGTTTGATTTTGATGACTTGGCATTAGCTGCAATTTTTTTTTTAAAGTTTCTCAAATTTTTCAAAGATAATTCTTCCAATAAAAAGAATTTTGAGAAAAACAAAAAGAAAGATGTGGTCAAGGATAGTGGTGAGAAAGAGGAAGATATAAGGTGTTATGAGTGCGAGGGCAAAGGGCCCAAAGATTTTAAGTGTCCCACTATGCTAAAGAGAAAGGGAAAGAAGATTGCTAACACGACCACTCTTAGTGATAGTGACATTGAGTTGGAGGATTTCGAGAACATGAAAAGTGATTTTCTTTCATGGCTAGTCATGTGAGATCATTTAGTTTACTCCAGAACGATGAGGACACTTGTAAACATGAGAGCCTCGATTATGTTTTGAGACATTCAAGAGATGGTGAGTATGAGGATGGGACCGCAAGTGAGGGATACGGGGATCACCAAAAAGCATTTAGAGATTTAGACACTAAGGCATTGAAAACTAAAAAGTTGAATAATGAGTTAAGTCTTAAGGTGTTAGAATTGGAGAGAGAGATAGAAGTTTTGAGGGCAAGTCAACTCGAGAAGGTGAGAGTTTCTTTGTGTGAGAAGTTGATCGTCTTAAGCGGGAAAAAGAGTGAATTAACCAACACTGGGGCTAGTCATATGGGAGATCCTTAATCTTCATCGAAGACTCGTGAGAAACTTGAAGCCCGTGTATACTAATTTGAGAGATATCTCTATCGTACCCGGGAGGTCAATGTCACTATAAAGGACACATCTAAGAATGTTGGAAATATGCTCCTCGATCCCGCTTCAGGTAATGTTGAGAGAATAGGAATATATTATGATGGTGTGTACACTTTCCATGTTGCACCCAAGCTGTTTCCCGAGTTTGTGATAGATATATATGGCTCTCAACCAAACCCACCTAGCTTTCTGTTTCCCTATAGGAGAACGCGTCCTAGACATTTTGAGAGAGGTGTTCCTAGGCCGATCTATGTTTATTCCCATTGCAATAAAGAGGACACCTTAGGGAATTTTGCTTTAAGTTGGGTAGTGTGTCTTATTGGTATTTACCTCACAATGCTACTACACGTGTTTCCACACACACTCTTACGCATGTTAGTCGACATGCTCCCACACATCACATGAGAAATTTTGAGCATTTTCGAGAGCAATTTGAGTATTTGGTCAAAACTTCACACGAATTCATGAAGGTGTTTCATAGGATGTCACCACCTTTGGAAAACATCTCTGGACCTAATGATTACGGTTTAGACGTTTTTGTTAGCATAGGTTGATTTCATCTTCATATACTTATGCCTATTGCAAGTGTGTACTACCATTATATTTATTTTGATATATTTGTCAAAAAATCCAAAAAGAGTTTTTTTTTTTTAAATTTGGAAAAATACAAAAATATTTCTACTTTTTTAGAGACATGGAAAAATCCAAAAAGATTTTATGTTTGATATTTTTTTTTTGAAAAACCCAAAAAGATTTTTGTATTTATTTTTACACCATATATGGATGTACATTCAGGATGACCAAGTCACAATATCATTTCATTATCCATGTGACTTTTTTTATAGTGTTTTGAGATGCAAGTTTATTTCATCCACGTTCTTTATAATGTTTGGTGTCATTGAGATGTGATTACTTTCTACACGTTTGACTTATGATTTCCTTTAATGCACATATGCACAAATTTATTTGATTATTGCACTTGTCTATCACATGTTCGTCAAAGTTTTTTCATGTTAATCCCGTCTTTAAAATTAATCAAATACGATAAAAGAAGACAATGAAAGTAGTGCATGTAAGAACCATTGTCCATGAGAGTTTATTTAATATTAAAAAAATATGAGTGTACATGGGAAAGGCCTGATAGTGGCAAGTAAACTCGTCGTGAAAGGCACCGTTCGAAAAAAGCCCAAGAAAAAATTAAGACAATAAAAAAATGCGAAAAGGGGGCCAATGTGAAATTTGTTCAAGAGATATTAGCACCTCAATAGAAAAATAAAAAGAATTATTATTTATGAGGGAGTTTGGTTGGAAATCAATGGGTTTGCACGTCTTGACAAAGTCTTGAAAACGTATTACATAGTTTTAGACGTTATTGGTGTGAAAATCATTTTAGACTTTGATTTATTTATTAGATTGAGTCGATATCATATCAATTCAATATTTTTACACCTAAGGACAATTTTGAGTTCATTCGTTAGGAGTATCCAAAATTTGTCGTGCACATATGTTATGATTGTGTGAGTTAATTTTCTTATCGAATTTGTGCACACACTTTCATTACGTTTCCACGATTAGGTTATCTTACTATTAATTCATGGTGTGTTGTATTTGAAAAATTATTTTTTCTTTTGAAAAATTTGAAAAAAATAAAAATGGTTTGTAGAACCTTTTGAGTTTATCCTTTGATGATCTTATTTGATATATATTTATGATGATTTTCTATGCTTGTTGTGACCTACTCCGGTTTATTATTGTTTATTCTTTTCCTTTTTTATTTCGAATAAATAAAAAGGGGGAGAACGGATTATAAATTATGGGGAAGTGAGACTTTGAATTATGGGGGAGAATTGATTTGATATTTGATTTATTTTTATCTCATTTCAAACTCGATATGTCACGAAGGTATTTTATTTGTATATTATGTGTAGGACTTTGATGAGGATTTGAAAAGTATACAAACAAGGAGATTTGAAGTTTTAAGTTGAAGATTTTGAAGACTTACATATTTAGTATCTTTCTACTTTTGGGTTCTTGGGGGGGGGGGGGGGGGGTATTGGATTTGTATAAGACACTTGTTGATAATTCAGATAATTTTATTTTGTACCGAAATAACCATAGGGGGAGATTTGTAAGGACGTATTTTCCATCATGTCCTTAGTTTCTAGTTTACATCGTATATGGCCTATCTCGTTCCACCCCTCGAGGAAATTCAAGTTCACACATTCAAGAAGATGTATCTGAATATCAAGCCTCTTCAACATCTATGGGACATGAGGTATATTTTGGTATGGATTTAGTTTGTGTTACTTAGATTATTTATTAAGTGTTGGGATATCTTTTCTACACCATTTTATTTAAAAATGATGCGTTTTTCAAACTAAAAACGTTTTTTGATATACTTTTAGGCGTAACTTTAAAAACTCATTTAAGTCATTCAAACGACAATGCCTTGTCGTTCAAACGACATTATCATGTTTTTTATCGGTCGTTTGTAGTCCAAGATCTCATATGGATCTAATGAGAGCTTACTGTTTTATTTTTTATGGTCGTTTGATAGGTCATTTGAAGCCACTTTAAACGAAATCACCATGTCGTTCAAATGACCTTAAGATCTCATTCTAACGAGATTCCGGCACCTCAACTTTTTTGTTTGCTTATAAAAACCTATTTTGTGAAGCTTTTTGATTAAGAATTTTATTCTACTCCAATCTCAGAATAACTGCAAAATAGTCTTCAATTTTAGGGAAACATTTATTTTTTGATTCACAAAAATCAATCCCAATTACTTTTGTGAATCATCTTTGGAACCCAAACACTTCTGTAATGAAGTTATTCTTGTGTGGTACTGTCTCCACTACAGATCTTGAAGATACTAGAGGGTATTCACTGTTGAAGAGGATGACTGAGTTTTTGTGATTCTCGAGGGAATCATTGTTGTTTCAAGGCTATGGTCTTTGTAGGTTCTTACGGGAATTCATTTTAGTATTTCACTTATAAGTTTGTAAGTTGCAAATTATATTTTATTGGTGGAATAAAAGCTTTTTCCATGCGGGGATTTTTCTTGAGATTCATTATTTCTTTACATGCTTATTTTGAAACACTTAGTTGCATGTTTAGGATTTAATTAAAATTGAAATTTGTATTACAAACTCTCTAATTAATATCACAGTCTTATTTTTTCAACACCTCACACTACTTACACTTGTACATAGAATCACTTACACCCAGATAATTCACACACCACTTAGAATATTCATGCGTAGGTTTCACTAGCACACACCTCCACTTATGTCACTTGTACATATCAATGATCACTTGCACATATCACATGCCACTTTTAGTTAATCAATATTTAGGGTCACTACCACACACTCACGTGTAGATATTCACATATCACTCACTCACATGTATCCATGCTTAGTGAAGTCTTAATGATCCATACCAGAATTACATTTCATGATACTTGTGTGACACCCCGCCTGATAAAATATCGGGTGATCAGTCCTATATCAAATTAAAATAGGAATCACATTTGGTTCATCCTTAGAATCACTCCTGACAACTTTTTAAAATATCCTAACCACCTAGCATTCAAAAAGCTCGTGTCAAATTTTATCTTTATTAATCCAAGACAAAATAAGTGCGGAATTAAAATACAACATCCAATGCTGATAGAATCAATCATCACATAGAGCAATAAAAGTCTTGCCGAATAAACCATCGGCTAAATCCAAAACAAACCAAACTAACAGAGAGTAATACATCCCATACAATCTGAAAAGAAACTAAAGAAAAATGTGAGCAACATGTTCGAAATAAACTAATATGAATCCCGACACGGGGAATAGAAAAATTGATGCGTCTATCCAAATCCTGCAACATCCACATATGCTGCAACAGCGAATCCCTGGAATGAAGTCACACTTGGCATCCCTGTGGCTGGAAACCTAAATGGTTTTGAAAATATTTGATAGCAAGGGTAAGAACCAATACCATTTTGAAAATATTGAGCAAATGATTAACTTGCAGTAATTAAAATGCATGAATGCTCTCCATATTTAAGTGAGTGTTGCACTCTTTTGGGGAATTACTCACCCCTCCACTATTGTGCACACCTAATGTTCCTTTTTATAATCCCCTAATTAGACTACCCCATCTAACCATCCTGCTTATAATTTCCCCTTTCAACTACCCCACTCAAACCCGAGTATGCTTAAGATATGATTTATACGTTGTTAATCACATAAACTTAGTAAATCATTTCCTTTTTTTTAAAATCCATATAACATTCACACCCGTTATATAATTAATACGATCCACTTCATGTATATAATTACCTATATATAACTATTTATCCCATTATATACGAAAAACCATATTACAACATTCACACGCATGTTGAATATATAATAGCCCATCCTCCCATGTAATAACTCACTGGATGTATTCACTAAAGTGCAATCAACCCAGGCTATTCACTCCCTCCTGGAGTTCCGAGACAACTATGGTCTGCGAATCGGAACCTAAATGAAAACATAATGAAGTCGGTCATATTCCCCGAGTACGAGGACATCATCTCAATGCCCCATCTCTGAAATCGGACGCTATGACCTGGGGATATACTCGCCCTACTCCTCAAGCTGGGGATTCACGCACAACCTTCCCCGACAACACACTAGAGTATATAAATTAAATAAAAATCTAATCACCGATATTTATAAGAAAACCATATGTATACAATCATACACCATATATGTCACACCCCAAAGCCAATATCCATACTAATCAATTATTATTGGAATAATTAGATCATAATCTTGAGCCCATTGGAAATATGATTCATTAATCAATATTTTCCTACATAATGTGCATAATGAATATAATATTATTCTTATACCATACAAAAAATCAATATCAGAGTCATAATTAAGGGGACATACAATAATGTGATTAACTATGATCAACTCAATCCATACTAAATCAATATATGCAATGTGTGAGTATATTAAAATCTTCAGTGTGACAACGATAAAATCCCCATTTTTAAACCCCAGCTCTCTCCAACAGTGCAACTCTCAAAGTTACTGGTCATATGGTATCATAGCTGGCAGCGTATGAACCTGAAATTGTTAAAATATAAACCGTAAGCATTAATCTTAGTGAGGTACTCCTTCCCTGCAATGGAATAACAATTCTATATCGAATATGTGGATATAAAATCCGAACAATCCTGCCCATTGGAAATAATAAATCATGGATCATAAGATCCAAATAATTCTACCCGTTGGCAATAACAAATCCTGGATCATAAGATCCAAATAATTTTGCCCATTGGAAATAACAAATCCTGTATCATAAGATCCAAATAATTCTTCCCATTAACAATAACAAATCCTGGATCATAAGACCCAAATAATTCTGCCCGTTGGCAATAATAAATCCTGGATATTTGAATATCCAAACAAATACTGAATACCAAAGTATTCAAATAAATCCTTCTCTTAGAGCTATATTCATATATCTGTATATATGAAACAATCATAAGTTCACTCACCTTGATAGTTTAACTGGCTTTTCCCTTTCCTTTATCAGGTACTTGTTCAATCAACACTTCTTCCCTTCCTATCAGTGTTACAATATTAGTATCATCATAAGAATATAAATAATCCAAAGAATTATTTAAACATAATTCAGTCCATAAGCATCATATGATTCCATTCAAATCATTTATCACAAGTGAAGTTCCATCCAAAGTCATGTTAATATATTTAACATATCCAAATCATAGACCAAATATACATTCATTTATTCTTGGTAATTCAATACTTATCATATTAGGATTCCAATACAAAAGACGGTGCATCATTTCAAGTTTCCTAGAGCGAGATAGGCCCATTGCTTTACTACCTCGCAAATCTGCCCTATAGGCTCCTCTATCATTTAGTCATCTTCCAAGGATTTTCATAATTTTTATACATCATAACTTTCTATGATATTCTGCCTAATATCAATAAAAATATTTAATAATACAATATTAAAATCTCATAATTTTTGGAGTTCATTTGCTATGTCAAGTAAGACATCAAACTTATGGTATGCATACTTTCACCCTTGGGGCAGATTTCATACCCGAACTTCAAACTCTCACCCAAGACTCATTTCTTGGTATTTTCACATGATTTTAGGATATGTCATACATATATGAGTTCATGTTAATCTACAATTGGAATCAATCAATTCCAGTAAGTATACAAAAATATATGGAAGTTTGAATAAACAAAGTTTCTAAACAAAGCAATTTTAGGGTTTTGTACATTCAACTTAATTTAAACTTTCATCTAACCACAAACATATATCAAGGGCAGAAAGTCTACTAAAAAAATGATGATTTCTATCATCTAAAACAGTAATATAAGAAAAATAATAAGATTTCTAGTTAGGATTACCTTTGGGACGTTTACGTAATTTCTACGAATTTTTCTCCAATTTTGTCCTCACTTTTTCTTCCTAACTTCCTAATCCTCTTTCTTTAAGCTTCAAATCTATCATGGCTGAATTAAGATGAATAAGGATGTAATTCTAAGGTTTTTAAGTCGGCCAAATCCACTACCCTTCCCAACCAATGAAAACAAAACATTTGTTGCCATAATAAGACAATTAACCACTTAACAGATGGACTGTTTTGCCCTTTTTCGTAGTTTTGGTATAACTTCTTACTCGAACCTCCTCTTGATGCACCATTTATTGTGTTACAACTCTAATTAATATATTTACAACCATCTAGTTTATACCTCAAGTCAACTGTTATATCATACAGACCAAAACTAGCCTTAGACATGAACATTCCTACCGAAAACTTCAAAATTTCATATTTGTAACTAATTCGATATTTCATGCTTTATGAAGGTAGGTTTAGAGTAAATATAATGACTTAACATTATATATACTAATAACATATTATCCATATCACATAAGCTAATCATGATTTAAACATAATTGATCATAATTATATTCGGGTTGTCACAATATATATAAAATAATTGATTCCAGCCTTTACCGTGTACCAATACCATAGCACTAGTCCAAAAATCTCGAGTCTATTTTCCCACTCTAATCTAATTAATTACTTTCACTTTAATTAATTATCTTAAAGTAGTTTCGGTCAACTACATTACCCATACATTTTCCCTTGGTCCGAAATAAATACTTAGAAATTATTATCCCAAAATTTATCCATAATGTGTCACCCACATTGCACCCCCTAATCCAATTATATTCCCCATAATTGTTTGGAAATTTATTCTTATATTTATTTTTTCTAAATAAATATTTTGGAATTAAATTCTTAACTAAAGCCCCCATATACGTGAAAACTGGCCGACTTGGCAAAATACTGGGACCGTCGATCGATTGACTGCTTGGTCGATCGATCGATCAATCAGATACCCTTCTTCCCCGAGTTGTCTGTTTCCTCCATTGTTAACCCAAGCAATCTTTTAGTTTCACTCTCAATATTCTACGATCACAATCAACAATATTTTCATGTGAAAACAGGTTCTAATCATCCTAGAAACCTTCATTCAACAGCTAATTTCCATGAATTTAGACGTTTTCCAGATTCGAGTTTTATTCGGATTTCAAGCATCTAATAACATTTTACATCCCTATTATCAGAAATATAACATCGATTCTGAAGAATCTGGAACCCCGGATTTTAATAATCTCATTTACAATATAATTTCCTTTTAAATAAACACAAGATGCGGAAGCGTAAGGTGATGGTTCAACTAAAACAACCAAATAACAAATTTTAATTCCTTAAACAAATTAAAATTACACCAAGTGAAGTAAAATATTAATCAATTAATACATTCACTTAAACCAATTAATTCAATCCAAGTCCTGGAATTTGCCTAAGTCATATTTATCAATATTAGCAAATTAGGCGAAACCAAATTTTAGCAAATGACTTGAATTAAATAAATTTTACCCAATATATAATTTAGTCCCAATTAAAGTGAGTGTGATAATTTAAACCAAATTTTATCTTGAATTACTCTAAACATGCGTTCTACGTTATTTTGCAAGATAAAATAAATAAATCACACTACGCTGCGATGTACGAGGAAAAACCCAAGACGGGAAACAACCTCGGACGGCCCTAGCCACAAATCCACTAGATATGGAATTACAATTACAAGACAGATAGACTTACAACGCACGAATCGATCCTTCCCAAGCCCCGATGCTTCTTCTTGTAGACACCTCTTCCTAGCGGATAACCTTGGAACACCACCGCGGTCTCGGAATCCACCGATAGGACTTTATATGGTCACCGTCACCCTAACATGAAGCCTTTCTCCAAGCGGGTAAAACAACATAAAACACTTCTTCTTTCTTTGTGAGAGGTAAAAGCAAAACCCGAAACTTCTCTTCAATTCGGTGTAGAGAAAACCGGTGCCAAACTCCAAGCAATTGATATGTATATAAGAACTTGGATAAACAATATGGGTGTACAAACTAGAGTGGTAAGTGAATTTCTTTTTGAAAATTAGCACTCAAAACATGAACATTTTCCTTAAAACAATTTGCTCTCAAACTCTCTATAAGAGATGAAACTAGGATGGAAAAGTTAGATTGGAAAATGTTCTTCCCGTACATAATAAAGTCTGAAAAAGTTGGTTAAAAACCAAGTGGGGAAGTGGGTGCAAAACTGCCAAAAAACTGCCAAAAACTGTTCCCGCCTGGCATCTCGTTCGAACGACATTTCGTTCGAACGAAATCTCGTTCGAACGAGATTTCTAACGACGTTCCAGATTGAACTCGTTAGAATCTCGTTGGAAATCTCGTTAGAACGAACAATCTTGTTCGAACGACATTTCTAACGACGGACCAATATACTTTGGTGGGAACTCGTTGGCAGGTTCGTTCGAACGACATTTTCGTTCGAACGACAATCTCGTGCGAACGACTCTATCGAACGAAAAACCACAAAGTTTGGAAAATTCGATTTTAGCCCAGAAAACTTTATAAACTTATTTTAAAGTTTTATTTAATTCTTTCTGAAAATTAAAACATAGTTTTTACAAAACCTAACACCAAATAAACTTTGTTCCAAGCTCCTATATATATAATATTGCATTCATACCTTGGGAGCATGGAACTATGGATGATGACGTAGAAACGAGGCACGCAAACCGGCACATTTGATGAAGCTTTATACTCTTTGCCGCTACGTCTTCAATAAACACTTCATAGGCTTGAGAATATTACAATTAAATAATATCCTATGAATAAATGTTTTTGTTCGGAATTGAGCCAAAACAATATATGGACTCAATTGGAAATTTGTGTCCTTACAAATCTCCCCCTTTGGCTATTCCGGGACAAAAACCAAAACAAAAAATCCTAAAGGGACGTCAAGCTCACTAGACTCAAAACATAACCCACCCAAACTTGACTCAACCCAAGGATCAAACGCTTTGCCATTAAACAATGCCGCTTTAGAAGAAATCCTGCACACTTAAGCAAACTCATAATATGCATAGGGAATATCAAAGTATTAAATGCAATTAATTAATTACTCCCCCTAAATTAATTCTCCCCTTTATCAAACACATGACCTACTTAGAAAGACGTCTCCTCCTAAGATAAATCTCCCCCAAACTAAGATACGATAATAATAGGATTAGATACCATTTCTCCCCCTATCATCATTCTCCCCCTTTTTGTTCAGGAATAAGCAAAGGATAAAGAACTAATAAACATAAAAGCATGTTGAAGCTTAAAGGGATAAGACATGAAGGCATATGGGCAATAAAAGCAAGGCAAAGACAAAATAAAATATCATATATATATGTACTATAAATAAATCAAAAATGCACACGCACAAATATATAGATATAAACACGCACATGACACAAAATACAATAAGTTTGCACACTCGTATGGCAAAAATGCGTCATATGGAAACGTAAGTGTTGGGGTGTGAGTTAGGAACGATTAAAATTTAGACCCAATCACTTAAAACATGATCACGGAGTTCTCAATTGATTGCAAACTTCATCACAGTTAAATATAACCTCATGTGACAATATGAAGATTGAACTCAATGAACAAACATACACAATGCACACAAGCCTAGCATGATGATGATTCTACAAACCAAATAGAGTCATGACATTAAAGACAACTAGGATAAACGGACATTGTGCAAACCGTTGATATACCATCCAATCTCCCTCAATATGCATTTATATTCTTTTGCTTTTGAATGAATATATCAAACAAACATAGGCCTTGGCAATTGTATTTCTTTTTAATGCCATATTTTCTGTTTTTAGGCCTTTGTACCACGTATTTCTTTTAGGTCCATTGCAAACGGTGGCTTACTATCGCAAAGGATCACTTAGTCCTTTCGGACCCTTTCCCCGTGCACATTATTATGAATCATGTTTTCATTTTTCACACAAATCTCACATGCAACGGATTTTGACATGCACTAGTCCTCCTAGGTCATAGATATGTAGATGACTAGATTGGTAGGAGAACACCTCAAAAAGCTCAAATATAACATGTGACATTAAGATTTCAAAAGAGCTCGTGCATGTGTGAATAGAGGCATATAGAAATAGAATCCATTTAAACAACACAAAATCCAACTACTCCATAAAATATGGTAAAGAACATTTTAAGGATTGACAATCTAAACCAAAAGTTCTAGCCACATGGGAGCGTAAAAGATGGGATTCAAACACAAGTATATGCCACTTAAAGTGTGTCAAACCAAAATACACAAAAAAAAAAAAAAATCTTTTTGAGTTTTTGACATTTTTAATCAAAAATAAATATATATACTCAAAAGAATAAACAAAAATCATTTGTATTTTTCATTAAGCTTAAATGAAATAAATAAAACACAATTGATAAACACAAATCTTTTTATATTTTTCAATTAATTCAAACACAAAATATAATACAAAAAGATAAACAAGTCATAATTTCTAGCATGTGATATGAAATAAGGCAATGACTAGAAAATGACTAAAACAAGCATACATTTAGCATGTGAATATAGCATAAAGTACAAACGCTAAAGTATGCAAACACTAACACATTCATCCTTTAGATTTAGCAAGGGAGGAAGCATGTGAAAGTAAATGAGAATCAAAAACCTTATTTTGCAAAGCAACCAAGTCGGATTTCCTAACCCAAATTAATGAAGAATGACTATCTTGGGGTGTTGGAACGTTAACTACCGTGGTTACTTTACTATGGGATTTTCTAGGAATTCGTTTAAGATCAAAACAAAATTTCCTAAGATGACCTTTTCGACCACAATGTGTACAAGCAAAAACATGTCGAAAAGATTTACTTAAGGAGTGATCTTTAAATGCATTCCTAGTAGATTCTCCTAAAACATTGGTCTTGGCTTTATGAGTAGATTCATTACAAGTATTGAAGCCTAAACCACAAGTGTCATTTTTAATTTGGACCGTTCCTAACATTTTATCTAGTTTTTCCGAACGACAATCCAAATCAAATTTGACATTACTAGAGTCGTTTAATTTATTTTGAAATTCTAAAATGTTAGACTCTAATAAAACATTGCGCTCTTCAAACGCAAGAAGCTCCTTTTTCAAGGATTCCATTAAACCCTTAAGGCTATCTCTTTCGCCTTCTACATATTCAAGCTTCTCTTGAAGAGTCCTCTCACGTGTCCTATTAAAGCACTTTTATCAACGACTTTGACACTTTCTCTTAAACTAGCTTCTAACTTCAAATTAGCTCTTTTCAATTTAATAGATTCTTTATAAAGCTCTTGAAAAGCATTTTGAAGTTCACTCACATTAACCTCTTCTTCATTTTCACTCTCTCTTTCTTCTCCACTCTCACTATCATCAAAAATAAGAGAATCATGTACAATGACCTTGGAAGTGGCATGTGCTATCGTTTCATCAATCGATGAGTTCTCACTATCGCTCACATGACTAGCCATAAAAGCCACAAAATTTTTCTTAGTGGGGGAATCGGGCTTCTCTTCCTTATCACTATCACTAAGGGTCGCATTATATGAAATGGGTCACTTACCCTCTTTCCTTAGTTTAGTGGGTCACTCATAAGCCCTATGTCCATAACCTTCACAACCAAAACACTTGTTAGACTCGTCCCTATCTAAATTTTCATTACTAGGTTTAGGGATATTTTCGGCTTTAGGAATCTTATCCGCTTTAGAAATCTTTTCGTTCTTGTCATGCTTAGAAGATTCAAATTTCTTAAAATCATTTTTAAATTTATCTTTGTTAATTTTAAGAAATTTTCTAAATTTACGAGCAAACAAAGCCATGTCTTCCGAGTCACTATCACTCTCGCTCTCTACTACTTGTTTGACCTCTTTTCGGGCTTTTAAAGCAACGCCCTTTTCGATTTTCTTTTCGGTTTTAGAGGGAAACATATCCAGTTCATAGGTTTGTAAATCACCTACAAGCTCTTCTAATTTCGTAGAGGCTAAAGTTGGTAAAGAATTTAAAACGGTCACTTTTGGAATAAATCTATCGGGTAGGGACCTTAAAATTTTCTTTACAACACGGTCGTCAGGTATTTTCTCTCCCAAGTTAAAAGATGAATTAACAATATCAGAAAGTCTATCATAAAATTCATCAAAAGTTTCTTTTTCATTCATTTTGATAGTTTCAAATTGGGTGGTGAGGTTTTGGAGTTTGGAAGCTTTAATGACACTAGTTCCTTCATGAGTTAATTGTAAAATATCCCAAGCTTCTTTAGCGGTTTCACACGTCATAATACATCGGAATTCATCCGGTGTGACATCGCTAAACAAGGTATTTAAACCACGGGAATTGAAATTAGCAAGTTTAAAATCATTTTCAGTCCATCTATCGGCGGGTTTGATAACACGTTCATTTTCAACTAAGTAAGTTGGTGGGGACCACCCGTTAACAATAGACATCCAAACTCTCTCGTCGATAGATTTTAGTGTCAATATCATACGCGCTTTCCAATACGCGTAGTTTGAACCATCGAATATAGGAAATTTTGAAAATGGGGAAAAATCCATTTTAGCCAAAAATTTAAAGGATCTTAACGAAATAATTTATCGTTTTTGGCTCTGATACCAATTTGAAGAATCTGGAACTCCGAATTTTAATAATCTCATTTACAATATAATTTCCTTTTAAATAAACACAAGATGCGGAAGCGTAAGGTGATGGTTCAACTAAAACAACCAAATAACAAATTTTAATTCCTTAAACAAATTAAAATTACAGCAAGTGAAGTAAAATATTAATCAATTAATACATTCACTTAAACCAATTAATTCAATCCAAGTCCTGGAATTTGACTAATTCATATTTATCAATATTAGCAAATTAGGCGAAACCAAATTTTAGCAAATGACTTGAATTAAATAAATTTTACCCAATATATAATTTAGTCCCAATTAAAGTGAGTGTGATAATTTAAACCAAATTTTATCTTGAATTATTCTAAACATGCGTTCTACGTTATTTTTCAAGATAAAATAAACCAATCACACTACGCCGCGATGTACGAGGAAAAACCCAAGACGGGAAACAACCTCGGACAGCCCTAGCCACAAATCCACTAGATACGGAATTACAATTACAAGACAGATAGACTTACAACGCACGACTCGATCCCTCTCAAGCCCCGATACTTCTTCTTGTAGACACCTCTTCCTAGCGGATAACCTTCGAACACCACTGCGGTCTCAGAATCCACCGATAGGACTTTATATGGTCACCGTCACCCTAACATGAAGCCTTTCTCCAAGCAGGTAAAACAACATAAAACACTTCTTCTTTCTTTGTGGGAGGTAGAAGAAAAACACTAAATTTCTCTTCAATTCGGTGTAGAGAAAACCGGTGCCAAACTCCAAGCAATTGATATGTATATAAGAACTTGGATAAACAATATGGGTGTACAAACTAGAGTGGTAAGTGAATTTCTTTTTGAAAATTAGCACTCAAAACATGAACATTTTCCTTAAAACAATTTGCTCTCAAACTCTCTATAAGAGATGAAACTAGGATGGAAAAGTTAGATTGGAAAATGTTCTTCCCGCACATAATAAAGTCTGAAAAAGTTGGTTAAAAACCAAGTGGGGAAGTGGGTGCAAAACTGCCAAAAAACTGCCAAAAACTGTTCCTGCCTGGCATCTCGTTCGAACGACATTTCGTTCGAACGAAATCTCGTTCGAACGAGATTTCTAACGACGTTCCAGATTGAACTCGTTAGAATCTCGTTGGAAATCTCGTTAGAACGAACAATCTCGTTCGAACGACATTTCTAACGACGGACCAGTATACTTTGGTGGGAACTCGTTGGCAGGTTCGTTCGAACGACATTTTCGTTCGAACGATAATCTCGTTCGAATGACTCTATCGAACGAAAAACCAGAAAGTTCAAAAAATTCAATTTTGGCCCAGAAAACTTTATAAACTTATTTTAAAGTTTTATTTAATTCTTTCTGAAAATTAAAACACAGTTTTTACAAAACCTAACACCCAATAAACTTTGTTCCAAGCTCCTATATATATAATATTGCATTCATACCTTGGGAGCATGGAACTATGGATGATGACATAGAAACGAGGCACGCAAACCGGCACATTTGATGAAGCTTTATACTCTTTGCCGCTACGTCTTCAATAAACACTTCATAGGCTTGAGAATATTACAATTAAATACTATCCTATGAATAAATGTTTTTGTCCGCAATTGAGCCAAAACAATATATGGACTCAATTGGAAATTTGTGTCCTTACAGATTCTTACTGGGTTTAACACAAGATTCATACTCTTACACTCCAGAATCATAAAACACAATTAATTTGACCCTTAATCTCATTAAAGTATTTTATTCACTGAAAACCCAATTTCACCGGAATACCTACCCAAAAACAAATTTATGACCACTACAATATGAATTGATTATCACAGTTTAAATCACAGAAAGTTAACCACTTGGATCTTTTGGTTCGTAGGGTTAGTTCCGTTGAGGTAGACAAAGGTTTGATGAAGAACATCCAATTTTTTCCTTGTTTTGTCTCCGAAAAGATTCCCAATTGCTCTTCCAATGGATCCCTCTAGCTTTATATCAAGTTCTTAGGTTTAGGTTTGTGTTTTTCGGCCGTTAAACACTTCTTAGATTTAGGTTTAATACACAAATACCTTTTTAGTGTAATGGTACAAGCCCAAATTACCCGAATACTCCCGTGTGGCCTGATTATGTTTAAAAACGTCCTGAGACCCATTTAGTACCCCTTGGCACTCTTTTTCGACTATCTCGGCCCATCCGGACTCAACCGTGCTCTCAGAATTGACATACGAATTAGATTATTAAAGTTTCCTATCTCCCACCCAACTTAGTCTATAACCGACTCTCGGCTGAGATAAATAAGTACCACGTCACTAATACACGTTATGACGTAAATAAATAATTATTATTCACTTAATAATTCAATTTCATAAATATTAACAATTTACTCTCTGATTAATATTTAAATAAATATTACCATAATTAATTAAATTAAATTACGACACACAAGTAATTTAAAATTTACCTGAATTAATTAAGTATTTAAAAGCACGGAAATACGGGGTGTTACAACTTGTACATTCTTCCCTATTATTATAGTGCTTATTTTACTCATCGTGATAAATAAAATACTCTCTCCAGAATATACTAATTAACAATCATGCATTTTCCACACTACATCACAAAGAGCATGTCTATTGACCAGAATTTTGTTCGTACTGGGGGGTAACTTTCTAATGGGTGCTGGTCTGGAAGGTTGCAGTTAGCATAAGCAATATGACTCTCAGCTTCCATTGGCCTTGTATCTTCGACGTATATTGAATGGTTTCCCCACATCGTACTTCTTGACCGAACTCACAATGGGAGGTATATAGCAAGGAACTCATTTACGTACGTCGAGTATATTGAATTCGCTCTCACATGTACTGTCTCCATGAGGAATATAGTGAGGCAATTCACGTACACTCAGGTATATCAAATGGCTTGTCCAGAAATACCGATTGCCCTCAAAAGAAAGAAGTATATCGTTGAAGTTATGCAAAAGAGGGAACCCTTCCACTAACCCAACAACTATATAAATCTCATATAGGCATTAAACCTAGGGCACTCATATTTAGTTTGCCAATTGCCACATGAAACTCTGCTAAAATGCCAAGCTGACATATTTCCCAAATTTTCATGTTATTTCGTCGTTTTTAAAAACAGGACCTTGTCCATGAGCTTGGAAACAAGTTGAACCATGTCTTACCTATTTTTCAAACCTAATTTTTCCAAACTCGGGTCCTTTTCGACATTTATTTTTTGCATTTAGGTAAACCTAATACAAGTAAAAACATAATATTAATAGTAATCATACTGAAAGTCTTCTCTCGTTTTTCCTTCTCTTTCTCAAAAAATTGAAATACCAAAAATATTTTTCCTCATTTTTAATAAAGGTCTCAAAAAGATTTTTCCCCTTTTTTAAAAATAAAATAAAATTCTTCCCACTTTCAAAAATAAATTCGAACCATTTTTCCTTTTCTGGTGATCGCATACCCGATTCTTGGCCTAGCTCCCTATTGGCTTCGGTTTTTCATCAATCCACCCTGAAGCTCCATGAGTTCCTATGGTACTTCATTCGAGTCTAGATTCTACCTTCACTAGTCCTTCATAAAAAATGTCGACCAAACATCGAATGTGCAGCCTGATCTGATGGCAATCCTAGTCCAACTCTGTGCTAAGATTGTAACCATAAAACCAAGGTCCACGAGATGTAGCAAAATTGGGTCCAAATTCTCAAAAAACTCAAGGTCCTCTTTCCTCGTGTCATGGGTCCAATCGCTCCAGAGCCTGTCTGTGTCCTAAAAGAATATTAGCATGCTCTGCGTACCTTGCATGCCAATGGGACTCCACTAGCTCATCTCCATATGCCAAACCTTGCCAAAAGGAATTTCGCCCCCCTAAGTATTTAAAAGCACATAAGTACGGGGTGTTACGTACTTCCCCCCTTACAAAGGAATTTTCCCCCCTAAATTATGTCATACATGTATTGAATAACTCTAGATACTGCTCTCGCATATCCTCCTACCGATCCTACGTAGACTCGTAAATGTTGTGATGACCCCAATATACTCTAACTAGTGGTACTACCTTACACCGCAACTTGTTCTCACTACGATCCAGAATAGCTACAGTTCTCTTCTCATATGAGATGTCTGGATGCAAGTCAATCTCCTCGAGTGGAACGTGCCAGAAAGCCCTCTCGCTCCTCTGACATTTCTTCAGCGATGCCACGTGGAACACGTCGTGTATCCACTGAAGATTCTCTACCAAACCCAGTCTATAGGATACCCGTCCCACCCTCTCAATAATAGGGAAAGTCCATATATACCACGGTGCTAGCTTCCCCTTCTTACCAAACCTCATCACTCCTTTCATAGGAGACACCTAGACCAATACCTGATTACCGACCTCTAACTCCACATGTCTCCTAGAAGCATCAACATAACTCTTCTTCCCACCCTAAGCTATCTGAATTCGTCCCCGAATTAGCTCTATCTTGGAAGTCATCTCCTGGATTATCTCTGGCCCCAATAGCTTGTTGTCCCTCACCTCTAACCAACAGGAGGACAAACAATAAGGTCTCCCATAAAGTGCCTCAAACGGTTCCATACCGATCATAAACTAGTAAGAGCTGTTATACGCAAACTCTACCAAAGGAAGGTATCGATCCCATCTTCCCCCAAAGTCTAAAATGCACATCCTCAACATATCCTCCAACATCTGATTAACTCACTTAGTCTACCCATCTGTCTGTGGGTGGTAAGCGGTACTCAATAGTAAATTTATGCCCATTGTCTCTTGAAAGCTCTGTCATAAGTGGAACACAAAATTCTTGTCTCTGTCAGACACAATGTTAATCGGCACCCCATGTAGATTAATTATCTCCGATATGAATAGTTATGCGTATCGCATCATCTCAAAATCAGTGCAAACCGGTAGGAAATGGGCTACCTTGGTCAACCAATCCACAATCACCCATATGGAATCATGACCCCTCCATGATGTAGGCAACCCCGTAATGAAGTCCATAGAGATACTCTCCCATTTCCACACGGGAATCTCCAGTGGCTGTAGCATCCCTGGAGGACTCTGATGATCAACTTTCAGAAGCTGACATGTGGTGCATTTTGAGACAAACTCTGCTACATCTCGTTTCATCCCTGCCAACCAGTACTGCCTCCTCATATCTTGGTACATCTTATCCCCGTTGGAATGTACCGCAAACCTCGAACCATGGGACTCTATCATAACCGCATGCCTCAAATCCGCATCATGCAGCATGATTAAACCTCCCATTAAAGCGTAAGCCTCCCTCATAACTAACTGAATAACATTCTGGTCCCTCAGCCAATAACTGACGTATCCTATCCGGACAGGTCTCATCCTCCGCTTATGCCCTCACAATTCGCATGATAATCTCAGGAGTGATAAATAAATATGACATACATGCCCTGGCGATATCGTCATCATATCGAAGCTTCCTCAACTTTACCTTCCAGACCTATGTAACCTCCCCAGTGGGCCTCTTGCTCAACGCGTCTGCTACCATGTTGTCCTTAACATGATGATACTGGATATCGAACTGGTTATCCTTCACGAATTCTAACCACTGCCTCTGTCTCATGTTCAGATCCTTGTGTGTGAAGAGATACTGAAGTGAGTTGTGATCCGTGAATATAGTAAACTGCTCTCCCAGGAGATAATGCCTCCATATCCTCAAAGAAAAAATGACCGCTGCTAACTCTAGGTCGTGGGTGGGGTAATTCTTCTAATGGGGCTTAAGTTTATGAGATGCATAAGCTATAGCCCTCTCCTCATGATGCAACCCCCCTAAGTCCCTGCAAGGATGCGTCAATGTAGACCCGATACTCCAATACTCCCCTAGTCAAAGCATGTATGGGCGCAAATGTCAACTTGTCCTTTAGCTCATTGAAAGCTAACTGACAGTGGTCATTCCATACAAATGGTACCCCCTTGCGAGTCAGGTTTGTCAATGGACCCAAAATTTTCAAAAACCTATAAATGAACCGTCGGTAATAACCTGCCAACCTTAGAAAGCTACGAATCTAAGTCAATGTCGTGGATTGTCCCCACTCCCTCACCACCGATACCTTACTTTCATCAACAGTAATAACCCAGTCTGACACTATATAGACACAAAACTGCCCCTCTGTGGCCAAAATCCACATTTCCCTAATTTGGCATAAAGATGGGGGGTACCATAGTGTCTACAGAACCATACGCAGGTGTTCTGCGTGCTCCTCCTCTGTGTGTGAGTATACCGAAATGTCGTCAATGAACACGATAACGAACTGGTTGACATAATCTCGAAAAACCTTGTTTATGATATCCATACACTGCTGGTGCATTAGTGAGCCCGAATGGCATCACCGTAAATTCATAGGATCCATACCACAACAGAAAAGAGGTCTTAGGAACATCCTCCTCTTGGATATGCAACTGATGATACCCTAACCTCAAGTCGATCTTTAAGAAGTATGCTTACCCTCTCAACTGATCAAACAAGTCATCAATCCTAGGTAATAGATACTTATTACATATCGTCACCTTTTTCAGCTCCCTACAGTCTATGCATAACTGAAGTGAACCACCCCTTTTCTTCACGAACAACACAGGCGCACCCCAAAATGATGTGCTCCATTGAATGAAACCCTCAACCAAGAGCTGATGAATCTACTCTCTAAGCTCATGAATATTTGAAAGGGACATACAATAAGGTGCTCAAGCAATCGACCTTAAACTCGATTCCAGATCAATAACGAACTCGATCTCCCTGGTTGGTGGCAACCCTGGTATTTCTTGAAATACATCCTCGAAGTCCCTCACAACCAGAATCGAATCTAATGGAATCACCACCTTTTGTGAGGTCTCATCCTCAATATAGTACAAGTGAGTGCGTGACCCTCCCTCAGGAAGAGGCATCACCACTAGGAACATCTCCTGTCTCGGAATGGAGAATATGATGGTCCTCTCGAAGCAATCCACTGTTACCTTGTATCCCGCGAACCAATCCATGCCTAGGATGATATCATATACCTCCATATCTAATATGAGGAGGTCCGCTGCTAAAATCAGTCTCCCAATTACAATGTCCACTACTCTACAAATCGAATGTATAAGTGATCCACTAACCATCGGTGACTCTACACACATAAGGTGACTACCCGCGATCTCTAAAAAATTGGCGGCTCTAGTAAATCTGGTCTTAATAAACGAATGTGATGCCCCAGTATGAAAAGTATCCTACCCTCATGCCCATGAATAGGAAATGTACCCTCAACTTCTAGCGGCGCCTGAGGTACTGGTGGAATGGGGACATCCCCGATGTTATACACACCCCCGTAGTGCATCTGCCCCTACTACTATGGGGTTGGTGGAGCTGGTGCTGCTGGAGGTCGCTGTACCTGTTATCGTTGCGGGGCACCCTATTGCTGTCACCCTCCATGCTGTGGGTAATCTCTTTTGAAATGACTTGTCTGGCCACAAACGTAGCAATGCTTCTGACCATCTCCCTGACACTAGCCGTGCTGTACTTGGAAAGGTTGGCCGTACAGGCCTCCCCCGTTATTCCCTTGGACCTGAGGAACATGCTACTACTGATTAGGGCCCTGTCTGAACCCCTGACACCCATGCCGAAAAACTCCAAACATAAACTTCTTAGCCTGATTTCCTTGTTGACTATCTGGCTGCGGCTAGACTCCGCTAGTATCACCCCCACCTACCTTACCCTGATGGCTTGGTTCACCACCTCTCTTGCTTCCCTTCAGGTGGAAGCAATGATCGTGGAAATGTAGTAAGAGACATTGACTACATTAGTGTACGTTACCAATACGGGGTTCCTAATAAAGTGTTGGTTGATCCTCCAGGCCAATCCAGTCACAAACCTAGACTTCTTACGCTCCTCGTTGCTCACCTCGTTTGGGACAAAATTTACCAACCGAGTAAACTCCTCCTCGTACTTTGCTATTATGCGCTCTCCCTAAGTCGCCTCACTGAATTTCCTCCTCATCTCTGACTCAACCGCTGGAGGAAAATACTTGCGGTCAAACTGCACCAAGAAATCATCGATGGTCATCGAGTCCATATCTCCAATAGTGGTAATAGACTCCCTCCACTGTAAAGCTTCCCCGGTCATCTTGAAAGTGGCTAACATATTCCTCTGTACCTCGCTACAGTCAACCATATGCAAGTGGTGCTGAATATCCTTCTTCCACTGGCATGCCAGGACTTCCTAAGAACTCCCCAGAAAATCCGGTGGGTGGCCCTTCTCAAAGGCCTCGCGAACTATCTGCCAATCCTACGGCCCCGGGTGGGCCGGTACAATTGGGGCCACTGGTTGTTGTGGCTGAGGCTGAGCAAAATGGTCTTCCATGGCTGCATTGATCACTTGAGCCACCACCTCCGCCATCTGAGCTGTCGTTACTAATCCTAGTGGAGCCTACGGCTGTGGAGCCTCTGGCTCTTGCTGAGCCTCCCTCACCTCGTCCATGGCTACTGCCCTAGTAGGTCTACCTCTTTTAGGCAGCATCTAAAATTTAAAACGAGTTGCATTATTGCAGTATCAATACAAAACTAAATAGCAGAAAAATGATAACTCATAAGATTGAAGATAATGCAACAGTCCTAATAATAGGGCTCTATATCAACAAAACACTATGTTGAAATGTAAAAAGATGTATAGATCCTATAGACACTAGAACCTGATGCTCTGATACCATCTGTGACTCCCTGCCTAATAAAATACCGGGTGATCAGTACTATATCAAATTAAAACAAAAATATCATTTGGTTCATCCTTAGCATCACTGTCGAAAACTTTTTAAACTTATTAATCACCTAGTATTCAAAAATATGGTGTCAAATTTTATCTTTATTAATCCAAGACAAAATTAGTGTGGAATTAAAATACAACATCCAATTCTGATAGGATCAATCATCATATAGAATAATAAAAGGCTTGCCGAATAAACCATTCGCCAAATCCAAAACCACCCAAACTAACAGAGAGTTACACATCCCATACAATATGAAAAGAAACTAAAGAAAACTGTGAACATCATGCTCAAAATAAACTGATATGAATCCCTACACTGGAAATAGAAAAATAGATGCGTCTATCCAAATCTTGCAACATCTACATATGCTGCAGCTGGGAATCCCTGGAATGAAGTCACACCTGGCGTCCCTGTGCCTGGACACCTAAAAGGTTTTGGAAATATTTGATAGCAAGCGTTAGAACCCAAAACATTTTGAAAACATTTAGCAGATGATTAACTTGCAGTAATTAAAATTCATGAATGCGCTCCATATTTAAATTACTGTATCACACTCTTGAGGACTTACTCACTCCTCCACTATTGTGCACACCTAACGTTCCTTTTTATAATCCCCTAATTAGACTACCCCGTCTAACTATCCTGGTTATAATTTCTCCTTTAAACCACCCTACTCAAACCCGAGAATGCTTAAGATATGATTTATAAGTTGTTAATCACATAAACTTAGTTAATCATTTTTTTTAAATCCATATAACATTCACACTCATTATATAATTAATACAATCCACTTCTGGTATATAATTACCCTTATATAACTATTTATCCCATTATATATACGTAAAACCATATTACAACATTCACACATATGTTGAATAGATTATAGCCCATCCTCCCAAGTAATAACTTACCTTAGGTATTCTCTAAAGTGCTATCAACCCAGGCTACTCAGTCTCGCCTGGAGTTTCGAGACAACTATGGTTCGTCGAATCAGAACCTAAATAAAAACGTAATGGAGACGGTCATATTCCCCCAAGTACGAGGACATCATCTCAATGCCCCATCTCTAAAATTGGACAATATGACCTGGGGATATACTCTCCCTACTCCCTAATGTAGCGAATTCACCCACATTGCGCAACCTCCCCCGACGGCACTAGAATATGTAAATAAAATAAATATCTAATCACTGATATTTATAAGCACAATATATATATATATATATATACACTATCACACACCATATATATATAATAATTAATTCCCGGCTTTATTGTGTTACCGTAGCACTAGCCCACAAATCCCGAGTCTATGGTCCCACCTAAATCTAATTAATTAGTTTCACTTTAATTAGTTTTCTTAAAGTAATGTCTCTCTACTACATTACCTGGACATTTTTCTTCATGTTCGAAATTAAAACTTTGTAATTATTATCCCAAAATTTATCCATAACGTGTCACCCACATCGCACCCCCTAATCCAATTATATTCCCCATAATTGTTAGGAAATTTATTCTTATATTTATTTTTCCCTAAATAAATATTTGGAATTAAATTCTTAAATAAATCCCCCTTATATACTAAAATTGGCCGACCTGTCAAAATACTGGAACTGTCGATCGACCGACTCCCTGGTTCGATCGATCGATCGATCAGATACCCTTCTTCCCCGAGTTGTTTGTTTCCTCCACTATTAACTCAACCAAGCTTTTAGTTTCACTCTCAGTATTCACCAATCACAATCAACAATATTATCACGTGAAAACAGGTTCTAATCATCCTAGAAACCTTAATTCAACAACTAATTTCCATGGATTCCAACGTTTTCCAAATTCGGATTTTATCTGGGTTTCAAGCATCCAATAACATTTTACATCCCTATTATCTGAAATTTAACATCGATTCTTACTAGGTTTATCACAAGATTCACAGTCTAACACTCCAGAATCATAAAGCACAATTAATTTCACCCTAAATCTCATCAAAGTATTTCATTCACCGAAGACCCAATTTAACTGGAATACCCACCCAAAAACGGATTTATGATACACCCACTACAATATGAATTGATTATCACAATTAAAATTACAGCAAGTTAACCACTTGCCTTTTTGGGTTCGTAGAGTATGATCCATTGAGGTAGAGAAAGGTTTGATGAAGAACACCTAATTTGTTCGTTGTTTTATCTCCAAAAAGATCCCCAATTGCTCTTCCAATTGATCCCTCTAGCTTTCTCTCAAACTCTTAGATTTAGGTTTGTGTGTTTTTTCCATATAACACTTCTTAGATATAGGTTTAAGACACTAATCCCGTTTTTAGTCTAATCGGCCAAGCTCAAGTGACCCGAACACCCATGTGTGGGCCCGATTATGCCTAAAGAAGTCCTGAGACCCATTTGCTACCCCTGGGCACTCTTTTCTGCATATTTCGGCCCACCCAGACTCAACAGTGTGCTCAAAATTGACACCCGAATTAATTTATTTAAAGTTCCTATCTCACACCCAACTTAGTCTATAACCGACTCCCGACTGAGATAAATAATTACCACGTCACTAATACACGTTATGAAATAAATAAATTATTACTATTCACATAGTAATTAAATTTAATATTAACCATTTACTCTCCAATTAATATTTAAATAAATATTACCATAATTAATTCAATTAAATTACGACACGCAAGTAATTTAAAATTTACCAGAATTAATTAAGTATTTAGAAGAATAGAAATACGGGGTGTTACAACTTGTCCATTATTCCTTATTAGTATAGTGCTTATTTTACTCATTGTGATAAATAAAATACTCTCTCCAGAATATACAAATTAACAATCATGCATTTTTCACACTACATCACCAAGACATGGCTATTGACCAAAATTTTGTCCCGTACTAGGGAGTCAGTTTGTAATGGATGCTGGTCTGGAAGGTCGTAGTTAGCCTAAGCAATATGACTCTCAGCTTCCATTGGCCTTGTATATTCGACGTACATGAAACGGTTTACCCACATCGTACTTCTTGACTAAACTCACAATGGGAGGTATATAGCTAGGAATTCGTTTACGTACGTCGAGTATTTTGAATTCGCTCTCACACATACTATCCTCATGAGGTATATAGTGAGGCAATTCACGCACACTCAGGTACATAAAATATCTTGTCCACACATACCGGTTGACCTCAAAAGCAAGAAGTATATCATTGAAATTATGCAAAAGGGGGAACCTTTCCACTAACCCAACAGCTACATAAACCTCATACATGCATCAAACCTAGGGAACTCATATTTAGTTTGTCGATTTCCACACGAAACTCTGCTGAAATGCCAAGTTGGCATATCGCCCAAATTTTCATGCTATTTCATCATTTTCCAAAATAGGACCCGGTCCATGAGCTTGGAAACAAGTCGAACCATGTCTTTACTAGTTTTCAAACCTAATTTTTCCAGACTTGGGTCCTATCCGACATTTATTTTTTGCATTTAGGTAAACCTAATACAAGTGAAAACATAATATTAATAGTAATAATGTTGAAACTCTTCTCTCTTTTTTCCTCCTCTTTCTAAAAAAGTTAAAATACCAAAAGTATTTTTCCTCCTTTTTATCAAAGTTGTCAAAAACATTTTTCCTCTTTTTCAAAAATAAAAGAAAATTCTTCCCTCTTTTAAAAATAAATTCGAACCATTTTTCATTTTTAGGTGATCGCATACTCGATTCTTGGCTTGGCTCCCTATTGGCTTCAGTCTTTCATCAAACCACCCTGAAGCTCCACCAGTTCCTCTGGTACTTCATCCAAGTCTAGATTCTACCTTCACGAGTCCTTCATGAAAAATTCCAACCAACCATCGAATATCCAACCTGATCTGATGGGAGTCCTAGTCCAACTCAGTGCCAAAATTGATAACCTTTAAACCAAGGTCCATGAGATATAGCAAAATTTGGTTAAGATTCTCAAAAAACTCAAGGTCATCTTTTCTCATTTCATGGGTCCACCCCCTCCGGAGCCTGTTTTTGTCCCAAAAGAATATTAATGTTCTCCACGTAGCTCGTGTGCCAATGGTGCCCCACCAGCTCATCTCGATCTGCCAAACCTTGCCCAACCAAGGACTAACTTGCTAGTACCCATTGATACCAAGGAGGAATAATTTAATAGGTCAAAGAAGACCTCAAACTTTTGTTTAAGAAATTTGACCAAGTTAGGATATCCAAAAACTACATGGACTACACCCATATGTCTACTTACCCCAAAGGAAGATTGCTGTAAAAGTTCAAGATGCTAGCCATTGAGAAGTTCGGGGGTAGCGACCCCCCAATTATTCACCTTCATAGTTATCACCGAGCCATGACCCTTCTCAACACCTCTGAAGAGATAATGTCCTAGATGTTTCAATAAAATTTGAAGGATAGATCCCTCAGATGGTTCCTATCCTTTGAAGAATTTAGAATTCGGAATTGGGAAGATGTCGCTCGAGAATTAATGTCATAGTAAAGTACAAAGAAGAAAAAGAGGTTACACGTCATGATCTAGAGCTTCTCCACTAGAACCCTGGAGAAATCGTAAGTATCATCATAGCAAGGTAGATATGGAAAGCTGCTACCATGATCAATCAGGCCTTCAAAGAAAAAAAAGTCAGCATCATGAAGAAGAATTTCCTGCACCATATCCAAACAACTATAGGAGGTCAGTATTATCCACACTTTTGATCCCTCTGTGAAGCGGGTGTACAAAATGAATAAAGTGTATTCAAGTTAGAAGTCGAGCCGAAGAAGGTGACCGTACAGTTCATTCCTAAAAACTACGAGAAGCCTACCAATACTATAGTCTCAAACATCGACAATATCTCCCAACGGGCACTAGAAAGCCACCCTAATTCCATTAAAAATAAATACATCGAGATGCATGCTCCTTTATCCAAAGTCTACCAAGCCTTGTTAATCCAAAACCTCATCAAACCCTTGGACCCCTGTCCATTACAAAACCCACTTCCTAAGAACTTCAAGATCGATGCCCATTGTGATTTTCAGTAATCTGTTGGCCACACTACCGGCTAATTCTTCCATATAAGAAACATAATTCGAGGCTTGACTAACTAGGGTGTCATCGCACCACCAAAATATCCTTATCTTGACACCACACATAACCCACTTCTAACCCACTCAAATGCTATCTTTCTAGAGACTGACACGAAATTCGATCCATCTAACAAAATATGCCCAATAAAGCACCCGGCGTACATATAATCTCACCTAAATTGCTCAAAGTTTGCCTACGTTTTATCCTACACCTTACCTGCTTCATCGAACAAGATCTATAACTCCTCAAATGGCTTTGCATTATCATTCGCACCTGATTCAAATGGGGAAATATGGAGTTACCGACTATATAAAACCAAATCTTAGAGTTTAGGCTAAAATTACCCACTGAGATGACCATCGCCTGTCAGAAATTTTGTATCTTGTTCATGAAAGCCCAAAAATAAGAGAATAAAATGATTGGGTGGTACCAATTGATCAAGTCAACTTAGATGACGTAGTACTGATCATGGCAGACATGTTTTCGATAGACCAATGAGATCTATAGCATTTTCAAACTACTCAGTACTTTGAAGCTGTAAGGACGATTAGTCCCTTCACTCCTGCACCTCCCCGTTGAATGGGAAGATTTATATGAGGAAGTCATTGAGATTATGGAATGTGTCAATTTCTCTTGGAAAGAAGACATCATTGCCACCATATAGCGGGAAAAAATTGACAACTCAGATGATAAACCGTGTCAGGAAAAAATCAGTATAGTAATCAGCATGTGCGAAATGATATCTTTTGAGGTCTTATTGGGGAAAATTAATAAAGTAACCGTTCAGCTAGAAATAGATGATGAAATAGGGTTCTTATTCTTCCTCGCATCCATAAACTATATGACCAGATCAGGAAGACAATAACAAGATCAAAATCCTCAGTCATTAAGAAAATATAAGAGAAAGTGAATTTTCGAAGAACTTCCCGTGCTGAAAATGATCGTTGAAGAGAGAAAAATACCCGACCAACTCAAGAAGGCTTAAGATAACATCACATTATGAGGACTCTTCATGTCTTCCCAATTACACCGAAACGCTCTAATAAATATTCTCACCAGGCCCATAGTCCCTCCTTCCACCACTCCCGAAGAACCTGTAAACCTAGTTGTATCCTTGGCCACCACTAAACTCCTTTCCTTATCCGAAAAAGAAATTTCAAAGGTCGGCCCTGACCACAATAATGCCCCTAATATCTCTGTTAAAGTTAGAGGAAATACAGTCCCACTCTCACTCATTGATAATGGATACACCCTTAATATTTTCCAACTAAGAACCTTCAAATTCTTGAGGTTGAAAGTTAGTGAGCTTAATCCTACTTTTATCGTACTGGGTGCCTATGATAATACTCTTCGAGAGGTTATGGGATCCATAACAATCACAATAGGAGTTGGACCTATTAATAACATCAATGAGTTTCAAGTTATCAACCTACTACTTAGTCGATCGTGTCTTCATAGCATCGGGAGGGTATCTTCCCCCCTCATCAAAAATTAAATTTTTGTGCCAAGAGGCAAGTCATTACCATTTCGGGGGACGATGAAGGTAAAAAAATACTAACACTAGCAATCTGATGCTCAAAATATAATATGGGATGAATGATATGCTTCTCTCCAGCTTCACGATTGACCCACTTCCCTTTCTAGTAGGGGATAATTTCAAAGACTGAGTATGTCTAGAATATAGACCTCACGTAAATGTCAATGTAATAAAAATGTTCAAAAATATGCATTTTATACCCGGAATAGGGCTGGGGTGACGTCAAAAATGGATATTGAAACCCATAGTTCTGAAAAAGGACTTCCCCCCATATGGCTTAGACTTTCAGCCTTAATCAGAAGAACTCAAAATGCTCCACCAACCATGGTTAAAAAGTAGTTTAGAAGATGTCGAGACCACTTTAAGGTATTCTATTAATGAAATATTTGTCAAGGATGGTGAGACCACCCCTTTTGTGGCTTTCTTGAACCTTGGTATGACCATGTGGATAAGAATATGAAGTCATGAATGGAAATATTCTTTCAAGACAAATACTCCTAGGTCGAAGACTACCAACATAAAGTGAAACCTTTCACTTAGAAAGTTATAGTCATTACCAAAGTCTCTGAGGAAAGTGATTTCAAAGACTCATTCAACAATGCAGACACTAGGGCTGAACCTTTGTATGATCCATTCAGGCACTACATTATCCGACCCGTCCACTCTAATCAAGGCTTTTGATGATCATCTTCTCAACTTGAATGATATACTAGTCCCACTTATTAAGATTCAACCCAACTTTGGTGTTTACCCCATCTCCTCATCGATTGTTGTTCCTCCTTTTTCTGATAATAATGTAATCGGGACCTTTTTTGACAACGTTCACAATGCTATTTTTCCTAAAAGTGAAATAAATAAGGATTTTGAGTATCTTGTTGTGCCTTACATCAATTTTCTTGATTCTAATAAAACTCTTGATGATGATGATTTTGCAAATGAACAAATATTAAATTACTTTAACAAGGTTAATAACAAACAACGTAACCGTGTTCAAATTAATGAAGTTGAAACTCTTATTATCAATCTCGGTTCTAGTAGACAACAACATGAAATTAAGATAGGGGCCATCCTTAACAGGCATAAGAGCGTGCAATTTGAAGAGCTGCTAAAGGAATTTATGGACCTCTCTGCATGGTCCTATAACGAAATGCCTTCCATCGATCCCAAAATAACTCAGTACGAGATACCAACTCTTTTAGGATGTAATCCAGTCAAATAAAAATTACGAAAGCTCCGCACCGAATGGTCACTCAAGGTCAAGTAAGAGGTAATCAAGATGTTGAATGTATGATTCATTAAGGTGATCGAATAACCCATATAGTTCACCAACATCATGCCTGTACTGAAATCAGTAGGAAAAGTACTCATGTGCGTTAACTACTAGGATTTGAACAAATCATCTCCGAAGGACGATTACCCATTGTCCAACATCTACATTATTATGGAAAACAAAACAAGTCACGCTATTAATTCATTTGTCGATGGATTCTCCAAATATAATCAGATCAAGATGCACCATGACCATTAGGAGAAAATCGCATTCATCACTCTCTAGGTAACCTTTTGTAATACAATTATTTCATTCAAGCTTACGAATTATGGGGCTACCTACCAAAGGGAATCCACAATCATCTTGCATAATTTGATAAACAAGTAGGTCGAAGTCTATATAGACAACATGATTATTATGTCTAAGACTTGAGAAGTTCATGTGCTCACCCTCCGAAAGTTCATCGAATGATAATGGAAATACCAAATGAGGCTAAACCCTTAGAAATGCATTTTAGCCATTGCAAAAGGATATATTTTGAGATTCATTGTCAGTGAAATGGGAATCAAAGAAGATGCCGCCAAGTTAAAATCTATACCCAAAATGCGACCACCCCAAATGGAGAAGGAAGTCTTGGGATTTTTGAGAAAATTATATTACATTAGTCGATTTATCAACTAGGTGACTTCTTTTTAGGAAACCATCTTTAAAATCCTCTATAAGGATTCTACCAAAGTCTGGAATGAGGACTATTTGGAAGCCTTCGATAGAATTAAGCAATACCTTACCCGACCTCCGATACTTATGCCTCTGTAACTTGGTC
Organism: Sambucus nigra; assembly: GCA_949130495.1. Lineage (NCBI taxonomy): Eukaryota > Viridiplantae > Streptophyta > Magnoliopsida > Dipsacales > Adoxaceae > Sambucus > Sambucus nigra. Next base: position 442,199,746 of record OX422218.1, on the reverse strand, counting down.
TCCCTTTATTCTTATACTTAACCGTAACAGATACTACATTAGGGGATTTGCTGGCCTAATACATTAAAGAATATCATAATGAGATGTCCATCTACTAAGCCAGTTAAAAATTGACCAGGTACAAAGTCCACTAAACTGCCTTGGAGAAAACATGCGTCGCCCTAGAGTTACGACATTACATGATCGCTTTTCCTATTAGACTTGCGTCCGGGGTGGATAATATTAAGTACCTGCTTGAGATACCCACCTTATCTAGTCAACTGGCCTAGTGGTTGATGTTACTAACTTAGTTCGATATCGGGTATGTCGCACAGAAATACATGAAAGGGAGAGCCATCTCCTATTACCTTACTGACTACCCCATATAAGAGGTCAATGTTTGGGTCTCTGAATTCCCGGATGAAGATGTTCTGTACACCTCTTAAGAAGACCTCAACGGTAAATGTTCTTTGATGGGGATGCAAACAAGAAAGGATACAGTATTTGGATACTTTTGATCATCTCTAGTGACTTTCACACTCCCACTGCCATCAAGATAGATTTTCCCTGCACCAACAATATGATCGAATACGAGGCATGCACTGTAGGCATCAAAGTTTCCCTCCAGAAAGGTATCAAACACCTAGATGTCTATAGGTACTCTGATCTCATCATCGACCAAGTCCTTAGAAGATGGAAATTCAAAGCCAAATATCTCTTACCCTTACTCTCCCACCAGAAGAGATGGCCTCCCAATTCCAAGATATCACCTTCCTCTACTTTCCCTGCGTAAAAACAACTTAGCTGGTGCCTTGCTACCCTAGACTCCATGGTCGACATGCTCGAGGGAATAACGATGGACCCTTTCCTAGTCCTAAAACAAGATATGCCAACCTACTGCAACCATATTGAGCTCGTCAGAGAGGAAAATTCTAATATGGTCGAGTTATGGTACTACAACATTTGGCTCCTCCTCAAATATAGTAGGTTTACCAAGACACCACAAAAATATACCTACGACCCTTCGAAAATTGTCTACCCAATACATCATTTATGACAAAACATTATTTAATAGAAATTTTGATGGAACCCATATGCACTACATTGCAGGGGCTAACACTAAAGAAATGATGCAAAAGATCCACAGTGGGGAATGTAGAACCCACATGAACGGTCATATTCTTTCTAAGAATATCATCATAAAGGGTATTATTGGATCACTATGGTTCAGGATTACCCCGGGAACTATACAACATGACTTATGCCTATCCGTTCTCCACTTGGGGCATTAACATTATAGCGAAAGTCATACCTAAAGCTTCAAATGAGCATGAATTCATCACTTCACCAAACGGGTCAAAACCGAGTCATACATAGTACTAAATTCCATGTCGATGTCTCTATTACACCACAAGTAGACTCGACGCAAGTTGAAAGCCTTATAGTCCACGTTATACAAACACATGGCCTCTTGAACTTTGAGAAAAGAAGAAAATTCTGCATACACCGAAAGGGCCATTTGGGAAATAATGGATCAAAAAGAAAGAAGAAAGAAGAAAGGAAAATAAAGTGGTTATGGATGGGAAAACTACACTCCTTGGCTATCCCTTTATACACAAATGGCTTGGCAAGAGACAAGGGATCTAGAAAAAAAAAAGATAAGGGATCTGGGGAGTCAGGATGAATTCCTACCCTAAAAAGTACTCTGATCTGCGGGAAAGTTCCATTAATACCATGGAGTGATTTGACTTGACCCATATGCCAATAGAAGGACAAGGGGTATATCGGTCGATAACCCCACTTTTTAGAAGATTATATTCTTCCTTTTTATTCAAAACCAAATTCGAAAAAAAAAAGAAATCCTTATTTTGAAAACCCTTGGGTTATATCTTCTTATCCATTTTTACTTATCATTTCCCAAAGTAAACCTTTTCCTAGAGCTAGTTGTCACAACCCACTTTTTCATATGAATGAACAAGAAGTACACATAAAGCAATGAATCAAAGCTAAGGCGGAATAATATAATTTTATTCATTATTAATATGTGTTACATAGGGTTGTAGCACCGTAGGGGTGAGATACCTAGTTTTAGTACAAACTATAATATAGAAAGTTGAAAAGCTCCACTTATCGCTCCCATCTGGCTACTTCTTTGCCCATATGGTCCCATATGCAAATAGGTGACCGATTTTTATATTTACTAGGAATGATATATTATTCTCTTTCTCTTGGCGCATCTGGAGAAGGAAGAAATTATCATAAACATGCTAAGTAGGTTCTACCAGTTATATGACAAGTTTATGGACATAAATGAAAGCTAGAGTGTGTATAGAGTCATTGTTTACTAATACTAACAATAATAAGATGATAATACCATACTTATAAAAAAATTTAAGAGAACATTAAAAGTTTTGGAACTAATAATCCCATAATTATAGTCCATTTAAGAAATAAGGTTCATTACCAGCTTATTTAGGATCATGTAAATAATGTTACAGAGTCTTGAACTAATAATCCCATACTTACCAGTTCATTAAAGGGTATAGAAGTAATTAAGCCATCAGTGAAACCATAATAATAAGTAATCAACTCAAAGCCTTTGGGTAAAAGTAACCTTTTATGCACACAATTACAGGGGCAATGTGGCAATAATCATGAATCTCAATTATGACCAGTAGGCCAAGTACAAAGTTTCGTGGGATAACACATTAGTCTATTCCCTAGTTAATACTGATGCTTATAGTAAAATGGCATAAACGTGCTAGGGTAACTGAATCAATATGAAACATGATGCCAGTTATTAGATGAGAATGGTAAAAAATAATCCTTTAGTTAAGTTTAAGTACTAGTAATAAATTAAAATACCGTTGATGGTTAACAAAATATGTAGTATGGAAGTATAATAACATGCACACACTAAGAGAAAGTAGGAGCTATCACGTAGTGATATCAATAGAAATATGTCAAATACGCAAAGTATACTATTGAAAAGGTGGGAAAAACCTACTTGTTTGGTATTCTGTTGGCTTTATATCACAATAGGATATTAGGAAGAGTTGGTGCTTAATTTTTTGTATACAATATTTGGTTATGTAAGTATTTGGGATTTAGTGAGTCGGTTTTGTAATAAAACTATATCTTTTAAAGTTTCGGGGTTTATTTGTAATTATCTTGGGACTTTAAAATACTGAAATTAAGATCATTGTTGAACTTTGGTGTATGATACTTGGGGATCAAATTCATAAGTTGGAAAAATTGAGAAGGGTGGTTAATTTGTAAATATGGAAAATATTGTTAAGTTAAAACCTTTGTTTTTCATAACTTAATCTTGGAATATCAAAACATGGCCTTACTATATACCATTTTTACTAGAAAAATTTAATAAAAAATTTGGGAAAAAATCAAAAAACTTTTATTGGCCACACGCCCTCACACGTATAGTCAAAGTTCCAGGAAAAATTCTTTATCTTCAACCTCTCGATTTTGACTTTTTTGGGTTTCAATTTTTTACCTTGATTTTCTTCTTCATTGTTATACCATTGAGATGAGTCCTTAACCAACCTAGCCTATTTGTTCATGAGGAATCCGAATATTTAAGTTTTGCGGATTGATATTCAGTATAACGCAAGATTCAAAACTGTGTTTTTTGAAATTTGGCCCGATATTCGTGGACTTCTAGAGTATGGAAAGGTTTCTTATGAACTTGGGTTTGTTTCTACTATATATTAGAGTATTTTGGTTTTGGTTCCAAATCTTAAGATGGATTATACATGAAGAATTTCGAATTTTTAGGTTTTGAGTATAAAATACACTTTTGATCGATTTGAGCTCTATATGCACATTCATTGCTTTCAACCATTACACTCAAGATCCTTAGATTATAATGAAGTCATATGTAGCTTCAAATCAAAGTTTAAGGCATTGTATCAATATTCACCATTAAAGCTGAAGCTTTAATGGTGTTTCTTCCTGTTTTTGCTATCCTAAGCTATTTTACCCGTAAAAGCTTACATATTATGATTGTTCTAATTATATTAACTGCACAGAAAACTATCGGAATTGAAATAACTGTAAATTAAGCATAAAATCATAAGGTAGCCTATTTGAGAGGATTTTCGAGTTTTGAACTGGGTTGTAAGGTGTGTTTTTACTATTGAGTTCATGGGGCATTTCTACTTCTTCAGGGGATTTGAATGGAGCCTTGGGGTGGTGGATTTGTGCTAGTTTATGTATAGTTTTCGTTATAGGTAAGTGTTATGCACATGGTTACATGGTGTGTTCATGTGTAATTTAACATCCAGTGCTAAGATGTAGCACTAGATGGACACAGATTTAACTGTAATTAAAGAAAATTTTAAGTTTGGTCCTTATTTTTTTGTAAAATTACTTTTATAGACTTAAAAGTATACTTTTTGTAAATTATAGGGGTATATTGGTAATTTTGAAAAGTTTTCAATATTTAAATTATACTTTTATGTTAATTAAGATCTAGAGGAATAATTTGATGTAAATTTGGGGTTTAGGGGTTAAATATACATCAAGTTATCTTACTTTGAAAGTTTCAAGGGCTATTTTATAATTCACTAAAAATTCAAGGGGTGTAAGTTATTTTTAAAGAAGTATTTGTTTCTAAGTGTAGTTTGTTTCTTCTTCTTTTGATTTTGCACACATTATAAGTGTTTAAACAATGTCCGTAGGTAATTTAGGGTTAAAAATCCTAGGTTCTTACAATCTACCTACCTAAAAAAATCTATCCTTGAATTTTACCTTGAGATAAGTCGAGGTGTTGATCCTTTATTACTTATTTTGGTTCTCACATAGCTTCTTGATAATTCTAATGATCCTAAAGTACTTTAGGTGAGTGAATTTCCTTGTTATTGAGATACTTCACTTGACGATCCCGAATGTGAGTAGGACGTACTTCAAACTCATGACTGCGTTCGACTGAAACATTTTGCCATGTAACGACATGGGATGGATTTAAAATATACCGACGTAACCGTCAAACATGAAATACGTTATGGATATTTGATAATTCCATAAGTAACTCTAATTGATAGACTATGGAGCCGATTCTTTTAGAAATTGTGAAATGTCCAATATACTTGGGGGGATAATTTTCCTTTCTTTTCAAAGAGTAAAATTCCTTTTCAGGGAGAAACTTTCAGAAACACTTGATCATTCACTTTAAATTTCTAAGGGTTTCCGGCATTGTTCTGCATCACTTTTTTGTCGATATTGGGTCGTCTTCAATTTCTCTCAAATTTGTTGTATTACTTCAGTGATTTTTTGGATTATTTTCGGACCAAATTATTTACTAACTCCCGATTCTATCCAACATGCAGGTGATCTATAGGGTCTTCCGTATAAAGCTTCAAACGGAGCAACTTTAATATTCACTCGGTGACTATTGTTAAATGAAAATTTGACAAGAGGTAAATATGCGTTCCAGTTATCAGACATATCTAACGTATAAGCACGTAACATATCTTCTAAGGTTTTAATTGTACATTCTGATTATCCATCCATTTAGGGGTGGAATGATCTACTTAAATGAAGTTTAGTACCCATTGCAGTTTGATATGCTTGCCAAAATTTTCCTATAAAACAGGAATCTCTATTTGATACAATGGATAAACGAATTCCATGTAATCGAATAATTTCTCAAATATAAAGCTTACTAATATTTTAGAATGAATCAGTGGTCCTTAAAGGTAGAAAAAGAGTAGATTTGCTAAGTCGATCTACTATTACCCATATTAAGTTATATCCTCAGGACGTACGAGGTATTCCATTGACAAAATCAACTGTAATATGATTTTATTTCTTTTCACGAATAAGTAAGGGTTGAAGAAGTCCAGTGGGGTGTTGGTGTTCTATTTTTACATGTTGGCACTTATGACATTTCTTTACCAAATTCTCGATATCATTTCTCATGTTTTGCAGCCACCAATCTTGCCTCTTCAAAGCATGGTACGTTTTCAAACTTCCAGGGTGTAACATAAATTTTGAACGTTGAGCTTCTTGCAGTATTTCTTCTTAAATAGATGTGTTATTAGGTATATACAATCTAATTCTAAATCGTATCCCTATGTCTTTATCGTAGGAAAAATCTGAATTCTTGTTCGAAAAGTTTTGTACAAAAGAATCTTGGGTTTGTTTTCCTAAGATTTTCTCTCTCAATTCAGGATAAACGATAATATTAAAGAGTTTCGCACAAGGGGTAATTAACCATAGATCATATTTCTCTATGGTAGCAGCAATATCATAGGAAATTACGTTGTGGAGTCTTCTTACTAGATTTTTACTTAAAGCGTCCGTTACTACATTACCTTTACCTGGATCGTAATTGAGTTTAAATTAGTAATCATACAGAAATTATATCCAACGTCGTTGTCTTAAATTTAAGTCATTTTGGATAAAGATATATTTTAAACTTTTATGATCCGAAAAACTTGAAAATTTACACCATAAAGGTAACAATGCCAAGTTTTTAATGCAAAAACTATGACTGCTAATTCTAGATCATGGACAGGATAGTTACATTCATGTATCTTGAGTTGTCGTGACCCACATTCTATCACTTTTTCATCAACATACATCCTATTCCTTGTAATGAAGCATCGGTATACACATCGTAACTTAAATCACTAGAAGGAATAGTGAGGATTGGAGCAGGAGTTAATTTGTCCTTCAACACTTGGAATGATTGGTTACATACTTCAGTCCATACAAATGGAAGTTTTTTTCCTAGTTAGTTTTAAAAGGGGAAGTGCAATGCGCGAAAATCCTTCTATAAAATGACAATAATATCCAGCTGATCCCCCCCAAAAAATTATGTCATTAATATTGGAAAGACGTTTCCATTCCAAAATAGCTTAAATTTTAGCTGGATTGACTTAGATTCCATTCTCAGAAATCACATGTCCTAAAAATTTGATTTCCTTCATTAAGAAGTCACATTTTCCCTTTTTTGCATATAATCGATGGTTTCTAAGAGTACTTAAGATCTCTTCCAAATGTTGGGCATGTTCTATCGGATTATGAGAATATATGAGATTATCGTCAATAAAAACGATAACAAACTAGTCAAGAAAAGATTTGAAAATTCTATGCATTAAATCCATAATGGCTGCTGGTGCGTTTGTCAAACCAAATAACATTACGGTATATTCAAAATGTCCGTAACGAGTTCGAAAAGAAGTCTTCAGAATGTTTTCCTCTCTAACAAGTAATTGATAATAACTTAATCGTCAGTCTAATTTAGAAAAGACCCTTGCTCCTCAAAGTTGATCAAATATATCTCATATTTCGTGTAAAGGATACTTATTCTTAATAGTTAATGAATTCGGTTTACGATAATCTACGCACAATATAAAGCTTCCATTATGTTTTTTAACGAATAATACCAGAGCTCCCTAAGGATATGAACTTAGTAGAATAAAACCTTTTTCCAAACAATCATCAAATTAGGTACCGAGTTCTCAAAGTTCTAAAGGAGCCATTCGATATGGAGGTATAGAAATAGGAAGTGTATGGGATAAATATTAATACTAAAATCAATTTATCTGGAATGGGATAATCCTAATAAATCCTTTGGGAAAATGTCTTTGAATTGTTCCAATAGATTTGGAATTAAAGAAGAAATCTAGATTTAGAAATTTAAGGGTTCTGATGGACTTGATTCTTGAAACATAAAAGAATAGTTATCTTCAATTCAAAAATGAACTTTCATAGATTGACAATCGATATAATCTTGATGTCTAGATAAAACACCCATTCCGATAATAATATCAAAACCCTAAATATCTAAAATTATCAAGTTAACAAGGAGAGTTCCTGGACCAAGATGAATCTTACAATTTCTATAACCTTGCGTTGGTGTATTGATTTCACTTGTTTGTAACTCAATATCCAATGGAGAAATTAAAGATGTTGGTGATAATTGTAATAATTTAGCTAGTCTAAGGCTAATAAAAGAATGCTTGGATCCTTTATCAAATAAAATATGTGTAGAAAAATATTAGAAAATGATCATACCTTCTATCACATCATGTGTATTTCGCATAGGCAGTATAGCATAATTCCTCCCATGATTCAGAATTGGCTTAACTCCCTATGTATAGTTTGACTTGGATTGATTCTGGATATAACACAATTTTTGATTTTCTGAGCATTTGTTTGGCTGGCGACATATTGGAGCTAACTTTATCGTAGGCCATTGGGTCCAAATATGTCCTACTTCATGAAATTCATGTTAATGAATTTCTGAATGTGTTGCGTTATGATGAAACTGAGAATAAGCTTGTCCACTGGACTTTGCATAAGATGAGGTCTATAATTAGATGGAGTTTAAATGACGTGGTTGTTCCAGATAGTTGGGGGGGGGGGAGGTCGGATTATGGTAGAAGAATTGCGTTCCACAATAGTCGCAACATCAATCAATCGAGAATACTCACAGATCTATAATGGAGCAATTGAATTCTTAACTCTCGGATGTAATCCTCTTTCAAAATGCATGCATTTCTTTATCTCATTATATACATATTCCAGAGCATAGCAAGATAATTCGATAAATCTAGCCTCATATTGGGCTACAGATAGGTTAGATTGTTATAATTTTAAGAAATCAACGGTTCGTTGATCTCCCTCAGTCTCAAAAATATACTTTTTTAAAAAAATCTCTTCAAATTGTTCCCAAGTAATATTAACAACATTCTGATTATGTGACATTGCTTTCCACCAAAAATCATCTTCACTTTCAAACATATAAGCAACTAAAGTTAATCGGATATTAGTAGCTATACCTACTCCATTCAGAATTTTCACAATTAGGCGTATCCATTTCTCAACTTCATTAGCACCTATATTTCCAAGAAAAGATGGAGGTCGTTAACTTAGAAATTCTATAAGACCATCCATTCTACGAATTTCTTTAGAAACATCATCTCGGGTAGAACGAGTTGTTTTTTTATTGTTGGGATAAACCAGTAAGTTCCTGTAGACATCGCATAATTCCTTCAATTTGAATCTGTTCAGATTGAGTTCGAACAGAGGGGATTCGAGTACCAACCATACTAAAAGTACAATTTAAACAATAAGAGTTATAAACAAAAATGAAGTAGCAAGACTATTATATTTCACATAAAGAGTGATTTGGTACGATAATATTATACATCATAACTTGTGTTAGTGTAGCTAAAGTTATATACTTTCTAAAATATCTTACTATATATGACTCATACTAAAACTACTTTTAACATCGGATTATTTTAAGTGGGAACGACAACTTCATCATTGGAAGTGGACTCTAGGCTGACTAAGTAATCTCCCTGATCTAAGCCATCAGTCGAGTCATCTGTTGTATTGGAAGAGTAATCACTTTGAGTTTCACCATTGGATGCAGCCTCAAGGAACATCGGTCGAGTTGGCATCTCATCTGCAAGTGCTATATTTATAGTCTCTTGCAGTATTACCAGATCATTGGCATAATCATCCACTTTTTGCATGACTTGCATCTCGCCTATAACTCTTGTGGTCATAACTATCCTCTGAATCTCTTTACTCGTGCCTACCCAATCTTCCTCGACCCCATGGATCATTTCCATTAATCTTGCTAGAGCCTCTTCTCTGACTCGTGTTTCCTATCAATTTTTTGGTTTGAGGTATATATTAAATAGGAAAGTGTCCCATGCATCTATACTACAAAATGGGATTACCGTACAATAATAGTAATAAAAGAAGTTATGAAAAGATAAAATAACTAATATCTTATGTGTTTCCCGCATAAAATGCTAACCCAACGATATATTAAGATTTAAAACATGTTATGATACCAACTTGTCACACCCTGCATTTTGGTATGGATGAACAAGAAGTACACATAAAGCAATAAATCAAAGCTAAGGCGGAATAACATAACTTTATTCATTATTAATATTTTTATATAGGGTTGTACCACCTCAAGGGAGAGTTACATATTTTTAAAACAAACTATGATATAGAAAATTGAAAAGGCCTACTCCTTGCTCCCATCTGTCCTATTCTATGCCCATACGATCACATACACAAATAGGTGACCGGTTTTTATCTCTAGTAGGGAAGAGATATTATCCTCTTTCTTCAGGTGAATCTGGAGAAGGAAGGAATTAACACAAATATACTAAGCAGGTTCTACGAGTTATATAACAAGTATATAAATATAAATGAGAGTTGGAGTGTATACAGAATCCGTGTTTAGTAATGCTAACAATAATAAGTTGATAATCCCATACTTATGAATTATTCAAGTGAACATTAAAAGTTTTGGAACTAATAATCCCATACTTACTAGTTCGTTTAAGATATGAGGTTCATTACCAGTTTATATAGGATCATGTAAAGAAAGTCAAAGAATCTTTAACTAATAATCCCATACTTACAAGTTCACTAAAGGGAATAGAAGTAGTTAAGCTCTCAATAAAACCATAATAATAAGTAATCAATCCAAAACCTTAGGGGAAAGATAATCTGGTATGACACAATTAAAGTGGCATTTATACGTATATATCAATAATCACAACTCTCAATCATCTTAGACCAGTAGGCCAAGTAGAAAGTTCAGTGAGATAACACGTCAATCTAATCCCTAGTTAATATTGATGCTTATAGTAAAATGGCACAAAAGTGATACGGTAATCAAACTAATACGAAACATGATGCCAGTTATTAGATGAAAATAGTTAAAATTGATTCTTTAGTTAAGTTTAAGTACTGATGATAAATTCAAATATCGTTGATGGTTAACAAAATATGTAGTATAGCATTATAATAACATAGACACACTGAGAGTTATTAGGAGCTATCATGTAGTGATATCAATAGCGGTATGTCAAATACGCAAAGTATACTGTTGAAAAGGTAGAAAAAACCTACTTTCTTGGTATTCGGTCAACTTTATATCACAATAGGATATTAGGAAGAGCTAGTGCTTGATTTTCAGTATACAATGTTAGGGTATGTAAGTATTTGGGATTTGGTCAGTCTGTTTTGTACTAAAACTATATCTCTGAATGTTTTGGGGGTTTATTTATAATTATGTTGGAATGTTAAAATATTGAACTTAATATCATTGTTGAACTTAGGTGTAAGAGACTTTTAGTCTTAAAATACATTGAAGTATTCATAGACAAAATTTGGGGATTAAATTCATAAGTTGAAAAGGTGCAGAGTGGTCAATTTATTAATTTGGAAAATTATCCTTAAGTTAAAACCTTAGTTTCTCATAACTAAATCTAGTAATATCCAAACATGGACTTAGCTTACACCATTTTGACTCAAAAAAATTAATAAAACTTTTGGGAAAAAAATTAGAAATTTCTGATTGGAGACTCACCCACACGCGCGTTGTCAAAGTTCTTCGTAAAAGTCTTCATCTTCAACCTCCTGATTTTGACTTTTTAGAGTTTAAGTTTTTGGCCTTGAATTTATCCTTCATTGTTATATCATTTTAGATGATTCATTAATCAACCTCGCCTAATTTTTCATGAGGAATCCGAATATATAAGTTTTGTGGATTGATATTCTGTATAACTCAAGATTCAAAACTGTGTTTTTTTGAAATTTTGTCCTGGTAGTCGTGGATTTCTAAAGTATGGCAAGGTTTCTTATGAACTTGGGTTGGTTTCTGCTATATATTACACTAGTTTGTTTTGGTTTCAAAGATTAAAGTGGATTATGCTCGAAGAATTTTGGATTTTCAGTTTTTTAGTTTAAAATACACTTTTGATCGATTTGAGCTCTATATGCACATTCATGGATTTTAACCATTATAATCGAGATTCTTAGGTTATAATGAAGTTATATGTAGCTTCAAATTAAAGTTTAAGGCATTGTATTAAGATTAACCATTAAAGCTCAAGATTTAATGGTGTTTCTTCCTGTTTTTGCTATCATAAGCTATTCTACATGTAAATGATTATATATTATGATTATTCAAACTATATTAACTACACAGAAAACTATTGGAATTGAAAGAACTGTAAATTAAGCATAAAATCAAAAGGAACATGATTTGAGAGGATTTTTTAGTTTTTGAATTGGGTTGTAAGGTGTGTTTTTAATACTGAGTTCGTGGGGGTTATTTATACTACTTCTTCACAAGATTTGATCGGAGCCTTTGGGTGGTGGATTTAAGTCAAATTACGTATAGTTTTCCTTATGGGTAAGTATAGTGTACATGGTTACTATGGAGGAAATTATTATGCAACACAAATAGATACGAGAGAGGTAATCACCAAGTAAGAGCAAGGAATGTAAAATGATAATCACACAACAAAGGATGTACGTGGTTCAGCAAAGAGGTGCCTACGTCCACGGTGGTGCAGTCGGTGTTATTTCTATATACTCCGGAGAGCAGTTACAGAGAATACAACTTTTCCTTTGCCCCGGACCTAGGGTTTAATATATACATGTACATTTTGGTGAATGGGGGTGTTGGATCCCCCCACGTCTTCCATCTCTCCCTATAACCTCCCTTAATGGGAACGTGAGAAGAGACCGGATCATAGTTAAATAAAAGATAGGGGTCTAGACTTTGGGATGCCAGAATTGGGCTACTCGTCCACGCCCATTATCTTAATTTTGGTTACCCACAATTGCCCCTAATTTTGTTGGGCCATGTATTGGGCTCAATAAATTTAAATAATCAGTCATAATGGCTTTTTGGTACATTGTGCAATTCTTCGAGAGTTTTGAAGCTGATTCTGGCGGCACCCGCTCCGTATTTTGTGCACTATGATTAGAAACACTTAAAGGTTTTCTGGAATAGCCACTTTTCAACCGTCGTTCCAATCTTTCCATCATTCTTCCATTCCCTGTGAGATCTAGCACTTCGTACTTTCTTCTCTCAGTCTCCATTCCCATTGCCTCCTTGTCGTTTGGGCGCTCGTGCTTCTTCATCGTTCGAACTTCCATCTTGTAAGTTTTTTGTGCCTTTTCTTTGTTCTTTCTCTTTGAATTTGTAGCTTTCGAGGGTTTTCCACTAGTGAAGATTGGGAATAGGTCGGTCTCTGAATTTAGGAAGTTCTATAACATCCCTGAGTGGGTAGATATTGAGTGTTGTGCTTCCCCCCTAGAGACATTAGAGAGATAGAAGATGCCCATTGGATCCACGTTTTATTGCTTTCCCGGGGGGACTCACTTTTCCTCCCAATAATCTATTCTTGCACTTCTTTAACTATTTCAATATTGTCCCTGCACAGTGCTCGCCCAATGTATGGAAGATAATTAATGGTGTTCATAGGATAAATCAGTTATATGGTACTAGGTTAGGGCTCACCGAGGTCTGTTTCTGTTATTCTTTCTCTCGGACCAGTTCTGGTGTTCTTTATCTCAAGGCTAGGAGTCCTGACAGGGTATTGGTATTAAACCTACCTGATTCCCATAAGGACTATTGGAAAGAGGGATTACTTGCTAGAAATTGACAGTTTTCCCCCCAGTTTGTGGGGTCGAGGGCTGATAGGTTCTCCGTCCCCTTTTTTGGGGAAGAATACATAGGTAGACTTTGCTCAGTTCTTTCAATTTCTGTTGACTTGTGATCTTTCTGACTTTTCTCTATTTTGTCTTCAGCGAGGTCGAAGAATTTGGAACCTTCTCTCAGCGAGGTTCATATCTCCGAATTGGTAAAGGCTTGGAATATCCAGGAGCCTTTAGCTGACGGCGAGCATCCTTGGTCTGCTGCTTTTTTGCTCGAATACAAGAACGTTGGCTCCAGTTTTATAGCAAGGCCTATGGATAGTATCCCCGAGTTTGATACCTTTGAAGAGAATGTTGTGGATCATATCCTGTTGGACAAGGAGGAGAGCAGCTCTGAAAGTGATATTGTAGGTGCTGTAAGCAATTTGGGTGGAAGGAGCTCCAGTAGTAGCAGTTCCTCAGAATGTGGGGAAATTTCTGAAGCTCGAGAGTCGTCGAGCATATCTAGTAGTTCGAGCGAGGAGATGGCTCCTCCAAGAAAAAATTTAATTTGGCATGATGACGATGAAGACCATATGCTTCTCGCATAGAGGTCAAAGAAGTAGAAGTCTAGCTCTGGGGTCGTGGCTACTAGTTCTCGGTCTTCTGCTCAGGAGCAGGAGAAGAAAAAGAAAGAAGAGGAGCAAGTGTGAGAGAGAGAGAGAGAGAGAGAGAGAGAGAGAGAGAGAGAGAGAGAGAGAGAGAGAGAGGAGGAGGAGAGGAAGAAGGTGGAGGAGAAGAAGAAGATAGAGGAGAGGAGAAGGATGGAGAGGGAGAAGGAGGAAGAGATGAGGAAGATGGAGGCTAGGATGAAGGCTGGGTAAGCCTTAGTCCCGGTATCTGCATTACTTGAGGGGGCTTCTATTGTAATTTCCCCTCAGTTGGCCCCCGCGCTTCTCGAGAGAGCAGTTCTCCCTACCGATCGCCAAAGGGCGCTGGGGTCTGATGAACTGGCCCTACAGGCTAGTCAGAGGCTAGCCCTGGTAAGACTACTTTTTTTCTCCAATGTTTTAATAAATTTCATCATTTCCTTCTTCTAATATTTTCTTCTTCCTATAGTTCACGACTGACTTTGTTGTGCTCTATCGTTCTCGCGATGAGCTGGTGAAGAAAACTAGTGTGCTAGAGAAAGAAAACACTGCCCTGAGGGTGAATGGTGCAGAGCTCGAGGCTGGTTTTAAGGCCGTTGATGCTGCTCTGATATCATCTGATTTGGCCCTCGCTACTGCCAACCGGGAGAAGGATGCAGCAGTAAAGTAGTTAACAGAGTTGCGATAAGCCTACGAACTGGTTTGCTCTAGCAAGCTGGCTATTATGGAACAGAACAGAGTGTTGTCTGAGGAACTGAAGAAAAATGAGTCTGAGGTGGTTACTGCCAAGGAGGACTCATACAATTCTGGTTGGACTGCAGCATACGAGGATGCTGAAGTTTAGATAGGCTATATTAGTCGTCTGAACTTCAAGAAGGGCTGGAACAAGGCCCTCATAGCTGTCGGAGTGGATGTTACATCTCCTCTATTTGACGAACACGACCCAGGGCCGAGGCCAGTTATAGATGAAGCCCCTACCTCAGCTGTCAAAGGCGCTGACCCTATCCCCCAGACGACCCCTGCTAACGTTTCCCTTGTTGTGGCGACAGAGATTACCCCTATTGAGGGCAGTGCTCCTGCTGATGCTGACAAAGGGAAACAACCATCGACCTCTGGGCAATCTGAGGTTGCTAACTAGTTATCTTCTAGGATTACTTTGTATTTTCTCTTATTCTGTCTGTAAACTTTCTTTTTGCTGTTCGATGTAATTTCAACTCTTATTAATGAAAAGGTTTCTTTTTCCCAGCGCACTGATTATGTCTATCTTTTCGATGCTTTTTTATGTCTTGTAGTTGGTTGATATAGAAGAATATATTCCTACCACATCTCAATTGGGCAAGACCCTTGGTCCTAATGCGAGTCCTGAGGTTCGCCAGGCCTTCGTTAAGCTTTTTAAATCCCTTAGGTCTAGAAATAAGAAGTATAAGGATCAGTCTAAACTTGTGGCCAAGTTTAAGGAAAGGCTCCAGGAGATGGAAGAGGTTGGTGCTTCAGTGCAAGAAGAGGTGAATGCATTGAGAGCAAAGCTTCTCGATGCTTCCGAGATCAACCAGGTTGTGAGGTGCTTCAGTAAGAAAATGAAGCTTTAAGGTAAGAGGTCTCGCAACTTAGGGAACACGCGCCAAGCACCGCCCCTTCAGTGTTGCGAGGCTCTTCATCAATGCAAGTTAGGGCTGGCTCGAGCGATATTCACCCTGTGCTGTGACGTTCTTCATCGATGTGAGCTGGAAGGAGCACCAGGAGCCGAGATAGGGAAAAGGAAGAGCTTCGAGAGAGGGAGATGGAAGATCTTCGTGGTGACGTCCAGCGAGCATATGTGATCGTTGTTGGGCTCTAAAAGGATGTTACTCGGCTGCGTCACCTGTTTAAAAAAGGACCTCGGTGAGTATGGGCCGACGGTTACGATCAGGGTTGGCAAGATGCTCCGACTAGGTTGACAGAGTTTGAGGAGCTCGCCTTCATCAGAGGATGGTTGAGTGCATTGAGGGAGATGCAAGTTCCAAGAAATTCAATGCTCTGGTATCGCCATGAAATCTCCCCCTCCACACGGATTCCCAATCCCTTTCGGAGGGATGATCAGTGGATACCTATTAATGCCATCCCTCGGCAGTTGCTGGAGTCGAATGGCGACGAGGTTGAGGAGGAGTTAGCCCCTCATCCCGATGACGGCCGACGAGCCCAAGTGGCTGACTACCTTGCTTAGAGGCCTCATCCCCATTAGTATTTAGCTAGTAGTCTATCTGTGTATTTTTTATGGTGTAAATTCTTTGGGCGAGCTTGCCCACTAAACATATATCACCATTGTTGTAAATATAGTGGATTAATAAAATTTATGTTTTGGGCTAATTTAGCTGACTAAACAAGTGCATTATTTTTTCCATGTTCTCATTCCTTCATGATTTTCTAAGTTCGTATTATCATGCAGGTGTCCTCCCAGTCCAGTATAACATCAGGATACCATTGTGCCCCACTTTACCTTTTAGGTCATGTCGTCACACTCCCTTAGGCCTAAGTGTGGCAATTGGCGAGGACACACCTGGTGTTGGATATTCCATCCGATCAGGATTTTATTTAACCAAAGAAGGTTTGGTGAGGTGACCAGTTTAGATTTGGCCACCTTTCCTAAGGATCTCCAGTAGGGCTTCATATATTGCTAGGGGCAATGTCAAGAGGTCTTTCGTGTTTCATAATGATAAACTGAGGAGGGAAAATTCCCTGCTATGATGTGATGATCAATGTGCTTGTTATTTGGAAAGGATGTGCGATAAAGCTCGTATAGCTGTAACTCATTAGAATACAACCGTTTTAAATAACTTTCATGAATGACAAGGAAAATGAACTTCTAGTTTCATAAAAAAAGAATAAAAGAAAGATCTAAAAATAGAATCTCTTGAGGTTGGCTGCGTTCCATGCTCGTGGTATTTCTCTGCCTTCCATCGTTTCCAAGTGATAGGCGCCCTGTAGATCGTCTCTTGTTATCTTGAAGGGTGTCTCCCAGTTTGGCCCTAGCTTGCCATCTGATGGTTTTACTGCGCTGCCTAGGACTTTCCTTAGGACGTAGTCCCCAACTCGGAATATCCTTGGGTTGACCCTTTTATTGTAATGCCTTGCGAGCTGTTGCTGATAGTTCGCTAGTTTTACTAGGGCTAACTCTCGGTGCTCGTCTGCTAGGTCGAGATCAACGAGCAATGCTGCATCATTATGGCCCTGGTCGATAAGGTTGGATCTCATTGTTAGCAAACCCGCTTTTAGTGGGATGATTTCTTCCATCCCATACGTCAGCGAAAATGGGATTTCTCCTGTTGCTCGCCAAGGAGTGGATCGGTAAGCCCACAGAGTATGCGGTAATTTATTTACCCATGCGCCTTTGGCGTGCTCCAATCGCTTCTTTAGTCCGTCGATCACAGTCCTATTGGAAGCCTCAGCTTGGCCATTGCTCTGAGGGTAGGCCATCGAACTGAAGTGGTGCCTGATATTGTGTTTGTTACAGAAATTCTGAAATGAGCCGCTTTCGAACTGAGTTCCATTATCGGTGATGATGGTTCTGAGGGTGCCAAAGCGAGTGATTATATTTCTCCATATGAACCTTACCATATATGCATCTTGAATGTTCGCCAGGGGTTCTGCCTCGATCCATTTGGTGAAGTAGTCAGTTGCAACCAATAGATATTTGCGATTACCGATGGCGGTAGGCAATGGTCTCACGATGTCGATTCCCCATTGGGCAAATGGCCATGGGCTGGACAGTGATTTTAGGTCGCTAGCAGGTTGGTGGACTATAGGAGCGTGAAGCTAGCATTTCAGACACTTGCGGACATACATCGCAGAGTCCCTTTGCATATATGGCCACCAATAGCCTTCCTTCATTGCTCAAAAATCCAGAGACCTTCCTTCGATATGGCTTCCATAGACTCCTTCGTGAATCTCACGTAGAACTTGCTCGATATTCCCTGGGTGAACGCATTGGAGGTAGGGTCCGGAGAAGGATCTCTTATACAAGTTTACCTCTGGTGATAAGTGAAAGAGAGCAGCTTTTACTCTTATTTGGTGGGCAGTTTTCTTATCATCTAGGAGCGTGCCATCCTTCAAATAGTCCCTTAAGGGGTCTATCCAGTTAGGAGCTAATCCCACCTGGAGTACTTATTCCACGTCTGGTGGTTTGCTGTCGCGGATGCTCGGATGAGTGAGGAAATTGACGGGGATGGTTCTTCTTAAGTCGTAGTTAACTGCCGAATTCAGGGCTGCTAGGGCGTTAGCATGGCTGTTTTTCCCTTTAGGAAACTACTGGACCTTGATCTCATCGAAGCTCGCCATTAGTTTTTCACTAAGGCGAGGTAAGTTGCCATTCTTTCATCTTTTGCATTGTAATCTCCATTTATCTGATTAGAAACTAATTGGGAATTGCCGAACACTTGTAAATGATTTGCTCCCAAAGTGTGCGCCTTTTGGAGGCCGGCTATTAAATCTTCGTACTCTGCTTCATTGTTGGAGGCTGCAAATCCAAGCTTGATTCCTTGTTCAAGGATTGTTTTCTCTGGAGTAACGAGGACAATGCCTACCCCTACCCCCTTTGAGTTGGAGGCTCCATCAACAAATAGTTTCCAGGTTTCCTCTATTTTTTAGTTCTCCTTTTGCGTTGTTGGTTGAGGTTGATTGGAAAGTTCTTCGCCCATGAATTCGACTATGAAATAAGCAAGGATCTTCCCCTTGATTGCGGTCCTTGGTTGAAATTGGATGTCGACTTGCTCGAGCTCGACTGACCATTTACACAGCCTGCCCGACAAATCTGATTTCCTCCGGACTGCCTTAAGGGGGTGCGATGAAAGGACGATGATAGTGTGGGCTTCGAAATAGTGCTTCAGCTTCCTCGAGGCCACTACTAGTGCGAAGGCGAGCTTCTCCAGCGGTAGGTACCTCTGCTCGGTGTCAAGTAGGGTCTTTCTCGAGTAATAAATAGGGTGCTGGATTCCTGCAACCTCGCATATTAAACGCAGAGCTGACGGTGTGGTTAGAAATGGAGTGGTACAGGTACAAAGAATCTATTTTCCGTGGTATGAAGAGCCGTGGTGGAGAGCTTAAGTAAGCTTTGAGCTCGACCAATGCTCGCTAGCAATCTGGGTTCCATTCTACCATTTTGTTCCCCTTCAGAAGTTGGAAGAAAGGTTTGCATTTCTCGGAGGATTTAGAAATGAAGCCATTTAAGGCAGCGAGCATACCAGTGAGCTTCTGTACGTCCCGAATTGTTCGAGGTGGTTGTACCCTATTAATTTCATCGATCTGGTCTGGGTTAGCCTCTATGCCTCTCTTACTGACCAATTACCCAAGAAATTTTCCTGACTGGACAACGAAAGAACACTTGCTTGGATTAAGTTTCATTCGGTACTTCCTGAGGATTTCGAAGGTGTTTGATAGGTCTGAGAGGTGATTTTATTTCATCTTACTTTTAACGAGCATCTCATCGATGTAGACCTCCATGGTGTTTCCCATCTGGTCCTTGAACATCTTGGTGACCAGCCGCTGATAGGTTGACCCTGCATTCTTGAGCCTAAAGGGCATGACCTTGTAGAAGTATAGCCCAACTGTCGTGATGAACGCCGTTTTGTCCTGGTCTGGGGCATATAAGGGGATCTGGTGATACCCTGAGTATGAGTCAAAAAAACTTATCCGCTCGTGAGCTGCAGTGGCGTCTACTAGTTGGTCTATTTTTGGGAGGGGAAAACTATCTTTAGGGCACGCTTTGTTGAGGTCAGTGAAGTCGATGCAAACTCTCCACTTCTCATTGATCTTCGGAACTACTACTGGGTTGGATAACCACTTGGGGAATTGTACTTCCCGTATGGATCCTGCATCCAACAATTTTTCAACTTCTTTTTCTACCGCTTTCTCCTTCTCGGGTGCAGTTCACCGTGCCTTCTGTGTGATTGGTTTGAAGGTGGGATCGGTGTGCAGCTGATGACAGACCATACTAGGATCGATTCCAGGCAGTTCGTATGGTTCCCATGCGAAAACATCTACGTTGCGTCTCAGCAAAGTTGTCAATTCCTTATGTTCCTCGTCGGTGAGAGATGCTCCAATAAAAAAGACTCTATTATTGTCGCCATCTCCACCCGTAACTTCTACCAGGTTCTCGATGACCCGCTCAGAGGGGAGGAGCCTGGTCTCCTCTAGTCCAGGTCTTTCGTATTTTAATTTCTATTTAGAAGGTGTTAGTCCTTTTTCCACTTTCTCGCTGGGCTGATCGGCCTTCCTTTCTGGCTTTGGTCGGATAGCTGCTATGAAGCACCTTCTTGCCATCACTTGGTCACCGTGGATCTCCATTACTCCTCGCTCGGTTACATACTTGAGTTTTTAATGGTACGTTAAGGAGACTTCCTTCATTGCATGAAGCCATCCCCTGCCAAGGATGGCCTGGTATGGCGAGTCGATGTCAACTACCAAAAACTTGATCATCTTAGAGACGTTTCCTACACGCACCGACAGTATAATCTTTCCTAAGGGCATAGTTATTTTTCGAGCGAAGCTAACTAAAGGGATAGTAGCTTCCTTTAGGTCAGCGACGCTTAACTTTAATTTTTTGAATATTTAGAGATACATCACTTCGGACGAGCTTCCTTGGTCGACGAGCAACTTGTCGATGTCAAAGTTAGATATCCTGAGGGTAATGATCAGAGCATCGTGATGTGGGGTTCTCACTCCCACCGGATCTTCATCTATGAAAACAATATGCTTGTTATAGTTGACGCCATCTGCTTGTCAACGTTTTCCCGACTGGGACTTTGCTGAATCGATCTGAAAGGCCTCCATTACCGCTATAAGTTTCTTCATATCCATTCGAGCTGAATTTCCTTGGATCTATTTGGCATCAGATGCCACATGAATTACCGTAAACTCATATCCAGCATCATCTTCAAGCACATTGTCAGGTCTTGCTTCTCTATTGGCAGCCACCTTCTCTGCCCTTTTCTCCCCAAACTGGTTCAAATGCCCGAATTGGGCTAGCTCTTCGAGGTGAGATTTAAGAGCTTTGCAATGCTCAGTCTTATGTCCTCCCTCTTTGTGAAAAGCGCATCTCAGCGCGTTGTTCCTCTTCGAGGGATCTTCTCTCATCTTCCTGGGCCATTTGATGAATGGCTCGTCTTTGATTTTTGCGAGGATCTTGTAAATTGGTTATTTGAAGACGGTGTTGACCGCCTGGAATCCTTTCGACACATCATTGTTACCTCCGTTCTTGGAGCCTTTTTTGCCCCCATTCTTTCCTCCTTTCTTCTGGTTCTCAATTTTGTCACTGCCCTTGGCAATGAGTCTAACTCGACCGTTATCCCCTGCACTGAGGCGGGTGACATCTTCCACCTTAGCGTACTTCTCGATGCGAGCCATTAGGTCGTCAATAGTTATAGCCTCCTTCTTTGTCAGGGACTGGTAAAGAAGGGAAGAGCTGGGTAGCCCAATTTTGAAAGAGGACACTGCCACTTGTTCCGAGCAATCCTCGACCTCATTGAATAACTCCCAGTACCTCTTCGTGTAGTCTCGGAGTGTTTCTTGAGGCATTTTCTTCATTGTCAGTAAAGCATCCATACTTTTGGGATGGGAGCTATTAGTAATGAAGCGGGCCGTAAAGAGTTCGGCTAGGGATTTGAAACTTCTGATGGATCGGTGGGGGAGCCTTTCGAACCATTTTTGTGCAACGTCATGCAAGCTCGAGGGGAAAATTCGGCACATTAGCGCATCTCAGTGGTTCCAGAGGGTCATGGCCTATCGGTACTGTCTGACGTGATCAATGGGATCAGTCTTACCGTCATAAATTTTGAACCTTGGAATGGTAAATTTCTTGGGGGCTTCTTCTTCTTTAATTTCCCTCATCAAGGGTGACTTCATCTGGGTTTTGAGAGCTCGCCTAGCGATTTCTCTAGTCGATCTGGTACCGTGGTGGGCAGGATGTTGGTCCATCTCCCTGCGGACCAGATTTTGTAAGTTCTCGTTGCTACGAGTATGGCTCTGGTAACGACGGTCTTTTCCCAGATGCTCACGGAGGTTATCGTCTGACTCGTCACCTTCCACCTTTTGAGATCCTCGCCTAGGGCTCATTCCTCGGCTGCGATATTTGATCGCCTGAGGGCTAGGAGTACGATATGGACGTCTTCTGTTATCATGATGAAGCTCTCTCTCTAGTCTTTCCAGTATTCTTTTCAGGCGAGCATTCTCAGCCTCGTGTTTGCGAGAAGACTCCCTTTTCTCGTGGAGCCTTGCCTCGTATGCATCAATCAGTCTGGATATCTGTGTGGATCTCGTTGGTCCTTGGCTTTCTTCTGAGGCTGGCCTTTCTAAGCGAGCACTCTGATATTAACGTCAAACTTCAAATCTAATCTTACGAGAAGCAGTTGGTTCTTGAATATCCCCTGCCTAGGGAGCATTACTACTGTGACCAGACATTTTAAACTCCTTTCTTGGTGTGGGCTCTTCTTAGTAAAAGATGAACGGTTCCCACAGACGGAGCCAATTGTGGAGGCAATTATTATGCAACACAAATAGATACGAGAGAGGTAATCACCAAGTAAGAGCAAGGAATGTAAAATGACAATCACACAACAAAGGATGTACGTGGTTCAGCAAAGAGGTGCCTACGTCCACGGTGGTGCAGTCGGAGTTATTTCTATATTTGTGGGTACCCAAAATTAAGATAATGGGCCTGGACGAGTAGCCCAATTATGGAGGCCCAAAGTCTAGACCCCCCATCTTTTATTTAATTATGACCCAGTCTCTTCTCACGTTCCCATTAAGGGAGGTTATAGGGAGATATGGAAGACGTGGGGGGATCCAACACCCCCATTCACCAAAATGTACATGTATATATTAAACCCTAGGTCCGGGGCAAAGGAAAAGTTGTATTCTCTGTAACTGCTCTCCGAAGTATATAGAAATAACACCGACTGCACCACCGTGGACGTAGGCACCTCTTTGCTGAACCACGTACATCCTTTGTTGTGTGATTATCATTTTACATTCCTTTCTCTTACTTGGTGATTACCTCTCTCGTATCTATTTGTGTTGCATAATAATTGCCTCCACAATTTCATAATGTGTTCTTATTTAATTTAACCTCTAGTGCTGAGGTGTAGCACTAGGTGGACAGGGATTTAATTATAAATAAATAAATTTTGAAGTTTGGTCCTTAATTGTCTGTGTAATTACTTTTATAGCCTTAAAAGTATACTTTTTGTAAAGTATAGGGATATTTTGGTAATTTTAGAAAGTTTTCAGTGTTTAAATTATAATTTTATGTTAATTAAGATCTAAAAGATTAATTTGATGTAAAGTTAGGGTTGAGGGGTTAAATATACATCAATTTATCCTACTTTGAAACTTCCAGGGGCTGTTTTTTAATTTATTGAAACTTAAAGCGGTCTATGTTAATGTAATAAAAGTGTAGGTCTCTAAGTGTGGCATCTTTATTCTTTAGAATACTTTTGATTTTGCACACATTATAAGGGTTTAAACAATGGCCATAGGCAATTTAGGGTTAAAAATTCTCTATTCTGACATTAATTAAGCTCTTTTTTTCTATATAAATAGTCTCAATAACAAAAGTAAAAGTGCATGCATGATAAGTCATTAAAACAAGAATTAAAAACAAAAGATCTCCTTCATATATATATATATATATATATATATATATATATATATATATATATATATATATATATATATATATATATAGTTTTTGAATTCTAAAATTGTAAAAGCACAATAACAGTTGAGATCTTCTAAAATTAAATGAAGGGTTAAGATGAAACTCCCCATTTTTCATATCCTGCCTAAACACACAATACCTTTTTATCCTCTCATGCACTGACACACACAACATCACTGTCACTCCTTCATTACTTTCAGCCATAGCCCACTTTATCCACTCACGAAGCACTTCTCTTTCTCTCTCTCCCTCTCCCATCCCTCTACTCATCTCACACCCATAAAAACATACATCCCCTTTTTCTCTCTCACTATATCCGATATTTCTTTTATTTTAGATCTTCGATTTTTTAAACTTTAAAATGGTTTTTATGTTTTATTTTGCAGATCTCATAACATCAGGTATTCAGTGTTAAAATGTTACTTTGTTTTGTGGATCCCATACATGGGTTTAGCATAACATGTATGTTTTGTAGTCTATCCATTTACTCACTTTCAGTGTTCATTTGTTTTAGCATTTTAAAATTTCAAGCACTCAATGGCTTACAAATAATAACTATTTTTAACGTTTTGGTGTTATGGATACTAATGCCTATTTTGTAGTTTAATTTATGGAGTATCAACTTTTTAAATATCTATATGTTCTATAATGATAGGTACGAGTTTTCAATATGAAAATCTTATGCAAGGAAGGTGAATCTCCGGCATGTCAAGGTTGGGAAGAAATTTATTTACAAAATTTGAGTACATATAAAGGTTGACCTTTTTGGATGCACTCACTCGCAATAGAGATCTACACCACGAGAAAGAGAAAGATATAGACATTACATCTTCTATGCAACTTCTTCAAGAAAGTGAGACATTCTTTTGTTTATGTTTATATTTTTTTGTTTATGTTTAGAGTGAGTTTCTAATTCTTCTCCGATTTTTTTTCCTGTTAGGTGTTGTTTGTTTCTACCTCTTAAGTTTGTATCTAAACCATTCAGATTTAAGAGGTACCACAAAATGTTTTTTTTAAATGATTAAGAAGTAATGGCTATATTTGGCTCTTAATGATTAAGAGCCAGAGTAATATCTGAAGTCTAAATCTGAAGTCTGAATCAGTCTGAATACATTCATTCAGAGGTACATTCAGACATAAAAACAAACGTATTTTTCAGATTCAGATTTTAGATTTCAGACTTCAGATTCAGTCTTCAGATTTCAGATTCAGATAAAAAAACAAACACAACCTTAGTGTGTTTGTCTGCGTTTGTGTGTGTATGGTTATTTGAGTTAACACCAAACAAAGTAAAAAAAAATATGGACTTTTGTTGGAATTCCAATAGAGATTGTAAGTTACGTGGGTGCAACTTCTACGGAAAAAAAAATCAATTTTTGATCTATTAGATACAATTTATGTGTGTTTGTCTGCATTCTCTCTCTACCTGACTGTAAGTCTGTGTTTGGTGTAGCTTGATAAAAATGCTTTATGTTATGGTGAAAAGGTGAGTTGAGAATAATTTCCATATGATGATCTTATTGTAGTTGATTAATGTTGTTTGGGTTGTTAAATTATAACGAGTATCACCACTACTAAATGTGGATAGTACACATTGAAAAGAATCATTATTAGATTTTGAATTCAAGCTCAAGGTGTTTGTATCCCTTTTTAAAGTTCGTTTGTTTATCATATTACTACTTTATGTGGTTAAAGTAATTTTTAGGATCTTAAGTGTCATTCCTTAATTTTGGAATAACAATTTTGTATTTTTTTATCTACGTTATTTAGTTATCCCGAAATAGTTCATACATGATAAAAGCTCTATAATAAATATTAAAAGTAAGTGAATATTTCCTATAGTTGAATGTCATTCTGACAATATTTTAAAGCTGATGCACAACTAAAATGTGTATGCAATCTTGGTGACAGACCGGGTGTGTAAAAATTGGAAATATTTTCCATGTCAAATTATGAAATTGATCAATTATCAAAAAGTCCCTCAAATATTTTTTTAATACACATTTAACTCAAGCTTTTTTATTTTTTTCCCTAAAAGTTCCTTAAACACTCATTTAACCAATATTTTCTTATTTTTAAAAGTTCGCGTTAGGAACATGTTGAGGGATTTTTTGGAACAAATAAAAAGGATTTGACTAAACGTATATTAAAAAATGTTCGAGGGACTATTTGATACATGCCTCTTATAAAATTCTATATTTTATGGTATTTTATCTCACAAATTTTCTATTTTGTGTGTATGCAATCTTGCATGAACAAAATGCATTGAATTTTTTTATTTTTAAACTTTTATTTTCTTATCTTCCATCTAAAGAAATTTCCCACGACAAATATTCAAATAAATTATTATTTTCTTTCACCTTCTAATGAGCAGAAAATTTATTTCACCTTCTAATGATGTCATTTGTTATATCCTCCTTGAGGCCCATAAAGATTTTGTCAAAAAAATCTTCAATGTATGGAAAAAGACAACATGACAAGAAGAGGTGGCCATTAATTGCTACATAGAAATCTGACGTACATGAGGCCATATCTCATGGAGTTGAAAGAGAAGAAATGTAAGGGTATAGTGACTAATTCGGGGCCAGAGCTTTGAAAGCAAGTGGTGACAAGTAACAATTAATGACATGAACAAACATTTAGGTAAACAAAAGAGTAGCGACACAAACACGATTTCTATTTTCAAATTAAAATTAATATTTTAACAAAATTAATTAAGTAAGTTCTTTATGATTGGAACGCACTGGGCATTGTGCCTTGAGCAAAGACACGATCTAACTTTAAACAAATAATTGATATATAAGAATTTAACAAAAAAAAGTAGACGAATAATTGGGTTAAAAAGGAACATGTATATAATTTAAGTAAATCATTATTAAATATTGAAAATTTGATTTTATTAGTAAAAATTCTTTTTACATTCTATAAATATTTTAATTCTTTTTTATACCTAAGACATATAATTTGATTTATTATATTAGTGAATACAATTAATTTTAAGTTTTTTATTTTAGGAAATTAGGAAATTAGTTACCTAAGACATATAATGTGATATTTAATTTAATATAATATTAGGAAATTAGTTATTTGACGTCAATTTTTTTTAACATATTGAGTTTTACTATTCAAGGGAGGACTCAGAATTCGCTCTGCACCGTGAATTTTTTTTACAGGATATTATGGCCAATGTTTTTTTAAAATTACACGTTGTTTTGTCGGAGAACAAAATTTTGGCCATTTTGTAGTTACATACTTCGAAATTTTTTGTCGTTTTGTGATTACGCAATTTAGAATTTTTTACCCTCCCTTTAGGCACGACCATTCCGCTAGTATATATATATATGATGTCATTGCACGATTACATCTTTGCAAGGAAGATGAATGACAAAAAAGAAAACAAAAGAACGGGACTCATCCCGAACACACAATCTCTCTCTCTTAAACAATGGGACTCATCCAAGAAAGCCTAAGAGTATATTCCATTGCCAAACGACAACTCCAACATGCCAGTCAGCAACCCATTGAAAATTTTGTACAAAAAATGCTAGAAAATGCCAGAAAAATTCAAAAATTATCCGAAAAATTCCTAAAATTGCCAAATAAATACTGGAACATATCTTCATCAGGAAAAATGCTTTTTTGGAACACTAAACCCTTTACAAACTCCTGAAGTCCCAACAAGATTAATATTATGCTCTTATTCCTAAACATATGCACCCACATCCAAAAGCCCAATTACAATTTCCCAGCGGAATCTCGAATCTCAAGTCGTCCCCAGTGGAATCCAAACCCCAAATCAAATGCTTCCCCAACGAGATTGCAAAATAATACTTTCCTAATTCTCCAATGGAATTTACAGGCTAAAGTTTATCCCAATCCATCTGCCAGTGGAATTTTAGGATGGGCCTGCAATCAAAATCCCTCACTGCTTCCCCAGTAAAGTTATCCCCTCTCAAAAATCCCTATCCATATGTCTCAAAGGGTAAAACCTTACCCAATAGAGTCTCAAAACAACACCATCCTCAGTGGAACAACAGGTGCATCTGCATCCCCAAGATAAGATAAAATTTTCCCTAAGAAAAAAACACACCGCATCATAAGTTGAGGTCTTCAGAATTAATCCTGACCTGCAGACTGGGTCCACTCAACTTTAGGTACTCAGAGTTGACCTGGACCCTAAGAATCGGTCACTTTAGGTCCTCAGAATTAACCTCGAACTGTAAAATCGATCGTCTAAACTTTAGGTCCTTATAAATCACCTCGACCTGCTGAATCGATCATCTTAACTTTAGGTCCTCAGAATCAACCTCGGCACTCAGAATCGGTCTTCATAACTTCAGGTCCATAGAATTGACCACGACCCTCAGAATCGGTCGCTACCAAATTAGTTCCCCAGAATTGACGGCGACCCGGAAAATCGATCGTCATAACTTTAGGTCCTCAAAATTCACCTCTACCCATAGAATCGATCGTCTCAACTTTAGGTCCTCAGAATCGAACTCAACCCTCAAAATTGGTTATCATAACTTTAGGTCATCATAATTAACCTTGACCTATAAAATCGGTCATCACACCTTTAGGTCCTCAGAAATGACCTCAACCCGCAAAATCGGTCTTTATAACCTTGGAACTGACCATGACCCCGAATCTATCATCCCTACCACAATCTTAGGTCCTCAAAATTGACCTCAAACCTCTAAACTGGTGATACCCATCCCATTGGTTTTTAGAATTAACCTCTTTCCCAAGCATCCACGTGGTGTCTATTCGATGGCCTTCACTTGTTCCAAGCTCACCCATTGAGGCTCTTGTAGACACCATATTATAGGAACCCTTAAGTATCTCCTTAGGACCCTAGCACTTCCTCCATCACCATAAACCATAAGTCATACTTCAGGTACTGATCTAGAGGCCACTGAATGTTATCCAACTTTATTTGACTACCGATCAAATTTCTCACCTGAGCAAACGCTCAATGAAGCTTCGAAGGTCTTTGAATCCCCTTTCTAATAGTCCACCCCATGCATGAATCGGCCTTATGGTTCGAAATGAATGATTCGTTTTATTGTCAAAACCAATTTAGAGACCACCAGGCGCTCTCGAGCCCCGTTTTGACCATAATTAACTTTCTTTCCTGAGGAGAATATCAAATAATCTTCTATGTCCCCAAATCCCCTTTCTATCAATCCACCCCATGAGTAAATCATCCTTACAGTTCGGACGAACGAACCATTTTCCCTCAAAAATTGATACGGAGACCATTGGGTGCTTTGAGGCTCCATTTGACACCCATCAACTCTTTATCTCAAAGAAGAATGAATGAATCTTCTAAGGGCTCTGAATACACTTTCCAACGATCTTCCCCATACATGAATCACTCTTACAGTACAGACAAATGATCTGGTTTAATTCGAAAGGTCACCAGGTGCTTTCTAACCCCGTTTGAGCAAGGCCAACTCTTTGAACCGAGCGAGTCTCTTTGGAACATCAAAAATAAATTTTCTAACGGTCTGCCACGTGTGTGAATCGTCCTTGCGGTTTAGACGAACGATTCATTTTCCTCTTGTCTAAAAGATCGTTGGGCACTTTTGAGCCCTATTTGACCACAATCGATTCCCGAACGTGGGAGAAGCTAATGAATTCTTAAAGGGATTTGAATACCCTTTCAAATGGTTCGTCCTGTGCATGATTCTGACTTACAAATTTCCTTTTACGATTATTTTTCCAGAAAATCTTAATGAGACTATCGAATAGCAAACCCATTTCCCTGCCTACCGCTAGTGTGTATGGGGTTTCTTGTCGATAGGTATGTCAAGGATAATGTCGATCGCCACCCCCTTAACCTTGCATAAAGAGTGCATGAGCTAACATAGAAAGGCACCTAAAAAAATATTGCTCTCAGTGATCTCATCAAGAGTCTCTTGAAGTCAGCGTGGTTTCTGAAGAGTGTGCGACTGTATGATAATTGATTTAAATTAAATTCGCAAGTTTCCAAGTACCCCTTATTTAATTAGAGTCCCTAAACATGCATCTAAATCAACCCATCAAAAATACCGCACGCAACACAAAAAATATGCTGAGACACAAATTTCAGGAAAAAAACCCTTTCGGGTAAAACCTTTATTTCACTATGAATATATAAATCGTAACTTACAATTACATAGAGAAATCTGCAATGGATCAACGCGCAGCTAACCCACAAAGACACGCAGTCTTGAACTCAGCAAGAGAATACACGCAGCACCCTCCAAGGACTCGCCACCCAAACAACAAAGGAAGAACCGTAGCTCTCCTCAATGACACACAGCCATAACTCTTTGTAGAGACTCCCTCAGCAATAACACGCAGGCCTCGGTTGCAAAGATCTCCCCACAAAGGTTGAACAATAGCAAAGCTTGTGTTCTAGGGTTCAAAAGATTCACAAAAGTAATTGGGATTTTTGTGTGTGAATCAAAAAGATGTTTGGCACATCAAAAATGGAAGTCTTGTTGTGTTTGAACTCTTAGAAACGTTTTCTCAAAGACTTCAAAAAAATAATCCACCGAAATAGGTATATTTATAAGAATTATGAGTTGGTGGTAAAAACACTCACAGAACTGTTCGATTTTATCCTAGGTGGACCGGTCCGGTATGGAGGCGGATCGGTCCGACCTCGGATCGGTTCGTTTTCCAAATAGGCTTCTTCGGTTTGTGATTAGGCATAAATTCTTCCTAATTTATCCCTTGATTTAGTTACTCATAGGACCTCGAACAATGTAATTTAGTTGGATTTATCTCATAATCGTGCTACTGACTCATCCTAATGAGTACACCGAGTTTTTGGTATTTTGTAGTGATTTTACAGGTATTTGATGTCAAGAAACGGAAGAAAGAAACCGGAAGAATCAAGAAAGAAAGAAGGAAAAGTCAAAAGGGCAAAAGTGGAATTTCCACCTAGAATTTAGATGAGGTACCTAAAGAGAAGTTGAAGACATCTCATTCATGAGTACATAGGAAGAAATGGCACCTCAATCGGAATCCCAGAAAAAAAATTATAAGCAGTCAAAGTTGAGCCAAAAAGTCAAATAGTCGGACCGGTCCGCCCCTACCCCGGACCGGTCCGCTTTGCCAAACTCCAGAAGACCCCCGGACCACAAGCAAATCGAAGAAGGCAAAAATAAAAGGAACCGGTCCGCCCCAAAATAAAAAGAACTGATCCGCCTTGGAGGCAGATCGGTCCGCCAAAGGCCCGGACCGGTCCAGGCTTCGAGATTTGCAAATCCTATCTCTTCCTAAAAAGACTCCTAGTGCAGTTGAACTCCAAAAAATTTTGTAGGGTATAAAAATCTGATTTATTATTGTTATGGGTACGGAGAATTAGTAGGATTTTTCCTCTCCTTTTCCAGAAACCCTTGTTTGGCTAACAATTGCAGTTTTAATTAAAAGGTTGAAGATTTATTCAGTGATTTTTGTGAGTACCAGTTTCATTCATTGTTACACTTACTGCTTGAGTAATTTTAGTAAGTATTTCTTATTTCCAATTCCTTTCTACATATAATTACCATTTTCCTTAGATTAATTATGAATTCCTGCACATCAACCATTGTTTTCATTAAATTCAACATGTTAGGCTAGATTTTCATAGGCCGGGGTACATGAACCCAGCCTGATGTGTTAGTGTGTGTGTATAAAATAAATCCGATGAATTTAGTGATTGATTATGATCGTATTGCGT
Source organism: Sambucus nigra (assembly GCA_949130495.1). Lineage (NCBI taxonomy): Eukaryota > Viridiplantae > Streptophyta > Magnoliopsida > Dipsacales > Adoxaceae > Sambucus > Sambucus nigra. The sequence goes on along the minus strand of OX422218.1, from coordinate 442,168,281 downwards.
AGTTACACAATAATTGTAGATCTTTATATCTCGTTTGCCTCTAGGTACTCGTGATGATTTAGAGTGCAATTTGAGTGTCACTAGCGCGATACTAATTTACTCATCCTCAGATTAGGTATGACGCGGGCTTGAACCTCATATACATAATGCTTAGGAGTACTAAATTTCGAGTCAGATCAATCAGATAAATTTATGATTAATATTATAACTGCACTACACTAGGGTTGGGGGATTGTGTTCCCGTCCTATTTTTCTCATTATTTAAAACAAAAAGTTTCAAATCATCATTTATTCTTAATTTCGATAGATTAGCATAGTTGCATTTCTTTATACTTTCATTATTGCATTTAGCTGTAATCAATCTCAAAACCAAATCAATTTTTCCTTTTCTTTTTAGAGTCAAAGTTAGGGTCTTTCCGTCTCTTCCCGTCGTCACAACTCTGTTATCCTTTCTCCCTGAGGATCGATACCCGACTTACTAGGATTATTACTTGAGCGACAGGCTTACACTTGATCCTAGAGTGAACGTATTTCTGAGACACATTTTCAGTCGCATCAAGTTTTTGGGTCCATTGTCGGGGAACTAGGTAGACTTAGGATTAGATCGAGTCAATCCAAAGCTTTGACCAAAAATCTCCAAAAATCCAAAAACATATAAAAAAAAATTCAAAAAGCACAAAAATATTCACCACCATCTCTCCCAAGGTTTTAATACAAAATCCCACTCTCCATAATACTCCAACCAGCATTCACGAAAATCTAATAGTTGAGTATAACCCAGATAGTCCCCACACTCCTAACGCCCCACGGTTCTGGATTCCACCTCCCACACCGTCACACTCAATCTCAAATAACACTCCATTTTCCTTCTTAGGACACACTCCCGAGTACACCTCGAGCACACCAAGTGAGAGCACCGAGTCCTTAAGAGAGAGGGAGATGTCGCAACACGGTAGTGCAGCTGCCGGTGAGGAGGAGCCCCCATACCGCCCGCTGAGAGAATTCCTATATCCCGAGCGCACTGTCACTCCGGGATGCATTATACTCCTGTATGATGCCGGGCAATTCCATTTCAAAAATGGAATGATCCAGATGCTAACACATTACCACGGTATGGATTCTGAAAAGCCATACCTCCATATTAGGGAATTTGAGGATGTGTGCGATACGCTCAATGATCAAACCTGCACCTAAGAGGTGATCCGCCTCAAACTCTTCCCTTTCTCGCTCAAAGATAAAGCTAAGACCTGGCTATGGTCTTTACCTCCGAGATCGATTCCATCTTGGAACGAGTTACAATCGAGATTTCTCAAGAAATTCTTCCCGCCACATAGAACAATTTCCATAAAGGCTCAAATTCAAGCATTCAGACAATCTGAAAATAAGCCATTTCATCGATTTCATGAGTGTTTCAATGAGTTGGTTACTTCATGCCCACATCACGGATTTGATGCAGCACAAATCATCTCTTTTCTCTATAATGGGCTGAATCTCAATTCCAAGTAACTTTTTGAAACCATGGGAAGTGGTCCCTTTGTCGACTTAGATGCCCAAGATGCAGAGCTTCATTTGAAGTATGTCACCGAGACTACCCAATCCTGGGATACCTCCGACCCTAATGCTCAAAATTGAAATCGTCAAGTGACCACCACTCCGTCAGCGTCCGGCCTATATCATGTAGAAAAGAATTCAATAGCAGACAGTCGGATTGATATACTTGAGAAAGAGATGCGAGACCTACGAGGGATATGTGGGAGAGGATTAACTGGATCCATACCGAACCCCGTCGAGAAGGTGTGTGCTATTTGTGAGGCGGGCCATTCAACTGAGGAATGTTCGACGATACCCGCCTACAAAGTAATGCTTCAGGAGCAAGTTAGTGGTATAGGAGGATTTAAGGGTAATTTTGATGCCCCGCATGGGAATTCCTACAACCCTTCATGGAAAAATCATCCTGCTTTTAGCTATGGGCAACAACATGCCGCAATGAACCCTCCTTCGCATGTTGCCCCTCCTCCACCACAACATTTTTAACAAGCTCCACACATGCAAGGACATGTGCAAGCACCACCACCTCAAGGAAATTATATCCCGCCACATCGGAGAACTCCCGAGGATACCATGAATCAATTCATCGCAAGCCAGACCGCAACCAATGCCAAATATGATCGTCTGATTGGTGACATAAATGCGTATCTGTCAAAAATACAATCCTCATTGAGTGTTCAAGATAAGGGCAAGTTTCCTGCCAAAGTCAAAAGACCTTCCTAAGTTCAAACTAGTGTTAGCTCCACCTCCACTGAACATCAGGAGAAATGTCAAGATGTGACCACTCTTCGTAGTGGGAGAGTCGTTGATTTATCACCTCCCCCACATGACACAACGAAAGATAAGGAGATTTTGCCCGGCACGAAAGAGGCCGAAGATGTCCCCTTGAATGAGAGTGACCAAGAAGATGCTAGTGAGACAGAGGTAGTAGTGAAACCACCCTCCGCGGCACCGTTTCCTCAAAGGTTGATTACTTCCCATAGAGGAAACCCACGTGAAGACGTGCTAGAAGTGCTTAAGCACGTCAAGCTGAATTTACCTTTTCTTGATGTCATTAAGCAAATTCCAGCTTATGGCAAAGTCATCAAAGATTTGTTAACGGTAAAAAGGAAGATGAAGGTAAAGAAGAATGTCTTTCTAGCCCATAATGTGAGCTCCATTCTACTAAATGATCTCCCGCCTAAACTCAAAGATCCCGGTGCACCCACCATATCCTGCATCATTGGAGAGAAAAAAATCGAAAAAGACTTACTTGACTTGGGAGCAAGCGTTAATATCCTCCCTTACTCCATATATAGGCAACTAGACTTGGGCGACCTCAAGCCCACAAAGGTCACTCTCCAATTAGCAGATTGAACAGTGAAGATTCCACGAGGCAAAGTCGAGGACGTGATCGTCCAAGTTGACACTTTCTACTTCCCGATGGACTTTGTCATTTGGGACAAAGAGCCCTCCTTCAACTCAAGTAACCATGTTCCCATCATCCTTGGGCGTCATTTCCTAGCTACGGCTAACGCAATCATCAATACTAGGAATGGACGAATGCAACTCACCTTTTGGAACATGACCTTGGAAACCAACATCTTCCACATAGCCCAAAATGCAGGGGACGAAGATGATCTTCACGCGGTGAACCTCATAGATGAGATAGTAGAGGAGAACTTTGAGGAGAATTACTGTGGCGATGCTTTAGAGTCCTGTTTAGCGGCAAGATACGAGGGTGAGGGGACGTACACTGACTTCGAGATGGAGGTTGGGAAGTTGAGAGAGCTACTCGATGAGAGTGCATCGAACGAGGACGTGAGAGAGGTTAATTGGGTTTCTAGATTCGAGGAATTACCTCTGAGGGATACACACAAGGTTCCCTCCAGTGAAAAATTTCCAACCCTCGAATTAAAGAAACTCCCCTACCATATTAAATATGCCTACCTAGGAGAGGATGAGATATTTCCTATTGTTATCTCCTCTAGCCTAGATGAAGGGCAGATGGGTAAATTATTGAAAATTCTGAGAAAGCACCAAAGTGCTTTTGGTTGGTGCATTGCTAATTTGAAGGGGATAAGTCCTTTGATTTGCACTCATAAGATCCATCTCGAAGAGGATATCAAACCCTCTAGAGAAATGCAAAGAAGACTGAATCCCAACATGAAAGAAGTTGTGAGAACCGAAATTATCAAATTATTGGATGCTGGGATCATCTACCCAATCTCGGATAGCAAGTGGGTAAGCCCTATTCAAGTTGTCCCGAAGAAGTTGGGTATGACTGTGATTGAGAATACCAAGGGAGAACTAGTCCCCCAACGTACCACTATCGGGTGCCGCGTTTGCATTGATTACCGAAAACTTAATGTGGGAACTAGGAAACACCATTTCCCCTTGCCATTTATTGATCAAAGGCTTGAAAGAGTGGCGGGACACCCTTACTATTGCTTCCTTGATGGTTATTCTGGATATAACCAAATTGAGGTAGATGTACTTGACCAGGAGAAGACGACCTTCACTTTCCCTTTTGGTACGTTTGTCTACAAACGTATGCCATTTGGCTTGTGTAATGCACCAGCGACCTTACTAAGTGCATGTTGAGCTTATTTAGCGACATGGTCGAGAGAGGACTCGAAGTGTTCATGGATGACTTCAGCATTTTTGGCACCTCTTTCGATCATTGTTTAGAAAAGCTGGAAAAAGTACTTACCCCATGTGTGGAAAAGAACTTAGTGCTGAATTGGGAGAAATGCCATTTTATGGTCATCGAGGGAATAGTTCTTGGCCACATAGTATCATCCAAAGGAATAGAGGTTGATAGGGCAAATATAGATGTCATAGCTGATCTTCCCCCAACAAAATCGCTGAAGGACGTGCACTCATTCTTGAGCCATGCGGGGTTTTATCGAAGGTTCATTAAGGACTTTAGCACCATCGTTAGGCCCTTAAGCAACCTACTCATGAAGGAAACCCCATTCGAGTGGACGGAAGCATGCCAAAGCTCTTTTGAAAGATTGAAAAATATGCTTGTTTCCGCTCCCATCATGCAAGTTTCGGATTGGTCCTTACCATTCGAACTTATGTGTGATGCAAGCGATTATGCAATCGGGGCTATTTTGGGCCAACGAAAAGATAAGCAAGCTCATGTCATCTACTATGCTAGTCGGACCCTTACCGAACCTCAACTCAACTACTCTACCACGGAGAAGGAGTTGCTAGCATTAGTCTTTGCCCTTGATAAATTCCGATCATATCTCATTGGTTCTCCTATTACTATCTTCACCGAACACGCGGCCTTAAAATACCCACTTGCAAAGAAAGATGCCAAGCCGCGACTCATAAGGTGGATCTTACTCCTACAAGAGTTCAATCTCTCCATCAAAGATAAGAAAGGAGTAGAAAACGTCGTTGCCGACCATTTATCTCAGCTTTCGTTTGACGTACCTAGTGATCCCATACCCATAGATGAATACTTTCTGAATGAGCAAGTTTTTGCTACCTCTTCGTATCCCTGGTTTACGGATATAGTAAACTATCTTGTCACAGGAGCCATCCCTACCGAATGGACACCGCAAGATAAGAAGAGGTTTATTACTTGGTCGCGCATGTTCTTCTATGATGATCCATTCCTTTTTAAATATTGTGCTGACCAAATCATCCGACGATGTGTACCGGATGATGAAATCCCGAAAGTCATCCAGTTTTGTCAATAGAAAGCTTGTGGAGGCCACTTTTCAATGAAAAAGACGGACGCAAAAATTCTGTAATGCGGCCTCTATTGGCCCACAATCTTCTTGGATGTGAACGATGCTTGCAAATCGTGCAATAGGTGCCAACGAATGGGAGCCATTACTCGACGAGACATGATGCCTCTTACCCCCATACTCATCATTGAGATATTCGACTGTTGGGGTATTGACTTCATGGGACCCTTCCCCCCGTCCTTTGGTTTCCTATATATCCTTATCGCGGTAGACTACGTTTCTAAATGGGTGGAAGTTATAGCTACCAAGACTAATGATAACAAAGTGGTGATAAAGTTCCTGCAGGAACACATACTTTCCCGCTTTGGTGCACCGAAAGCAATAATTAGCGATAATGGCACCCACTTTTGCAATAGGCCATTCGCGAAGCTCATGAGAAAGTATGGTGTCGTTCACAAGGTGGGAACGACTTATCACCCACAAACGAATGGGCAGGCAGAACTAGCAAATCGAGAAATCAAGAACATTCTCGAAAAGACCGTCAATCCTACCCGGAAAGATTGGTCACTTAGGTTGAACGATTCGCTATGGGCCTGTTGTACCGCATTTAAGAATCAACTCGGCATGTCCCCTTTCCGCTTTGTATACGACAAACCTTGCCATCTTCCCGTTGAGCTCGAACACAAAGCATATTGGACGATTAAGCAATTGAATTATGCCATGGACAAGGCCGGTGAAGCCCGCAAGCTTCAATTGAATGAGTTAGAAGAACTACGCAATGATGCGTATGAGAATGCCAAAATTTTGAAAGAGAGGATGAAACTCGCTCATGATAGCATCATCCGACGAAAAGAGTTTCTCCCCAGGAAAAAAGTTCTCCTCTAGAACTCTCGGCTTCACCTCTTCCGGGCAAGTTACGGTCACGATGGTCTGGCCCGTTCGTTGTGAAGAACGTTTTCCCCCCATGGAGCTGTTGAATTGGACGATTTAAAAGGGGGAAATACATTCAAAGTGAATGGACAACGCCTAAAGCCATATCTAGAGGCGTGTGCAGAAGAAGTTGACACCGTCTGGTTATCGGACCCCCGAAGCGTATGGGGTGAGAGTCGTGTGTGTGAGAGTCATGTGTGTGAGAGTAGTGTGTGTTTTGAGAGTCGTTAGGACTAGGTTTCGTTCGGGAGAAGCATTCATGTGTTTTGGGAATTTTGAGTCAAAGGGTGTTGACCAGTGAAATCGAGAGGGTTTTTAGTCCAGTTGGATAGAGAGTATGTCGGGAAAGTGAAATTTTTTGAAGAAGAGAGCTTGAAACCAAGTTAGGAGAATTCCATCCCAAAAGCCCTGGGGTGTACCGGTTCCTTTTTAAGGCGGACCGGTCCGCCTGGAGAGTGTTGAAAATTCAAAGGCCCGGATCGATCCGCCTCTACCCCGGACCGGTCCGCCTTCTGCAGATCTGCCTTCTCCCCTTCCCAAGATTCACCCCCCTTTCCCCCCAATCCCATTCATTCCCTCCAATCCATTTTCCCTCTTCCCAACCCCAACCATTCCCTCCCAAATCCATCCCCTTTTCCCTCCAAACCCCTTCCCTCCAAAACCAACCCCTCCCCTCACCTTTTCCACTATAAATACACCCCCAAACCCTCCACTTCTACTCACACCTTCAAGCCAAATACTCTCTTCTTCCTCTCTAGTGTTTCAAGCAACAAACCCCTTTTGTTTCCATGGCTCCCCGTGTTGCCCCCACCAAATACGACTCCACCGAGATCCAACCCTCCGGTCATGGCGAGTTTCGCTCCCGCCAAGAGGAGTGGTGGTGCAATCAATTCTTTGGTTTGGGTCGCAAACTCCATATGGAGCGAGTTGTCCAATGGGAAGAGCTGCCCAACTCCGTCACCGCCCTATTCATGGCTCAGAGCTGGTGCCGGTTCCTCAACCAACCCTACGAGGCAGTTTGGGCCACCGAGGTCCGCTCATTCTATGGCACTCTAGTGCGGAAGGCCCAATTAAAGGCCGAATCTTTCGTGGATGGGAATGTCATCCCATTTTCCTTGGCCCGTCTCACGGCCAAGTTGGCCGAGTATGACGTCCCGGACGTTCCCAAATTTACCTATCCCCGAAACGTCCCCCCGGTCGACAAGGATCCAATCATGGCCCGAATTATGCCGAATGTGTCTTGGACGGGGTAAACCGTCGCCGTTGGACGCCTCAATGAGAAGGCGCGCCTCACATTTCAGATTGTGTGCGCCAACATATTGCAAACGTCCAACGACTCCGCGATGCGGCCTTGGCAAGCTACTTTGACATATCATCTCTTCGACCCCCAAACTTCCATCCATTTGGGCCGCACTTTATACACGGATATCATTAACGCGTCCTTGGATGAGAAGGGCGTCACCCCACTTCCCTATGCCCGTTTGATCACTTCCATCCTTAAGGATACTGGCATAGCACCCCCGGTCGACCACACTTGCATCCCCGGTCCTTTCGGACAAGGGACCCGCACCAAAAGCACCAAACAGCTGGCTGTCCTCCAGGATAGGCGGGGTGATGATGGTGAAGAAGAGGCTTCCTCGAGCGAGAGCGAGGAAGAAGCAGGGCCAGCCGGTGAGGATGTCGAGATGGGAGACCTCAGCGCGAACGAGGAGGACGACCCTGATTTTGAGTGGGAGAGCACGGACCTATCCGCGCGTCTGTCGGCACTTGAAACAAACTTCAACACCTTTCAGACCAACTACGAGCGCGACATGAGCATCGTTCTCCGCTTCCAAGCGGACATCTATCGGCGCATAGGGGATCCTAATGAGCCACTGTCTTCTTACTACCATAACCCCTATGACCCCAACGCGCCCGGTTCCTCCCATTCCCCACCCCGGTGACGCTGTATATGGTGTTGGCAGTTTTTTTTATTAGTTTTTTCCCCTGTTAACAGTTGTATGTTTTTCCCTGCACATGTAACGCAGTCCTAATTTAATAAAAACTGCATTTTCTCTATTTTGTTTGCTTTATTTATCGCACTTATTATTTTGCCTTATTTAGATTTTAGTCGTTTTTGCTTGAGGACAATGCAAAAGTCTAAGTTAGGGGGGGTCACAAGTGCTTATCTCTAAAACTTCACAAATTTTCAAAAATGCCCAGAAATTTCCAAAAAAATCATAAAATTTTGAAAAATCCAAAAATATTTTTGTTCAAAATAAATAAAAATTTGAATTCAAATTTTTTAAAAATATCATTAAAAGTCGGTTTAAAGTCTCAAGTTGTAAACATTCAACATACACAAAGCCGAAATTGACCAAAGATGGAAATTGAGCGAAAATTGACGACTTAACGAATAAGTGTGGAGATTAACAAAACCGGTGAGATTCGAGCCTATCACTTTTTGCGAGTTTTTAAATCAATCCAAGTTAATTGTTAACTCAAAATTCTTTGCAGCACCTACAAAGTTGTCAAGGATCTCAATCCTTTCATTTTGATCGGTTTTGAAAAATGTGTGTAATATTGCCTTGAAAAACGTGCCAAATTAATCTCTAAACGTAAATTCATCTCGAAACGCATATGGTAACGCAATTTGCATTTTGGACAATGAGGTAGGACATTGTTTGTTATCCAAAAATATTGGCCATAAAAATTTGTGAAAAAAATCATTGCTTTTGTAACCCAAATTTGAGCCGAATAATTTTTCCCTTTCGTTTGACAACCCAAAAAACCCAAATAGCCCGGAATTGTGAAAAATGGAAAAATTCAGAATTTAAGTCCAAAAAGTGCATATAAAGGGGCAAGAAAAAAATGGATATACTCAACAAAAATAGTAAGAAAAGAAAAGAAGTGAAAAATAGAGAAATTGAGAAGAAAAAAAGAAGAAGAAAGTGAGCAATAGCCCGAAAAAAGCACAAATGGACATCACTAATAATTTTTCCAATTCCAACCTCCTTACTATTGTCATTTTACCCAATATACCTTAAAACCCGAAAAAGTCCTAACCGAGTCTAAATTGTGAAATCGGTTACCGCGTGGAGAGCTAATACACCAAAAGATAATAAGGGAGATTAAGTGCGCGGAAAAAGAGGCAATGTTCCCATTTTTAAAATCGTAATCCGTTGTTGAGATCCTTTCACCATGAAATTTCCGTCTTTCTACTTGTATGCGTGATTTTGCTTCCATTACATTTGCTCTTTATATCGCGCATACCGAGAGAATAGCCACAATCTGAGAGATTCGTTTGTGAGAGCATTTCGTGAGAAATTGAAATCAAAACGAATTTTCAAATAAGTAACGTAATGATCAATCGGTGGAAATTTACGGCTAAATTTTTGGCTTCGCACACATGCACTATGATTTGAGATTGTTGAGCATGACTTGCTGATGACTATTTTCTGGAAAAGTTTGAATTGCACAATTTTTGCATATTTTGAATTTTCTTTGAGTCGAATTTTGTGGGTATATTCTCTGCAAACCCTCACGAGACAACACTCGTCCTACTAGGGTAACTAGGGGTTCAAAGGCTTGTTGCATACGCTAAATGCAATCGCTTGCCCGCAAAAAAGGTATTTTATCCCAATAAAATGATTTTCAAGAGTTGATCCTTACTAGGATTATTTTACATTGCTCGGGACGAGCAAAGTTCAAAGTTAGGGGTTTGATTAGGCATAAATTCTTCCTAATTTATCCCTTGATTTAGTTACTCATAGGACCTCGAACAATGTAATTTAGTTGGATTTATCTCATAATCGTGCTACTGACTGATCCTAATGAGTACACCGAGTTTCCGTTATTTTGTATTGATTTTACAGGTATTTGATGTCAAGAAACGGAAGAAAGAAACCGGAAGAATCAAGAAAGAAAGAAGGAAAAGTCAAAAGGGCAAAAGTGGAATTTCCACCCGGAATTCAGATGAGGTACCTAAAGATAAGTTGAAGACATCTCATTCACGAGTACATAGTAAGAAACGGCACCTCAATCGAAATCCCAAAACAAAAGTTATGAGCAGTCAAAGTTGAGCCAAAAAGTCAAATAGCCGGACCGGTCTGCCCCTACCCCGGACCGGTCCGCTTTGCCAAACTCCAGAAGACCCCGGACCACAAGCAAACCGAAGAAGACAAAAATAAAAGGAATAGGTACACCACCGGACCGGTCCGCCCCAAAATAAAAAGAATCGATTCGCCTTGGAGGCAGACCGGTCCGCCTAAGGCCCGGACCGGTCCAGGCTTCGAGATTTGCAAATCCTATCTCTTCCTAAAAAGACTCCTAGTGCAGCTGAACTCCGAAATTGTTGTAGGGTATAAAAACCCGATTTATTATTATTATTGGTATGGAGAATTAGTAGGATTTTTCCTCTCCTTGTCTAGAAACCCTAGTTTGGCTAACAATTGCAGTTTTAATTAAATGGTTGAAGATTTATTCAGTGATTTTTGTGAGTACCAGTTTCATTCATTGTTACACTTACTGCTTGAGTAATTTTAGTAATTATTTCTTATTTCCAATTCCTTTC